>PUFA01000211.1:0-1433043 GCA_003508835.1 Eonycteris spelaea | reverse complement strand
AAAACAAACAATAATTTTCAATTATTTTTTGAAGTAAGAACAGCACAAGATGTCACCATCATACCCTTGTTTGACAGCATTTTGGGAGTACCAGCTAATAAAATTGTATGAAAAAAATAAGTAGTGTAAAAATCGGAAAAGAAGAATAAATTATTATGCCCAGATTTATGATTGCATATTAAAGAACCTAAAAAAGCTCATTAAAAATAATTAAGAAAAATTAACAAGAGCTATCACTATGGTGACCAGTTATTAATTTAAGAAGCAAAATCATTAGTTTTAATGAACAGACAATAACCAGTTAGAAAATATAAATGGAAGAATATATTCTATTTATAATTGCAACCACAATGATAACATAGCTAGAAGTAAACTTTTTAAAATGTACACAGTGCTATAGATATAAAATAGTGAACCTCTACTATTATAGATAGGATACTGAAATAATAGGAAAAATATACTGTGTTCTTAGATGGAAAGCTCTGATATTGTAAAGATGTTAATTCTCCTTAATTCATAAAATTAATGTGAACCTACAGAAATACCAATAATATATATATATATATATATATATATATATATATATATATATATATATATGCCAGTGGTTCTCAGCCATGGACAGTTTTACACCCCAGACAACATTTGACAATCTCATGTCTTGGGGGAGGAAAGTGGGTAGAGGCCAGGGATCCCACAGTGCCAAGACAACCTTCATGCAAAGTGTCAATAGTGCTGAGTTTGAGAAACCCCGAACTAAAAGAACTAATTCTCAGGCTCCTGGTTGGAGGTGGGAAGTAAGAAGAGGTCATGCAAGAGTCAGGAAAATTCTTGGGGCGGGGTGGGGGGGAAACAACCACATGTAATGTTAAGGAACCAGGCTTATACATATTCAAAAGCATTCTCTAGAATCTACACTGGTTGAAGCAGTAGAGTTCTCAGCCTTGGCATTATTGCCATTTTCGACCAGGTAATTCTTTGCTGTAGGGGCTGTTTTGTGCACTGTAGGATGTTTAGCAACATCCATAGCCAGTACTTAGTAGATTCTAGTGGTACCTATCTCCACTCAGTTGTGACAATCAAAACTGTTTCCAGGTTTTCCTACATGTCCCCTGATTAAGAACCACTGAGGAAGGAGAAAAAAATGGTGTAGATGATAGAAGCTCTGTTCATCCCTCTGGCGACCAAATCAAAGTTGTGACAGAAACAAGGAGCAACAGCAAGGAAATATCATCTGGGATCTAGATGAACAAGCTGTACAACTAGGGAGAAATCCAAGAAAGCAGCCTGCAATGGCAGAAAGTAGGATGGGGCAAGGTTGCAGAGCTGCCTGGTCCCTAGTGGCTGAGTGAGATGGAGGCTGCAGGAGCAGCAGTGACAGAAGCCTCTTAAAGGGGCTGCATCCATGAGCAAATTTTCACGGCGATGGACTGCTTGCTCTGAGTACCAGTGCCTATTCCACTCCACAAGAGGCACCAGGGACTTATAGGAAGACAACGCTGGAGTGAAGGCCTAGGTGAGATTCATTCGGTACAGAAGTGCTGGCAGTAGCCATTGTTCCCTGTTGAGCACTCCCCACTACCAATGTGCTGGACATAGTGCAGCCATAGCTGTGACATCATCACTGGATAACAGAGGTCGCTCCGCCCAGAAATGGAAATTATAAAAGGGAACCAGTCTGAACTGAAGAACACATTATCTAAGATGAGAAGTATATTAAATGGAATAAACAAAGGAATAAACAAAGTGAATAAAGAAGAGGATCAAATGCCCGATCTAGAGGGCAGGGAAGCTAATCAAGACACAGAATGGCAAGAAAGAAAATGGCAAGACTATAAAAATAATCTAAGGCAGATATGGTACACTATTAAGGCTCCAAATATTTATCTGATCAGCATAACAGAAGAAAATCAAGATGTTTAACAGCCGTTTGAAAAAATAATGATGGAAAACTTCCCTAACTTGGTTAAGGAGATGGACATAAAACCCCAGGAAGCTCAGAGAATTCTAAAAATCAGAGATCTAAAAATGCCCACACCAAGACACATCATAATTAAAATGCCAAAAGTTAAATACAAAGAAAGGATATTAAAAGCAGCAAGAGAAAAAGAAATGATTACTAATAAGGAAACACACATAAGACTGGTAGTTGATTTCTCAAAATAAACTATGTAGGACAGTAGGCTTGGTAAAAATTTTTCAACAGGATTAAGACCCAGGATATACAACCAAGAATAATTAATCCATCAAAGCTATCATTTAGAGTTGAAGGACAAATAAAGAGCTTCCCAAACAAAAATAAGCTAAAGGATTTTATCACCACTCCCCCAATATTACAGGAAATGTTGGAGGGACTTCTTTAAGAAGAAAAAACATGTATCAAAAACAGGAATAAAGAATGGTAACTACATTCCTATCAATAAGTATCTTAAATGGAAAAGAATTAAGTGCTCCAACCAAAAAGTAGAGTGGCTGAAAGGATAAAAAACAAGACCCCTACATATGAAAAGGAAGAAAATGGAAAAAGATATTGCTTTTTATGGACCTAAAAGGTATTTAACTCAGACAGAGAAAGATAAACACTATATGATTTCACTTCTATGTGAAATTTAAGGAATAAAAAAACAAACTAATCAAAAACAGACTCACAAATATAGTGGACAATTTGGTGATGGACAGAGGGGAGGGAGGTTTGGGGGCATAGGAGAATGGGGTGAAGGGTTAAAAAAGTACAAATTAGTAGCTGATGAATGGTCACAGAGTTGGGGAGCACAGCATAGAGAATGCAATTAGCATTACTACATTGGCTACGTGGAGGGTCAGGGGAGGGAAGGAGCAATTGGAGGGATCATTTTTACTAACTATATTGATGTCTAACCAATGTATTTTATTCTTGAAACTAACTAAAATTTAAAAGAAAAAGAACCCCTAAAATGAACATACTAATGGAACTGAATAGAGGATTTAGAAATAAACTTAAAAACTTTAGGGAGTTTAATGCAATAAAGTCAACATTTCAAGTCAGATGAGAAAGGACAGATTAGAAATGGTTGGATACAACTGTCTAATCGTCTGGAAAGAGTTAAGCAGATATCTTCATTATATCAGAATAAATTCCACATGGATCAAATATTTGAATGTAACAAAAATGAAATTATAAAAGCACCAGGATTAAGTATGGAATAATTCTTATTTTTGGAGGAGAAATGGTATTTATGAAGTATGCATAAAACCAGAACAATAATACATACATACATACATACATACATACATACATACATACATACATACATACTGACTCCATAAAAATTAAAAATACTGCCTGGGGAAAAATATCATCAACTTAAGATTAAAGACTAATAACAAGCTGATCAAAAGAAAGGTGAAGGAAGATATTCAATAGTCAGAAGTCTTTCTCTTAATATATAAAGAACTCTTTCAAATCAGCAGAAAAAGACTATACAGAAGAAAAATGGGCATAGAACATAAAAATAAAAATGTATATCATGTTTTTAGCAGTTGTAGTAAGCAAATAACAACTTGATACAATCCCAACCCCAAAGATAACCATGTTCAATGCCTAGAACCAGTGTATATGGTATGGTACATAGCAAAGAGAAATGAAGAGTGCCGAGGGAATTAAGTTTGCTTATCAGCAAGTAAAAAGGTTATTCTGGCTTATCCAGGTGGGCCCAGTGTAACCACAAGAGTCTTTAAATGGGAAGAGGGAAGCAAAATAGTCAAAACCAGAAAGATGGCATTATGAGAAAAACTCGACCAGTCATTACTGGCTTTAAAGATGAAAGGGGCCACAAACCAAGGAATGCAGGTAGTTTCCAGAAGCTGGAAAAAGCAAGGAAACAGATTCTTCTTTCCTAGCCTTCTCAGAAGCAGTAACTATTACACACTTCTGTACATTCTCCTCTACATTTATGTGTATATTCACACTCACACACACACACATATATTTACATATATATAAAATAATAGGTAAATATATAAATACGTAAATATATAGAGTTGACTTTTCAACAGATCATAGAAGGGAGAAGATAATAAGATGATATCTTCAAAATTCTAAAAGAAAATAACTACCAAAATACAATCTAATACCTAGTGGAAATATCACTGGGTATTCAAAATAAAGGCAAACAGTTGCTACTTACTAGCTATGTAACCCTGAAAATCTGGCAATCTAAGCTTTCTTATTTAAGAAGTGGAAATGACAGTATCCACTTCATTGGACTGTTGTAAATAGTGAAAAAAGTTATATAGAATATCAATCATAGTGCTTGGCACAAGTGATTATTCAAAACTGATACTATTAATATCAATATTTTCCCAATTAATAAATTCAAAGAAAATTAAAGATATTTTTCAACAAACAAGAACTGAGAGAATTTGTAACAAACATAACAGTTCTAAAAGAAATATTTAAAAATATTAAATTTGTAACAAACATAACAGTTCTAAAAAGAAATATTTAAATATTTAAAAAGTTTACCATGAATGAGGAAAATCATACTAATCAGAGAAGAGCACTGTATGAAGGAATAAAGAACAATAAATGCTAGAATAAAACTGTTTAAAACAACAACAATAACGATGCCTGTATTAGTTTTCTAGGGCTGCCATAACTAAGGACCACAGACTGGATGGCTTAAGCAACAGAAGTTTATTTTCTCACAGTTCTGGAGGCTGAATTCTGAAATCAAGGTGTCATCAAGGCCGCTTTCTTCTGAGGTCTCTTTCTTTGGCTTGTAGATGACCTTTTTTCTGTGTCTTCACATGGGCCTTCCTTTGAGCCATGTCCGTATCCTAATTTCTTCTTATAAGAACACTAGTCATAGTGGATTAGAGCTCACCTTAATGACCTTAATTACCTCTTTAAAGATCCGTCTCCAAATACAGTCACATTCCAAAGTATTGGGGGCTAGGACTTCAACATATGAATTAGGATTTGTGTGGAAGAGACATAATTCACCTCCTAGCAATGTCTTTAGAGGTTTAAAATATATACAAAATTAAAATATGTGAATAAAATAGTAGAAAAAGTGGGAAAGGAGTAAATGGATTTAAAACATTGTAAAGTTCTAGAGTTGTTCAGGAAGTAGTAAAATTATAAGTTATAAAAGACACCTAATGAGGTAAAAAGTTATGGTATATTCTAAAGGCCAATCATAAAGAGAATAGTGAAGAAGGAAATAGAAATAAAAATTAATTAATAAAAAGGAAGTCAAGAAGAGAAAAAAAATTTTTAAAAGCATGAAATAGAAAACATACTAAATGGTATACTTAAATTTAAATATATTTGATATCACATTAAATATAAATAGAATAAATACTCCAATTAAAACATAACAATTGTCAAACTGGATTTTTCCAATAATAGCAACATTGTGCTGCTTACAAAAGACAACTTAATATATGGTTAGATTTGAGAACCCAGAAAGAAAGTAAAATGATAGAAAATAATATGTCTTTCAAACATTAATTGAATGAAAGCAAGTGCAGCTATACAATTATCTGACAAGTAGATTTTAACTGAGAAAGAATTACTAAAGATAAAGAGGAACATTTAATAATGGTAAAAAGATGCATCTATCAGGAAGACATAAGCAATTCTAAATTTGAATGTGCTTAAAAAATAAAGGTTAAAAATGTGTAAATCAAAATTAAGAGAATTAAAAGAGAAAATATACAAATCCATAATCATAGTAAGAGAATTTAACACATCTCTCAGTAATTAATAGAACAAGAAAACAAAAAATTAATAATTATATAAAGATCTTGAAGAATGTAATTAATAAAGTTGTTATAAGTGATATGTGTAGAATATTGCATTCAACAACCATAAAATACATTATTCTCAAGGGCACTTGGAAAATTTTTCATAATTGATCTGAGCCATAAGTTGAGTCTCTAAAAATTTCAGAGGATTGAAATTATACAGAATGCATGCTCTGACTAGAATAGAATTAAGTAAGAAAAACAAAGAAATAACTACAAATCCCTAATTCTCAATATATCATAAACAATACACTTCTAAATAATCCATGGGTCAAAGAAGAAATCACAACGTAATTTAGAAAATATTTTTAACTGATTGACAATGAAAGTAGGACCTATCAAAACATGTGACATATAGCTAAAGCCATAATAAGAGAGATATTTAAAGCTTCAAATACATATTTAAGGGGGAAAGCTGAATATTTATCTGAATAATTTATCAAATAAAAGTTTAGAAAAAAATACAAGTAAAGCAAAAGAAAAGTAGAAGGGAGAAAAAAATAAGAAGAAACTCTGAGAGAAAGCAAACATACACGGAGAAATACAACAAAGATCACAACTGTTCCCTGGGGAAAAAATTGATAAATCTGACAAAACTGAGCACGAAAAAAAAAATAATGTATAAATCAAAGAATATCATGGATAAAGGGATGTTACAAAAATTTTTATCCAATAAATTTTAAAATATAAATAAAATGGGAAATTTTATCAAAGCACAACTTATCAGAGCTAACAAGATGGAATCAAAACTCTGAATGGTTGTATATCTATTAAAGAAATTGAAACTATATTCAATTATTTCCCACAAATAAATTCTATGCCCAAAATCTTCACTGACGAAGGCTTCTAAACAGTTAAGATGGAAATGACTGTACACAACTTACCCAGAATAGAAAAAGAGGAAACTTCCTAACTCATTTTATGAGGCCAGCTAATTTTGATAGTAGATATAATTTACAAAAAGGGGAAAATTATAGGCAAATCTCTTCATAAAAATGAATGAAAAAAATCCTAAATAGAGCAATAACAAATAAATCCAGTAGTTAATAAAAACTATAATTAAAAAAGTCTAAATTGGATTGATTGCAGCAATGCAAGGTTGATTTAATATTCAAAAAACTTAATCAATTAATTCGTCATATTATGAAATAAAAAACAAAATTATACAGACATCTAAATATATACAGGAAAAGCATATGATCAATTCAAAAACCCATTTACAATAAAGGAAAATTTAACAACCTTATCAGAGTAGATTAGAAGGGATGTCCTTTAAAAACAAGAAGTGTCAGAGAAGAAAGAAAGAAGAAGAAAGAGAAGAAAGAAAGAAAGAAAGAAAAAAGAAAGAAAGAACGAAAGAAAATTTTCTTTTTTTGTTGATTAATTTCTAATTATTTGTTTAAAACAATAAAAGCAACAATGTGTTAGGTGATTATAGTGTATGGATAAGTAATGGCAGTAATGTTCAAAGGATAAGAGAGAGGAATTTTAAATATTATTATAAGGAAACTACACTACACATGGCGAGTATAGTGTCATTTGAAAGTAGACTTAGATTAGCTGTAGGTGTATATTGCAAACTCTATGGCAACCACTAAGTTTTATTTAGGAAATATAATTGACATGGTAACAGAGGACAGAAAACAAAATCGTGAATGCTCAAGAAGTGAAAATATAAAGAAATAAAGAACATGTGTGAATGAATAGAAAAGTACAAATATAATTCTACTATATCAAAATCACTTTGAATGAGAATGTTGTAACTACACCAATTAACAGAGATTTTAAGAGTAGATTGAAAAATAAGACCAACTGTGTTGTCTATAAGAAACTCACCTTGAAATATAAAGACACAGATAGATTAAAAAGGAAGGATAGAAAGAAAGATATACCATGCTAAAATTAATCAAAAGAAAGTGAGAGTAGCTTTATTAATTTCAGACAAAGTAGATTATAAAGCAAGGAAATTATCCAGAATAAAGAATATCATTACATATTGATTTAGAGGTTAATTCTCCAAGAAGACATAACAATCATTAATGTTTATGGGCCTAACAACAAAGCATCAAAATACATGAAGCAAAAAGTGATAGAATTGAAAAGAGTAGAAAAATCCATTACTGATAGATCAACACCCTCTATCAGTAATTGAAAGATATGGCAGACAAATCATAAGATGAATATAGTTAAGTGAACTGCACCATCAATAATCTAGATCTAACTGATATTAATAACATATTTCATAAAAGAACAAAAGATAAACATTTCTCTCAAGCTCATAAGGAACATTTACCAAGATATACCATTTGTGGTCCATAAAACACACCAGTAATTTAAAATAATAGAAATCATATAAAGTATTCTTTAGACCACAATACCATTAAACTATAAATCAATAACAAATATAGTTGCAATTTACAAAACTATTTGGGTATAAAATCATGTACTTTTAAATAAGATATAAGTTAAATAAGAAGTCAAAGAAGTCTCAAGAGAAATTTTAAAATATTTTGAATTAAATAAAAATAAAAATACAACTCAAAATTTGGGATGCCCAAAAGAATTTACACACCAATGTTCATAGCAGCATTACTCATGGTGACCAGGACATGGAAGCAACCAAAGTGTCCTACACAATAGATGATTTGCAAAATAAACTGTGGTACCTTTATACAATGGAATATTGCTCAGCCATAAGAAAAGATGAAATACTGCCATTTACAACAACATGGATGGAACTTGAAATAACCATACTAAACAAAATAAGCCAGACAGAAAAAGTTGAAAATCACATGCTATCACTTATATGTGAGATATAAACCTAAAAGCAACAAATGAGGCAGGACTAACAAACAGAGACTCATGGACATGGACAATGGACTAGGAGTTACCAGAGGGTAGGGGGGAGGGAGGAGATGGGGGGGAATGAATCATTTCTTCAATTAAATAATAATAATAATAATAAATAATAATAATAATAAGATTATTGCAAATAAATGAAGATGGTAACCCCCCCAAAATAAATAGACAGATAAATAGATAGATAGTAGATATAGATAGATAGATAGATAGATAGATAGATAGGTAATAGAAAAAAAATAAATGCATTTAAAAAAATTTGTGGATGCATTGAAAACAGTGCTTAGAGGGAAATTATTACATTGAATGCATATATTAGAAAATAAAAAAGATATGAAATCTAAGTTTATACCTCAGGAACTAAAAAAAAAAGGATGAATTAAATCCTAAATAAGTAGAAGAAAGAAAATGATAAGAATTGAAGCACAAATCAATGAAATTAAAATAAAAATCAATAGAAAAATCAATGAAACTAAAAGCTGTCTCTTTCAAAAAATTCAATAAAATCAATAAGCTTTTAGACAGACTAATCACACAAAAAAAAGAGGACACAACATTACTAATATCAAAAATGAAAGGGAGACATTACTACGAGCCCACTGAAATTAAAATGATAATAAAGGAATACTATGAACAACTCTCTGCTCACAATTTGATAACCTAGATTAAATGGACCAATTTCTTAAAAGACACAATCTGCCAAGATTCACACAAGAAAATATAGGCAGTATTAATAGGCTATATCTATTAAAGAAATTAAATCAATAATTAATAACCTTCCAAAATAGAAAACATGAGGCCCATATGATTTTACTGTGGAAGTCTACAAACATTTTTTAAAAAATGATACCAAATCCTTACAACTTTTTCAGAAGATAGAAGCAAAGGAATACTTCTTAGCTCATTCTATAAGGCCAGTCTTACCTCAATACCAAAACCAGATGAAGACATTAGAAGAAAACTATGTTCCAATATCTCTCATGAACATAGATTCAAAAATCCTCGACAAAATGTTAGCAATTTGAATTTAACAATGTATAAAAAAGAATTATACCACACAAACCATGTAGGATCTATCCCAGGTATGAAAAACTGGCTCAGCATTCAAAATCAATTAATATAATCCATTGTATCAAGAGACTAAAATATAAAAATTACATGACTATTATCAATAGATGCAGAAAAACTATTTAACAAAATCTAACACTTACGATGATAAAAACTCTCCATAAACTGAAAGGGAACTTCCTCATTTGATAAACAATATCTACAAAAAATCTACAGTTAATATTACACTTTCTGTTGAGAAACTCGAAGTTTTCCCATTAAGACTGGGTACAAACTAAGGATGTTTCACCTTACCACTGCTTTCAACATTGTACTAGAGCTCTAGCTAATGCAAAATAATAAAAGAAAGGAAATGTATACAGTTTGGGAAAGAAAAATAACAGTTTTTGTTCACAGATTACATGATTGTTTATGTAGAAGATCAGGAAAAAATCAACAAAAATACTCCTGGTACTAATAAGTTATTATAGAAAGATTGTAGGATACAAAATTAATATACAAAAGTCAATAACTTTTCTATAATATCGAAGAACAAGTGAAATTTGAAATTAAAACAATATATTTACATTAGCACCCACCAAAAGAAGTACTTAGGTATAAATCTTGACAAAATACATACCAGAGCTATACGAGGAAAACACAACACTCTGATGAAGAATTCCAAAATATAATAAATAAATAAATAAATAAATAAATAAATAAATAATAAATAAATATCCCATGATTGTAAACAGGAAGACACAGTATTATTCTTTCCAACTTGATTATAAATTCAATGCAATTCCAATCAAAACCCAAGTAAGTTATTTTGTGGATATTGATTAAATGATTCTAAAGTTTATATAGAGAAGCAAAAGACCTTGAATATCTGATAAAACATTGAAAGAAAAGAACGAAGTTGGAGGACTGACTCTACCTGACTTCAAGATTTACTATAAAGCTATAGGCGTCAAGAGTGTATTGGCAAAAGCATATCCAAAGAGATCAGTAAAATAGAATAAATGGTCCATAAAGTATGGGCTGTTTATAGACCCATAAAGTATAGAAAACTGATCTTTTACAAAGAATCAAAGACAGTAGAGTTAGGCAAAGATAGTCTTTTCCACAAATTGTGCTGAAACGACATCCATACACACACACACACACACACCACCACACACACAAATCTACACACAGACTTTACACACCTCACAAAAATTAACTCAAATGGATCATAGACAAAAGTGTAAAAGACAAAACTATAAACTCCCAGAAGATAACATAGGAAAAATATCTAGATGACCTTGATTATGATATGACTTTAGGATATAACACTAAATGCATAATCCATGAAAGAAAGAATCGATAAGCTAGACTTCATTAATATTAAAAACTCCTGCTCTGTGGGCCGTATACCTAAAAGATACCTCACCAAAGAATATACAACTATGCACTAGTTAATAATAGGGATAAATTCTGAGAAATGTGTCATTAAACAATTATGTCTTTGTGCAAACATCGCAGAGTATACTTATGCAAACCCAGATTTTACAGCCTACTACACACCAAGGTTATGTGATATAGCTGTTGCGACTAGGCTATGAACCTGTATAACATGTCACTTTATTGAATACTGTAGGCAACTGTAAGACAATGATAAGTATTTGTGTACCTAAACATATCTAAACATAGAAAAGGTACAGTAAAAATTCAATATAAAAGGTTTAAAAAAAAATGGTATACCTGCACTGGGCACTCACCATGAATGGAGCTTGCTGGACTAGAAGTTGCTCTGGGTGAGTCAGTGAGTGAGTGGTGAATGGATAGGAAATTACTGTACACTACTGCAGACTTCATAAACACTGTACATTAGGCTACACTAATTTATAAAACAACAGAAGATTAAATCAAGCACAAGAGAAAATGATGCAATCAAGAGATGCACTAAACACAAGATGAGTGAGGCTGCTGCCAGTATAACATGGCATACTGTTTTACAGAAAACATTTTTTTATGTAAGCAGAAAAAGTGTAGTCTAAAATAATGATAAAAAGTATAGTATAATAAATATATAATCAATAACATATCATTATCAAGTATTACATACTGTACTTAATTATATGTGCTATGTGACAGGCAGCACAGTAGATTTGTTGAAAACCAGCATCACCACAATATTAGCAATGTGTTGTTCTATGATGTCACCATGTCCTACATCACTAGATGATAGGGATTTTCAGCTCTATTATAATCTCACAGGACAACTAACATACAGGCATTCTGTCATTGACCAAAAAACATTGTTTTGCAACACATGACTATATACAGATTGCAAATAAGTATATGAAACATTCTCTGCATATGTCATCAAGGAAATGCAAATTAAAACATCAATGAGTTACCACTCCACACTTATTAGAATGACAAAAATTCAGAACACTGAGTACACCAAATGGTGGCAAGGATGTAGAACAACAGGAATTCTGATTTATTGCTGGCAGGAATGCAAAATGGTATAGTCACTTTGGAATACAGTTGGGCAGTTTTTTATAAAACTAAAACATACTTACCATATTATTTGTTACTACACTCCTGGTATTTACCAAACGGAGTTAAAACTTAAGTCCACACAAAAATCTACACAAGGATGTTTACATCAGCTTTAATCGTATTTACCAAAACTTGGAAGCAACCAAGATGTCTTTCAGTAGGTGAATTGATAATAAACTCTGTACATCCAGAAAATTGAATATTATTCAGCACTAAAAAAAATGAGCTGGCAAACTATGAAAGACATAGAGGAAATTTACGTGTTTGCATATTACTAAGTGAAAGAAGCCAACCAGAAAAGAATACTCAGTATTATGGCCCAAGTATATGACATTCCAGAAAAGGCAGAACTATGGAGATAGTGAAAAGTGGTTGCTAAGGGTGCCCGACTCATGCTGAGGAGGCTCCGTGACCTTCCAAGGCCCATCTTGCTCTCCTGGATTCACCTTGCCCACTTTGGGGATGGGTAGGAGGGAGAAGGGATGAATAGGCAGAAGATAGAAGATTTTTAGGGCAATGAAAGTATTCTGCACAATACCATAAAGATAGATACATGTCATTATACATTTGCCCAAACCTACAGAATGTAGACCACTAAAAGTAAGCTATGGACTTTGGGTGATTATGACATGTCAATGTAGGTTTAGCAATTAGGAAAAATGTACAGCTCTGATGGAGGGTGTTGATAATGGAGAAGGCCTTTCATGTGTGAGGACAGGGAAAAATCTTTGTATCTTCCTCTCATTATGCTGTGAATGTAAAACTTCTCTAAAAAATAGTCTTAAAAAAGAACAGATTACCATCTATACTAGTACCAAAACAAAACATAACAAAAAACAACCTTAGGCATAAGTCTAATATTTAAAGAACCTATATAAAAAAAACTACAAAATTCTGGTGATATAAATTAAATAAGCTGTAAACAAATGGAGAAATATTCCACATTCATGGATAAAAAGACAATACTGTTATGATATCAGATCTTCTAGAGTCAGAAAATCGATCTATGAAATTCAACACCATCATGACAAAATCCCAGCAAGTTATTTATAGATGTTGAAAAAAATTATTCCAAAGTTTAAGTGGAGAGGTAAAAGACTGGAATAGCCAACACGATGCTGAAAAAGAAGATTCAGAGGACTAACACTACCTGATTTTAAACTTACTATGAAGCTATGGTAAACAAGACAGCATGATACTGATAAAAGATAGACAAATTGAGTAGTGGGAGCAGAATTGAGAGCCCAGAAATAGACCAAATTATATTCGAAGGAACAAAAAGGTAAATCAATGGAAGAAAGGATAGATTTAACAATAATACTGAAAAATTGACATCCATATATAAGAAATGGAAGATAATATCTAAATTAAATCTTCCCAAACTTTGAATTATTGGTAGTAGAAGCTTTCTTGAAAGCAATTTTAGAAGGAAGAGTAAAGAGTCAGCCTGGGCAGTAGAAGTTGTTTTGCCACGTTTGGGTTGAGGTGGGGCTGAGGCAGCTGGGAAGAGAATGTCGTTGGGAAGAGAAAGGAATATAGAAACAGCAGACTGAGGTATCTGAAAAAAAGCTTTCACACCATCCTGCCAAGTTGCACCTCTACCTTACGCCGTCTTCTGATGACTTCTTTCTTGGCTCCATTAATTCCAGAAAAGCCTCACCTTGGAAAACTCTCACTGGCACCCTGTTCACCTGGGCAAGGAGGTAAGGGACAGCTCAGTAACTGTTCACCTGGGCAAGCAGGTAAGGGACAGCTCAGTACCCAGAATCCTGGAATCCTGGTGTTGCATTACCTCATTCTGACTCGGCTGAGATGTTCTAGGAATTTCTTGGTTTCCTTCCTAGCCAAGTTTTAAATCAAGGGTACCTACTCATGCTGAGGATACTGCATAGCCTTCCTGTGCCTGTCTTTGCCTTCTAGGTTCACTCTGTCTCTGACTCTACATCTTGGTACACAAATGGATCTTTGGTATTCAAGTGAATTAATCTCATTAATTAGTTCCTTTTCCTCAGGAAAGTATCTCCATAGTTCAGTTGACAGAACATTAGGTACAAGAAAAAAGGCAGGACAAAAACTGTCTATTTATTCATCCACCAAACTGTTTTCCCTCCAGAAACAGCAGGCTGACAGAGATATTGCCTGCTGTCATTCTGATTTCTTTAATCCTGAGGTCTGAATAGTATTATATGCAGATAGGCCACCCTTCCTCTCCATTGGTCAATAGTCTATTATTACCAAATAAAATTCACCTGCAGCCTTCACCCTAAATTAATCCACTTTGTATTGGGTGGCATCTCTTCAGGCAAGGCTGGCTTTTGAATTCAGATCCTTGCACAAATAGCATTCTGATATGACACCCCATTGCGAATTTGCTATTACATATATCTGAGACTAAATATGCATTTGTCCGGATTACAGAAGCTAGTAAAAAGTCAATTTTCCATTTAGTGCTTGTGTCATTCACTCCTCCCTACATCAGAAATTGACTTTCAATTACTTTTTTACATTATAAATCACAAGGCAAAATCAAGTTGTTCATTTCCCTCCCATCCCCTTCCTTTTAATTTCCCTGGAAGCCTTAGCTGTTGTGACAAATTTAAAAAGCTAGGGCATGGTAAAATTTAAACCTGGTGCTTGCTTTTATCATTGCATAAAATTTTTCAAGCAGCTTTTGAAGGATAAGGAACTAAGTTTTCTTGAAAGAGAAAATTCCGCAAAGAGATCATCTTAACCTTGGATGTTTGAAACTTTGTAGTCTTGGCCCTACATATGCATTTCCACAGTACTGGATCTGGTTTCTAGGTCAGGTCTGTGGCCTTCTAATAGCAAGAGTGCTCAAAATTTTGAGGACACTCTGGATCTACGGTGATCACTTTTCAAGTCTAAGTTGAGGTCAGAAGATCTGCAAGTTTGTGTTTTCTAAAGTGTTTCTATTATTGACAAGCCTCAAAGATATTAGAATAAAATAACATTTCGTCAGGGTATAACTCTTAGACTATGTGATCGAGGCCTTTGAGCTAGGCCCCACATTTTGGGATCCATTCTGGCTTCCTCCAGAATGTGTCCTTTCTCACAATACCAGGCACCCCTAAAGCTGAGAGGAAAGACCCACCTGAAGACAAGTTCTCCTTTAAATGACCATCACTAACGGGTGGCCATGGAGTGGCTGTTTGTAGGAGAGTGGGGACTGGCAACTGACAGCGGAAAGGAGAGTGTTTTACAATGGCAGTTATGTTGTTTTCCAGGTATGGTGAGATTAACAGATCAGCAGATGACAATCATTGAAAAGACAGGTTGTTATTTTCGCTAATCTCAAGAGACAAGGTGTACCATGACATAGGGGCCACATGGGGACACGCCACAGTCAGTAAGGAGGCAGAAGTGGGGTGGAGAGACTGTGACAAGCCTTTATTGTAGTTTCCATGGGGAAAAAATGAGTAAAGTGGGATAAGCAGGTTTAAGATTGGCTTGTTTTAGTAATTTTAGTGTTTCTGGGTCATAGGGCTTTCCGTAGGTTAGCTGATATCTGGCTCTGTGGTGGTTGAAGCAGGTGTAAAGTGACCTGATGTAAGAGCCCATAGAGGAATGGTTGGGGTGTGGGCTCTGGATTGGTTTATTTGCATTGAAAGGTATGCTCATAGTTGAGTCTTATTATCTCTAGGCATTGGCTAACCCTGGAGGGGCAGTTTCTCCAGGCTCCAAGATGTGGAAGCATTAAATACAGAAACTAGACAATGTGATTATCACAGAGAGCCCACACAAAACTACCTCTACATTCAACAACCCCCAACACTGTCTCCAGGGTCATTTTCTCTGGCAGAGAAAATAACAGAACAAGGAGGGCAGGCCACAGTTAGGTCTGAGTAGAGACTGGTTGTCTTGATGTAGATATAAACAGTCTAATCTGTAAAAGGACCTTCTTTGAGAGGGGTGTTAAGGATGGCATCTCACTGCAAAGGCAGGGCAGGATGACAGATTAGACTTGGTAAGCACAGAAAACGATTCGAATGCACCCTCAGGTCAGATCATGTAGCCCCATGAGATCTTCTGTTTTCCTCTAATTTCCACTTTTATCAATTGACCTATGTGTCAGAAGTACCAGGGGAGCTCCATAAATTGCCCAGTCTGTCCCTAGAGCAAACCACAACTCTGCATCAGAATCCCTGGAGATCTTGTTAACATGGACTTCTGGGTCCCAAAACCAGCATTTCTGATTTGAGGGGTTCGAGTGGGGGCCTGAGCATAGAACCTGTTTCCAACAGGTTCCAGGGTGATGTTGATTCTGCAGGGCCACAGTTGAAGAGCTACTGACCTCGGGATTCTAATATGGAGGTCTGGAAAGAGACTCAGCTGGCTTTGACATAGGTATTTAGAAGTTCACACTTTGAGAAACACAGCCCTGGGACCTAATAAATTCTAGTGTGAGCACTCTAAGGGTGTTGTTGCAGTGCTATGGAGAATCAAGAGAAAAGTCATTTGGCTCTGCTTGGGTGATAGAGGGGGTCATAACATGGTGGTGGAAGAAAGGTATTTTAGGGGACTGGAACACTATTTTTTGTCATCAGGGACAAAAAGGGGTCCATTTGCCTCTGTGTGCATCTAAGCCAAAGAAGAGATACATAAAGTTTTGTCGCAAAGAAAGTAAGGTTTATTAGAGAGTTGCAAGTCCCAGAAACACAGGCAAGCTATTGCTCAAAGGCCTGCTCCCGGGTGTGTTGGAAGTGCAGATTATATAGGGAAAATCAGTAGTCATGGAAACTAAGAGAGTTGGAATTATGGATGCTACTGATTGGACAATTGGAGGGGGATGAAGTAATTAATCATTGTGTCTGGTTCTGAAATTAGCCACTATGCCATCCTGTCTAGTCCCATGGCTAGTGGTATTGTGTTCTGCCTTGATGGACCTAGGCTGAATCACATTTAAAGCCACGATATTATCTTTAGTCTAAAGTCCAAGCAAAACCTATTGTCTCATGATTACAGTCATGAGGCTCAGTTAACCTTCTGTCCTAAGGGTTAATGATTAAAAGAGCAGACATACAGAGGATAAGGGCAGGGGAAAAGCAATGTCACAATGCCATTATCTACCAAGAAACGAAGGTTATGTGTGGTTGCTCAACCAACACATGTCCTAATGAAGCCGGAGGTCTCCCAAGGTACAGAAAGGAGAAGGGAGGTGGGCTGCACACTGGGCTGGGATGTCTCCGTTTTATGGGCCAGCCCTTGAATTATACCTTTAATGAACTGAACCTTTGAAAAACAAAAATCGCATGAAATAAGAGCTAGACAGAAAATGCAGGTTAAAGGGCACCATTTTAAAAGCACAAGGCATTTGTACCAATGATGCTACCAAGATGGATTTGGAGGAACAAATCTAAATCAACTCTACACAAAACTTTACAAAAAATACCAGGCTGACACTACTTTTGCTCAGCCTCTCCTCTCTCAGAGGCTCCTTAGCTTTCTTCTGGAGCTTCTCTTATCTCAGTTTCTCACCCCTAGCTGGCTGTCAGAGGTGCCTGTTAAAGTGTTAAGGATCATTGAGATGATGACAGAATTCCATTTATGACATGATGTCTCACAGTCTTACATTAAAAAAGGGATTTTTATTGTAACCTAAACTCTAGTCAAACTTGTAAAATACCTAAATATTAAAGAAGATCATCATCCCATGTGTCTGGGGAAATGCTGAGCAGACCAAAGATCAGGTTAGTGGGAGAACACACACAGATCAGGGGTGCCTATGGAAGGCAGCTGTCAGGCAGCAGGGTCTTGCTGGAGAGCTGATAACTCTCCAGAGGAGGGGTCGACCAGCATCCAACAACTGTGGAGGGAAGAAGAGTTTAGGCAAGTGGTATCAGTACCTCTCTTTCAGAAAACACCATCTTCCTTTATAAAACCAAAAATAAGAGAATATGTATGGGAGGTATCTCCAGGTGGGCTAGAGGAGGAAGATCTTATTGTGAAAATATAACCGCATAAAATTTCATTTCTTTAATATAGATTTTTTTCCTCTGATTCACTCTAATTTGCCCAAATAATTTGCACTATGACTAACTTGCTCTACACCCCCCCCCCAATCCTCCGTATGCCTGCTTTGAGCTGAACTCTGAGCCACCTGGCAAGGTGGTATGG
The DNA here is from genome assembly GCA_003508835.1 of Eonycteris spelaea. Taxonomy (NCBI): domain Eukaryota; kingdom Metazoa; phylum Chordata; class Mammalia; order Chiroptera; family Pteropodidae; genus Eonycteris; species Eonycteris spelaea. Next base: position 1,414,662 of record PUFA01000211.1, on the reverse strand, counting down.
GAAAGGAGTGTGCCTCCACTACACTGAGACTAGAACTGCATTAACTGCTTCACTCAGGAGCACAGTTCCCTTTCTCCCAGTAAGTTCTCTGGTAAGTTCTTCTCTCTGTCCCCAAAGAGGGAAGAGAGTAAGTGGGCAGCAGGTGAGCGAGCATTGGTGGGGGTGTGGTGGTTAGAAGGTCTGACTCCAAGCTCAGTTGACCCAGGCGCAGGGCCACACTCCTCCATTAAATGACTTGGAGACCTTGGACAATTTACTTAAATCAGCTTCTGTTGCTGTTCACTCATTTGTAAAACAGGGTAAAACTTTACCCACTCACGTAAAGAATACAAGAGATACATATGGCTCCCAGAACTGTGCCCAGTCCTAGGAACACTCAACAAATATAACAGTCTGTAAGGCATATCTTAGCTATGTCCCATTGGTCTCCTGCTTCTAGTGTTGTCACCATTAATAGTAAGCCCTTTAACTTTAGAGACTTTGAGAAATGAAAATAACTTCAGTATTATATGTGGGCATGTAAAATATGCTGTCAAGTGATGATGGTCATGGACCAATTTGGGAATATGCATAGCCACCTGCAATGGTCCCTTGGATATAAGTCTCTACTTTCTGCTTGCCCCATCTTTTGACTGTGTCAGAGCTGAGCTCATCGAGCCAGCTATGCCAAGTGTTAGCGGTAAGCTGATCAAGAAAGGAAAGTTCGATGGTGAGATGCTCAGTTGGAAGAATGCACAAGAGGAGAAAGGAGAATGAAATGGCAGGCACCAACTTTATTGTGCAGAGTGCACTTCTGTTGGGAAGTGCAATCTATTGAAGAAGTGTGGTATTATGTGCACTTCTGCTTTCCTTCTCATGCTCTCCTTCTGTTCTCCAGGGACTGCATGGTCCACACATATCAGAGTACAATAGTTGCCTTCAGCCACACATGCAAGATACAATAAACTGAAGTATATTTACATATTTCAGATGCAGGCACCCTACAACGCTAATGTAACATTCTAATCTGGTGTCCTATTCTTAGCTGGGAACCGGGTTCACAGCCAGATCTTGAACCAGCCAGACCTTGGATTCAGCTGGGCCTGTTATTTCTTTCTCAACAGCTGTGGTTCTCAAATATGGTCCTCAGACCAGCAGCATCAGCATCACCTTAGAACTTGTTAGAAATGCAATTCTTGGGCCCCACCTACTGAACCAGAAACTGGGTTTGGAGTTCAGCAATCTACACTGCGACAATCCTTGCAAGTGTTTCTGATGCACACTCAAGATTGAGAACCACTGCTATATAGGATTCAACCCTTACTCCCATATTGCTGGATCTGGAGCTAGCTTGGAGATTAGGGCAACTTCTCTGAGAGGTTTGGAATCAGATTTCTGAAGTTTAGAATAAATAAACACAATATGACCACATCTGAAACCTGCTATCTTCCATCCCATACGATTTATATCAGCCTTGTTGATGAAAACATTCCACAGGACACTCCTTTAGCTTGCCACATCTGCTTCAGTCACCCACTCATTCTTTGCTTTTCAGCCCTTCCTTTGGACAGTCTTTCCTAGCAGCATTTAAACATGCTTAAACTTCTTCCATTAGCGTATCATTTTAAAATGTCCATCACATCCCGTCTTTCCCTGATCAAACTCTCCAGTGGCACCTGGTGGCATGTGCAATAGAATGTCAAACTGTAGGAAACACTCTGTGGCTTGAATGTGATGTTTAATTTCATGTGACAACGTAACTGGGCCATAGAGTGGACAGATATTTAGTAAAATGCTATTTTGAAGTGTGTCTACCAAGGTGTTTCTGGAGGAGATTACCATTTGAATCAGTAGACTGAATAAAGCAGATGACCCTCCACAATGTGGGTAGGTCTCGTCAATCCACTGAAGGCCTGAACAGAAAAACAAGGTGTAGGAAGGGAGAATTATCTTTCTGCCTGGCTACTTAATTTGGGATATCTTCTCCTGCCCTCAGGCTGGGATTTACATCATCAGCTTCCTTGGTTCTCAGGACTGTGGACTTGGACTAAAATTACACGACCAGCTTTCCTGAATCTCTACCTTGCAGTTGATTAATACGCTGGGCGCACATGCAAATATTTCTTTATCTGGGACGCCTTACATGGCAATCATTTTTTAAGCTGCCTGGGCTCTTCCCTTGGGGTTAGAGACACAGTAACTTTTGCTCCTAGATCCTAAACTTATCCAGATTATTCTGCACTCTGCACCCACCACTTGTGGCCCTTCTTAGGACTCAATTTTGCTTCATATTTGGCTCTCATCCTTCCCCCACTCCCATTCCAGGAAAATTTATGCACACTTAGGAGAGGAGAGATGAGCTCTGACTGCTAATGTAGTCTTTCCAATCTATCAACAGTCTTAGACTTTATTCTTGGCATTTGCATTCTACTATTTCGTTTTCTCTGAAAAATGGACATCTAGCTGTTTGAGTAAGAGGATAGGAAGGAAAAGAAGCATCAGCTAATATTTCAAAATACCTTTCTCACTTCACAGGTTTAACAATGTATCTAAAATTAGATTTTAATAGACCTAAATTGGAGCTAACTAATGGAACCTGTGGTCAAAGGCACAGTGTGACAAAATGTTAGGAGTGACAGTGATTAGTTGGCCAGTATAGTGGTAGGTCTCTCCTATAGCAACCCTAATGAAGCTGATGCAGCAGACACAGCCAAATGCTTCATAACTTACAAGACTGTTGGTTATCCTCAGTAACTGACTTCCCTTTCTTCGTAATAATAGCATTTTTATCTGGATACATGGCAACTCAGAACAAAGCTATATTTTCCAGCTTTTCTTACAGCTAAATGTAGTTTTGTTGGTTTTAGCCAGTAGAACATAATATGTGTTGTGTGGTAGCTTGTAGAAGCATTCCTAAGAGACAATGTAAACATGTATTTTGCCTTTTCTCACCTTTCCGCCTTTCTGACTAGAATATGAATGTGATGGCTGGAGCTAGAGCAGCTTTTTTGAATCATAGGTGGGAGCCACAAATTGATCATGGAGAATTAAGAAAGAAGGATCCTGGGATCCTGGTGATCATGGAGCTATCACACCAACACTTGCTTGTCTAAATTTACCTCAGAGTGAAACAAACTTCTATGTTAAGATTCTGCTAATTTGGGTTTTCTTTGCTTTTCTTTTTTTTTTGTAGCTGTATATAATCTTAACAAAAATATAATTCGGTACCAGGAGTGGGACTGTAGAGGTGTTTTTTTTGAAGCTGTGTGACTGAAGGTGATGAGAACTCAATATTACAGGCTAGAAAGCTGGAAACTCCTAATTTTTCAATTATGGATGGCAAAACCATCAACTATAACAACACTGTGTGATGCAAAAAGAAAAATCAGCAATAGTGATCCTGTCTTCATCTAAAATTTTTATATTTTGTTCATCATACATTTTTGCATTAATTTTTATTTTTTAAAATATCACCTTAAAATATTATTTATCTTTATCTTGATTACGAGGGGGAATTTTTTTTTTTGGTACCCTTTAAATTTTTCACTTGAGGTGAGTACTTCAATCATCTCATCCAGCTTCAGCCCTGCCTATAAGGTTACACATATGCCATTCAAGAGCTTATAAGTACAAGAGATTTAGAATACTTATGTGTGTTGGCAACTTCTGACGCTTTCAACAAAGTCCTAAAGAGAGAAGTTAACTCCAACTATAGCTAGCTTATCTATAGGCGAACATGAAGAGGATAACTTTGTGAAGTGAGACTCTTTTTGCCTATGTTCTGCAACCCAAATACACTGAGAGTTAATCATTTAGAACTTCTGAGCTGAAACTGTCACTGTTTCTGCAACACAAATTTACATTATCATGAACAGTGGCTTCAAAGTGACAGCCTGTGGCCACAGAATTTTTTAAGCACCTTCTTTTAAGTTATTTCTGCTGGACAATAGAAGCCTCCCTATAAGCAACCTTGGATTAAGGTTTTGTCTTCTCATTTATGCCTATAGCACCAGAGGGCCTCAAGGAAACTACTATCATGTTAAAAGAGAAGCAGATGAGCAGAGCACAGAAGCTGTTAATTCAGTCTTCATATTCAGAACTTTGTCTAGACAGATTTTCATTTGCAGTTATTTGCACAAAAACCTGACTAAAGCCAAATAAATGGAAAGCTTAAACTTTTAAGGAGATTAAATTATGAAGAAATCACAAAATGGCTGGAAACAGCCTGATAGTTCAATCTTCAGCTGCTCTCAGAAACCCAAACCTAGCCCAGCTGGAATTGTGTACAACCTATAAAAGGACACATTCTCCAATATTGCTTCAGAAGTATTCATAAAAGAAAACTCTCGAGATAGCACTCCATCCCCTCTCTTTCCCAGAGGACAGATCCAGGGAGCACAGAGCATAGTTGACATGTGATCATACCCAGAATGCAGAACCTAGGCTGAAGGGGAAAATTCTGTTCATATCACCCTGTTTAGGGTATTTCCTTAAAAATAATAGGTTTTCATATACAAGGTCTAAATTTTTCATTTTATGATGCAAAGTCATGAGCCTCAGACCCTTGGGCCTGAAATACTTGCCTTCAATAATGAACTGTTAAGTCTCTCACAAGGTTGTACTGGAAATAATCACAGCAGATGAGAAAAGGTTTGACTGTACTTTTTCCTGACGCAGGACAGAGCAAATTTCCCTGAGGGTGCGAAGACTAAACCTTTTAGAGGAGAGTATATAAGGAATTCAATAACACACACAAAGTTATAGTCAAAAGGAAAATGTATTGGAAAGTGGTAACACTCCACAGATAGAGTGTGGTCTCCTCTCAGAGGCAGAGTGAGAGAGACAGTGAGAGAAACAGAGTAAAGGATTGAGAGGAATACGGAAAGCAGTAAGTAGAGGCAGTAAGAGGAACAGAATAAAAGCACTGAGAGGGACTCTGAGTGCTCAGGGAATTCAGTTTAGTTTCCATTTGCTTTGATACTGACATTCATTGAGGAAGGGGAAGGGGAAGAGTACTGTAGTGCTAAAAGCCCCTGGCTGGTACATCCCAGCCTTTAATCCACAGGTTTCTCATGGTTTTAGCCATAGGGAATGACTCATGGTTCCTGTTTCCCTTTACAGGTGTGGGAAATAGGCTGTTACAATCCCAGTAGAAATCTTCCTTTGTCCTAAACATGTCTTCCTGACCTGGCTACAGGGCTGATCAGCATATTGCAGTCTGAATGTAGCTTGATTAACAGTTTATTTCTCTTTCCTCCCTACATACTCCTACTTTTCTATCTAAATGTCTGAGCTTTGAACTAAGACTTTGTAGACACTTTCATTCTGTCTGCCATGCATGTGATTGATAATATTTATCAGCATTAAACTGTGTCTCTCTTCTGTATTTCTGCATGCAGTGGTGGGAAACATCTTTTGTTAACTAGATTATTTTATGTCCCCCAGAAAGGCTGCAGATGGACTAACCAGAGAAAACACTCTCCCAACAGACAGGAATCCTCCTGCCTTATCTCCAGAGATTGATACTGTGCTTCTCATTCTCTCTTGACTGATTTTTTTTTTTTAATGGAATTTTCTTTTGTGATTACTCTATTCCTACTCAACTTGTATGTTGGGCATATTGGTGGAGATATTTTATCTTTTGATTTACAGGTCCCTAGAATGAGGCACTTATCTGGACTAAAAAAAAGGCTGTGCATCATCCAAAGATGTTGGACTTTGAACTATGCTTTAAAATGTTTATTATTAATTAAGTACAGCAAGGCCTAGATAATAAGATGACTGTCCTTGAAAAAGACAGTTTGTACTCACAGATCCCAAGGGAGAGAGCACACCAGTCACATGAGTCCATACGGGAAGCACTAGGGCCAGTCAGGAGGCAGAAAAGCAGGAACTACAAAAGTCTTACTGTCGGGGTGGGGAAGGATCAGGCCAAAACAGGTGTGAACAGACTTAGGATTGACTGGTTTGAATAATTTAGCAGGCTCTGGGATGTGTGCCCCTAGTTGTCTGGTACCTGGCCTTGGGTGATCAGGGCAGAGAGATTACTGACCCTGAATGTGAGCACCCAGAGAGGAAGTAGTATGAGTGTGGACTCTGGGTCAGTTGGTTTTCATTTGAAAAGCCCAACGTTAGCAAGTTGTTTGCTGGCTCTAGGAATTGGCTAACCCTAGGTCAGCAAGGCCCCAGATGTCAAAGTATCAAAACACAGGCAAATAAACCACATGGTTAATACAAATTGACCTAGAATTACATGAAACTCGAGTTTGTTTGTCTTGCTTGCCTTTCATGTGGGGAAGACTATATGCTATTTAAGAAAAGAGGGTACATATGAGTGTAAGGAAGCCAAGGTGATACGGCTATTGCAATTGATCCTAATATATATCTCCTCTTCTTCTGTAGTAATATAATTATTTGCTAGGCATATGGTCACTCAAAATCTATATTTGCCAGATTTTCTTTTCAACTAGGTTTAGTTGTGAACGAAAATACTAATCAGGGGATGCAAAGTGGTCATGCAAGCAGTTTCCAGGAACTTCTTTAAAATACAGTAATATTCATTCTTTCCTGCTTTTTCTCCCACCTTCTTCTTCCTGCTGTTCTGGAATGCAAATGTGATAAATTGAGCTGGGCAGTCCATTTGGGCTCATGAGGTAGAAACCACATATTTAGGATGGCAGAACCACAAAATAGAGGCCGAATTTCTGATAGCCATGGACTTTGGCTGCTTTTATAAAAATATAGATAAAAATATTTCCTCTTTAATTCCCTAATATTAATTTTCTGACACTAACAGAAAACTTACATTAACTAATCAAATAATCTAGTTAAAGCTAGGATGTTTCATGGCTCATGGTCAGCAGTGTACTCTATTCAGACTTTAACATCCAAAACATTGCACAGCTACTTGTCATTAAAATAGTCTCTAATAAAATGTCAAAGTGGATTTTTTTACTCATAATATGCCAGCACACTTGTTAAAATCCTCTTTTCCCTTTTCTTTCTCTTACGTGGTAGAACAGAGCAGAATCTATCTTTCTGTGCTTATTCTCTCTCTCAATCACTCCCCAATTTTCTTCTTCAACTCCATTCATTCCTGCTCCTTTCTGGATTTATTCTCTTTTTCTTTAGTATTAAGGTTATCTGGTCTTTGGAATAGAAATAAATCATTTCAATTTCTCTTTAATTCTCTATCACTATGTTGATCAAACATAATAAAAGTCACTAGTACAAAGCTTCTCAAACAAATAACAAAACATTCTTCTATATAGAAGAAAAGAAGGAGAAAAGTCTCTGCAAAATACTCCGGTTAACTTTCTTTTTCCCTTTGTCATGCTTTGCTTGGGTTGGTCAGTGTGAGAACTCAGAGATCCTCTTATGAGAAACAACACATTAAAAGTAAGGGCTATTACTTAAGCCATTACTTGTACTAACATGATCATTAATGTGAATCTCTGGATATAAGGTGCTTATCCAGATTATCTAAAACATGTTTTACTTTATAATCATCAAAAACAAGTTACAAAGTTTAAATATTTTCATAAAGATTTTCTTGGATGACACAAAATATATCAGCATATCTCCAGGGGACTAGGACACGTGAAGAAATGCTGGTGTAATTTATTTCACGCATTTGAAATTCTATCACATTTCAAGAGTTATAGAAACACTTTCTCAGGAATTTTGAATATCAGTTGCATTTCCTTTAAAAAGGATTGATAGCTATGCAGTATTTATTATTTGCATTAAATGAGAAAATGTGCATGGAAGTGTTAGGAAATTTAAAACTTAGTACAGATATAAAGATTTTATTGTAAAGAGTTCACAATTCTATGGCCAACTCAAAGTCAAAAGATTTTTTTTTTAAATTGGAAATCAGCCTTTACAAGATATACTTTAAAAAGAACTAAAAAAAACCACACCACAATTTCTGACCAATAGACCAGCATTTTGCTGTCTGAAAACTTACTAACATAGTAGGGCTTATTGATATTGCTTCTTTGCCTAAACAGAAATATTCTAGGAACAGATGCAGAAAAATAAATAAATATGTGGTCTGGTAGAAGAATTGAAACAAATGTGGCATTAAAAGACATCAAACAAATTCAGTAATCATCTCTGAGACTATGATAATTCCACATATCCAATTAAGCATCCAAGAATGCGTCAGACCATAACTATCACTGGTCAATCAGAGAGCACAATTCTGGATACCTCCCAACCTGAATTTTTGTTTTTCCTAGGAGATAATTACAATGCACTTATCTTATCTTGTATTATAATACACATGAGACAAGGTTCATCTGAAAATACTAAGTATTCTGGGACTCACTCAACTTAAAAAAATATTTTTCTCTATAAAAACAAGGTACATTCAGGTACAAAAATGGCATCCCTGATTATGGTTTGTATACACAAATGAAGGCATATCAAGATGAAACTAAGTGGGCTCATTAGCAAAGCTGATCATTTTAGGACATATCTCTGGACTTTTTTTTTTTTTTTTGCAACACTGTAAGTAGCAGTTTTATTCTTTAATTGTGTAGACATGTGTGTCATGAAGCCAAACTCCTTGGTGACAAGTTATGTAACACTGGTAATGTGTCGGGAGATGATAGGTAAATATATGAGGCAGGTAAAATAGGAGGCTTCACAAATCACATGGCAGAGATGGTGGAATTTTACAGGTCATTCTAATATATTGGGCTCTTTGGAAGTTAATCCATCTGATTCCGTTGATGTCCCATGTATTCACAACAGAATAGCTAAGGCAAGAGGAATATGAGAACTTAAATCTCTTTGGTGGATCAAGAATGCTCTAAATTAGTGTTGTCCAAAGCAGAGGACAAAGATCCAAATAGTACATAAGATTTATTGAGATTTGTGGGAAAAATATTATAATTTATTTTTATTTTAACTTTATTATTGTGGTACCATTTTAACAATTCTTAAGTGTATAGTTCAGTGGCACTAAGCAATTCTTTTTATTGTGTGCATATTACCACCATTCATCTCCAGAACTTTGTCTTCCAAACAAACTCTATACCCATTAAACACTAACTTCCTGTCCCCTCTCTCCTAGCTCCTGGCAACCACCATTCTACTTTCTGTTTCTGAATTTGACTACTCTAGGTATCTCATATCAGTAAAATCATGCAATATTTGTGCCTTGTTTATTTCACTTAACATAACATCTTTAAGGTTTGTTTATGTTGTAACGTGTTAGTATTTTTTTCCTGTTCATGACTGAATGAAATTTTATTTTATGTATATACCATATTTGTTTATCCATTCATCTGTCAATGTACTCTTGGATTGTTTCCACCTTTTTGACTATTATGAACAATGCTGCAATGAACATGGACATACAAATATCTGTTTGAGCTTCTGCTTTCAATTCTTTTGGGTAGATATCTAGAAGTGAAATTACTGTACCATATAGTAATCTTATTTTTAATATTTTGAGGAACCGCTATACTTTTCCACAGCAACTTCACCATTTTACATTCTCATCAACAGTGAACAAGGATTCCATTTTGGCACATCCTCATCAACATTGTTGTTTTCTGGGTTTTTGTTGTTGTTATTGTTGATGGTGGTTTATATATAGCAACCCTAATGGTGTAAAGCAGTATTTCAATGTGGTTTTAATTTTCATTTTCCTGATGACAGTGATGTTGAGATCCTTTCAAGCATTTACTGGCCAATTGTATCCTCTTTGGTAAATGTCTATTTAAGTTATATGCCCATTTTTAAATTGGATTGTATGTTTTTTTGGTTTTTGAGTTTCAGAAATTCTCTGTATGTTATGGATATGAATCTTTTATCAGATATATAATTAGCAAATATTTATTCTCATTCTGTGGGTTGCCTTTTTACTCTCTATAGTTTCCATCAATGCACAACATTTTTAATTTTGATGTATTTCAAGTTATCTTTTTTTTTTTGCTTTTGCTTTCAGTGTTATAACCAAGAAATTATTGACCAATACAATGTCATAAAGCTTTTATACACTATTTTCTTCTAAAAATTTATAGTTTTTATCATATGTTAGGTCTTTGATCTACTTTTACTTAAATTTTTGTATAAAGTAAGGGTCCAATGTCATTCTTTTGTTTGTGGATATCCAGTATTCCAGCATCATTTGTTGAAAAGGCTGTCCTCTTCCCATTAAATGGTCTTGGACCCTTGCCAAAAATTACTTGACCCTATATGTGAGGTTATTTCAGGGCTTTCTATTCCATTCTGCTGATCTATGTCTGTCTTTTATGCTAGTACCACTGTTTTAATTACTATAGATTTGTAGTAAGTTTTTGAAATGAGGAAGTGTGATAACTTCAATTTTACCTTTATTTTCAAGATTGTTTTGTTATTTAGGTCTCAAGATTCCATAGAAATTTTAGGATGAATCTTTCCATTTGTACATTAATATGTAGTTGGAATTTTAACAGGGATCGCATTGAATCTATAGGTCATTTGGGATAGTTTGACATCTTAACAATATTGTCTTCTAATTTGTGAACATGAATGTCTTTTCATTTCTTTATGTCTTTAATTTATTTCAGCATGCTTTATAATTTTCAGTGTACAAGTCTTTTGCATCCTTGCTTAAATTTATTCCTAAGCATTTAGTCTTTTGATACTATTGTAAATAACATTGCTTTTTAAATTTCCTTTTCAGATTGTTTATCGTTAATTGTAGAAATGCAACAGATTTTTAAATTAAGTTTATTGGAGTAACATTCGTTAATACAAAATATAATTTTCAGGTGTACATTATAATTTGACATCTGTATATTCCATTGCGTGTTGACCACCCAAAGTCCAGTTTCCTTCAACTGCCATATATCTGATCCCCTTTACCCACTTCATCTTCCCCCTACCCTCTATATTTGACTTCCTTTAAACCCTATCTACCTCCTCTTTCCTCCCCACCTGCACCCTCTGGTAAACACTAGTCAATTGTCCATGTCCATGAGTCTCTTGTTTGTCTCATTCATTTGTTGTTTTTAGGTTTATATACCACATATAAGTGATAGCACGTGATTTCCAACTTTTTCAGTCTGGCTTATTTCGCTTAGCATGATTTTCTCGAGGTCCATCCATGTTGTCACAAATGGCAATATTTCATCTCTCTTATGGCTGAGTAATATTCCATTGTATATGTGTATCACAGCTTCTTTATCCAATTATCTACCGTAGGACACTTCGGTTGCTTCCATGCCCTGGTCACCATGAATAATGCTGTTATGAACATCAGTGTGCAAATATCTTTTTAGATATGGGTTTTCAAGTCTTTGAGGCAAATACCCAGTAGAGGGATTGTTGGATCATATGGTAGATCAATTTTTCGTTTTTTTGAGGAAGCTCCATACTGCTTTCCATAGTGGCTGTACCAATTTGCAGTCCCACCAGCAGCGTACGAGGGTTCCTTTTTCTCCACATCCTCATCCAACATTTGTTATTACTTGTTATTATGTTCTGTTGATTATAGCTATTCTAACATATGAGATGGTATCTCATTGTGGTTTTGATTTGCTTTCCCTACTAGCTAGTGATGTTGAGCATCTTTTCAATATTTGTTGGCCATATGTATGTCCTCTAGGGAGAAGTGTCTGTTCAGGTCTTCTGCCCTTTTTTGATGGATCGTTTGTTTCTTGTTGTTATTGAGTTGTATGAGTTCTTTGTATATTTTGGATATTAGGCCCTTATCAGAGTGTTGCTTGCAAATATATTTTCCCATTCAGATGGTTTCTCTTTACCTTGTTGATGATTTTTTTGCTGAGCAGAAGCTTTTAGTTTGATGTATCCCATTCATTTATTTTAGCTTTTACTTCCTTGCTTTTGAGGTCAAATTCATAAAATCCTCTTTAAGTCCAAGGTCTTGAGTTTAGTTCCTGTTTTTTCTATGCACTTTATTGTTTCAGGTCTTATATTCAGGTCCTTAATCCATTTGAGTTAATTTTGGTGTGTGGTAATAGACAACAGTCTAGTTTCATTCTTTTGCAGATGGCTTTCCAGTTTTCCCAGCACCATTTTAAAGAAGGCTTTCCTTTCTCCACTGTATGTTTTTGGCATTTTTGTCAAAAATTATTGCCCATATAAATATGGGATTACTTGTGGATTCTTGATTCTGTTCCACTGATCCATGTGTCTGTTTCTGCCAATACCATGCCATTTTGATTACTGTTGCTTTGTAGTATAATTTGAAGTTGGGCAGAGTGATGCCTCCAGCCTTGTTCTTTTGTCTCAGGATGGCATTGGCAATTAGGAGTCTTTTGTGCTTCACACAAATCTAATGATTTTTTGTTCTATTTCTTAAAAAAAAAACAGCTGATGGGATTTTGATGGGGATTGCATTAAATATGTATAATGCTTTAAGTAATATGGTCATTTTAAATTATGTTGATCTTCCAATTGAAGAACACAATATCTTTCCATTTCTTTGTATATTCTTCAATTTCTTTTAATAGGGTCTGTAGTTTTCATTATATAGGTCCTTCACATGTTTCGTTAAATTTATTCCTAGGTATTTTATTCTTTTTGTTGCAATTGCAAAAGGAATTATTTTTCCACTTCTTTTTCTGACACTTCATTATTAGAGTATAGGAATGCTACGATTTTTGAACATTGATTTTGTATCCAGAGACTTTACTGTATTTGCTTATTGTTTCTAGTAGTGTTCTTGTGGAGTCTTTAGGGTTTTCTATATAGAGAATCATGTCATCTCAAATAGTGACAGACTTCTTTGTTTCCTATTTGGATGCCTTTTATATCTTCTCTTGCCTGATTGCACTTGCTAGGACCTCCAATGTTATATTGAATAACAGTGGTGATAGTGGACAGCCTTGCCTTGTTCCTGATCTTAGAGGGAAGGTTTTTAGTTTTTAGTTTTTAGAAATTGACTGAGGGTTTGTCATATATGGCCTTTATATATTTAAGGTACTTTCCTTCTATACTGATTTTGTTAAGTGTTTTGATCATAAATGAATGCTGTAACTTGTCGAAGTTTTTATTTTTTAATTTCTTTATGTGGTGTATCATATTAATTGATTTGTATGTTTGAACCATCCCTGTGCCTTTGGGATGAAGCCCACTTGATCGTGGTGTATAATCTTTTAATATATTGCTGTATTGGTTTGCTAAGTACCTTATTTAGGATTTTTGCATCTGTGTTCATGAGAGTTATTGATCTTGCAATTTCTTTTTGTGTTATCTTTACTAGTTTTGGTATAAGAGTAATATTGGCCTCATAAAATGTGTTGGGAATATTGCCTCTTCTTCAGTTTTTTTGAAGAGTTTGAAAAGAATAGGTATTAAATCTTCTTTGAATTTTTAGTAGAATTCACTGGTGAAGCCATCTGATTCTAGACTTTTACTTTTTGGTAGGTTTTTGATGACTGTTTCAATTTCCATACTGGATTTATTTCAGATTTTTTAGTTCTTCAATCTGAAGTTGATTTTTCTAAGTACTGGTCCATTTCTTCTAGGTTATTAAACTTGGTGTTATATATTTTTCATAATATTCTTGTATGATTCTTGTGTTTCTGCAGTGTCTATGTAATTTCCCCTCTTTCATCCCTGATTTTGTTTATTGTGTCCTTTCTCTTTTTCTTTAGTGAGTCTAGCCAGGGTTTGTCAATTTTATTAACTTTCTCAAAGAACCAGCTCTTTGTTGCTTTATTTTTTTATTGTTTTTTTTGTGTTGTTTGTTTTTAATTTCATTTATTTCTGCTCTAATTTTGATGATTTCTTTCCTTCTGCTGACTTTAGGCTTCATTTGTTCTTCCTTTCTGGTTTTTAAGATGAAGCATTAGGTTGTTTATTTGGGCTTGTTCTTGTTTTTGGAGATAGGCCTGTAATGATATGAACTTTCCTCTTGTGACCACTTTTGCCGTGTCCCAAAAGTTTTGATATCATATCTTTTCTATGTATCTCTTGATCTCTCTTTTTATTTCTTCTCTGCCTGACCCAGTTATTCTTCAGTAGCATGTTTTTAATCTCCATGTTTTGTGTCCTTCTTGCTTTCTTTCTGCAGTTGATCTCTAGTTTCAAAGCATTATGATCAGAGAATATGGTTGGTATGATTTCAACCCTCTTATTTTTTGAGGCTATCTCTGTGTCCCAGTATGTGGTCAATTCTTGAGAATGTTCCATGTGCACTAGAGAGATGTATAAGCAGCTGTTTTGGGATAGAAGGCTCTGTAATGTCAATTATGTCCAGTTGGTCTAATGTGTCATTTAAGGATGTTATTTCCTTATTGTTTTCTGTTTGGATGATCTGTCTATATCCAACAGTGGGGTATTTAGTCCCTACTATGATATATTTTGGTCTGTTTCTCCCTTTAGTTCTGTTAGTATTGCTTTACATATTTCAGGGCTCCTGATTGGGACATAGATATTAATAAGTGTTATGTCTTCTTGTGCATGATTCCCTTTATCATTATGAAGTGTCCCTCAGTATCTTTCTTTACCTTTTTTATTTTGAAGTCTATTTTGTCCAATATTAGTACCATTACTCCCACTTTTCTCTGAATGCCATTTGCTTGAAATATCATTTTCCACCCTTTCACTTTGAGTCTATATTTGTCTTTGGAGCTGAGATGTGTCTCCTGGAAGCAGCATATGGTTGAGTTTTCTTTTTTGATCCATTGTGCAAACCTGTGCCTTTTATTGGTGAGTTCAGTCCATTTACATTTATTATTGAATATGAGGTCTTCTTATAGCCATTTTATCTTGTACTTTCTGGTAGCTGGGGTGTTTCCATTGCTTCCTTTTCCATGTGTTGCTGTTTTCTTTATTTTGGTTGAATTTTGTGAGTTTTGCCCTCTGGTCTTCTTGTTTTATGTTATATACTTTAGTTCTGAATCTTTGGTGTGTGGATATCATTACAAATATGTAAAAGGATAATTATATATATGTATATATGTGTATATATACACATATATGTGTGTGTATTATATATATATACGTATGTGTGTGTGTGTGTGTGTGTATACACAGTCATTCATTTTCTTTCTGCGCATGCCTCATCCCATTCCCCTTTCTGACTCTGGATCTTTGAATCCTCCCCTTTTCAGTCATTGTTATTCTCAATTTGTCTCTATGTATGTGAATGTTCATTACTATCTTATTATAACAATTCTTCTATTATTGTTAAACTTATAACGCCCTGTTCTTAGTAAGGGTTGCACTTCTCTGCTTCTATTTGCCTGATAGTCACTTTACTCCTAATTATGTTTTTCTTTTAGTGTCATTTTGTTTTAGGTGATCTGACCCTTTCAGTATTTCCTGTAGTGCAGGCCTCATTATAGTGAAGAATTTCCTCAATTTTGTACATCTGGAAAAGTTTAATTTCTCCTTCATATCTAAAGGAGAGCTTAGATGGATATATTATTTTAGGCTGATAGCTCCTTTCACTTAATAGTTTAAATATTTGATTCCATTCGTTTCTGGCTTATAAGGTTTGTGCTGAGAAGTCCAAGAATAATCTAATGGGTTTATCTTTATAAAGTATCCTTTTCTTCTCCTTGGCTGCCCTGAGAATTCTGCCTTTGTCATTGATTTCTGATAATTTTAATGCAATGTGTCTTGGTGAAGGCTTTTTTGGGTTTGAGATAATTGGGTGTTCTGTTGACTTCCTGAATTCCAGGCTCCAGCTCATTTCTTAGATTTGGAAAATTTTCATCCACTATGTGTCTGAAAATGCTTTTTTAGTCCCTGCTTCTTTTCCTCACCTTCAACAATGCCCATTATTCTTATGTTTCCTTCCTGATGGTTCAGCTAGTTCTTGAATTTCTTTTTCATTATTTTCATTCTTTGGTTTCTCTCTTCTTCCTTCAGCTTTATTTCTAGATTTCTGTCTTTGATACCACTGATCCTTTCCTCCATTTGGTTGACTCTAATTTCTCAAGCTTGCTATTTCATTTTTTCAACTCTTGCAGTGAGTTCTTCATCTCCAGTTCTATTCGGTTCTTTTTGGGAGTTTCAATCTCCTTGCTCTGCTCATCTAGGTGATTTTTTTTTTAATTCCTGAAATTGTTGAAATGACTTGTTTTGGAATTTACTGAGTTTTTTCAGAAATACCATCCTGAATTCTCTGTCATTTAAATTGCATATTTCTATGTCTGTAAGCTTATTTTCTGGAGATTTTTCTTTCTTTCTGAGATGCCTTGTCACCTTGGTTGTTCATGGTGTTTAATGGACTATTTCTCCACCTGGGCATTAATGGAAATGCATTCTGCTTTTTTTCCAGAAAGAAGTTTTATTATATTGAAGATCTCTCTTTAGCCTGCTGCAATGAAGGTGCTTTTCTTTTGGTTTCCAGTGGGTGGTGTCTCAGCCTCTTGGATCCTTGCCTTACATAAAGCCTTAAAAATGCCTTTTTATTTTCTAATAGATATTTAATCATGCTTGCTACCCTCCGTTTCAGTCCTGTCAGTGTTAGCAACAGTTTTGGTAGCATTTGCTCAGATTTCCATGGGGCTCTGGGTATTTGGTCTTGGAGATTTGGGGAGAGGGGCCTTCTGAGCAGAGGGTTAGGGGTTGCAGCCCAGCCTCGGTTTTGCAACAAGGGCCAGTAAAAAACAACTGGTTTTTGTTTTTTGGTTTTTGTGTGTGTGTTTTTTTGCCATTCTGCTTCTCTGACTTCTGCCCTGATGACTCAGCCTTGCCACCAGCTGGCTTCGGCAGGCTCACAGTTTTTCCAGATAGGACTGTTCAAGGGACTTGCCACTCCTTCTCCCCTCCCCTTCCTCCTACAGGTAGCTCCAGTGGCTGTAAGAGGCAGCTTCTTTATTTCTTCCAGTCCACTGCCCAATACTGGGGGTTCTGACCTGTGGTAGCTGTTATGCATAGATCCCATGCTCAAAGTGCTGGTGTGCAGCTCGAGTGTTTTTTATGATTTAGATGGTCAGCTTACTGTTGTTTCAAGAAGAGAGATCTGGGGATGTCTTTCGCTCCACCATGTTTCCAAAGATCTATCTCTTTGTTTCTTTAAATCCCTCTTTCATTCCCAGTAGAATTCACTGCACTGACATAGTGACTTTTCCGTACAGTTTCACAGTCCACATCGTTCAAAATGGTCTCGCAATGGGGCTGTTTCCCCTGTCCGGGGTAGTCCATGCCTCCCTCACCAGTCGTGGTGAATAAGGCCTCATTCCCATGTCTCCATGTCCTGCTGGTCTGCGCTATGTGCACCTGTTCTCTGCAGAGGCTTCATGAGTCCCCAAGCTGCAGACACCTGAGTGGGCAGTTGGTGCGGTGGCGCAGGCCAGAGAGCCTGCAGGTGGGGTTCCTGGTGGCGAAAATATGTGGCTGTGCTCTGAGGGACATTGAGGTGCTGTTAGCTGGACCTGGACCACTGACTCTGTGTCAGTCTCCTCACTTTGGTTACCCAAAATTGTCCAAAGGTGATTGGTGTGTGTGTGTGGGGGGGGGGGGTGGATATTCTTTCCCTTTATAGACTTTGACAAAATTGGAAGTTTGTAGTAAAATGCAACTGATTTTTGTGTGTTGATTTTGTATTCTGCAAATTTGCTGAATTCATTTATTCATTTATTAGTCCAGGATTTTTGGTGAAATCTAAGTTTTTTGTTTTGGGGGCTTTTTTTTTTTTTTTTTTGTACATGTAAGACCACGTCTTCTACAAACAGATAATTTGATTTCTCTCTTTACAATTTGGATGTTTTATTTATTTTTCTTGCCTAATTGCTCTTGCTAAGACTTCCAGTCCTATGTTGAAAAGTAAAAATGACATCATTGTTTTTCATGATTTTAGAAAAGGCTCTCATTTCACCATTGAGATTTTTTAGCTGAGTTTTTCTTCTCTCTCTCTTTTTTTTTTATTGTGGTGACTTTGGTTAATGAAATCCAGTAAGTTTCAAGTGTATAAATGAACAGCAAATCATATATGTAGTGCATTGTATGTTCACCACCCATAGTTGGATTTCTTTCTGTCACCATATATTTGACCCATTTTACTCATCTACCTCCCTCCCACCCCCCTAAATTCTGGTAACCACTAGTCTCTTGTCCATGTCTATTACTGTCTGTTTGTTTGTTATGTTTGTTTGTTGCTTTTAGGTTTATATCCCACATATAAGTGATAACATGTGGTTTTCAACTTTTTCAGTCTGGCTTATTTTGCTTAGCATGATTATATCAAGGTCCATCCATGTTGTCACAAATGGCAGTATTTCATCTCTTCTTATATCTGAGTAATATTCCATAATATATATGTACCACAGCTTCTTTACGCAATCATCTATTGTAGAACATTTCAGTTGCTTCCATGTTCTGGCCACCATGAAGCATGTTGCTATGAACATTGATCTGCAAATATCATATGTTTCATGTCTTTGGGGTAAATACCCAGTAAAGGGATTGCTGGATCATATGGTAGATTGATTCTCAGTTTTTTGAGGAACCTCCATACTCTTTTCCATAGTGGCTGTATGAATTTGCAGTCTCACCAACAGTATATAAGGGTTGTTTTTGCTCCACATCCTCTCTAACATTTGTTATTTCTTGTCCTGTTGATAATAGTTATTCTAACAGGTGTGAGATGGTATCTCATTGTGGTTTTGATTTGCATTTCCCTAGCTAGTAATGTGGAGCATCCTTTCACACATTTGTTGGCCATAGGGAGTTGAAAAGTTGAAAAGTTGAAAAATTGTCCTCTAGGGAGAAGTGTCTGTTCAGGTCCTCTGCCCATTTTTTGATTGGATCCTGTTTTTTTTTTTTATTGTTATTGAATTGTATGAGTTCTTTGTATATTTTGTATATTAGGCCCTTATTGGAGGAATTGCTGTGAGTTTTTCATACATGATCTTTGTGTTGAGGTAGTTTCCTTTTATTCTTAGTTCTTTGAGTATTTTTATCATGAAGAAATATTGAATTTTGTCAAATGCTTTTTCTATCAATTGAGATGATTATGTGTGTTTATTTTTCTTCATTCTGTTAATCTCGTGTATTATATTGATTGATATTTATATGTTGAACCATCCTTGCCTTCCAGTAGTAAATCCCACTTGATCATGGTGCATAATCACTTTAATATGCTCTTGAATTAGGTTTTGTTAGTATTTTGCTGAGCATTTTTACATCAATATTGATCAGGATATTGGTTTGTATTTTGATTTCTTATAGTGTTTTTTCTGGTTCTGATATTAGGTATCTGGTGCTGACCTCATAGAATCGGTTTCCTTCTGTGTTTCCTTCTGTTCAACTTTTTGAACTAGTTTCAGAAAGATTGCTGTTAATCCTTCCTTAAATGTTTGGTAGAATTCAACATTGAAGCCGTGTGATCCTGCACTTTTCTTTTCAGGGGAGTGTTTTGTTTATTTATTATTACAGATTTAATTTTCTTATGAGTTACAGATCTATTTAGATTTTCTATTTCTTCATGATTTATTCTTGGTATATTATGTGTCTATGACTTTTTTTCATTTTATCTAGGTTATCCAATTTTTGGTGTACAGTTGTTCACAGTACTCTCTTATAATTCTTTTGATGTCTATAAAATTAATTAATAGTAGTGTTCCTCTTTCATTTTTAATTTTAGTTATTTGAATTTTCTCTCTTTTTCCCTTAGTTAATATAGTTAAAGATTGTCAATTTTGTTGATCTTCATGTAAAACTTACTCTTGGTTTTATTTTTAATTTTTTTATATCCTCCATTTTATTTATCTCTAATCTTTATTTTTTCTTTCCTATTGCTTTGATTTAGTTTCTTTCCTTCCTTTTTAAGTTCCTTATATTACAAAGTTAGGTTGTTGATATGAGATCTTTCTCTTTTTTATATGTTTACAGTTATAAATTTTTCTCTTAGTATTGCTTTTGATGCATCCCATGAGTTTAAATACGTTGTGCTTCATTTTCATTTGTCTCAAGATACATTCTAATTTACCTGTGATTTCTTATTTTACTCATTAGTTGTTCAGAGTGTGTTATTTAATTTCCACATAATCGTGAAAATTCCAGTTTTCTTCTGGTGTCAATTCTTATTTTATTTTATTGCGATTAGAAAATATATTTGGTATGATTTAAATTTTATTAAATTTATTAAGACTTGTTTTATGGCTTAACATGTAGCTTATCCTGGAGAATGTTCCATGTTCTCTGGAAAAAAACAAGGTATATTCTGCTGTTACTAGGTGGAGTGTTCTGATACATCTGTTAGGTCTATTTTCTCTATAGTGTTGTTTAAGTCGTCTCTTTCTTTACTCGTCTTCTACCTGGTTCTGGTTTTTCTATCCATTATTAAAAGTGGGATATATTAGTCTATCATTATTGTAGAGCTGTTTATTTGTCTCTTCAGTTCTGTCAGTATATGCTTCATATACTTTGGAGTTTAATGTTTGTTGCATATTGTTTATATTTTTATATTTTCTTGGTTATTTGACTTTCATATTTTTATATTTTTACATAATGTCCTTCTTTGTCTCTTGTAACACTTTTTGACTTAAGTCTGGATTTTTTTTCCTGATATTAGTAAAGTCACCTTTGCTTTCTTTTGGTAACAAGTTGCATGAAATATGTTTTTCCATCTTTTCATTTTAAACTTAAATGTGTCCTTAGATCTAAAGTGAGTCTCCTATAGGTACTATATAGTTGGATCCTGTTTTTTTAATCCATTGTTTCAACTATGTGTTTTGATAATGACTTTGATCCATTTACATTTAAAGTAATTACTACTCAAAAAAGATTTACTTTTGTCCTTTATATTTGTCTCCTGTGTATATTGTAGCTTTTGTCCTTCATTTCTTTCATTATTAACTTTTCTGTGTTTAGTTGATTTTTTATAGTGACATATTTTTATTTCTTTCTCATTTTCTTTCTGTGTATAGTCTATAGGTATTTTTCTTTTGTTTCTCATGGGATTGCACATAACATCCCAGTTATAACAACCAACTTAACTTTAGTTGCATACAAGAACTCTACTTTTTTACAGCTACACTACACCTCCTTTATATTATTGATATCACAAATTTTATCTTTATATATTATGTACCTATTAACCTAGATTTATAATTATTTTTATTTGTCTTTTTAAAACCTATAGAAAATGAAGTTAAAAACAAAATTATAATAATATTGGTTTTATATATTTTCATGTATTAACCTTGACCAGAGAATTTCATATTTTTGTATGGCTTCAGGTAACTATCTAGCATCCTTTCAATTCAACTTTAAAAAATTTCTTTAGCATTTCTTGTAAGGCAGATCTAGTGATAATGAATTTCTATAGCTTGTGTTTACCTGGGAGTGTCTTAATTTCTTCTTTATTTTTAAATACTAGTTTGCCAACTATAGACTACTCAGCTGACATATTTTTTTTCTTTCAGTACCTTAAAGATATCATGCCACTGTCTTCTGGCATGCCAAGTTTCTGCTGAATAATTCTCTAATGATCTTATTGAGAATCTCTTGTACATACTGAGCCACTTTTCTTTTGCTGTTTTCAAGATTCTCTTTGTCCTTATCTTTCAAAGTTTAAATGTAATGTATCTTGGTATGTGTCTCTTTAAGAAGTTTGTTGAGAGGCAAAAAAAAAAAAATGTGTAAATGATAGAGGCTCTGTTTATCCCTCTGGCAACCAAATCAAAATTGTGACAGAAACAAGGAGAAAACAGCAAGGAAAAATTGCCTGAGATCTAGATGAACAAGCTATACAACTAGGAAGAAATGAAAGAAATCACCTGCAACAGCAGAAAGGAGGACAGGGCAAGGACGTGAGGTTGCCCAGTCCTGAGTGGCTGAGTATGACCCAGGTTGCGGCAATGACAGTTGCAGACTCCTCTTAAAGGGGCTGGGTCCACCAGCAAACTTTTGCGGTAACAGACCTACTCGCTCTGAGCACCAGTGCTGGTTAGGCTGCGCAGGGACTTACAGGGTGACACTGAGTTGTCAGAGTGAAGGCCAAGGCGAAACTCACTCTGTACAGAAGTGCCAGTGATATCCATTTTTCCTCTGTTGAGCCCTCCCACTTCCCAGTGTGTAGACTCAGCCCTGCCATAGCTGAGACTTCATCAAACTGGACAACAGAGGTCGCTCGACCCAGAGGATTCCATGAAACTCTGCCTCTCCCAATTCACAGCCCCACCAAAGCAGCATCCAGGTGTATCCTCAGCGAGTCAGGTGCTCCTTGCTGAACAGTGCCTAGACTCACATTGGTTGCAGCTGGCCTCGGTTTCTGGCGTGGCCTTTTGAGGCAACTATAAACACAGCATCCGCGATTGCTTGCTAAATCTTAACAGGTGGCCCCAGAAGGGCTCAGGCTGGGGCTCAATTTGTGTTGTAGTTGTCCAGACTGTGCCACTGGACAATTACTACACAAATCCACACTAATAAGACTGGGAGACTTAAGAGCTTTGCTTAATATATAGAAACAGACACAGAAATGCAGCAAAAATGGGAAGACGGAGAAGCAGAAACCATATGACAGAACAGAACAGAGATCCAGAAATAATGGAGTCAAGCAATCTAACAGATGCAGAGTTCAAAACGCTGGTTATAGAGATTCTGCTCAATGAACTAGGGGAAGTGTAGAAAAATTCAGTGAGAACTTTAACAAAGAGATTAAAAAAACATAAAAGTGGAGATAGAAATTATAAAAGGGAGCTAGTCAGAATAAATAACACATTTTCTGAGATGCAGAGTATATTAGAGAGACTACATAGAGTAGTTAAAAAAGAGGATCGAATCGCCGATATAGAGGATAGGGAAACTAAGGACACTCAATTAGAATGGCAAGAAAAAGAAGCCAAGACTATAATAATAATTTAAGGAGCCTATGGGACACTATTAAATGTGAAAATATCCATGTCATAGGGGTACCAAAAGAAAACAAGATGATGAAGACCTATTTGAAGAAATAATGATGAAAAACTTCCCTAACCTGATGAAAGAAATAGACATAAAACCCCAGGAAGCTCAGAGTCCCGAAAACTAGGAGCCCAAAGAGGCCCACACCAAGACACATCATAATTAAAATTCCAAAGCTTAAATACAAAAGAAAATCTTAAAAGCAGCAAGAGAAAAGCAGTTAGTTACCTACAAGGAAGCACTCATAAGACTGGCAGCTAATTTCTTAAAAGAAACAATGCAGGACAGAAGGCCTGGCACAAAACATTCAAAGTGATGAGAACCTAAGATCTACAACCAAGAATACTTTATCCAGCAAAGCTATCATTTGGAATTGAAGGACAGATAGAGTTTCCCAGACAAGAATAAGATAAAGGAATTTATCATCACTAAGCAGTATTACAGGAAATGTTGGAGAGACTTCTTTAAGAAGTAAAAACGTATCAAAAACAGGAATAAAGAATGGTAATAACTACATTTCTATCAACGAGTACCTCAAATGGAAAAGAATTAAGTACTTCAACCAAAAGATAGAGTGGCTGAATGGATAATAAAACAAGACCCCTACATATGCTGCCTACAAGAGACTCACTTCAGATTAAAAGACACACAGGCTAAAAGGAAGGGTGAAAAAAGATATTGCCTTGATGGACCTGTGGGGTAGTATGCTGAATGAAATGAGTCAGATAGAGAAAAACAAATATCACATGATTTCATGTACATATGGAATCTAAAGAACAAAATCAACAACAAGAAAAGCAGAAGTATATGTGGACTCTAAAGAACAAATAAACAACAAAAGCAATAATAAACTCATAGATACAGAGATATTTTGAGAGCTACTAGATGGGAGGTGGGTTGAAGGTGGGAAAAAAAGGCAAAGGGATTAAGAGGTGCAAATGGATAGTTGCACAATAGACATGGAGATGTAGAATATAGAATGTGGAAGATGTAAGTGAGAAGAGGGTACTAGATTTAATGGGATGACCGCTTTTCAAGTTATGGGGATCTCTGATTACTAGGTTGTACATCTGAAACTGGTATATTATTGTGTGCCAACCATAACTGAAAAAAACTCATTGAATTGTACAATGTAAATATGTGCAACTAATTGTTTATTATATGTCAATAAAGCTGGGGGAAATTTTTGAGGTAGATGAAAAATGTAGAGCTCGGTGAAAAAAGCAATATGTAGAAGTGTTTATAGTAAGCTACCCTTTGTGTACAACACCTATACATATGAATTTCCTTATGAATAAAGTGATCATCTCTGAAAGACTACACAGGAAAGGAGTTAAGAGTGAAGATCTCTGTAAGGGGAACTGGAAACTGGAAAACAGGGTGGGAAAATGCTTACTTTTTAATTCTACACTCTTTGGTATGTTTTTAACATTCAGTGTTCTTATTTACCTATTTTTTTTAATCAAGAAATTAACACAAAAATTTTTTCAAAAGAAGTTTGTTAAGGTCCATAGATTTGTTAATTCATGTCTATCCTCAAATCTGGGAACTTTTTCGCCATTGTTTTTTCAAATAATCACTCAGCATCTTTCTATACTTTTTCCTCTGAGATTTCCACTACGCATATGTTGATCTGTTTCATGGAGTTTTATGAATGAATCCTTTAGGCTCTATTAGCTTTCACCTATTATTTTTCTTTTTTAATGTTCAGATTTTCTCATTTCAGATTACTTGTATTTCATTTTCAGATTCTTTCTTCTGTCCATTCAAGTCTGATGTTGTACCTTTCTAGTGAATTTTTTAAATTCATTATTATATTTTTCAGCTCCAGAATTTCTGTTTGGTTCTTTTTTATCATTTATGTCTCTTTGTTGATATTCTCATTTTGTTTATGTATTGTTTTCCTGATATGCTTAAGTTCTTTTATGTCTTTTCTGTTAGCTCTTCAGCATATTTAAGACAATTATTTTTAAAATCTTTAGAAAGTCTGGTGCTTATGTTTCTTCAGGAATAATATCTTAAGATTTATTTTAGTCCTTTTGTGGGCCATGTTTTTCTGTTTCTTTGAATGCCTTGTGATCTTTTGTTGAAAACTGAGCTTTTGAAATAACAACCACCCCTTTCAGATGGTGGGAGAAAGAGGGAAATACCTTGACTAGTTAGCAGGGTTTGTTCTGAGCCTTGGGATTAGCTCAGAGTTAAAACCCAAGGTTTTCTCAGGTTTTTTTTCTGAGCATACATTATCCATAGGCCTGTCAGGGGGAGGGTAAATATGTATCCTTTATTATTTTTTTCCTTCAGATACATCACTACTCTTACATGTCTTAATTTCCCAAATATCTCACCCCTAATTTCTTCTCAAGGTCTTAGATGCTCTATTATATTCTTCTACCAGTAATATCTTGTCTCAGGCGTGTGAAGATCTGCAGTCCCCCTGTAGCTTTCACATGACACAGTGTCTCCCAATGCCTTCTACAGCCTTTTCAACATGAAATCCAAGTTATGCAATCTTTTCTCACTGAACTCCAAATCAGGCAAAATGGAAACCAGTCCTTTGGGCATCCTACAGACAGGTTATAGCACAGAAAATAATTCTTATCTGCTTCTTCAATTTCAAGGCAGGGACCCAAACTTGGCTACTTCTTCCTGATTATACTGGTTAAGGGGTGGGTTAAGGACAAATAAAAACACCTTGAAATTTTCTGCTGTTTTGAGTGTGACTTTGCTGGATTAAATATTCCTTTGGTTGCTGCAGACTTCGACTGCTTTCCAGAGCTTCTACAAAGTTATTTTAGCCAATCTCTAGTTTAAAAAAAAGTTTCTGTGGAGGAATGAGAGCCTAGAGTTGCAGAGTCCACTATTTTACTGACATTACTCCCTTATATTAATTTTAATGAACTATTTAGGATAGTTTTAGATTTGCCAAAAAAAAGTTGCAAAGAGAGTTCCCATATATCAGTTTTTGTTCTATAACATTCATAGAGGTTTGTTGGGATCTGGGTACTAAAGGAAGTGATATGGAAAGATTAAAAGAATGGCTGAGAAAGGGAAGCAAGCACAAAATGCTATAGCAATAAACAAATCCAAATTCTCAGTAGCTTTAAGTAATAAAAGTTTTGTTCTTGTTCAAGCTTCAAGTCCAACCAAGTCAGCAAGAAGGCTCTGTTTATCACTATGAACACTTATGGTCCCAGACTGACACGGCAACCATCATTTTAAATGTTGCTGGTCATTATGCCAGTGGGAAAAGAAATAAAACTCTTCAACATAAAACTTCTGTTGCCCATTTCACACACCAAGAGGCCTCATCTCCATGCCTAACTTCAGTGGGAGAGGGAAGTTTGAGTCTACCGTGTGCCTGAAGTCAAAGAGCCAGAAATATTTACAGTTGAAGCTATTGGTAATGTCAAGGTCTAAGGTATGTCCCTGGGAGCAAACATAAAAGTTAGGATGAACAAGGCAATAGAAAGATAGTCAAGGAAATGAGTTTATACTGTAGAAAATATTATCTATATGCATATTAAAATTGTTAAGAATTAAGACAAAGGTAATGTTGAGTAGAGTGACAGAAAATCAGATGCTAAAATTAATTAGAAGTAAGGTGGAATAACCCTAAGGGTCAATAGATGGCTGTAATCATGAGGGCTAAAAGAAGGTAATATGATTTTCAAAGCTGGGACATTTTAGGCAGGGGAATAAAAGGAATAAAAATGGTCTGAAAATAAAAATAAATAGCAGGAAAGACACTCACTGCCTCCAGGCCCAGAGGTTTGTAGGAAAAAACAAAACCAAAAAAACAACAAAACAAAACAAAACAAAAACAACTACTATGTAAGAGGACTGTGGGAGAAACAGGGCATTAAGGGGAAATTTAGGTGTCCTCAGAGCATGAAAGTGAAAATATGTTCGGAGATGAGGTTTAAGGTGTAATTTTGCTGATGAGTGTCAGAAGATACAATGTCAATATTTCATCTGTTGGAGAGGGATGGGAGATGGCAACATAAAAGGGTGTGCTGAGCTATGGGCGAATTTCAATCACAAGAGATGAGAGGTGACCTAGGAATCTGGAACCACAGATGGAAATGGACATAAACATAGATATAGGTCATAAGGAGATTAGTCTGGTGAATGGCAGTGACGAGACTATGAAGTTAAGGAATATAGAGGGGTAGATGGCATGGCTCCTTCTTCCTCTCTGCAGATGGAGGCAGGGGTAAACACTCTCTTAACACCTGTGAATGGAAGTTATGATGTTTGGGAGGCTAGGTCCTACTTTGAGCAAGTATAGGAAACTCTCTTCTCTGCCCAAGGATTGGTCAGCTGCACCTGGCCTAAACTGAAGACAAGTGAAGAATTACAAAGGAGAAAGAATCAAAAATAAATACCATTGCTTCTGACATAAAAAACTCAAAAGATACTCAACAAAATATATGCAACAACTTTCATATATAGTCCCATAAAACTGCTGCTGAAAGATTAATATTTGTATGAGGTATTAGAAGTTTCTGATACTTCTTCCCAGTGAAGTAGAAAGCAAGTGCATCACTTGTAGGAGGAGAGAAGGTATAGAACTGTTGATATTGAGTGTCTATTCATGATCATTATGTATTTCTCCATTTATTTCACTCTTTTTCTCCCAAGGTTTAAAATTTTTCTGTATAAAAGTTCTACAGATCTTGTTACATTTTTTTGAGGTTTTTTTTTTTTTTACTATTATAAATGTATGTTTTCCTTTAAAATATTTAATTTATTTTTTAATTGAAGAAATGATTGTATTTTTTTGGTAAGTGTATCTTTTTAAAATTACCTTTTCTATTTATTGTTGGCTTCTAAAAATGCATCTGATTTTTGTATATCAAGCTATATTCTAGCTGCCTTGATAAACCCTCATTAATTCTAATAATTTTTCTCTGAGTTCTTTTGAATTTTCTATGTATATAATCATATCACCAGAAAATGAGTTTTGCTTCTATCTTTATATCTTATCTTCCTTTTTCTTTTTTTTTGACCAAATTTTTCTGGCTAAACTTTCAAATAATGCAGAACAGGCAGCAATCCACTGGGTTTTTAACTTTAACAATTATAGTTTTTATTTCTATAAGTCTTATCTGTTTCATTTTATAACCTGGTTATTTTACATTCTTATTCTTCCTTATTTTATTTTCATCTTTTACCAAGGTCAATCCTTCATTATATAGCCATTTTATACTCTGTATCAGAAAAACTAAAAAATATCTGATATCCTTGGGAATCTAAATCTAGCATTTAGAGGGCATTTCCTGGGCAACCATACCTTCTAAGTTTCCTTATAATTCATCTTCTGGTTTCAAAACTCTGTTTTATTAATTTATTTATTTTTAAATTAAACTTTATATTTTGAGATAATTATAAATTCATATGCAGATGCAAGAAATGATATAGAGATATCCCATATACTCTTTACTCTTTCCACTAATGGTAACATCTTGTAACACTACAGTACAATTTCACAACCAGGATTCTAAGATTGATACAGTCAGATACTGAACATCTCCATAACAACAAGAATCTCTCATGTTGCCCTTTTATAGTCACACTCACTTCCTTTTTATCCCTATCTCCTCTTAACCCCTAGTACTAATCTGTTCTCCATTTTTATGATTTTATCATCTTTAAAATGTTATTAAAAAGGATTCATACATTATGTCATTTAAGGGGACTGACTTTTTTCATTCAGTAGAATTCTCTGGAGATTCATTCAGATCATTGTGTGTATCAGTGGGCTATTTCTTTTTAATGCTGCGGAATATTCTATGGTATACATGCACTACAGTTTGTTTAACCGTTCACCTGTTGAAGGACATGTTGATTCTTTCTAGTTTTGAAGCTATTACAAATAAATCTGCATAAATATTCATATATAGGATTTTGTGTGAACATAAGTTTTCATTTTTCTTGGATAAACACCTAGGAGTATAACTACTAGGTCACATGGTAATTGTTGTTTAGTTTTTTTGTTTCTTGGGGGTTTTTAAAAAAAAATTTTTTTTAAATAAACTACCAAACTGTTTTTCAGAGTGGCTGTATCATTTTATATTACCAGCAACTTATGAGTGATCCAGTGTCTTTTCGTTGTCACCAGCTTTTGAGGTTGCCACTATTTTTATTTTAGTCATTCTAAATGGTATAGTGATATTTCATTTTGGTTTTAATTTGCATTTCCCTACTGGCTAATGATGCTGAACATCTTTTCATTTGCCATCTGTGTGTCTTCTTCAGTGAGCTGTCTTATCATGTTTTTTTGACCATTTTCTAATTGAATTGTTTGTTTTTGACTGCTGGCTTTTGAGTTATTTATGTATTCTAGATTCTAATTCTTTGTCGGATGTGTGGTTTGCAAACATTTTCTCCCAGTCTTTTGTCTGACTTTTCATCTTCATAATAGGGTTTTTGGCAGAGCAAAGTTTTTAATTTTGATGAAGTTCAATTTATTTTGTTTCTCCTTATGGATTGTGCTTTTTGGTGCCAAGTCTCAGAACTCTGCCTAGCCTTAGATCCAGACTTTCTTGCAAGCCTAGTAATGGATCAAAAATAATTTGGAAGGGGGGAATTTATCCAAAATCTAGCTGTATTTTAACAGAATATTCTTTAAATATTCTTTTAGAATATCTATCACCATAATCTATATTTATTTTAATTTCTAAAATAAACAAGCTATGTTGCTAGTTAACATTCATACTAACAGTGTTGCTTTTGCTAATCTGCACATCAAACATGGCCTACTAGGTCCTGAGGAAGAGAAAGACTTTCATGTCCAATAGAGAAGGGGGTTGGCACATTGGGAATCTCCTTTGTTTGTTTGCTTTTAGATTAGAAACCTCTTTTGCGCTTTATGTGATTCTGATTACATGGATGTCTACATTACAATCTTTTAATTAAATTGATTCTCACAAAATACAAAAGTGACTTTTAAAGATTTCTATTAAAAAAAATCCCTGATCAAAAGATAATACTAATACTGCAAACACAAATGAACAGCAAGATAGTGGAAGAATTGGCACCTCGGCTCCTAGCATGAGCTCTTATACAGCCCCACTGTGAGTAAATGTAGTGATAATCCAGTCCCAATGGACAAGGGCTTGACCAACATCTTCAAAATTACCAAGACAGTTTACTGAAAAGGTGATTACATTTACTATTAATACAAAGATATTTGTATTAAGATATTAGCCAGTCGTAATTGTGCACACAGATTTGAGTTAGGGAGGCATTCAGCTGCAAAGAGCAGAAAACCCAGTGATTTAAGATTATATTCCTCTTGGAACAAGAAGTCTAAAGGTAGGCAATCATGGACAACTGTCAACTGCTTAAGGGAGTTATCAAGAATGCAATTCCCTTCTGTCTTCTACCTCTCTCTCCTCACCGTGTAACTTTGTCTTGAAGATTGCAATACTGCTGGTACAATAGAGATTATGTCTCTTTCAGAGGACATCTCAGCTACATTCAGACAAGAAAAAGAGCAAAGGAGAAGAATACAATAGTGAGGAAGATAACAATTCCAAGTTTCAAGCAGCTTCCTTTTTCAGCAAATTTTCTTAATTATTTCCCATTTTTATCTTCTTCTCATAGGAATTAAAGACCAGAATCTCTGAAGATGTATGCTCCATGCTGTACATGAGGAACTCTGGGTTGACTTTAAGAATCATTTTTTTAAAAACCAGCCATGTCCTGCTATGGACATCACTAGCCACTGGCTGTCATCATGTCCAATTTGTCATTGTTAATGAGATAACACTAGTTTTATAATTCTTAATTTACCATAAAACTGTATGTCAGCTATCCTATTAGCAAAAGTATATCAGCAATGGGGAAATGTTAACATTACTTTAACAATGACCTTCAGTAATATTATGTTGTTGACCTCTGAGCTTCTTTGAGAATGTGATATATACTCCTTTACTACAGGGTTGTCACCTTTCTATCTCAAGATACATTTTCCTTGTACTGGTGACTTCACAATAATGCTAAAGAGTCTACCCTAGTGGAGCTACACTAAGGATTCCAAGGTGATTGATTTGTGGATATTTTTCCTCCTAGAGAAAAGAGAAAAATACAAATACCATTTCTGGCAGGATACCCTGAATGTATTTTCAAATGTATTTTCAAATGTATTTCTTTAACAATTTAGCTTCCATTTGGCTGCTAAGCTACTAACACATGTTAGTCTCAGTCTTTATGAGCTTCTGCCTCCACTACAATGGCCAAAGTTGTGCTGGTTTCCCAATCTTCTACAGTGGCAAAACACGGTAAGCTATAACAAATCCCTCCTTTGCCATCTCTCTGTATAAGTTGCCATGTAGAACATCCACCACCCCAATACAATAGCTCTTCAGGTCCAGATGTCTCTCTTTCCTGAGCCATTGCTGGGACACTGAAATCTTCTCAAGTTTGTACCATTACCTAGGTGCCCTTCCATCTTCCTTTTCTAGAATTGTGCCACCTCCTTGTACCAATTTTCCTATGTCTATCTTTACTTCTTTCCTAAGCCCAGGTAAATCTTTTCCTTGCCCAGAGCTAGGAAAATTCTGTGTTCTTCCATGGCAAGACTTTTTGTCTGTACCTCAAATCTCTTCATTTTTTCTGGTTTAGACTTTTAGAAAACTAAAGTAAAAAAGACTCATAAGTTATTTAAGCTTTAGATGCTGATACAACCCTCATCTCAAATGATTAATCAAGTATCAGTGAACCAATAATGATGGAAAATTGGTAAAAAGAAAAAAAGAATTGTGGGGGAAAAAGATCAAAGATTAAACATGTCAAAAATAATTTCCTGCTATATGTTACAGATTAGATAGATGATAGATGATGGATGATGATGATGACAGATGAGAGATGAGAGATGATAGATGATAGTAGATATATATAATATAGTTGTGTATAAAATATCCTAGCCAAAGTTAATATCTTATGTAACAAAAGAAAAAATTTTAAATTATGAACTATGTTCCATTAATACATTTAATTCAATGACTTTTGCCTTTCACTTTGTGTTTGGAAATAGGAAGATAAAATATACTGATGAAATATAAATCTTGCTTCTTCCCACTCCAAAAGTATTAATTGAATTACAATCTAGGTTATATAAACATAAGGATGCACACAAAATAAATAAGAAAATGACATTCAACATATTATATAAGCAATGTGGATGTAATTTCAAGCAGCATATGGTAATGTTAGGCAGGGAGACTCATAATAATTATTCTTAAATTGCTTCCCATTTTACTCACATGTATCATCTAATTTGATACTATAGCTCTGAAAAAGTATTTTTGTTTCTTTTTTTTTACTATTTTAACAATTTTTATTTTATTTCATTATTAGTTTCAAGTATATAGTACGTTAGTTAAACATTTATATAGTTTATAAAATGATTTTCCTAATTGCTCTTTCACTCCTCTGGCTCTCCACCTAGCCATTAATATATTAATGCTAACTGTATTCCCTATGCCATGTTCCCCATCCCCATGACCATCTATCAAGTACTAATTTGTACTTTTTTAGCCCTTCACCCCTTTCTCCCAGCCTCCAACCCCCCTCCCGTCTGGCTGTGACCAGATTGATCTCTATTTTGTGAGTCTGTTTTTGATTAGGTTGTTCTTTTTGTTCCTTATATTCTGCATATAAGTAAATCATGTGGTATTTACCTTTTTCTGTCTGACTTATTTCACTCAGCATAATAACCTCTAGGTCCATCCATGTCGTTGTGAATGGGGGGATTTCATTATTTTAATGGCTGAGTAATATTCCATTGTATATGTGAACCATAAAGTCTTTATCCAGTCATCTATTGATGGGCATTTATCTTGGCTATTGTGAATAGAGCTTCAGTGAACATAGGGGTGCATAAAATTATTATGAATTACTGTTTTTGGTTTTCTTTGGATGAATACCCAGAAGTACAATTGCTGGTCAAAAGATATATCCACTTTTAATTTTTTGAGAAACTTCTAGATTGTTTTCCATAATGGCTGTATCAATTTGCAAATCTCCACATCCTAGTCAACCCTTGTTGTTCTTTGATTTGTTGATGATAGCCATTCTGACAGATGTGAGATGATATCTCATTGTTGTTTTAATTTTCATTTCTCTGATGATAATGACCTTAAGCATTTTTTCATATGTCTATTGACCATCTGTATTTCCTCTTTGGTGAAATTTTTTAATTGGATTGTTTGTTCTTGCTTTTTGTTGTTGAGTTGTATGAGTTCTTTATATATTTTGGATATTAACCTCTTACTAGATATATCATAAGTGAATATCTTCTCCCATTCAGTAGGTTGTCTTTTTGTTTTGTTGACAGTTTCCTTTGCTGTGCAAAAACTTTTTATTTTTGCTTTTGTTTCGCTTTTGTTTTTGTTTTCGTTTAGCTTGTCTGAGAAGATATATCTGAAAAGAAATTACTGTTAACAATATCAGAGAGATTACTGCTTATGTTTTCTCCTAGAAGTTTTATGGTTTTGGATGTTACATTTAAGTCTTTAAGCCATTTTGTGTCTATTCTTGTATACAATGTAAGAAGATGGTCCAGTTTCTTTCTTCTTTCTTTCTTTCTTTTCTTTCTTTCTTTCTTTCTTTCTTTCTTTCTTTCTTTCTTCTTTCTTTCTTTCTTTCTTTCTTCCTTCCTTCCTTCCTTTCCTTCCTTCCTTTCTTTCTTTCTTTCTTTCTTCCTTTCTTTCTTTCTTTCTTTTTTTTTTTGCATCTACCCATCCAATTTTTTCCCAGCACCATTTATTGAAGAGACTATCTTTACCACATTGTATATTCTTGCCTCCTTTGTCATATATTAAGTAAGCATATAAGCATGGATTTATTTCTCGTATCTCTATTTTGTTCCATTGATCAAAGTCTCCGATTTTATGCCAATACCATGCTGTTTGGATTACTGTAGCCTTGTACTATAGTTTGACATCAGGTAGTATGAGACCTCCAACTTTGGTCTTCTTTCTCAAGATTGCTGTGGCTATTCGAGGTCTTTTATGGTTCCATATAAATTTTAGGATTATTTGTTCTAGCTTTCTGAAAAATACCATTGGTATTTGATAGGAGTTGCATCGAATCTATAGATTACTTCAGGTAGAATGACCATTTTAACAATGTTGATTCTTTCTACCTATGAGCACAGTATATGCTTTTATTTATTTGTATCTCCTTTGATTTCTTTTTTTGATGACATAATTTTCTGAGAACAGGTCTTTTACCTCCTTGGTTAATTTGATTCCCAGGCATTTTATTGTTTTCTATGCAACTGTAAATGGGATTATTTTCTCAATTTCTCTTTCCAAAAGTTTGTCGTTGGTTTATAAAAATGCCACTGACTTCTGAATATTAATTCTATATCCTGCTACTTCACTGAATTCATTGATCAGTTTCAACAGTTTTTGGTGGACTACTTAGGATTCTCTATATAGAGTATCATGTCATTGACAAATAATGAGAGTTTTACTTTTTCCTTTCCAACTTGGATCGAATCTATACCTTGGATACCTTTTATTTCTCTTTCTTGTCTGATTGCTGTGTCTAAGATTTCCAATACAATGTTGAAGAGAAGTGATGAAAGTGGGCTTCCTTGTCTAGTTCCTGATCTTAAGGAAAACATTTTTACTCTTTTTCCATTGAGCATGATGTTAGCTGTAGGTTTGCCATATATGGTCTTTATCATATTGACGTATGTTCCCTCTATTCCCACTTTGCTGAGAATTTTAATCATAAATAGACGCTGGATTTTGTCAAACACTCTTCCTGCATCTACTGATATAATCATAGGGTTTTTATCTTTCAATTTGTTGGTATGATGTATCACAATAACTGATTTGTGGATATTGTACCAACCTTGCATCCCAGGAATTAATCTAACTTGATCATGGTGTATGATATTTTAATAATTGCTGAATTCAGTTTGCTAATATTTTGTTGAGGACTTTTGCATCATGTGCACAAGAGATACAGGCCTATAGTTTTCTTTTTCTGTAGTGTCTTTGCCTGGTTTTGAATCAAGGTAATGGTGGTCTCATAAAAGGAGTTAGGGAGCCTTCTCTCTTCTTGAATTTTTTGGAATAGTTTGAGAAGGAGAGTGTTGAATCTTCTTTGAATGTTTAGTAAAATTTGCTCATCAAGCTATCTTGGTCTAAGACTTTTGTTTTGGGGAGGTTTTGATTACTGATTTGATTTTATTGGTAGTAATCAGTAGGTTCCGATTTTCTGTTCTTCTTGATGCAGTCATGGGAGATTGTATGTATCTAGGAATGTACTCATGTCTTCCAAATTATCCAATTTGTTGGCATATAATTGCTCACAGTATTTTCTTATGATCCTTTGTATTTCTGTGGAGTCTGTAGTTATTTCTACTCTTTATTTCTGTATTTATTTATTTAAATCTTCTCTCTCTTTTCTTTGAAGAGTCTGGTTAAGGGTTTGCCAATTTTATTTATTCTTTGAAAGAACAAAGAATTAATGGTTTCATTAATCTTTTGTGTTTTTCTAGACTCTATTTTGTTTATTTCTGCTGTGATCTTTATTATTTCCTTCCTTCTACTCACTTTGGGCTTTGCTGTTCTTTTTATAGTCTTTTGAAGGTTAGATATTTATATGAGCTTTTTTTTTTTTTTTTTTTGAGGTAGGCTTGTGTTGCTATAAATTTCCCTCTTAGGACTGCTTTCACTGTGTCCCATAGGTTTTAAGTTGTGTTTTTCATTTTCATTTCGTCCCTAGGTATCTTTTGATTTCTTCCTTGATCTCATTGTTTAGTAGCATGTTATTTAGCCTCCATGTGTTTGTGTATTTTACAGTTTTTTTCTTGTAGTTGACTTCTCATTTCATGCCATTGTGATCAGAGAAGACAGTTGATATGATTTTAATCTTCTTAAATTTATTAAGACTTGTTTTGTGTCCTAACATGTGGTCTATCCTGGAAAATGTTCTATGTGCACTAGAGAAGAATGTATATTTTATTGCTTTGGGATAAAGTGCTCTGAAAATATCTATAAATTGATCTGGTCTAGTGTGTCTTTTAGGCCCATTGTTTCCTTATTGAGATCTGTCCATTGGTGTCAGTGGGAGTTAAAGTATCCTACTGTGAGTGTGTTACTGCTGGTCTCTCCCTTTATGTCAGTCAATAATATCTTTATGGATGTAGATGTCCTATGTTTGGTACATATATGTTTACTAAAGTTATGTCCTCTTGATTTATTGAGCCCTTTATCATTATGTGATCCCCTTCTTTGTCTCTTATTATAAACTTTATTTTCAAATCTATTTTGTCTGATATAAGTATCACTACCCCGATATTTATTTGATTTCCATTTTGTGTGAATTATCTTTTTCTATCCCTTTACTTTCAGTCTGTGAGTGTAATGTGATCTGAAGTGGGTCTCTTGTAGACAGCATATGCATGAGTCTTGCTTTCTTATTTATTTGGCTACCCTATGTCTTTTGATTGGGGCATTTAATCTATTTACATTTAAAGTGATTATTGATAGATACATAGTTATGCCATTTTATTATTTGTATTTGTTTTTTTCTTTTTTCTTTTTTTACCACTTCTATTTTTTACGGAAGTCCCTTTAACATTTCTTGTAATACTGATTTGTTGCTGATGAACTTCTTAAACTTTTTCCCTGTCTGAGAAGCTCTTTATCTCACCTTCCATTTCAATCAAGAACGTTGCTGGGTAGAGTATTCGTTGTTGTAGATTGTTTTTCATAACTTTGACTATTTCTTGCCAGTCCCCAATGGACTGCAAAGTTTTTCTACTGAAAAATCAGCAGATGTTCTTATGGGACTATCCTTGTAAGTAACTAGCTGCCTTTCTCTTGCTGTTTTTAAGATTCTCTTTTGTCTTTGACCTTTAGCATTTTAATTATGATGTGTCTTTGGTGTGGGTCTGTTTGAATTCCTCTTCTTGGGACTTTTTTGCTTCCTGAACTTGAATGTGCAATTCCTTTGCCAGGTTAGGGAAGTTTTCTGTCATTATCTCTTCAAATAGATTCTCAATGCCTTGCTCTTTCTCTTCTTTTCAGGTACTCCTATAATGTGGATGTTGTTACACTTCATGTGGTCACAGAGATCTCTTAAACTGTCATCATTAAAAAAAAATTTTTTTTAATTTTTGTTTTTCTAATTGAGTGTTTTCTACGACTTTGTCTTCTAGTTGCTGATTTTGTCTTCTGCTTTGTCCAATCTACTGTGGAATCCTTCCAGTGTATTCTTCATTTCAGTTATTGTATTTTTCATTTCTGTCTAGTTCTTTTTTATGGCTTCTATGTCCTTTTTTAATGCTTATTGTCTCTCTGTTTATGTTTTCATTGTGCTCATCCATTCTCTCCCTAAGTTCATTGAGCATTTTTATAACCATTATTTTGAACTCTATCTCTGGTAGGTTGCTTGCCTCTATTTCATTAGGTTATTTTCTGGAGTATTCTCCTATTGTTTCATTTGTGGCATATTTCTTTGTTTTCTCCTTGTATTAGCCTTCTTGTTCATTCCTATGTGCTAAAAATAGGTGCCTTATCTCTCAGCCTTGGCCAGATGACCTTATGTGGAAGGTGTCCTGTGTGGCCCCATGGTGCACTATCTCTGATCCCCTATGCCAGGGGCTCTGTACATGATCTTTGTGTGGATTATGTGTGATCTTCTGTAGTAGCCAAGGCTTTATTGGTGTTAGTATGTCAGTGGATGGGATTAATGCTTGGGCTAATTAACCGTGTGAATTGGCTGCACCCATAGGGTAAGTCTTGCTGTGTGGGAGATGATCCCACTAAGTGGGATTCGCTCTGGCAGGGTTGTGTACTTGTTGAGACTACTCTTTGTGTGTACCACTTATAGGGCTAGTAAGGAGTTGCTCTGTTGTGGTCTAGCACCAACCTCCAGGTGTGTTGGTTTTGTGACCCCCTTGGGAGATGCTGCCCAGTAGGCTAAGGTCAGCTGCTGCCTTTGATTGCTCAGGGCTACCTGGTGAGAGCTATAAAGCAATCCACAGATGGTTGCTGCCTATGCTGGATCTATAGATAACTGAAAAAGACAGTGCTGTAGGCTGTGGTCTGGTTATCCCCTATACCTGGCCTAGGGCTATTCAGCAGAAGGACCAGTGCTCCTCAAGGCCTGACACTGCCTGTCAGTTGTCCATAAGTCTCTGAAACTGGAAGAGTCTCTGGGTGAATGCACGTTGGGTGGTGGAAACCTCCTGGATCTGTTGAGAAAATGTCCCCCTGCTACCTCAGTGTCAGTTTACGTGCCAGCATTGTCTCTGTGGCTTCTTGTACAAGTTTCCAATCATAGCAAGGCCGGCTGCTTCCCACCTCAGGCCTGCAAACACCTGAGTTCTGTTAAAGAATTACTGAAGCTCAGGGGCATGATTCTGTGGCCTGCCACCAAAAACTTCTCCCGGATGAATGGGCTTTGCATGGGCTACACAAACTGAGTGCTGTTGTTTGCTGTTGAATTTGTGTCCCAAGGAAAGCACAGGATAGGACTGGGTTGCCTGGGAGCAGGCTTGCCACTGATAATTTGTGGATTGGGTGGGGCAGCATTTTAGTGAGGCATGGAGTTGTTAGGCTTATACAGCTGCCAGCTCTGAGACTGCAGGATCCCTCCAAAGTCACATATCCCTGCACGACCAACTGCTGTCTGTGATGGGCCCACAAAACCCCTGAGATCTGCCCAAGTGATACTGTGTCTTGTCTAGCAATAGTGATCTTCCTATAACTGTATTCCCTGAACTTTGCTCGCTTCGCTGGCTGAGTGACTACACAGGATGTGCTACCCCAGGGCAGGGGCAGCTGCCAGTCATGCTGCAGGCACTTTGTGGATTGGATGGGGCATGATCTCAGGGAGTCAAGGAGTGTCAAGCCAATAGCCTTAGTTTTATGCAATTTCTGTGTCTGCACGTTCCTGCAGTAGTCACACAGAGTCACAAGGAGACAATCTGCTGTCTTGGGCAGTCCCATAGACCCCTGAGACTCCCCAAGAGATATTGCAGCTCAGAGAGGCAGCAGTGGTCTGCCCACAACTGTTTTCCCTAAAATGTGCTCACTGCACTAGCCAAGGTCTATTGCCTGTGCAGAATGCACAACCCCAGGGAAAGGCAGAGTGGGAAAGGCTGCCTGTCAATGGGCTGTAGGCACTCTGTGGCTTGGGTGAAGCCGGATCTCAGGGAGACAAGGGCCATCAGGTCAATATAGCTTCAGTTTTGCTGCAATGTTCGTGCCCACATGTTATCACTGTTGTCACAGATCACAGTGAGACCAGCTGCCATCTGGGGTGGTCCCATAGATCCTTGTAATCCCCCCATAAGATACTGCAGCTCTTGTAGGCAACAGAGGTCTGCCTGCAACTGATTTCCCTGAAATGCCCGCACTATGTTAGCCAAAGTTTTTTGCTTGTGTACATTGTAAGACCCAGGGGAGGGGCAGGGCAGTGGGGGTGTCCTGTCAACAGGCCACCTGAGGCAATTGGTGGGTTGGGTGGGGCAGAGTCTCAGGGGATAATGGCCATCAGATCAATATAGCTTCAGTCTTGCTGCAACAGTCATCCTTCGCGCAATCCCACAAAAGTCCCA
Source organism: Eonycteris spelaea (assembly GCA_003508835.1). NCBI lineage: Eukaryota > Metazoa > Chordata > Mammalia > Chiroptera > Pteropodidae > Eonycteris > Eonycteris spelaea. Next base: position 1,375,262 of record PUFA01000211.1, on the reverse strand, counting down.
GATCACAGCAAGACCAGCTGTTGTCCGGAACTGGCCCACAGACCCTTGAGATCCACCCAAGTTCATTGGCAGCAGCGATCTGCCCAAAACTGTCTCTGAACTGCATGCTCACAGCACTGGCTTCCTGCTGTGAATATCTGGCCCTGAAGAGGTACAGGGCGTGGTAGCGGCCCAGCAACAAAAGCCCTGGGCAATCTGCAGATTGGGTGGAGTAAGCCAATCTCTTCAGGTTGGCACTTCCATATTGGGAGGGATCTGCATGGGCAGGCTGGTATGGTCTGTGGATTGCTCCATAGAGGTGCCCAATTAAGACACAATGGCGGCTGCCTGTCCAGCCCTCATCCTGGCACCAGGAAATGCCGTCTTTTCCTGTTTGAATCTTGTGTGAGCCTCTGACCCATCACCTGTCTGCCTGGGTGAGTGCCTGCCAGAAAGAACCTGTGGGTGGGCCCTTTAGGTTTGTCTAGGTATTCATTCTCATTCCATCTCATCCAGATAGCCAGAAAGCCCCCTGATTTTTATAGTCAGAGTTTTGGGGAACTCCCCTTCCCTGGGCTGGAATCCTGGGCTGGGGAGCCTCCAAATGAAGCTAGAACTCCTCTCCCCTTCAGGGGAGCCTCTGCAGCCTCGCTCTCCCTCCCAGGGATCCTCCACCACCCACAGGTGTGGGTCCAGCCCCATTGGTGACTTTGACCCTCCTACTGGCTTCAATGTGACTCCTTCTTTATATTATCAGACAGTATGTATTATGATCAGCTGGACTTCAGGTAATTCTCCATGTTGATTACTTTATAATTTGGTTATAATTTCAATGAGGACCTGAGAGGAGATGAATCCTGCTTTTACCTAGTCCTCCATCTCCCCCCAATCTTCCATTTTCTGAAAAGTATTTTGTGATTATTGTCTGCATTTTACAGATGAAGGAGAAAATATAACACTAAGATTAAGTAATTTCTCCAAATTCACACAATTAGTCAGTGGGAACTAGAGATGGTGTGAAGAGATTGCTCAAATTACTCTCCAAAAAAAAAAAAAAGGTTAAAGTTAAAGAAAATATGTGTGTATTATATATAGCTGTATTTTGCATAATTGAATATTTTGTGTAAAACTCTATACTCCTAAGTTGAATTGCTTAATATAGTTGCTGTAAATTTAATTTAATCAGAATCTCTAGGATGAATCTCAGGAATTATTATTTTAAAAGTTTCCTAAGTGATTCTGATCACCAGCCAGGGTTGCGAACTACTGGAGTTTCTTTTATTGTTGTTTCATAAGCAAAGAGTATATTGAGTGGCAGAGGGAAAGACAGATGGATGACCTTATCAGAGCAAAGAGAAGTGAAGATTAAAGAGGTTAAGCATTCAGACTAAGGGGCAGGGGAGGGGACTAAATTAAATAAAACATGTTTTGAATAACTGTAGGGAGTTATAAAGCATCACTATTATAGAACATAGTGAAAGATCAGTAACCATACTTTCCATTAATAATTTAAGATTTGGTTGAATTTACAGTAGGGTTACTCAAAAATTTTAACACCTTAAAATTTTCCAGCCCTTTGCACTCTCTTTCCCCCCAAAAGTGTAAAAGTTCCAGAGTAGTTTTTAGTTTTTGAGATGGCTAGAATAATAATAAAAGTGGTTCTTATACTTTCCTAACCAAAATACAAAATAAACCTTCATCACTATCAGCACTAGGTATCACTGAATTGGTCTCTCAAGAGGTGTACAGAATTACACTCTCATCAACATTGTATAAGAGATCACACTTACTCATGTTATTATTACACTTAGTGTTATTGGACTTCTTATTTTTTGCCAGTTTAATAAAGTGAGCACAAGGAGACATGGCAACAAGGAAATATGTGCAAGAATAAAAGGTAAACTTCTCATTGGTAAGAGGATGGAAAAAGAAACTATGGATGAAATAATTGATACAGTGCCATACAGAAGTTGACATATATTAATTGCACCTACCAGTTGCAATAAATCAAAATATCGGACCTAACATTGAACAGTAAAGCAAATAGCAAAAGAAATTACAGCATGATGCTATTTTTGAAAAGTTTAAGCAAAACACAAAACGCTATATATTTCTGAAGGAATGAATATGTAAGAAAAATACAAAATCATACGTGGGAAAATACACACTAGCTTCCAGTGTATTATATTTTTCAGGGGGAAACATAGACTAGATTTTAGCTGTTTTTGAAAAACCTTATTCCCTATCACCATTACAAAAAGCATGCATATGAAGCAGACATGTAAACATTAATATATTTAAATCTAGATGACTAGCATATATATATATAACATTATATATCAATATAAATAACATTATTTTCCTTATTTTTCTATATGTTTGAAATAATTCAGATTTTTAAATGATTAATAAAGTGATAAATTTATTTTGACAGAAAGAATAAGCAGATGTATTTTTGTTAATGAGAGTAGCCTTAGAAAACTGTAGAGGTGTGAATAAACAGGATAATTCTTTCTACAATTTAGCCCTCATTGCACAACTAGATTAATTTTTAAAAATAGTGCTTCAAACATTTAACTGCTAAAAGAAACAAATTAGATATAAATATATTGATATGAATTAATCTGACAACCATAGTTCTTAATTTAAAGAAGAAAATATAATGGTAAAGTACAGAATGAGATTTATATCATGACACCATTTACTTATATTAAAAGTACAGAGAAAGGCAAATTTCACTTCCAGCCATGTTGGAGTAACTGATACTAGACTTTCCTCTCACTGTAATGACTAAAAATATTAGACAAAAGACAGCATAAAAGTATGAGCCCTGAGATAAGAGAAACATAAGACATAAGACTTACAATCACAAGAAGTTTTTGCCTGGACATACTCTCTAGTCCAGGAGAAGGGAAGAAGGAACCCAAACAAAGCATAATAGCTCTCTGAATTGAGGAGATAGAAATCAGAGTTCAGAGATTTCAAGGCAACTGGAAATGGCAGAGTAACAGAAAAGAAACAGCTATACAGAGAACTCTCCATAGAGGTCCCCATGAGTTTGCAGAGGGTGAAACCCCACAGGAAAGAGAAATAATTTTCAGGAAACTATAAGCTCAACAATTTCTGGAGATCAAAGCAGGAAAGGAAACACTGGAATTCAAATAATCCAGAGTGGAGGGTTCTCAAATACCTGAGACATTCAGTAGAAATCCCAAAAGGAGTAGTAGGAGGGTTTATCTAGCCCTAAAACTTGCCCTAGATCTAAGCCTAACAAAACTTAAAAGCAGTCCTTGAAATCTGAGTTTTAAACAGTATAACTGCCTGACAGAACAAAGCCTACTATTTAAAAAAAGACAACAAAATCCACACACTAAACAACCTAATAACAAAATAGTCAGTATACAATAAACAAATTACTAGGCTCATGAAGAAGTAGTAAATGAGATCAATTTCCAGAGGGAAAAATCAATCAATAGAACCAGAACCAGAAATGACATAAATTATGGAATCAGCAAAGATTTTTAAAACAGCCATTACAAATATGTTCAACGATTAAAATAAAACATGAATATGATGTGAGAAAAGTTGGAAAATACAAAAAAAAAATCAAATGGAACTCTTAAGCTGAAAAGTACATCTGAGGTGGAAAAAATCGCTAGGTGGTTGACACCAATTAGACACTGCAGAAGACAAGATCAGTAAACCAGAAGAAATGGCAATAGAACCTATCAAAAATTAAATCACAAAGTGGGGAAACAAAAGACTGAATAAAAGACTGTGGGATAATAGCAAGTTGTCTAATATATGTTAATTATATCCCAGAAGAAGGGAGAGAGAAAAAATTATTTCAACATAAAAAGTATGAGCATTTTGCAAATTTGATGAATAATAAATCACAGTTCCAAGAAATTCAATGAACCCCAACCAAGAATAGCTCAAACATATATCTGATGTTTGTGGTGTTAGTACCTACCACTGCTGCCTGATCTGATTTATTACCTGAATGTGCAGCTGGCATGCAATGTCATCCCCAGCCTCACCGGCTGGGCAGAGATGGAGCTCAGAGACCTGACCAGGTCCATGGTCTAGGGGCAATATTGCAGGCTGATAATACAATTCACAATAAGAAGATCAGAAATCCAAAAACTAAGACCAACTCAAGTTGAGGAAAGAGGGTGCAAAAATAGCATAATAAGAGGAGGATTAAGTCATTGGGAAGAACAGCTGAATATCCTGAATCAAGTGGACTTGTCAATTTTCAAATGGGCTAGGCACTTGAGTGGCAGTTTTTGAGCATAAGTATCTTAAGGGTCTCCCTGACTTCCAACAGGAACAGTGCTGAACAGTGTTCTTTGTGACACAATACTCAAAGTTCTTTTTGAATTCCCTTGCCTCAAACAAGTCAACAATGTCCTCCTCACTTTATCCACTGAAATAGTAAATTTCTTGTTCTAGGGTCCAAGATTTACTCAGCAAATTTCTGAGAACTGAACACTAATCAACAAATCACTTCTAAGTAGCAAAGGCTCCCTAAGGTTGTTTCATGCCTGGGAATTCTTCAAGAGAAAGGAATGATCCTTGTATTTAGAACAGATTAAGACATTTTATATTTAAGAAAGAGGATTAGAGCTCATACAAAAGGTGGACTAGTAGCTAATCTTTACACAGCCACAAGGAAAATGTCAGGGAAGTTAAACTTCACCCAACATCTACACCAGAAATCAAAAATTAGAAGCTTGCTTTTTTATATAATATTTTGCTGATTTCAAAAGAATCAATTTCTGTATAGAACATATGAAATAAACAAAAACAAAATAAAGCTTGGATTACATCTTTGAAGATCTGTTTCAAGGAAAACAATATGTAATAAAATTAAGATTACAGTATTAGACTTTTTGCAAACTAATTTTCCTTGGTCATGAAAATTTCCCTAATTCACTCAATAAATATACATTTATTTTCCCCACAAAATTAGAATCATGCACTCTATATTTTTTAACCCCTATATTTTCATTTAACAATATGTTATAAATATTTTTCCATGTGATTTGTTCAATTATCTATTTATTCAAAAAATCAATAAATACCATAAGATAATTTTGCCTCATTCTTTATTGTTTTTTCTTATTATGCTGGCTAATTATAATGGAGAACAACTTTGTGTTGTTCATGGCCTTAATGAGAATGCCTCAAGTTTTTCCTGATAAATATGCATTTGACTTCTGGTTTGAAATAGACAATTTTATCATTCCTTCAATTTTTCAATTGTTAAGAGGTTTATTTATTTATCTATTGAAATCATAAATGGGTGTTGAATTCCATTAAATTCCTCTTTGGCACCAATTGGGAAGTGGAATGAGAGGGAAGACTGGAATATCAGTTAAGGAATCATCTCATTTGAACATGACAGAGGAATGAGGTGAAGGCAACAGATGTGAAAAAAGAAAGAGGAGGTCTGCTAGCTGTACAGCAATGGGAAATAAAAGAGAAGGGGAAAGTAGAGATATCTGTGAGACTTTAAGTCTGGCATCCTGGAAGACCAAACACCAGCAGAGCACTAAAGGAGGAGTAAGTTAGAGAGGAAAGACAATGTGTTACGTTTCAATGTTGGATTTGAAGTGCCTGAGACACTCATGTAGAGGTGTCCAGGTAGCAGATGAAACTATTCAAGAATAAGAAAGAAGGAAAGCTAGATTCACAAAATTACCTGCATAGAAGTCCATCAAGGATGCAAGAGGTCATGAGATGGCCAAGGAGAAAGCACATAAGGTGAAAACACAGAACTTGAAGGAAGGAGAAGCTTTTAAGAAACTTTTAGTAACTCCTTGGTGGTCAATGTATTCACTTGCTGAGAGCTTAAATACTGCTTAACAGACATAGAGGATAAAAGAAAATGGCTTGACTGGGGTTTGGGCTGGGATGGGCTTCTAAAATAGAAAACAATTTTTTAAAAAATAAAACAGAATAGTAATAATCCACATAAAATAGGAAGATGAGAGAATGCATGAAGTGTTTGCATTAGATGATATGATCTTTTCCATAAAGCAGGCAAGTTTGCTAAGAGAAGTGGTTAAAGGTAAGTTTGAGATGTGAAGAAAGTGAAAACAAGAACAACTGTAGTAGGTGGTTTGTGAGGAATTGACTGAGGACGAAATGAAAGATACGGATTCTGAAAGCTCAACATTTTCTAGCATGACAGTGTTGGAGGTTCAATCATTTTTCACCTCTTAACTTCCTCCAGCAAGGTTCAGAAATTTGGGATTCAGAGGGAAAAAAAAGAATGAAGAGAGATGGAAAGCCATGGAATATAAAAATGGGTTAAGTGGGGGAACTCTATGAATGCATTGTCTAGATTTATATGAAGAAGAAAAATAAGGATAGTGTCTCAGCAGGAAAGAGTCAATTAAACAAACACACTGGCTTAGGTTAGCCTTTTTCCAAAGTGTGTTTTATGTAGCACTAACCTTGTAAAACATGTTTTTAAAAAGATGATCCTTTTTCTAAAATTATTTTGGGAAAACTCAGAGCTTTGCAAGAGACACTAACATATAAAGGGTCTAAGAAGTCCTGACTAAACTGTTTTTTAATCTACGACTTTCTAAGATTATTTGAGCTTGAAACACTTTTTCACGTACTTCATATCAACAGCTGAAGCAATAATATATATTAGTCAGAATAAGCTAGGTTATTGTCTTTTCACAAATCAGCTGAACACAGTCAAATGTGGGTTTGCAAGCAGCTCTCTTCCAAATAGTCACTGAGAAACCCAATCTAATGAAGATTCCACTGCTTTGTGACCATCTCAGTGTATAACTCCAGAATTTGCCACAGCAGAGGGAGAAAACACATAGAGAATCAGCATTCAATCTTTGCTACTCTGGCCTAAAATGATACACAAGTCACTTCTGCTGAAAGCTCATGGGCCATAATTAGTTGCATGGCCCCACCTAACTGTAAAGGGACTGGGAAATACAAAACATGCATGGGTATTTATTTGGTAAGCAGCAAATGATTCTGTCACAACTAGTGTTCTGTGGAACACAATTTGGAAAACATGTACCAAGGTAATAGAAAACAAGTTTTTCCAGTCCAAGGGAGGTGTTAACAAAGTATTCTTTGATGTAAAGGAGAAAAGAATCTGTTCTTTCCTGTAATGAGGAGGAGGAAGAGAAGAAGAAAGAGAGGGGGAAGGGAAAGGAGAAAAGAGGAGGAAGAAGAGAAGGGAGTAAAGAGCAGAAAGTGGAAGAGGAGAGGGAGAATGGGGAGGGGAAGGAGGAAGAAACTGCCACAAGCAGCATTATTTAGTGGGGTCTTGCTCTGTTCTAGGCCTTTTGCTAAGTGCTTGTATGATATACATGATGTCATATAATTCTCACAACAACCTTACTTGTAAGACACATTATCATCCCTATTTTGCAAATCAGAAAATCAAGGCTTAGTAAAATTAGCTGATGTGTTCAATGTCACAAAGCAAGCAAGTAAATGAGGCTACATTCAGAACTTTTGTTTCTAGGATGGCAAAGCCCATACCTATCAGCCCTGGACTCCAAGATCCCATATCTCTTCTGTTTTCTTGATGGCCAGGCCCTTTTACACATAGCTTCACATTTCATCCTCATAATAACTTGCCAGATGGATATTGTGCCCACATTTCATAATGGATGACAAAAGAGGGATTTGAACCAAGTCCTCTTTGACTCCCAAAGTCTATGTTAGTACACTTACTCAGACCTCTTTCTCTACATTTTGATCATTGTCTGTGGATTCTTTGGATTTCCCTCAACAAGATTAGTTTCATATAACATATTCTGGACCAGACCTATGGACATACCTTTGTTTCAATCGAGCTGGAATGATGCTTACAGCTTATCTAGATCTTCTTGCTAATGATCTCTGGACTTGTGGACTAAAAAAGCTTCTTTATATTGAAAGACTTGAAGTCCTTATACCTTGAAGTCTCTTTCCCAAAACTACATGTAATTTATACAAGGTTGTTCTTCCTCCAATAGCACTGGAAAGTTTTCCTGGTTTTTATTTATATGTTTGGCATTCGCTACCTAAGTAATCTTTGTGTCAGCTGCAAACTGGAAGATTTAAACGTATACAGTTAAAAGTCATAGGTGTGTGGTTCCTCTGGGTCAAAATTAAAGAGTCCATGGAACCATCCTCCAGAATTCCTCAGGCAAAGGGGGTTCAGAGAAGATTTTGAAGACCCATTTGGTTGATGTTACAAGCCCAGCTGCTTGCTTTCCAGGTAACTTAAAAGATTGAATAATCACAGGCAGAGAACCTCAGTGACCCTATAGAACTGGGAGCAGCTATCGTAAGAGCAGAGGGTGAGTCTTGCCTTTTAAAAGGCCATATGAACTGCAAACAAGAATCTATATTGGGCAATCAGCTCACAAAGTAAATCATCCCATCAATGTATATGTTAGGATTATACAGAAAACCTATATATCAGTGGCTTAACCAATATAAGATTGTGTATGCTTGTTTGTTTTGTATTCCACATAAAAATAGTCCAAAGGTCAGCAATCCATAGCTAAAATTTTGGTTCCATTATATCACCAGTGACCTTGACTACTTCTAGATTTTTGGACCCTGTTTATGGCACCTATTCATAGTTGCAGGACAGCTGCTACAGCCACAGTGTTTATCAGGCTGCAAGAAGAGCAGAAGGCAGACACAATGACTTCTGCATAACTTTCATTAGCCACCCTACCCACCAGGGAGATTGGGAAATGCAGTTTTTCAGCTTGGTGCATTGTTGCCTTCCCAAAATTCAGATGCTGAAAAAGAAAGGGGAAATGAGTAATAGGTAGTTCATTACAGTCACTGACCTACAAGGAACCCAATAAACTGCATGCATGCACGCTTGCACATGCACGCACGTACACACACACACACACACACACACACACACACACACAGAGGCAATTCTTGGAGACCAATCAGTCTACACTGAGTGATATTTTCAATGTGATATTTGCTCTCTGGGAGGCAGTCCAGATTTCTCCCTCTCCACACTGCCACCATAGCAGACATCACCACTGCCTCCAGCAATCCTGACCAGTTGGCAGAAGTCTGTAGACACTGAGGTTGCTCCATGTTGCAAGATGTTTCACCACCACTTTCTGCCTAGGTCTACCTTTTGCACCTTGCAGAGCCAATTAGCTTAATCCTAAACCCTAGCAGGTGGCTTGCTTCAAATTTGAAAGCATTTTGCTCACTGATACCCAGAGCAGGGTGCTCTGAAAATGTTCCCCTTCTCTCTGTTGAACCCTTTATTAGGGACTCCCTGACCACTGAACAAACAACGATTAAATACCTCTATATGTACCAGGCACTGTGCTTGGTGTGGAGTTAACAAAGATCAAGAGAATTTCTTTTTTTGAGAATTCAGAGACTAGTGGAGGATACAAGCAGGTGTGCAAATAAATTATAATGCAATGTGGGAGTTCTGCAAAAGAGGTGGGAAGGAAGCCCAGGGACACGAGGGAGTCCCTGACTGTACACCACATTCTTAGATCATTTGGTCTGCTACAACAGAATACTACAGATTGGGTGGCTTATAAACAACAGAAATTTATTTCTCACAGTTCTGAAGACTGGAAGTCTAAGATTCAGGTGTCAGCAGATTTGGTGTCTGGTGAGGAGTCCGCTTCTTGCTCATAGATGGCCATCTTCTCACTGTGTCCTAACGTGACAGAAAGAGCAAACTATTTCTTGGAATCTCTCTTATAAAGGCACTAATCCCATCATGAGTGCTACACCATCCTAAATACCTCCCAAAAGCCCACCTCCAAATACCATCACCTTGGGGATTAGGATTTCAACATATGAAATTGTGGGGGAACAAATTCAGTCCACACATGGTAGATGCCAACTTTATTTTTTTAATTTAATTTCTGTTTTTTTCTTTTACAATCACAGTTGAAATTCAATAATATATTAGTTTCAGGTGTATAGCATAGTGATTAAACATTGATATAACTTATGAAGTGAAACCCCCCAAGTCTTGTACCCATCTGACACCATACATAGTTATTACAATATTATTGACTACATTCCCTATGCTGTACTTTACATCTCTTATTTTTTGTAACTGCCAATTTGTAGTTCTCTCACCTTTTTCACCAGCCTCCTAACCCTCCTACAACCTGGCAACTAGCAGTTCTCTGTATCTATCAATTTGTTTCTGTTTTGTTTGTTTGTTTGTTTGTTTAGATTTCACATATAAGTGAAATCATATGGTATTTGTGTTTCTCTGTCTGACTTATTTAACATAACATAATACCCTCTAGGTCCATTCATGTTATCATAAACAGTAAGATTTAATTTTTTTTATACCTAATATTCCATTGTATATATGTACCACTTCTATTTATCTAATCCTCTATCAATGAACACTTAGGTGCTTCCATATCTTTGCTACTGTAAATAATACTGCAGTGAACATGGAGACATATCTTTTTCAAACTAGTGTTCTTTGGATAAATCTCCAGAAGTGGGATAACTGAGTCATATGGTAGTTCTAGTTTTAATATTTTGAGAATCTTCATATTGTTTTCCATAGTGGCTGCACCAATTTGCAGTCCCAATAATGGTACTCAAGGATTCCCTTTTTCCACATCCTCGCCAACACTTGTTTATTGATTTTTTTATGATAGCCATTCTGACAGGTGTGAAGTGATAGCTCATTACGGTTTTAATTGGCATTTCTCTGATAATTAGTGACATTGAACGACTTGTCATATGTCTATTGGCCATCTGTATGTCCTTTTTGGAGAAATGTCTATTCAGGTCCTCTGCTCATTTTTTAAATTTAATTGTTTGGTTTTTTGGATATTCAGTTGTATGAGTTCCTTATAAATTTGGATATTAACCTTCTATTGGATTTATCATTGTCAAATATTTTCTCCCTTTCAGCAGGTTATGTTTTCATTTTGTTGATGGTTTCCTTTATTGTGCATTTTAGTTTGATGTAGTCCCATTTGTTTATTTTTTCTTTTGCTTCCCTTGCCTGAGCAACATATCAAAAAATATTACTAAGAGCAATGTCAAAGAGTTTATTGCCTGTTTTCTTCTAGAAGTTTTATGGTTTTGAGTCTTACACTTAAGTCTTTAATCCATCTGGATTTTATTCCTGTACATGATGTAAGAAAGTGGTCTAGTTTTATTTATTTATTTTTTGCATGTATTTGTTCAGTTTTCTCAACACCATCTATTGAAGAGAACTTCTTTACCCTATTGCATACTCTTGCCTCCTTTGTCATATATTAACTGAACATAAGGTTTGGGTTTATTTCTGGGTTCTCTACTCTGTTCCATTGATCTATGGGTCTGTTTTTGTGTCAGTACCATGCTGTATTGATTACTATAACCTTGAAGTAAAGTTTGATACATGCAACACCTTCAACTTTGTTTTCAAGATTACTTTGACTGCTCATGGTCTCTTGAGGTCCACATATATTTTAGGATTATTTGTTCTAGTTTTGTGAAAAATGTCATTGGTATTTTGATAGAGATTGCTTTAAATCTGTAGATTTCTTTGTGTAGTATGGAGAATTTAAAGATATTAATTCTTTCTACCTGTGAACACAGTATATGCTTTCATTTATTTGTATCTTCTTCAATGTCTTATAATTTTCTAAGTACAGGTCTTTTACCTCCTTGGTTGAATTTATTCTCAGATTTTTTTCCCCCATGCAATTATAAATGAAATTGTTTTCTTAATTTTTCTTTCTGATAGTTCTTTATTGGTATATAAAAACACAAACAATTTCTGAATGTTAATTTTGTATCCTGTCACTTTACCAAATTCATTTATCAGTACTAACAATTTTTGGTGGAATCATTGGGGTTGTCTATATATAGTGTCATGTCACCTGCAAATAATGACAGTTTTACTTCTTCCTTTACAATTTGGATGTCTTTTTTCTCTTGTCTTATTGCTGAGGCTGAGACTTCCAATAATATTTTGAATAGAAGTGGCAAAAGTGGATATCCTTGTCTTGTTCCTGACCTTAAGGGAAAAAAATGTTAGCTTTTCACCATTAAATATGATGTTAGCTGTGGGTTTGTCATATATGACCTTTATTATGTTTCAATATGTTTCCTCTATTCCCACTTTGCTTGAGAGCTTTTAACATACATGATGCTGGATTTTGTCAAATGCTCTTTCTGCATCTATTGAGATGATCATATGATTTTTATTTTTCATTTTGTTTATATGGTGTAAATACATCTCACTTGATTATGGTGTATCATCTTTTTAATGTATTGTGGAATTCAATTTGCTAATATTTTGTTGAGGTTTTTGCATCTATGTTCATCAAGAATATTGGCCTATAATTTTTTTTTTTTTTTTGGTAATGTCTTTTTTGGTTTTGAAATCCGGATAATGCCTACCTTGTAAAATGAGCTTGGGAGCCTTCTTTCCTCTTGAATTTTTTTGGAATAGTTTGAGAAGAATAAATGGTAATTTTTTTTGAATATTTGTTAAAATTCACCTGTGAAGCCATCTGATCCAAGACTTGTTTGTTGGGATTTTTTTGACTACCGATTTGATTTCATTAGTGGTAATTGGTCTGGTCAGTTTCTGCTCTTCTTGATTTCAATTAGTGAATGGTCTGGTCATTTGTTTAAAAATATTTATTATTTATTCATTTCTTCCAGATTATCTCTTTGGTGGCATATAATTGTTATAGTATTTTCTTATAATTCTTTGTATTTCTGTGGTGTCACTTGTCAGTTCTCTTTCATTTCTGATTTTATTGGGATTCTCCTTTTCTTGATGAGTATGGTTAAAGGTTTATCAATTTTGTTTACCATTTCAAAGAACCAGCTCTTGGTTTCATTGACCTTTTGGGCTTTGTTTGTCTTTTTTTAAGTTCCTTTAGGTATAAAGTTAGATTGTTTGTTTGAGTGTTTTTCTTTTCTTTTCTTTTCTTTTCTTTTCTTTTCTTTTCTTTCTTTTTTTGAAATAGGCCTGCATTGCTATTAATTTCCCCCTCATAGAACTGCTTTGGATGTGTCCCATAGATCTGGGGATCGTTATGTTTTCATCATTATTTTTCTCAAGGTATCTTTTGATTTTTTTCTTGATCTCACTGTTAACCTAGTCATTGTTTAGTAGTATATTATTTAGCCTCCATGTGTTTGTATGTTTTTCCATTTTTTTTCTTGTAATTGATTTCTAGTTTCATACCACTGTGAATGGAGAAGATGCTTGGTATGTTTGTAGCCTAACATGTAGTTTATCTTGGAAAATGTTTCATGTGCACTTGAAAAGAATGTATATTCTGCTGCTTTGGGGTGAAATGCTCTAAAAACATCAATTAAACCTATCTGGTGCAATGGATCACTTAAGGCCCCAGTTTCTGTGTTGATTTTCTGTCTAGATGATCTATCCTTTGATGTCAATGGGGGTGTTAAAATCCCCTACCATGATTGTATTAGTGTGGATCTTTCCCTATATGTCCTTCAATATTTGCTTTATATATTTTGATGTTTCTATGTCTGATGTGTAAATGTTTACAAAAGTTATATCTTTTTATTGGATTTAACCCTGTATCATTATGTAATTTCCTTCTTTGTATTTTGTTCTATCCTTTTTTTAAAAGTCTATTTTGTCTGATGGGAGTATTGCAACCCCAGGTTTTTTGTTTGTCTGTTTGTTTCCCTTTGCATAAAATATCTTTTTACTTTTCTTTACTTTCAGTCTGGGTGTCTTTTGATCTGAAGTGGATCTCTTGTAGGTAGCAAGGTCTTGTTTTCTTAACCATTTGGGCACCCTATGTCTTTTGATTGGAACATTTAATTTATTTACATTTAAAGTAATTGTTAGTAGGCATGTAGATATTGCCATTTTATTATTTATATATTTTATTTTTTTTCTTCTTCTTAAAAACGGTCTTTAACATTTCTTATAATACTCTTAGGTAGTGATGAACTCATTAGTTTTTCTTGTCTAGGAGACTCTTTATCTCTCCTTCAATTGTAAATGATAGTCCTGCTGAGTAGAGTTATCTTGGATATAAGTCCTTGCTTTTTCTCACTTTGAAAATTTTGGGCCAATTCCTTCTGGCCTGCAAAGCTTCTGTTGAGAAATCAGTCTCATGGGGAGCTCCCTTGTAGGTAACTAGCTGCTTTTCTCTTGCTGCTTTTCAGATTTGCTTTTTGTCTTTAATCTTGGCATTTTAATTGTGATGTGTTTCGGTGTGGGCCTCTTTGGGTTCATCTTGTTTGGGTCTTTCTGCACTTCTTGGACTTTTATGACTCTTTCTTCATCAGGATAGGGAAAATTTTTAGTCATTATTTTTTCAAATAGGTTTTCAGTTCTTTGTTTGTGCTCTTCTCTTTCTCTTACCCATATAAAGCAAATATTGGTTACTTGATGTTTTCTCAGAGGTCCCTTAAATTATCCTCTTATTTATTTGTTTATTTGTTTCAATTAGGCATTTTCTGCTACCTTGTTTCCAAATCGCTGAGTAGATTCTCTGCTTTATCAAATCTGCTGTTGATTCTTTCTTGTGTATTCTTCAATTCGTTATCATATTCTTCATTTCTGACTGGTCCTTTTTATGACTCCTATGTCATGTTTTATGCTTCCTATCTCTTTAGAACTTTTGACTAACTTTCCTGATCATTCTAATAACTAGCATTTTGAACTCTGTATCTGGTAGATTGCTTGCTTCCAAATAATTTAGCTTTGTTTGTTTGTTTGTTTGTTTGTGTTTGTTTTGGGAGTTTTCCCCTGTTGTTTCATTTGGAACATGTTTTTTTGTCTCCTCATTTTGGCTGCCTCTCTAAGTTTTTTTCTATGTTTTAGGTAAACCTGCTATATCTCTCAGCCTTGGCAGGTGACCTTACATGGAAGGTGTTTTCTGGGGTCCAGTGGCACAGTCAACTTGATTGCTTTAGCCAGGTACTCTGGGTGTGTCCCTTGTGTGGGTTGTGTGTGCTCTCCTGTTGTTGAGATTTGATTGCTGTTAGCACATCAGTGGATGGATTGACTCTCAAGCTGACTGGCTGTGAAGACTGACTGTGACTATAGCAGACAAGCTGTTGTGTGGAGGCCGACCCCACGGAGTCAGATTCAGTGTAGCAGGGTACTGGTGCCTACTGATTCCACCCTTTTGGCATGTCACTTGCAGAGCTAATTGGATGGTGCTCCATTGTGGTCTGAAGCTGATCACCAGGTGTTTTTGGTTATGCGGCCTCTTGGTAGGGTGTCTGGTGCAGGCCCAGGCCAGCCACTGCCTACGCCTTGTCCTGGGCCATCTAGTAGGAGCTACAAAGCATTCTGTAGTTGGTAATTGCCTATGCTGGGCTTGAAGTCACCTGTGAGAAGCTATGCTTCAAACCAAGGCTGGGTAACATTAGTGCCAGGCTGGGGGCTGCTTTGCAAGAGGTACAGAACACTCAAAGGTCAGCCACAGCTTGTTTGGGATTTGTGGACTTTTCAGATTTTTAGGGAGAGCCATTAAGCAGGCCGAGGCTAACCATTCTTAATTAACAGCTGCTGAAAGGGATTTTAGCTCATACATGAATTGGGTGGGACAGATTCTCAGACAATCACCAGGATAGGGTGAGTTTGATGAAGGCTCAAGTTTGGCACTCCCCTGCACCTGCTGGGTGGAGGACTCAGCAAAGGCACAATGGTGCCTATTTGTACTTTAGTCCCAAGAGGGCTGTCCTTCCAGACAATTCGATTCCTCCCCATATTCCCCCAGTGCTTTTCAAGCTACTGCCCAGCACTGGAGCTCAGAGGGTCTCAGTTCATCCGTAAGTATGTCCATGCACAGGTCTTTTAAGAGGAATTCTGAGACCCCAACAGCCCTACATCTCACTCAGGCAGAATCCCCACTGATTTTCACATCCAGTATTTTGAGACGCCTCTTCTCAGCACTGGTGGTCCTGACTGGGGAGCCTGGTGTGAGGCTGGGACCCTTCATCACGGACCTCTACACCCAAGATATCCTTCCTGACTCTTAACTACCACACGTGGATGTGGGATCAGCTTGTTTCATGTCTCTGCCCTTCCTACCAGTCTCAATATGGCTTCTTCTTTACATCATTAGTTATAGGAATTCTGTCCAGATAGTCTTCAGGTGGTTCTCAAAGGTAATTATTCTATAATTTAGTGATAGATTTTATTTGGTCCTGGAAGGACGTGAACACATCTAGGCTATACTTTAGAACACATAACAGTACCTGGACAGCTTATAAAAATGCATGTTCCTATGTATTGTCCCAGAGTTTTAAATATTATAGATTCTAAATCTATGTCTACCAAATAAGCATCTCCTAGTTTGTCTTTAAAATCTCATCATTTTTTCCCACAAAAATTCCAGATACTGCTGACACAGTAATAGATCCTACTTTGAGAAATTTTGTTTTAAAAGAGTGAGGTGGTATGAATATTATGGAGACATAAGGCTCAGAGGCAGTGATTTTTGAATTAATAGGAAGGGCATTCTAGATGAAGGGGACAGTTTAGGCACAGAATCCTGGCAGGGTCTGGTCTGTCTAAGAAAAATAGACATGGAGACTAGAGTATGAACCTGGGGGACCTCAGGGGTGCCAGAGCTACAGAGGTTGAGATGAAACTATAATTATAGCACTTCAGAAAAAGTTAAACAATTTTCCTTTTGTAAGACAAGGCTACAAGTTGGGAAAGCTTTAGCTTTCCCAATGAAGTGCTGGAAAACACACACACACACACACACACACACACACACACACAGAGTACATTTGAATCATTCATTCTAGACTGGCCAGAAATCCAACCTAGCTTCTGTGCCCTGCCTTTTCTTCCCTCCTGCCCTCTGCTTCAACTGTGCCTGGCCACCACTCTTAACCTTTATCTCTTCCGAGAGTTGGCATTTTGTTGCATCTCTGGCTTTGCTGCCCTCCAGTTTCTGTTTTTGTTTCTAATGCTTTAACATCTAACCAGTTCTCCATTTTGTCCTGGATGACTTGGGCAGGCTAGATTAGCCTTCTTCATTGTGAGGATGAGGACTATTCTCTCCATAGAGCCAAAGATGAGGGATGAGCTTCCCAGCCTGGGTCAGCAATTTCTCATGACCTTACTCTGGCTCTCTCATTGTTAAGTGGGTAGAGTAGGCCAATGTTCCTCCAACTGGGGTACACACTTCCCAGGAGACTTGAACTTTCCAAATGATAACTCAGACAAGGGACTAGTCATAAGAAACATCATTGTCTACAGGTATTCTTTGCCAATATTTATCTTCCTAAAATGAGCCTATGTTCAGAATATATCTTTCTCACTATGCAAATTTACAAAAGAAAAATATATCCCTCCTCCAACCTAAATCTTCCTTTTTTTCTGCAATAAGGCACATTAAATAATAGGATAAATTAAAATTAATGATAAACCAGAGCCCTTAAGCTCATAAGGTTTTGTTTTTCCCTGTCAGATACATATTTCTGCAAGAAGAAAGGCATGTTGGCCTATGGGTGCTCATAATTTAGAATATCCAAAGTATAATAGGCTTGTGATGTTGATCCTTTAAAATGTAAAATTTGAAAAACTATCAGATTTTCTAAAATACAAAAAATCAAACACAAAAAGCAAAAATTTCACCTGATATCTTTCAGATGTGGCATGCTTTGTTAAATAACATAATGAAAAATTGTTTTATATAATAATGTTATGAAATATTTTTCAAATTATAGTCAATCTTCACTTATTTCACCATATAAAATATTTAACATCTTCTATATCCTATTAATGAGAAATAAACTTATTTAAACTTATGATGAAAATTTTTGTAAGTCAACTTAAAAATGCACAGATGAGTACATCAATTTTCAAAACCCTTTTTTTAAGGCTCATAAGCCAACGTTTGAAGACACTGGGAAGAACACTTTCCATCAAAGATCATGATTGTTTTTATCATCCTTCCATATGTGTCAAGTTCCTACTCTGTGGTAGGCACAGTGAGCTTTCTTTGAAATTAGCGTAGATCCTAGTGGTAGGTGATTTGGTATCAAAGGGCTTTGCTGTCAGCCTCCCACACTGAGAAATATGTGCATCAAACTCCAGGACCAGAAATTGTGACTTACATGGAAGGTTTCTGTGAGAGGACAGCATGTACCCATTATACATTTGGGCTTTGCATTCTTTTGTGTCAAGCTGCATGAAAAAATGGCAACATAAGATGAGTGTGTTCAAAGCCATGGCCTCTAGCATGGAAGGCATGTTCCCCTTAGAGTACAATGATCCAGAGAGCCAGGACACATAAAATGTTTACAAGTAGTGGAATATACACATGCACTGGGAGTGTTGTGTTCAAACGTGTCATCCCACAAGGGTGCAAGATCCATAAAGTGTGGATCCAAACCATGAGCCAGCCATGAAATCAATATGGGGCATCACCCATGAAGTCTTCTTTAGGAAGCCAGGCTCAAGCTGGACTTGAATAATAAAGAGGATAGGAATAATTAGAGAGAAGCAGAAAAGGTGCCCAATCTCAGACATTTATCAAGCAGCAGATCTGTGCTCAGCTCTGCTTAGGACTCTGAGGAACTGGGAGAGGTGGATACAAATTTGATAAGGAAGCCCAGGCATAGGTACAGGAAAAATTCAAGTCTTGCTGCAAGGTAATACGTAATTAAGGCCCATATCCTTGGTGTAGGTAGCACCCTAAGAATTTGGAAGCAGGAGAACTCACAGTGGGTCAGATGGGTTAGGAGTTAGGGTGGCCATCTACAGGATAAAGAGCTACTAGGGAAGGTAAGTAAGATATGGATGGTGTGGGAAGAAGAAAGCATCCCAAGCAGAAAAAACAACAGGGAACTAGGCTTAGGGACAGAGCTGACGATGTGCTTTAAACAAAAGTGAATGCTATGGGATGTTAAAAAGCAGGGCCAGCCTGGCTGTTGCAACAGTCATTCCTTCTACTGGCAAATATTCGCCAGGTACTGAGGACATTCAGTGAGAAAGACAGCTTAACCTTGGCCTTCACAGAGTTTGTAGAGGTGAACAAGGTATTGAATAACAATTGGGATTGTAATGGAGGCTGAAGAGATTTACATTATCGCAAAGCTTATGATAGGAAGTCTAACCTGGTCTGGGAAATATGAAAAGTCAGGGAGCATAGGGGCAGACTGGTGTGGATGAAAGGGATTTGGAACATAGGGTTGTGTCAGACTGGAGAGAGTCTCAAAAGATGAGGAGAGTTCTTTTTCCCCAGTGTATTTCACATTGTGAAGCATGAAGCCATCACATGTTCTTCACAAAGGAAATGGCTTATTGCCAAGTAGGCCCCAGCAGGATCCATGTAATGGCAGCTTTTAAGAAGGGTTTGGACAGAGAGGGAGTACAAGTCAGGGAGCCAGTTAGGGAGACACTGAGAGAATTTAAGAGGGATATCACACACTCTGCATTATTTGTTACAGGGCCCCAGGGAAAACAAATGCATCCATACAGTTAATTTAAGAAAAGATTTGCACCACAGCTGCATTAATTAGCCTCTTGTCACTATTGACATTCTTCCAAGGGAGAGCTTTAGACCAGGGGTTGGGAGAAATACATAAGTAAATTGTGATTGGAAAACAGAGACAGCATTTTCATTTTGAAAGTATAATTACATTGTCCCACAAACAGTAGGTCTTTCATATCTATGGGTTTCACATCAGTGGATTCAATCAACCACGACAGAAAATATTTGGGGGGAAAAAACACAGAAATTTCCAAAAAGCAAAACTTGAATTTGGCACACAAATAAAGCAATGTGTAGGTATACTCTGCTGTAGCTTATATGCAAATATAGGTTATATGCAAATACTATGTCATTTTGTATGAGACTTGAATTTGCAGACAGTTCTAGAAACAATGCTTCTTGGATAATGAAATATTATTTCAAGCTATTACCAGCTTCTTTCTCTGTTTTTCTTGCTCTTTAAAAAAAATTTAATGTTCTTGTGTAAGTATAATTATTATATTTAAAGCATTTACAATGAACCCTAACTACAAGCACAGCTGTCAGGGTCTTGTCCCATTAGTGAGGTGAGACTCAACAGTGCATAAAGGAAATGGAGAAATAGAGTTGGGCCTTAAACTGCCCAATAACAGGACAACAACTCTAGACCACTTGGTCACATTTTAATCAGGCCCTTAGAAAGTGCACGTGTTTTTAGGTAGCTGTTTCCAGGGCATTGGGTTATAAAAACATCTGGGATTTGTGCATAAGGCATCTTTATGAATCTAAGTTCAGCTCAAGCAAGGCCCAATATGCAGGGGGCAGGGACAGTGTTTGAATTCTGCATAGATTCTAGCCCAAGCATTGGGCTGAGGAGCCTGCTTTGTGTGGCAGACCACTATGTGCTTAAGAATTTGTTCCTACATGACTTGGAAACAGTTTGTCCCATTAGCTGTGTTGCTCTATGGCTAGTACCAGAAAGACTGAGGTTGCAGGCTTGATTCATGAAATTTCTGAATAGGTTAGTTTGCATAGGAGAAAACTTTGTTGTCTTCACTAGCAATGCCCCGAGCCTGGCCAGCATGCAACAAATGGAAATTAGGTGACACAAGTGGTGTTCTCCCTGGGAAAACCAACTGTGAGCAAATTCCCTCAGAAGGTAGGTCAAGGATATCATCTTCAACCGTGAAGAAAAGCTTACTGTATTTGCAAGCACCTCATCTGCAATGTCTCAGTTCCCCTCCTGGGAGCCTTACTGTAAGTATAAAATGCAGTCTCATTTACACTCAAGGAAGGCTGCAAGACCCATTGGGTTGATCAAAGGCTAGGACATAGGAGGAACCAAGGTTCGCATCCCAGCTTTACGGAAGATAATTGGTATTTGACATGAAAAAAAAGTACTTAAGGTCAAAGGAAAGTTAGTGTGGATCATTTTAACCAGCTCAAGGAAGCTTATTAAGGTACAACCCCACCCTTCTCCCCATGTGAACACAAGCAAATGGAAACGGATTCTACAAATGCGGGTCTTGAATATCAGATGTTTAAAAGCAAATAGTTATGAGTGATTGAAGCAGTATTTCTATTCCTCTTGCCACTAGCTTAGCCTTGACAAGCAACTTGAGGTTCATAATTGTAGCAGTTCTCTTTTCTTTTTAGATGTTTAAAAATGTGTGTGCAATATGCAGCCATGAGCATTTACTTTCAAATGGTTCTCTGTCTACCTACAGGAAAGAGAAAACATTAAACTGTTGCTGAGCCAGATGGTCTCGCTTTGTCTTTGTCTTGGCTAAAAATGAGACACAGCCAATTCTGGGTTGTCACGCACACAGAGTATATCCCTAATCTAAGCCATGATCACTCTTTTTTTAAAGACCCTCTGAGCTGCTGGAGTAAAAGCTATGCCTCCAAATGCTTTCAGGCTACAGTTTTAATTGTTTTAGTCTATGAAGGCATCAACCATAATGAAGATGAATTATTTTTACTTGTTTTACTGGCACCTATAATTCTTTCAATGACATTTTCTATTCTAGCTCCAAAGTTGATGCCAAGGCTTGATCATAGAGATACATTTTCTGGACTCAAACCTGAGGGGGTTGGGCTAAGAGTAGGAAGTGCAGAAGGGACAAATAAAGCAAGGAAACCTAAAATTAAAAAAAAAAATTGGTTCGTGGAAATCATTAGCACGCTATCTTTGTTATTCAAATGCATTCCATCTTATTGGATGCTCATTTGAAAATGAAAACATCTATATTAAAACATCAACAAAAATTTTTATAGCCAATATATCTAAAGATCAATATTCTTAATGCACTTGAAAAAAACATTTGTTTGACCTGATAGTGAACAACTTTTTGATCTACAAAAATGTTAATTGCATATGGTTCAATTTTACACTAAAACCTTAACAGATAAGTGGGCCCAGGTTATTAGTAGAAAATGCAAATGGCTTAAAATATATGAAAAATGTGTAACCTTACTAATAGTCAAATAAATGCAAATAAAAAGCAAAAACAATCTATTTTCAGCTATCATAAATAGTAGAGATGTTTGGAGAGTCTGACTGTCCAATGCTAGGTATAGGGAAACAAGAACCATCCTACAGTGCCAAAGGGAATGCAAGTTTAGCACCGTCTTTTTGGCCAATAAATTGGCAATAATGTAACAAAAATGTTTTTGTTACATTAATGTTACATAAAAAAATGTTTAAATTTTAATTCTTGTAATTTCAATCTTGTGAATTTATCCAGGGGAAAAATGGTCCACTAAAGTTATACCCTGCATTATTTATAATAGTCAAAATTTGGAAGCAAACTCCACGTCCAAGAAAAATTAAGCAAAAGCATGGAAAGTAGAGTCAAACAAACTTGACTATTATTCCCTGTTTGGCTGTTCAATAATTGAGTGATGTTAGACAACTTACTAAAATTCTGAGCCTCTATTTTCTTATTCATTTATCTAATGAAAATAATTCTTACCTTATTGGGCTGTTAGGATTAAATGAAAAAAAATATGTATGAATTGCTTGCAACAATGTCTGGAATGCAAAAAATATTAGCTTCTTTGTATTATCATTATTTTGTCATCCTCAATATCATTCAGCTATTGAAAGAATAGCATAATTTGTGATAATATAGGAAGTACATTACATTATGTGAAAAAATATATAGGTAAATAAAGATTATGGCCCAGACTGTAAAATATACATAGAAAAGGAGACCAGAATGGATGAAATATGAGTTATATTTAACAGAGGTTGTCTGGGTCTTGGAATTAGGGGTGATATCCCTATGTGCTTTCAACTTGTGTTATTTCCAACTTAGCTGTAATGAGCATGTATTTTAGTTATCATTGAAAAAAGATAACTTGAATTTTCTAAAATATTTCACCAGCCTCTTGCTGTTGGCCTTCAGACAGAATAGGTAATTGTTGTTATCCATAGTTCCCGGGCAGGATGAAGGGCAACTGGGATGCAAGGACCAAGAACCAGACAAGGAGCTAAAACACCTGGCTTCAGGGGCCTGGATCTCCACTTAATACTCTGCAAGCCTGGCCATTGTGGGCCATGCTAAAACAGGGAGAGCTTTTCAATGAGATCAAAGCTTCACTGTGTAGACCATAAAGAAATGTCTCCATGCTCCTTCTCAGGATACTGTACCACACCTGGCTTTCTGTAAAGTTCTCTGATATATTTTGGTTCCCCTCTCCTGCTAGTGGTTAGATGGAATCATTTGGCAGAAATATTCTGTCAGCTGTTATCCCTTGTTATAGGCTGAACTGTGTTCACCTTAAAATTTGTATATTGAATTCCTAACCCCCAGTACTTCAGATGCGACCTTATTTGGAAATAAGGTCATTGCAGATATAATTAGTTAAGATGAGATCATTAGGGTGGGCCCTAATCCAATACAACTGGTGTCCTTACAGAATATGAAATTTGGACAGACATGCAGAATGTGGGCACACTCTTCACACAGGGAGAACACCATGTGAAGGTTGAAGTTATACTGCCACAAGCCGAGGAACCACCAAGAGCTCTGAGAGAGGCTGGAATAGGTCCTTCCTAGCACCTTCAGATGGATACTGGCCCTGTCGACCCAGTGATTTCATATTTCTAGCCTCCAGACCTATGAGACAGTTAATGTCTGTGGTTTAAGCCACCCATTTTGTGGTATTTGTTATGGCAGCACTAACAAACAAATATAGCCCCCTTTTACTCACTCCATGTAACACTCTTCCACCTTCCTCCCCTTCCAATGACAAAAACAAAAGGCTTCTGAATCAAATGAGTGTTCTGCTATGGTCCATTGGGCAGAACGGTGCACAGTGCCCTCCCCCAGGGCACTGTGCAATCTGTGATTTTTTGAAGTTACTCAATGAACCATTCACAGTCCACCCACAGCTGCTTTCTGGTGAGAATGTATTCAGTCACATGTGGAGAGAGTCATATGTAAACTCTTCCACCTGTTGCCTAGATCCCTGTTTATGGTAACAATCTCCACATGCTTTCACTGAATGGGTATTTATCCTGTGTACCATTAAAATGACAGAAAAAACATTAGTGGGATGTCAGTAAGAAGAAACCTAAATTACTCTGTTAAATTATGTTTGTCTGTATGTGAGAGTCCCCATGTGTAGCTCAACAAGTTAGGAATTCATTTTTCTCTAATGTAAAAGTCCAAACTGGCATGGAGGTCTTGCTTGTGAGGTTTATCTCTGTTATAAACTGAATCTTCATGCAAAGAGAGGTGGAGAACATCATCTTTTTTTCCTGGGTAGCCAGTGCCCAGGTTAAAAACTCTATTTCTGTGGGAAAAAAGGAGAACAGTTATTAGAGAATAACCTGTAGTTTTACCCTTAGAACCCAAATGGATTTTTATGACATGACCTTTTTGCTATGGTAGGAGTGCCTGAGAAGCACATAGCTTCCCTGGCATTGAGGAAATCATTGAGGTAATTAGGTGGAGCCCCATGATGGGATTATAAGAAGAGATACTTGAGTTCTTATTTAAGAGAGTAGTAGAATCTTCCTCACTTCGGAGGAAATGGAGCCTCTTAGGTGAAATGAGCTGTTACGCTAACTTTCCTTTTTCTCCTATATCTGCATCTAAGAAGCATTTGTGTCTCAGGGATCCACCTTCTAGTTACCCACCAGCTGAGAAACTGGTCTATGGTCATATTTGCTTTCTTTCTTCTTAGAGATTAAGTGATTATTCTGAGGTGGGCTGGTCTAAACATCCATACTAGATGAAAACTAACATTTACCGTGAGCCAGGCACTGTTAGGAGCCACCAAACTATTCCTAGGAAGAACTGAAGAAAAGTAGATCTTGATGTTTTGTGTCTTCTAGAAATTTAGTCTTGTAAAGAGGGCTCTAGGGAAAAAGTCAGGACAGAGATTCTAGTTTGAGTTCTGCTGTTTTCAAGTTTGACTTCTTGGAAACATGGTTTTCTCATCTATAAAATGAGTCACTTGGATTTATTACATAAATCCTGAGCTGTTTGTAAATGCTATAAAATGTATGTTCCAAGCATCCCCAAGGGAAGCATCATGAACTCAATTCCTTTAGACATGGGAACACTGGGATCTTATGACTTTATCTTTTTAAAGAGAAAAGAAATATAGCTTATCTTAGAGAGTCCAAAATTTAGATGGAGAGTTTTTATTCATGGGGAACATGAGTAAGGTGATGTGTGTGTGAAAAAATATAAACTATGAGTCCCAAAGGAGAGTGGAAGTCTTGCCCTTTAGCTTGGAACCATGAGTCCAATGAACAAGAGGTCTAGTCTAGAATTATACTGTGGCATGGAGCCCAGGTTTCCATGACAGTACCATTAATGGCTGAAAGTGACCCCTATCCACCTCCATTCCCTTCATGCCACATCTCAGGGTCAGGACTCAGTTAGGAAGCAGATTGTACAACTATAAACAAGAAGAGAGAAAAAGTAAGAGTTTATAAAAACGGAAACTGAAACAGAAACCCTCATGGTGTAGCAGACAGAAGAGTTTATCCCTACCTTTGTGGAAGCAAGCTTTCATTTCAATATCATTCCCAAAACACTTAAATTATGAGCTGTAGGAAACACGGATGATCAACCCACCTAACAATAATTAAATTTAAAAAACACTTTTTTGGGGGGAAACAAATTAGTTTCTATTTTCAGAGTAGTAGCTTAAGAGATTTTTATTAAAGATAAAAATCCACTTCATCTAAATATCCACCACACACCTTTCCTCTGTTTTGTTTCAATTGCCATAGTATTGTTACCAATACTGCATATGTACCCATAAAATTGTCTATCAATATCAAACAAAAAGTATTTATAGGCTCTTTATATTTTTCAATTACCTTCTTTAATGTATCCTGATTAACTTTATACTTTCCTATTTAGATTATTTCCTGTTTTCTTTAAGTTTCAGTGATTCACCACTATCTAGTTTTTTTTTCATTTCTAGTTCATAACAGAGTGCTGGCACATATAGACAATAAATATTTAATGAGTGAATGAATCCATAGCAATGGTTCTTAATATTGGGAATAAAAGCTCCTCAGGGAATGTGATGAAATCAATGGATTCTCTCATCAGGTAATTGAACGCACACACAATTTTGCATGACAGTTTCAGGGCTCATAAAGCCCATCCTCTGACCTAGGGGAACTTTAAACCCCAGATAACACATTAAAATTTAAGCATTTTTGAAAACACTAAAAGCTTTTTGTTATAGGTACTTGGTATAGAAAAGGAAGATTGTCTCTAAGATTAAATTTATGAGCTGGTAATTTAAGACACTCTTCCTCACTACTGGTCCCAGAGGCACTGTCTGTAATGGAGAAAGACTGAAGGAATGGTACAAAAGGGTCTACAAAACTAATTTAGCATAAACTGCCCAAAGGGAGGCCATCCCTAGGTCTCCTATCCAAGAACTCACTGTCTCAGATTGAAAACATTGCTGAAAACTGTCATGATGCAGGCATGTAAAGGGCATAGAGTATTCTTTTCATCC
This sequence comes from Eonycteris spelaea, assembly GCA_003508835.1. Taxonomy (NCBI): domain Eukaryota; kingdom Metazoa; phylum Chordata; class Mammalia; order Chiroptera; family Pteropodidae; genus Eonycteris; species Eonycteris spelaea. The sequence goes on along the minus strand of PUFA01000211.1, from coordinate 1,348,830 downwards.
AGTTTATCACTCTTTCTCCATGGACCCTCTTAGTGAGGCAATTTTAGCCCAGATTTTCCTTTACTTCAAGTGTCTCATTGTTATGTAAATGAGACTTCTAATCCCTAGCGATAGATTGGATGTTTGTGTGGCTGTTTTCTCCTACATTGGGGATATTTGAAATGTTTTGACTGATCTTGCTTTAGGGAAGTGCTGAAAAGTAGGGCATGGTTCTTTCTCTAAATAGAGTTCAGGCAGATGGCTCTCATACAAACCTTCATTTCTATCTTGTAAATTTAGAACTCAGAGTTTCTGTTAATAATGGTAATACTTTGGTCTATGCTGGGGTTTCTTAACCTTGGCACTCTTGACATTTTGGGCAAAATAATTTTTGGTTGTGGGGACTGTCCTGTGCATTTTAGGATATTTAGCAGCATCTCTGGCCTCTACCTACCCTCCACCCACCTCCCACCCACCTTCCTAGTACTGACATCAAAAATGTCTCAACGTGCTCTGAGGGCAAAATCGTCCCTACTTGAGAACCACTGGTTTACAACTGCGCTTAGTCCTTTGAGTTCCATAATTGTAAAGTCGAGTTCTATATTTAAAAGTCCTAGTGGCAAAGCCACTTCCTGGAGATTTACCATGGACAGACCACCAGTGAGTCCCTCTTACCAAAATTTACAATCACGCTTCCCACCATTAACTTAGATTCTTCATTGAGACGACAAAAAGGGTAAGAGAAAGCAAAGTTTCCTTTGAGATGGTGGCCAAAACTTGATGCCCTGAGTATTATTTCGCATGTGAATTGGATCTACCAAGCTACTTTACAGGAGAGCTTCCAGGGGATAGAGAGAGAGAGAGCCCATATGGCTGCCTGGCAGTGAAGACATAGAGGTCAAACTCTCTTCAAGGAGAATAGCAATTTGCTCCCACAAGAGACATAACAAAGCAAAAGGCCTGGACATCATTGTTACAGGAGGGATGGCTCCCATTGCACCTGGAAAGAGAACACAGGTGTGCTTCCCAGAGTGGGACAAAACACATTTCTTAGGCATAACTATGTTGAGGACCTTCTCTAGCATTCCCCAGTGGCCCACTGTAGGGACCCCTTACATCAAACTCATCATTCCTGCTCTTTCCCTGGCCTCACATTGCCCTCCCCTCCCCCATCCCTAGCAAACACATATTCTCCTAGAAAAATCAGAAAGAGATACAATGTGTTGCCTTCCCATAGACTACCACTCTGTAGGAAAACTTTAACAGTGAGCACAGGCTCAAGGCCCTGCCAGCACTTTCAGAACAGTAGGCCCTCAAACAGGGTCCCAGACTTCCTCATAGCACACTAAATTGACCCTGAGTGACAGAGGTTCTGGTGAGCTCTGACTTGTCACTGCACAAAAGTACCAAGTGTTTGCCTTAAAATAAGCCATCACCAAAATTAAACCAAACTCACAAAAGCACAAAGATCTATGTTTTAAATCACTTTATTGAGTTCGTTGCTATAGACAGCTTTAATTCTAGTCCAAGGCAGTCTGCTAAGCTACCAAATCTCTCAGACAAAGGCTTTTTTTTTTTTTTAGCTTTACAGTCATGGACCCTCAACTCCTCTATATTTCTATTCCACTTTCCTGCCCAATCCCAACTCACCTCCACCTTTTTCTCATTCCCTTCTTCTACATCAATCTTTTACTCAAGGGGCTGTTATAAATCTATGTTAATGACATTACCAAATTCTTGTGCCAGGCAGTTATTGTATGAGCCTGATAACCTGAGATATTGTCACCCCCCATGTTCTCCAAAGCCCCACAGCAAAGCACTTTAGGACTATCTTGGTTTCTTTAATAAATGCTTGTGGAAAAAAAAGTTGTTGTCATATAAAAACTGATTTTATTTTCCAAATAACCTACTCAGGTTGTTGATACTTTTCATTTCTGATTGATTTTTCATTGGCATTTGGCCCCACCACTTTAAGTATTTCTGCCTCAAACCTTCAAGTAAATATGTGAGCTCTGAACAAGCACATAGATGTAAGTAAATTCATCAAAATTATTTATACTAGTTGAAAATTGGAAGTAGTCATGGTGTAAAAGAGAAAAGAGTAAATAAATTGAATCCATATTCATATAAGGGAGTAATATTTGTATTCTCAAAGAATACTGAGTCTTATGGCAAACTTAAAATTTTAACTATGGCTCCATTATATAAAGAGAATTAAATAAAAATTATAATGATGTTCATATTTTAGGAGAGAAATGATATGAGTAGATTTTAATTTTCCTCTTTGTACATCTATATAGATTCTACCCTATGAATATATATTACTTTTGCAATTAGAAAAGAAAAATAAACTTTTAAAAACTCTCACTTGATTCAAATGTTGTGGTAGGCAGATTTCCACAATGACCCCCAATAATCCCACTCCACTGGTGCACCTGGCCTGTATAAGTCCCTGACCTGGAGTGTTTATGGCAAAGGGGAAGAGATTTTACACAGGTAATAAAATCTCTAATCAGTTAACTTTAAATTAATCAAAAAGGAGATTATCCTGGGTGGTCCTGACCTAATGTTACCGAACTCAAGGGGTTCATTTTGCCTGCATGGTTCAAGGCCAAAAGAGACATGGACAGGAGTTTGCAGTGAAAAAAGTAGAGGTTGATTTAGGGAAACAGTGCCAAACCTGAAGACACGGGTGAGCTAGTGCTCAAGGGCCTAGCTCTTGGATGACATTTAGGGATAAGTTATACAGGATGAAACTCATTAGTAGCTAAGGGAGTTGGGATTGTGGGCTCTACTGATTGGTAGAGGCTAGGGTAGGAGGCAGCTGATCACTGCATCAGGTGCTGATGTCAGTCATGGTGTTTTTCTGTCTGGTTTCCAGGGTATGCTGGTAGGGTTGTTCTGCCTTCATGGGTGTGGGGCTGCAAGATGTTATCTTTAGTTTGACCAAAACTCTGTTTCTATGGTCAACAGACCTGAGGCTTTGTTCCTAAGACTGTTTGATGCTGACCTAAGGGCTTATAAGGGAGTGGTTGTACAGTATGTAGAAGGATAAGAAAAGAAAAGAAACAAGTGAGCCCAAGGCCTGCCTTTGCATAGCCCTAGAAATGACTGGAGTGCCTTTCTGGGCTCAGGAAGAGGAACAAAGGCCAAAGAGGGTATACACAGAGACAAGAATAAGTCAAAGGAAAGCCCAACCTTTCTGTACCTTCACTGGCCTTGAAGAAGCAAGCTGCCATGAGTTGTGCAGCTGCAAGAAACTGAATTTTGTCAACAAACACCTGTACTTAGAATAGGACCCCACCCTCAGATGAGACCCCAGCCCCACCTTGATTGCAACTTTGTGAGACCCTAAGCATGCTTGGACTCCTGACCCATAAAAACTTAGATAATAAGTGTGTGTCATTTAAAGTTACTCTGTTTGCTATGGCCATGCTACCCTGAACAAGCCCAATCCTGTCTAATCTTGGAAGGTAAACAGGGTTAGGCCTGGTTAATACTTGGATGGGAGACCAGCTAGGAAGACCAGGTGCTGTAGATGTAAAAAATAAAAAAATAAGGAATTGTAAGCTGACAAGTTCCTTGCAATCTGTGAGGTCAACCAAGCTTGCCTCACCTAAAAAAAATAAATAATAATTAATCAATTAATTTTAAAATGAAGTTACTATGTTCTACTACAAAGCAATTTTTCATACAGCAATAAGAAACTAATACAAACATTGTTTCAAAAATCCAAGGTAAGTCCAGTATGTGCCATTATACTGGCTGGAAAAACAGAGTGTTGTCGACAGTGCAGGGAAGAGTCTGTGCTGTTAGCCAGGGTTCCTTGAAGGAACATGCACTAGAGATTCCAGGGCCCCCACACCCCCTTTCACTTCAGTCCCTTCAATCTAGCCTTTTCCCTGCCCTCTTTATTAAGACTGCTCTTATTAAAATTACCAAAGGCCTGCAAATTCCAACCTGGAATGAAGCCCACCATTTCCTTTCTCTATGCCTGCACCTGTGCTTTAGGCCTTGTTAGTGGAAACAAAAGGCATACTCAACATAAATGTATGATCATCATCTTCAAATGGACATGCAATGCTGCCCTAAAATCACAGCATTCTCTTAGAAGTGTGTTCTCACCCCTCCTCAATGACTATCTCACATGTTCTCTAAAGTCCTCAAACCTCCCACCTTTCCTCTTCACCCCTACTCCCTATCTGACCCCTCAACTTCTGCTGATAACTGCCTTATACTCAAATGAGAAAATAAAATCTATCAGCTAAAATTGCTCTCATTTTCCTATAACTGCTTTACAAAGCTACCCTCCATTCCTTCTGCTAAAATAGAGGGAACATTACTTCTCTATCAAAAGCCAATCCCTTCCCGTAGTTTGGGACCTCGACATCATAAGGATGTTCCTCCTCTGTTTCTTTTTCTACACACATATTTTTTTCAACTTCGATTAGTTCTTTATCATACTCTGTCCTGGCTTCTGTCCCTCCTCATGTCTGAAAATGCTCTCATCAAAGTCACCAACATCCTCAACAATCCAGTGGACCCTTCCTTTCTTCATCTTACTCTACCTTCACATCCCTCCTCCTGGTTTACCTCCATCACTAACTATACCACGTTGCTCTCCCATGATTCCCTCTGTTCCTGGCCTCTTTTTCCCAGGAACTTCTGCAGACAAATCCTCCACTATCAGGCCTCAAAACTCAACCAATTACCCACTTTGCAGCAGTTCTCTTGAAGGAGGATGGGCAGACACCCCAGGGTCCTCACATCTCCCTTTTATACCTCAGCTCCTACATCTTTCCCCTCCCCTCATCATTAAAATTGAATCCTCCTTCTTCTCTACTCATATTCTCTCCCATGTGATTGCTTCTATTCCTGTGGCTTTTCCCCAAATATTGATGCCTCCCAAATGTCTATCTGTGGCTCAGACCTCACTTCTGAGTAATCTTTAAAATTCCTTGCTCCTCTGTAGCTCATAACCAGAGCACGACTAAGTTACTATTTCGACCTCTAAACTGCATCCCACCCACTTATCTGTTCATGACTTCCCTTCTTATGGCCATAGTCATCGGATCTCCACTAATCATATCTTGAAACTTCTAGATTCATAAATTCTCAAATTTTGCTTCCCATTAGAATCACCTGAGAAGCTTTTTAAAATTCTGCACCCCAGATCAATTAAATCAGAATGCCTGGGATGGGGGATTGGGATCCAGACATCAGTATTATTTTACACCTTCCAAGGGGTTACAATCTGCAACTAAGTTTGGGAACCTGTGTTCTGATTGAATGTTTACATGTGCACCTCCCATCCACTCTCCATGTGAGAACCAAAGGGATAATTTTAAAATGTAAATAAGGTCCTGACACTCCTATTTAAAGCCTTCTTGGGCTCCTGATTTCATGGTGGGTAAACTCCAGACTCCTACAGGGCCCACAATCCTTGATCTGGCCCCACCTGCTTCTCTCATACACTCTACTCTCCATTTTTCCAACACACCTAGCTCCCATCTCAGAGCTCTCAAATATTCTCCTCTCTCTGCCTATAGACAAGATGAGCTTCCTTACCCTGCACTTCCCCAGAGAACTGTTTTGCTCACTCCTATCGTCTGTCCCCACCTGTTAGTCTCTCCCACAGCACCAGTCCCTTTTCCTTGGTAACATCTATCACCATTAGCAATCACATATGTCCGCTTCCTTGAGTACTACCCCTCCTCACTATTTGTGAGCTCCAGGAGGGTATAAAACACTTGTTTTGTCACCACTGTATACCTAGCACAGTGCCTTACACAGAGTAGGAATGCTCAATAAAACTATGTGCTAGATAAATCGCTGAATTATCCAAGGAACCACCATGGAAAATGAATACACGCTTATCAAACACAGATGATATTAACCTCAGACCTACAAGGACTTAACATCCACAAGAGACTCACCTAGAGAGTTTCATAAATGATCAGAGTCATAAATATCACTCTATCATGTAATTTTCTCAGTTACATAATTGTAACATAGCTGCTCACAGAGTCTTTATGAGACTGAAGTCATGTTTGTGTTGAATGAGTCACTGCAGTGCAGAAGCTTACTTAACAGTGAAGGGGACATGCTTCCACCAGCAACATGCTCCTTCATATTTGCCTTTTTCCTTTGTAACATTATCTATTGGTACTTGCCAAGGACCTGCCTCTTCACTCAAGTGCGGTAGCAGAGGCCGAGCTAACTGTAGCCTATAACAGTTGAAGGTTGTTCACCTCCTTCCCAAAAAGGTAAGGGGCTTTCAGTGTCACAGCTGACGTGGCACAAACCACCAGCCCTGGTCAGTCACTCCCATTATGGCCCGCCAACCAGTCATAATACACTTTCTTGTATAGAGAGAACATGAGGAAGTATAAGACGGATATAAAAGGGAAAGCCCCGCTGCTATCCAGGCTCAGCCTTTGGATGTGAATCCGCTGAGCCAGTGCCAGCACCAATAAACACTACTTCCTGCCTATTGCCTCAGTGTCCCATCTCTCCGTCCGAGTATCCTGCAACACAAGTACTGCCCAAAGTGTGAATGTTAAATCTGAGATAGTCAAGATCTACCAGACTTGATAATTCCTGAAATTCTAGCTTCCTTCTTCCTTTGTTCTCTCTTCCTGGAGTGCCTTCTCTCTTGTCAGCCTGATAAGCTATCTTCCTCATGATTCTGCTCAAAGTTATCCTTCAAACTTTTCTCCTCCTCCTTCTACTGGGTCCTTCCTCCATCCTCATGGCTTTCCATAGTTTTCTGTGCTCTCCTCTCTCAGAGCATTCATCAAATTGTACTGCCAGTATTAGCTACCCTGTCTGTCTCTCTCGAGGGACTGGGAACTCTGTGATGACTGGGACCAAATCGTACCCAAATTTTCACACTTTGGGAGGTATTAGTCGGCTCTGACTGCCATAATGAAATATCACAGACTGGGTTGTTTAAACAACAAAATTTATTTTCTCACAGTTATGGTGGCTGGAAGTCCAAGGTCAGCAGGGTTGGTTTCTCCTGAGGCCCTTCTTGTCTTGTATAAGGCCACCTTATCCTTCTCCTCTTGTGGCCTTTCTTTTGTGTATAGACACCTGTAGTATCTCTCTGCATCTAAATTACTTCATCTCATAAAGAAACCAGTCAGATTGGATTAGGGCCCCACCCTATGATGTCATTTAAACTTAATTTCTTCTTTAAAGACCTTGTCTCCAAATTCAGTCACATTCCGAGGTACTGACAGTTAGGACTTCAAAATATGAGTTTTGGGGGTATATAATTCAGTCCATAACAGGGAGTGATTGACTGATAAATATAAATAAGTGTTTCTGTTGCAATCAGAAGAGAAAAAAAAAAGGATGGAGGAAAATAGAGAATGAGAAAAGGCACAGATCTACCAATCAAAATTAGGTCAATCTCTAATTGGTAGTTCAGTGACCCCTATCCTCAAAGTCACACATGATAAAGCAGGTTCTACATTACTTTCCAGCGAGGGCAGCTGTGGTACTAAGTAGAATCTCTCTTTCTGTTCTATTAAGTGTTCACAAACTACATTGGACAAGTGACCCTGTCCTTCTATGCCTACGTTTCCTCATCTGTAAAACAGGGATAAGAAAAATTCCCAACTCACATAGTTGTCTGGAGGCTTAACTGAGATGATGCATCTAAAATGCTTGACAAAGTGCCTGATGCATCATCATTCGTTTAATATAGCACAGATACTGTTATCATTGTGGCCACAACCACTTTGTGGATTAAATAAATATGTACATTACTGCAACACATCATCTAGCTGAACTCTTGGAATGGCATTTTCAATGCTTGATAAAATAAAAATTTTATCAACTAGCTGTGATTTAGAACTATGCACTACAACGTTTTTGCTAGGAAAATAAAGTTTTAAATCCACAATAAAAGTCAAATATTAGGAAAAGAGCAAAGAAGAAAATGAATATTGAAAGCTGCTTCTTTCCACCAATTGAGCTTTTCTCTGTACATCTTCCTCTATTAGAGTACAGATGGTAGAGTTATTCTGGAGTTTTCCTTTCCCACTCCTCTGCCCCTTGTTTGCCAAGGAAAGGTGGTGACTGTGAATGTTTGTTTGTTTTAATAAATGCCATATTAAGCCTCCTAGGGAGCCTGGGTGGCACAGATGGTGTTCTCATACTGTCTATTGCTTCTTCTGAACTTTTCCTTTAAGAATATTACTTGCAGTGTTAAAGGAAATGACAGCTTTGGGATCCTTGTGTCAGAAGTTGTCGTTTTCACTAACATGGAACAGTGGGCCACCATGTACAGCCCTAGTTAATTGTCCCTACTGGCCCTCACCTTGGGCACTTATGGGCTGCAGTGAAATATCACTTTCCTGAGAAACAGGGGGGTAATGTAGAATTTCTACCCACTGCACTCTATAATGGGCCCCTCTGGAACAGGCCCTCCAGGATCCTTGCAGCTCAGCTGAGTCACAGGTTCCACCCTTGCCCAGCCAGAGAAATGATGGGAGAGATTTCCTGGGCTCAGAAAGAGGGGACAAATGCCAAGAATGGCACGTATAAGAAAGAATCACTGGGAGGCCCAACCTTTCTGAACCTTCACTGACCCCCTAAACGAGCAACAACTCTGACACTTTCTTTCCCTTGGCCACTGGTCTTCCCTGAAAAAGGCAGTCCCACAAAAGGATGCAGCTTCATCCTTTTGGGGGAACCTAACAGTGTCCCGCCCTTGACCAACACTCTTAACATTAAAATCCAATGAGGTGCTGAGGTCCAGCAGTTAATCATCCAGCCTCTGGAGCCAGATGATTTGGGTGCAAAGTCCAGGTGCTGCATGCACCAGCCACATGTCTTCTTTAGACATGCCTTCTGACCTCTTTTGCTCATGTTTTCATCTCTTCAGTAATAGGAAAACAGTACTTACCTCATGGGTTTGTGAGGTTAAAGGATAAGAACAAAGTGAGTTGATTATGCAAAGCATTTGGAATCTCCATGGGGCATAATAAATGGAGTGCAAGTTCCATGGCCCTTAGGCATTGTCTTAGTCAGCTCAGGCTAACCAAAGCAAACACCAAAGACTAGGAGGTTTAAACAACAGAAGTTTCCTTTCTACAAGTTTGGAAGCTGGGAAGCTCAAGATCGAGTTACCATTCCATTCAGTTCCTGGTGAGGACTCTTGATGGATTGCAGCAGCCACCTTCTCGCTGTGTGCTCATATGCAGGCATAGAAAAGACTCTGGTCTCTAACTCTTATAAGGGCTCCAGCTCTGTCAGCTTAAGACCCCATCCTCATGACCTCATTTAACTTTAATTGCCTCCTAAAGACCTCCACCTCCAAATGCCATCACAGCAGGGGTTAAGGCTTCAACATATGAATTTGGGGGAACACAAACATGCAGTTCGTAATAGTCATATTGCATTTCCTTCTGGCTAGGCCTTCTGCTCTTCTGAGGAGTAGCCCTTAGAGGTGGGGCAAGAGTGATCTTATTGGATCAGCACATTCAGGATACTCGATTGCCATATGTGTTCTTGTGACTGGGGGCATTCCTTAGGCTCCATTTCCAGGCCTCTGTTTCCAAATGTCTCTCTTATCTGGTTTTTGTGGTTCCTATTTCATTAGTTCAGACCTGAAATCTCTCTCTACTTGGCTTCTCCATAAGAAAAAATGTGCTCAGTCTGTCATTTGATGTTACTTCTGCTGAGATGCTGCTTCTTGGGCAGACCCTGAGGATAACTTGTGATGCTCCTGCCGATACCCTCCACTGTCTTGGTTGGGGGACTCTGAGAGCTGGGACCTGCAAGGTGAAGGTACAGAGTGGGCTCTACAGTAACTGTCAGGAAGAGAACTAAAAAAAAAAAGGTGTGAACTGTGTCTTAGGTCTGTCATAAAGAGAATTCAAGGTAGCATAAAGGAAATATAAGGAAATAGGATGGTATGATAAAAATTTGGACATATTAAATAAAACATCCTTTTATACATTGTCTCTCCAAGTTGAGTTCAGGACTATCAGAGACTTAGGTCCAGACCCTTCCTATCAAGGGGACAATACATCTTGTCATTTTACAGAGGAGCATATGAGATGAAGCAGAGAGGGGACAGTCTTCCTCCTGGGAGTCAGGCCTCTATTTTCTTGGAGCTCAAGGAGGAGGGAGCTGGGCATGTGCGCAGTATGAGAAGGGCTCCCTTTGCCATTTCAGGTCTGTCTCTAAGAGTACAACCTCAAATAACACATGTGCTTTCTCTCAGGCCTACCCTCCTTTCACTCAGGTTGGTGCCTCAATACTTGACTTCCTGCACTTGACTCAGAGCCCTTGGAATTATGAGATCCAGAGCATACTGAGAAATGCCTGGAATCTTGAAATTTGTTAAGTTCCTCTCACTCTGCTGCAGATGATAACCAGAGAACCCAATTTACTTCATGGAGAAACAGGAAACAGGTTAGGAGGAAACTAGAGCTTCCTAGAGACATGCAGATCACACTCCATGTGAACACACACACTCATAGTGTTGAAAGTGAACCAAGTCCTATTCTTTCTCACTGCTATGGTTTTGGCATTATACATTTCTCAGCCTCAATCTATCCATGGATGAACCAGAGAAAGATGTACAGTTCACTACTTAATTGTACCATTTATTTCAAGACTGCAATTGTACCATTTATTTCAAGAGTTTCCCCTTCAGATCAGGACTGTATCCTTATATTAGTGTGCTGATAGATGCAATGTAGTGTTTCTCTCCACCTCCTCCCCCTCTCCTTGTTTACCATGGCAATAACTTACCTGCACCATGAATATTCTCTGTGTAACAGGTATGTCAGTTTTCCAAATGTGAAATGGAGTAAAGGATAGAGAACATTTTCTTAATACAACAATAGTGGAACCTCACTTCATATCCTCCCAATCCTGATTATAGGATTTGTGTTGGACACAATGTTTTCTAAATTCAGGACTCTACAATAATTACCCTCAGAAGGGAAAATTTGTTTGGGCTCCAGAAAATGAAGTAGAAGGAGCAGAAGTGGAAGAGAGGGGAAGGGAAAGAAGGAGAGAAAGATTGAGGTGGAAGAACATTGTGGCATCCAGGTAACTAGAGACATACACTGGAAGAAGCCAGAGACTTCTGGAAGGCACCTGGCAGTAGCTGAGAGCCCTGCAGTGATGGGCATCTGCAGGACATCTCAGGGGTTCTTCATGCTGTGAGAACATGGTGCACTTTCCATGTGATTGCTAGATAAAGAGGTTGGGGTCGCTGAGGCCATGGGGGCTCAGGGCCTCAACTCAGGACCTGTTGCCTGTTCATCACATTGTAGTCTGTAGTGACAGGGGAGAGCACACTTAGCTCTCAGCTTAATGAAGACGGAGAGGACCTAATTCTTGAGGCAAAGAGGCAGCTACTGGTGGGTCCCAGGGATGTGCTGAGAAGCTTACTCTAAAGGCCTGGGATTTAAGAGTGAAAAAGCACCAAGGATGGAAATCTTATTTCTCTCCACAGATCACTTCTTGTTTGGGGTGATACTTCTCCACCTACCCTCATTCAGACATTCCGCATACTTCAATTCAGATCAAAAGTGAGAGGGTGAAAAGACCTGGACCAACCTTCAAAGAGACAAGGAGAGTAGACAGATTTTTATTCTCCCAGAATTTTCACATTCAAGATTCTCCAAAGAAATAGAAAAAATAAGATGAGATTAGATAGATAAATGGATAGATAGATAGATATAGATATAGATGTATATATATATATATATATATATATATATATATATATATATATATATGTATACACACACACACACATACACACACAGAGAGAGAGAGAGAGAGAGACTTATTTTAAGGAATTGGCTCATGCGATTGTGGGGTTGGCAAGTCCAAAATCTGCAGAGCAGGCCAACAGACTGGAAAATATGGCAAGAGCCGATATTAGAGTCTTGAATCTGAGGGCATAATTCTTTTCTTCTTGGAGGATCTCTATCTTTTCTCTTAAAGTCTTCAACTGTTGGATGAGGCCTACCCACATTATGGAGGGTAATCTGGTTTACTCAAAATCTATTGATTTAATCACATCTAATAAACACCTTCACAGCAGCATCTAGATTTGTGTTTGACCAAATATCTGGGTACTGTGGCCTAGCCAAGATGATACATAAAATTAATCATTACACATACCTTGGCTAACCAGCCCGTCCATACATTTCAATAGAATTTTTGGTCCTAGGAATTCCTCTGGGATCTTCTTCTTTCTGAGGGGGTGGGGGGGGGATAAAGTATTTAAAATAAAAACAGAGTGGAAGTCACAGTTAAACTTGATGACTAAACAAATGAGAATTTAAGGAGGTGCTATGGGAAAAGCCACACAAAAGCCCTGCAGGAGAGGAAAAACACACAGGCATGCATGCACACATGCATACACACGAAGAAATTGAAAAGATCTTATTCCATCCCATCCTCTTTAGTATCACCAGGCAAAGGAGGAGGTTTCCTTCCCCTACCTGAGGTAATACCTGCCCATTCTTTTTCTTTTCTAGGAAATTTGAAAAATTACAAAACCAGAAATGCCCTGTTCATCAACATAGCTTTACCTTTAACTTCACCAATAAACCAGTTAAACAACATGATAATGTTTTGGGCTTAAACTCTTCAGAATGTTAAAAAATCTCACAGCAATAATGATGGTTTCCACATTCAATTCAATCCAACAAACAATGAGCAGCTAATAAATCAGACATCATGCTGAGTAATGTGAGAGATACGTCTGCTTTCTCCTAAGCAACTCACAGATGAAAACTGAGACTGCATTAGTTTTGGGATGTGTCAGGTTATGGCAATCCCCCACCCCACCACCACCTCTCAAACCCTTGAACAGCTTCCCATGCCACTCAATAAAAGCCAAATTCCTTATGGTGGCTTCACAGGCCTACTTGACCTCCCCAGGCCCTCCCTGACTTCCTTAGCCTGGTGTCCTACCACCAGCCCCCTGGCACACTCCCATCCAGCCACAGTGGCTTCTTGTGCATCAGATGGGCCAGCACACTCTTTACCTGGCCGCAGTACTTACCACACCTTTTGTCAGGGTTACTCTTTCCAGGAACACTCATCCAGGAAGTGACAGATCCAGGGTTTCCCCAGATTCTTCTTGAAGGAATTCTGTCACATCTTCTTTAAAGATGGCTAAGAAGTGGTGCTTCCAAAAGGACTTACATAGCTTGTTTTCTTTAGTAGCTACACACCACCTCCATGGCATTGCTTCCTTTATTCCTCCATTCCACAGATAACTTTGTACTGGTTATCTATTGTTACATAATAAACTACTGCAAACTTAACAGCTATTAACAACACACATTTATTATCTCCCAGTGACTGGGCATTAGGAGTCTGGGCATGGTTTACTTGGGTCCCGCTCAGAGTCTCACGGGCTGCGCTCAATGTGATGGTGGGGCTGTGTTCTTACCCAGAAGCCTACCAGTAGAAGAATCTACTTCCAAGATCTCTCAGGTTGTTAGAAGAATTCATTTACTTGTGGTTATAGGACCAAGAGCTTCAGATTTCTCATTGGCTGCCAGCTGGAGGCTACCCTCTCTTCCCTGATGCCACTGCAGTTCCTTGCCACACAGCCCCCTCCACAGGCAGTTACAACATGGTAGCTGGCTTCTTCAAAGTCTACAGGAGAGCAAGAGTGAGTCTGCTAGGAAGACAGAGTCTATTTAACATAATGTAGTCATATGATCATCTCCTTCGCCATGGTCTATCAGTTAGTAGCAAGTCACAGGACCCATCCACACTCTAGGGGTGGGGATTACACACCAGTGTCAGAATCATGGAGACCACCTTAGGTTCTGTTGGCCACATCTTTTTTTCATCGTACTCACCCCAGCCTAAATGATTACTAATTCCCAGTTAAAGGAGAGGGAGACGACTTCAAGCCCTATGGATTTGCCCTATTTGATATTTTAAGACCAGAGCTAAGCCTTCCAAAATTGTCCCACAAATGTTGGAAAATCTTGATTTGCAAAGACACTGTGGTCAGCGGGAAGAACATGACCACGGGGTTTTCTCTATTTCCCTAAAGGAAACATGGCCCTAAGGGTTGGAACTAGCACTTAACTAAGAAGAACTTTAGCAACTAAATAATAACAAACCATTGCTCCCAGAAGCAGCTTCCAAACCCCAACACAGCTATTTTCTCTGCCATATCTGAAGAGTAGAAAGCCCAGAGCAACAAGAAGCATGGATGGTGACTGACAGCCTTCCCTATTAATAACCATTAAATGCTCAAAAAATTTACGTCAGTGGCAGGCTGTTGCCCACCAGTTTATCGCACTTGGCCTAACAACCATGAAATGCCCTTCTCATGACAAATGCTTTAGCATCCAGTGCAGATGAAATAAAGGGCTTAGAAACAAGAACTCCAGCTTACATTCTTTAAATACCCTTGCCTTTCAGAAGAAGCATTTTACAGCCCTGCTTAAAGGTGATCCTTCTGAAAATTTACTGGCTAGGGCAAGAGCCTTTCTTTTCCCTTCACATACATTATGAATTAAAAAAAAAAAAAGACAATTTGCTGAGCTTTAATTTAAAGGAAGCCACCAAGAGGGTGGTGAAAACACAGGCGGCTTTGACTTTCTGTTTTGGTTTCTGGCTGGGAGAACTGAGGGCTGTCAAAGTGGGTGTTATTGCCATCAACCTGGAAAAATCACACAGTCCTCTCCTGTGGAGAAGGGAAAGTGAAATAGCTCAGGAATGGCAAGCAGGTAGGCTCCTAGTGGCAGGCACACTGTTGGGACCTCAAACCTCCAGCCAGCCCCTATCCAGGTGATGATCAGGAGTCTTAACACTTTCACCAAGGGAGGGGCCACAGAAAAAAAATGGACAGCAGGAACATGCTCACTGAATGTTATGCAGCTCCAGGTGCAGGATCTGTGTTTGTCCCCACACCTTACCTTTGAATGTCTTTTGGGTAAGATGCTTGCCTTCACTTGCTTCATCTGTAAAATGGGAAGAAGAATGAGCATCTGTTCTGTTCACTACATACTGTTGATAATGGCCATCAATATTAAGTGTTTGGTAATCTATGATCTATTTTGCAAATAGAAGGTGATTATTACTATTAATTAGTAATAATCCTCTTTACCTATATTTGACCTTGCTTCCTCCATTCTCTATATGGATTTCTTACGTTATAAGCATAGTCTTTATAGAATTTAGGAAGCAAGGCCCACATCACTTAGGTGCTGCTCAGAATATCCCTCAGTGTCTTCTCAAACCCCTATCCTCTCCCTCCCACCAGTCTTTTCTACAATTAAGACTCTGCAACAGCTACAGGGACAGGGAACTTTGAAAGGTGGGTAAGGGGTCCAGGGCAAGCAGAGAGTAACCCACCAGGAATGTTGCTTGGGATTATCCCTGGCTCCATGCATTTCCCTCACAACCTACCACCTGGAGCTTCAGACCAGCCCAGAGATGGTAACTTTGATAAGTGATAAAAGTCTGTCAGTCTGCTAGGACTGCCAGAATAGAGCACCCCAGATTCAGCTTAAACAATAGAATTTACTCCCTCACATTTCTGGAGGCTGGAAGTCAGAGATCAAGGTGCAGGCAGGGTTGTTTTGTTCTAAACCCTCTCTGCTTGGCTTGTAGATGATCTTCCCTCTGTATGTGACTGTACTAATCTCTTTTTCTTATAAGGTTACTAGTCCTACTAGATTAGGGCCCACTCATAGGACTTAATTTTAACTTACTCACTCCTTTAAAGACCCTGTCTCCAAATATAGTCACATTCTTAGGTACTGAGGGTTAAGGCTTTAACATATGAATTTGGGGGTGGGGGCAAAATTCAGCCCACCACAAAGACCTCCATAAGGGTGAGAGCCCTATAAAGGAGCCTGAGTTGGGTTGGAGGTAAGGGACACATGGATGTTTCATTTTTCTCGTCTCTAAAAAAGCTGTTAGAAAAATAAATTAGGTCACATTTGTAAAATATGTGTGTGTGTGTGTGTTGTGTGTGTGTGTGTGTGTGTGTGTGTGTGTTTGCTATATGGTCACTGAATGGGAATTAGAACTCTGGAGACTCTTTCAGCTTCTCTTGTTGAGAAAACTGGTTTTTCTTGCTATCCTCTCCCACCATTATGACCCTAGGGAAGGGAGCCAGGCATGTTTAGTAACCAAATAGTATAATACTTCACTGATACTCTTTGAAGATTATGGCATCTGTAATTGAGATCTTTATCTTTGAAGCAAATGAACTGAAGACCGAGAGACTTCTCACACCGAGAGACTTCTCACCAACCAAAAGTGGGAACTTAGTGGGTGAGCCAGAGGAGTGTGGGGCTGATGTGAGAAACAGGAAGAGAGAAGTCTATTTCTGGCCATCGCAGGAAGCCGGTGAAGCAGGAAGCCGGTGAAGTGCAGGCACATCCCAGTAGAAGACGGAGGGTGCCTGCAAACCAGCATGACCAGTGGGCAGCCCCAGAGCTTTGGGAAGAAAATAGGCCTTCAGTGAAGAGACCAAGCCAGACAAGAGAGAAATGGAGACAGAGCCATGGGGACTCTCATGGTGGGGCTAAAGGGCCTAGGAGGGCAGGGTGATCAGAGAGAGGGGTCCTTTATAAACAGAAGGGAATTCTCTCCTCCAATCAGGAGCAAGAGGGCCCCCAGGGTCAGGGCGATGCAGGGAATCTGCTATAAGAGAGGGAGCCAGTATAAAGAGCAAATGAGGGTCACACATCAGGCAACATGACCCAATTCTATCTCCGGGTGTTCATCTGATCCAGAAGAGGTTGAAGAGATGGGTGAGGTGCAATACTAAATTCCTCATGGCTGGGCCAAGCAGGCTGCTCTGTGGCAGTGGGTGAGGACTAAAAAGGGATCTCTGCAAACGGAGCTTTGGACTATTTTCTTTGTTTTGATGTTTTTTAGTTTCCTAATTAGAAAAAAAAGTTTCTTCTTAAGAGCCCAGTTTTATCACAGCTAAAAAGAAAATAAAATCTCCTTTATTTCTGTTAAGGGTTGGCTGAGGTTGATGTGGAAGCAATACACCTTTATTGGTTCTGAGGGGTGGGGCCTGGGCCCCTATCAGCATCTGAGCCAAGAGCATCAGTGGAATGAGATGCTAGCATCTAGGGCCAGATGTCAGAGCCTGAAAGTTTCTGAGGCAATAAACACCCACTTACCTAAAGTGCATCGCGTTGCCATGCTGCTTTCAATGGGACTAGCTCGAGAAACATTCCTGCAAATAAGTTAAAGAGCAGATGCTCTCAGAGGACCCAGGTATATCTGTCAGTCAGTCACAGTCTAGTATCCCCTGGATGTTGCTGAGTTAAAGGTAAGTTGTGGAGAATGGGATAAAGAAAGAAGTAACTGGAGCATACTCAGACCACAGGCCCATGAGGGCTTCTGATGGCCAAAGAGCAGCAAGAGAAGCACTAGGTTCCTGGAGTGGGGAAGAGAAATGCTAAGAGGTGGAGAATGGTGCAAAGAAGGTAGAACAGGGAGCAGAGGGCTCACCTTACCCAGTGATCCAGGGAGGATCCAGTGTCCAGCTAGAAACCTTGTTTTTCTTCATTAACCTAGGAAATGGCTCACCCAGAGAATAGTCTGTAATTGAAAATGAATCCCAAACAATATGGTTTTAAGACCCTCAAAATGCTAGGATCCATGCACCCTCCACAAGCACCTCAGAAGTCTTTCCAGGAACCTATAGTTGGGCTGCTAGATATAATATAGGATGCCTAGTTAAATTTGAGTTTCAGATACACAAGGAATAATTTTTTAGTATTAGTATGTCCCATGCATGTTCATGTCCATGTGGGAAATGTTTATGCTATAAACCAGAAGAACATGTATTGTGCCCCATAACTGGGAATCCAGAGACAAGCTGTGCTCCAGATGCAGTGTAATTAGTAGTGTATATCGTCAAGAACTTTCCAGCTGTCCATTTTGTCATCCTCCATGTTGACTCTACCCATGGGCCAAGTGCAAGATGGCTGCAGCAACTCTTGGCAATGGCAACTCTCAGACATGGCCACATTATTGGCATGACTTCTGAGCTGTGGTGGAAAAACATGTCCAAAGGTAAAGAGCTATTCAGGATCCCATGACATCCATATGTCTTTTGACTTGTGGCAAGTCAAGAACATGAAAAGAAGGGCAGAAATGAGCCAGAAAGTAAACATATCAGTTGGAGGAAGTTATCTGACATATGTATTAACATATGAAAAACAACAATGAAAGTGAATACAGCAACAACATAAAAATATTTGAAACTGACTAATAAATATAGTAAGGAGTAGGTTGCTGATAGGACTGTCTGAACTACATCCTTGCCTTGTTTCTAAACTATAGTATGACTCCCAAAGAATGGAATGAAGCATTTGGTTCACTTTGAAAATTACCTTTGGAAAATTACCTATTGCTTACAAATGCACCAAGTGCAAAACTCCAGATCATTTTTCTCTGTGGCTTACAAAAGAAAACACTCTGGTTGATTTATGAAAATACTTCCTTGCTAGGTCATGTCAGCAACTGAGACACCACATGAACTTGATCCTCTTTTCTCTTTTATCTGGTCTCTTCTATAAGTCACTTCTAAAAGTAGAGGACTATTTACTGAGGAACAAAACTATATGAACAGTGTAGATATTTTCAAATGTCATTTAAAAGCAGTTTTTGAGAAATATTGCCAAAATGTCTATACTTAACACAGTGAAAGAACATCAAGAAAATACATATTGTCAGTTGTATCCCAGTCTTTTCTTGACTTCTCCGAAAATAAAAATTTAAAACACACACACACACACACACACACACACACACACAACACACACACATGAAAGGCCATTCTCAACCTTTTGAAATATAAAACCCAAATCAAATTTACCATATTTAATTTTTAATTTTATATAGAATTGAGAGCAAAGTTAACATAAATAATGAAAATCAGAAAAGAAAACTCTCCTGGTATTTTATCTTTTCTTCTACTAACTAAATATCCCTCTAAAGAGCTCTATTTGACTAGAACATATACCATAAAGTAAAACCCTCGGGTTCATAAGAGTCTTCAGGTACTCTTTGTTCACCAAATCAGTCAGAAACCAATATTTATCAAATCTCTTCCAAAATACTTGAAAATGCATGTACTCTTGAGGGTGCTTTCAATCTAACATTTCATCTAACCAGGACTACTTTAAGTAGACTTGGGTTCTGGTATTATTTTTGGCTCACACTATCATTGTGACCTAGGGCAAGATGAAATTTCCTGGGCTCAGTTCCTTGTATCAGTAAGGATGGCACACAGATGCATGTAACTGAAAACTCAACCATAGTGGCTTTTCTAAAAAGTTTTCATTTTCTCAAAAGTGTAATGCACCTTTGGCTGATGCAGCAACCCCAGGATGGCATCAGTATCCCAGCTTCCCACTTCTTTAGTCTCTGCCATCTTCAGCCTGTGACTTTCATCCTCATTTTGTCATCTTTTGGTGGTGGATGACTCTTTCAACTTCAGGCTCACAGGAATAAAGAGGAGAAAGCAGGAAAAAAAGGAAATCAGCTTTCCCAGAAACTCTTAGGTTACATCTGCCAGCTCATAGATCCAAAATGTGTCACATGTCCCCCAGCTTTATTTTTTCCTAGATGTAGGATCTTGGGGAAATGAGTTATTTCTCTGATACAATGTAGCCTCAACTAAAATGAATGTTCAATTGATAAGGAAAAGGGAAACATGTTTGGCTGACAATCAGCAATGCCTGACACATGCTTCATATGAAATAAGGCCTCTGCTACTCCCATTCTACTATTCATTCATTCTTGCACTCAACGTATATATGAAATGCCTACTGTCTCTAGACAGTCTTCTAGGTACTAGGATCCAGCATAGCATACTTATGGACATAATTGGTAGAACAATAAATATTGATTGTCTTGGAATACTAGCCTAACAAAGTGGTCCTGGACAAACTGAGAGCTGGTATGAAACAAAGGTTTCTCTTACTCATTCAATGGACTAAATATAAGGAAGCAATAGGCAAGGGCTATCTCAAGGGGCTAATTGCAGCATGAATTATAACTTCTACCTGTTAGTTTCACCTTCTTTCTCTAGTTTAATGTTTTATAATGCTTCCAACTCTGCTTTGGTCCATGAGCAAAGGGAATCCCCCTTGGAAGAAAAAAGGTGAGATCTTGATTTCAGATCCTTGGTGACCCAAGAAATAGACCTGCTCCCTCCTACCTGTCTCCTAGGGGCAACAGCTCAACAGGATCATTCCAGGCAGGCTGTTTCCATATCACCACTTAAATAAAAACTCAGCTGAGAGCCTTGGAACCTTCACCTGCTATTGCTGCCTGGATACGTTGGTACAAGACTTTTGGAAAGCAGTTGGGAAAGTCACATCAAGAGCATCCAAGCCTTAACACTTGCTCATCCAGGACTCTGATTCTACTTTTGGGAACCAAGCCCAGGAAAATTACTCGAACTGCAGAAAACCTTTATGCACAAGACGTCCACTGTGGCATTTGGTGTAACAGCACATCCAGGAAACAATCTAAATATTCATCATCAGGAGAATATGGTACATACACTCAATAAAATGTTATATGATCACTAACTGTGATGGTTATAAAGAGCATATCTGTCAAAGAAAATGCTTGTGTGAATGTTTAAGTAAAAATTATAAGATATAAATTTATATGTAAATTATCATTTCAATTTTCAAGTATATACACAGAAAAATAAATAGTTTTTAAAAATGGTAATAGAGGGTAAGGATTATGGTGATTATTGGTGGTCATATTATAAGTGACTTGTTTCTCTTAGTCTTCAGATTTTATGTGTATTAACACTACTTTTTAATGGAAAAATGAGTTCATAATTTGAAAAAGTACAGAGAAATTAAGGTCTTTATGAACTACTTTACCTTCTCAAGAGAGATATGTAAATTTAGGGGGGACAATAACAACCAAGTAAGTAAGTCTTTCCTCTGGTATGTTTTAGAAGAAAGATGATAGAAGACACAGAAACAGAAAGTTAATGTTTGTTCTGAATTTTACCAAACTTGGTAGGACTCACTTTACTTTTAACTTACTCCTAGTAGTTGAACAGAATTTAAGAAAGCTCTTTTTCCTCTACTTGAAGTCCTAAATTCTGAAAACCATTTTACTGAGTCAAGCAGAATATAATGTCAATGTTCCAGATTTGTAGGCCCACCACTAATTTCCCCTGAACTGAGCACAGAATTCTCTTTTAGCTCAACTAATTTTATTTTGCTATGCAAAACAGGTATTACCTGTTTTATCTTTTTCTCCTTTTCCACATTTTTACTAATCTGTCCCAACCTATACCAGCAATCACACTGGAGAGGGGAAACTTGTCTCACTGGGGGTTGGAAATTAGTTCAGCCTCAAACAGGCACATGAGTCTGAGTGTTTCGTGTCTTCCTACAATTCTCCCAACTTGGGCTGCAGGTTAATGGCTCCTGGAAATTACTTAGCACACTGTTCTGGTGAATCCAGACCTTTGGTTCAGTACCCTGCTTCAAACCAGTATTTTCAGAGCACCTGCCTGACTTAGAGATCTGTGCTTAGCCTCTCATTGTTGGCAACACAAGAATAAATAAGTTCCTGCTTTCATAAAAACAAATGGTCACAACACACAACATACACTCAAAAGACAAATGGCCATGAAGAAAAGGCGTGGGCTAGAAAACTTGATTAGGGATGGGAAAAATCTTTCTCAAGGTTTTAAATTCAAACACAGGAGAGAAAGCATGAACAGGGTCAATTTTCAATCCCATTCTGCAGGTTGTGCTTAAGCTATTTATGAGTTCTTCATATCTCTAAGCATCTAGAACAGTGGTTCTTGATTTTGATGGGGGAAAGGAAGAAGGTTGGACTCTGAAAATCAGATGAGTGTTATGGAACCCTGCCCCAGAAAAAATACACATGATATGCATAAAAAATTTGCATGTAATTTTAGAAGATTCATGGACTATATTCCTCCAAAGCCATCTATGGACTTCCAGGACAACACAATAAGAGTATAATAACTAATATTGAGCATTTTCTGTATTTTAGGATCTGAATTGATTATGTGCATATGTTCTTTCCTTTCATTCTTATAACAAAACGGAAACATAGGAAGCACTGTATCGATTATATGCATAAGGAAACAAGCGCAGAAAAGTTGCTTGCCCAAATTAGAAGGTGGATTCAAGCCAAGTCAATCAGCCAATTCATGCTCTTTCAAATAACAACTGGATGAGGTAGATAATCATCATTGTCCTACCTTCAGCACCACCACTATGTACAGATGGAGAAACAGAGTCTTGGGAGGTTAAGTAATTTCCTCCAGGCCATGTTGACCACAGATTAAGAGCTCTTGACATAGAGGCAGAATAGGAGATAACTGCTTCCAAATCCCAAGTGAGGCATACTTGTGGGAAGGTTCTTGAAGCAAAAACTCAACATCTGGCTTGCCACTGGATTAGTTGTTTCTCTCTGTTGGGATGAAAAGCTAAAGAAGTTTGAAATTGTCACCATCCTTCTTCCATGACCCTAGAGCAGCCTGAAAAGTCTAGAGGAGCCCATATCTCCAGCCAAAGTGAGTAAGAGGGAACTGAAGGACATGCTCTGTGAAAACTGCATGTCAGCCTGGAAGTTCTGAATCCCAGGCCAGAGCTCAGCACACTGCTCCAAAGGGTGAAAATGGAAGAGGTGAGCAGGGACTCTCTAACTTGAAAGAGATGATGGCATGCCACCATGCAATCAGTCCATCAATATACTGCTTACTGAACAGCGATGCTGGGCCCAGCACATGAGAAATTCATTTATTCTTTCAGAGCTAGCAATGCAAAGAAGCTGTGTAAAATGAGAGAATATCACTGGCCAGAACTACGCGTGCATCTTCAAGGTTCTTTTACCATAGGCATCACCAGAGAGTTCACACTTCTCTATACCATTGAATGAAACATTTCTAAATGCCTCATTTGGAAACATTTTCAAATCGGTGATAACACTTCAATTTTACCACATTTTAGACAGGAAGTGGTATTAACCACAATATTCACCAGCTTGGTGACCAGGACTTTTGGCTATTTTCAGAAGTCAAGTTCACTGGCAGATGTTCTAATTTCAAAGGTAGAAAAGCTATATCTCTGAGAATAACAGGTCACTTTTGATTGAAGTGATCAGAAATGCTTCCTTTTTGCCTGTGTGTAAATCTCACCATTCATATTAAACCTAAGGGAGATGGGATAGAGCAGAGGTTATAAATTTTAAGTCTGATGGAAAAATGCCCCTGTCCAGCCACTTATAGGCACATTCTCACAGCCTCAGCTTTCAACCATAAAATGGAAATAATAATATTGAACATTTTTAAAAGGTTACTGGGATGATTAAACAAAATTGTGTGTGCAGGATCTGGCATAGGGTAAACCCTCAACAAAATAGCAACTATTATTATTATTCTAAACTTTTGAGAACAAAAACCTAATGTACAGGTCAATCTCTAGATATTAACATATTCAATGAATAGAGAAATAATTAGCACCATGTGGAACAATTTCTCCTCAAACAGTTATCTTCTGGTATATCCATTTTAGCAATAGTCTAGCATTTAATTAATCACATGGAGTTTTTATTTCAAGCCAAAGAGAACCATGTAGCTATGATAGAATTATTCCTGGGCAGGAAAAAAAATTGGCTTAGATGATAGAGGCTCTGTTCATCCTTCTTGCTACCAAATCAAAGTTATGACAGAAACATGGAGCAACCAGCAAGGAAAGTCACCTGGGACCTAGATGAACACACCTTACAACTAGGGAATGAAATAAGAAAACACCCTGCAATGGGAGGAGTTAGGATGGGGTGAGAACGTGAAGCTGTCTGGTCTGAGCAGCTGAATGGGACAGAAGCTGTAGCAGGTGCAGACACCTCTTAAAGGGGCCATGTCGCGAGTGGACTTTCGCGGTGACAGACCTGCTTGCTCTGAGCACCAGTGCCAAGTGGGTTGTGCAGGGGGCACCAGGACTCACAGAGGAACACTGAGTTGTCACCTGAGGGCTGGAGGCAAGGATCTCTCCTGGACAGAAGTGCTGGTGGTATCCATTGTTCCTCTGTTGAACCCTCCTCGTTCCCAGTGGGTGGATGCATCTCTGCCATAGCTGAGACTTCATAAAGCTGGATAACAGAGGTCACTTCGCCCAAGGGATTCCATGAAACTGCCTCCCCCAACTCAGAGCACCACCCAAGCCACATCCAGCATTGTCCACAGAGAGTCTCGAACTCCTTGCTGAGAAGCTCCAAGACTCACATTGATGGCAGCTGACCTTGGTTTCTGCCGTGGTTTCTTAAGGCAACTATATATCACAGCATCTGTGGATTGCTTACTGAATCTTAACAGGTGGCTCCAGAAGGGCACAGGCTGGGGCTAAACTTGGCCTACAGCTGAACCCCTCTCAGAACTGAGCCTCTGACACCTACTACACAAAGCCATACTAATAAGACTGGGATACTTAGGAGCCTTGCTTAGTACATAGAAACAGACACAGAAATGCAGCAAAAATGGGAAGACAGAGAAGCAGAAACTATGAGAGAACAGAGCAGAGGTCCAGAAATAATTGAGTCAAGCAATCTAACAGATGCAGAGTTCAAAACACTGATTATAAAGATGCTCAATAACTTAGAGGAAGTATAGATAAATTCAGTAAGAACTTTAACAAGGAGATAAAAAACATAAAAATGGAAATGGAAATTATAAAAGAGGACCAGTCAAAATAAAGAACATATTATCTGAGATGAAGAGTGTATTAGAAGCAATAAACAGAGCAAATAACGAAGAGGATCTAACTACTGATATAGAGGATGAGAAGCCAAGGACACTCAATCAGAATGGCAAGAAAAAGAAGCCAAGACTATAAATAATAATTTAAGGAGTCTATGGGACACTATTAAATGTAAAATATCCATGTCATAGGGGTGCCTGAAGGAAAACAAGATGATAAAGACATATTTAAGAAATAATATGGAAAACTTCCCTTACCTGGTCAAGGAAATAGATATACAACCCTGGAAGCTCAGAGAGTCTCAAGAAAGAGGAACCCAAAGAGGCCCACACCAAGACACATCGTAAATTAAAATGCCAAAACTTAAAGACAATGAGAGAATCTTAAAAGCAGCAAGAGAAAAGCAGTTAGTTACCAAAGGGAGCACCCATAAGACTGGCAGCTGATTTCTCAAAAGAAACTATGCAAGACAGAAGAGCTTGATGCAAAATATTGAATGTGATGAAAACTCAGGATCTATAACCAAGAATCCAACAAGGCTATCATTAGAGTTAAAGGGCGATCAAGAGCTTCCCAGACAAAAAGAAGGAATTTATCATCACTAAGCCAGTATTACAGGAAATGTTGGAGGGACTTCTTTAAGAAGAAAAACATGTATCAAAAACAGGAATAAAGAATGGTAATAACTACATTCTATCAACAAGTACCTCAAATGGAAAAGAATTAAGTGCTCCAACCAAAAGGTAGAATGGCTGAATGGATAATAAAACAAGACCCTACTTATGCTGCCTACAGAGACTCATTTCAGATTAAAAGACACACACGGGCTAAAAGGAAGGAATGAAAATAGATATTGCCTTGATGGACCTAGAGGGTATTGTGCTGAATGAAATGAGTCAGATAGAGAAAGACAAATATTGCATGATTTCACATACATGTGGAATCTAAAGAACAATAAACAACAACAACAACAATGTAAATAAACTCATAGATACAGAGAATGTTTTGAGGGCTGCCAGATGGGAGGCAGTTTGAGGGAGATGGCAAAAAAAAAAAAGCAAAGGGATTAAGAGGATTAAAGGTAGTTGCAGAATAGATATAGAGATGTAGAGTGTAGCATGGAGAAGATGGTTAATAATGTGATAAATATGTAAGGGAAGAGGGGTACTAGATTTTTGGGTTAATCACTTTGCGAGTTATGTTGATCTGATCACTAGGCTGTACAACTGAAACTGGTATATTATTGTATGCCAACTATAATTGAAAAAACATTGAATTGTACGATGTAAATATTAGCAACTGATTGTCTATTATATTTCAATAAAGCCGGGGGAAAAAAGAATTATTCCTCAACCTGTTATTTGTGAGAGCATTCTGTGTAGCTCAGATTTTACAGTTATTTCTACTGAAAACAGCACAAAACAAAATTCTTTTCTAGTAACAGAAAGCACTGAGAGACATCCTGCCAGCTTCTTTGTCTCATTTTGATCTTATAAAATACATAGGAAAGAAAACAAATGAAAACAAAATATTTCAAATGTTCCATTGTGGTGAACTCCAACTGTGGTAAAGAATCAAGCAAAATAGAAATTGTCGTATCATTTTTGTCAACCTATTCCTAGAGCAAATTATTTGGAAGTGGAGTCATGGAGCTCCTGTGACTTGGATTCTCAGCCACCTATTGGTCCATTTGTAGGCCTCAATAGGTGATCCCTGATAAATCTGATTATTAATGGCCAGTCTAAAGGAAAAATAAATATATCACCAGTGTGTGCAAAAACCCTGAGAAAATAGGGTTAACTCCCCAACCACTCTTCCAAAGAGCTCTACACCCAAAGTAGAGCAGTCAACAGCAACCACCCCAATATGTCCCACAAGTGCAAATTGGGCAGCAATTTTTCCTGTAAGGTGCTCTGTTTATAATGACTAGTGGTTTTCCAGCTTCCACCTGCTTTTGTTCAGAATGCCTGCTCTTCATAAGGTAGACAGTCTCATCCTGGAACGTCCACAGGCCTTAAAAAAACAAGACTAGTATATGTTGCCATGAAAATGACCCAGTTTATAGGGAAATGATGTTAACCAGAAACTTGGGTTTCTGGTTTAATTGAACATTGTTTGTATCTTTTATGTGGGCAGGGGCAGTTGGATGACATCTTAAGAATGAATTATAGACACGTCTACACAGCTTCAATTGAACTGTTAATTTAGAGTGAAACATCTGTTTTAAGTATCTCACCCAAAAAGTAATCTGTATAACCTCTGTAATGTTAACTTGGGGGGCGGGGGCAGGGCAAAATCCCAATACCATGGCTGGCACGGTTGCTTATAGGCTTGAGTTTCCCATGGTTTCCTCTCATTAGTCACAGATCAGTTCTTGGTTTAATCAGAGGTGTCATATTCAAAGCAACTTCTATCTCCTGTAGAATGAGCTCTCCAGTCCCTGCTGTGCCCTGTTTCACCCACCTGACTATTTCACCCCATGTACATTACCTGCTAGGTCCTAGTATGATTATGAATCTCTGTTCCTACTTTATGTGGCTCCTGCTGTGGAAGTTTTGATTTGACCTCAAGTTTCCAAACCAGCTGGACAATTAGGTGGAATTCCACTTCACTGGGCAGTGTTGTTGGCCAGCTCTGAAGAATCCAGACCAAGAGAGAGAAGAATATAAGCACCTAGACCCGACCTGAACTCCACCGTACACACCCATAGTCCTTGTCTCATTCAAAGTGCCCAGTAAGCTTAGCAGCTCTCAACAATGTCATCAGTGAGTGATTCTCTTCGCCTTGGTACCTTCAGGGATCCCCAGGACATCATGTGAAGAAAAGTAACTAACCTTGACTTTATCAACCATTTTGGTCCTCAGGGACCCAGAGTGCCACTCACTGGTGATACAGATCAATGTTAGGCTATGTCATCAACTATGTCTTTCAAGTCTGGTCTCCCTACTGTAGCAATTCTCAATAACAGGAAAAGGCTCTAGGAGGAAAAAGCATTCAAGAATTCTCTTCCCTTGGCAGCACATTCCAATACCTAGCAATTGTTCTTTTCTGTGTGAGAGACTATTTTCATACCCAACCAAAATTCAGCCTTGGAGTAGTTTTAAAGCCATCTCATCTTAGTCAGAAGAAATGCAGAAGTACTACTCCTCAGTCCTACAGATTACACCCCTTTTGTGGATTAAAACTACTATTATTAAATCACATGCAGTCTTCTCTATACCATTACATCTTTATTTCTCTATACTTTAATCATTTTCTTGACACTCTCACCTGAAGCTTCTTTGAGTTCTCTCACATTTATCTAGATTTATATAACTCAAAACTAGATGCAGAATTCAAACAAGGTTCTGAGTAGTGCTAGATATCACAGGGATTGCTTTATGGTTTCTAATTTGGTAGTTACCTTTATGTTTGATTTCCAAACCTGAGAATTTTATTTGCTGACTCATGATTAGCCCAGAGTCCACATGATTTTTAAATACTTTTCAGCATTGCATGCACCTACCCTATCATTGCTCATCATAGGTTTGAAAGGTTGGGTTTTGCTTCTGCAAGCACAATGCCCTTTGTCTCTTCTGGACTTCACTTTTGCTGGTTTCTCTCCATGTCTCTAAGCTACCGAGGCCATTTTGAATTCTGAACCCATAGCAAGATGCTTATTCCTAATGTCCCAATCCCAGCTTGATGAAGCCATGTGGCACTTCTAAAGTATTCTCCTTCTTTTTTCACCGACTCCCTAAGAACTCACCGCCCTCCCACTTTCAGCAATAACTTTGATAGTCCAAGTTCTTCAATATCTCATTCAACCCAATCTTCTATGGACTTAGAGCCTTACAGTCAAATTGTGATCCATGGACCAAGAGCATGAGCATTACCTAGAAGCTTGTCAGAAATGCAGAATCTCAGGCCCCACCCCAGATCTACTGAGTAGAGTCTGTATTTTAACACCATCACCAGCTAATTCATATGGAGATTGAAGTGTGAGAAGTGCTAGTTAATATTTCCCAGTTTTATTGATAAAATCATTTTTGAAAAACTCAAAAGCATTCCCCAAATCATAGTTAATAGTGCAACCATTTGTCTACCTACTAGTCCTACCAGTCAATTCTAAGAGAAATGCTAGTTGTACAAGGTAAATTATTTAGAAAGCAAAGATGATATAGCTTTGCTGAAAATTTATTTCAATTCAACATTTACTGAGTACCTACTGTGGACTGAGATATTTGAGTAGGATATGCAAATATGCAGAGGAAGTTCCCATCTTCAAATAACATAATCTAGTAGTGCACGTACATCAGAAACTCTAATGTATTGAACTATAGTAAGTGGGTTAAACAAAATGCAATGCATTCAAAGAAAGAAGAATGAGATAGGTATTAGCTCCTGAGGATATAAATAAAATTTCCCTCTTCTCTTAGTCCTCAGTGAAACATCATTGGTTCCTAGTAGCCATGTATGTGCTACACAGTCCTGCCCCTTCCACAGATGGCTGATTTCACTGACAATGACAAGTGTAAGATGAAAAGCAGCACATCCTCCCATCAGCAAATCTACTACCAGTCCTCCCTCTGTGTCCTTTGTCCAGTCTCAATTGATGAATTCTCTCTGCTCTGTTGACTTTAAACAAAAGTCAACTACATATTCTGTCACCAAAAAAGATTTACAGGAAAAAAAAAAAAAAGGATTGCAATCCAGTACATGCTGACATGGTAAGAACCACATGTATACAGGGAAGCACACGGAAGCACACGATTATGTTGTAAAATCCCTGTTATGGAATGAACTGTGTTCCCCCAAAATTATATGTTGAATTCCAACCCCTAATATGACTATATTTGGGGAAAGGAGCCTTATTTAAGGTTAAAAGAGATCATAAAAGTAGGACCCTAATGTGATAGGATTGGTGTCCTTATAAGGAAAGGAAAAAACTCCAGCAATCTCTCTCTCTCTCTCTCTCTCTCTCTCTCTCTCTCTCTCTCTCTCTCTCTCTCCATGTGCACAGAGTAAAGTTCACATAATGACGCAGCAAGAAGGAAGCATCTGCAAGCCAGAAAGTAAAGTTTCCCCAGCTATCAACTTCTGGCTCCTTGATCTTAAACTTCCAACCTCCAGAACTGTGAGAAAACAAATTTCTGTCGTTTAAGTTGCCCAGTATGTGGTATTCTGTTATGGCATACTAGGCACACTAATACAGTCCCCTTCTTAATCTTCCACAATCTAAATGCCCACCAACCTATGAATGAAAAAACAAAATATGGTATAGCCTTCTGATAGACTACTATTTAGCAATAAGAGGAACAAAATAGTGATACATGCTACAGCATGAATGGATATTATGTTAAGTAAAAGAAACCATACACAAAAGGCAATATGTTTTATGATTTCATTTACATAAAATTCCCAGGAAAGGCAAAATGTATAGAGACGATGCATAAAATAGTGTTTGCCTGGAGCTGAAAGTAGGAACTGGATAACTGTAAATGTGCACAAAATACTTTATTTGGGTGATGGAAATGTTCTAAGATGATTTTTGGTGATGGTTGTACAACTTGAAAAACTTACTAAAATTTATTGAATTGCACACTTAAAATGGTTAAATGTAACAGTATGTAAAATATATCTCAATAAAGATGTTTAAAATTAAATTAAATTAAATTAAATTAAATTAAGTTTAAAAGATTTTTTTAAGTATTTAAAATTTTCCCTAGTCTTCTTTCCTCTCCAACTACCAGCCCACTTCTCAACTCCCATTTACAAACCCCTCCAGAGTGTTACATAAACCCATTATCCCACATTCTCACCTCCCATTCTCCCTAGCCTATTCCATTCAGGCCTCCTCCTACTAAGACCAGTCTCATCAAACCACAAGGACCTTCACATGGCCAAATTTGCTGGTCAATTTTCATTACCACCCAAAACATTCACACAGTTGATAACTTCATCATTCTTGAAACATTTCCAAGTCCCTTGGCTTTCAGACCACCACCCTCTACTCATACTCCTCTACCTCTGTGGCTGCATCTTCTGACCTCTCACTATTAGAGGTCCTCCTGGGAACACTTCAGACCTCATAACTACCTACACTCACTTAAATGGCTTTACTCCCTCATGCTTTCCAATGCCATTTATATACTGAAGACCTCAAAATTTATGTCCCACTTAACACTCTTCCATGAATTCAAGGTTGCCTGGTAAATCTTCCCTTGGATGTCTAATAGGCAACTCAAACTTAATTTGACCACAGCTGAGCTCTTGATCTCTCCTCATTCCAACCCTGTACCTCCTTCGATTTGCCACATCCCAGTATAAATAGCACCACCATTCACCCATTCACTGAAGCCAAAATTTTGTAGTCATCTTTGATTTTGCACACCAACCTCTATTTAGTCTTCCATCAAATTCAGTTTGATCTCTCTCTAAAATATATTTTCAAGCTAACCACCATCACCCCTCCATTGTACCCTTTGCCCAAGCTGCCATCATCTCTGAATTGTTGCAGTAGCCTCCCAAGTAATCTCTTCCACTTTTCTCCCTCATGTCTATTTCCTACACAGCAGAGCCATGCTATTGAAATGTAAGTTCCCACCCACTCTCCCAGTAAGGTGCGCCTGCTCTCTGTGGAGGTGGTGGTACATTTTATGGGAGGGGGCAATGATCCTATCCTGAGGGGCCAGCTAGCTGTAGGGGACAAGGACACAAGGACAAAAGGGTATATGATGGTGACACAGAGGGCAGTAAAGGACTGGGTAGGAGAGGACGTTGAGCTGAGGCAGAGACCCCTCTTACTGGAGCCACTGTTCGGGGAACCCAATGAGTGGACCAGGTACCAGAAGCAGAGCTTCTTTTTATTAGCAGGGGGAGGGGGGAGGAAGAATTATACCATGAGCAGTGGATGGATGTTGCCACATCACACAGCCCATGTGGCCATGCATCTCCCCAGGGACCTGCAGCACCAGCTATGCAGGGAAGACTGACATATTCACCATACACACAAGTGTTTAACCTTGTCCAGGTGAGCAGAAAAGGAGAAGTGATTGGTGTGCATGCTGACTGAATGGTAGCATGAACACCACATGACCAGCCCTATCGCCCACTACCAGACATCATGCTGCTGGCCTGACTAGCTGCAGGCCATGAGCAGCACACTGAAGGTGGCCCAGCCAGCAGGCAAGAGGCTCCTTCCCTTGGAGTTGGTCCAGATCTGTTCACACTTGGTGTAAACAGGAGCCTGACTCTTGCCACTGGCTGTGCCTTTTGCCTACAGCTGTGCCCCCTTCAGGCACCTGGGAAGACCTTGTTGTCTACTGGAAAATCTTCACTTACTCCTGGGACCTCCATTGGAGGTGCAGCAGGACACAGGCTACCCCAGCCAGAGACACAACAGATGCGGATGGATTGTGGAAGATGTAAGAAGAGACCAGCAGTCATGAAGTTTCACAGGAAGTCAGGATCAAGTCAGCCTGAGGAATCTTCTCATGTCCCCAAAGGTGTCTGGGGCCACTTTTTCTGACTGTACTGGGTCGGGGTAGGCGGGGGCTGAGTCCAGCATGATGTTCACACACAGACTCTACTCATGGAATGCCCAATCTATCTACCCCAAGTTTATTCTTTCTATAGTCACCAAGTTTGCAATTGTGGCCAAAGGGACCAGTATATGAGCGGCAGGGGTGGTAGCAGCAGGGATGGCAACAGTCTCTGCGGTCAGTGCTGTGAGCACAACTGCCCCTAGTCCGCAGGACGGCAAGTGCAGCCAGGACAGGAACAGCTCCCTGGACCAAGAAAAGGTGGGGCCAGCAGTATAGAGGAAGAAGCAGCCAGCAGGTCCTCACTAGTGTTCCACCATGGCTATGGAGTGTGCTGCAGCATGGCCATGGGCTGGACATGAAACTCTCTACAGAGAGTGGGGTGGATCTGGCAGTTGCAGAAGCAGAAACACCAGCAGGTCTCTGGTAGAAACAGCTAAAGGCCCGGAAGCAGGATCCTCATCTTATCCTTGCAGAGAGACACCAACAGGAGCAAATAAGGTGGAAGCCAATGGTGCAGATGTCCCAAGGGAAGGACGTGGAGAAAGCTGAGCCCAGGATGGGGGGCTCCCCTCACCACAGGGCAGGGGCAGACCAGTCCACTGAAACCATCCTCCAGCTGCACCTACCAGAGGGGACAGAAAGACAAAGGATGAGCAGCCTGGGGTAGGGGTAGGGGTAAGGCAATAGGCTCCTCTCCCCACAAAATCTACATCTCAGAAAAAGATTGGACCTTCCTCAGTCAGGGGAGAGGACGCCAGTCCAGGCTCTGCTGGTGACAGACAGAAGGCAGCTCCGCCTTGAGTAAGGTCAGAGCCAGCCCTCCTCTATGCAATCACACCCTCTGCCGGCTCCAGTGGCCCTGAGAGGAGCACCGGGACCTCGAGGAGCAGCAGGTGGCTAGGGACCCAGGTCCCTGCTGCTAGTGTGACATTGGGCTGGAGGGAGGCGGTAACCTTGGACCCTACTAAACAAGAACCAGAGCAGGAAGCTTTGGTGGGGCCTCAAAGCAGTGTTCCCAGAGCCGCCACAGGTCTTCTTACTGCAGAATCAGTGAAGGGACCAAGATAAAAGCAGCTCAGAATGACACATGTCCACTGTTGGACTCTGTGTCCCATGACCAAGTAGTGACCATGACTGCACAGTGGATTCTGTGTTGTCACTGTCTGCAGCCTTTGTCCCCACCCTCCAGAGAGGCCCCCACCTCACACCCTGTCCTGAGAGCCAGTGCCCGGCATTTGCCTTTCCTCAAAGTCTTGGCCTGGGTTCCTCAGGCTACCATGGGAAGCATTCTCACTTCCCCCTCTCTTCTGTCTTCTACCCACCTCTCCCTTCAGGGTCCCTGAATACCCCACCTCTCCCCTCAGGGTCCTTGAACTCAGACATTCAGTCCAGGCCACAGACTAAGCACAGCAAGGTTCCTGTCCCCTCAGGATATTCATGGAGGGAGGAGGGATGCCTCTGATTGTTGGCAAACAAAATCAGAAAGTCAGTCGTGTGCACTTAGCAATTCCAGAAGTCTGAGCTCTGGAGAAACATTCACAGGTGTTCTAGGACAGTAGTGTGTAGCAGCAAACACTGGGAGTTCCCAAACGTTTCTGAACAGAACAGGGAAGGTATGGAGGCCCACACAGTGGAACACAGAACCAAAATAAAATGAGCACCAGTGACACTGGGAGCAAGACTGCACCTCCAATACTGTTAAGTGAAAAAACAAGTCACAGAATAAACATACAGGACAGTTCAACGATAAGACCAAATATGTATATTGGGGCACAAGTTTGGCATAACAGCAGAGAAACGGGGGCATGAAAAACACAAGTCAGGAGCATGAATATCCACACGGTGAGGAGGAGGGGATGTGATTGGAAGTCAAACATAGGAGTTTGGACAGAACTGGGGATTGTGTCTCCAAAGCAAAGTTCTGATACACCCATATTTCCTGCCATATCTTTTCACAGTTTAACATCCCTGAAATCAGTATGGTCTTTAAATTGTTGTCAGCCAGGTGGCAGTTGTGATGTAGTTGCATTGCCTTAGAAATGCCTTAAACAGTTTTTTTCACATATGCTTTTCTTTTTTTATGTATGCACAAGAGGAATATAGTACAAAAATCTGTTCATGTCTAAAAGATCACTTTTAATAAGCATAAAAAATTCTAAGTGATAAGAAAAACATGTAAATCAGATTACATCCTTTTCTTGTTCAGAACCTCTTAATGGCTTTCCATCACACTTAGCCTGAAATCAAAGTTCTTACGGGGGACCTTTAAGCCTTTTCTGCCTCCTCTTGAATGCCACTGCTAGTTATCTCTCCTGCAGATGTCTCTGCAGCCCTGGACTCCTGACATGGTTCCTCAAGCATGCCGACCATAGTCCTGCTTCAAGGCTTTTGCACTTGCTGCTCCCCTAGATAGCACATGATATTCTCCCTTACTTCCACTTAGGAAGACACTCAATGAACCTCGGAGTCTCTTGACATTGATGGCAACTGCTCTAATGTAGAAAATTCTAGAAAGGAGAAGACAACTCACTCCAATTGAAATATCTCATGATCTGCCCATCTACGATCCAAACTAATTTTCAAAATTGATTTCTTGGTCAAACTTAGCACCACTAACAAGACAGAAGATAACATCATGAGCCTCCAAGCATGACACAGTGGAATTTCGCACTTCACCTTGGAAGTATTCTTGCAAAAATATTTTACTTCAATCTATTTATAAGGGCATCATCAGATAAATCCGGATTGAGGTATTTTATTTTAATATAACTGGCCCGAACTCATCAAAAATATCAGTATCATGAATAACAAAAGGGGAGGAGACGGTTATAGATCAAAGGAAAATAAAGAAATGTAATAATCAATGAAATGAATGAATTTTGATTAAAACCTGGGGGAGAAATCTATAAAGAATCATTGAGAGACAATCAGGAAAATCTGAATATAGACTATACATTAGATTACATTGAATTAATGGATATCTTAGGTGTGAACCTGATATTGAGGACATATAGCAGAATGTTGCTGTTCTTAGCAGACATGTGAAAGAAAGTATTTAGAGGGAACATCATGACATCTCTGATTTTCAAATGTTTCAACAACGACAACAATGAAAAAATGAAATGGGGAGCAACTGTGGCAAGACGTTAACTGCTGATGAATCTGGGTAAAAAGATTTTGATGTTCATTGAATTTTTTCAACTTTTCCATATGTTTGAAATTTAATATGAAAAAGGTTTTAAAAAATCAGTTTCTCCTATATTGGAAACAAAATATTATACTTGAGAACAATGTTTATAAAACCAAAAGAGTATTATGGCCTTTTCAAGATTTTAAATAACTTACATTATTTGAAGAGTAAGAATGAAAGTGAATACGACTACACAAAATTTTATCATTGAATTGACGGATGATTGTAGTAAGGATAGGATATTGATGGAACTTTGACATATAGTGTCAGAATTAAAATTCTTAAATCATTTTCTAAATCTAGTATATCTCCCATTGAAGTGCTGCAATTTATTTCCAATAGTCAGCTGGATACATTTATAAAACCCAGAAAAATTTCGAAGTCTACCAAGATTCACCACATCCAGGAATCAGTGCCTGCGGCATATATAAAGGGATAGAGGTCTAGGAGAGAGTCTGACATAAAGTTCCTGGCCAAGAGGGACACTTTACACTGGATAGTGACTAGCCAAGGCAGTCAGATCCTCAATCCTAGAGTTTGACTCTAAGATAAACAGAGTCAATTGTCCATGTGTAAAAGCAGACAGAAATAGAAAAACAGAGAGATGCTTGTTTACAAGACTAGTGAAGTCACTTTAATAAAGAGAATACCTGCTTCCAGGGATATAGCAAGTAGTCTGGTTATCATAGGGGCTGTTAGGTCCCCCCAACTGTTACTGGGTCCTGAACATCGATATGCAGCCATCTAGGATTCCCTGAGCCCCTTGTGGTGACTTCTTGTATGTTCCACTTCTCTCCATAACCTGCAGTGCCATGGGGGTGCCCAACAGTGTTGAAGTAAAGTGGAATCTAGCCTATAAGCCATACAGGGAACATAGGAAGCAAGTACCATTGTCACTAGGGCTGTTTTAAGCAACAAGGATAAATAAAGTGTGCCTTATTCAACCTCAAGACACTTGTAAGCTAGCAATTAAAATATAATGTCCAAAAGTCATCAAGAGTATATATATATAAGCCAAGCACTATGACGACACCAAGAAGGACTAGAGACAGGAAGAAATGAGGATTGAGAAGGACTTTACAGGGAATGAGCCATTTGGGTTGGCTTTGAAAATCACCATAAGGGATTTACAAAGAACCGAAAAAGGGAAGGGGACTCACAAACAGATGATACAGGGGCACAAAAGCCTGAGTGGTAAAAGGACAGACTTGTGCCCAATTGCCTGTTTCAAACACTGATCCTACCACTTGTTAGCTGTATAACCTCAGTATTCTCATCTGTAAAATACAAATAATAATACTACCTACTTATAAGATTATTATAAAAATTAAGTTCAATTAAACATGTAATACTCTTAGATCAATCTTTCACCCATGAGTAGCACTCAATAATTTTAGCTTCTATTATTGCCATTTCCATACTACATGCTAGTATAACAGCACTCAACTCTCTTCTTCTGCTTCTGGTAATATTAAGGACACTTCATTCTTTGTGCTCTGCCCCTCTATGTGTGTGATTTTGACTTGGCATATTCAGACAACCCTCTTGCCCAGCACTGCAGCATGTGTTCTTATGCTCTTCCTGTCTGCCAGCAGTATCTTCCCCTAGGCAGGTCCTCCGTCAACCTCAGTGGGTTCTGTCCTTTGCTACCTTGTTCATGTTACGGTCTCTGAACCTTAGTCTTTCTATCTGTAAAATGAGGGTAACAACACTTACCTCACAGGACTATTATTGTAAGGCTTAAATAAAAATAAACAAATATGCAGAGCCATTTGACTCAGCTCTCAACACATAATAAATGCTCAAATAAAAGCATTAACATACAAAAATAATAATCTTATAACAGTATACACATTGTTATGTACTTGTCTACTTTTCTAGGAAGAGAGTCATAGCTTTTATCAAATTATCAAAGAGATCCTTATTCCTGCCTGGTGTCTTCCCAGATAGAAAAAAACTCTTGCTCAGACTGGAATGTATATCCTATCATCCTCTGCAAGGACTCTCCTAAGAGCATAAACTCTTTAAAATGAATAAAACTGAAAAGAAAGCCTCCATAGATCTTATCTTTCAATTATGGTATTACTCACCATGAGGGTATTCAGGAAGCATGGACGTGACTATGGGGGGAAAAATGAAAAGTGAATTGAGTAGGGACCCCAAACTTTCTTCTTTTTTTAAACCCTCAACCCTAGTTCCCAGGGCCCCAATTTGGTCAACTTCCTATCCCAGCTAAACTTATTTTCAACAAAATATCTGAGAAATTCATCAGCACTGAGACCAGGATAAAAAAGAACACAAAATGTCCAGGAATATTTGCATTTGACTAGTTGGGCAAAGTTCAAACTAAAGGAATAGAGGTTTAATTAGGGAATTACAGGCTTAGGGAATGCCAGAGAGGAAAAATTGTTGTGTCACCAAGGTTTGTTCTCGGGGTCATTGTAATGAGACCACACAAGGCCTGCCTGGCACTGGCAGTCTGTGGCTGACAAGAACAGGAGGTGAAAATGAAAATGAACATCTTATTGTTTTAAAAATTAAAATGTAAAAGATAAGTCTAACAGCCTTGAAAAGAATGAGGTGGGTATATATGAGCTGATGTGGAAAGAGACGTTAAGTAAAAAGGCAAGATATAGAACAGTATGCATAGAATTTATACACACACACACACACACACACACATACACACACACATTTGTATGCACATGGAAAATTGCAGAAAGATACAAAGCAAACTGGTTAGAGTGGTTACCTCTGAGGAGGGAGCCTTGGAGGACTGGTAATCAGTAGTGGTAGAAAGACTTGTTTCTGCTCTTTTCATTTATATTCTTTTATTCTTTTTTTTTAAACCATGTGTATATATATTTTTCAATTTAAAAAATAGGTTTGAAAAGACAGCATGAGTAAATTCAGTGAACTATGGAATCTTTTGATAAAACCAACAGCATGAAATGTTATTTTTAAAAAACTAATGAGAGACCACAGTTAACAACAAAACAGGATGCTACAAATCAAACCCGCAGCCAAAGTGTCTTGCTAGGATTCAGAATTCAGGTTAAATTCTGTGATGTAAAGTGTCCTTAAAGGCGACTGAAGTACCAGGCAAATTGAGAGGGAAAAAAATCTTTAATGCTAGAGCTGCTAGGTTTTTATCTTAGAATATCTATTGCATTTCCATACCTGTTTTTGAAGGAAGAAAAGGGGTTTCAGGAAGTTGTTTTCTTCATTAGTCAAACTGGCCCCCTCCCTGCCAAGCCTGCCTTTGGTTCTGAGCCTGAGAATCAGCACTGCACACATCAGCTGCCCTGTTCATTATAAACAGAACTTCCCTTGCTAGCTTGGAGCCATAATATTAAGGAGGGTCAAAATCAGAAGCCACAGAATATGTGGGTGTGAGCTGTGAATATGTACAACTGGCTGCTTGCTTACCATACTCATGATTTTAGGGACCACTCTGGGAATTTTTGCTTAGTTTCTCATGTTTCTGCTTTTGGGATTTGGTGATTACATTTGTTGATGAAGAAAAACAAAACAAAAGCCCCACAAGTCCTGAAAATTAGAAAATTTCCCAGGGGAACATTCTATTAAGAAGGAGGGGGAAAACCTCACATCTTCACCAGCCAGACACCACCATCAAATCCCAAAAGTGTGGAGAACAGCAAGAGAAAGTACTCCTGGAGACATTACTTAGAAATATTGTTTCGCCAAATATTACACAACTAAAATGAAACTAATTTTTTTATTGGCTTTGAAAAGATACTATTAACATCCAAATACTCATATCCTCTAGGTATCATGAAAGTAGTGAATAAATTCACGAACTAAAAAGGCAACTAAGAAACTAAAAAGGCAATTGACAAATATTTGAAGGTGGATGAATCTATAAAAGCTGACAGATTTCACACTACAGGCAGTTTTCTGGTGAATTTTGTTAAGCATGTTGACTCAAACATGCCAGTGACATTTGTTAAGATATGAATCCAGAGGACCAAATTAATCCTTCAGAGAGTCTACTGTATTTGGCACTGTGGGACACAACCAGCAGATTATCTTTAAGGAATTAATCTTTATAGAGAGTCACATAAATGCATTGCGACAATTAGAATTACATGATATAGTGAGTGAGATCAAAGTGAAAGCCTTTAATTTTTATTCGAATTTACATCTATAAACTGTTTATAATATGTGGCAGGCACTATGCTTAATGTTTCAAATGCATTATCGTATTTAATCCCCACCCAATCTCCATGAAGTAGATACTGCTGCTGTCTCCATTTCACAATGATAAAACAGTGGCTTAGAAAGATTGGTAATGACCATGTTCAGAGCCCAGGCCCTTAACTACCATGTTATATTTCTTCTGAGCATTTAATCACATACAAGTAGCAATCAGAACTATTGAATATCCAAGCCACACACTTTTAGGCATTGGAGCTGCATCCAGCACTCAATCAACTTCAAAAGCAAACTCCCTAAATGTACTAATTTTTTTTTAATCTGTCAGATAGCTCTAAATACAACTGTGCAAAACTAGGTGCTAAAAATGTCATTTCAGTTATTTACCTTTATAAACAGTCCTTCTTTGTCAATTTTGACAAAGTAAACATAAGCTCAGCAGACTTATTGGCCAGAAATGAAGGAGAAGCAAGTTGCACTGTATAGGTTATTCTTTTAACACTAGGAGGTAATATAAAATGTGATTTCTCTTTCTTGCTTTAAAATATTCTGTTACTGAGAGAAGGTGAGTGACCAGCCAGAGGCCCAACAGCTTTCTCCAAATTTTATTTTGATTTTTAAGAATTCAATGACTGAAAATTAATTAGGTTGTGTTTGAAAAAGCAAAAGAACAAGCGATACTGATGTGTAAAAGAATGAAAATGAAAGCTTTGAGATAGAATGTTAGCTGAATGAAAATGATGTCACTGAAATCTAGAATCCTGCTGTCTCTTCTTAGAAATGGATAGTCCTTTCAGCTTTGAACACGGGTAGTGTATCATCTGGACCCAGAGATGGAAAAAAAATATTTTATTTGAAATAAACAAATAAATATATCA
Organism: Eonycteris spelaea; assembly: GCA_003508835.1. Lineage (NCBI taxonomy): Eukaryota > Metazoa > Chordata > Mammalia > Chiroptera > Pteropodidae > Eonycteris > Eonycteris spelaea. Next base: position 1,308,317 of record PUFA01000211.1, on the reverse strand, counting down.
CAGCAAAGCAATAATAATGATTAAATAAATACAACATCATTTATTTTTCAAGTTTCACTTGAATAAAAGGAGCACTTGCATTTGAAGTCAACATTTTGAGAATGTTACTCTTAAAAAATTTAAGTGTTTCACAGACAGAAAAAAATGGTGTAGATAATAGAGACTTTGTTCATCCCTCTTGTGACCAGATCAAAGTTGTGACAGAAACACGGAGCAAACAGCAAGGAAAGTCACCTGGGATCTAGACAGACAGAAGCACTACAACTAGGAAAAGAAATCAATAATCAACCTGAAATGGTAGAAGGCAGGAGGGGTGAAGGCACGAGGCTGCCTAGTCCCAAGCAGCTGAGTGAGACAGAGGTTGTGGCAGCAGTAGCTGGCAACTGCAGACACTTCCTAAAAGGGGTTGTGTCTGTGAGCATACTTTCACGGTGCCGGACCTGTTTGCTCCAAGCACCAGCGCTGGGTTGGCTGCACTGGAAGCACCAGGGACTTACAAGAGGACACTGACTTATGGAGGCAAGGCCCTCTCTCAAACAGAAGTGCTCCCAGTATCCACTGTTCCACTGTTGAGCCCTCCCCTTGTCCAGTATGTGAACTCAGTGCAGCCTTAACTGAGAGGTCATCAAACTGGATAACAGAAATCACTCAGACCAGAGGAGTCCTTGAAACCCCGCCTCCTCCAGCTCGCGGCACCCAAGCCACATCCAGGTGTGTTCCTGGTGAGTCAGGTACTTCTTGCTTAGCAGCACAAAAACACACTGGTGGAAGTTGCCCTTGTTTCTGGTGTGGTTACTTGAGGCAACTATGAGAATAGCTTCCGCGGATTGCTACTGAATCTTAACAGGTGGCCCTAGAGGGGCACAGGCTGGGGCTAAACTTGGCCTGCAGCTGAAGCAGTCTCAGGACTGAGCCTCTGGACACCTACTACACAAAGGTGCACTAATAAGACTAGGAGACTTAGGAGCTTTGCTTAGTACATAGAAACAGACACAGAAAGGCAGCCAAAATGGGAAGACAAAGAAGCAGAAACCATATGAAAGAACAGAAACAGAGATCCAGGAATAATGGAGTCAAGCAATCTAACAGATACAGAATTCAAAACACTAGTTATAAAGATGCTCAATGAACAGTGCAGATAAATTCAGTGAGAACTTTAACAAAGAGATTTTAAAAACATAAAAATGGAAATAGAAATTATAAAACAGAACCAGTCAGAAATGAAGAACACATTATCTGAGATGAAGAGTATATTAGAGGGAATAAACAGACAAAGAAGAGGATCGAACCACCAATGTATAGGATAGGGAAGCCAAGGACAATCAATCAGAATGCAAGAATAAAAAGCTTAAAGACAATGAGAGAATCTTAAAAGCAGCAAGAGAAAAGTAGTTACCTACAAGGGAGCACCCATAAGACTGGCAGCTGATTTCTAAAAAAAAAACAAAAAACAAACAAAACAAAAAAACTATTCAGGACAGAAGAGCTTGGCACAAAATATTCAAAGTGATGAAAACCCAGAATCTACAACCAAGAATATTTTATCCAGCAACGCTACCATTCAGAGTCAAAGGACAGATCAGGACCTTCCCAGACAAAAATAAGCTGAAGAAATTTATCACAACCAAGCGAGTGTTACAGGAAATGTTGGAGGGACTTCTTTTTTATTATTATTAAGTTTATTGGGGTAACATTGGTTAATACAATTCTATAATTTTCAGATGTGCATTATAATTTGACATCTATATATTCTATTGTGTGTTTACCACCCAAGGTCCAATTTCCTTCAGCTATCATATATTTGATCCTCTTTACCCACTTCACCCTCCACCTACCCCCCTATATTTAACCCCCTTTAACCATCTACCTACCCTCCTTCCCCACCCCCTACTCTCTGGTAACCACAAGTCTACAGTCCATGTTCATGAGTCTCTGTTTGTTCGTCCTGTTCATTTATTGCTTTTAAGTTTATATCCCACATATAAGTGATATCATGTGATTTTCAACTTTTTCAGTCTGGCTTATTTCACTTAGCATGATTCTCTCGAAGTCCATCCATGTTGTCTTAAATGGCAGTATTTCATCTCTTCTTATGGCTGAGCAATATTCCATTGTATATATGTACCACAGCTTCTTTAGCCAATCATCTATCATAAGACACTGCGGCTGCTTCTTTGTGCTGGCCATCGTGAATAATGTTGCTATGAACATTGATGTGCAAATATCCTTTTTCTCTGCCATTTGTCCTCTCCATTTGTTATTATTTGTGCTGTTGATTATAACTATTCTAACAGATGTGAGATGGTATCTCATTGTGTTTTTGATTTGCAAGTGATGTTGAGCATCTTTTCAAATATTTATTGGCCACTTGTATGTCCTCTAGGAAAAGTATCTGTTCAGGTCCTCTGCCCATTTTTTGATTGGATCATTTGGGGTTTTTTGTTGTTTCTGAATTGTATTAGTTATTTGTATATTTTGGATATTAGGCCGTTATCGGAGGTGTTGCTTGCAAATACATTTTCCCATTTGGATTGTTGTCTCTTTACCTCGTTGATGATTTCTTTTGATGAGCAGAAACTTTTTAGTTTGATGTAGTCCCATTTATTTATTTTAGCTTTTACTTCCCTTGCCTTTGAGGTCAAATTCATAAAATCCTTTTTGAGTTTAAGGTCCTTGAGTTTAGCTCCTATGTTTCCTTCTACATTTTATTGTTTCAGGTCTGATATTCAGGTCCTTGATCCATTTGGAGTTAATTTTGGTGTGTGGTGATAGACAACAGTCTAGTTTCATTCTTTTGCAGGTGGCTTTCCAGTTTTCCCAGCATCATTTATCGAAGAGGCTTTTTTCTCCACTGTATATTTTGGGCTTTTTAAAAAAATTATTTGCCCATATAAATATGGGTTTACTTGTGGACTCTCAATTCTGTTCCACTGGTCCGTGTGTCTGTTTTTCTACCAATACCATGCCATTTTGACACTGTTGCTTTGTAGCATAATGTGAAGTTGGACAGAGTGATACCTCCAGGCTCATTTTTTTTTCTCAGGATGGTTTTGGTAATTTAGGGTCTTTTGTGCTTCCATACAAATCTGATGATTATTTGTTCTATTTCCTTAAAAATTGCCAATGGGATTTTGATGGAGATTGCATTAAATCTGTGTAATGCTTTAGGTCATTTAAATTATGTTGATTCTTCCAGTCTGGAGGGACATCTTTAAAAAAAAAAACATGTATCAAAGTAGAAATAATAACTACATTCCTATCAACGAGTACTTCAAATGAAAAAGAATTAAGTGCTCCAACCAAGAGATAGAATGGTTGAATGGTTAAGAAAACAAGACCCCCTGCATATGCTGCCTACAAGAGACTCATTTCAGAGTCACACAGAGACTAAAGGAAGGGGATGGAAAAAGATATTGCTGTGATTGATCTAGAGAGTATTGCACTGGATGAAATGGATTGGATAGAGAAAGACAAATATTGCATGATTTCATGTGCAATCTAAAGAACAAAATAAACACTAACAACAAAAAATGGAAATAAACTCATAGATACAGAGAATGTTTTGAGGACTACCAGATGGGAGAGGAGTTCAGAGGAATGGCAAACAAACAAACAAAGAGATTAAGAGGTACAAATGGATAGTTGCAGAATAGACATGGAGATGTAGAGTGTAGCATGAGGATGATGATTAATAATGTAATAAATATGTAGGTGGAAAGAGAGATTCTAGATTTAGTAGGGTGATCACTTTGTGAGTTATGTGGATGTCCATCGCTATGCTGTATAACTGAAACTTGTGTATTATTGTATGCCAACTATAATTTTAAAAACGTATTGAATTGTACAATGTAAATGTAAAAAAATTTCCGTTACTTATACAAGAAAAATTAGATCAACTTAAAAAAATTTATCTCATAATAAATGTCTTTTAAGAAAGAAATTTATAAACAAAATAATATGTTAAATACATCAGGAGAAACTAGTTATTCAAAAGTAGGTTATAATGAATCATTTTGTTCCATAAAAATTCTTTTATGTGAATTTATTTATAATCCACCTGGTGTCAAACACATGTTTCAGACAGCTTAAAAAGATAAATATAATTCCAGAAAGATAAACTTTGAAAACAAGAATGGATTCAAAGTAAATAGATCATAATGGTAGTCAGGAGTGAAATGAGTATACAAAATCTGTAGAGGTCTTTCCACCTCACAGAGGCAGGCTCCAAATTTAGCTCTAAGCTGTCTAGCAGCCAGTGTCTAGAGTGAAATATAATCAGTTACACAACTGTAGGTGTCCATTTTTACAAAGTAGTTGACATTTTTCAAATGATTTCCACACTTCCTGACCTCAAGGAGAACTTTAATCTGCTGTGTCAGGGTACCCTGTTTCCCTGTAGCCACTGCTGGCAGGGCTGTTCTTCCTCCCACACTACGTACCTCACTGGAGTGGTGCCATCCTCCACATTCACTGGTGTCTCCACACCTTTCTTAACCTACCTTTTTGTAAAAGCTCTGCTCCTCTTGTCTTTTTCCAACCTCTAGTCACTTCCCCTCCTCCCTTAAAAACTTGGCATCTGTCTCTCATTCTTCTATCACACACCTATGTATATCCTGGGCGACCCTGGATCAAAATGGATGTCCACCCATCACCTAGCCACTAGGGGCCTGTCCTCATCACTCTCACTGTTCTGCTTCATTTCACCTCACCCATCTTCTTTCATCTCTGTACATCCTGAGTTCTTTATACCATACTTCTGAAATCCTCACATCAGACCTTCCAGTGCAGGCAGGGTTCTTGACCCTGGCTTCACACAAGAACAACCTGGTCTCCAAATACCAGCACCTAGGCTCCACCTTGAAATTCCAATTTCATTGACCCAGCTTGGGACTCAGACATCTGACCACTTTTAAAGATCTCCAGGTGGTTCTAATATACAACCAGAGCTGAAACTACTGTTCTCATCTCTGACTGCAATCAACTACCTTTATGCTTCATTCTTTTACTCCAACTATGTCTCTTCCACCTCATCAGGTTCTCTCATGCATTAACCCTCTCCTTGGAGTATATCCATTCATACCTCTCCTTGTTCCTTCCTCATGCCTTTTGTTTCCCTATTTTAAATTCCATGCTTCATCACCTCAGTCACTCTTTCACAAATATCTTAAACTCTCTTGCTGCATTTTATTTCCATAACCACTACCAAAAAATTCCAGTGTAAATAAATCCCACTGATCCCTTTCTAAGTGCCTACACTGAGACTTCTGAGTAGTGCTTCGAGGAAAAAAAAAATCAGTATTCTTCATGTAATTTAAAAATTAAAAAAAAAAACCCAGCAAATTAGAAATAGAGGGAAACTTCCTTAATTTAAAAAATTGAATTTGTAACAAACAATTTATACATAAAAATTCCAAATGAACCTATGGTATATTACTAGAATTAAAAAACAAATATAGCAATTTTTTGGATACACCGTCAATGTACAAAACTCAGTTTAATTTCTCTATCTCAGCAACAGTAGTAGTTTGGTTATGAAATAAATTCTTAAAGATATCATTTACTTCATCAAAAGATATCAAGATCTTAGGAGTAAATCTGGCATTGCATAAAGTGCCCAACTGAAATGCAAAACTTGCATTCACACAAAACCCTCCACATGAAATTTTATAGTGGCTTCATTCATAATTGCCAAAACCTGGAAACAACCCAAGTGTATCTCAACTGGAAAGTGTATAAACTGGGGTGCATGCCTGAAATGGAAAGCTACTCAACAAAATGGAGGAATGAACAACTGATACATACAAAAACATGGCTAAATCTCACATGTACTATAATAGAAGCCAGACTTAAAAGGCTACATGCTGTATGATTCCATTTACACGACATTCTGGAAAAAAAGGCAAAGCTATAGGGACAGGAAACAAATCAGTGATTACTAGGAGCAGAGGTGGGAGGAAAGGTTTATTAACATGTGGTACAGGAGGATTGCTGAGAATGTTTCACATCTCTCTTTTTATAGCTTTTTTGGTATATAACTGACATACAACAATGTATAAGCTTAATGTGTACAATGTGATGTTTTGATTACATATGTATTGTGAAATAATTACCATAATAAGGATAATTAACACATGATAAGGATAGTTTACCTAAAAATAAAAGGCCTTTCAAACTGAGAGGCAATAAGCATTTATTTGAGATCAAAAGAATAGCTATTCAGAAAGCATTGATTCAGGCAGAAACTCAAATAATGTTCCAATTAGGTGACAATGGTAAGGGATATTTATAAGAAAGGGGAAAGAAGCAATTAGATCACTAGAAGGAAGGCATTTCAATTGGTGCAGAAAAGCTAACATAATGATGTTAATTCTAAGGAATGTTTTAAATGTTTAGTCCAGTAGTCATAATATCTGCTTTCTTGTTACCCTCACAAACAGTTCTTTGGGACACTACGTTGCTTTAGGCTCAGTCCACAGGTTATTTTGTCCTGCTTTAACATTCTAAAAATCTGAAGTATAACACATGCTAGGAAGTTCCTTTGGGATGGCAGTCCTGGCTCCATTCTAAATTGGCTATATATTGTTTTTTTTTTTTTTTTTTTAACAATCTCACATAATTACCTTTTCTTTTCTTTTTTTTCTTTCTTTTTTTTTGTGAGAACTTTAAAGCACTACTCCCTTAGCAATTTTCCATTATATAATACAGCACAGTATTGTGGACTACAGTCATCATGCTGTACCTTAGGTCTTCAGAATTTTTTTATCTGATAACTAGAAGTTTGTACTCTTAGACAACTTTCATCTATTTCTCCCATCCCCACCCCACACCCTATCCCTGGCAATGACCATTCAACCCTATGCTACCATGAGTTCAGTTTTTTAGATTCCACATATGAGTGAGATCATATGGTATTGTCCTTCCTCAGACTCATTTCACTGAACATAATGCCCTCAAGCTTATTCACTTTGTCACAAATGGCAAGATGTCCTTTTTTATAGCTGAGTAATAATATCTGTATGTATGTGTATGACATTTTATTTATCTGTTCATCTGTGTACACTTAGATTGTTTTTCATGTCTTGGCTATGGTAAATAATGTTGCAATGAACATAAGAATGCAAGTTCAAGATAGTACTTACATTTTGTAGTGTTCTATATCTTAATTGTGATGTTGTTTACATAACAAAGTACATTTGTCAAAATGTAAAGACCTATATAATAATGAGTGGATTTTGTTGTACATAGATTTATACCTTAATTTTTAAAAATTTTTGAAAGAAAAGTGAAACAATGTATTCTAAACAGAAATTGAATTTTTTTTATCTCAGCAATAGAATTGTTTCAAATAAATTCATAACGATTCGAAATTACTATTTGCATGTCCTACATATTTCTGTGTTTAAACAGTAGATTTTAAAAGAATAACAATGACAGTGATTGTAAGACAAAAAAACAAAACTTGTATTTTTTAAATTTTGTCATTCTATGAGATAGCTTGGACTTTTCATGAGTGTTTAAATTTAAAAACAGTGAGAACTGTGATGTTTTTATGTCTGATGAATCCAAACTTTAGTTAAACATAAAGTAGTTTAGGTAATTTAATTAATATCTTTAAAATTGAAATTCATTATTCTTTTCAGGTTATAAATTGTTTTAAAATTAACAACTATATTAAGGATATACAATTTACATCAATGATACAGTTTGGCAGTTCTCTAAATTATACCTTTTACAAATTCTTCAGATTTATTAAAATTTATTTATTAGTTATGAGACATTTTTAAAGGATATTTATGATGATTATCATATTCATTGCTTATATGAAAGAAACATTCAAAATTAAAATTACCACAAATATTCTTCAATAAATTATGAGTAGACTGAAAATTCATCTACACTCTCTTAAACATTAATACACTAAAGAAATTGATTTTGACAGGTTTTGATAAATTTGAAGAAGATAAAAAAACATAAAAACAGAAATTGAAATTATAAAAGGGTACCAGTCAGAAATGAAAAACACATTATCTGAGATGAAGAGTATAATAATGGAATAAACAGATGGATAAAGAAGAGGATTGAACCACTGATGTAGAGGATAGGGAAGCCAAGGACACTCAATCAGAATGGCAAGAAAAGCCAAGTCTATAATAATTTAAAGAGTCTATGGGACACTATTAAATGTAAAACTATCCATATCATAGGTGTGCTTGAAGGAAAACAAGATGATGAAGACATATTTGAAGAAATAATGATGGAAAACTTCCCTACCTAGTGAAGGAAACAGACATACAACCCCCAGCAGCTCAGAGAGTCCCAAGAAAGAGGAACCCAAAAAACCCATGCCAAAACACATCATAATTAAAATGCCAAAGCTTAAATACGATGAGAGAATCTTAAAAGCAGCAAGAGAAAAGTAGTTACCTACAAGGGAACACCCATAAGACTGGCAGCTGATTTCTCAAAAGAAACAATGCAGGACAGAAGAGCTTGGCACAAAATATTCAAAGTGATGAAAACCCAGAATCTACAACCAAGAATACTTTATCCAACAAAGTTGTCATTTAAAGTGAAGAGCAGATCAAGGGCTTCCCAGACAAAAATAACTGAAGGAATTTATCATCACCAAGCCAGTATTACAGGAAATGTTGGAGGGACTTCTTTAAGAAGAATAAACATGTATCAAAAACAGGAATAAAGAATGGTAATAACTACATTCTTATCAACGAGTACCTCAAATGGAAAAGAATTAAGTACTCCAACCAAAAAATAGAGTGGCTGCCTACAAGAGACTCACTTCAGATTAAAGACACACAGAGACTAAAAGAAAGGGGATGGAAAAGATATTGTCTTGGTGGGCCTAGAGGGTATTATGATTGATTAAATGGGTCAGATAGAGAAAGACAAACATCGCATGATTTTAAGTACATGTGGAATCTAAAGAACAAAATAAACAACAAAAATGAAAGTAGACTCACAGATACAGAGAATATTTTGAGGGCTACCAGATGGGAGAGGGATTGGGAGGAATGACAAAATAAAGGTGAAGAGATTAAGAAGTACAATTGGATAGTTTTAGAATAGACATGGCGATGTAGAGTGTAGCATGGGGCCGATGGTTAATAATGTTCTAATGAATATGTAAGGCAAAAATGTGGTACTAGATTTAGTGGGGTTATCACTTTGCTAGTTATGTGGATGTTGATCACTAGGCTGTACAACTGAAACTGGTATATTATTGTATGCCACCTATAATTGAAAAAAACTTATTAAATTGTACAATGTGAATATTAGCAAATAATTGTTTATTATAGCTCGATAGAGCTGTGGAAAAGAGGAAGGAAGGAAGGAAGAAAGGAAGGAAGGAAGGAGGGAAGGGAGGGAGGGAGGGAAGGAGGAGGAGGGAGAAAGAGAGAGAGAGAGAACGAAAGAAAGAACGAAAGAACGAAAGAACGAAAGAACGAAAGAAGAAAGAAGAAAGAAAGAAAGAAGGAAAGAAGGAAAAGAAGGAAGAAAGGAAAAAAGAAAAGAAGGAAAGAAGAAAAGGAGGGAGGGAGGGAGGGAGGAAGGAGGAAGGAAGGAAGGGAGGGAGGGAGGGAGGGAGGAAGGAGCAATAGAAGAAAATTTTAGTGTGGCAGAAACATTCTAAGTCATGATATAACAGTAGATATCTGACTATCATTTTTCAAAAACCATAAAACTATATCCTACAAAGAGTAAATTTTACTCTATGTAAATTTAAGAGAAGTCAGCCTAAATGTAGAAGAAACTCAAATGCAATACAAATTGTAATAAATGAACTTAGCTGTTTTACAAATGAATAAAATAAACATGCTGAAAGGATTAAGGAAAAAAAGAACAAAACTAAGTTAATTTGGAAAATAGCATTTTGAATGTATATTGTAAAGTTAAAGACAAAAAGAACTTTTATTGTATTGGTAAAATACAATACTATAGTTTAGCTAATACATTTATTTCTCACAAAGGCATAAGTTACCATGCTGAAACTACTTCACGTGCATATTAGGGTTGAACCAATAAGCAAATTTACTCTAATGAGAACCACCGAGTCTCTCACTGTTGAAGAAAGATGTTACAAATAGGAAAGGTAAATGCTAAAATAAGCCCTGGGGTGTTGAATTGGAGGCAGAGGTATCAGTATGAATTTAAGGTTTTTAAATAAATATATGTGCATGCGTGCATGCGTGTGTGTGTGTGTGTGCGCGCGCGCGCACGAGGTGACTACACATGCAGTCATGCACTGCTTAATAACAGGGATGCATTCTGAGAAATGTGTCATTAGGCAATTTCTCGTGGAAATATCATACAGTACTCTTCTGCAAACCTCTAAATCCTACTACACACCTAGGTAGCTCCTAAGCTACAAGCCTGTACAGCAAAACAAAACAACCTGTGATTAAATCAAGCACAAGAGAAAATGATGCAATCAAGAGACATGGTCAGCACAAGATATAGTAGGTTGCTGCTGGCACATTTGGGCCTACTGTGTTACAGCAAACCTTTTTTTTAATAAGTAAAAATAATATACTCTAAAATAATGATAAAAAGCATAGTCTAGTAAGTATATAAACCAGTAACACAATCATTTATTATCATTGGCAAGTACTATGTACTGTACATGTACTATGTATGTGCTATACTTTTAAACATCAGGCAACACAGTAGGTTTCTTTACACTAGCAACACCACAAACGTGAGTAATGTATTGTATACTATTATATTATGGCGTCTATGATGTCACTAGGTGGTAGAAATTTTTCAGCCATATTGTAGTCTTATGGCATCACCATGATATAAGCAGTCTATCATTAACTGAAACTTTATTATGCAATACATGACTACACACATAGTTCCAAGATTTGTCCCCTAAGAGGACATACAATTAATGACACTCAGAGAGCAATGAACCCACTTAGTGCCTGATCTTGGTTTATAAAAAAATTCTCCACTAAAAAAAGAAACCAGAGCTTCTGTTGAAGGGTTTTGTTCCAGCGCTGAAGTGGGGGAAACACAAAATGATCCTGGAGCATCTCATGATATACCAAAATGTAAAGAAGTGCTTAAAAAGAACGACAGCATGTTAAAAGGAAACAGGAGCCAACCTAAAAGAGTTCTCAATGGCCAAAATTGTAAAATTTTGAGCAATAAGATAAATAATGAATTTATACTGATATAAGTAGATAACAATAAATAAATGAGAGAAGTTTTTTTTCTAACAGAAGAATTTCAACTAATAAATGTAGAAAAAAATGAAGGAATATAAAATTTCCACTAGAACACCACGGTAATGATTGTTATAGACAAATTTACCAGTGGATGCTAAAATTAGTGAGAAAAAGTTTTAGGGGAAACAGGATATTTGTCTAGTCTCAAAGTATCTTCCCCAAGATATATATTAATTACAATGAAAAAATAGTTACTCTATAGTGGAGAAATGCATTATGCACAACCTTAATCAAATGATTGGAAATAAGGTCAATAACAATCACCAGCAATATGACATTGATTTATGTAACCTGTAATATGATACACTGAGAAGGATACATTATTTCTATGACATTCTTGCCAAAAATTAATAAATTCGATCTAATCATGGGAAAACATTGGAAAGTCCAAATTGAAGGAGCTCCTACAAATAACTGACCAGTGCTCTTCAAAAATGTCAAGGTCATGAAAGACAAGGAAAAACTAAGGGACATTTAGAGACTGGAGGAGACTAAGAAGACATGATCACTCAATGTTAGAACAGAAAAAGAAACATTGTGGAAGAAGTGATGAAATACAAATAAAGTCTATAATTTAATAAGTAGTATTATATCAATGTTAATATTATGGTTTTGACAACTATACCATTATGTGTAAGATTTGAAGAAGCTGTGTAGAGGTGATACAAGAACTATGTACTATTTTTACAATTGTAAGTCCAAAATTATTTTAAAATTTTGAAAAAGCTTTAAAAAAAAATATTAAATTATAAGTTAAAGTAGAAAATATATTAATTCTATAAACATTTAAAATAATGCTAAACATCACTAGTTATAGTCATAATATAAATTGAAAGTATAATGAAATAGTACCATGTACCTGTTAGAATGGCTAAAACCCAAAACACTGACAATAACCAAATTTTGTCAAGAATGTGGAGAAAATGGAATCCTTACACATTTTAGCAGGACTGTAAAGTGGTAACAGCTGCCTTGGAAAACATGTGGCAGTTTCCTAAAAAGCTAAACATATACTTAACATGCAACTCAGCAATTCTACTCCTAGGTACCTACCCAAGAGAAATAAAATCATGTTCACACAAAAACTTATACTTGAATGTAGCACCACTATTTTTAAAAACCCTGAACTGGAAACAACCCATGTAAGCTGGAAATGGATTAACAAAATTTGATATATCCATATAAAAGAGAATACTAATTAACAATAAAAGGAAATCACTATACAACATGGATGGTGTATGCTAAATGAAAAAAAAAAAAACAAACAAACACAAGAGCCTAGGTATAGAATTCCATTTATATGAAATGTCCATAAAAGTCACAAATATTGAGACAGAAAGCCAGTGGGCGGTTTCCAGAGAATCACACTGGCTCTACTTCCATTCAACGCATCTACTTCTGCCATTTCTCACCACCTCCAGCGCCTCCTCCCTGGTCCAAGTACTCATTATCTCCTACATGAATTATAACAATAGCCTCCTGATGATCCTGTGCTTCTACCCTTCTTCCCAATTTATTCTCAGCACAGCTAAAACCTAAGCCAGATTGTCTCATTATTCTCTTAGAATTCTCCAGTGGTTCTCCATTTCACTCAGGGAAAAGCCAAAGCTCTTAAATAGCCTGCCTCTCTGCTCTCCTCGCCTATAAATCTCCCATCACTCACTATGCTCCACTCACTCTGGCCTCCTTGCTGTTCCTCAACCATGCCAGACTCATTTCAACATGAGAATCTTTACTCCAGTTCTTCCCACTGCTCAGAATGCTCTTCCTGGGTTCTCAGCTCCCTCAAGTCTTTTCTCAAATTCCATCTTCTCAGTGAGGCCTTACCCTGACATCTCTATTTAATGCTGCAACCTGCTTCCCATACCCCAGAACTCCTGATTTACTCACCCTAACCTTTTCTTTCTTGGTTCCCTAACACTTACCACCTTTAAACATACTAGATAATTAACTCATTATGTTTATTGTCTAACTCCCCTTGTGAGAATGTAATCTCCATAAGGGCAGAAATTTTAGTCTACTTCGTTCACTGATGTGTCCCAAACACTTAGAATAGTGCTTAACATTTAGCAAGGCTTCAATAAATATTTGTTGGAGTGAATGAATAAATGAATGAATGAACAATTAAATTAATAAATCATGAGTTTTAGACAAATAACTATAGTGCAGTAGTGTTACACTTCTAGTGTAACACAAAATCCATTTGCATTGACAGTCATGTATAGATGGTTGAATTCCTTTGAGCAGAGGACAAGGACCCTGAAATTTTAATCATGAAATAACTGCATTCCCTCAGAGCCACTAGCAACTCATAAAGTCCCTTTGTGTGACTTAGAAGGGATGTCCTTTCCTCCTGGCAGATGCAGCCCTGCACCAGGGTGAGGGTTCGGGAATTGAAGTGTGGTCTGGATTTCATCCCACTCACCGCCTCAGCCAGGTGATATCTTGCAGTGCGCAATCTGCCCAGTTGTACTTGACGGTCTGGAATCTGTGTGGACTTCCAGAATCAGCATGTGCCAATAGCTCTCTACTTCCCACACCTCCCACCTCCAAATACCCACACACTCATCACAACTGTGCTCCCAGGTCATCCTGCAAAACTTTGCTGCTCCCATGGTGAATGATTCCTGTGGGCTTACCCTCACCCTTTCCCATGGAAATCTTTGCCCCAGATTCGGTTCTTCCTCATTTACCTCTCTGGTTTCCAAATCTTTTCCTGTGACACTGTCTCTGAGCCCCATTTGCTCTATGACTCACAGTAATGGCCCATTTCCCCTCTACCAGGCCAAACCTCACTTCCCAGCCTAAGGTCAGCACAAAATTATTCCTAGTCTAGACTGCACTACTCCACACCCTCTGTCTCTTCCCTACGGTCCTCAGCTATGCTCCAGACCCCTCGGGTTGCTGTCCTGAGCTCTGTGAAATTGGAGGAAGGTAGAAGGGAGACCTAGAACCTGGGCACAGGATCTCTCAGCCCTGCTTCAACAAATGCACCGCAAATATGACTTTTGCCTAGAAAAAAAATGTTTTATGTTTGAACATTAGGATATGGATATTCTATATCTTCAAGATGGACACAGTCATTTTAACTTTGATAAAACCTTAAGTCACAGTAATCTCCCACTTAAAAAAAATTTCATAGAGCTCCTATTAAATGTCTGGCTTTGAGAGATGGAACTACTTGGTGAGCCCTTCAAGATTAAAAGGCTATAATGCCTTGGTGTCTATCTTGCTGAGACTAATACTTGCTATCAAATATTATAAACTAGATTAAAGTTAAGATATCTCTACTGAAGAAAATGACTTTAATTTTTAAATATTTGATCTGTAGCTGTTCTCTCAAAAAGTAATTAAATGCCAGAGCAAGAATCTTCTTGCATTCTAAATATTTCTTCCCTAATTTATCCATTCTGCAAGTTCCCATCTTTGGTATGTTTGATGAACCACACCCATACTTATGTGGGACCCAAAATTCAAATGATAGAAATGACCTATGATGAGTTATGTTACTACTTCTCTGTTTGAATTTGTCATAGGGGCAGTAGACAGATGCTCCATAGTGGCAGGATGGCCAGGCATTGAGGAAGAGAAGGGGGTGAAGAAGCAGAAAATGAGAATTACAGGAGTCTCTAAAAATGACCCTCTGCCTCAACAACAAAAAATAAACAACATGATTCAAAAATGGGCAAGGACTTAAATAGACATTTCTCAAAAGAAGATATACAAATGGTCAATAAGCATATTTTTAAAATGCTCTACTCATTAGGGAAATGCAAACTAAAACCATAGTGAGATATTACATCACACCCATTAGGATGATTACTATTTTTTAAAAAACCTGAAAATACAAAAATAACAACTGTTAGCAAGGATATGGAGAAATTTGAACATTTATGCACTGTTCGTAGAGATGTAAAATGCTACAGCCACTGTGGAAAACAGTACAGTAGGTCTTCAAAAAATTGAAAATAAAATTATATGATCCAGAAATCCCATTTCTGGGTGTATAGCCCAAAGAGTTGAGAGCAGGGCCTCAAAGAAATATTTGTATACCTGTGCTCATAGCAGCATTATTCATAGCCAAAAGATAAAAGCAACCATCAATGGAAGTATCCATTGATAGATGAATGAAAAAACAAAATGTGGTATATGCATACAGTGAAGTATCATTCAGCCATTAAAAGGAAGAAAATTCTGACATATGCTACAACATGGGTGAACAATGAGGACATTATGCTCGGTGAAATAAGCCAATCGCAAAAGGATTAATACTAGATAATTCCACTTATTTGAGGTACCTAGAGTAGTCAAATTTATAGAAACAGAAAGTAGAATGGTAGTTGCCTGGGCTAAGGGGGAAATGAGGAGTTATTATTCAATGGACATGGAGTTTCAGTTTGAGATGATGAAAAGTTCTGGAGATGAAAAGTGGTGATGGTTTCACAATAATATGAATGTATATAGCACTACAGAGCTGTATGCTTAAAAATGGTTAGGATGATAAATTTTATATGTGGATTTTACCACAATAAAAAATGGGGTAAAATGACCCCCTGAACTGAAAGGGGAAGACAGCTGTGGTCCACGAGAAAGGATAGGTGAGTGCACTCCAATTTGACCCAAGTTTTGATGAGAAGCAGATATTTTCAAACTCTTGTGTATAGTGTCATCAAAGACATAAAGAAACACCTGACTGGCAGGAGTATCAATTGGTATGAACTTTCTGAAAGGCAGGGTGGAAGTATGCATGAAAAGCCTTTCACATGTGTGTGCCCTCTGACACAACAATTCCTCTTCTAGGCGTTACACTTTAAGAAATAATCATAGTTTTTTATCAGATATCTCTATAAAGATTAACATTTGTTTACAATATCAAACAATTGGAAACAAGTTAAATATACAAAAGCAGGTCATGGTGAAACAAAGTATTACAGTGCCACTGTACAATTAATAAAAACTTTATTGTCCAGATAAATACCCAGAAGTGGTATTACTGAGTTCTTTTTTGTCTCTTGTTAAAGCTTTTGTTTTAAAGTCATTTTGTCTGGAGTAAGTCAAACAGAGAAAGACAAATGCCATATTATTTCACTTACATGTGGAATCTAAAGAAGAAAATACACAAACAAAACATAAACAAAATTATAGATACAGAGAACATTTTGAATGTCAGAGAAGGTAAACAAACTTTTCATCAAAGAATATTTAGTTGCATGGAAAAATGTTCTCAATATATCACTAAAGATTAAAAAAATTACAAAATAGTAAGTCCATTATGCATATATTTTTCCTTAAAAATTACATATATATGTAAAGAGAGAGTTATAGTACAGGTGACTTTAGCTTCATCTTTCTACTTTTATTTTCCAAATTTTTCATACCGTATTTGTATTATTAATTATTTCAGAAATAAAAATACTGTATAAATATTTTTAAGTTAAATCCAAGTTTCCTCAATTTCTATTTGGAGAACATGGGGCCCGGACTAGATTGAAATTTTCCCTTGTCAAATGCAAAGAGGGGTGCAAAATATACCACTTTTTTTCATTGTCGTAAGTCAGGACTGTCAAAACTAGATGGTAAGAGAAGATTTAAAGTATTTTAGAGAATAAATTGTGCAATCACTTCAAAAGCACCCATTTGCATGCAGGCCATTGGTATGCTAATTTCCAATCATTCCCATCTTATTCATTAAAACCAGTCACCCAAGGTTGTCTCCAATCAATAATTGAGATTAAAGGTAGGGGAGGGAGTGGCAGGAAGGTTGGGAAAGGCCTCCAGAGCCTGGAAATAGTTACAATACATTTCTGTATTTCAGACTTTCAATTCAGATTCTCATTTCCCCTATTCCGTCACCCTAGTATGTTCATGCCATAAGTTTTAGCCTCTAAATTTATCTGTGTGTATTAGTTCCCCACTTGGTTGGAATCTCGGCTAGAACCTTGTTTTTCATTCATCACAACATGAGTGTGGATTGAATTTTGGAGTCATAATTTCTGGAACAGCTTGCCAGAAAAGACCTGAAATGCTAGCATTGTGATTCCCTGCTACAGGGACAAAGTAAGAGAAGTACAGATGCTGGGCGGTGTTCTCCCACTAGTGGTTCACAGTGGCACACTATGGCTTGTGGGGCCCTCTGAGTACAGGCCTGAAATGTCACAGCCCATGCCACTCTTCTCATTTCTAAAGAAAACTAGGACAAAACCGCTGACATCAATGCAGGGAATTCAGGAAGGCCTGATTACAAGCAGACAAGATGTCAGTGCAGCTGCAGGAGAAAGCTCAGCTTTGTGAAATGCAGAGTCTATCCTTGAAGTTCACAGGCAGGCTGGGCTGCTTCTCCCCAGGAGTTTACAAGGCCTTTACTTCTGGAGGAATACCCAAACTGTCTCACAAAAGAATGAGAGAGTGCATTTATAGGATTTTCCTTGGTGGGTGAGAGGATTGGCACCTCTCCTCTTTCCCATGCTTATCTCCACCTCCACCTGCTTCCTCCTGGGCTTACACAAATATCAACCACCTCATCTTCCAGAGACAGGCAGGAGGCAAAGAGAGTGGGAGGAGGGATGCATGAGGTTCTGACACAAGCACAGTGGCTCAGGGTGACACATGACCTGCCCAGTTACAGGATCTCAAAGATGAACATGTCAATAAAACAGATGTACACTGCCAGTCATGAATTTTGGCATTCATATGAATGTATTCCTGGAAACACAGTTAACAAAATAGTGTAGGCAAGGATGCTTTCCAAGCAATGCCTTACCAACTATTACATGTATATTAAACATACCACGTGTCACTTGCCAGTCAGCTCAGCCCCTTCCAAGTCCCTTAAAGGTCAGCATGACCCTCCAAAGCTAAAGGCAGCAGCGAGAGGTCTCTGAAAGTGTCACTTCAAGATTTAGACCTCACACATTTCACCTCAGCCCGCTGATCTCTGCTTCCTTTTGCAGAAATCCCAGCAGGGAATGTTCTCACTTACCTGCTCTTGGGCTGTAGAGAGAGGAGTCAGTTAACTCATTCTGCCACACCCAGGAGGAAAACCTCAGAAATTCGCTGGTATATGCCTCTTTTATCAGACTTTGGAGAAAAGTGCCAGCCACCTACCCTCAAAAAGCTAATGAGAATTTTTTAAATGCAGGATGGGAGGCGGGGCTTAGGGGACACTAGGAAGAGAAGGCAAAGGAACCAACCCATCAAAGCCCAGCCCCTAGTAACTGGTGATACTGACCACACAAAGCCATTTCCCCATGCCTCCCTTCCTTTTCTCTTCTAGGCTCAGGCTCCCCTGATCACCTAGCGAGGCAAATTTCTGCTGCTCTGCAGCCTTCTGCCATCCCACTCCTAGAGAGAGCTGCTACCACAACTCCACGCTCTCCCTCTCCTAGTCGTCCCCTCCTCCCTTGTGACTGGCAGCGTGATTTTTCTGGCCACAGGGAGATTTGGTTTGCACTCCCTGAATTTGGAAATTCCTGGCTCAAAGTGGATGATGACACATCTTAAGACTCCACAAGCCCCTGAGTTCTTTCCCTTTCCATTCTGGGCCTGTCCTGGACACAATCATTGCCTTCATCTGCCTCCCGATGACATCATCATGTGTCTTGAGGGTTTTCTCCTATAGGTGGACTACAATTGAGCCATCTCCCTTCTCTCACAATGTGAATGTTGGGCAGCACCCTGGGGCTCTTGAAGAAATAATGGAGAAATCAGTATAACAGAAAATAGGTAAGAAAAGTAATCCCACAGAATTAGGGAAGGCCTTGGTTAGTTTAATTTGCATTGACCCAGTTTCATTGCTGAAAACTCAGTACTTAGAGCAAGGGAGAGTGAGCTCACAAATCCAAAAAGCTTCCTACTATTCTTCAAATGTCTCCTTTCTCTACCATTGGTCCGTGGATTTTAAGTACAAATGAGTGGGTGACAAAAATAATTTCCCACCTTAGGAAGTATCAGTTGAGTCTTCTAGCCAAGTTCTAGCTAAGTGTTCTTTTTTTTTTAAGACAAGTGGTTTTCATATGTATAATGGGAAAAAATCACTCAACTTCATTCTTACATAAGAATTTGATGGGGTGGGGAAGGGGGCTTTGGAGTGGTAAATGGAGCCCATCATGCTTGCATTTAACTTCCATGAACCCACTGCATGAGCATAAGCCCCTGAGTGGGCAGGAAGGGACATGAAGTGTGATTGCCTCTTTCAATTCCCATGTACAGTATACATGGGGAAACCATAGGGGAAATGTCTGAACGGTTTTAAAGTTTTGGGTTGACTAATATAGCCAAAAACTTAATTACACAGAAAATGATGATGGCCACACAAGCATGCCCAGGGGATTAAAGCATCCATCCGGGGCCTGCAAAAAACTCTGATGCAGGAAAGATTGGAAGAACTTGATCAGATCATCCACAGAAGACCAAGATGAAGATGCAAAAGAATAATCTGAAAATCAGACTCTTACGAAGCTTCCAGAGTATTACAAGTAGTGAAACATTTGATCAATTAGTTTTTTAACATAATACCTTTGTGGAACAAAAATTGTTCTGTCTCCTTAACTATTCAGTAAAGGCCATTACCCATGCAAAGGCCTTGGTGAGTTTTTTTTCTACCTTAGAGCAAGGATGGTTTTGAAAATTAATAAAAAGGCTAAAATCCCCATCTGGGTCAAGACCATGGGGAGCATGTGGTAATGAAATGTACAACTAAGTCTTAAAGTCAGAAGTAACTATACACATACATTCTCCGAAAACTTGTTGAAATCTTGAGGAAGGCATTAATCTTTCCATAACTTGTAGAATAATAAAGCAATTTCACTTAGTCCTTATAGATCAGGGTAACCCAGGAAACATCTGGATTACATAGGTAATGTAAATTGAATTTGCATTGCATTCGTCTTGATGGTTCTTATGTTTATACAATGATAGAATGGAAAAACATAGCTATTAAAGTGTTCAATTCTGTGGTGTTTATCAATCTACTACCACCACATAAACACTTGCGATGTACAAGGTTTCATCCTAGATGATTCCAAGCAGTGATTCACAAACTTTCTATAGCAAAGATCCAGCCACCATTATTCTCAATCTGTACAGACTGATGTATGGTCCTACTGAGCATGGCTTGTATGCATGTTTGCATAACATGGGACTCAACACAAGAATACAACACCACCCATTCTGGTCCATTTCCTATTCAATATAAAGAAAGAGCCCATGATATGATAAAGATGTGGATGTCATAGCAATGGCACACTGCTTGAAAGTTCTAAACTCTTACTCTTAATCGCTATAGTTACTTCATTTCAGACCTATAAGAGTTTGCTAATAAATATTGGTTTGCACACTGCAATTTGAATAGCACTGCTCTAAAGCATACCCGTAAATATAAAATTCCTGCTTTCAAGAAATTTACAAATGTTCCATTAAAGTAATACACATGGAAATGTGCTCATCATAAGACAAGGCAATCACAAAATTATTTACAAATAATAATGATTGATTCCAAATGAATTAATATATCATACAAATTATGAGTTTTTATAAAGAAGCAATTTGGAAACCAGAAAATTAGGAGCAGGAAAAGAAGAGAGAAAAAGAGAGAGATAGAAACAGAGAGACAGAAACAGAGACAGAGACAGAGTGGGAGGGAAGAAGGAAGGAAGGAAGGAAGGAAGGAAGGAAGGAAGGAAAGGAAGGAAGGAAGGAAGAAGGAAGGAGGAAGGAAGGAAGGAACTAGATTGTGGGGATGGAGCAGAAGAGAGGTTTGTGAAGGGAAAAGACCTTCAGTGGGGTCTTGAGGGCTGTATAAGATCAGGATAATTTTAAAGATATCAGGAAGAATATGAACAGAATTTTGAGTTCCAAATTTTCTATGTGAGTTTAAGAGACAGTAAGCAAATTTGTTTGGCAGGAAAAGAGAGTTGCAGAAATATAATGGAAGAGCAAGTGCAAAGAACAGGTTAGGGCCAGAATGTAGAAGTCACTGAATGCCAGATACAGAGCTTAGGCTTCATCCTGTACATTTATAGACAACAGAGAACCAGAAAAAAAAAATGGGGGCAGCATTTCATATGACTTATTTAGCCCATAAATTATTCAATATACACTGCAGGTACAAAGAACTGTGGATCTACGAGTGATATACAGGATGCACTGGGGGTTAAGTAAAGCTCAGAGGCTGTAGTTTAAGGTGAAGGTAGGGCTCTGAGCTTGAACTAGGGCAGTCATGAATAAGAAAGGAATGAGATAAATCCAAGATGTGATTCCAAGGAAAAAAAAAGGTGGGGCTGTCTTTAATTACTATTTACAATTGCAAATGAAGAATACCTTCTTCAGCATTCCTCAATTTGCCAAACTCTGTATCACCCTTCAAGACTCATCTCAAATATCATCCCCTCTGCAGAAACTTCCCCAAGGGTTTATTTATTTTCCCCTCTGTACCCACAGCACATCTCTTACCATCCAACTTTGAACTTCTCACTGGCAAGATAATTGAATGAAAAGCAGAAAGAGGAGTCACGGGTGACTCTGAAGGTTTTAAGGAAAGCTAACTTGGCAAATGGTAATGTGCAGTGACATTTCTGAGCATAGTTTTCTATCAAAAACCCCTTCCTCAGAATTATACCAATAGAATAGTCTTTTGGACTTATGTGCTTAGTAATGCTAATCACCAGAATAATAAAGCACACACTAAATGTTCAGGTTCAAATAAAATAATAAAAACATACTCATACATACACTTAACTTTTATCTATAAAAATAATTTTATTGTTCGCAGGACATTTCCAGTTAGTCTTCCTGTGCCTCTTCTAGACCAGTCCCCAAACGTCCTGTCTTGATGATACTACTGTTTGTGCTATTACTCTATCTATTAACACTAGCCCATTTCATCATTGAAGAAAAACTAGGGGAAAAAAGGAGTAATAATTTCAGTAGCTAAACAGTCACTCTATCATAGTCCCCCCAACTCCTCCTTGGTCTGAAGCAGTCAGGAAGAAATAGTGGGGCACCATCAAATTAAAATGTCCTTCTTATGAAATATATTTATTCATGGAGACTGTCTGGGTTAGGACATTGTGGATATAAAGAGTAAGAAGAGAACTAGAACCATAACTCATAATAAAACCATGGCCAATAGGATGAATTTTTTTATAGATCATAACTTTCTATTATTTTTTTGAGAAAATAAATTTGTAAAGAATATAATAAGCTGATCTATACAAAGAAATTAAGTGTTTTACATTTTGAATATATATAATAACCATTAATTCTTAAAAATATTTGTATATCTGTAAATACATAGCTATATAGATATAGATTAAACCCTAATTAATAAATCTTAAGATAACTTATTAGATTTTTAAAGTGGAACATTGAACGCTAACAAATTAAATTTAAAAATTAAAGTTTTGTGTTAACATATAGCTTTATATTAAGATAAAAAGAAATCTTTGTTTCTTGCAAGTAGTGGTTTTCCCAGCCCTCATGTGGATGGAGAAAAGAAGAACTGCTAGCCAGGAGAAGAGAAGGGGACGTCTCCCTGAGGCTGGAGGGGATTCCAAATCGAGGAGCAGAGCTGAAAGTCAGCTTTAAAGTCAAGAATGGAATTCACAAATTGCTAAGTCAAACTCCTTCAGAGGACTTGTTAGGACCTGTTTTTTAGGTGAAGTGGGAGTGGAGCTGGGAGATGTACATAGTTTGTACCAAAGCCATTGCTCTGATTTGTTTTAAACCAATGTTTACCTTCTTTTATATCTAGTAGAAGCACAGGTTGAAAAGTTTCAAAACACTAGTATAGAGAGAGAGGAGCAAAGGCAAATTTTTGGAAACATCTTCATTCAAGGGAATAAGATGATGAAGAAATTACAGATAAAGCATTGACATAGCAGAGGTAGAAGTGTAACAACTAAGTTCATTAGCCTTGGAAACCAAGTGATCTCAGTGACATTTTGGAAGACAGTTTTGTGATAACTGGGGTGGGAACCAGATTCCATGGGGTGGCTGCAGAAGCACGGGCTGAAGACTGACTATTATTTCTACTCAGAACTTCTTCTGCATGTGTTAGTAATCCCAAGTTAGATGGGGTAAAGTCATCCAACCCCAAGCTTACCTATAGATGAAAACAAAGGGACTTCATCACAAGAAGTAAAGGAAGCCCACAGATAATGGAACCACACACACAAAAAAAGAAGAAAAAAGCCAAGAGAGTCAGCAGAAATTTATATAGCAGAGTGAGCCTGACAGCAGGTAAGAGTATAGATACACACACACACACACACACACACACACACACACACACTCATACGCATACACAAAATATAAAGTTTTATGACTTTAATTAATGGAGCGCATTGCTAGCAGCTCTAGGATAGAACTCTTGAACAGAGAAATGCTCCAGTTAAGTCTCAAAGAGGAAATGGCAGAGTTGTGAGAGGGCTCTGGGAGTTGGCTGCTCTGTCCCAGAGAAGAATATTGGTGCTTTTCCCTGAGGCTCCTGAAGGTGCCTGACATGACAGCATAGACAATCATTCACCCAGCTTCTGCTACTGCTAGATTTCCATACACCCTCCCTTTCACTCTCCACCTGTTGTGTATCAGAAAGTTCTGAAGAGTGAGTTCCTGTTTGCTAGAAAAGCTGCTGTTTACCTGGTGAGCTGTGGTTCAATGCATTAGGGATGACTTCACAGTTCAGCTCTATGGAAAGGTGCCTCAGGGGAAAGTTCCAGGTGGAGACTACAACATCCAGAGCTACCCTTACAATCCTGCCTCTCTCTCTCTCTTCAGCTTCCCACTGCTGCCACGCCTCAAAGCTTTGGGAAAGTTTCATTGCATGCAACCCTGAGAATGGCACTGAAGCCTCACACTATCCAGACACAAGGGTGGACAAATTGTTTTCCCACTTGGTTCAGTAGACAAATAGCAGTTTGTTTCCATATTCGACTTGAGCTTCTCCACACCAGATCCAAAGCCTGGTACCACTGCATCATGAGAACATTTCTTCCTCCTCCTCTCTGCCTCAGCTGTGAGCAAAACCTCACATCAAAGTGCTTTCCTAAGCCACTATGGAGGGAGCCAACAGTGAAAGTAGAAAGGCAGCTTTGAGCCCTTGAACCATCATGTTCTGTTAACCTCAAGGGTTCCCTTTCAACCCCATCTGTACAAAACTCCTTCCCCTGGATGAGATCATTCCACAGAACTTTAAATAGAAAGCTAGAAAAAGTGTGATATGGCATGGTGCTATGGTGAGTTAGGCAAATAAGCGGGAGGACAGGATATAAGATGAACTGTGATATCATCAGAGAGAGGATGTTTGGGGACTGGGCTAGAAGGGACACAGGAGAACTAACTGGAAATATCCTGCTGGTAGCTAGAGAGAGATGCAGGAAGAGCATCTAAGGAAAAAGTAAAACCTGGGCACATAGATTTAAGTCTTCCTCTAAAGGGACAAGTGATGTCATAATAACGAGAGGGCCATCTGTGTATGAGGATAGAGCCAGGAGCTTTACATACATTATCTCACTAACCCTCACAATGACTGTATGATAGCACTCAAGGAGGTGAAGCTCAGAGTTTGACCAAGGTCACACAGCTATTAAATGATGGAGGCATATGTAAACCCAAATTTACTTGGGTTTCCTTATCTTTTTTCCAGGGTGACTCATATCTAAATAAGACCCTCACAGAAGTTTTCATTAGATGCTACGTGTATATCCAAGAAGAACGAGGGAATGATTCTAATGATTAAAACCCACCTGCAATAGTTAGCAGTAACATTTGGTGGTACATAATAGAAACCCCCAAAATAGTGGCTTAAACTAGAAAAGAGTTTATAGGGCCACTGGATAGCCTATACCAGAGAGGACAGTTCATATTGTGCTCCAGGAGGAGCCATTGTGGGTGACAGCAGAACTGGGGGCTTGTTTTTCTTTCTTCTGAGAAGAAATCAGAGGTCAGGCCAAAGCTGGTGTGGCAGTCTCTCAAATCATGAGGAACCCAGGTTCTATCTAGATTTCCACTCTACCATCTTCATTGCTCATGCTTACAAGATGGCTGCTGGGACTCCAGAAATCACATCCATGATCTAGGCAGGAAGGAGAAATGGCAAAGAGGAAAAGGAACAAACTTGCCTGAGGCAGCTCCCTTTAAACTGCTTCTTTGAAATCTGAACATCTACCTGGTCGCCTCCATTTATACCTCATTGGCCATAACTATATTAAATCATCATTCTTACCTGGGTTGGGAAGACAGGAGGTGTAGCTTTTTTTAACTGAGCATATCATTAACCCTTAAAGAAAACAGGGATTTTGTTAGTAGCGAGAAGAGAATGGATGTTGGAGATCAATCTAGAAAGAGTTGCCACCTCACTTCCATGACTGAATTACACTTGGATGATAACACCTGTGTGTTCTACTGCCAAGTCTCAGCTCATTCACAGGGTCAGCCTCAGGCATGGAAAACATGGCCTCTGACCAGAGAATTTCATCGTTAAATTCAATAAACACTCCTAAAGAGTATTGATTTGAGGTCAGAGAATGGAGACAATGGGTTTTAGACCGTGCATTCCCTCATCGAGAGACTGGATAATGGGAAATATAAGAACCACAGTTGTGCTTATACCATTACAAAGATGAGACCATGGCCCCACCATGAGAATTCAGGCCTTTTTGTTCACCCACATATCCAACTTCATGGATTTAGGTGATGAAAGAAATAAGCCTGATAAGGCAGGTTCCTTTAAGTGTGCATTGCTCATCTGTAATGCACAGCTTGGACTTCAGAGTCCTGGCAGAAACCATCACTTGGGTATAGCTTGACCAGATATCCATCCTTAAAAATATCTAGAAATGTATTGTTATGGGTTGAATTATGTCCCCCCAAATTAATGTGTTGATAACCCCCAGGACCTCAGAATATGACTGTATTTAGAGATAAGGTTTTTAAAGAGATAACAAAATTAAAATGAGGTCATGAGTGTGGGTCCTAGTTCAATAGGACTGATGTCTTCATAAGAAGGGAGATTGGGACACAGACACACAGAGAGACGATCACGTGAAGACCCAGGGAAAAGATGGCTGGCTACAAGTCAAGAAGAGAGGCTTCAGAAGAAATCAACCCCACTGACACCTTTATCTTTAACTTCCAGCCTCTGGAATTATGAGAAAATAAATTTCTATTATTTAAGTAACACAGCCTGTTGTATTCTTTGCGGTAGTCCCAGCAAAGCAATACAGATTCTTTCACAAAAGAAATCTAAGGAAAAAAAAAAAAATGCAATTGACAAAACAGTTAACTGAAGAAGTGTAATTCTTCACATATGAAGCTACAATTTCACACAGTGGAATTCTGTTACTTTTAATTTTCCTCACTAAGAACTTAGATCAGGTTGAGGTAAATGCCTCTGTCCTAGTCTGGCTGGAATACATCAATCCTTTCCTTCTGCTTCTTTGAATCAGGATTTTTACCAGCCTTCACAGAGAACCTTTTGTCGCATTGACCTCCATTCTTCAAAACTCCATCTTTAAGTGTAGTTCCCATCAACTATATTTCTAGACTCTGGTGAAAGCAAGACCTATATGGTGATGAAATTCACAATGCTTTTTCTTCAAGGTACTCATGCCTCTGGTGTTTCAGCAGCTGCTGCTCGTTAGCTAGAAAATGGCCTCTCTATTTATGCTCTTTGCTTTGTCCTGTGATTTGTGGGGGAGGGAGTATTGGTAGGAAGAAAGAAACTTCCTGTTTAGATAGATACTGTTGCCAACAACAAAATAACTTCCTACCATTCTTCAGGCTTCCTTGACTGGATGATACTTCATATTTGACACTATCACTGAACTCTACCTCTTGTCCATTCCCCAACATTTGATATTTAACTATTTTGTTCCTATTATGAGTAGGATGCAGGAGCTTTGCCAACTCTTCCTTGCTTGGTGTTTTTGAATCAAAGCATTCATCTAAGAAGAGAAGGAGAATTCGATGAAAGGGGGCCAGAGGAGCATGCCACGACTCATAGATTGATGCCCAGAGTCCCACAGCCTGCTTAGGGCATCAACCAAAACAGCAGCCCAGACAGCCCCACTCACCATAGAGCCTAGACTTCTTGCTCATCATTTAGCAAATTTGTTAAATAAATAGATTAAAATTAGCAAAAAAAAAATACATAAAAGGTAACAACTATAATGGAAATAATGGAAAATAGGATGAAAATAATGGAAAGCAGGATGAAATAAACCATTACAGATAAAAGCTAGACAGTTTTAAAAGTAAATAAATATTACATGCTAAGGAATTACATTAAAAGGATGAAACAGGATTATTTAATTCTTTTAGATACAATGTTAAAAGAGTTACTAAAAGGGTAAAGTGGCAAATACAAGAGGAAGTAATGAGAGCAATGGACCCTGAGGCCACAGAGGAACCCTGAGGGCT
Source organism: Eonycteris spelaea (assembly GCA_003508835.1). NCBI lineage: Eukaryota > Metazoa > Chordata > Mammalia > Chiroptera > Pteropodidae > Eonycteris > Eonycteris spelaea. Next base: position 1,280,655 of record PUFA01000211.1, on the reverse strand, counting down.
ACTTCCTCCAGGACACAGGCTGAGGCCCAGGACTCACTGCAGGACAGGAAGCGTCCGCCCGCAGTGCATCTTGCCAGCAGGCTGAGAAGTCTATGAGCCCCTTCGCTATTCCAGATGATTTCCCTAGGGCCCAGTTAGCATGTAAATGCAACACTCAGTTGGCAGGCAGGGTCATTCCTCCTCAGACAGACAGGCCACCTGCCGGAACAGGGCTGAGTGTGCAGAGGAGCTCACCAAGAACAAAAATCTGCTGACAAGGCTATTTCTAAACACGAGACTGTCTTAAAGAGAAAAAGGGCTGTAATTCAGTGAACAGATCAGACTTCAAGAAGAAGGATATATTAAAATGTCGCTGGGCAGGGTTCTAGTCCCAGGTCCGCCTCTGAGTAGCTGCAGGATTCTCGGCAAGTCAATTACTTACAGTGTTCCTGTAAGTAAATGAGGAGAATAAAGCATGGAAGCTCCACGGTCACCCCCAGCTCCTACGGTATTGGACCAAATTCACTCATTTTCCTCCAACTGGTTTGGGTAGATGGGACTGCCCTGCACCTGCACAGAGTAGGCCCTGCTTCCTGCCCTTGGGCCAGAATCCAGCACTGAGTTGGAAGTCTAGAGTCCTTAGATGCCAGCACTAAGGAGTGAGGCCAGAAGCCTGAAGCAGCTGAGGTCAGATACCCAGGAGGTTGTTTGCAGAAATATCCTGACCTGGCCGAGAAGGCAAACAGAGTGGAACGTGGATGGGATTCAGGAAGGATCCTGCAGGGGTTTTCGCTCGTGTGAGCTGCATAAGCCTGAGGATGGAGACTGAGGGCAAAGCTGAGCTCTGGGACGGGCAGGAACAAGGTCAGGAACAGAATGCTCAGGTCATTCTCTGAGGACAGAAATAGGCTAAAGCTAGCTGAAAGCTCCAACCCCACACTTGTGGCAGGCACTCCACACTCTGACATAAGTATATGTGGTTGTCACTGAGATGTGCTGCCCAGGTCTCCCCGTGAAGAAGGACTTGTAGCCCGGCTGTGGGGAGTATGTCAGCAGACAGACCCCACTTACCAGCTCCTTCAGGGTCTACCCTGAGACCGAACTAGACAGGGGCATAAAGTGGCTCTTTCATCCCCAAACGAAACCACTCTGAGGCTTGGGCTTGTGGGTGCCTATGTCATTTTGGCTTCTCCCTCTGCCCAATGTTGCTTCCTTCCCAAACTCCATCTCTGAGCCTGCTTCTGGAGAACCCAATTTGCAACTTCGAATGGCTCCACTGTGACCCACAGTGTCTAGCTTGCAGGCTGTGTCTCCTGGGGCTTCCTCAAATGAGAGGTCTTAGACAGCTCAGCGCTGCAGTCGGCTTTATACTGGCTGGCAGGGTGTGCATCTCTTTCCAACCCTGTGTTCAGTGATGGTGGTTGATAGCTTGCAATTGCCATGGTGAGAGTATTTACACTAGGGAAATTGTCAAACACTGTAAGTCAGGGCTTCTTTTTTTTTCCTCGAGAGTCGGTTGTTAAACATTTATCAGCACACACTACTTCTAAATACTAATAGGACTAGACTATTCATAGAGGCCCACTTTGTTCTATAGCATATTGTGCAGAGGGCAGATGTTAGGAGAGAGGAATGAACATTAGAGAAAATGCAGAATAAAGTTTGCAGATGAATTATTCCAAAAGCAGATTTTCTGAGAGAGACTCTTGGACGCCCTTTCTTTTTTTTTCTTTTTTTTTTTTTTTTTTGAATGCCCTGTTCTTATAAGGAATGGCTTTGAGCTGGCAGCCACAGCATATAGAAACCTCAATCCCGGGATTCCCCATCACCTGGAAGAAGTCTGTTCAGGTTCCTGCTATTGAGGATGATCAGGGAGACAGGACACCGATGCAATAGCAGAAAGTAGCATTTATTGGTGCTGGCACCGGCTCAGTGGATTCACATCCAAAGGCTGAGCCCCAATCACAGTGAGGCTTTCCCTTTTACACACATCTTATACTTCCTCATAATAAAATGTATTTTGATTGGTTGGCAGGCCATAAGGGGAGTGACCACCTTGGCCAGTGGTCTGTGCCACATCAGCTGTGACACTGAAAGTCCCTTACTTATTATGGGAAGGGAAGTGAACAACCTTAGACTGTTGTAGGAAATGGTTAGCTTGGCCTCTGCTTCCACATTCCCCTTTGATGCTCAGGCTCAAGATTAGGTCAAAGAGCATCATCTTCATCCTGTTCTTGACCTAAAGGCTGATAATTCCATGTGTGTATTTCCGTACTGACTACCTATCCTGATCCTTCTTTACATTTCAGGGGTCACACTCAAGGGTGAGCTTAGGAGAAACACAGAGTGCTCAGGGTATGTTGGCCAACTTGGTGGGGTGTCGCCACCCTCAGGCTTCTGCGCGCATGGATTGGCAGCTTCCAGTGTGACCAAAAGCGGGGCCGATGCTCTTTTGTTCTGGAAGTCCAGTCGGCATCTTCTTTTAGAGGGTTAGTCTGAGGGGCTCTATGGAGTCTAAAACTGCATTCCCAGTCTGTTACCTCTGGCTTAAGCCTGCTATGGTGAATCCAACATGTTATCTCAGCAACCTTTACTGCAGTGGGGGTGGACAAGATATCAGTGAATGGACCCCTCCAAAGAGGATTCAAGGTTGGACATTCCATTTCTTGACCTATACCAAATCTCCCGGCCTAAAGGAATGGGCCTCAGTAGTCAGACTAACAGGCAGCCTTTCCCTAACCCAGTGTTTGAGAGCCTGCAAAGTAGTACCCAGGGTTTGTAACTGCTGTCTCAGAATCAATTCACCTATGTCCTTTAGGTCTCATATTCCCATGATGAGTGAAGGTGGTCGCCCATACAGGATGTCATAGGGGGAGAACCCAGTATTCTTGGATGGGGTCAACCTGATTCTTTTTTTTTTTATTCTTTTTTAAAAAATTATTTCTTTTAATTAGTTTCAAGTATACAGTACATTGGTTAGACATCTATATAGTTGGTAAATGACCCCCACAATTACTCCCCCCTCCCTGGACCCTCCACCTAGCCACATATTAATGCTAACTGCATTCCCTATGCCGTGCTCCCCATCTCCATGACCAACCATCGGCTACAAATTTCTACTTCTTTAACACTTCACCCCATTCTCCCAGCCCTCCAAACCTTCCTCCCCTCTGTCCATCACCAAATTGTCCACTATATTTGTCTGTTTTCGATTAGTTTGTTCTTTTTTTCCTTAGATTCCGCATATAGTGAAATCATATAGTGTTTATCTTTCTCTGTCTGACTTAAATACCTTCTAGGTCATCAAAGCAATATCTTTTTCCATCCCTTCCTTTTCATATGTAGGGTCTTGCTTTTTATCTTTCAGCCACTCTATCTTTTGGTTGGAACACTTAATTCTTTTCCATTTAAGGTATTATTGATAGGAATGTAGTTGTTACCATTCTTTATTCCTGTTTTTGATTTTTTTTCTTAAAGAAGTCCCTCCAACATTTCCTGTAATACTGGCTTGGTGGTGATAAATTCCTTTAGCTTATTTTTGTCTGGGAAGCTCTTTATCTGTCCTTCAACTCTAAATGATAGCTTTGCTGGATAAATTATTCTTGGTTGTAGATATGGGTCTTCATCCTGTTGAATATTTTTTGCCAAGCCCTTCTGTCCTATAGTTTCTTTTGAGAAATCAGCTGCCAGTCTTATGGGTGTTCCCTTATAAGTAATTATTGTTTTTCTCTTGCTGCTTTTAATATTCTTTCTTTGTATTTAACCTTTGGCATTTTAATTATGATGTGTCTTGGTGTGGGCCTCTTTGGATCCCTGATTTTTGGAATTCTCTGAGCTTCCTGGGGTTTTATGTCCATTTCCTTCACCAGGTTAGGGAAGTTTTTCATTATTATCTTCAAACAGCTGTTCAATCTTGATTTTCTTCAGTTACGCTGATCAGACAGATATTTGGAGCCTTAATAGTGTCCCATATGCTCCTTAAATTATTTTTATAGTCTTGGCATCTTATCTCTTGCCATTCTTGATGTCCTTGGCTTTTCTTTCTAGATAGGGCATTTGATCCTTTTCTTTATTCACTTTGTTTATTCCTTTGTTTATTCCATTTAATATACTTCTCATCTCAGATAATGTGTTCTTCATTTCAGACTGGTTCCCTTTTATAATTTCCATTTCCATTTTTATGTTTTTTTATCTCTTTGTTGAAGTTCTCACTGAATTTACTACACTTCCCAAAAGTTCATTGAGCATCTTTATAACCAGTGTTTTGAACTCTGCATCTGTTAGATTACTTGACTCCATTATTCTGGATCTCTGTTCTGTTCTCTATATGGTTTCTGCTTCTTTGTCTTCCCATTTTGGCTGCCTTTCTGTGTCTGTTTCTATGTACTAAGCAAAGCTCCTAAGTCTCTGTCTTATTAGTGTGGATTTGTGAAGTAGGTGTCCAGTGGCACAGTCCTGAGAGGGGTTCAGCTGCAGGCCAAACTTAGCCCAAGCCTCTACCCCTCCAGGGCCACCTGTTAAGATTCAGCAAGCAATCCACAGATGCTGTGCTTATAGTTGCCTCAAAAGGCCATGCCAGAACCTGAAACCAGTTGCCTCCACTATAAGTGTAGGAGCTGCTCAGAAAGGAGCACCTGACTCTCTGAGGATGTACCTGGATGTGGCTTGGGTGGGGCTGCGAGTTGGAGGAGGCGGGGTTTCAGGGAATCCTCTGGGAGGAGCGACCTCTGTTATCCAGTTTGATGATGTCACAGCTATGGTGGCGCTGTGTCTGTGCACTGGGAGGGGAGAAGGCTTAACAGGGAATAATGGATACCGCCTACACTTCTGTACAGAACAAGTCTCACCTGGGCCTTTACTCGGACAATGTCTCCCTATAAGTCCCTGGTGCCCCCTGCACGCAGCCGAATCAGCACTGGTGCTCAGAGTGAGCAGATACATCACTGCAAAAATCCTCTCCCTGACACGGCCCCTTTAAGAGGCATCTGCTGCTGCCACTTCCACTGCCACAGCCTCCATCTCACTCAGCCACTCGAGACCGGGCAGCCCTGCGTCCTTGCCCTGTCTTACTGGCATTACAGTGTGATTTCTTGGACTTCTCCCTAGTTGTATGGCTTGTTCATCTAGATCCTAGGCAATTTTTCCTTGCTGCTGCTCCTTGTTACATCACAACTTTGATTTGGTCTCCAGAGGATTAACAGAGACTCTATAATCTACGTCATTTTTTTTTTCTCTCCTCTACCCCTGACCTGATTCTTAATAGTGCCATGGGGAGGACTTCATCTCAATATAGATGTGTCTCCTGACACGGTTTTCTTAACTGAGTCTTAAGGGTCTTGTTCATGCAGTCCACCTGTCCCAAACTCTGTGGTCAATAAGCGGTATGCAATTTCCATCTAATATTAAAATTTTGGCGAGAAGCTGCAGTATTTCTACTAGAAAGGCTGGTCTGTTATCTGAGCCAATGGTAATTGGTAGGCCAAATCATGGAACAATTTCTTGTAGGAGCTGTCTGGCTACTTCTCAGGCCTTCACAGTCTGGGTGGTATAAGCCCCTACCCAACCAGAATATGAGCACGCAAAGACTGAAAGGTACTTATAGCCTGGGATTGGGGCATCTCGGTGAAGTTTACTCCAGGTCCTCAAAGAGTGTTCCTCCCACACTCTGGACTCCCAGAGTGGCCCATGGCATCTGTTGTGGGTTGTTTTGAGCACATACCTCACCTCATTCACACACACTACTCGGGGATGCTAGAGAGCCGGGGGATGTAGAAATACCGACCCAATGTGTTTTAAGGCTGGGGCCAGGGCCTGAGAAATTGCTATTCACCCATCTTCAAACTTCCACCATCCACTAGATAGGTAACTCCCATTTTCAGTCTTATCCTACAGAACCCTGAGACACCTAGGAACTCCCAAACCTGACATCAGGTAGAAACCAGGCATCCTCATGCTGTGTGCTTAACATCTTCAAAGTCCTTTTGTTGTGCCTGTTCCCACACTAGACGCTCTTGTTTGCCCCCTTTTTGGCTTGTCTCTGTGAAAGGAGGCCTATGGTTTCAGTCACCACAGAATTTTCTGCCATAAAGTCAATGGGTCGGCCCCCTATTCAGATGATAGGTTCCTAGGGGCCTAACAGAATGGAGCTCAGTCTGGCCTTAGTCTCCCAGGGCAGCCAGGCCAACAAAATCATCTTCTGGAGCCTCGGGTGGTCGCTGTGTTGACTGGTCCCATCCTTGGAACACTTGGCCTCTTCATCTGGAGCCTGGAGTGAGCCGGTAACTGCCCAGCTGTTGGGGGCACTCGTTTTTCCAGTGACCCTTTTGGTGGCAACAAGTGCACTGGTCTTGCCCCAACCTCATTTCTGAGTGAGGTGGTTCTTCCAGTTGCTGATCTTCCTCTGATTCCAGTTCTTCCGGTTGCTGATTCTCCTCTGATTCCACCCCTGGCCTGTCAGGGCACCTCTCTAGGAGTGTCCTGATCGTTCTACCAGAGCAGCAGCGAGCATATCTACTTTCCATCTTATTTTTCGGTCTGCCTCCATTGGGCTTCTTGGTAGAGCTGACAATTGACCACCTCTAACAATTGACGGGTATTCAAAGCAGTAAAGCCCTCCAATTTTTGCAGTTTGTGGATGTCCTCCTGGGCCTGACCAACAAAAGCTGCACTAACCATCCTCTGGTTTTCAGCCACCTCTGGGTCAAAGTGGGTGTAAAGGCTAAATGCTTCACACAGCCTCTCATAGAATTCCTTGGGTCCCTAGAGTACCTCTGAGGTCTTACTCATATTCATGGCTTTCTTTCCTCCTTCTTTCAGACCACCTAGGAGGGCCCTCCTGATAGCACTCAAGCATTTGGAGTCCCATTGGGGGTCCTCCTCGGGGAACCAGTTTTGGGTATAGGCCTGAGTGTTTAAGTTCCCTGCCGGGACATGTTCCTCTAGCCACTTTAAAGTAGCCTGAGTGACTCACTGGCTCTCCTCTGTATTGAAAAGGGTCAGGAGGAGCTAGATGGCAATAGGCCAGGTGGGCTTATGCATCTGGATGATAGATTGCAGTAGGCCTGAGACTTCTCTGTGAGGGAAGGAGTATGATTTTTCCAGTTTAAGAGGTCAGTGGTAGTGAAGGGCTGGTACACAAAAGTATGTCAGCTGCCCTGTATGTGGCCATCCTGGTCATAATATATGGGGCCCCGTGTTTCACACTGGGTAATTGGAGGGCCTCTCCTCTAGACACTGCTGCTTTTGGTCGGGTTCCGGTCAGGCCATAGGGAGTCAGTACAGGAGACGGCAGAGAGTACAGGGTTTTGCACACGAACTTGGGGACAAAGGTTTTGGGCATAGCTGGCTGCTCCGGGGCCCGTGGCAGGGGTGGATAAATGAGAGTATATGGCGGTGGAGTATCCTCTGGCTCACTTGGCAAGATTGGTCTTTTTTTTTTTCTTTAAGTTAGCGTTTGGAGGTTGCAGTGGCCAATATTACAGGCTCTCAACCAAGGGGATCGTGTTGGGACCACATCCTTCCACCTATCAATATAAGGGAACTGGTCTGGATGACCAGGATTCCTTATAATGACCTGATAGACCTTGGATATGACTGCCTTGTCAAGGGATCCTTCTGATATCCACCCCCAATGAAATGAGGGCCAATCTATCTCACAAAAAGTATGAAGTTCTGGGAGGTGAGCTTTACACCATAATCTCCTGAAAAGCCCTCCTTAAAATTCTTTATCATACATCCTAAGAGGGTCTTCTAACTCTTTTGTTCACCATATTCCACCCATGTGATGGTGATGCACACGTGCTCAGGGATTCACTTAGCCTGTCTCTGGCAGCTTCCCTTGCGGGGGTATTTCAGGCACCTCTTAGCAATTGATGGGTCAGTATAAACTCCCAACTCGGATCACTAGGTCATGGCTTTGTCCCTCTGCAGAGACTACTCAGGTGACCTCAGGAGTTGATCAAACTCCCCTTCTGCCTTTTTAGAGGCAGGTCAAATACCTGGACCCAGGTCCTCACCAGTCCATTGGGCGGTGCTCCTGCACTACTCCTCCCCCACACCAGAGTCTGTTGTGCTCTCGGAGATGCTGCCCTGGTTTGCTGGAAGATTCATTTCCTCTATGAACAACAGGTCTGCTGGCACATGGTGGAGTCCACTTCTCCCAGCATCCTGAGACCAAACTCCGATAACAAGGGAGGTGAAAACTAGCTACTCTGAATCCCGGACGAGCCCCCAGAAATGTAGCAGGATACTCGGGCAGAGAGACGAACATCGAGGCAATAAGCAAGCAAGAAGTAGCATTTATTGGTGCTGGCACCGGCTCAGCAGATTCACATCCAAAGGTTGAGCCCCAATCACAGCAGGCTTTCCCTTTATCTCATACTTCCTCATAGTAAAGTGTATTTTGATTGGTTGGTGGGGCGTAAGAGGCCAGTGGTCTGTGCCACATCAGCTGTGACACTGAAAAGTCCCTTACCTATAATGGGAAGGGTTGTGAACAATCTTCAACCATTGTAGGAGATGGTTAGCTCACCCCCTCTACCACACTGGCTTCATGAGTGCAGCTGGGCAAGGCTGTCTCTCTAATTCAGGGGAAGTGAAGACTGCAGCACACAAACTTAAATGTAGTTCATGGGATCATTTTCTTAGTAGTGTGCAAGGTAGCACATATTATTAAACTCCACCCTTTCTGCCATTTTGGGGAATTACTATCTGGCCTCCCCATCCTGCCACAATATCCTCACCCCTTTCTAATCCCCAACAATTTCAAGAGTCATCACACAGGTAAACACATAACTCCGGGTGCCTAAAAAAGTAGGGTCTCCAACTTGGCATCTCATTTTTGAAATGTTGTCAACCTATAATCCAAGAGGAGAGCTATGAATTCTTAGAAAGATAGTAAAGTCTTTTTAAGCCATTTTAATGAGGAATAAACATTTATTGAACAAATATGTATTCAATGTTCACCCAGGCATTTTGCTAACTGCCATATTCTGCGAAGGGTGATGAGAGTTGCCTTATGAAAGGGTCTAGCTGACTGGGTCCAGGTGAAGAGGGAACAATGAAACATTGGGCAACTAAGAATGGGGCAAAATATATTTGTTGTCCTTTAAATAAGTATGGAGAGAAATCTTCCGTTAGGCTAGTACATTTGCCTCTAAAATATGGTTCATAAGGAAGTAATTCATCCATTTTCTAATGGTATTCAGATATGGCTCAAAGTGGAAACATCATAGACACTTGTTAAATGAATAAATGAGCCAACCTTGACTTTCAGATATCCAGAGATGATTAGTTCTGTCTTAGAATACATAAAATGAATAAAAACATAAAAGGGCAATCATATTATGAGCTGAGAGCATACACTGAGCATTGACTGAGAGAATGTATATGCTAAAAATAAAAACAGGAAGCTTGCCAGGGAATCAGATCAAACCTGGAAAGAACTCGTCCTGTCAGCTCAGCTGAATTGCTTTAAGGTGACAGAAGTAAGGGTGGACTTACTCTGTTTCCAGTTATTTTTCCTTGAAAATGAGAAAGATAAGGAATTTAAATCTCCTCAAAAATGGGAAGATGAAAGTTTTTAAATTAAGGCTTTCCACACTGACATACTCAAATTTTTCATAAAAAGCTAAACATCAAGGGTTCTTACTTTTGGGACCCCAAAAGTACAAGAACGAACTCTAATCACTGAGTGGTGGTGGTCTCTAGGAAACCAGAGGAAAGTTATGATGGGACAGAAGTGAGTAAAGATGATAGCGTTGTCATTATGGACAAGCCTCTAGAAGGTGGCCATGTTTTCTTTCAGAGATTCTAACCTCTTCAGAATAGTACCCTCTTCCCTTTCAGGGGGGTAGGCAAGAAGCAAAGATATGACTGTGTGCTTTGAGAATTCTCCCAAGGGGCCTCACTGGAGAAATGCATCTGACCTGCCGGTCCTGTAGGTTTTAATGTCCAGATATCCTTGGGCTGCCCAACTTGGGTCTTGCCAAATGGAGAAAGCTATTCTACAAGCAAGATTGCAGCTATTCTGACATTTAAATTCTAATCCAGAGGAACATTTACCCCAGCCACATTCTTCTTGAACTTCTTCTATCATAATATAAACAGAGAACCATATATCACAAAGTTTATACATTGCCACTGAGAAGAGAGGCAGGTCAATTTGGAAATAAAATATCAGAGTAAGAGTATTGAGAAAGAGTACTGTGACCCTCATGATGAAACCACCCAGTTCCTGGGTCAGGCCAAGATCTCCTGTCAGGATCTTTTCTTTCTTTCCATTCATACCAGCTTCACAGCATGTTCTTGGTAATAGATGGCCCCAAGTATGAAGTTACATATTTGAAAACTTACTGAGGAAGAAAAATTGTTTCTAGCAAATCAAGCACTTTGTCTACATAGAGAAAACCATACCCTGAGAGTAGGTAGCCCAGAGTCAAAACTCAACCTTAATGGACTCAGAGATCCATTAACAGGTGCCAGAGAGTAGCCTGGGGGTTGAAGGGAGGGAAACACGGCAGGACACAAGCTTCCTCCCTATAAGTATATATGAGTTTACTCCATGCATCATTTTGAGTCCACGCTTCCAAGGATGGCTCTTATTCTAGAAGTTTTTTAAAAAGGCAGATGGTAGGGGACAACAAGAAAAATACTTACGTAGAATAAATAGAAGGCAGAGAAGATTTTTTTTAAGCAAAAGAAAAAACTTTTGAAAGGACTAAAATTTTTAAATGTAATTATTATTTTAGAAGATAGAATTTGTAATAATGAGGCAAAATAGATATTTCAAAGGGAAGATTATAAGTCAATAAGATTTAAACATTAAAAACACAAAAGTAAGCACTGAAAGTGAAAAATCATTGAGACGATAAGTTTACAATGTAAAAGCAGACAGTATTGAAGATATAAAAGCTATAAAAGTGAAGAAGAGATCTGAGAAATGTTTTCAAAGCAAAGCAAAAGCAAAAGTTTTGAAAATTAGAGAGATGGCAGAGGGGAAAAGGAAAAACATGGAACTCTTTAAGCATAAATCAAGGTAATAAAACAAGGCAATAAGCTAATTGGAGTAAGTAGAAAGCCAAAGGGTTCCCTTGGTAATTGCTACTGTGATTTCCATTTTAACCTAAAAACTATTTTAAGAGTTGGCTTTATAGTTTACAAATATACAGGTTTATCTCTTGTCTTACGCTTTTTATTGTAGGTTTTTAATTTAATTGCATTCATGGTCAGAGAATATGATTGTGTTATTAATAGAGTCGATTTTTATAAATATTCAAAATGTGCTTGAAAATTATATATAATCACTATTAGGTGCAGGAACCCTGTACCTATTATCTAATAAACCAGTTTTTAAATTGTACTATTGAAATCTTTTATATCTTTATTTTTTATCAGCTCTATGTTTCAATTTCCTTATAAATTGTTCTTGTAATTCTATCAGTTTTTGCTTCCTATTTTGAGATTATATTAAGAACATACAAATGTATGATTGTTACTTTTTACAGAATTGTTCTTTTCTTTTTATAAATGTTCCTTTTTATCCCTATTAATGAATCTTTGCCCTAAAGTTTGTCTGCAAATTTAATTTTTTCAATTAAACTTTTCAATTTAATTTTTGAGTATTCTGTGTCATTTCTTAAGTATATCTCCTATAAATAACTCAAAGCTGAATTTAATTTTAAAAATCAAATTCAAAATTCTGTATCTTTTAAAAAGTTTTCAACCATTTATATTTATTTCAATTATGGATGTATATTTCTACCATCTTATTTCTGTGGTTTTGCCTTAACATGTTTCTTCCTCTATATCTTCTTTTCTCCTTTCCTAACATCTCTTAAATTTATACATAATATATATAAATTTATACATATATATAAATTATATATATATATAAATTTATATATATATATATATATATATATATATATATAAATTCCTTCTTTCCTTTGCTGCTTTCGAAAGATGTACTGTTATGTTCTTTTAGTTTTATGCCTTAATTTTTAACAATCATAATTAATCAAAAATAAATTTAAATTTATTCAGTGTCTCCTCTTTCCTTGTCCACCACTTATCACTCACTGCCTAGCAGTTTCGTGGTCACTTCTGCAGACCCCTCTGTCGGGTCTCTCAGTTTTGAATCAAATATTACATTGGTTACTTAGGACTTCATATTACAGTGAATGGAGTATGTCAGATTCAGTCATCATCGTTGTCATCGACAGCAGGCAGCTTGGCCCAGGTCCTGGTTGAAAGATTGGGTCTGCTTCCTCCCACCTCCCTGGTATTTGCATAAACAAGGAGCCCCAAACAAAATAAGCAATCAATAGCCAAGGTCTTACAGCTTTTATCGCTGCAGGGGAGTCTCACTCCAGTACCTAGTTTCACACAATGAGCGAGGCTCACATTCTCTGCTCCAAGTGAACTGTTGGTAGTGCCTGAGACTTTGCAGAATATAAACTTCCATCCAGAAGGACCGTGACTTCGTCATATCCCTCTGAGTTATGTTTCTAACCATGGAAATTTTGTCTTGTTTTCAAATGTATTGATCATCCGTTAATGTATATTATTTATATGTTATTTGTCATTGATATGTGATGGCTTAGGAGATATATTGTGGGAGTGGTAAATTTGCAATTTCATTTAGACCTTGGCAAAACAAAAGAAAAATATAAAAGTCATTGAGGGGAGGAGTAGAAAATGTGGGTGGAAATTGACTAAAAGTGGACCAGCAGTGCAAATGAGCCCAGTGGCCCTCCTGCAGGTCCCCTGTTGTCATTTCAGAGTCCCGCATTCATGGAAAAGTAAAGCACACAGATAACATGGTGCCTTTACTAATAAATAAATCCAGAGGAAGCTTCTCAACATACAGATACCTCAGCTTTTTCCTGGAAGGGCAGCAATAGTTTTTATACAAAAACCCCAGGGCCCTAGGATAGAATAAGTGGTAGAAATTCTTGCTCCAATAAAGCCCTGATGAAAACAGTGACAATCGATGTCCAGTATAAAGTGGCAGTGTAGCATAGCGCAATGGGTGGGAGCATGGATTTTAGGGTTTGGTAGCTAGGTTTGAGTTTGAACTCTGTGCCATTATAACCTACAAGACCCTAGGACTGGGGAACTTTGCTGGGACTCTCAGTTCTCTCCTCTGAAAAATGAGAACAATAATAGTATCAATAATAGTATCAATAGTAGTATCCTTAAAAATTCCTTTTGTATTAAATGAGTAAATAGTTGCAAAGTGCCTAGTCCATATCAAGTGCTACATAAATATTTGTTAAATTAGAATATATACATAGATGCAGGACTTTCCTTAATTATCTAGACATCTCATCCACTGTCAATTACAATTGATGAGTGGTAGAAATCTGTCTAGACTGTCTCTGGAACCCCAGCTGTTTATGTCCAGCTGCCTATTGGCTATCTCTACATGGTCATTCCACCAACACCTCAGTCAGAAGAAGTCCAAAATTAAATCACCTTGCCCTGCAAATCTGCCTCTCCTCCCATGCCTCTTTCTCAGCCATCAGTATCATCATCTGTACAAAAAGAAAAAGTGAAGTCCTCCCAGACTCCACTCTTCACTTCACTTCCCCGATTCCCCAGCTTCTGTGAACCTCTGACCAACAGATCACCCCAACAAGACCAAACTCTGACTAGTATACCCCCTGTTGTACCCACCCTCTGGTTTCCTTTCCCTTTACTACTTACCACTTAGGTCCCAGCCCTGTTCAAGTTTCATAGGAAGGAAGAAGAAAGAATGGATGCTGAGTTAGCCACTAACAATACCCACTAAAGAGCAGTACAAACACATTCTGGTAACTGAAAACAAATAACTCTCAGCCAAGCAACCACGTCACACTAAAGGGAGGTCTCTTGCATCATCTTTCCAATGATGGGAAGTACAGCTCCGTGGTGCCAGAGCCAAGGGACAATATTGTCTGATTGCTGAAAAAGGACCAATAATATAAACAGCCACCTTGAACAGGAAACAATGTGAACAAGGATTTTGAGGTAGAGCCCAGAGCTTAAGTCACGACAGAAAAAGTACATTCTGAAATCACAGATTATCTCTGTCTCCTTTTCATTTTTTCCCCGTATAATTATTTGAATTAGAGTATGTGATTTTAAAATGTTAAAAATGTTGAAAACATTGTCTATCAAAGTATTGAAGAAATTTTACTCCCACCGAAGTGCTGGTAGAAAGTGTTAATAGACGTTTCTCCAAACCTGGGTCATCTGGGCCAACACCAGATACTACTGGACTTAAATTTGTTGTCAATTTGATATATAAAATTGTAATGCTTTATGGTTTTGATTTACATTTCTTAAATTATAAATAAAATTGAACAACTTTTCATATGGTTAAAAGTCTTTTTTTTTCTGAATAACTTATTTATGCTTTCTTTCTACTTTTTATTGAATGAATGATCTTTTTCTTACTGATTTGTAAGAGCTCTTTTTATGGTAAAACAATTAACTCTTTGTGGTGTGAATTGCAAATATTTTTCCCTTTTCTTTTTCCTTTTTTTTGGGTGGGGGGGTAGATTTTTCTAGACAATTTTTTTTCATTTCTATGTTATAAAATATAGTAATCTTTTTTTATGATGCATTGATTTAATGTTTTGCTTGCTTAGAGCGTGATGACTTGAAGAATTACAATCTATGGAAAAAATTTTACTGGTAACTGCTGCCCCCTTTCCTTCCACTGCCCATTCCAAGCAGTCTGGCTTCTATTCTCATTATCTGAATAGTTCTTCCAGCAGGGCTGACACTCAGTGGAGGTCTTTCATGATGATTACTTTGTCATAAACTGAGAGCTTGTTATATGCTGGGTACTGTTTTGGCTTTGAGGATAGAAAGATTCAAAGGCAAATAAGACCTAGCCCCTGCCCACCAGAAGTTCAGAGTTTAGTCATATGAATGAACATGTTACATAGAGTATATGATAAAAATTCGTACAGGGTAGAATAGGGTTGAAAACAAAACAAAACAAGACTTTATAAAGGTGGCGACTTTTGATTAGAGTCTTGAAAGCAGAACAGGTTTCCACCAGGTAAACCAGGAGTGGATTGAAGAAGGGCATTCCAGACAGAGGAACTATCTGGAGTTCAGCAGGGGACTACAGCAATGGGAAATTTATTATGTATAAGGAATTAGTCAAATAAACAAATAAAATGAGAATTATGAGAGCCAAGTTTCTCATCGTCAGAGTAGGAAGTTACAAATGTGGAGAAAGAGCAATTAGTGTGAACACCTTGGTATTGTTTTGGAATTGGATGCTGTGTAAATTCATGGAGATAGATATAGACAGAGATATATATATATACCTCACTGTAGAAGTAAATACAAAGGTAAATGCAAGTATATATACCAGAACACATTCCTTTGCCCTGTCCATTGAGAGAATATGAAAGCAATAACACCCAGTAGCAGTATGAACACTTAGTATTCAAATGTTGGCTTTGAACTATCATTCTGCACTATGTGAAGCCAGGGCTTCTTAGAAAAATGGCTGATTTGTTGATTCAAGAAGGGAAAGGACAAGATGAGCCTGGAGTACCTTGTTCTACCAGAAAGTAAGGAAGTGCCCCCAAATTAGGGAAAATTTCAAAAAGACACAGAAGTCATCTTAAACGGGCTCCCACTGACAAATCAAGGATATACTCTGATTATCAAAATAAATGATAGTAGTTACAGATTGTAAACCACTGAATTAAATAGAGAGTCATAATTCCATACTGATACATAGATACATAGATAAATAAATATATTGAAAATTTGATGAAGTATATATTTACATTGTATCAAAGTACTTCCCTACTAAATACTTATTAATTACAAAAGAAAATAGAGTAACTCTACAGTGAAGTCTGACAGGTACAACTTTAACAATGTGACAAAAATAAGCATCTCCAATGATTAAACAAATTGAAATCATGTGCCAAATGGTAGGATATGAAGAGACAAACACAGCATTGCTCCTGAGCTATTCCTGCTAAAGATGCAAAACCTGAATTCAATCATGAGGAAACATCAAATAAACTCAAACGAAGGTCATTCTATAAAATAACTGGGCTATACTCTTTTAAACATTGAAGTCATGGAAGTCAGGGATCCTATAAAGGATTTTATGGGGATGAGTAGCAAAACTTGAATGGAGTCTGTGGATGAGAATATGGAGAACATCTTTGTTCATAGGAATGAATTATTCCAGTGGATGGAACTTCAGGTCGACAAATTACTCTCAAATAGTTTAGAGGAAAAAAGGTTTGTGCTCTTCTGCAGTCTTTCTGTAATCTTAAAATTGTTCCAAAGGCAAAAAAATTGAAATAAAAGAAAAAGTTTTAAAAAAATTAATGTACAAGGAGACTGCTAGGAAAGTTCTTCCTCATCCTGAAGCGATTCTGGAAAAAACTTTTCATTCCCTTCTGGATAATGTCAGGCACTGTGATGAAATCCAGAGCAGTGTAATCATCTTACTACAAGCCTTAGAGGAAAGCAGAATCAAGAAGATCCAGGCAAATGGGTTTAGAGCCACTGGAGTAAGCCAGCTCAGAACCCAGCTTTCTTCTGGACTTCCAGTTATAGGAATCATTACAATTTCTCGTCATTTAAGCCAGCACGTTAGGTTTTCAATTATTTGCTTCCAAAAGCTTCCTGACTTATTCATAGTCATTGAAAAAGGATCCCAGGGTCTTCTAACAATCCCACACCCATTATAACAAATGTCGTCCATTTATAAAATACTTAAGTAGAAACCTTGTTCCTGGGTAATTAAAATGAATCCTGTTTACCTACGTTGATAATGGAAAAATATCTGCACTAGGTATGTTCTAGAGCCCATGCACTAAGACTTGCAGATTCCATATATACTAATAGAAAACTAATAGAAGCCTTTGGGAAGATTTGCTATGTCCTCTTGCTATGTCCAGAGAATGAAGGAATATGCTTAGTTTATCACCATGGGGTACCACAGTAGGACTAAAATGAATATTGAGTGGAGTTATCATGTAACTAAGTTGAACATAGTCTAAGAGAATTTTTACAAGTCTGCAAAAGTTTCCCCAGTCTTTCTTTTTTTTAACTAAAAGTTTTATTTAGTTCTATTTAAATTTCTATTAATTTTCCTCTTCCAGTTAAGTCTTACTATTTTTTTCCTCAGAAACTTTAAATAACTCACTGATACCTAAAAGATAAAGTCATTATCTGATTATGACCCTCCAGGTCCTTCCTAGGCAGATCCTTTTTTCTCTCAATATACCTTATTCTCAGCCATGCTGTTCTCATGGGACTATGCTATAGACTGAATAGTTGTCCCCACCACCCTAGAATCTTACGTTAAAACTTAATCTACAGTGTGATGATATTTGGAAGAGGGGCCTTTGGAGGATGATTGGGTAATGAGGGTGGAACCCTCTTGAATGGAATCAGTGTCCGAATAAAAGAGACTCCAGAGAGCTTCCTAGTCCCTTCTGCCATGTGAGGACACAGCAAGAAGACAGCCAGCCATCTGTGAACCAGGAAGTGAGTTCTTGCTATACACTGAATGTGCCAGCACCTTGATCTTGGACTCCCAGTCTCCAGAACTGTGAGAAACGAATCTCAGTTATTTATAAGCCATCAAGTCAATGGTATTTTGTTACGGTAGCAGCCTGAACAGACTGAAACAGGCTACATTTCACTGCTGAAGAAGTTGCAAATATGGAAAGGGGGAAAAACTAAACCGAACCCTGAAGTTTTGTTTGGAATTAAACACATTGGTGTGAACTCATAGATTTCAGTGTGTGTAGATGGATATAGAAATAAATACAGACATAATGAAGATATATATTAGGAGCTATTCTCTGTCCACTGAGAGGACCTAAAAACAATAAAACAATAATACTCTAGTAATCAATGAGAACACCTATTCACAGGAAACATCATGAACTTTTACTTCTTTATGCTTATTTATGTGTAACCATATAGTTTCCTGTATTAAAACACCTTCGTCATGTTCTTCCTATCAAAATTCCACTGAAATAAAGATACAAAATATGAAGCACCAAAATATGTCATCAATTATTATTTGTCTCTGTCTCTCCACCAAAGTCTGGCTCAGCTAGTATCTTTCTTCTGAAGACTCCTCTGGAATATGCAGGCAGAATTAACACCTCCTACTTCTGTACATGGAAGATTTCCCATACCTTCATGTAACATCAGGTCACCCTTCTCTGTATTGGTGATAGTTATTGGCAGGCCCATCTCTCCACCTTATTGTGAATTTTTGTGGGCGAGATCTGAATCTGTTTTCCTTTGTCCCCCCAGCTCCTAGCACAGAGCCTGAAAAGTATTGGATGATCAGTAAAGGCATTTCGAATTAGTTAAAATCTTTCTCCGTAGAATACACTACCTGACTATAGAGCCAACCCTGGAGTTGACCTCATTAGCACTGGATTCTACCCAAGGAAGCCAAGCATTCACTGGGAATCCAGGACAAAACCACCAGAGCCCTTTGTTCCAGCCTATCTGGAGAAGACTATTTCATTCTGCTAAAGAGGAGGCAGCCTTCAGGAAGGTGAGTCACCTGCTTAAATGTTTTCTCAGAAATGTTTGACTTGACACTTTTTTTACTGCAAAAATAAGCCCTGCTACACTTTGCAGCTGGACGTGGCCGGATGCATGAAGTGAATGTCTGCGTTTTTATGATGACTTCCTTGGAGTCTGGCTGTGCTGGGCAACCTCTCTGGAAGGGTGATGAAATGACCACATTCTGGCTCAGCAGGGAGGCTGTGGAACTCTAAATGTGCTGTGCTGAGGAAAGCTCCTAACCGGAAGAAAGCTGTTGTGAGACAGAGATGAAAATCCATGCTCTTGGCTCACTGGGTTTTCTTCAATAACCATGCAGAAAAGGATAAGCTTCTGAGAGACACTTTGCAGTCCTAGACTCTTGGATGATAAGAGGACCTAGCAAGTCTTCCCAAAGACTTTGACCTTGACAAAGGCCTCTATTAGTTTTCTATTGTTGCCAGAACAAATCACCACAAATTTAGTAGCTTCAAAACATCATTATCTCACATTTCTGTAGCTCAGAAGTATGGGTTCAGCATGGTTTGTTTGGCCAGTTCCTCCCTTGATTTCTCACAGGGGTGAAATCAAGCTATCAGAGGGGCTATGTTCTTTCCTGGGGGCGCTGGAGAAGACCTGCTTGGAAGCTCACTCAGATTGTTTGCCAAGTTTAGTTCCTTGTGTTTGTAGAAGTGAAGCCCCCATTTCTTGCTGGCTGTCAGCTTGGAGCCACCTTAGCTCCCAGAGGCCTCTCACAAGTGCTTGTACATGGCCCCTACATCTCAGAACCAGCAAAACACACTGAATCCCTCTCACAACTAGAATCTCCCTAAGTTTCCCTTCTGCTGTCTCTCTGACTCCATCCAGAGAAAGTTCTTCACTTTTTAAGGGCTCAGATGATTAGATTGGGCCCATCTGGCTCAGGAGCCTAAATTACGTTGGCAAACAGCCTTGTACCCCATAAGTAATGCCCAGGTTCCAGGTGTTAGGTAGTGTGTGGATATCTTTGGGGGATGGTATTGGACCTATGTATGACAGAGTCCTACATTTACATCACAAGAGTAGGACCCCATCTGGCATGAATATAATTGGGCTTTTTCTTGGTAGAGTATAACTGCTCTTTGATTTGCAATATGTGGGGAAAAAAACTTTAATCTCCAAATTTAGAAAATCTAGGCCTTTGAGCATGTTTCGGAGACATATTACTATAGATCCTTAGGCTTATGGAACTGCACCCACCACCCACTCCTGACATTTGGGAACTGCTGGGAAGAAGCATAGGCGATCCAGAAAAGCCAAGATCTTTAGTCCAAGAGGTCCCTCAGGGCCAGTGGTAAAATACACACAGCAAGACTAGGGGTCAGTTTTTAAAGGGCATGCACTTAAAGATAAGTGTAAAACAGGCTGAGAAGGGGATGCAAAATAAAACTCCTGTTTGATGATGGCTGTGATGAAGTCTAGGATCTAGGATCATATCTAAACCAAGTGCTGGGAACAAGTGATGAACACAAGGCTTCCCCATTACCATCAGAACTAGGGAAACCTAGTTGCAGATATCTGATATAGTCAAGGGAAATTGGGGTCCAAAGAAAGGAAATTTATTCTCTGGAAAAACTGGAGTAGCAGGAAGGGATGACTTAATAAGGAATAAATGCTGGAAGTGGGTTTCTATGATCAAAGCAGGTCCAACAATGGGATTAGATGGATAAGAATAGATAAACTCTATAGTGCCTCTACTTTGGGACTAAATCAGATCCAAGGAGGATTGGCTCAAGGTTATAACTTTAGGGAGAAGAAAAGGGAGGCATTTACACTGTGGCAGGCCCTGTTCTGGGCATTGAAGATATAAGTATACACAAGTCACATACTTTCCTTCAAGGAACGTATGGTCTAGGAGACAATAATTCTATTACACTAGAAGCAAGCAGCAAACAAGGCTGTGGCAGCACATAGAAGGAACACAAAAGGCTTCTGGAATAAGTGGTTTCATGTACAGATCGAATGGTCAAGGAGGAGTTAGATAGTCCCCAAAAAGATGGGGCAAGATTCAGAATGAGGAGAGATCATGGCCTTTTAGGGGTATAGTGAGTAGTTTAATAAGGCCAGAGTATATGTCATATGAGGTCCACTTCCACTAAAACCCAATGTTTCATTCACTCTCCTAGCATTTGAACAGTGTTCCAAGGTTGTGTTATTTCAATGAAAATGTCTGAAATTGTTCTCTCTAGTTTGGCTAGAAATGTCTCTCTGACCCTTCTCTCCATGATGAGATAATGTCAGGATTCAAAACTAAACCTATTAGCCTAACATTCTCTTTCAGCACTAAGAGTTGGAGCCAAGACTGGTTCTTTAGACTCCTCTCCTTTTGGCCTCCATTGGCCTCCTGGTGGCCTCAGCTCCCCCCTTGGCCTCCTGGTGGCCTCAGATACAATCGCAACGGGTACTATTCTCAAGCTCATGGTCATGTGTTTAGAAATAATTCTGAGACCATCTGGCACAGCCTTCTGTTTCTCAGAAACGACTTCTGGTGAGAAAGACATGCGTTTTATTTTCTCTATTAAACTATGCTTCAGTAGTCTGCTTGCCACCATCTCTGCTCAACCTGAACCGTCAGGATAACCATTCGACTCAAGAAACGTGGTCCAAAACCTAAAACTATGCATTACATTGCACCAAGTCAGGGATTCTAATTGACTGAAACTTTGTTGAACCAGAATACTAAGATAAACTAGAATACTTGAGGGTTAACAGTCTACTTCAGAGTGAAGTTCATTATTGAAGAGTAATGTTCTAATTGTGCCCTCTGTTCCATATCTGTTTCTAATATTAAGTCAAGAGAATCATATTTGTCAAGTAATCATCATGCCCTCTTTTATCTAAATAATGTGCAAACATCCTCTAATAAATGTAGCAAAGACTTTTCTCTAAACTTTCAGCATGCTTGAAATTGTCTATGGCTTGAGTTCATCCAAGTTTTGCTAATCGCATAGATCACCAAACCAAGCAGGATGATGAACAGGATTAGTCAGGGGCACTGTCTCTGAAGTGCCTTTCTGCTCTGGCTGGTTTTTCCTTCTTTCTGGGTGCAGCCCAAGGAATGGAGGGACTAGGAATCTGTGGAGCCACCATAACTAAGCCTCTGTATTAGTCAGGGTTCTCCAGGAAAACAGAAGCAGGTGAATGTGTATATGTGCATAGAAAGAGATTTACTTTGAAAATTGTCTTGTGTAATTATGGAGACCGGCAAAGCCAAAATTTGCAGAGTAGGGCAGCAGGCTGTGGACCTAAGAAAGAGCTAATATTGCAGTTCAAGTCCAAAGGCCATCTGCTGACAGCATTCCCTCTTGCTTGGGATAGATATGCCAGTCTTTAGTTCTATTCAAACCTTGAACTGATTGAATAAGCCTCATCCAACGTTATGGAGGGCTATGTGCTTTACTCAAAGCCTACCAATTTAAGTGTTAATCTCATCCAAAAACACCCTCAGAGAAACATTTAGAATAATGTTTGACCACATATTTGGGCACTGTGATCCATCCAATCTGACAGATAAAACTAACTATGATAGCCCCTACTTGGATGGGATATTCTCCTTTTTCTTCATTGACAAAGGCCCAGGACCAGCTGACTTTCCTCTCCTCTTTTTGGTGCCCCCACCTCTTGGTCCCTTCTGGCCCTCTTGCTCTCAAGCCTGGATAAATAAAGCCCAGCTCCCCCAGCTTGATAGGCTTATCTTGTCTGCAAGATTTTGCTACTTATGACCGGAAAAAAAAAAAAAAAACAAGATATAATTAAAACTATGAATGTGAAGATTCTAAGCTTAGAAAATCATGCTGTGTTCTCATCCTGGACCAAGTTCTTGATCCCCTTTGTGAAGTGGTAACTGGAGATATCAGGCTTCTGTTGTTCACATATATCCATGAAGATAGATGTTATAACCACTGGTCTCTGAACACCTGACTTTTCAACAAGGCAAAATATAACCCAATGCAAAGAAGATTATTTGCATTTCTGAGGAAATTTTCAACTGTCCCCTCTGGCCTTGTTCTTCAAAGCAGGAATATTCCCTTAGGGCATGGTCTCCCTGTAGGCTTGTCCCTAGAGAGGAATTTATAAAATCCTTAGAACATTATGTATAACCATTTCAAAAGGCCTAAGTAGTCAAGGTTTTTAACTGAGCAGAAAATAAAGTTATTAATCCTTTCTCCTCTCCTACCTTTCACTTCATACCAGTAAAGTCAGAAATTTCCAACTTTTCCAAAGAAGAGAATGCTCTGGCAACCGTGCCAAGGCTCTCAGCACTCCCCTCTGACCCAGCCCTCTCATCATCCCAGACCCAGTATCCACGCCCTCTAACTCCCCCTCCCACTCACTCTTTCGTCCCTGTACCCCTCTTAGGTTTACCTTCTACCTGCCTTTCCAAAGCTGAGCCAGATGGGCAAAGTCATGGAAAGTTATGGCTTTCTCTCTCTACTTTTTAATTATTTAAAATCTTTTAAGAAATTTGCTATTATTATTCTGAAGGGGAAAAAATAGGAAGAATCTTAAGAATTGCAGAAACCATCAGAAGAGATCTTAAGGTAAAAATATTTGTGGAGCACTTATTTAATTCATCTGACTGTGCCTCTTTTTCTGTCTCATTCCCACTGATAATAGATGAGTCTAGGGCCTCATCATTTGATGGTTCCATGACCCCAAATTGCCTCCTCATTAGCCTCCACCCTACCTGCTCCCTCTATGAACCCTTAATCCTTTAACCCATCCTCCATATGGACCTCAGGTTACATTTTCCTAAAACATCCCCATTTGAAACTTTCATTGAGTCCCCAGTTTCTACCCCAGACCTTTCACAATTTGACTGTAACCTACCTTTCCAATATGTCCACCTTCTCCTTCATTGATTCCTTTATTCATTTTACACAACACACACAACACAACACACACACACACACACACACACGAGAGAGAGAGAGAGAGAGAGAGAGAGGAGAGAGAGAGAGAGAGAGAGAAGGAGAAAACCTGCCATGTGTCAGGCCCTAGAGATGCAGGCAAGGGGTGAGCTAGGTTAGACACACAGTTTCTGCTCTCATAGGCTTATATAGCTGGGAAAATGGAGACTTAAATAAGTCATTTCAGTGAAGTGTGATGAAAATGACAAAAATGAAAGATGAGGCACTAGGATCCTCTCCCACATTTGTGTGAGCAAACTCTCTGTTCCCATTTGGCTGGTTTCTTCATTGACCACTGAAAAGGCAACACATTTCTTCCTCTGAGTATTTGCTCTACCATCACCCTCCCCTATGCTGCCTCCTCCCGCCAAACCCTATCTGTCCTTCAAGGCCCAGATTATGTCTTACCTTCTCTGTTGAGCATTTTCTGATCCATGAAGCCTACAAGGAACCTTCATTTCTGAGTATCTACAAACACTCATAATGAGCCTGATTCCAAGTGATATCTTTGATACCCTGCAAACTTTGCATTTTGCATTCTAATTTGTCACAATAGGAATTCTCATCCCAGTCCTCTTAGCTATGGTCACTCACACTGGGGCAACAAGCACCCACACACCCTACCCACTCTTACACAACCCTCAGTGCTCTAGGCACTGCACATATATCATCTTGTTTCTTCATAGCCACTTTGCAAGCATTTTCTATCCCTGCTTTGCAGAGGTTAAAACCTAAGACTGCAGGAGGTAACACAGGGGGAGTCAGGTAGCTGCAGGATGTGACCCCAGGTCTGCCTCCTGCAGCACTCACTTGCTTTCCCTCCACCACTACTTCCCTGGTCAGCACCTCTGAGGGGCAGAAACTGCCTTCCCGTTAACAGGGAGGAGAGGAAAGGCCGGGAATCCCAGAGCCCCCAACTTACTTTGTAATTAGCCTGACAGAAGGTATAACTTTGAGTCAATAATTCTCCAACTTCTGGGCTGCAAGAGACAAAGTTCTCACGTATGAGCACATGAAACCTCAGAACCCCTACCTACTTAGGCTTCCCAAGCTCTGTGGCCACACACCTGTGATCTAACTTATATTGTTATTCATCTTCATTCAGAGATGTGCAGAGCTGCTGTGTGTGAAGGCAGCGTGGATCACAGATTCAGGGCTGCCAAGAAGGATGGAGAGAACAGGGGCCTTGGGTGTCTGTACTGGGGTGGGAAAGCAAATGGTGACACAGTCAGAGACTCGGATTCCAGCCCTCAATATTAACACCTGTCATTTATTGTATGCTTACGTGTTGGGCACTGAGCTAAACTCTTCACATCCTCTGTCTCATTCAATTCTTTAGTCACTAGAGTCCAACATGAAATAAAGGAGATAGCTCTTAACAGTGACATCCTATCTCACTGGGTACTGTTGAAAGTTTTCTCAGTTTCTCAGCAGAACCATTGGGTCAGGCTAAGCATTCGAGGCTGTCAGGTGCCACCCCCAAGTAAAGGGCAAAGAAAAGACACACATACGCAGGGATGTACACACGTGTACACTTGTACATCCATGCACACATTCTTACTCTTAGAATTGAAGAATGGGATTGCTTAGGGATATTAGACATTCTCTAACGGGACAATAACAAAAGCATCCCCCCATATCTGTGAGTGTGTCTCCACATTAATCATTCATTAAAATGAATTTGGGAGTTTAAACTTGCCTGTCATTTCCAAATTTGTGTCTGTCTCTACCCTTCTGTTTCTATTTCCCCAAGATTCCTCAAAGTTAGGACAATGGCTTATGCTTCTTGCTAATATTTCATAATCTACTTGTCACATTCATCAATTTAACAGAATACTTGCACACCCAATGAAGCCAACTCACAAGTTGGAAGTAGCGTGAGGAAGAAGACCACTCCAGCTCCCATCTTGCCTCCCACTACCTTTGGGTTCAGATTGGTTTTTTTTTTTTCCAGCTTTATTGAAATATAATTGGCAAATAAAATTATATACTTTTAAAGTATACAGCATGATTGATATATGTGTACATTATGAAATTATTACCACAATTTAGTTAATAAATATATGCATCACCTCACATAGTTCCCACTTTTTGCACTTGTATGTATGTGTGTGTGATAACACTTAAGATATACTCTTAAAACTCTGAAGTATACAATACGATGTTGTTAACTATAGTCACTATGCTGTACATCAGATCCCCAAAACTTATTTATCTTATAATTAAAAGTTTTTACCCTTTGATCAATCTCCTATTTCTTTGTCCTCAGCCCCCGGCAAACACTATTCTACTCTCTGTTTCTATGAGTTCAACCCTTTTTTTTTTTTTTCAGAATCCATGTATAAGATCATATAGTATTTGTCTTTATGTGTCTGGTTTATTTCACTCAGCATAAGGTCCTCCAGTGTCATCCACATTGTTGCAAATGGCAGGATCTCCTTTTCCATGGCTGAATAATGTCCCATTGTATTTATATACCACATTTTCTTTAATCATTTATTCATCAATAAACGCTTGGGTTGTTTCCAATATCTTGGCTATTGTGAATAACGCTGCAACAAAAATGAGAGTACTTCAAGAAACTGATTTTATTTCCTTCAGATGTATATCCAGAAATCAGATTGCTGGATTATATAATAATTTTTAATATTTTGAGGAACCTTCATGCTGTTTTCCACAATAGCTGTAGCTATTTATATTCTCTCCAAGAGTGTTTAAGGGTTCCCTCTTCTTCACATCCTTGACAACATCTGTTATCTCTTGTCCTTTTTGATAATAGCGATTCTAACAGGTGTCAGGAAAATGATTTCTATTTCCCTGATGATTCCCGATGCTGAGCACCATTTCATATAGAAGTATCTAGTTTTCCCAACACCATTTCTTGAAGATTATGCTTTCCCCATTGTGTGTTCTTGGTACCCTTGTCAAAGACTTGTTGACAGTAGTTCCATAGGTTTATTTTTATTTTCACTTTTATGCAATGTCTCATCCATCCCCTCACTTTCAGCCTGTGTTTTTTTCTTAAAGCTAAAGTGAATCTCTTACAGGCAGCATGTAGTTCGGTCTTGTTTTTTTATCCATTTGGGCACTCTGTTGCTTTTGATGGAAGAATTTAATCCATTTACATTTAAAATAATAATTTTTTGTCATCGTGTTAATTGTTTTCTGGCTGTTTTGTAGTTCTTTGTTCTTTTCCTCTTCACTTGCTGTCTTCTTTTGTGATTTGATGATTTTCCATAGTGGTATGCTGAGATTGCTTTCTTTTTATCTTTTGTGTATGTACTAAAGCAGAGGTCCCCAAACATTTTGGCACCAGGGACTGGTGCTCCTATGAGGATCTAATGCCTCATGACCTGAAGTGGAGCTGAGGCAGTGATGCTAGCACTGAGAAACAGCTGCAGATGCAGATGAATCCCTCTCTCTCTCTCTCTCTCTCTCTCTCTCTCTCTCGCTCTCTTGCCGCTCGCCTCCTGCTGTTCAGCTCAGCTCCTACAGGTCACAGACAAATACCAGTCCATGGCCCAGGGATTAGAGAACCCTGTACTTGAGGTTTTTGCTTTGTAATTAAAATGAGACTTATATACAAGATCTTATAGTTATAACAGTATATATTAAGCTGATAATACTTAATTTTCATTGCATGCAATAACTACCCTTTTACTCACCCCCCATTCTGTTTTTGATGTCACAATTTACCTCTTTTTTATATTGTATATCCGTTAATAAATTATTGTATCTATAGTTTTTTAATACTTTGTTTTTTAAACTTTATACTAGAGTTAAGTGATTTACACACCACCACTGCAGTATTAGAATTTCTTGTATGTGACTATATATTTATCTTTACCTTTATATATTTTCATATGTTTTCATGTTATAATTTAGTATCCTTTCACTTCTGCTTGAAAAACTCCCTTTAGCATTTCTTGCAAGGCAGGTGTAGAGGTCATGAACTCTCTCAGCTTTTGTTTGTTTGGGAGTCTTTATCTCACCTGCATTTCTGAAGTATTCAAATACAGGTAAAATATTCTTGGTTGACAGATCTTTCTTTTAGCACTTCAAATAAATCATGCTACTCTCTCATGGCCTACAGGATTTCAGCCGAAAAATCTACTGATAGTCCTATAAGGGTTTTCCTGTATACAATGTGTTTTTCTCTCTCTCGTTGCTTTAAAAAATATATATATATATAGTCTTTTTGGTTTTTGAGTTTTATTATAATGTATTTCAGTGAAATCCTTTTGGGGGTGAACCTGTTTGGGACCTTCTGGGACTCTCATAATACATGTACTGTTGTACTTTATGGTGTCCCATAATTCATGTGGGCTTTCTTCACTCTTTCTTTTTTCTTTTTCTTCCATGACTGGATAATTTCAAAAGATCTATATTTAAGTTCATAGATTCTTTCCTCGACTTGATCACTATTGTGTTTTTTTAAAATTAACCGTATTAAATTCCAAATTTTCTGCTTGTTTTTTTTTTAAATTTCTATCTCTCTTTTGAACCTCTCATTTCCTCTAAATATTGTTTTTCTGATTTCATTAAGTTGTCTGTTTTCTCTTGTAGATCACTGAGCTTCCTTAAACAATCATTTTGAATTCTTTATCAAATAATTCATAGATCTCCATTTCTTTGGAGGTGTTATGTTTTCCTTGAAGTCTCACATTGACATCTTTGCATTTGAAAAAAGTTTCACCTTCTCCACTCTTTACTGACTGATTTGGGAGATAAATACCCTCACCTGTCAATCAAGTTAGAAATTCTGAGGCTTATTCAGACCTTTTCTATGCATGCACCCACTTCACACTTTTTGTCTCTCTTGAGAATTCTTTTAGATTGCATGCTGTCTCTCAAGTCACAAGACCAGGCCAGCTGCTGAGAGCCTCCCAGTTGTTTTCCCTAAAACAGTGCCCTAGAATGCTTATTTATAAGCTTTCTCACAATTCTGCGGCATCTGCAAAGGCTCGCACTCACCATCCGTGGAAGCATGAGCGAGAAAACCATTGCATTGGTGGGGAAGGAGTTGAAGTGCACAGACCATTGGAGGTGCCTGGGGACCTCCAATACCTACAGATGGACTGTAGGTAAAGCATCCCCAGTGGCTTGTGAGTGGGCTTCCTAATAGAGTCTAAGAAGCGTTTAGTAGGACTAACTGTAAAGCAGTTAGCGCATCCTTTTGATGAATTCTGAGCACTAGTAGCTGTGTCCCGACCTCTCCCAACCCCTCAGCTGTCCTATTCACCTCTGTCTTCTGAATTGGACTCAAAAGAGGTGGGCCACTTGGGCAGCATCTGTGCAAGTTAAGTACTCACTCACACATTGTTACTTTCATCCAAGGGATAAATGTGGGCCTAGGAGTTCTTTCTTGGAACTGAGCTGTACTACTTTGGGGAAGGGGTGATGTGGGTAAAGTGAAACTATTCTTTTTACCTTCTTCAGTAAATCCAATCTTGGATTTTTTCCCTCCAATTGTGCGCTGGAACTTCTCCAATAGACTCTTGGACTTTCACAAATGTACTTTCATTTATGGGTGATTTCAAAACCAATGTTCTGTGGGGGGATGACAGTAGAAAACTCTTATTCTGCCATGTCGGTGACATCGCTCTCCTGAGGACTTGTTTTAGATTTCAAGATTTTTAAATACTTTGTAAGTCTGCTCAGAGATGGCTTCTGCATATCTTTAGGTGGGGAGACTGAATCAAAACATCATTAGTTCTAAGAGGCTCTCAGCTCTCCTTTACTGTACAGAATATAAAGACCTTCTATGGGTTTTATGGATTTGGAGAACTCTCTAACTGTCAGTCCAAGACATCTTTGGTAATTAACATTTCCAACTAATCTTGAAAGTTCTCTCATCTTTCATATGTCCACACTCTCACTCCTGCTTCTTTTCTTTTTCTCTCAGAATAATATAGCAGTTAAAATCTAAGGCTTTGGGATTAACTTGCTTGAACTCCAACCTTTCACTACCTACTAGCTTTGTGAGCTTACTTGCTCTGAGCATCAGTTTCTTTTTATTAGATGGGAAGATATTAATATCTGGGCAAGTGGATTAAAGATTAAGTGAGCTAATGCTTGTGAAATGCTTAACACAGTGACTGAGACATACTAAGAGCTTTGTATTGATTGTTTATTGTTCTTTCTCATGCAGAGTTATAGGCATTCACTGTTCACAATGATTTTTCCCCACTTGTTTTTGCTACAAACTCCAACAAGGACAAATGGTATCGCAGAGGCCTATTCAACAAGCAAGTTAATTTCCTGGAATCACTTTAACCCAGAAATAATGGGTTTCCCCACAGAACTCAGGACTGGCCCAATCTTGAATTGAAGCATTAATTGCTCTAGTTATTGGAAATTCAGGGTTGAATGGGCAGAGCTAAAAGCCAAATAATTTCTTCATCTACAAAATGACAGAAATTTATATATTAGCCTTTGATTCTGACTCATGATGCCTCCTTATTTTTTTTCTTTTTAAATATGTACACTCATCACATCCTATCTTCCTCTCTTGATCCACATCCAGAGCTCACTTCCAGGCCTTTGTTTCCTGAATCCGTTGCTCCAGTCTCAACCTCATTCCAGGCCTCCAGTTCCAAGTTTTTAGCTGTGGGATGTTGCCACATAGAGGTCCCACCAGCATCTCAAATCTAGCAAGTACAAAACAGCTCATTATCTGTCCTCATACACCAACTTCTCTTTCCATTAATGACATCCTCAGACTCCTTGTCACTAGGCCTTGAAAACTTCTGTCATTTCTGTTCCCACCTGCATTCCTCAATCCATTCTATAGTTAATACCTGTTATTTCTTCCGTTGAGCATCAGTTACCCCTTACTCTTCATTATTTCTACCAGCGCTGTGTGTCTGACCCCTCTCACCTCCTTCCTAGGCATCCTATAACAGCTCCCAAACTCATTCTCTTGGCTACAGCCAATCATTGGTCAAATGCAGCCTATGCGCTGCCATCAGACTGACCTTTAGCCCAGACACAAAAGTATTCATCTTCCTATGAAGCAAACAAAGTGCACTGTCTTTGGTTCTAGCATGAACCTGCTCAATTCTACTTCAACTTAACTCTCTTCTTCTAACTTTCTACAGACTCAGCTAAACAAACATTGCTCCAATCCCCAAATATATTGTCCTTGTTGCCTGTGCCTTTATAACCTCCTCTTTCAAATCCAACTCATCCTCAACTCCTGTTAATTACCCAAGGTTTAGCTCAGCTTCCTTTCCTTTAATGAAGTCTTCTCTCATTTCTCAGTCAGAAATAATCCCTCAGAAAGTCTTATTCCTCGAACCCTCAAAGCTCTTTGACCACCATTTGGATGCTTTCAAGAATGTAATCAAACAAACACACATTGAAACAAATTAAATGAAAGATAGTTGTCCTTAGATGCTGGAGGGAGGGAGTGGAGGAGAGAGCAATTTCCCTTTTCTCAGTATCTCGTCACCACATCCATGGGTCAACAGCTCCAAGATATAGTAAAGCGATTATAGAGTTGTTAAGAATATGTTATGAGAGTAAAGAATTATTCAACGTCCCTTTCTCCCCCCACGCTCTCAGTGCTGGGCCTCTTCAACTTATAATAGAGGTTTACAACTCTCTTGCAAGAAGTCTAGGTTTCTGTGGGAGTTTGCCAGGTTCTATGGGATTGTTCTGGAAGTAAAAGTAGGCTTTGGATATTTTTGTTTTGCAGATGTATTATTTTTAGATTTTGTGAGATTGTATCCTTTATTATGCTTTATATATTGTGAAAACATTATTTCTGAATGCAATTTTTTCTCACAAATATACAAATATCCAAATAATATCCAGAAAATGCTAATTTTCTCCCAAATACAAAGACTTGGCTAGAGAAGGAACTCAATAGGACTGTTGCTAAGAGGAAAATGCATCAGATTTGTCATATTGTGGTTTAGGTCATACATAATGTAAAATGAAAGAAGAAAATGTTATTAAAACTCCTCAGAAACTCTATTCTCAAACTGAATATATCAATATTTCATTTTAATCATTTTTTTAGATGCCCCTCTCATCTCCACCTGACTGTGTTACCAGATTAACCACTGCTCTCTGGACTCTCATAAAACATGCCACAATGCCCAAGAAGCTGGGTGACAATGTAGTTACTTGCTGGCACATTCACGCACTCTTTTTTCATTTTTAGGGTGAATTACTGCATTGAAATTTACATATACTTACATGCATAAAGCATACACATATTGCTTAATGAATAATCAGAAAATTAATTTATGTGTAACCTTCTTGAGAGTTCATTACCTATAACCATAAGCTCTCTGTGTCCCTCTCAATTGTAAGCATTCCCAGCTCTCCCTGTATTTGTTTGTCTGAGCTACTGTAACAAAATGACAGAGACTGGGTGGCTTAAACAATACATATTTATTTCTCACAGTAATGGAGACTTAAAGTCTAACATTCGGGTGCCAGCATGATTGAGTTCTAGTAAGAGCCCCTTTCTTGCCTTGCAGACAACTGCCTTCTCACTGTGTCCTCACGTGGAAGAGAGAGGGAAAGGAAGGCAAGCTCTTGGGTGTCTCTTCTTATAAACCCATTATCAGAGCACCACACTCATAACTTTATCAAAACCTAATCACATCCCAAAGGCCATATCTCTAAATATCATCATATTGGAGGTAGAGTTTCAACATGAATTTGGGGGGACACAAACATTCAACCCATCATGCCCCCAAAGGTGGCCACCTATG
The DNA here is from genome assembly GCA_003508835.1 of Eonycteris spelaea. NCBI lineage: Eukaryota > Metazoa > Chordata > Mammalia > Chiroptera > Pteropodidae > Eonycteris > Eonycteris spelaea. The sequence continues at coordinate 1,248,452 of PUFA01000211.1, read as the reverse complement.
TATACATCACCAAATAATATATGAGAGTTTAGTTTTTACCTGTTTTTCAACCTGAAATAAATGTGATCACATTGTATTCTTTGTCTTGCTTCTGTTGTTCAATATTACATTCTGAAGATTTACGCATATTATTCTGTGTAGCAGTACCCTTGCCCATGTTTATTGATATATAGCATTTCATTGTTTCATCATATTAGAATTTATGTGTCTATTCTATAGGTAGTAAGTATTTGGATCGTTTCTCAATGCAGCTGAAGTGAACAAAGCTGCCATAAGTATTATTGTATGCACGTGTACCCTGCTGCACATTTGCCTAAGTTTCTCTGGGTATGTGCCTAAGTGTGGAATTGTTGAATCATAGGGCATGTGTATTATCAGTCTCACTAAGTAACGTAAGCCACTATCCAAAGAGGTATTAGCAATTTACAACTTTCACCAGAATTCCTACTGATTCAAGTCTTTGCTGACCATTAATATTTTCAGAATTTTTAGTTTTTGCCTATCTCCTATGTAACGGTATCTCACTGTGGTTTTAGTTTGTATTTCCATGTTTACTAATAAAGTTAAGCTTCTTTTCATGTTTATTAGCCATTTGGATTTTCTCTTTGGTTTTACACTTGACCAGTTGCTAAGCCCATTTTTCTACTGAGTTATTTCTTTTTCTTGCTGATTTTGTTAAGGTCTTTGTATATTTGACATCCTAGTACTTTGTCAGTCGATATTTTGCAAATATCTTCTCCCCTTTATGGATTATCTTTTCACTCATTTTAGATGTAGTGAACACTCTGCTCCCTCTCGTTGAGTTCTTTGCTTACAAACTTGTTTGTCCTCAAGCCTGTTTAGGTTGGTTGTAATTGTTATTGTTTCCAAAGCAAAGTACATTGAATACTTTAGGAAAATTATTAAGATTAATAATTTCAATGTATTTGCATAGACAGTTATATAAATATAGAGATATGGAATAGGTGAGGCAATGCAATTATAAGAGAATTGGGAATGGAGAAGAGGTGAAAAAATATAAAAGAATTCTGCATTTGTTTTTATTCACAAGTATCTATCTCTAAAATCTCATTCCATGTTAAAAACCATGAAACTAGAATGTGTAAATGATACACCTTGCATGTTTTTATGCAATGGAGACTATACTGAACTCCACATAGCAAACTTGTTCATAAAAAAAAGTCATGAAGATTGGTAAATAAAAGTTTACTTAGATATTTTAAATTAATATATAGTATGCAAACATCATTTTTAGTAATTTCCACTTTAATTAATTTTTAAATTAATTTTTCAATGATTGGTTTTATTTGATTAGTAAAATGTTTACAAATCAGCACAAATTATGCTTTATTACCACTATGTTGTACATCAAACTAAAAATGTTAACACATAAGTATTCCAGTGTTTTCATTTTACTGTTATAAAATATACATAACACAAAATTAAGCATTTTTAAGTTTGTAGTTCAGTTACATTAAGTACATTCACACTGCTGTGCAACCATCATTACTATTCAACTCTAGAACTTTTTAATCATTCCAAACTGAAATTTTGTACCCATTAACTCCCATTTCCTTGTCCCCTAGCCTTTGGTAACCATCATTCTACTGTCTCTATAAATTTGCCTATTCTAAGTACATCGTATAAATGTAATCATGCAGTATTTGTCCTTTTGTGTTGGACTTATTTCACTCAGTATAATGTTCTCAAGGTTATCGAATATGTCAGAATTTCCTTCTCAGAATGAATAACATCTCATTGTGTTACATCATATTTTCTTTCTATTCATCCTTAAATGGACATTGGGGTTGTTTCCACCTCTTGGCTATTGTGAATAACACTGCTTGAACACTGGTATGTAACTGTATGAGTCTCTGCTTTTAATTTTTTGGATATATATCCAAAAGTAGAATTTCTGGATCATATTGTAATTCTTTGTTTAATTTTTTGAGGTATGCCATACTCCAGTGTTTGTTTTTATTTTATTTATTTTTTTTTTTTAGTATTTGCTTTTAAAGTAATGATTCTATAATTGTAGAAAATTTGCAAACCCTCATCTCACAGGCCCCAGCCATATATGCCATATTTTTTCTTGAGTTACTCCGAAACTTGTCTTGGATTATAGAGTAGCCTGATGCCAGGTTGAAGGGTATCCTAGAGGTCATCTAAGCAAATCTCCTCATCTTACAAAAATGAACAGGGCAGCCTAGAGAGGTGATGTGACTTGCCTACAGCCACATAGTCTATTGGGAAAAGAATGAGGTGGAGCCTGGACCACAGCCAGGTTTGTATCCACTGGACCACGGAAGGTGCACCTGAGAAAGCAGGTACCCAAACTCCTCTAATCACAAAGTACACGAGGCCTCCAAAGAAAAAATTGTTCTGGGTTGATCTTGCCCTCACTCCACCACATTGCACAAGTCAACTTTCCCAAGGCCCGGGCACTGGGCCTGGCAGATGTTCTACTGGCTCCTCAGTAACCACACCCAGGGGCTGCCCTGTGCTAGTCATCCAGTGCCCCAAGGAGGCCAGACCCAGCTGCACATCCTGTTTCCTGTTTTCCTTTAAGGTGCCTCCTGCTCCAATTACCAGTCTGTATTATACTTTGTCAGTGTCCCCATTCTCTTGCTGTGTCTGAAATGCGCACATAGAGCTTATAGAGGGGTTGCTGTTTCCTCATCACCTGTTTCAGTGGTGGGCTGAGCTAGTGCCTAACAAAATGTGAAATCAGTGAAATTGTCTTGCATTTCCCACTTGATTTTCTCTCCTCATTTAGGCTGTCTTCACTAGATTCTCAAGACTCAGACATTATACTCAGTAGCTTCCCACTGCAGCACCTGACCTCGGTGGGACCTCCACAGATAGCATCTTTTTCTCCAAAATTGCCCCTTTGAAAGTGATGTGCTCCCTGTCTCCCTCACTTTCAGCCAGCTGCCTTACTGAAAAGCAAGCCAATACCTGTTTTTCCAATAACAGTAATGAAACTATCTTCCATATTGTCATATAGGCTTTGCTGTATAAAAAATCAATTTCTTGTCCATTATCTCCAATGATCCCAACTACAGTCCTGTAGAAATATGTGAGGAAAAGACAAACATTTTCATTTCTTTGATGAGAACACTGATTCTCAAGAAGCTAAGCAATTTTCCCAAGAGCTCAGAGTCCAGACCAAGTCCTTTCATGCTTTGTCACAGTTCTAGAGCAGAGTAACATCAGATAATAGTGGATAGAACCTCATAGGGCATAAACATTTCAATGCAAGTCTCTTAGAGGTGTAATGGTTTGGCAAAGGAGGGACTTTTAAGCTGAGAACTTCAGGGAATACTAGCAAGGATCCAGGGAAAGGGTTGTTTTATTAGGCCTTGAAAATCCCACATGATGGAAGCTGCCTACAACTCAGGAAGTCAGAGCCTTACCACAGAGCAATAGCCTCTTGGGAAATTTCCTGGGCTGTAAGCAGGATGGATTCCAGGCCCCATGTAACAAACAGATAAGGGGCCCAGGTTGAGGAAGACACAAGACTGTGGGTATAGAGCAAACACTCTTGAGTCGTGTATGTTCATGCAGGCTGCAAGGCTGTGTGCCTGCCCTCTCGAGTATGGTCCCCCACTCCCAGTCCCCACCCCATTCCTCCTTATGAATGTGCAGAGCAGTGGGGTGAACAGTGGCCATGAGAAGGTATCAAGGGGGCAGAAGTCATACCTCCTCTTCCAAACTAAGAAATCCTCTTCCTACTACAGCAGAATGCAGAGATGGAGGTGAGGCATCCAGTATGAGCTACAGGGCCCTGGTACAGCTGCACTTCTCAGCAGGTTTGGCCTATTTATCAGATAGGTGCTGCCATGCTCTGGGGAAGTAAGTGTGCATGACTTCAGCTTAAACCACTGCTTGCCCCTCCCAGCTGGATGAAGCCTCAGCTTTTTCATCTGAAAACTGAAGATAACACTCCTAAAGAATGTGAGATTTCATGAAAGCAATGATATGAGCCTGGAGTGAAGTACACTGGGAGACGTTCAAGAAACACTTCTTTAAGAAGACTGCTAAGAAGGTTGCCCAGGTTAAAACAAAGGCTCAATGGGAAGGAAAACACCATGGCTAGCTAACAGATGAATAGAGAACTCATTTTTTTGTTTAACCTCCAGGCAACACTCAAGCAATGTTTTCAACTCAAGCTGCACATTCGAATCACCTGGAGTGTCTTTAAAATACTGACAGCCAGGCCCTCCTTCAGAAATGCTGATGTATTCATCTTGGTGAAAGTACCTGTATCACGACAATGTAAATCTTCCCCACGTGGTTCTAATGTGCAGTAATGGTGAGGACCACACTCCATCTGAACTGCCTGCAGGATGCTGCATTCCCAAGGACAGAGAAAATGGAAAGCACAAGTCGTGGTTTGAGGAAGTACATGAAAGAGGACCTGGCCAAAGAGGAGACAGATGAGGGCACTGAGGCACCTGAGGAGACAAACGAGGCAAATGAAAGCCTAGCGACCTAACAAGCCTGCTTTCCTACAGCCTTACTGGAACCACCAATGCCTTTCTGGGCACTGGTGATGGACCCGGGGTTTCATCGTCCATGAGGGAAAGGATAAAAGGATCAGGCTGATTTTCTTCTCATAATGCAAGAGAATGCTATCAATTTATACCCATTTTGATGTTGCCACATGAAATTAAAGAATTGTTCTGTTTTATATTTATGCAACACTTGTACAGTTTACAAAGTGCTTTTACACTGGTTCTCTCAATTGAATCTCCCAGTATCCCTGAGAGAAAGGCAGGACACACACCAGTATCTCCATTTACCACAGATAAGGAAACAGAGGCTCAGAGATTAGGCAACATACCTATTTCCATAACTGTTCAGAGATGGAGCCAGGCTACAATTCAACCTTTCAACTTGTACTGTTGTGTTTTCATGAGGCAAAAGTGCTCCTGGGTAACACATCCTGGGAAATCTTCAGTCACAGTGACCTCTGCCAAGACTCTGAGCTGAAATGTGACCATGATTGTTCATGAAGCTCAGAGACTTAACCCAGTGTGCACAGTATTTTGAGGTGTTCACAAGAGTAGAGTTGAATACATTCAACCATTTTTATATATTTGAACACACACAAAAAGGAGTGTACATCTTCTAGTTAATTATTCAGATACTCTAATGTACACATAGAGTTTCCAAATATACCTTGATATCTACACAAGTTTTTTCTTGGTAATGTGAGCTGTTTATAATCAATACAGAGTGATAATAATTGAAAATTATTTATAAGATACCTTATTGTACCTGTGTGTACTTCATTTATATGTTTTGCTCTAACTGGGCATTTTATTTCCAAATAAAATGTTTTATAATATCTGTGTTTGGTCTACTTTTTAATTATTTATTTGTAAAAATGGATTCTGCTAGTGTGTGTCTCTCAGTTAAATCCTTTGATAGAAGCCAGGTTATTCATATAACAAAGGCCATGTTGGGGAACAGAGGTTCTTAACTTTTGGGGGCTATGGAAAGATTTGCATTATGTGCTTCCATATTAACACATTAAATAACAAGATCTAGCATCAAGTCTAATAAGCATGAGATTTTGAAATGGTGATAAGTATGAATGATATCCCAAGATATCTGCAATGACTATAATGTGAGATGAAAATACCTGACTTTCATTGGTAGCAAAGTCACGAGTACTACTGATATTACTATGGTTTGCTACCTACACTCAATAGTGAAGGAAATGCTAAATTTCAATTAGAAATAGTACAAATAAAGATTTTTTTTCCATCAAAGGGTACAAACCACCTGATATCACATTTAAAAAAAACTGCTGATGTAAGCGTTTTACCATGTACCCAGTTAGTGAACTAATTACATCTCAAGTTTCTGGGACAGCATTTCTCAAAATGTGTTTATCAGATACCAGTTTTGGGAAATATTAATAGCTGTCTGTGGTGGGTTGAATTGTGTTTCCAAAAAAGATATGCTGAAGTCTTTATCCCTGGTACTGGTGAATGTGACCTTATTTGTAAATAAGGTCTTCGAAGATGTAATCAACTTAAGATGAGTTCATATTCAATTAGGATGGTCCTAATCCAATGACTGGTGTCTATGAAGCTGTCATAAGAGAAGAGACACAGAGACACACAAGGAGAACACATGTTATGATGGAAGTAAATATTGAAGTGATATACCTATAAGCCCTGGAACACCAAAAATTGCTAGTAACACCAGTAGCTAAGGAAAAGGCGTGGAACAGATTCTCCCCCTAAAGCCTCCCAAGAAAGCAGGCACTTCCAACACCTTGATTTTGAACTTCCAGTCCCCACAACCATGAAAAATAAATTTTTGTTGTTATAAGTCACTCAATTTATAGCACTTTTTTACAGCAGTCCTAGAAGACTAATATATTGTCCTTAGGAAAAAGTGAGCTGAGGCCAAAAAATTGGGGACCCATGAGCCATTAAGTTTTCTTTTTGGAGATATATGATGTAGCCTATAATATCAGAGATTCTGAAGACAATGCTCATTAAAGTGCTACTTTAACCTAAGATTCCCCCCAAGTTTATTTAGCAAAAAAAAAAAAAAGTTTTATTGGTGGTACAGGTAAATAATGATGTTTGGCAGAGGTACTAGATGTCCTAGGAGTATAAAAAACAACAATCAAATTTTTAAAGAGACTAAAAACCATATAGAATCCCAGAAGCATGAAAGGATAGAACAGATGGATGCTTATAGCTCAGTTCATTTCTGCCACTCATCTTTGCACATGAGGAACCTGAGGCTTAGGTAAAAAAGTGTGTTTGCTAAAATACAGATGACACAGCTCTAGTGTTTGCATAATTGGAAGACAAATTTATCATTAGATGCCAAATTATTTCAGTTGGAGTCCATATGAATTTATTTCTGAATAAACCCATCCTACCTAAAAGCTGAGTTCTACCTTTCCAAGAATTTAACTGAATTTCTACAAATGAAGATGGGTATTTTAAATTATGTACGGGGCACACTAGGAAAGATATCTGAGACCAATCTGTTCCAGTGATGTGATAGCCCCTCAACAGCTTCCCTCTAAGAGACAAGCAAGAGCCTCTTCAGGAACCTCAGCTGCCCTGGAGAAAGTAGCCTTATCACCTGCAAGTGTAGCAAGCACAGGTATGTGAGTACTTCTCTAGGGAGATCTTGGGTACAGGGTGCTTCAGGGGTGTGTTGAAGGAGCACAGTATTTTGAGTCAGTTTGCTTAGACACAGAGCCTGGGACCAGGGCACTTGTCCTGAATGGTGATTTATCAAGAAGGCAGTGCTCTTAGGACAATTTAGGAGGAAGGAAGGGAAGCAGGTAAGAGAGGGGATGGGTCTTCCTGAGATGCTCACTTCTCTCCCAAAATCTTTCTATTTTAACCTTGGCTCATGCATTTGGCCAATTCATTTTAAGCCACCAAGTTGTGCTGCATTTGAGTCGGCTTGTACAGGCTCAGAAGAGATTGTCAAACACCAGAAATTTTTTGAATTGGTTGTTAACTATTGGTGGTTTGCAATTGACCACAGTGGGAGTATTTCTACATCACAGAAATAGGCAGATGTTTCAAATCAAGGTTGTTTTGCATTTTTTCCAGAGAACTGGCTTCCGGGTACAACACTATCATGAACTTTACAGAAGTCTGCTTCCCTCCACCATGCTCTGCAGCGTTTGTACTAGGATTGTGGACTGCTGCCCCTACCTTCCTAACTTAGCTTGCAGGGTGTATAATCTTGCTATGGGAGTCAGGATTCTTTAGCCTCACACAACCCTTTTGAGCATTCTACCCACTTGGAGCGCAAAGGGAAAACAAAGCCCTTACTGCCAGAAACAGGCACATGAGAAACTTTGGGTGCAGCACCTTAAAAACACTACCCTTCCAAAGCAGCAGCACCAGGGGCTTTTCAGCTTCATCATTTCATGCCCAATATCAAATGGTTTTCAAAGAAAATAAAACGCAGAGAGTGCGGTCCTCGTTTCTCTGTGATCCACGGGAAGCAGGAGGCTCCATTTTCCTGCCGTGTGGCCACAGCCCTTCTGCCAGCCTGTCCCCATTTGGAGCCCATCCATCTCGGTGGGAGTGTTCCGATTTCACTCCAGATGGTGGGAAGCCCAGCCAGTGGTGCAAGTTTCCAGCTTCCGCAGCGGTATAAATGAATGACTCTAATGTGTGTCTCTTTAGCCACTTGACTCACTGGCCTTTCCTTTATTCTTGACATTCAGCCAAGATACCCTTCTGATTTTCTAATGCCCCTTGTAACAGCCTTGGAAATCAGCTGTCTCCCACTCACCAGAACACATGTATTTACTCCATGAATGGAAAAGAATACTGATTTAATTCCCTTTTCAGGCAAAATGGGCAGTAACAAGGAGCCAGTTAGACCTGTTGAAAATTCTTGCTGGCTGGCCATGTGTGAGTCATATTTACATGACCCTGAATTGTCTTGTTTGGGGTTCATTGCACGTTTGGCCTGCTGCCTCTACAATTGGCTCAATTTGGTTATGGAGGCCACTAAAATAATGATCTGAGGCCACTGGCCCATTCAGACCAAGGGCAATAAAATTGAAAGGAACACAACTGGTCTAATTAACCAACAAAAAGACCAATTTGATGCTGCATGGGACATGTAACCTATACACATTTGGGAGATCAATTAGTTTGAAACATGAAATTGTTGATATTTGACTTCTAATTGAAAAAAAAAAGATTGTAGTTTTATACAATACAGCCTAATAATTATGTCCCCTTGATTTTTAAGTAATCACTAATTCAACATCTCAGAATTGTTTTGGCTGGGAGTGGAGGAAAGCACTGCCAGCCAACAGGAGAAAGAAAATAATCATCTCTTTCTGTGGTTCTGACATCTTCTTCTCAAGTATAGTTTAGTGGAAAAAGTTTTGGTTTAAGACTCGAGAAACCTATACCTTAGCTCCAGTTGACTTCCTATATGGCCTTTGACAAGCCATTTCTCCTTTAAGACTCTTCCTATTCAACCGAAGCAATATTATTAACACTCTTGTGAGGCCAAAATGAATTGATGGATGGGAACATAGAGTTTTAAAGTGAAAATTACTATGAAGATAATTTGTAAATGTTACACGTATCGTTTCAAGCCCTATTGGTATGTGAGTGTGTGTACTCCCTCAGGAGAGAAATTGTGAATGCAATTGTAACTGATTACTCCTTTGTTCCAGTGTCATTTCTGATAGCAAACAATGCCAAAACTATAACAAATTGTCATTGTATTTTCCATTAGTCATCGAGTGTAAAAGATTTGATAAATAGTGAGAAAACACATTGGATTTTGGGGGTGGGAAATCTGTGTTATTGACAGTAGCAAATTATATTTCTTTGAAAAAGATGTTGTCACGGTTCTTGGAGATTATTGCACAGCTGCCGAGACATGAGAAAACTCCAAGGAGCTTTTAAAGACCACATCTGTGAAATGAACAGCCTGGGGTCCCCACCAGCCCCTCCTTATTCCAGCATTTGTGTGACATGACTGGGCAGCTGCTTAGGCACAAGACTCTCTGTCCGAGAACAGACTAAAACAACTTCCTTAGTATTCCCTGACCAACCTGAGAACACCATGTTTTGGGGGTGGGCACGCAATGAGTTCGAGGGTATTCTTTCAGTACCTCTGCTCCTGTCCTTGTCTCTGTTTCTGTGCAGCTGCTTCCTGTTCTGTTCCGCTCAGGCAACAGCCAGGCAGATGTCTCCCTCCGGAGCTGTTGCCAGCTCCACTCCACTGGCAGCTGTTACAGCAGCCTCAGGAGAACAGCATGACCACGGGCACCCACCCATGAGCACGGTACATCTGTAGAGCGTCCCCTGCCCCTGGCTGCAGGTCTGCAGGCTCAGCTCCTTGTTGTATAGGCGATTCCCGCTGGTACCACTTAACATGACCCCTCTCTCTTTGCTAGGGAGGCATCAGTCCATCTGACTTTTCACCTCTGAGATGGTCTACTCTGCTATAGCAGTACGGTGTTTCCAAGATACACAGTTGTTTTTAACATTTCCACGTTTAGAGAATATTTTTTAACCTTTCAGAAGTTTAAATGGGTTAGCCCTCAGATGTTAAGAGGAAACATTTTTCTAAAGAAAAAAATTTTAAATGCTAAATCTTTGAGGACATTTATGCTAAGTGAAATAACCCAATCACAAAAGGACAACGGCAGTATGTTTCTGCCTATATGAAGTTCCTAAAGTCATCAAATTCATAGAGACAGAAAGCAGCTTTGTGGGCACCAGGGGCTGATGAGATAGATGGGGAGTTTCCATTTTGCAAGAAGAAATTGGTTGCACAATAATATGAATACACAACAGTATTGAACTGTACACTTAGAAATGCTTAATATAGTAACCTTCATGTTATATATATTTTTCCACAATTAAATTTTTTTTCAGTTTTTTAAAGAAACTGTCAGAAGTAGTAAACTTCACGGAGCTACATATATCAGAGAGGCTCTAAGTATGGAGGCATAAAAAAGAATCCTTCAAGTAGAAATGTCCATGGTCACCCCAAATAAGTTGTCTCATTTTTACTAATTGGAAATTTTCTCTAAGAATCCTGCCATTCCTAATTTCATTTATAAAATTATTATGAAAAACACAAAGCCAAAAAGAAGGTAGATGCTATGGTCTGAATGTTTGTCTGCCCCAAAATTCTTGTTGAAATCCTAACCCTCAAGGTGATGGTGTTAAAGGTGAGGCCTTCGGGAGATGATTAGGTCATGAGGGTGGAGTCCTCACGAATGGGATCGGTGCTCTTACAAAACAGACCCCACAGAACTCCCAGCGCCTTCCACCATGTGAGGACACAACAAGAAGTCTGCAACCAGAAGAGGGTTGCAGCCGACCACGTCAGCACCCTGATCTCAGGCTTCAACTGCGAGAAATAAATTTCTGTCGTCAATATGCTACACAGTCTGTGGTATTTTGTTAGAGCAGCTCAAACAAATTAAAGCAGTAGACATACAATATTACCTAACAATACTTCATTTGAGGAAAAAACAAAAAACAAAAAACAACCCTTCTCACAGTTATTTCATCTTACCTACAGAGGTTTTGATTTAGAGATGGGACTTGAACCAGAAGTTTAACTCACAATAGTTGCTCAATTTGAAACAGGGTATGCCTCTGCATTCATAGAACAGAGAAAAGCATAGCCTAGCTTTTCATCCAGTTCTGCCTTCCTCAGGATCAAATTAGAACTCTCCTCAATGCTGCATCAAGTCCTTTCATCTCAGCTTTGACCAAAATGGAAACCAGGATCATGAGAATTCCTCCGGGCTAGTGGTGAAAGAAATTTCCCCTGCTCTTGCCAGAGTCTCGAGGGGGGCATCCTTCCACAGTGAGTAATCACAGTTCCATGTGACAGAACAAACAGCACCTCCTTTCTCTTTAAACATGGAAGGAAATTAGCTGAAGAAAATTGAGATGAAAGCCAGTCCATAACAGAGTGTCCCAGTGAGATGTTTCTTACATTCTGACCTCTCTTGGAAGTTACATCAAAATTGAATTCCCTCAGTTAGTAGACTTCTTTGTTAGGATCCACACTTCAGTAAATAAACAAAACAAAACAAAACAAAACAAAACATTGCTCAGACTAAATCTAGACAGGTGCCAGATCTGCCCTTGTTTCTGTGTAAACTCCTCACCAAATTCAACCCTGCCCAGCTCCCACCTGCAGCTCCCAAGTTAGCTTGTTCTCAGACAGGTTCCTCCCAGCACAATGTACGAGGCTGCCTGAGTGGGCCGAGGGGCTGCTTTTGTGACCAAAGTTCTTGTTGTCAGTGGTCACTTCTCTGCCCTATTTCTATTTCTGTTTACCTCAGCAGTCCTCTTGGAATTCCAGGTTCTTCATTCACCAGCCCACCTCTGGACCACCATCATCTTTATGCCCTGAATTCTGACCGGCCTGGGCATCCCTGCCTCTGACTTGATAATTGGACTTCAGTGTTACCCAAGATTTAGTCCTACCATGCCTGCTTTGAAGCCCAGGGCTAGCCGTGACCAACTTGGTCTTGATTCTATGGACTAACTTTGAAAAGATGACCACCGTTCACAGTTTCTAGTTTCAGAAAGACAGAACAAAAAAATGGAGAGGAGAGACAAAAGAGAAAAAGAAAGAAAAGAGAGAGAGAGAGAGAGAAGGAGGGAGACTATATGATAATGTTTTTTTCCCAAATTCATAGTTCAGTTAGAACTTACTGTGTGCAAATACAGAAGCAGTGGTCATCACAGTGAGTGCCAAAGAATGAGTGCCAACAACTAACCACACCCACTGCTTCTACCCCCAAGTAAATATCTGGGTTCTCAAAGAACGCCACATTTCCTCATCCTACCACTTACTCCATAAATGCTGGATTGTTGTAGGAATGTATACATTCCTTGAGAACAAGAACCCTCTCCTAAGTCTATCCCCAGCACTCACCACAGAAGGTTAAGGGAGGAGCCATCCATTCAATACTCGTCAAAAGACTGAAGAAATTCAGAGCCTTGGGAAGGGTCTGACAGAGCATGTGTGCCAGTGCAGGTCCTGTCAGCTGTCCATGTGGCAGCAGTGGGCAGTCTTGGGTTTTCCCTGGAAGGATTACAGGCCCAGGACCCATTAGTGCTGAGCACTTCTGTCAGAGCAAGCTGTGGAGTCCTGTTTTCCTAGATGATGAGGGACAGGGTGCTAGCACGTTTGCCTGGCTGCTGTTTTCCAGTAAATAGTCAGAATGCTCACTGCCCCTCCTCCTCCTCTCTGTTTCACCTACCTCTTGCTCCCAGGAGACAATCAGTCACACTGTGTATACACTATGCTAAATAAAGTGGGTCATTTATAAAGTAGGGTTATTCTCTAAGTACAGAAGCAGATTCCTGAGCATGTTATTTTGATAAATGTAATTAATGAAATGCTCTTCTGGCCAAACTGCCCAATGTAATGAGATCACCAATGGCCAGACTGAGCTGTTCAGACCCAAAATGTATGGTCTTTATTCAGTCCTAGATAAAGGACATTGTTCAATGTCCTCCACATCAAGAAACTACCATTTTAATTTTCTCTTTTCTTTTAATTGCTAGTACTTGTTTTTAAAACTTTCTGTTTGTCCAGGTTAGTATTTTTGAAGTATTTCCTGTCACCCACTTTAGCAATCACACAGGACTGAGACTGAGTGTTTACAAAATGTTACTCTGGGGGTTGCAATGTAAGCAGAAGGCATTGTGGCTTAGATGCTGACAACAAGGATGAAATGCTTCACCTTCCTTTCAGAAGGAACTAACAGAATGAGAAAAAAAGAGAGTGGCTAGGAAAAAGAGCTTTGACCTCTTACCGGATAATGTGTTGGAATCATCACTCTAGAGAACACAGAAAGAGCACAAATCCTTTTATAGATTATATCTTGTGCAACGAGTGCTTGGATTAACCTATTTGTGAATTTAAAATCATTTGCAATGACTTTGCAACCATCCTGTGATGCTGTGCATTAGTCAGCATTGCAGTAAATGTGGCCTCATCATCGGAGTTCAAATCTTCCCGGCACATTCTGAAGATTCGTCAGTTAAGTGAAGCATCTAGCTAAAAAACACCGTTGCAACCCAAAGGTTCATTCTAAACCTCCAAAATATTGTTTGTGGGGAAGATCCAACTGCAAGTTGAAAAGAGATGAGCTCAAAGGATTGGGGGTTGACGCTGCCTTTGTCATCCCAGAATGTAGCTGGCTGTCTAGCAGATAGCATTGCAGCAAGTGCCTGCCTGCAGCTGGTCCAAAGAGCTGTCGTTCCTGCTTTGAAACCTTGGCATGACCTTTTAGTTTCCCTCATTTTCCTTTCCCATCACCAGAACCATGGCCAAAATCAGCTTTCTCATTTTTTATGCGGCTGCTCCTAAAATTCTGATGTTCAGAATCCAAGCAGGGGAAGTACTTGCTGGGTAGACATCACCCTCAGCTTTTCCATTTTCTTCCAGTTCTGGTTCATCAATGGGGCCTCCTCCCACTGAGATACCTTTTAATCTTTGAACCAGACAAAAATGCTCATGCCGTTTCCAAGGACAAGCGAAGGCACTGCAAAGAGTATGCTTTCCTTTCACCACAGGAAACTGGCACCTGAGCTGACCTCAGCTAGGCTAGAGAGCCTATAAGGCTCAAGCTAGAGCACTGAATCACCTACTAACTCTCTCACCTGTATGACTTCTCAACCCCTGTCTCCTCCTGCTCAAGTATCTCCAGAAAGCCTCTTTCCCAGAAGCCAAATCATATTTCTCAGTGTGGTACTGGAGAACCCAGAATCAGACAAACCCACGTTCAGATTCTAGCTCTGCCCTGGTATGACTTTGAGCAATTTAATGCACCTCTCTGATCCCTTTCATCCCTCTCTGATCCTCAGAGATACAGCAGACAACTCCTAAAGGCACACAATGCCTCGTTCATTATGGCCGTAGTGGTCACCTGCCTGTCTGCTAGCACATGCATCCATGTTCTTTCTCTCTCTTTTTTTTTTTTTTTCCTTTTTGGTCTTGAACTCCCTTGTCAAGTTGCTTTCCAGGAGTTTAGATCAGCCAAAGGCCCTGGAGATGGGGAGGAGCCAGGATTTCCTCCCTCTTATTTCAGGCAGCCTCTGTAACAGTGGCTCCATCTCCCTCCATGGTTCCAGCTCCACGGCAGGCCTGGACTGGTTTCCATTTCCACCTAGTGCCCCAGCTTCTGGGCTCTAGCTAATACACTTCTGATGCTCAAGCTGGCCTAGGCTTCCTGCTTTATTAAACTCTAATTTGCCTTACCATCCTCTGTGTGGCTTCTCAGCGATTCTCATGTAATAAATTCCTTGTATTCAATATTCTATGTTGAAACATTTTGGATGACTCCTGTTTTCTGGATGGACCATAAGTAATGGAGTGGCCCTCCTCCTTCTCTCATCTATGAATCCAGTTCATTAGATACCCCAACCTCTGAGAACACTTTATTCCTGAATGTGGTCCTCACCATATCCTCTTTCGGTTATTCCAGACCCCCAAGCCCCTACATCCAATTCTCCTCTTTCCATGATAAAGACCATCTCCTGCACAGCTGGCTGGCTCCCCTCCCAGCCCCTCTCTGATTGCCCTGGCTGAGGAAGCCTTAAACATTTTCCTACGGGGAAAACAGCTCACTGTGTATGGACAGATTAGTCCACCAACTCCAGTGATATAAGCAAACAGCAGCTGCCATTGTACCAAAACTTAAAAATTAAATGAGCACATGGGCTCGCTGTTGGCAGGGGCTCACTGGGATGTATACCACTGCTGAGGGTCAAGGTGGACAACTACCAGCAAGACCTGAGTTGATTCTGTCCTTGGAGCTTTAATATCATTCATCCTGGAGAACCTCAGATTTTACAAAGTAAATCCTCTCACCTCCAAGAATTACTCCACCTGACAATGTAATCTTCATGGAGACAAATGCATGCTGATGGAAGTGTTTTCAGCAATGTCCCAGGGTTTCCAAGCATTGCACAATAAGGAAGTCTTCCTCCCCAATCCATTCAGAGGACTCTTTTATGTCTCTATGCCCATACTTCCCTTGTCAAAGAGACTGGTACCAATCTGAGAATTGTTTGAAATTGTATTCAATACATCCTCTGTAATATCTGCAAGGCTTTGGAATTGCTCTATAACTGGTCTGGCTTAATATTACTCCATGCACCTACCTTTAGAAATATCCCTTTTCATCAAAGAAGAAACAATTACTTAAATGCAGCACTAACTGTGACAAAATCCATTAAGTGGCAGCCTGCAATATAAGCCTAAAGAAGCTTCCCTTACATCTTTAGTATAAGGTGTTTTCAACTCTCTGCCCCAGCTATCTTCACAGAGATGCTCCTCAGATACTGACAGATGTGGGCAGATTGAAACCTGCCCAAGGCCACTAGGACTGGAAATCTTGGGGCCTCACTCTCCTGACTTCTGGCTTGACTGAGATGGAGGGCAAGCCAAAAGTAAGCTGGCATGGTTAACAAGGCAGCATCAAAAGTGGAACTCTGAGGAGAACACTCAGGAAGTCACTACTTTCAAGTGCTTACTTTTAAGAGAATCTACTACAAGTCACAACAGATGGCCAGTAATGTTTAGCCCTAAGGCCCAATCATGAGGGTGGGTTCTGGGCTGTGGTTGTTCATTCTATGGCTTCAAGGAGCAACATTGTGGAGACACCAAGCTTCACTGACATTGTGATAATCAACTCTAATTCTGTGATTTTTTTTCTAGTATCTTAAAATTTTTTTTCAAAATGGAGTTCATAATTGATTGACTGAGAGATACAGACAGTCTCCAGGGAAGAAGTTCTGTGTCCAGAAATTGTTTAACCCTGCCAAAATCTATATTAGTTTGTTAAGGCCACTATAACAAAGTAACACAATCTGAGTGCCTTAAAGAAGAGAAATTTATTGCCTCATAGTTTTGGAGGCTGGAAATCCAAGATCAAGGTGTTGGCAGGGCGAATTTGTTCCAGGCATCTCTCCTAGCTTCTGGTGTTTTGCTGGCAATCTTTGACATTCCTTGGTTTGTAGTTGAATCGCTCCAATCTTTTTTCACCTTCACATGATGTTCTCCCTGTGCTTGTGGCTGTGTCCAAATTTCTCTTTTTATAAAGACACCAGTCATATTGGATTAGGGGCCAACCCACTCCAGTATGAACTCATCTTAATAATTATATCTGCAATGACTATTTCTAAATAAGATCATATTCTAAAGTACTGGTGGGTTAGGTCTTCAACATATGAATTTGGAGAGGACACAATCATCAGTCCAGTCTCTGGCTCCCTAAAATGCATGTTCTTCTCACATGAAAATATATTCATTTCATCCCAACATTCCCAAAGTCTTAATCC
The DNA here is from genome assembly GCA_003508835.1 of Eonycteris spelaea. NCBI lineage: Eukaryota > Metazoa > Chordata > Mammalia > Chiroptera > Pteropodidae > Eonycteris > Eonycteris spelaea. Next base: position 1,231,590 of record PUFA01000211.1, on the reverse strand, counting down.
ATTTCAGTATCAACTCTAAGTCCAAAATCTCATCCAACTATCATCTAAATTAGACATGGGTGAAATTTGGGATATGATTCATCCTGGGGCAAAATTCCTCTCCATCTACGAACCTATGAAATCAGACAAGTTACCTCCTTCCAAAATACAAAGTTGAGACAAGCAAGGAAAAGATATCCCCATTCCAAAACAGAGGAATTAAGAGGAAAAAAATCATGGGTCCCAAGAAAGTCTGAAACCTAGTAGGGTAAATACCATCAGATTTTAAGCCTTGAGGATAATGCCTTTTGGCCTAATGCTTTATAGTTGATCCCAATGTTGGCTGGGCCATTTCCCTTAATTAATGCCTTAGGTCTGATCCTATAAGGACACCTTGCCGGGCTTCCAAATACGGGTCCGTAGTCCATTGATTCTACACTAAATACAACTCCGATACTTTCAACAACCTATAGCAAGTCTATGACCCTAACACTCAGCTGAGCAACACTCAGGATTTAGATACAACTAGTCCACTGCTGACTATCACCACACTCTGTTAAACCTGTAAGAAAAATCAAAGATTGTTAATGTGTTTATAGACCTATCATTGGCCAAGCTGCATGATCTCAATGTATAACCAATGCTTTCAATGTTTTTTTCAGAGAAGTCTTCCTTTCAACTCCAGAATCAGAGTGGAAAACACTGTCCTTTTGCAAAAGAGATTCTATTTTAAATGGTGTGAAGTAAATCTGTGCTCTACTTCTTAAATTCATATTCATAGATTTTAGGGCCTCTTCAGAATGAAATGGATGCATTTTCTCTTGACATAACAAATAAAAAGGAAACATCCTGCCCTAAAACTGATTAGCTAGACCAATAATCATAATCCGGAAGCACATATGCTGTCAATAGGAAGAAGTAAATACTCATCACTTGAGACAGGATAATCTAGTACAGGGTTTCTTGAAGCATGTTCCACAAAACACCTATAGCAGAATCACCTAAACTATATGTGAAAAATGCATATTCCTGCCTCCATCACCGTATCTATTGGAGCAGAGTCTATGGAGTCTGTGGCCATTTTAAACTAGCTTCCAGTGGTTGATAATCCTTATCAGTGATTAAGTTTGAGAACCACTGGTCTTTTAAGAGCCCAGCCTTTGATATCAATCCAACTGAGGCCTGAGACCCAGCTCTGCCTGTGATAACTATGTGCTTTCAAGAAAACTATGTGACATCTCTGAGCTTCAGGTTTTTCCAGCTGAAAAAAAAAGAAATAATAATATACTGCACAGGGTCCTGAAGATGGTTAAATGAGATAATGCATGTGAAAGATTTAAAAAATAGATGTCAGGAGCGTTTGGGATTCATCAAGGGTGGTTTAATAGAATTTATTTCATAGGGTTGTTCTCAGTAAAGGAGATAAGATATGTGAAGCATTTTAGCATTAGAACGATGTAATTTTGTAGAACCTATCTCAGAGAGCTATTCTGAGAAGTAAATGAGATAAGGCATGCAAAGCTCTTGGTACATGCCTGGCACACATGTAGGAGTCAATAAATTTTAGCCATTTCCACTCTGACCACCAGCACTATAACACTGGGAAACCAGCAAGTGTCCAGCCCCGATTTCAGCAGAGAGTGTGGTGGGGAGCAGAGGCAGACAAGGCAGGACAAGTGGGATGGAGCCAGACCTGGAGAAGCCTTGAGACCCAGGCTAGGAAATCTGTGGTTCATAGTGAGTATATTAGGTCTCCACTGAAGTTTTCTGAACAATGGGAATGATGAGGTTAAACTACTGGAAGCTGGGGAAAAGATTATATGGGGGGATACTCAGAGACAGAAAGACTAGATTAGGAAACTATTACATAAGCCAGACAAAAAGCTATACAATGTTGAACTAAGCAGCATTTGGTCCAAGCATAGCTCACCGTAAGACACCCATGTACAAATTAGAAAAATGCACCCCCTCCAGGCAGTGCAGCCCATGCTGGGGCTCGTGGCCTGGAGAGCAGAGCAGAGCAAATATAAGAGATCAGCCCCAAGGGCCCTGATGGCCAGGGCCTTTGTGTGGTTGTCAATAAACAGGACCATAGGCAGTAGTTTCGATGTCACTAGGAACAGGAAGAAGGATAAAACATTTTTTTAATGCTAATACATAAACCATTAGTTCCTATATTATCCTGAAAATATTTCTGCTCTTTTTCCTCATGGTGCTATCAAATTGTCTTAAATTTTTATCTTCGCTTCCAACACGTAGACATCCAAACCCCTGACAGTCTGTTAGAATAAATTTGGTTGTGGACTTTTATTGTAGAAAATGCCACAAATTAAAATAACGTAGCAACATTTGAAATGGTTGGACATTGTCTTCTGAGTAAATATGTGTGAACTAACTCTTTCCCAAGACCTTGAAACAACAGGGACACTGACCTAGCTTAAGAAAAAGTTAGCCAGTTGACAAATACTATATTTTCTTTGTTATAAGTAACCATCAATTACATCATGCACAAGGAAATATAACATATGGATTTAACGTGCCAGGTGCTAGGAATTCACTGAAGGTGGCAGGGTACAGCCCCTGCCTTCAAGGCTTATAGTCTAGCAGGAAAGGCCCCAAACAAACACATTAATAACTACAAAAGTGCAGGAAAGATGTATACACAATTGTGAGGTGAGTTGTTGAGTAGCTGTGACACATAGCCAAAGATATTTACTATCTGTCCTTTACAGAAAAGTTTGCCCACCCCTGATTTAGAGGATCAGTTTTCTTGAAGAAAGTTGATAGTTAATTTGCCTTCCACCTTTGACATGCTTTCTAAGTAGACCAGAAACTACCTGAGGAATAACAATTTGGAAAGTTGATTCTTTAAAGTAGTTTGTGAAAGCAAAATATGATATATAAATACGATGGAATATTATTCCAACTTAATAAGAAAGGTAGTCTTGTCACATGCTGAACCACAAATGAACTTTGAGGACATTAAGATGAAAGAAATAAGCCAGTCACAGAAGACAAATGTCTGATTCTATTTATGTGAGGTTTCTAGAGTAGTCAAATTAATAGAGACAGAAATAAAATGATGGTTGCCAGGGACTGAGGGAGGGGGGAATCGGGAGTTATTTTATAGGAATATTTCAGTTTTGCAAGAAGGAAAACTCTGGGACCTGTTGTACAACAATGTGAATGTACTTTATGAACTGTATACTTTAAAATGGTTAAGATGGTAAATTTTATGTTCGTGGTTTTTGTGTTTTTTGTTTGTTTGTTTGTTTTTTACCACAATTGAAAAATATATTTATGGAATCAGGAGACATGATACAAAAATACTTAGGGTCGTTTAGGGTTTCTATATGAAACATTAAGCTGAGTTTGACAATTTCTAATGTTTCTGGTTAACTTATCATGAGAATTGAATTGAGAAATAGTAATTAGAGCTCTCTGTCTTCTTGCCAGAGATGTTCACAGTGTTTATGAAGTGGCATTAGCAATAATCATCATCATTAGCAAACAACCCCTTGGTTCAATAAGCACACTCAAGTTATCTTTGACCAGGCTGGCCATTGTGTTGTAAAACCTCACCAAATGACATTGTTGAAGTCAATACTGCTCACCGATCCTTCTTAAAGCACTCACCTACTTCTCTTGGACTCCATGACACTGCTCCTTTCTGGGTTTCCATCTATTGCTTTAGTGGAAACTTCTGTTTCCTTTGATGGTTCATCTTTCTCAAACCCAGCCATTAAGTCTCAGACCATACCTCCTCTCATTTTCTAATCTCTCTCTCTCTCTCTCTAGACAATCTCATCCATACTCATTGCTTTCATCATTCCTATGCTGTAAGAATTCTCAAAGTCATATCTCCTTTTCAGACTTTCCCTCTGAGCTTCACGTTCTTATATCTAAATGCCTAATTGACACCTCCTTTTGGACATTGTATGATTACGGCACAAAGAATCCCCCAAATACAATGCTTTAAAAGAGGTAGGAGTGTAGTTCCCTCTCAAACCACAGTCCAGTGATAGGCAGGCTGAGCCGATAGTGAGATCCTGCCATCCTCAATATGAGGTTCGCAGCTCTAGATCCAAGATAGTCGTTCCAATCCCATCACCACATCTTCATCCCACCCAGAATGAAGGGGAAGAGGGCCAGGGAAGCACACGTGGATTCCTCTTAAAGGCATGACCCAAAAGTTGTATACATCACTTCCATTCACATCTATTGTCCAGAATTTACTTTCACGGACACACATGATGCAAGAAAAGTTGAGAAATATTATCTGTAACTGGGTAGCCCTATGTTCATTTAAATTCAGGAAGATTCCTTATTAAAAGAGAAAGAAGAAAATGGCTGTTTGTAGAGTATTAGAAGTCTCTGCTACAGATATCTCAAAAGTACTTCTAGCTTGACATATCCAAAACTAAAGTTGTAATCACATGTATCTCAGGTCTAGACCTCTGTCAGTGTTTCATCCGAGTGAATGGCACTACAGTCCATCCTGCCATGCTCTTCAGAAACCTCAGCACTTGTATACACTCATCTTTCCCTTACTCTTAGATTCAGTTCATCACTAAGCCCTGCTAATTCTTAATTATGAAATTTCCTTTTCTCCATCTCTCCTGCCATCCTAGCACAAGCATCCATTATCTCTCACTTGGACCACTGGATAGCCAACTAAATGGGCTCCTCACTTTCACCCTGGTGCCCTCCCCTCCACTGTTGGTACTGCAATGAAGGTGGTCCTTCCCTCATGTCAATCTAGTATCCCAGTCTCCCCATTAAAATCATCCATTAATACAACCTACAAAACCTGCATGTTGGGCCTCACCTATTATGTAGCCCCAGTCATCTCCATGCCTCGCCTCTCTCTGTACTGAGTCACATTCAACTTCTTTCTACTCTCTGACTATGGCCTATTTCTTTCAGCAGAATCCCCTCTTGCTGGAATCCCCCTCCCTTTCCCTTTTGCTGGTTAACTCCTAGCTTCCTTCAGTTCACAGTGCAATGATCACCTCTTATGAGGAGCCTTCTATCACCTTCCCTCTTGGGTCAATTTCCTCTTCGAGGCTCTCACAAAGCCACGCGGCCATTTACTGTTACATTTACCACTGTGTTAAGTTTGTACTTTGGATATGGTTCTTTAATGCTTCTCTTCCCCATAATACTTTCGGCCACATGCAGCCAGGCACTGTTTTTTTTTTTGTTGTTTTGTTGTTGCTGCTGTTGTTGTTTTGTTTTGTTTGGGGCAGGTTGCTTATTTGTTTGTTTATTTTGCCATTATATCCCCACACACATAGCATAGTGCCTTGCAAATAGTAAGTTCTCAAAAATACTGTATAAATAAATGTAAGAACTCAGAACAATTGGAAGAAAGTGAGCCTGAATTACTTAATCTGAATTATATCATTTTATAAAGAAATTCAGTATTATAGCTAACGAGTACAATTATATAATTTGATGAAACTGGTCTATATGGAGCGTCTTCCATATGTAGCCTTACCACAACACTAAAGACTTTCTGTTCCACTGTAAGGGGAGCAGAATGGACATAAGACATGGTCTCTGTACTGTGCGAACTATTAACGATAATTCATGGGGCATGCATCACATGCTAAAATAAAAAGAAGGAAACAAAACTCATAAAACTGTAATTTCCAAAAGATAGCACATGACTCAAAGCCCAGATAAATGTTAATACAGATTGTCAGAAAGTTCAGATGCCAGACAGATCAGCACCAACCAGAAAAACTGGAGGTCTGTGAACAGGGTCACATCTGAATGAGACTGTGAAGGGCAAGGAGATGAGGGTGAGCAGTGAAGGAGCAGAAGACCTTTGGCAGAGAGCATGGCCAGGTACACTTGTGAGGGGGCAATGGCCTTCACAGGGTGGGAAGGCTGCCCCCTGTCTGCTAAGTTAGGGAGCTGGATTGGGGACCAGGTTATAAAGTTCTTTGAAGTGTATTTGCTCTTTACCCAGAAGATAGTGGGAAACTGCTAACAGTTTGGGAAGGAAAGTGGCTTAAGAAAAAGTTTTAGCCCTTGAAATTTCCTAAGTGAAAAGAGTGTCTGGCATGGAGCTCCTAAATTCCTTGGAATTTCCTGGGTGATAGGAACAATTTTTGATCCAATAGGTGACTCTTGGTGGGTCCTGAATGAGATCTGGTCACCAGAAAGATCAAGTCATAATTAGAAGTTTGAGACTTTCAGCCTAGTCTCCATCTTCAAGAGAGCTAATGATCATGCCTATGTGATGCAGTCCCATAAAAGTTCCTAAGGTATGGCATTCAGGGAACTTCTGGGTTGATGAACACATCCATGTACTAGGAGACTGATGCACCCTAACTCTGTGGGGATAGAAGCTCCTGCCCTTGGGACTCTTTCAGACCTCATCCCATGTATCTCTTCATCTGGCTGTTCATCTGTATCTTTATTATATCCTTTATAATAAACCGGTAAATGTAAAAATCAATGCAAAGTCAGAAACAGGGAGTGGTGGGGGATTTAAAAATATAAGTCTGGAATAGTATGCAAAATGGACTGGAAGTTGTCACTTGAGGTTTCTTAGCTACAAACTGTCACGGTAGCATGGAGGCATGTGCCAGGCTGACCTCATTCACAGAATTGTGAATCCAGAGGGCAAGGAAACTAAAGAAGCCACACTAGGAATACACACTGCTTGCAGATGATGGGAGAGGGGGTGCTATCTCATGGGCCTGAAGGTGGAGGCATTTATGCTGCAATTGTCTAGCTTCCAAGTGCCAAACCTATGGCAGTTGAGCCTGGTCTCCAGGACTGAAGCTTTCTGGGTATCCAGTTGATGGACAGGGAAAGACTTGCTCTCTTTTTCATATGAAAGGAGCTAATTCAGCACACAAAATATTCAAATTTCAAGTGCTTTCTTCTTTAGTCTTGGGATGCATCTGCATCCCATTGGGATTTTTATGGACAATTCTTAAAAAAGAAACTGCTGGATTCCTAATGGGTTGGAGTAAACTTTATGCAGAAATTTCCCCCATTAATGAAATTTCAGGCACTTCCAATCCACCAATTCAAACATAAAAAAGTATTAACTGGGGTTTAAAGTTAGAGAAGCACAAGAAATATTCAGTATAAATATTCAATATAATTGAGGCTTTATTCCATTATTAATGAATAGATTTTTTTTTTCTAGTTACATGGGAGTGACATTGATCTGGCATGGATACCATATGGCGATATCCTCTTAGTTTTTTATTTCAAAAAAGAAGCAGACTACATTTAAGAAACTATACTATTTAATACAGACTTTGATTTTTATAACCTTGTTTCTATATCATTTTTAAGTGAAATCATATTTGAATCCTTAGAAATTTATATAAGGTCAAAAAGGGAAAACTTCTTTTCTGATAACTCTTAACAGTTTATAAATTTCCCATGGGGATTTACTTTTAAAGGGTACTAGGCCTTAGGGGTTATTTTATAGAGATTCACTTAATGACTACACTGTGTTCCTTAAATAATGAGATGAGGAAGGCAACAAAATGAATTTTTTAATAACAAAATAGGTAACATACGAAGAACTCTACTAAGATATTGGTAGGCACATTGAATTTTTAAAAAAGGAAATTAACCCCATAAAAAATTTTATGAAAGATATAAACAGGTAATTTACAAAAGATAAAATATAAGTATTCTCAGAAGAAAAGCAAAGATAAAAGAAAGAAAGAAAGAAAGAAAAAAAAAGAAAGAAAGATCCATCTCTGGTAGTAAGAGAAATGCAAATTAAAATGACATACCATTTTTCACTGAACAAATGGCAAAAAGAGTGATAATATACAGTGCTATTGATGATTCAAGAAACAACTATTCTCATATATTGCTGAAGAGAGTCTTTACTTTATAGAAAGTATTCGACAATATCTATTAAAATTTAAAATGTCCATATCCCCCTGAACCATCAATGCAAACTTTGAAAATCTACCTTATCAAAAATAAAAGCTCTAATATATAAAAACATACATAAAAAGAGGTTTATGGCATTCATGTTTCTCAAAAAGAAAAAAGAAAACAATCTAAATGTCCATTTAAAAGAGCTTACCCAAACCATGAAATATTATGCAATTATTAGAAAAATGGGCTAGGTTTCTATATGTTGACACACGGCAATGTCTGTGATACATTGGTAGGCAAAAGAGTGGAATAATATGTGTAACATGCTCTTGTTATACACATACGCTCATATGCAATTGAGTTATAATTGGCATACAATAAAATAGACTCATTAAGTGTATTATTTTTAAAAAATTTTAATAAATATATACATTCATTCACCATTACCTCAAAGTATTAAAAAATTCATCATCCAAAGTGTTCCTTTATGCCCCTTTGCAATGCATCCCTCTACTAAACCCAGACAACCACTGACGTGTTTTCTGTCCCTATAGATTAATTTTGCCTATTTTAGGATCTAATATAAATAGAATCATACAGTGTGTACTCATTTGTATTTGGCTTCTTTTGCTCAGCATAATATCTTGAGTGTCATCCATACTGTTGCCTATATCAGTAATTCACTCCTTTCCATTTCTGAGTATGATTATAGTAACATACCACATGTTACTATTATAGTAACATACCACAATCACAATTACCTGTTGATAAATGTTTGGGTTGTTTTCAGTCTTTGCCTATTATATAAAACTAATATGAACATTCATGTATAAGTCTTCATACAAATATCTTTACATTTTCCCTGAGTAACTATTTACAAGAGAAATTCCTAAATCATATGGTAAGCATCTGTTTAACTTTATAAGGCAATGCCAATAATTCCCCTAGCAGCAGTAGATAAGATTTCCGGTTGCTCTATATCCTTGTCGACACTTGGCATTGTCAGTCTTTTACGTTTTAAGCATTTAATTAGATGTATAATTTAATTTTGTGCTTTAGACTTGCATTTTCATAAAAACTAATGATGGTTATCTATTAATGCATTTATTGGCCACTTGCATATTTTTTGTGAACTGTCTTTTCAAGTCTTTGCCTATTTTTAAATTAGGTTGTTTTCTTATTGTTAAATTGTAAGAGTTATTTATATATCTGGAACAAGTTTATATATATATAAATTTTTTTTTCTTAAAGTCAGTGGTTTTAGTTTTTATTTTCTTAATGATGCTTTTTGAAGAGTAGAACTTTGATAATAAAGCAAAACTTTTCAATTTTTTCTTTTACAACTAGTGCTTTTCATGTTCTATTTCAAGCAATCTTCACTACTTTAGTTTGCAAAGATCTCCTGTGCTTTCTTTTGGAAGTTTTACATTTTACATTCAGGTCTCTGATCTATTTCATTTTAATTTTTGCATACGGTGCAAAATAAGGTATAAGTTCATTTTTCCCCACATAATATCCAGTTGTTCCAGCCTCATTGCTTGAAAGAACTATCTTTTCTCCATTGGATTGCATGTACTGTATGATCTCTTTTTAAAAATCGTACATATATATGAGCATAAAGGAAATATAAAAAGATGCATATCAAATTGCTAACATTGATTGCCTTTTAAAAAGTCAAATTGAAGGAGAAATAAGGAAAACTTAATCTTTTTCTCAACACGTTTCTTTTGTGACAGCTTAACATTTATATATCAAAAGAAAATAAAGGTGATGTGCTATCTGAAATAAAAATAATACAGAATTGGAAAGGGTTTCTGCAAAAAAGAATAAGATCATACCAGTACTGCAGAATGAGGTGATGGGGCCTGGAATAGAGAATGCATCAGACTGAGGAGGAGATGATGGAGACAAGAGATGCTTTGAAGGCAAGAATGGTGGATTGGTGACTTACTGAATATATGGGAAGAAGAGGGGGAGGTGAAAAGCAAAAATGGCTCAAAGTTTTGAGCCTAGAAAAATGATGGTGGCAATGGAAAAAAAATGAGAAACTGGGATGAGGGGCTGATTTTATGGGATAAAATGATGCATTTAGTTGAATTTGAGGGAACCACCGGGTATCTGAGTAGGACCATCCAGTAGTATTTTGTTAATGCAGCTCAAGCAGACTAAGAAATGTACCAATATCTTTCTCCAACTCAGTATGTTCTTCAGTGCAGGTCACGCTGTGTCCATCTCTATACACTCTGTGCCCCAGATGGTATGCCTGGCCCAGAAGCATGGTGCCTGTGCATAGAAGGTACTCAAAAAATGTTTGTAAAAATAACACAAATGTCCCAAGGACTTTAGTGTGGAGATATTTGGTTAGTCTAGATTAAGTGATTAATTTATTTTTAGAAATTAAAGGCAACTGCTAGTTTTCTGGAGGGAGAAAGAGGATGAGTTCTGGTGTCTTTCCCCCTTCTTATGAGGGTGCTAATGACATCATGAGGGCTCCACCTTCATAACCTTGTCTAACCCTAATTCCCTCTAAAAGACCTCACTTCCTAATACCATTGTATTGGGGGTTAGGGCTTAAATGTATGAATTTGGTGGGGGGATGGGGGATACAAACATTCAGTTATATTTTATTATATTATTATAGTCATGTTATTATTCAATAGTAACAATACAATTAGCTGCAATCACTAGTTAATAAAAGAATGCAATTGGTTCAGAGATCTCAGATAAATTGTCTATATTTAAATGGTATTGCTCAAGTATTTAAGTGTGCCAGGAACTAATTCCCTTAATTATTTCAGCATTCTTCTCATTTTATTTACTCTATTAATTCATTTCAGAAACCCCTTCTTAGCAAATAATGCAAAAAGATCCAGCGGGACTTAACAATAATAAGTGGAGTCTAAATTAAACTTTCTACATTAATTTTTATTTCTATTTTTTCATATAAAGCAACTAAGAGTCATCAAGAATGTGAGAGTCTATCTGTGAAGACAGAATAACTGGAAAACTAATTATTTCTGATTTTCTTGAAAAAAAATTAATGGAACTGTTCCCATTTGTGGGAAAAAAAGTTTAGAATCCTCAGAAGAAAATAATCAATGAGATTATTATTAACATTGATTGAGGGTTTAATACATGCCAGATATGCTAAGATAGTCTTCATATATTATTTCATTTAATCATTTCAAAATCCTTGAGGATATTATTACAATGCCCATTTTACATATGAGGTCCAGAGAGGTTAGGTAACTTGCCCAAAGTCACCCAGCTAATAAACAAAAGAGTAGAAACTGGAACTCAAGTCTTTCTTACTTCAAAACTCATGCTCTTACTCAAATAACTAAGAATAAAAATATAAGTAATAGTTATCACTTATTGAATGCATATTGTATGTCAAGAATTATGTTAAGAATCTTTTTCAAAGTTCTCTGACATTAACTCACCAAGCTTCTCAATTAGATCTGAAGAAGACAGCACAGGATAGTGAATAGTTACAAGCAAGGAAATAAATCATTGGTTTGATTAGGTTATGGGACTTAGGGTGATTTTTGTTTTAGTTGTTATTTCAATTGGGCATTTTTCCATAAAACAATATTTTGTTATAGGAAAGAGTAGGAGCTTGTTTAGTACCTGACCCACCAACTATTAGATGAATGATCATGAGCAAAAAAATCTCCTGGCCTCTCAGATCCTCAGCTTTTCATCTGTGAAATGGTAAAAAACAAAAGCACTTCTACCACCTCTCACTCAGAGATACTATAAAAATCAAATGAGATGATATCTGTAAAAGCACTTCACACATTTTTTTAAAAACTATATGTTTAGGCCTAAGACCCAGAATGGCTTAACCACACTGTGATATTTATGTGAGTTAGATCACTCAGATGCTGTAATCACCATGTAAAAGACTAGGCATTAATAATTAAAACAGCTTAGTGCTGGCATGTGAATGTACAGATGGAGCAATAGAAAGGCTCAAAACAGACCATCCACAGACCAGGAATTTAGTGTAGAATAAGATGAATTTCACATCACTGGGGGAATGAGATATTTCAATGAGTATGTTAGAATAACTGGACAGCAAATGGAAGAAAAAGTTTGATGCCTACTTTATCACTTATTGTAACATAATTTCCAGATGTTTCAAAGAATTAAACATAAAAATAATCAAAGTGTAAATTCCTAGAAGATAACGCAGAAGAATTTACTTATTTATTTTGGGGAATAAATATTTTCCCAAATAAAACACAAAGGTACAGAAGCAATGAAAGAAAAGATTTCTAAATTTGACTACACAAAAATTAGAAATCCTGCAAGGGAAAAAAATACCAAAGTCAAAAGGCAAATGGTAAACTGAAAGAAAATTTGACGACATATATGACAGACAAGGGACTAAATCCCTCAGCAATTAATTAACAAATATTTAATGAGTAACTAGCATGTGCTAGAGACCATTCTATGTTTTGGGGGATTCAAAAACAGTTAAAACTCCGTGCCTCATAGAGCTCATATTCTGTTGGGAGAGATAAAGGGGATATTGGATATTAGTAAAAAAAAAAAAAAAAAAAAGATAAAAATGAGCAAAGAACATAGTTTACCTAGTTGATAATATAAGTGGCATATAAATATATGAAAAAAGTATTTACTCTCCCTCATAACAAATAAAATGCAAGTTAAATTTCAATAAGATATCTTTTTAATCCATCAGATTTTCCAAAATAAAAAAGCACAATAATATACCATGTTGGCAAAGGTATAAAGAAACAGGCATTCTCTTGCATTTTAGATGGGAGTATAGATTTGTTCAACTTTTTTGAAAAGCGATTTACCAATATTTATTACAATATTAACTGCATGTACCCATTAGCCAAACAATTCTGCTTCTAAAAATTTATGCTTCAGATAATATTTGTATATATATGCAATGACATGTATATAAGAATGTTCACTGTAGCATTGCTTCTCATAAAGACTTAAAACCAGCATAGATAGCCAACAGTAGGAGATTTATTAAACAAATATGGAACATAGCTAAAATGATATAAATTGTTGAAAAAGAATAAAATTGCTGAAAAGAATAAGGCAGATCTCTATGTTAAAAAGAATTCTTTAAATTATATTGTTAATAAAAGTAAGATTCTGAACAGTTATATGCAATGCTGAGCAGGTAAATATTTAATAATGTAAAAAATGATAAGTATTTGTCTAATACATAAGATAATTATTTTTACTAATATAAATAATTATAATACACAATTTACAAATAATAAAATATACAATACCCTTCATTGTAATTCTATCTTATAACATCAGTGTGAGTTGCTATTACTCACAAATCCATCAGTTTTTTTAATTCTATCACCACCAATCATGTCACAAAATCAGACCATGAATAAAGCTTAATTATTATGAATTTAGCAAAGAAGTCACTCCTACCATTGACAAATGAGTGAAGTTCAAACATGAAGTTTGGTTGATGTTTCACTTTTTTTCATGAATAGAATGAAAATGAAACAACAAATATGTCTGTTGCAACTTCACTTGTTTATCAGTGACATGAGAAGCAATTTTGCTGAATCAGATAACAGTTTTTGAATACTGGAAGAATATTTCCTCAACTTTGTGTGCTCTTCACATCATAATGGAGTTAGATACAACAGTTTTATGTTTAATCTGCTTTACCACCGTTTCCACATCACTTTCTTAAGTCTAGAACAGGAAAGAGCCCTTGGTTTGTCAATTAGCCATGTTGATTCATTTCTGTATCATCTATGGCTGCTTTGTGCTATGACAGTAAAGTAGTTGTAACAGAGACTTATGTGGCCTGCAAAGCCTAAGATATTATTATCTGACCTTTACAAAAAAGTTTACATACCCCTGGTCTAGATGATTAGCAAAACAATAAAGCCAGCTCTGATTTGTACTGTTTGCTGGTTTCTAAGATGTAAATATTCCCTCTATGACCAATACCAACCCTTCAACAGGTCCTCACTGAATCAGAGTTACAAAGAGTTGCAATTAGCACACCATTATATTATGTATAGTATTTCCATAGTATGGATACAATAGATATAAATAATTCAAGAACTGAGTAAAATATAGTAAATAGGAAACAGTGAGTTTTGAGTATTTTTTAATATAATTTATTTAATTGTAAGATCATATAATTTAATTTTTTAATAATGGTTGTGTTTAACAACCATCTCACAAAATTACTGAAAATTTAACATTTGGCTCCTATGAGCCACAAAGTTTGGCTCCAGCACACCAGTAGATATGGTATACTGTCAAATGTGTGATAAATGTGCAATTGAAGGGATGACTGCACATCTGTGTAAGATTCTATGTGCACAGAGTATCTCTGGAGGATGTAGAAGAATCTGAGAACATTCATTGCTTCTAGGGCGGGCAACTGAGGGTCTAGGAGTTATGATGGTAGGATACAGATTTATTTTTGTACTGTATATTCTTTTGTATAGAGTTTGAAGGGTTTTTTTTTTAATCATATGCTTGTGTTATCCTTAAGAATCCAACTTGTAATTTTTTTAAGTAGACAATTAAATCATTTTTCCTGAGTTTTCCTTTCACCCCAGAGAGTCTGGATAATGCTCTCGTATAGCCCCACCTCTGGCAAGGTCTAGCGGGGCACACCTCCTGAGGTTAAAGTTCATCATGGGGAGGAGACCTGGAGGCTGAGTGACAGTCCCTTTGAATCAGCACTCCTCCCGATGAAAACAATGACCTGAAAGCAACCTCTAGAGCTTTGGCTCCATTGCATTGCCTTGACTTCTCTTTCTTCCCCTATCTCTGTTTGTCGATTTTTCCTGGAAAAATTAAGTAAGCTTTTCCCCTTAACCAATTTCTCTGGCATTTTGAATAGCAAGCCACAGTGCCCTGCCTGCCAACTACTTCCCACGTGCCAAGCCTTCCTGGCTATATTTACCTCAGGTGCTCCAGTGCCCCAGGCTGTGTCTGTGCTCAGGAATCAGCTAGCGAAGAGGCTGCCAGCCCAGGTCCACACATCTTCCTGACCCAAAGCATCTGTTCCGTGTAGATCTGCCTGACTATGGTAGGGGCAGCTACCACGGAAACCACCTAGAAGACTTTAGCCAAGAATAGGAAATGCTATGTCATCCAACACGGCCTCCAAAGGTCACAGGAGCCCGCATGTGTGTGTGTGCTCTTTTGTCTACTCCAACCGGCTATATAGGATTTCTGACAATCTACCTTGGGCTGTCCCCTGGTGATTCTTTTCTATTCTTAGGGCTTTTGAACCTCTTCTGCCCCCATTTGATCCTGATCTATGGCCTGCCTCACATTTTCCAGCATGGACACTGGCCTTATTGCAGCGGCTCTCCCACATATTCTGTATGGACTGACCATTCCCACCCAGTGGCTCAGCTTGACCTTTGCCAGTTCCTGTCCTATCCTCCAACCTTTTCTGTCCTAGCTCCTCTCTTCCCCTTGAATCCGTAACCAGATGTGCTTACACCCTCACCACAGACTCCAAACTATTGACTCATGTCCAGGTTCCGCTAGCCAAGGACACAGTCAAGTGTTTGCTTCCCAGGTAAGATTTCCTCAGTAATGACAGGCAATGGGTGTATTATGCCCTTTCTGTAAGTTCCTAACGACTCCTTTTTCCAACCCCAAATTCCAGGCGAGGTGAGGTTAGAAGTGCCTCAGGTAAGATTCCCCTGAAGCAGACCGAGACACAAATTAGTACGAAAGTGATTTATTGGGGTGTTTTCCAAGAGACACTGGTAAGAAAATGGGAAAGGACAGCAAGAGGAAAAAGCCAAGTAAGGATGCAATATTTAGTGTTCCAGTTTTCTATTGCTGCACAACAAACCATCCCAACTCAGTGGTATAAATGCCCTTTTATATTATGCCCACAGATTCTGTGAGCCAGAAATTTGTATGGAGCAAAAGGGACAGCTTGTTTTTGTCCCATCACATCAAGAGCCTCAGCTAGGAACACTTGAAGGCTAAATGGCTCAAATAATAGGGACTGGAAGCTTCTTTATTCACACGTATGGCTCTTGAGCTGGGATGACTCAAAGCTGGGACTGTTGACCAGAGAGCCTACTTGGGGCCCCCATGTTGCTTTGGGCTTCTCATTGCATGGCTGTTGGGTTTCCAGAGCAAGCATTCCAAGAGACAATGTCTTAGAGAAGAGTTCTAATAAACCAAGGAAGAAGCCGCAATACTTTTTCTAAATTAGTTCAGAAATCAGTTGTGAAAGTTCTATTGATTCAGCTGTATTCTGTTGGCTCCAGGCAATCACTCAGACCAGCCCAGAAGCAAGGAGAGGGGAATTATGCTCCAAATCTTCATGGGTCTATGGTAAGACTACATTGTAGAAGAGCATGTGGCATGGGGGGTAGTGCTGTGGCCATTTTTCAAAATACCATCTACTGTATAAACAGAAGCCCATGCAGGATACCTTTGGCTCGATTCCACACGAGGAGCTCCAGAGAGTGTAAGTCATACCTCAGAGTTGTCCCAATCATGGGTAAAAGAGCTGAACGACTTATATCCATGCACTCATGTGTCATTGGCCACAAGCTGTCCTTGGGAGAACATAAATTTCCAGACACTCTGTCTCTCTATGAGAGTAGACAAGGCAGTTTCTTGCAGCTTGGGGGCAGCCCTGTGACAATGTGTGTGACAGAGACACATGTGCTGGCCCTTGGTATTGAAAGCAATGTGAGGATATATGTATATAAAACTAGAAAGGGATTCCAGGTGATACGGTCTGTCTTAGACCTTTTGGGCTGCTATAACGAAGTACCATAGATTGGGTGCCTTAAAAATAATAGAAATTTATTTCTCAAAGTTCTGGAGGCTGGAAGTCCAAAATCAGTGTGCCAGCAGGGTCAAGTTCTGGTGAGAACCCTATTCCAGGTTGCAGACTGTTATATTCTAGTTGTATCTTCACATGGCAGAGGGCAGAGAGGTGAAGCAACCTCTCTGGTGACTCCTATAAAGGCACTAATTCCATTCAGAGGTCTCTGCTCTCGTGGCCTCATCTAATCTTAATCACCTCCCAAAAGCTCCACCTTAAAATACCATTGTATTGGAAAGTAGGGTTTCAATTTAGGAATTTGGGGAGAGACACAAACATTCAGTCCATGAAATGGACCCAGAGCACTGATATGATCTGCCATAGGAAAAATCAAGAATTCTAACCAACGCAATATCTGACATCATCATCCAACACTCATTCATTCATTCTTTCACTTGGTTGACTATGTGCAGAACACAAAATTGAGTTAAGACATGTCTGAACCATCTAGTAGCTCACAGTCTACAGAGCCATAAAAAATGTAAATTTATCATTGCCATCAACTACAACATGGGCTGACATCTTTGCATGTACCCACCACTTTGGAAGTGGTGTGAAGTGATAATGTTCCTGGTGCTTTAGAGTCGAACAGCTTCTGGCCTCACTATAACTACTGTGTAACCTCTTTTGTAAAATAGGGATAATAAGAATACTTATTCCACAGGGTGGTATAAAGTAGTTATGCATGAGAACCATTAACATAGTGCTTCTGGTACATGGTAAATGTTATAAGTGTTAACAACTATCATTGTTATTTTGGTAAAGGCATAAGAAAAGGGATTATCCACCTAGCTAGGGGTGGAGGGGAAGACAGACCATAGGAATTTCACAGAAGAGCTGGCACTTGAGCTGGAGTGTGATGGCAAGGGCAAGACTTTGCTCCTGGGGGCTTTTTATGATGTGAATTCTTCAAGCTTAATCAGCAACACTGGGCATGACTGGAGGGAAGCCACTCAGCCTGACAAGTGGCTGCTACTCTACATCTATGGTCTGCAAACTCAACTGGACACTCAGTGTAGTCTGGAAATCTCATTTCTCTAGTCAGCCCTACTTCTTAAGTACCATTACCTGTTCTCTATGTCTTCATTCATTTCTTAGATACCATAAAACTTAACTCTTAGATTTATTTCTATTTCTCTGGCCACATTTTTTTTAAAAATATAATAGCTCTCATATACAAAAGACATGTAATGTATATGTGTATATAACCCAGATCTATAAGCTTTTTAAAAAAATAATAAAGACACATGCACTAGCTACGCAAATATAAATAAATAAATAAATAAATAAATAAATAAATAAATAAATAAACAAACAAACATTACCAGCATCTTTGAGGTCTCTAGTTCCCCTCTCCAATTGCATATACTTTCCTTCACCCAAATGGTTACATTACCCTGAAATTTGTTTATCATTCCCTTGCTTTTTCTCTATAGTATATAGTATTCATTATCTATTGCCTGTGGCAAATTATTCCAAAACTTAGCAGCTTATAACAATAAAGATTTATTATTTCTCTGGTTTTATGGTCAGAAATTTGAGAGCAGCTTCATTGAAAGGTTTTGGATCCAGCCCTCTCAGGGGTCTGCAGTCAGGCAAAGTCTTGACTGGAGCGAGAAATATATTTCCAAGATGGCGTACTCACATGGCTGTTGGCAAGAGGTATTAGGTCCTTGCCACATGGACCTCTACACTGAGCTACTTGGTGTCCTCAGAACATGATACTTGGCTTCCACTAGAGCAAGTGATCCAAGAGAAAGTAAAAAGGAAGCCATATTGTCTTTTATGACCTAGTATCAAAAGTCACACACTATTATTTATGCTTTATTCTATTCATTAGTAGTGAGTCATTAACTCCAGCCCACATTTAGAGGAGGGGAATTAAGCTCCATTTTTTAAAAGGAGTGCCAGAATGTAACAATTTGGTGAGTATGTGTCTATATGTTTTTTAAAAATTTTTACCTAGCTGGAATCACACCGTAAGGGTTCTTTTGTTTGCAACTTCATCCAACTTTATATTTTTGAGATCTAGTCATATTGATTCATTGTGTAAGTTTGCTGGGGCAGCCATAACAAAGTGCCACAGATGGAGGCTTAAACAATATAAATTTATTTTCTCACAGTTCTGGAGGTTAGAAAGCCAAGATCAAGGTGTCAACAGATTTGGTTTCTTTAAGGCCTCTCTTCTTAGCTGTAGATGGCCATCTTCTTTCTATATCTTCACATAGTATTCCTACTTTATATGGCTATATCCTAATTTCCTCTTTTTATAAGACACATGTCATATTGGATTAAGACCTAATCTGATGACTTCATTTTAACTTAATTACCTCTTTAAAGATTCTATATTAAAATATAGTTACATTCTGAGATACTGGGTGTTAGGACTTCAATATATGAGTTTTACATGGCAAATTCCATTTCAAACACACATGAAGTTGTAATTTTTTAATTTTCACTGCTCAATAATATTTCATTGTGTGAATAGACAAATGTGTGGGGTTTTATATTCTACTATCAACAGATATTTTGGTTATTTAGAATTTTTTATTATAAATAATACAGCCACATGCCTCTTGTCACCCTTGAACACATCAGATATATGCATCTTCATATTTACTAAGTTAATGAAATATTTTTCTAAAGTCGTTCCACAAATTTTCACTCCCACCAGCAGCATATCACACTTTTCATTGCTCCACATTCTGGTCAGTGTTTGGTATTATCAGACTTTCTAAATTTACTAATCTCAGGGCTAAGATCATTTGTATCTTTTGTGGCTCTAATTAGCATTTCCCAGATCACCAACAAAGTTGAGGCTCTTTTTGTTTGATTATAAAATTTTTTTCTTTTTTTTTTTGTCCATTTATCTATTGGGTTGCTCATTTTTTCCTTATTGATTTGTCAAAGATCTTTACAAATTGGTATTGCAAATATTTTCTACCAGCTGTGGCTTGTCTTTTTACTTCCTCTCACCAAGCTTTATAATTCTTGGCTCCTATTTTTTGCCCATCTCTTGTTTGGGTTTAGATCTTGTTCTCTGCTTACTTTACATACTATTCTTAGTTGATCAGTCCAATGACGAAACTTTTCACCTACATATGCTCCTAAATCCTAAATGTATTGTGTTTTCAAAATAGCTCTGCTGAACATCTTAAAGTTCACTGAACTCTCTATACTCTTTTTTTGACTTGTAGACTTTTGCACATACTAGCCACTCTTAGTGAAATATCATCTCCCATTCCCCATCTTCACTCCCCATACACTTTTTATCACTAACTCCTACTAATCTTCAAGTCTCAGGTCTCAGTTTAAGGGACTTTTCACTGTCCCCTCATAGCACTATATAATTGTTCCACCATAACACTTAACACACTATATTGTAATTATATTTTTACTTGGCTGTCTTCCAGATCAGACTATGAATTCCCATGACATTGTACCTCGTCCCATGTCTCTACATAGTTTATAGGCAAATAATACTTGTTGAATTAATTAATTTTGATAGGTTAAAGATTATGCTCACTAGCACAACTAATACATAAGTGTGTAAATCATTTGTATTATTATAACGTACATAAATTCAATGCATTAAATATCAAAATAAAATTAAAATAACCTCTGAACCCTGGTCCCTCAAAATAAATGTATTATAAATATGCAAAACAATAGTTAAGGTTTATCAACAGCCTCTGTTCAGCTAAGATCACAACCTTATGAGGGAAAATCCAGACAGAAATTTACAAGATTCCCCCCAGGATTTTATTATGGACCCCTGTCCCTCCTCAACTTTAATCACACTCACTGCATTTCCTTTAAAGAGAAATGGAAAATAGGAAGAATTATCTGACCTAGTCAACCTGAGAAGGTGGAAATTCTTGACACACCTAAGGAGAAACAAAACAAATGAAAGGGATGACGATACTCTTGGCAATGATTCAACAGCTTGCTTTCTCTGAAGTCATTTGTTTGGCATGCTAGGCACATAGTCAAAGTTTAAAATGTCAACTTTACACTGAATGAACAGCTGTAGGGCAGAAAAGGGTTGGTAGTGGGCATTTTAATGCCTGACTTGAATTCTTCCTTTGACTCATTTCCTGGTCAAAATGTTGTAAGCTGAACAGATTTACTAGTTTGTTTTCCTTTTCTCTGAGATAAATCTTTCCAAGCAATCTTCTCCTAATTAGGTGTCAATCAGTAATTTGTAAGGTTCTCCAGCATGAGGTTTTTCAGCCTCAGCACTCATAACATCTTAGTCCAGACAATTATTTGTTTTGAAGATACTATCTTGTGCATTGTAGGACATTTAGCAAAGTCTCTGGCCTTTAGCTCCTAGATCTTAGTAGAATGCCGCAAGTTGCAACAACCAAAAATATCTCCAGAAATTATCTCTGGAATCTAGTCTAGAGAGATCTCTTGATTTCCTGCCACTGGCTAAAGTTGCTTTATCTTTAGCGCCTTCCTCACATAGGGGATTAATAAATGAATAAATTATTGTTAGCCCCATCTCAGATGTCCTAGGGTAAAAGAACAAATAAGAAGCATCGTCTGTTATATTGAATGTTTGAAATAATTATCTTCTCTAAGTTCAGCTTTGATTCACATTTTCCATTTTCCAACCCTACTCAAAAGTAGAGGATGATGCTCATTAACAGAAAATTCCCTTTCCTAAGACACACATTCAAGGAATTCTACAATCTGGGTGTGGAAACTTGGGAGAATGATGGTAAGTGGAAAAAGAGGTTGGACATTCTAGGTGGGAGGAATGGCATTGGCGAAGATACAATGATGAAAAGAGGAAAGGAAGGTTTTGCAAATGCACAGACCATTGTGGCTAGAGAAAAAAGTTTCCCTATAGGAGTATCCAAAGATATAGTTTTCCCATAGACAAGTCATGCTGCTTTTGGGAATCCTTCCCTGATTTCACTAACCCATGTGATTACGCCTACCTCCGAATTCCTGACAACTGTATTTCCACCTTATATTCTCACAGTTAACCTACACTGCTTTGTAAGATTGCTAATCATTTTTTCATACTGTATTGTATTGCATTGTATTTATAATGTATTATACCAATTCAATGAATTCCTAAAGGGCAATGACAATATCTAGTGCAAAAATGTACACGGAACAGGTGATAGAAAAGTATAAGTTGAACAACTGATTTGGGAAAACAGGGGCAGTACCTAAAGGTCACCTTTGGGATGGACAAGCGTTATCTTAGTTAAGTCACTTACACTGATTAACAGTGGAGGAAATAATACGGAGATTTATCAGCATTACTCAAAATGTAATTTAAAAACTGTTCCATCAATTTGATTATTTTAACACAGTCTAGTGGTATTGAAGTATTTTTCATACTAAATGAAAAGAAAATGTTCTTTTTTCTAGAGAGAAGATAAGACCAAACAAATACCTGCAAGTGGTCACCTATGTATTACTGTCTTAATCTAGACCCAGCCCTGATCGAAGCCAATGTCATTTTGTCCAGGCCCCACAGATAACCTTACATATGTCTCTTTGAAATTGTCTCTTTTTATTTAATGAAGGCCGCTGCAAAGCAAAGAAAGCAGATTGTAAATGCTGTATTTGAGAACCTAGGCCAAGTTCAACTTCACAAAAGTCCTATCATATTGTTGGAATAAATATAAAATAATTGCTGCATGTTGACACCGTAGCAAGAGGTGCATCTAAACTGACAGTGGAATGGGGTGGGAGGCACGAGACGAGACAAACTCCACCCTACATAACAACCTCTGTGACTGCATTTATTCCAGCACCTTCCTTTGAACTTGTTAGGCCCTCTCCAATCTCATTATCTCTAGGTTGAACTCCTGCACCTAAAACAGTCTCTCTTCACAATTACAGTGCCTCAAGACATTCGAGAGTGAGTCAATGTTTTTTTAAAATAAATAAATATAATTTACTTTGTCAAATAATTAACTTAAAATGGCAAAGGTAGGTGAAAGAGTTTTAGAAAGACAGAATAAAGAATGTTTTAAAGAAAACCTATTGGAAATTTTAGGTGAATAAATTAAATTTATTCTATCGTTAATTTGTTTTTACGCTGAAGATAGACGTAAGACCTTTTATAGTTAATGTGTGAACTATAAAAATATTAAAAAGGTAAATAAAAGAACAAGGAATAAGACATGAAAGGGGAGCAAAAATTCATCAGAAATATTAGGTAAAAGGAAAGTTTTAACCATTCAGGCTGCTACGTCAGGATATCATAAACTGGGTGGCTTATAAACAACCGAAGTTTATTACAATTCTGGAGACTGGGCAGTCCAAGATAAAGTCACTAGTAGAATAGGTGCCTGCTGAGGGTCCAAGTCCTAGTTCAGAGAGGGTTGTCTTCTCACTGTGTTCTCATGTGGTAGAAGGATCAAGAGAGCTGGGGTCTCTTTTATTAGGACACTAATACCATTCATGAGGGCTCCACCCTCAGAATCTGCTCACTCCCAAAGGCCACACCTCCTAATACCATCATATTGGGCTTGGGACTCAACATATACATTTTGGGAGGGCACAAACATTCAGTTTATAGCAGGAAACTATAGCTGAGCACAAATCTTAGCTCTACGATGCCAAAAAAATCAGGACTCATAGGAAAAGCTCACGAGCCCCACTAGAGGTTCTAACCCTGGCTGTGCCTCAGATTCACAGAGGGAAGGAGAGAGCATTTTAAAAATACAGTTTTCCAGCTATATCCAAATTCAGTGAATCAGAATCTCTAGGCATTAAGCCCGATATCTGTCTGATGAAAGGAAACATCAAGAGAGACAACCTTTTTCTTAGCTCTGAAAGGAATTCATGACATATGGTTTCTATAAAGGCCACTGGACAGTGAAATGTACCATATTCAATAACAATATTTATCACATGGCTATTCCTCACAATGACCTTCAATAAAGATTGAGAACATAAGGCTACATCATAGCCTATGAAAAACTTCCTACTCTGGAGGCAGCCTTTTGCGTATCTCGTGCAACCCAGCTTGAAGACTACCATAGAGGAATGGGTGAATAGCATGTGCTTTGGGATTCCCCTCCTGGGCTGCAGTGAGGATTAAATGAGGAAAGCCTTGAGCATAGTAGGTGCTCAATAAATGTTAACGATTGTTATCATTATTCTCAAAAATCAGTACTCTTACTGGACTTTAGCAGGAGCTGAACATTTAAGATAACTAAAAAAGAACAACCAAAATGATGACTACACCTTCCTGTCGTACTGCTCGTCTGCATAGAGCAAGATCTCCAGTGCTAAACATGCCTTGTTTCATTAACTTTAACAACCACCCCATAGGTAAGTACTATTATACCTATTTTACAGATAGAAAGAAGAAAGAACAGACATGGTAAATGTTGCGGAACTGAATGTAGCAGAACTGAATGTCCAACTTCAGGCTCTCTGGCTCCAAATAATATGGTCTTAACAATAAGGTTTTCTACCTCTATCAGAGGGCCAGAACTCAAGGAACCATATGCTCCAGGTTTTCAGAGGGGCGTGACCAAGTTACACTTTTGTTATAAAAATTAAGGCTTGAATTCTAACCTCATCACAGAGGCTTGCCCACCAGATTTTCTGTATATAGGGTTACATCTCTTCTCAAACAGCAACTGTGAATGGGGTCAAATGCCAGGCAATCACAAGAGCTTTACTCTGACCTTGTCCTGGAAGACTTTGGGAAGAGGATTTGTTACCCATTCACATCTATGATGGAAGACCCATCAGAAAAGTTCAGCTAATCTCATCAGATTTCCCCTGTGTTCAGAAGATGACCTGTGACTTTTTTTTTTTTTTTTTTGGAACTTTTCTCAACTCTTTTAAAAGGAGAGACATCCCAGAAGTCACTTCTTTTAAGTTTTATATTCAAGTGAGTGTAAAGGTTGTGAATGAAACATGATGTAGATATTATAAACTTGAGTCCAAAATATAAGTGCTCATAAGCTTGTAAGTGTTCATAAGTGGAGGTGACAAGGGATCTCCTGTGTTGCTGCAAGTATTACCACCAGAGCAGCAGCCAACTCCTGGTCATTCCTGAAAATAAAGCCAGGCACCAGAACAAGGGGCAAGTTTTGTTTACATTAGCTCACAGTGTCTTGGGAGGAGTAGGTGCCTGGATTGCTTTTATTTACACTCACAATTACTAACCATTAACAAAGGGAAAATCTAGATGAAATGATATTCTCTAGACATCCTCCTTAGTAGAGAGTTTGTCACTTTGGGGAATGATGACATTTTAAAACCTTAATACTGTGAGATCTAAAAGCATTTGAAACTCTGGCAGCTGCTGGACACCAAACTCTGAGAGCCCTTGGAAGAAGGGAGGCTGCCTGGGGACACAGGAAGCCAAGCTGCTGGAGCAGCTGTTGAAGCCAGAGCCAGCCGTTCCCCACCCCCTCCCGGCTCTGGGAAGAATCAGGAGCTCCGGAATAAAAGGGGCAAAGGGAAAATGTGGAAAGATGGAATAAAGGAAGGGAATTTGGGATAGATCCAGATGGGCCAGAAAAGGAAAGAAAGGTTAAAATTGAGTGCAGTATTGGTTGTAGAAATAACTAGGAATAATTGAAAAGCAAAGCTGAAATGTCATCTTGGGATCAGAGATAGCCAAAGTCCCTTTTTTATCTCTATTTATACATATTTTTAATTAAAATGGTTTTGACAGTAGTCAAGTCCTCAGCAGGTCATATTCATGGCTGGAAAGACTAGCAATAAAATCTCTCGCTCAAAGTGAGCAAATTTTCTCTAGTCTTAAATAGCTTTCACTAACAGGCCTAGAGAGAACCAAGGAGCACACCTTCTGTATGGAAACCAAATGCAAATTTTATGACCACAAGTGATTGGTGTTTAGAGAAATTCTGGAACTAGAGACCTATTAGCAGATGTCAGCCATGAGGAAGATTTCAGAACATTTACGAAGAAATTACACCAGGAGCCAGCCTGGAACAAGGCAAGTCAAACTTTTTGATAAAGAAAGGCTTATTTTTTATATAATTATTTTTAAATCATATTCTTTTTTCAGATTAAAAGTAGCATCTGCTCATTATTTTTAAAAAGAATTAAAAACATAAGTAAAATATGAGTCACAGTCCCCCCCTTGATGCTATTCCTTAGAGATGACAACGATTAACTGATATACTATATATTTATCTACATTTTGCTCTACATTTATACTATTTCGCAAAAGCAGGATTTATATAGCTGTAGTCTGATTCTTAGTCATGTTACTGGAAAGATGATCTCTAAAATATATTCATTTTTAAAGTAATTTCTGTTTAACTTTGATGTTCACGTATGCATGCCTAATTTTTTGAAACTGAGAATTCCACTAGAACTTATTATCATTTTGATAGTGTGTCAATATTACTGTTCCCACATAAAAAAAATAGAAAGAATGAATCATTAAATAACCTCAGGTATTTGTCTAGTTAGCGAAGTTGGTCCTACCGAAAAACATTTATTCTGTCCATAGTAGCTACCAGATATTGTAACAAACATTTTACATGTTAACTCTTAAGAATAATCTATGAGAAAGCTGGTAATATCCTGTTTCAGGTGGAGAAAATGAGGCTCAGATAAATTGTCATGTTACCAAGGTCACCCCACAAGTAATTGTAGTACAGTCTAAATTCTAACCTATTCAAACCAAAGTCGGGATATGTTCCATCCTGCTGCCTGCCATTCAAACAATCAGGTTATAGTTATTAAAATATGCAGAAAAGTGAATCAATGTGATTAAAATTGTTTTGAATGGGACTATGTATATTATAAAATTATTAGTGGAAATAATGAGTTTGAGTCCACCCTCTGGCACTTGACACCAGGATGACCTTGAGCAAATTTTTTAACCTAAACTCAGCTACAAAGTGAAGATACTATGTAATTATATGAGACTTGCAGGAATAAAGTGAAGATTAAATAAAGCAATGTATATGAAAATTCTCTTTGTAAACTGTAGTTATTAATTTGTTATAGATACATTTATGTGGTGATCATAAATTTGTTCACAATAGGCTTTATAACTTTACCTTGATAATAATTCCATCAGAATAAAAACAAATGCAGAGTTTTTTAGCTAAACAAAAATAAAAGACATCTTTCAGCAATATTCAAATTCAAGGGCATATCCCTTGAGAACAGGTCATTGCTCTCTCCCAAGACTCTCAGTTGCTTTCCTAGACTTACATGCTCTTTTTCTTCTTTTACCCAGGACACCAATCTCAAGAGCAGTGACCTCTCCAACCTCCTTGTTTCTCAGCCATACTTTTTCTTATTCTTATAGTAAAATACCACATAATTTTCATTTTATCAACATTATACCTGCATATATTTTAAAATTCAAAATCAATACAAAAAATCCTTATTATAAAAAACTTAACTCTCCAGTTTCACCTCCTGAATACTGCCGCTTTCAATTCCTTAGTTTGTCTTCCAGTATTTACTCTCTCATATCAAACTGATATGCTTAGTTTGCAATAGATTGATTAATCCATTTAGTCTATTATTGACTATTTATTATGAAAATTCGGATATAGTTGTTTATAAACTAGCCCTTTCTTCACTTTCTTTATTCTCCAAATAGGATTATATAATAATTTGTAATTATATGTTTTTGAGTTAGTATTAAAATTATTATGACTATTTAATATTTTTCACTGCTGAGACAAAATGTAAACTATGACTATATCTCCTCTTATAAAAAGAAATAGGAAATGTCAAATGATAGAGAAAACCAATAAAAACCAAAGATGATTTTTTTGAGATCAAAATTTTTTGAAATCAATAAGCCTTTATCTAGACTGACCAAAGACACAAATTACCAATGTGGGAATTAAAGAAGAAACATCACCACAGATCCTATAAATATTAAAAGAATAATAAGAGAAGGGTATGAACAACCATATGCCAATAAATTTACAAATTAGATTAATGGTCACATTTCTTAAAAAATAAGATTCCCAAAACCGGCACAAAAAATAATAATAATAAATATGAATAAACATATCTATTAAAGAATTATAATTATAATTTAAAATCTTCACACAAATAAAAATCCAGATACAGATAGCTTTTCCAACAAATTCTATCAAATATTCAAGAAATAAATAATACTAATCCTACACAAAAGCTTTCAGAAAACAGAGGAGAAAGATATTTCTATCTCATTTTATGATCCCGCCATTACCCTGGTACTAAAATCTAAGACATTCTGAGTACTAAAACTATGGCTAATATTCTTCATGAACATAAAAGTAAAAATTCTTAACAAAATATTGGCAAAACAAATCAAACAATGTTTTAAAAACATAATATATCATGTTCAAGTGGACTTCAAAGTCCACTTTAATTCCTGATATTTGGTAATCAACAAATTGGCATAATAAGCATCATTAGTTTAACTTTGAAAAGCAGTTAATGTTAATTTGAGATATTAAACAGATAAAAGAGATAAACCATTATGATGACATTCCAATAAATACCAGAAAAAGCATTTGACAAAATTTAACAACTCATTTATTATCAAAACTCTTAGCAAAGAGGAAATTCTTCAATCTGATAAAGAGCATCTATAAAACTTAGATTTAACATCATACTTAATGGTGAAAGACTACTTCTCCTCTAAGATCAGTACAGAGAAAGGATATTCACCTCACCACTTCTTTTCAGCATTGACCTGGAAGTCAATAGCCAGTGTGATAAGGCCAAGAAAAAAAGCAATATAAGTGACACATACTAGAAAAAAAAAGATGAAAACTTCATTTTTACACAATTCGTGTTGACATAGAAAATCCTAAGGAAGATATGAAAAAGCTGCTAGAATACTAAAACTAATAAGTACATTTAGCAAAGTTGCAAGATACAGCGTCAATATATTAAAAATCAATGAACTATCTGAAAAAAAAATTAAGAAAACACTCCCATTTACAATAGTATCGAAAACTTAAAAATACTCGGGAATAAAATTTAAGGAATATATTGCCAAAAATTTTAAGACTCTGAAGAAAGAAATTGAAGAAAAACACAAATAAATGAAAAGATTTCTCATGTTCGTGGATTGGAAGAATTAATATTGTTAATATACCATTCTACCTAAAGCCATGTATTGCTTTAATATAATCCCTATCAAAATTCCTAGGGCATTTTTTACAGAAAGAAAAAAATTCTAAAAGTTTGTACAGAACCACAAAAGTAATGCAACAACCAAAGCAATCTTGAAAAAGAACAAAACTAGAGGGCATCATTCTTCCTGATTTAAACTATATACAAAGCAAAAATTAGTTTAATTCAAAGCAGCATGGTGCTGACATACAAACAGGCATACAGACCAATGAAACTAAAGAGAGAGCCCAGAAATAAACCTACATATATATTGCAGCATCATTCATAATAGCCAAGATATGAAAACAATGTAAGTATTCATCAAAAGGATATATATTTTTTTGCATACACACGCACACACACACACATGCACACACACACATACACATATCATGAAGGAATATTATCCAGCCATGAAGAAGAAAAGAAGTCCTGTCATTTACATGACAAGGAATCCAAGAATACTCAAAGGGGAAAGAATAATATCTTCAATAAATGGCGTTGGGAAAAATGGGCAGCCGCATGCAAAAGAATAAAACTGAATTCCTGTCTTACACCATTCAGAAAAAGTAACTCAAAATGAATTAGGACTTAAACATAAGACCCGAAACCATAAAACTTCTGGAAGAAAACACAGAAAAAAATCCTTGACATCCATCTTGGCAATGATTTTTTTTTAATATGACACCATAAGCAAAGCCAGCAAAAACAAAATTCAACAAGGGGACTACATAAAACTAAAAAGCTTCCGCACAACAAAAGAAACAATTAACAAAATGAAAAGACAACTTCCAGATGTGAAAAATATCTGCAAAACGTAAATCTTATAAGGGGTTAATAACCAAAATATACAAGGAACTCATAAAACTCAATAGCAAAAAAGTAAACAATCCAACTTGAAAATGGGCAAAAAACTTAAATAAACATTTTTTCCAAAGAAGATGTACAAATGGCTAACAGGTACATGAAAAGGTGATCATTACTAATCATTAGGAAAATGCAAGTCAAAATCACAATGAGTTGTCATCTCACATCTGTTAGAATGTTTATTTTCCAAAGATAAGAGAAATGATGGTGAGGATGTGGAGAAAAGAGAATCTTGATGCACTGTTTAGAGAATGTAGATTAGTACAGCCACTAGAAAAAAGAGTATGGAGGTTCCCTAAAAAATTAAAAATAGAAATACTTCTGGGTATATATCTGAAAAAAGATGAAATCACTATCTTGAAGAAATATCTGCACTTTCATGTTCATTGCAACATTATTCATAATAGCTAAGATATGAAAACAATGTAAGTGTTCATCAAAAAGATATATATTTTATATCTTTTATATCTTTTAAAAAGATATATATTTTATATCTTTTATAAAGATATATATATACACATATATGTATGCACATGGTATATATATGTTATATATAACATGTATAAAACATATATAACATATCTATAACATATCTATATCTATATCTATATAGACATAGTCCTGCCATTTACAACAACATGGGTGGACCTTGAGAGCATTATGTTAAGTGAAATGTCAGGCGGAGAAAGACAAATGCTATATTATCTCACTTATAATGTGGAGTCTAAAAACATCAAACTCATAGAAACAAAGTAAAGTGGTAGTTGCTGAGGGCTTATGGTTTCAGGAAATCAAGAGATTCAAAGGGTACAAACTTTCAGTTATGAGATAAATAGGTTCCAGGAAAATAATGTATAGCATGGTGACTACAGTTAACAAAACTATATTGAATATTTGAAAGTTGTTATGAGAAGGAGAGCTTTAATGTTATCACCATAACAACAAAATGGTAATTGTTGTAAAATAAAGAATGTATTAACTAACCCAATTGTATTAAACATTTCATAATAAATACATGTATCAAATGATTACATTGTACACTTTAAACTTACATAATGTTATATATCAATTATATTCAATAAAGCTATGGAAAAAATCAATAATATTTATATAGCTGGCAATAAAAAATTGGAGAATAAAATTCTTCATAAAAGTCTACCATTTACAATACAAAAACACATGAAATATCTAAGGATAAAGACGTATATGCTCTAAACTACAAAAGGTAGCACAGATGAATAAAAAGAAGACTTAAATACAGTCATGTGTCACTTAACAACAGGAATACTTTCTGAGAAATGTATCACTAGGCAATTTTATCATTGTGTCAACATCATAGAGTACACTTACACAAACCTACTACACACCTAGGCTGTATGGTATAACCTACCATTCCTAGGCTACAAACCTGTACCGAATACTATAGGCAAATATAACACAATGGTATTTGTATATTTAAATATATCTAAACATAGAAATTATACCTTAAAAATACAGTATAAGAGGTTTTTTTAAATGGTACACCTCTGTAGGGCATTTACCATGAATAAAGCTTGCACTGGAAGTCAGTGAGTGAGTGGTAAGTGAATGTGAAGGCCAGGACATTACTGCACACTACTGTAGACTTTATAAACACTGTACACTTAGGTTATGCTAAATTTATTTTTTTAATTTTTCTTCAATAAGTTAACCTTAGCTTATTGTAACTTTGTTACTTTATAAAATTTAAAAATTTTAAAAACTTTTTGACTCTTTTGTATTAACACTTAGCTTAAAACACAGACACA
Source organism: Eonycteris spelaea (assembly GCA_003508835.1). Classification (NCBI taxonomy): domain Eukaryota; kingdom Metazoa; phylum Chordata; class Mammalia; order Chiroptera; family Pteropodidae; genus Eonycteris; species Eonycteris spelaea. Next base: position 1,200,135 of record PUFA01000211.1, on the reverse strand, counting down.
TTTTATAACTGTACAAAAATATTTTCTTTCTTTATACTTTATAAGATTTTTTCTACTCAATTTTTTAAATTCTTTTTGCTAAAAACTAATACACAAACACACACATTAGGTTAGGCCTACACAGGCTAAGGATTATCAATATCCCTGTCTTCCACCTCCACACCTTGTCCCACTGGAAGTTCTTCAGGGTCAATAATGTACATGAAGCTGTCATCTCCGACAATAAAAATGCCTTCTGGAATACCTCCTGAAGGACTTGTCTGAGGCTCTTCAGGAGGTATCATTCTTTTCAGAAATATGTTTGTTTCTCTTTTACATCAAAGATTTGCTTGTAAGCAGATAGTGCACCATGAATACATATTCCTCTCTACTAATGAAAAACTTTCAGTATTGGGATTTCATGTTTTCAAACTTTTTAAGGTGCTTATTGAGGTCTGCAAAATTTTATGCTAAACCATTCACTGTGAATTTCTCTTCAGGTTCTTCTTTTCTTCTCCTGTAGTTTCCTTTTATCTTGCTTCTACTTCCAGCAACTCATCCATCAGTTCCTCAGGAATCACCTCTAGGAGCTCCTCAATGTCATCCTCATCTACACCCAGGTTAAGTTGTTTACCATCTCAACCACAGCCTTGTTGATTGTTGCATCCTTGGCAAATTCTATGATGTCATGGACAAATCTCTTGAGCATCTTCTTCCAGATGCCATTCATACATTACTTGGCAGTCATACACCACATAACAATGAAGATACGTGCTGAGAAGTGTGTTGTTAGGCAATTTCATCATTGTGCAAATATAGAGTGCAGTTACACAAACCTAAATAGTATAGCCTAGGTTATATGGTAAGCCTATTTTTCCTAGGCTACAAGTTTATATAGCATGTTACTGTACAAAACAACATGAAATTAAATCAAGCACAATAGAAAATGATAAACACAAGATACATAAGGCTGCTTCTGGCATAATACAACATTACTGTTTTGCAACAAACTTGTTTTATATAAGTAGAAAGAGTACACTCTAAAATTATGTTAGAAATAGTAAGTATAGTAAATACATAAACCAGTAACATGGTTATTTATTATCATTATTATGTATCATGTACTATACATAATTGTATGTGCTATACATTTATACTACTGGCAGCTCAATAGGCTTGTTTATATCAGCATCGCCCCAAACATGGGAATAATGACCTTACTATAGCTAAGACATCACTAGGTGATAAGAATTTTTTAGCTCCATTATCATCTTATGGGACCACCACTATATATGTAGCCTGTTGTTGACAAAAATGTTTTTATGAAGCATGTAATGGTGAATAAATGGATAAATATGCCTATTCATGCATAAGAAGACTCAATAGTGATAAAATGTCAGTTGTTCCCAAATAAACTTTTTGTAGAAAATGACAAACTGATTCTAAAATTCTAAAATTTATATAGCAATTCAAATGACCTTCAATAGTTCAAACAATTTGGAAAAAAAAAACCATTTGAAGATTTAACACTACCTGATTTTAAATCTTACTAACCATCTATAGTAATCAAGATAGTGAACTATTTTGATAGTGTTTATTTTGATAGACACATAGATTTATGGAACAGATTAAGGAGTCTAGACATAGGCTCATATAAAAATGCTCAACTGATTTTTTAACAAAAGTGACAAGGTATTCAATAGCAAATGGGCAGTCTTTGCAAACAAATGGTGATGAAACCAGATATCCACATGGCCCTTACCTCAAACCATAGACAAATGTTAACTCATAAACTTAAAGGTAAAAGATAAAACTATAAAACTTCCAGAAAAAATATTAATACAATCATGGGGTAGCAAAGATCTCATACACAAGATAAAACAACACTAACCATAAAATAAAAAATTAATAAATGAAATTTTATCAAAATTAAAAGCACTGTTTTTCTAAAGACATTATTAAGAAAACAAGGCAAGTGACAGAATAGGAGAGTATGTTTGCAAAATGTGCATCTAATAAAAAATATTGTATCCAGAATATATAAAGAATTCTTACAATCCAATAACATAAATATAAACAACTTAAGTTTTTAATTGGAGAAATAGTTGAACAAAAAACTTAGAAAAAGAAGATATACAGATGTCTATGAAAAGATGCTCAACAAATTATTTATCACAGAAACATAGATTAAGACTACAATGAGACATCAAAACACACCCATTAAATTAAAAAGACTGGCAACACTAAATGCTGACAAGCATATGGAGCAACTGAAACACCCATATATTTTTGATGGCATGTAAAATGATACAAACATTTTTTAGAACAATTTGGCAGTTTCTTATAAAGTTAGACTTACCATATGAGCCATCATGTCCACTCCTATAATTTACACAAAGGAAATTAAAACATCTGTCCACATAAAATCATGTTCATCAATGTTCATAGCAGCCTTATCTATAATTTCTCCAAACTGGAAACTATCAAATTTTCCTTTAATAAATAAATAGATAAACAAACTATGAGACATTAATGCAGTAGAACTCTACAAAGCAATTAGAAGGAATGATTATTGATATATGCACCAACACAAATAACTCTCAAAAACATTATGCTGAACAAAAGGGACCAGACTCAAAAAACTATAAACTATATGATTTCATTTATATGAAATTCTATAAAAAGTAAAACTACAGTGATAGGAAGCAATTCAGTGGTTGTCAGAGTCCAGGATGTGGAGGAAGAGAACTGACTATCACAGAGTACAAGAAACTTTCTCAGGTGATGGCAATATTCTGCATCATTTTGTGGCGGTGGTTATATGACTATTTTCAAAACCAGCTTCTCAGCCTCAACACTACTGATACTCTGGGCAGGATGTTTTTTTGTTATGAGGGCTATTCTGTGCATTGCTAAATGTTGAGCAGCATCCTTGGCCTCTGTTTTACTAGATGTCAGTAGCACTCCCTCCACCCCCAAAGTTGTAACAACCAAAAATGTCCTCAGACATTACCAAATCTCTCCTAGAGGGCAAAATTGCCTCTGGTTGAGAACCACTAGTCAAAACTCATTAAATTGCAGATTTAAAATTAGCAAATCCTATTGTACATAAATTATACCTCAATAAAGTTGATTTTAAAGTGTAGGGGCAGCTTAAAACTATGTTCCTTACATCCCAAGAGATATGATTTCACTTTTATCTACTTTACATATCCTTCAATTGAGAAGCTCTGTATTTGTTAAAATAATTTTTCTGCAGATTTTTAGAAATATTATTCTATTACTGTCTAATATTCAGCATTGCTACTGAAAAATCAGATGCAATCTTAATTCCTGATCCTTTGTGAACTTTTTAAATCTCCCCTGAAAGTTTTTACTCACTCTTTTTCAATTCTATGGTAAGTTCTTATGGGCCTATTAAAATTAAAAATTATATCCTTCAATTCTAGGATTTTCTTATAAAACTTATTTTAAAAATTCCTCCAGCAAATTTTCCCTATTTTCTCTTCCTAGAACTTCAAAAAAGATATTAGACTTCTCAAATACACTCTTTAAGGGTTTACTCATCTCTTCTCAGTTGTCTGTCTTTCTGTCTTTTTATTACTTCCTATAAGAAAGTCTTATGGGAAATTTTGTTTCAGTTTTCATGTTTTTAATTTCAAAGAATTATTCTCAAAGTGTTCCTTTTCACTAAGGACATTATTATAATTCAATTTCTTTTTCTTCTGGTTCCTGGGAAGCAGGCTGCTGGTGTCGGGGAGATGGCGGGAGGTTCTTATCATCAACTTTTCAAATATTTGCTTAATGCTTCTATTTTAAGCCCAGATTTCATCCTTAGTTTCCACTGTCCTGTGTTCCTGAGTCTGAAACACCTCCATGGGTCCCAGGTCTGCTGTGGTCCAGGCTCACGGCTAGGGATAGGATTTCAGACTTAGAATGTTACATTAATGTAGTAGGGTGCCTGCGCCTAACTTCTATATATATGATTCCACTTACTGTATCGCGCATGTGTGGCAGAATGCCACTATTGTTCTCTAACATACATGAAACCCATGCAGTCCCCTAACACAGAAGCACACTTCCCGCAATAAAGATGGTGCCTAGAGGTTCATCCTCATTATATTCTTTCAGCTGGGCATCTCACCACCATGTCTCACCACTGAAATCTTCCCTTCTTGATCAGGTCTGTGCTGACACATGGCATAGTAGGCAGAATGAGGCGAGTACAGCCTCTACCACTTCTGACAGTTCCCAGGTGGAGGATACTTGAGGATACTAGGGTGGAAGACACATGGTTCCCCACCTCCCAGTGGTATCCTGTGGCCACATATCTGGCTACGTGGATGCCCCCAGAATATTGGGATGGAGTGAAGCCACATCTGGAAATCCTTGGAGATGCTGGAGCCGAATGTCCTGACCACTCACCGGGAAGCAGCAGGTCAAGTGTCCTCAATGTTCCTTGCGGTGCTGGCAGGCCAGCCTGGAAGTCCAGGACCAGGCTCAGTGGGTACAACAAATGCTACATCAGGAAAAAGTGCTGGAAAAGTGGCTGGCAGAAGCAGAATACATGCTGCAGGGCCCTCAAGGGTTTTTGCCATCATCTTGGTCTGGGAGCCCACCAGCAACACTGTGGCAGGCGTGGCCGGTGATACAGCAGCAGGTTGAAGTGGAACAGCCATTCGGGGGCGGGGAGGGTTAGTTGACAGTACCCGCCTCCAGGCTAAAAAGCATACCACCTTGATTCAATACACCCCCGCCGAACTCCGGGACCTGATGAAACAGGTACGGCAGAGAGCCAGGGAGACAGTTCCAGGGTGGCTGCTGTGGCTGCAGGATGACAAGACTGATGGGACTGAATTATCTCTGGAAGAAATGGCCCAGCCGGCCTCTATAACTATGATACCACTCCTCTGGTAGCACCTCCAGAATGTTGCGCATACAGCATAGCAAATGGGCAATCGCTCCCTGATTAATTGGCTCATGTCTGCTGCCTAGACAGTGTGGGCCAACCCTGGGGAGCTGCCAGAGATAGTGAGGAGATAGACCACATACTTAGATCTGGTCCAGATAATTTGAGAAATGGGCATGCAACAGATGATGTTTCAGGCCCAGTATACTAGCCCCAATGAAGAGGTACTTACAACCCATAAGAACTTGATCTTGAATGACAAGTAGACTACATAGGGCCTGTTTGCCACAAGACCAGAGACAACCATTATGTGTTCACTGGTGTAGACACACCAGTCTAGGGTTTGCATGGTTGGTGGCAGATGCTGATCAACGCCATACCGTAACCGTGTTGGAGCACTTGTGGCCGCCTGTGGCCAGCCCTTATTAAATCCAGTGACAGAGGCACTCTTTTTATTGGACAGGAGGTGCAGGCCTAGGCCGGCACCAATGATGTGCAGTGACAGTTACATGTTCCTTATCGCCCACAGGCAGTTGAAATAGTAGAAGGATTTAATGGCTTACTGAAAGAAAAACTACATGCCTTGGGCCCAGGCTGACACCGTTGGTACACTACCCTCCCACAGGCTATACGCCTTCTGAATGAACATCCCCAGCTAACGGGGTTGTCTCCCCCTGACAGGGTTGTAGCAGGCTTGCTGCGGGCTATCAAAGTATGCTTGGGCACCACTGCTAAACAGTTCTTGCCCTGGGCCTACCAGGGAGCTTTGCTCTTGCCAGCCCCAAAACCTTTGGCAGCAGGTAAACAGACCACCTGGTTGTGGCCCTGAACTATACAGGTAACACAAGAGCCATGAGTGGTCCTGGTGGAGCCCTGGGGACAGGGCTTGCGCAGGTAAAACCCTGGATTTGCATTTGTGAGTGTCACACCCATAACTGCGGAAGGTTCACTTTTAATGGGGAGTTTTTTTCCTTAGCCTCTGGCCCTTCCTCTCTATACTGTAACACCAGCAGAGACCCCCTGGCTTGCTACTATGGGGGAAACTCTGGTACCACAGGCCAGAGGCAGCTCCACTCCCAGCCACCCTTTTGTCTCAAGATGGGCAGGTGGCCTGTGTCCTCCTGGAAGGATGGGACTTGCCCCTAACAGTCTCTTTGTCTGCTCTTTCCTATCCCAGGCTGATAACAGGGAACAGTGTCATGTCCTGGGCTCATGTGTTTGCTGCTGTCCACAATGCTTCTCGTTGCTGAGTGTATACTGAACAGTCAATGTAAGTGGCCAAGGGACTGCCGAGGCACATGACTCCGGCTATGGCTGAGAATTGGATTTGGCTGCGTACCTGGAACACCACACCTGAATGGGACCAGCAACGGTGGGCCACGGAAGCACTACCCCACTGTAACCATTGCAAATCCCCACCCCTCATAGATTACGCTATCTAAATAGGTGGAGATGGCTGGTGGGAGAACATGTGGAATTGCGGGAGCAGACACCTCTCTGCATAGAGCAAGTAAGATCTATGCCCAACCGTATCATGGGTGGCTAACCCCCGAGCTGTGTGCTAACACTACCCTTGCTAATATTTCCAAGGTCTGGTGGAATGGGCAAGGTTATGTCAGTACAGAGCCTACCGACTGGCTACCTGCAGGGTATCTCTGGATCTGTGGGCACTGCAGCTAGCCCTACTTGCCTGCTGATTGCACCAGCCATTGTTCCCGGGGATGTCCATACTGAGCTGGACGCATATTACCTACCTTGCCCCAGTTGCCTTGTAATTGGAATCCTGTATATCACCACTGTCACCAGCAAAAATGGATGGCATGGTGGTTCTACGCCCTGGCATTACTCATTCCACAGGGTGGGATCCATAGATGTAGAATTACAGATAGAAGCTTTAGCCTAGTGCAACGCACAGGCATTGAACGCTGCATGTCAGTCTATAACCCTTTTACTGGATGAAACCACGCAAATGCAGAAAGTAGTTCTGCAAAACCACATGGCCCTTGACCTTCTAACTGCTGCCCAGGGTGACACCTGTGCCCTACTCCATGTAAAATACTGTGTCTACATTCCTGATCATGCCGAACAGGCACAGGCAGTCCTCCAGGAAATGGATGCTGAAGTCCAAGCCATCCATGCCCTGGGGAAGACCCCTTGACAACTTGGTGGAATTCCTTGGGGTCTTCCTGGCAGTAACAGTAAACTTCCTAGCCCTTGTAGCCTGTAGCTTGGTAGTATTTTGTTGTTCTTTATATTGTTGTTATGGATCATGGGCTCAAGGTAGCGCCCTCTGGGCCAGATCCCGCGCTGCAACCCTGTAAGGGTAGAGTGTGGGTCCCAGGTCCAACTGTGATCGAGGGTCACAGCTAGGGATAGGATTCCAGATTTAGAATGTTACATTAATGTAGTAGGGTGCCTGTGCCTAACTTATGTAAGTATGACTCAGCTTATTGCATTACACACTGTGGCAGCATGCCACTATTGTTCTCTGACATACATGAAGTCCATGTGGTCCCCTAGCGCGAAAGCTCACTTCCCGCAATAAAGTTGGTGCCTGCAGTTTCGTTCTTGTGTCGACTCCTACTGCATTCTTTCAACCGTGCACCTCACTACGGAAACCTTTTCTTCTTGATCAGCTCGGCGCTGACACTCTCAAATCCAGATTTTGAAGAAAATGGTTCTTCCTCTAAAACAGAATAATGGGAATAAGATCGTCAACTGGTGAACAGGATGGATATAGGTATGGAAAAACAGAGAAAGGAAGCTATAAACTCCATTTACAGATGAATCATTCTCTTTCCTTTTCTCTTTGTCTTTCATTGAGCAGAAATCTGGGTCAAGATAAGACGAACTGGATCAAGAATTGCAGTGATTTGGGAAAAGCTCTCTAAGATAAATCATGAGTTGAGTGAAGTTTGCATTTTCAGGATTAACGGAAAGCTAAGGGTGGGAAGGGGACAGGGAGGAGTGGGGTGGGGAGGGGGATAAAGAAGAAGTGGAGCCAAGTAAGGGAGCCTGAAGCTGTATAGCCCAAAGATGTAGAGCAAAGGTCTTTAGGAAGGCCAAGTAACTTGGCTCGAATAAAGTGTGTGGGGAAGAAAAAGGGAGCATTTGATTGAGAGAAAGTAATTTAACGAGGTTTGTATTAAGAGTTTGTCAAACTCGACTACAAGCTTTTTCCACTAAAGTACCCCTGTGAACTTGAGAAGATATACACTATGACACTTTAAGAAATCCTGGGATGAAAGGAGGTGCTTTTATGGACTTGTGTATCTGCAGGAGAAGGTGGCTTGGCTTAGAGCAAAAACAGCTGTAAAAGGATAAAATGGAATGAAAAAAAAAAAAACTATTGGAATTCTTCTGCTCCTGCCACCAAACTCATATCTATTTGTCCTCAAGAGTGAAATCAGACTTGGCAAAAGTTCAGTGTGGGTGAGGAGCTGAAAAAATTTAAGACTAAAAACCCTCAGACTGTTGAATTTTTACCCCTCCTCCAATTCCTCAGGGCTGAGGAATTACATTTTCAAGGGCATCTTCTAATTCTGCTTCACTCTGAAGGGCAATAGTAAAGTCCTGACTTTAGTAGGTTTTTGGGGTTTTTTTTCCAGAGTGAAGAGCACTACACCCTAGGGCTCATTCACTCCTTCTTTCCTGAGCTCATTGGAACTGACACAGCTTGGCTCTGGTGAACTATTTGAGGAAAAGTTGATACCCTCAGGGAAAATAAACTCAGAGGCTAAACCAACAAGATAATTGAGGAACATCACCTCTTCAAAAGAAAAGCTACACACAAGATTAAAGATTCTACCAGAATATAAGGACACTGGAGCAAGAATTTTAAATTAAGCTAATATGTGTACTTTTAAAAATAAAAAACATTAACAATGTGAAATAGGAAAGAAAGCATACAGAAGAATCGAACTATAAATAATAGGTATAAAAATATAATATTTATAATAAAGGATCCTATAAGTGACATAAAGAGCAGCCAAGAAAGAATTAACAATTCGAAAGACCAGATTGACTAAGTTCTCCCAGAGAAAAGAAAAGTCAAACAAATAGAAAATATAATAGAAAAACTATGCAATATGCATGTTAGAAGTAGAAAAGCTAACATATAAATAATAAAAGCCTTAGAAAGATAAACCAATAAAAACGAAGAGAAGAAATGATTTCAAAAAATAATAGGTTAAATTCTCCTGAATTAAAACAGACTAGAAACTTCAGATTTAAAAGACCTTAGGCTAGCAAAAAATAATAATGATAATTTTATATACACAATAAATATTATATCTTATATCTATTATTTATAATTTCCATATACATATGGCAAAATCCACACCTAGACAAATTATTATAATAATTAAGAATTCCAAAAAGATTATTTTAAATGTTTTCAGGGGGAAAAGCAAATTCGGATTGAAATCATGTTTCCAAGAGCACAATAGATGCAATAATACAATAGAATTATATACTAAGTATTAAAAAAAAAAACTTTAAACCTGAACTTTTTAAACAAAATTTCTTACAAATCTTGTAAATTTTATAAATTTTGTAACAAATATATAAGCATGAATTTTTAAAATTTCTCAAGCACACAAGCCCTCAGATGTTTCACCACAAAGACTTATCAAAAATAGTTTTATATAAAGTACTTTGAAAAGGGGAAAAACAGATAATGTAAAACATACATAAAACAGAGGTGACCAAATAACTAGGAATACTTAGTTCTGTATTTTTCAAAATAGCTAAGAGTAAAGAAAGGGAGAAAAAGATCAGTAATAACCTAGATTTAAAGTGTAAATAATAACTACATGAAAGTTGTTGGCAGAGGTTGGGGAAAAATCAAAGACAAAAGTTCTTTTCTTATTGGAAGAGATATTAACACAACTTTTTTTCAAAAGCAAGAAATGATTAAAAAGGAAAATAGAAAACATGAGACAAAAAAAGGTAAAAGTGGTCCAAATATGTAAAAAATATATAATTCAATGAAAGTCACCACTCAAATGATTAACAGAGTATTTAAATCCAGGTATGTGCTATTTACAAGAGATGCTCATTAAAGATAAAGTCATGCAAAGGTTGGAAGCAAAAAGATGGGAAATGGCATATTTGGAAAATATGAACCAAAAAAACCCCATGTAGCATATTAGTATTTAAACTAGACTCTAAGACAATAAGCACTATTAGGGATCAAGAAAGTTATTACAAAATAATAAAGTTTTAATTCAGCAAAAAGAGAGCAATTTTAAACATAAATGTGCATAAAATAGCCCCTAGTGTTGTAGTTCTCTCAAATCTAAGACCCACGGAGCCAATTGAGATGAATTGCGAGCCTTTACTAGCTAGCCAGCAACTGACTCTCCACCACGCAGGGTTAGAGGAGATCAGCCCTGAGCTCCCAAAAGAGGCAGTTTATAAAACCTAGAACCACACCCTGGTTAACAAGTAAGTAGATTAGCACACCCTAGTTAACATCAAAACAAGTAAGCAGATTACAGAATCAGAAGTTGGCCATTAGCATATCTTTGAGCAGATTACCCCACCCTGGTTAACAGAATCAGAGTAAATCCTTAATGCCAGTTTACTGGAAAATTTTCCACCCTTAACACTAGTATAGTAGGTAAAATTTTACAGAACTAAGGTGAACTTAGCATGGCTTTTTACATTATTGATTGATTAAGAAGACAAAAAAATCAGCAAGAATATAGAAAATATAAACAATTACAAGTCATGACCAACTCAAATAATATCTAATAATATATGTACAGTTCTCACAAATAATAAAGAATATACATTTTTTTTCTCAAACACATGTGGAAATATACAAAATGTAATCATGTACTAAACCATTAAGAAAGTCTCAATAAACTTCGAATTTAGGAATAAAGCAGACTGGCAATTCTAACCACAATGAAATTAAATTTGAAATTAAAAATATAAATTAAAAATGCCCATATATTTAGCAATATTGATAGATTATTAAAGGATTAAAGGGGAAATATCAAAATTTTAAAATTTTAAATATCTAAAACTGAATGACAATAAGAACACCATGTATGAAAACCTCTGGGATGCAGCCAGTGTATAGTTTGAGGGAAATTCATGGCTAAATAGATATATTAGAATGGAAAGCAATCTCAAAATTAGTGAGCTAAGTGTTATTCTTAAGTAGTTCAGGGGGAAAAACACGACAAACTCAAACTCAAATTAGAATTAATTAGAAAATAAAAATAGAACCAGAGATCAACAAAACAGAGAACAAAAATACAATAGAAAAGAACCAAAAGGCTAAGAATGATTCTTTGCTAAAACTAACAACATAGATAAATTTTTAAAGATTAATATATGAAGATAAAATTACAATAAGCAATATTATGAATGAAATGGGGGTATAGCTACACATAAAGTATGCAAAAATAATAAAATAATATGACCAAAAATGATGCGCCAACAATTTTGAAAACTTAAACATGTTCCTACAAAAATATAACTTACCAAAACTGATTCAAGCAAAAAAATTTTGAATAGTGCTATAATTGTTAAAGAAACAGACATATTTAAAATCTGCCCCTATCTCAAACACACATGTAAATGTACCTGGCCCAGACAGTTTTATAGATGAGGTCAAATTTTCAAGAAACAGATCATCTCAAGTTGGCAAAATTCTTTCAGACAACAAACAAAAAGAGATTACTCCCCAACTTATTTAATAAGGGGAGGTGTTGGAGGATAATAGACAATGAAGAAAAGAAAGAAAAATCTCTGCCCTCAAGGAATATACATCCCAGAGTGGATGTGGGAGGGGCATACAATAAATAAGTAAAATATCTATTATGTTAGATGGTAGTAACTGCTGCAGAGAAAAATAAAACAAGACAGACAAACAGAAAGTGGGTTGCACCATTTTAAATGGATGATCAAGATAGACCTCTTGTGTAAAGAAGACCTGACAAGGTGAGAGAAAGCAATCTATGGCTGACTGGGGAAGAAGACGGCCATCGGCAGGCACAGGAAATGCAATGGCTCTAAAGCAGGAGCATGACTGGTGTGTTCAAGGAATGGATGGGGAACTAGGATTGAGTGGCCAGGGGAAGGTTAGTAGGAAATGAGAGGCCAGACCTAGACTTTGACTCACAGCACTGTGGGAGAGAGGCAGAGGCAGAGAGAGAAATTCTGGTATGCCCCTCTTAATGAAGTAGGTCTCACCACCAATATGCCAAAGTGAACTGTGAAGCAAGCCCCAAGTAGCACTTTGAAGAGACACAGAACCAGCATTTTTCAGATGGGTATGGTGCAGAAGATGCAAGAAGTACAACAAAGATTGTACACATAGCCAGAAAGAAAGGAGTAGATTTTGATAGTATATGTGTTAATATTACTTACAAAGACAGACTTACAAGGACCTCAGTGAGGCTGGCAGTACAGAGATAATTAGGCTAAATTACAGATAGAAAAAATTGAGGCTCAGAGAGATGAAGTGACTGGCCCAAAGTCACAGCTGGTAAGCAACAGAGGTGTGGTGATGCCCAGGCCTCCTGACCCACAGTCCAGAGCTGCACCCACTTTGCTGTGCTTCCTGACTCAGAGTCTGTGGGATACACACCTCAGATCTTACCTTATTTCTTCCTGTAGGTCATTATTCTCTCTCATTTTTTTTCTTTTTGCAGTTTGTTTTCATAAGCCACTTGTTTTAGGGCTGCTTTTATGAGCAGCCTGAGTTAACCTCAACAGCTATGATTTCATTGACAATAAAACAGCTTTACTCCATGAGTCTCTTTCAACTCTCTGAACACATTTTTGTTTAAAATAATGTCTTCAGCAAATGGAAAAAAGCAAACTCCACTTTCCCCCTTTCCCAACACAAAATAAACCACAGCCACCAATAATTGTGGTATTTGAGAGTCAGCTTGTGACACTAGGTGTCTCTCATTGCAGCAACAGCCCTGGTGAGACCAGCCCAGGCATCTCTCCCTAGGGCTCCGTGGCCCGCCATGTCCTGGGAGGAACGGAGCCCCCGCCAAGCTGAATACACCGTGCCCACTTTATAAATAGCCCTGCAGAGGATAGGGCTCTCAGACTGACCTCCTGACAACTCCTGTCTGGTGGCACTATTTTATTTTTTAATACGCAATGGCTACCTTATACCAGCCCACTCCATCAAAACAAAAACCTTGTGTTAGATGCACAACCCTGCAGCCCTCCTCCCACACTCCTCCAGCATGTCCCACTTTCACTCAGGTGAGAGCTGATGGAAAGGCAGTGAGATCGCTGTGGGAAAGCCTGGGCAGGATGCTGAGGCTAGAAGCAGGATTTGATCTCCTCCCCACTTCGCACTCAACACCTGCTCTTAAAAGGGAGGGAACACAGTTTCTACAAGTAAAAATAATCCTCACATTATAATAATATTCACATTTGCATACCAATATACCGTTTTGCACATGGAGCCTTCCAGCAGCTTGTGGAACAAGCCAGTCAGTGATACCAGGCTCAGAACTGCCCTTGACAGGTAGTCTTTTTCCCAAGCTCTAGCCAGGCCTCTACTGAACATGTCTTTTGATGGGCAGCCCACCACCCTCTCAAGCCACCACCCTCTCAGAAAGTTCTTTTTTATATGAACTCGAATCCGACTTCCTCAGACTTCAGCTGGGACCCACCAGGGGCTTCTGCCTGTGCTTGTCACTGAGATTCAGAAGCTGCCCCCATTCCCCACCTGGTGATCTCCAGATCGCAAAAGAGGACCCACAGTTATCCCTCAGTCGCCCCTGGACTAAGCCACCAGGTTTCTGTCAACCATTCCTCTTATGTTTAGGTTCTGAGCTTTGTATCAGTTGCTCTCGCCTCTCTCTTTGCTTATTTGTACACAGAGTGAGTTCTCCTTCTGACTAGTTAAAGTACAGCTTCTAGCCAGTGGATGTCTACACGTACCAGGCACTGAGTTTTCCTATGTCCATGGTTTCCTATGTAGTCCCCACCAATAGCCCCATAATGCAGGGGCTACTCATCTTCCCATCTGACAGTCAAGATCACAGAAGCTCTAATTCAACCTGGCAATCTGAGCGCAGCACCAGACCAACTTGGGATGTAAAGCAGTGCCCTAGAAAGTGCTGAAGATACAAAAACTGCTGCTGGGGCTAGTGAGAGTGCCAGAAGTAGCAACGGCAGCAGATACAAGAGATAAACCCCAAACTCTGAGTTCATAATTGGTTGAGGCCATCAAAAAGAAGAATGAAGGGAGTGCTATTTGAGATGGATTAAAGGATGTTTTGGATTCCAACTGGGTCAGAGAGTTTGAGGGAGGAGAGGCATTCCAGAAAGAATAAACAGAACAAGCAAAGGCACATGAGGTGTGTCTTGGGAACAACTACCATTTGGACAAAAATGTAGGAAGAGGAAAACCTGAGAGATTGGACTGGATGGAGTGTCCCTTAACAAATCACCATGCATTCTTGCTGGGCTGGGTTCCACATCAGGCCAGAGGGCCATAGCTTCCAGGACTCTTGGAGGATCTGGAGAAGAAAGACCAGCAAGCTGGTAACTGAGCTGTTTTCACAATGACTCATCAATTCTTCATCCCACTCCCCCATAACACAGAATGGATGCAGTGCTGGCATCCTAGAGAGGTGTTTCCTATCCCACAGACAGGCAGGGAAGCACTGAAGGCAGCCCGCCTGGGACACACTACCCCAGCTCACTCCCTTTGAAAATCAAGCGCAGAGTCAGCCCAGGCCATGGCCCTAGAAGCTTGACTCTGGCACCAGCTCACCCTTTCATTAGCTTCTTCTTGCTTCAGCTCAGATTAATGCCAATAAAATCTCAGTCATGAATGGAACAGATACACACAAACATTTTTACTATTAAAATAATGTCTTCCTCGTAATAACATTCATAACTGAGGGTCAGATATAAGCAATAAGCAGAGTTGAAGCCAGCCATCCCTGGTTGCCTTATTGACAAAATAATTCACAGACAGTTTTCAGGCCCTCAGCCACAAAGCTGTAAACAAGCTTCCAGTTGCTGAATGAACCATTACAAACACCAAACAAAACCATTTATCTTAAACATCATCTCAGAAACTGGGAGTGCCTTTGAAAGCAGTCAAATTCAAATTATAAGACACTAGCACAAAATGCCAACAATAAAACACCACGTTTCTTCTTTGTTTGATTTTTGTGCTTTTCCAATGAAGTGTCTAGGCATTTCAGTTTGGCTGAGGGAGTTCTGGAATGCTAGTAATTGTTCTGGGCAAGCCAGCACCCTGCGACACTTCTCAAGCCAGCTCTGCTACTATTTGAAAAGTTCTTCTGAGTTATTCTCTCTTTCTTTGTATGGTACTAAGCAATAACAGTGATTTAATTCCATTCCGGAGCAATATTCATTGAATTTCTGTTATGTCTCCAGGATTGTGCTCCAGGACTTTCATGAAAACTGTCACAACCTAATATTATACCCAGTTGATCCTGGTATGTACACTAAGACTTTTCGGACCACACAACCTGATTTAGAATTGTAGAACCTATAGTCACTGTAAGTATATGGTAAAAATTCAGCAAAGATGACTGAGTTCACCCTGCCCTGAATGAGTTTACAGTCTACATCTACAGAAGGACAGGGGATTTATATAACTGTAATAATTCAAGTAGGAGGTAGAGAGCAATCGAGTCTGGGGCTGACAAATTACAAAAGGAGAAATACTTGCCCCTCAGAGAAAGGCTCTGTGGAAGAAATGGCATATCCCTGTAGCTTACAGCATGAGTGGGATTTAAAGAAGTAGGTAGGGGTGGTAAGAGTATATTTCTTATGAAGGGAAATGGGAATGTGCATGGAATATGTGAGGAATAGTAAGTAATGCTCTCCTGTGCCTTGGAGTAGGTGAAACTCCAGAAAGACAGGACTAGCAAAGTGGCCTGGATCTGATTCTGCAAGGTCTTGAATGCCATGACCACCAGAGATTGGCTAAGTTTTATCTTAGCTAGACTATATTCCCCAGCCTCTCTCTAAATTAAGTTCACCATGTGATTCAACTCTAGCCAACAGAACATCATAGAAGTAACGTAACATACACCACTTCCAGCTCTGGCCCGAATCTACCTCTTCAGGCCACGGCTGGGCTTCCGTCCAGGGTCTTCTGCCCTCTCTGCTGGTTTGGACATCAGCACCATGGCAAGCCTGGAGCCACACAGTTGGGATGGAAGAACATCTGTCAGCCTCACCCTTGATTGATTGTGTCTCAGAGCCCAACTCCATTCTGTTTCCAAAGGGGCTTTTCCTGAGTGAGAAGTGAACTCATATTGTCTGGGTCTCTGAGTTCAGGGCCCAGTGCATGAACTCTGAAGTCAGCATTTATCCAAGTGAAATACCTGGTTTCGGGATTACATGTTCTTCCTCAGGTCACTGAGAGCTGTGCTTTAGGAAGGTGAGCCTGGTGGCAGTACGGGAGCTGGGGTAGACGTGGGAAGAAAACAATGGCAGAACGCCTAGTTCTAGGACCACTGAAAGGATGATGAGAGATGAGACATGAGCTAAGGCAGTGATCGTGGGAGGAAGGAAATGAAGCGATATATCTCATCATCCACTCACTTCTTTCTGTTCAACTTTTATGCTTTTGTTTCTTGAAACAAAAAGATTTTTCAAAGGTCACACAGACCTCCTCATTCATAATCCAGTGTGGCCTTTCTAAATTATCATCATCATTTGACACTATTAACCACTGCCCTCATTTTCAGGCTCTTGTCTTTCTGTCTCCCTTAACCTTACCACCTCTGAATCCACTTTCTCTCTCTTTCTCTTTCTTTCCACTGGGCCCTCAAAATAAGTCACTCTGAATCTTCTGACTTGGAGCCTGCTCTTCTCTTTTCTTAATGCATGAGACCCCTGGGGTATCTCATTCACCATCTGGCTACTGCCTTCTTGTTCATGACCCCCAAGCTACCTCACCAGCCCTGACTTGTCTTCTGAGCTCCAAATCAAAATGTTCAATTTGCCATCTGAACAGCCTTGCCCAGATATCCTGCAAGCAACTGAAGTGCAATCTTTCAGAAACAGAATTCATCTTATCGTCACTGAAAAGCTGCTATTTCTCCATTTCTGGTTGTCTGAGACCGGATATTTGTGGTACATTCCTTCTAGAGGGTCTAGGAACCCCACCCTGAAACCTGACAGCTTTTGAAAATTGATTTAACACTCCAGTTTTACAGCATGTCATCTCTCTGTCATGATTCCTACAAAAAGTACACCTCTCCAAATTACATGGCAAAGTGTCTACTCCACTAACACTGCCTAGCAGGCCAGAGATGAGCTCACATCAGGGCCAGTGACCCTGTCTTACTGTTTTCTCACCTATCTTAGGTTTCAATTCCCTTTTAGTCAAGTTTCTTTTCACCTTTCCAATCTGAAGAAGATTTCTTTTCAGAATATAAAAGTTGAGGGATAATTTGAACATTTTGCTTGTTCTCGACCACCAAAAAGCATCATGCCATTTTCTTCAGGGTGTAGGCCTAGCCCATCCTTGTTCTTTTGGCTCAGAACATAGCTTTCAAAGCCTTTTTATTCTCTTTATATTTTCACAAGTTTTAATTTAATCCACAGTCTACCTGAATTAGTCAGGACTCTTTTGGTCACAAGTGGCAGAAACCCAAGCTAAGGAGGGATTTATTGGCTCATGGGACCAAACCACAAGAAGGGCAGGCTGCGTGGAGGCAGCCTTGCCAAGCCAGGGCCTCAAATCGGGGACTTGGAGCCCATCCGACTCACCATCTCTGTTCTGGTTTCAGTTTCTCTTTGTGTGCAGACTTCTTCCAGCCAAACCAGCTTCTCTGTGGGGTGGATTCTTGACAATAGCAACTCTGACTCACATCCTTAACAGCTCTTTAGCCAGGGAGTAGGAGCCTTTCTCTGGCCTCCTGTATGTAAAAGCCCAGGAAAAACTCCAATTACCTCAGCTTGGCTCAACTGATTATACTTCTTGGAAGAGTTACTGTGATCAGAATGGATAATTTACCCATCCTGTGTCACATACCCATTTCTTGTGTCAAGAAAATAGAGTCTGCCACTAAAAGAAAGAGAGACAGGGTACTAAGTAGATAAAATTAATAGATGTCTGCTGTACTAGGCACCCTGCAAATATACTTCCCTCAATATATGTGCCTTTCCTGACCTGTCCTCTCTACATCCAATGTGGTAAGCAGTTGCCAGTTGACAGGTAGTCTGTTGTGACTAGAGACCAGAGAAATTAATCTTTACTATGTGCTAGAAAGAGAAAACTATTACAGACTTCCAGTCCAGAAACTGCAGAGAAGAATCATCTCCAGTAATCACTTCTGGCTATAATTGTCTGTGATCCTAATTCCAAGTGATACTGACCTTTGGAGTCATCTCACCTCCATTTCTGTACTATTTCCCTACTTACTCTTGCTCTAACTATGCACTTCTCAGCATGAAGCCCAGAGTGCTCCTTCCATGGCCTCCAAAATTCCCAGTCATCTTACCTACTCTCTAAAAAGACTAAAACCTTACATGGTTAATCTCAGCTAGATAGTTGGGAGGAGGGAAAATGAATGAGTACTTCACACCCAAGCATAAATGGCAAGTGCTCACCGAGGCTATCATTGACCCTACGAATTGCTAATAAGTAGAGGTTGTTACGGGCTGAATTGTATCCCACCAAAAATTTATATATTCTAAGTCCCAACCCCCAGTACCTCAGAATGTGACAATATTTGGAGGTAGGGTCTTTACAAGGGTAATTAAGTTAAAGTAAGATCAGGGTAGGTCCTAACCCAATATGACTGGTGTCCTTATAAGACGAAGAGATTAGGATACAGACATACAGAGGGAAGATGACGTGAACACAGGGAGAAGACAGCCATCTACAAGCCAAGGAGAAAGACCTCAGAAGAAACCAACTTTGTCAACACCTTGATCTTGGACTTCCAGCCTCCAGAATTGTGAGGGAATAAATTTCTGTTATTAAAACCATTCAGTTTGTGGTACTTAGTTCTAACAGATCTGGAAACTAAAACAAAGGTGAAGGAAGCAAACTTTAAGCTTAAGGGCTATCCCAGCACTTGCAAGTCATTAGCTCTCTACCCACTTCTCTCTCTTCCCACAGGCCTCAGAAAACAATAATCTCTCCCTCTGATCAGAAAGCTTGCAATTTCTCCTTCCAGAAAATAATTTCAGAAATGGATAAGGGGATCCCTCTTATACTTCCAAGCATATACTGAATGAAAAACAGGATGTAAAATACCAGAAATATTTAACCTCCTTCTCTCTTTAAGCAAAATCTTTGTGATTTAGAACTGAGATTAACCTATCCCAAAAAGATGAATAATGTTTATTTTAAAAACACACACACATAATCAAGGACTTGAGGACTTGGTTTCTACAATAAAATATGGCATGTAAGGGTTTTTTTGAATACCTGAAACAAAAACTGGCTTCCCAGGACTAGACCATGTAAGTCCTGGGTGGACATCTGAATATAAAAGATTAAAACAAAACATGGAGAAGCACAAGTAGAGAGGCAATATGACAGGAAATTATCAAGTAAGGCTTGCCATTAACCGCCAACCCAAAAGCCACTCATTTCTGTCCATAGGGAAAATATATGTTTCCAATAATAAGTTTGTAAAACTTGTAATCATTTTGGTGAGATTTTTCCCCAGACAGTCACGGGGAGCTATCAGTGCAGATGTTTCCTGGATAGTGAAGGTACAGATACAGAATCTTTAAACTTGTCCAGTGACAGACAAGGCAGCCTGAATCGGCCAGGACAGAACAAAGATGTCCACATGAGGACAATGTTGGGCACACAGATTCTTCCTTGAAAAGCCAACTTCCTAATTAATAGAGGCACAACACTATGGCTGCCTTGGGTTCCGGAAGGCATACTTCATTTGTTGGTGAATTCAAACATGTACTGAGGATAACAAAGGTAATGCTCTTTCCAAGCAAAATCACTGTGTAACCTTAAATTATTTTTGCCTGCAAAATCATATGCACCCAGAACAAGGCACTCTAAGACCTCTGAGTGACAGGAGACAGCTAGTACTGATTTAGAAATTGGAGGATGAGATAGTGTGATATAGGGGAAAGAGCAAGACCTTTCAATCCAGTTCCTGCTCCCCCAGAGACTGGAGGCTGCCCTTGGGCAAGGCTCTAGACTGCCTGAGCCTCAGTTTTTTTATACATGAAATGGGAATAGTTATGTCTGCCATGTAGGGTTGTAATCAGAATTAAAGAGAATGTTTATGAAATACCTTCTGCCACGATTGGCACAAAGATGGCCCTCAAAAAGTGAGTCATTAAGATGAAATTTGTAAGTTCTGTTCTGTTGAAGAGATTGTGCAGGCAATTCTAGCTCTCTGACTTGGCCTGCAGCCCTGCCCACCTCCACAGTGGCTCTTCAACCTAAACGGCCACTCTTCTTCCTTTAGAACTAATGATTATAATACTAATATGCAACACTAGTACCCATGTGGTAGTTTTACATGTATTCAACCATAAATCCCTGCTACAGTTCTATGGTACCTATTTTTATCCCTTTACATATGTGGAAACTGAGGCCCAGAGAAGCTAAATAAGTTGCCTCCTGTCACACAGCTAGGATGTGGTGAGCCTGTATGAGAACTCACATTCCAAGAAAGGTGCTCTGCAGTGTCCCTGAGGAGCTGCCTAAAGAGGTCGGCAAAGGCTTGGTGAGTCAGTGCTTGGATGAGAGGACCAGGAGCACTTTGATATGCAAGCTAGACTACCCCCTCCTGATAACCCCACCAAGGCCACAGTGAGCTCTGCTCGTGCACTGTTCTGCTTCTAATGTTGTCTCTCTTGCAATGAAAATATACTTTGAGATGACACTGCCACATGCTGAATCAGCTGGGGGATGCAGGCTGTGAGCTCAGGGGAAGAAAGACAGAACAGATAAGTGGTCGGCTGAACAACCTGATTTTCTCTGCCATCTTCTTCCAAAATTTATTTCTCAGTAAATGACTAATGACAAAGCTGGAGAATGAGAACCTGTTTAATGGGCAGTAGAGTTACTAAAATACTACTGTGGGAGGAGGCAAAGGTTTCTGAGGATGGGAAAAAAGAGGGGAGTTGGAGAAGGGAAGAAATCTTTTGATCGATGCAAAAATATCTGATCGATTAAAAGGCAGGAGGAAAATCAAAAGCATTCAATATGAGTAGAATGCCACCTTAAATTCCATCTTCTCTTACTTTTTCTTACTCCAAAAGGTGGTGGTTGTTGTTTTTATAGAGTATTTCTTCACACCCCTACATCTTCCCGCAAAGTGATTTTGTAACTTCAACTTGTGCCAAAGGATATAAAACACTCTCTCAGCCTATCCTTCTTTCTTTTTACATGTATTCCAGCTGAGAGCTGCTATATTAAATGTACCCATGTGAAGGGCATGTTATAAATCTTAGAAGTGCCGTAGCTTAACCATAGTCCTTTTCAATTACTAAAACAATGTTAAATGATGAGAAAGAAGTATCCAGGTATAGGACCTCTATTTCTTTGACAGTGAATTCAAAACTCAGTGCCTAGATTGCATTATAATAGTTTCAAATTAGCAAACAGGAATTTTCACCCCTGTCTGTGATAAATAATTGACCCAATTCTCTCAGGCACATTCTTTAAAATTTAGAAGCCATTTGTGTTCACTCAAGATGACTCAAACCATCAGGACTATTATATCTTGCAGTGCCAGTATTTTTTCACTCAACCCCTGTAAACTAGATGTCTGTATATTGTACCCCTCGCAATGGGAATTCTTAGATCCGCCAAGGACAGAAGGAAGCCAGTTCTCCCTTTATCTCTGCAGGAGAGAAATGTCCAGCAGAAACTTGGGGAGGGGCACTCTAGGGTCAGCCGGTCCAGACCAGATGTAGGCTCAGCCCTTGACCATTAGCCTATTCATGTGATTTTGATAAGGAAAACACAGGGCAGTTTTCTGTCTTGTCCTAACTTTGAGTTTTGCAAAATAGAAAAATCAAGAAAAAATGAGATAGAAAGCAGAGCTCAGGAAGAGAAACAAGAAGGAAAAGAAGAAAGGAGGGAAGAGCATGATTTGCTTTTCTATAACATTGCTCTAATTCCCAGGAGCTTTCTTGTGCCTTGCCACAGCAGCCTTATGAGGTTAGAAAGGAGAGTAGATAGACCCCTATGTCACTGATGGCTTAGGAATGTAAAGTGACCTCTCACTCAGCCAGGCTGGTACCCAGGGGTTTTGACCCCTAGTTCGTGCCCATCCCTTACAATGCACTGCAGGGACAGGGGAACTGATGATGGGAAAATGACAGAAAGTCTGGCCCTTGGCATCCTCCAAATCAAAATCCTTTTGATTTTTTCCCTTTAGAGATGGAGGGCCTTGCTTGATGTTATACTTCTTTGGGAAGTTTTTGTCTTCTGCCTTGGGCACCATGCATTTAAGTCAGGTATGGAATAGATAGGTAAATCTTCTTCTTGAGAATGACATTGCAACCAAGGTACATTCCAGGGGTGTGTGGAGGTGGACCCCAGACTTCAGAAGAACAGTGAACATCATTTAACTCTAGAATTATTTAACTCAAGAATCTACCCTGTATTCTTGCAGTTCATGTTGAAGGCATTACCTACATGGCGACTGAGCCCTTTGCACTGCCCTTCCCCCAAACTGAGCCATTAGTTGCCTTTCAGAACTGAAATCCTCTACACTGTAAACTTTGTCACCTATCATGTGGTGGCTGTGAAAGTGAGCTCAGAAGACCTCCGGCTAAAGGCAGTGGGGTGTGTTAGTTACCAGAGCTCCAGCTGTGACACCAGGTCTTGTGCTGGGTTTGCACTGAGGTCATGCCCCCCACTGGGGGTGCTCCCTTCAGTGACTGAGTGTGTTGAGAGTATGAAGGCAGACCGTCCACATTCTCTGGACCCCTCCCTATTTTCCTTGACTCAGGCATTTCCCCTCATAAAATCCTGCATATTTAATTCCAGCTTGGCCACTGATGTTTAGAGGATATGGACTAACACTAACAAAACTGAGAACTTTAAAGTGTCCAGCCAGGAAGCTTTAGTGACGGAAAACCTCCAACACTCTTTGAAAGCAACTGAAAGATTAAGGGAGGTGACCACTGGCCCCCCTGCTGCCCTATACGAGGTGGCCCTTACGTGGATATAAGGACACTTCTGGTTTGTATGATGCTTGGGAAGGAGTTCAGCAGGACTCTAAGGCTGTGAAGAAGTTGTGAAGGTTATCTGTCTGAGCCAAGGGACTAATGGCTCAGTTTGGGGGAAGGGCAGTGCAAAGGGCTCAGTCACCATTGTAGGTAATACCTTCAACATGAACTGCAAGAATACAGGGTAAATTCTTGAGTTAAATAATTCTAGAGTTAAATGATGTTCACTGTTCTTCTGAAGTCTGGGGTCCACCTCCACATACCCCTGGAATGTACCTTGGTTACAATGTCATTCTCAAGAAGAAGATTTACCTATCTATTCCATACCTGACTTAAATGCATGGTGCCCAAGGCAGAAGACAAAAACTTCAAAGAAGTATAACATCAAGCAAGCCCTCCATCTCCAAGGGGAAAAAATCAAAAGCTGGTTTAATTTAAGTCAACTGTTGTGTCTTTGAAGTTAATGACCCTTGACAGAAGACTCTGAGATATGACCTCTAACCCATCTGACAGCTGAACTGCCCAGAGCGAGCCTCCTCCCATGGGGTTTGTGCAAAGCTAGCTTTGGCCCTCACTACCCAGAAACACATAGATGTTCTGCTCTCCCAAGAAGAAAGATGGAAATGCTAGCTTCTGCAACTCCTTCCTCCACATGAACCTGAGGCTCCTTCAGGGCCCAGATTAGGCTGGACCAAATTGGGTAGCAAGGGGGAAAACTTTAGAAAGGTATCTATCACTCAGGGTTGTGTGAGTGAAAGGTCGCACTTGAGAGTGAGGGCCACCTCAAATGTTGTGCTCCAAAGGCCTCCCTTACCTCTCCCAGTATGACAATCAGCTGGTCTCCTGGGCACCTTTTGCAGGCCATGGAGCAGCTCCCTTTGATCCACCCATTGGACTGAAGCCTACTTACCCCTAAAAAGTTACCTAAGACTTACTGCCTTTCCTGAGGACCCACCAACTCCCATGCCCATTCTTCCAAGTCCCACTGGCCATCTATTTAGAGGAGATGAGTGACTTATTCCCATAGTACCTTTGCACTGTCGTGTGTGTGTGTGTGTGTGTGTGTGTGTGTGTGTGTGTGTGTGGACACCCCTTATCTATTCCTGCCAGCCTGTAAATACTTTACAGACAGATCCTATCTTCCCATCTTTGCACTCATTCATACCCTCTGCAGCACTAGCTGTCATGCTTAAGGAGACTCTGTGTGCTTGTTTCTCAAGTTACCAACATTATTCCCAGACTACTGAGGCCAAATCTAGAATTACATGGAGGAGGATGTTCTGGTCTTACCATGATAAAGCAAGAGTAGACATGAAGCACATGGTGACCTTTTGCTAGGTGGACCAAAGTATCTTACCTGACAACTTTGTCCCATGAGTATCCCTCTGGGAAATCAGGTCTCATCTTTAAGGAGAATCTGTGGCCATCAAAGGCTTTTCACTTAAAAATGCTGTATTTCCTGAGAGCTGTCATCTTGATTCACACCTGTAGTAATTGTTCTGAATAAATACCTTGGGACAAGGTAGCATTAAGGTTAATTCTTCCTGGCCTTGAAGACCGTGTAAGGTGAGGCATGAGTTGACAAAGGTCTGAATCAAGGAAAAAAATGCCCAGTACTTTAGAAGCAGTTAATCTATGAAATTCCACAGAGGAGACTTTGGATATCCCTTGGCACATAAGAAAATGGAACTTTAACAAATTCTGTCAGTTCTATTAGTCACAAGAGGGGAAGCAGAATCAGTCACTGTTTGGCTGCAAGACATTGAACCTCTCTGGTCACTTCTTAAAGAGAGACCACAGTAGAATGGAGCTGAGGTATGCAGGCTCCCCTCTGAATTTTCTTTTTCTTTTTTTTTTTTTCATTGTAGTAAAATACACATAACATAATATTTACCATTTTAGAGTGAGTGTACAGTTCAGTAACAGTAAGCACATTTACAATTTTGTGCTATCGTCACACCATCAACCATCTTCAGAATGTTTCATCTTCCCAAACTGAAACTCCATTCCCATTAAACATTAATTCCCCATTCCCTCCTCCCCCACCAGCCCCTGGAAACCACCATTCTACTGTCTGTCTATATGAATTTGGCTACTCTCAGTACCTCATATGAGTGGAATTATCCAATATTTGTACTTGTGTGACTGGTTTATTTCACTTAGCCTAATGTCCTCAAGGTTCATTCATGTTGGAGCATATGTCAGAATTTCTTTCCTTTTTCAGGCTGGATCATATTTAATTGTATGTATGTTTTCCTTGGGTTTTAAATATGTCTCTAAAGCCAAGGGTCTCAAGATTTCTTTTGCATGAAATCACATGGTGATCTTGTTAAAGATGCCAGTTCCTGGGTCCCAGCTCCAGAGATGCTCCTGCAGTGAGTCCACCCAGGCAGTTTGATGCAGGTGATGCAGGGCTACACTTTGAGAAGCACTGATGTGCAGATGGAAGGATGAGGGGGCTGAGCTGACAGCAGCCAGGGTGTCCAGGCAGGGCAGGGACCAGCAAAAGAGGTGGAGCCGCAATAGCTGAAAAGGCAGCAATGCCTGAAGCAGTTAGACCAAAGACCTCCCCTGCCACCCTTCAGTCAGCAAGCCCAGGACATTCTAACATGAACCCCTCTGCCAGCACTGCCAGTAGGTCATTCTGTATTGTGTGTGACGTGGTTCCCAACCCCCAAGACATGGTCTGGTACCAGTCTGTGGCCTGCTAGGAACCAGGCCACACAGCAGGAGGTAAGCAGCCGGCAGGTGAGCAAGCTAGCAAAGCTTCATCTATATTTGCAGCCACTTCCCAGAACTAGCTTCGCTGCCTCAGCTCCATCTCAGATCATCAGGCATTAGATTCTCGCAGGAAACACCAGTCCTTGGTGCCAAAAGGTTGAGGCCTGCTGATGTAGGACGTGGCTCAGGGTTTGAATACTGACTCTACTTCTCATCAGCTGTATGACCCAAAGCAAGTTACTCAACCTCTCTGGGTCTTATTTTCTTCATTTCTAAAATGTAATTAATGATATCCCTACCTTTCTTTACAGAGTTGCTGTGAAAATAAAATTAGATGATTCATATAAATGCTTGGCATTGGGGTCCGGGCACAGAGTAAGTGCTCATAAGTGGTAGCTTTCAATCCTATTATTGTTATTATCTCTTCCAGTTATCTATTGCTGCATAACAAATCACCCAAACTTAGTGGCTTAAAACAACAAGAGCATTTATGTTGCTCCCAAATTTGGCATCTGGACAGGTCTAAGTAGGACAGCTCATCTTTACTACACTAGACATCAGATAGAGGGTAGAAGGCTTGGGTTGAAAACACCCGAAAGCTGGTTCACTTACTTGTCAGGTATGGCTACTGGCTGTTAGCCAGGGCCTTGGCCAGGGCCTTGACTATAAAACCCACATGTTCTCTCCGTGGTGCCTGGAAGCAGGAACAAGCATCCCCAGAGAAAGAGAGACAGAGACAGAGGGACAGAGAAAATAAGAGTCAGGCAGAAGTTGTATTGCCTTTTTTGACCTAGCTTTTAGAAGTCAAGCAGCCTCACTGCTGCCACATTTTATTTATTTGAAGTCAATCGCTGGAGCTAGCCCATATTCAAAGGAAGGGAAATTATAGTACAATTTTGATGGAGAAATGCCAAAGAATTTGTGGAAATACTCTAAAACCACCACATTACCTGACATCCTCAACGTTCCTCTGATCTTATTTCCTGGCTTCATGAGGTAATGAGATCCAAAATCTTAAGTTTACTATACCTTATCTATAATGCTTAATTAAGCCACCATAGCCTGGTTCAGGAACCCTGAGGCCAAGTAACCCCTGGGGAACCACTGGCTCATCATAATAAAATATATGGTGGGGGTGGGGAAGCAATGTTTCCATGGAAAATGATGACAGGAGAACAAGTGTGTGGGACGGAAGAAGACAGGAATGGAAGACAGGTAACATCACAATCTGTCTTTCCCTTCAATACCCTCTGCACTGGGCAATCGGCAGCTCTCTGGTGCAAAAATGGGCCATGAGTTGGGCCATGAAAGTCCAGCCCAACTCAACCGTCTCAAGGCACTGAGTCTGCAACCCACCTTGGTAGGTAAGGTCTAAATCTCAGAGGCTGGGTGACCACCAGGGGGTGACGAACACAGAGTGAGATTTCCATAGCAGTTGGAATCCATAAAGCTTCCTGGTGTGGCCCTGAGCAGAGGGCCTCCTGGCCACCCCAAGCAGTAGGGAGTGAGCCCAGACTTTTGGCCAGTGGCACTGTAGTGCACAGGAGCACAGGGGACCTCATGATCCCAGAAGCATTCTGGCATCTCTGGCAGCAATTTGAGCTGACTTGGGGTGACACATGGCCTCCCAGGCAGAAGTTGTTTCTACAAGTCTAGCCAGAATGTTAATGTGAAATTTGGGGTCTCAGTTTCCTTACCTAAGAGCCTAAGACTGAATCCTTAGGAGGGGTAATGGGTTATTTAGGGGAACCCATGAAGGGATTCCCCATTCCATGCTGGGTTTCAGGCTTTAAGAGGTCTGAGCTTAGAAGACAGCGAGTCTTCTAAGTGAGCCTCTCCCATGAATACAGTGGCTTCTGTCAGGGCCAATTTTGCTCCTCAAGGGACATTTGGCAACATCTGAAGACATTTTGATTGTTACAACTAGGAAGGGGCATCTAGCAAGTTAAGGCCAGAAATGCTGCTCCACAGCTTACAATACACAGGCTGGCTGCCCACAACAAAAGATTATTGGGCCCAAAATGTCAATAGTGCTGAGTTTGAGAAACCCTATGTTAATTTAAACTTCCTCTCAGGCATTGTGCAGTTCCCAAGGCTGAGAAGCCAGGTCTAGCTCACAGATCTGGAAACCCCTTTTTCTTTTCTTTCCTGAAGACCCCATTCCAGGGGTGAAACAACTTTTGAAGCCACTCGATGGCCCTGGCATAACGTAGCCTACCTACCCTATCCTTGCAAGGGATAGATACCCTGTAAACAATTCTTCCCAGAACACATGCAAGCTAATTTTCCATCATACTTGTACCTTGAAGCAGCTGTCAACTTCTTCATTGACAAAGGAAAACAATCCCAAAGTGTAATCCCTAGTGAAGCACCCTTCAGCTAAGGCTGCCGTGACACACTATTGAGTGCCAGCTACATGCTAAACACTTAGCTTCAGCACCTCCTAATCTTATGCCTCCCCAGGTCCCTTTGTCTCTCATCCATTCAATAAAAACCTGCATTGTAGCCCTGAGGCTCAGCAGCACCATGAGTTATCCAAGAATGTTTCAGTCTGGGTCAGTGGGATCTATTTGTTACAACTGAAAACAAGGCTGTGCTTTAGAAGGTTTGCATCAAAAAATCAAAACTTGACTAGACAACTCAATCAAAATATCCCATAGAATCTATGTGTTAGTCAGCATTCTCCAGAGAAACAGAAACAATAGGATATATGTATAGATAGAGAGAAAGATTTACTTTCACATATTAGCTCACATGATTGTGGGGACTGGCAAGAAATAAATCTGCAGGGCAGGCCAGCAGACTAGAGACCCAGAAAAGAGCTAATGTTGCAGCTCAAGTCTAAAAGCATCTGGAGGTGAGATTCTCTCTCTGCTCAGGGTACTTCTGTGTGTTCTCTTAAGACCTTCAACTGATTAAATGAAGCCCACCCACATTATGGAGGATACTCTTCTTTATTCAAAATTAACTGATTTAAATGTTAATCTCATCAAAAAATACCTTCAAAGCAGCATCCAGATTGGTGTCTGACCAAACAACTAGATGCCATAGTCTAGCCAAGTTGATACATAAAATTAACCATCACAGCCACCTTACATGAAAAAACTCCTTTTCATTAAAGTAGATTATTTTTAAGCCCTTAATTGTGAGCACTAAGATAAGAGTACACATCATTTAGGATCTTGGTTGAAATTCTCTCTATATAAACCCCTTCATGAGTTTCTATAACCCCCTCTGCAGCATTAAGTTCTTTAGGGCAACTAAAAGAGGAAGTTTATAAACCTGACAGAATTCATGGAATAATGATAGTTTTTTAAAATATCATTTTATTGAGGAAGTTTCAAGCTTATACAGAACTAGACAGACTAGTATGAAGAATCCCCATGTACCCAATTTCAACAACCATTAACTTACTATCTTATTGTTTGATCTAACCCCCTCCACAAACATACACGCACTTTCTTCTGGAGCTAAAAGCAAATATCAGCATCATATCACTTCACCTGTAAATATTTCAGTATGTATCACTAACAGAAATGACTTTTTAAACAATCATAACATCATTGTCCCACCCAACAAAACTAACATCATCTAATATACAGTCTGTGTTAGGTTTTCCTCAATCATTTCAAAAAATTTTTTTGCCCGTTGCTGGCCAGTCCTCAGAGAGGTATTGCTTCTGGAGAGTCAAAGTACTGAAACAAAAGAGTTTTTGCCTTTGGAATTCTCAACTGGCATTTCCCTTCCTCCCTACCTGTACCTCATCTGCCATCCTCTAAACAGAGCCAGGTGTCAATAGAACACTTTCAGAGAGCTAGTAAGGCAGATATTCTAGAGCCGCCCTGGTAAGACTTGGGAAGGCATGGTCCTGACACCAACTTCTCCTCCAGGAGATCTCTTCCTCATCAGAAAAGTAATCCTTTCTACATCTGCATTTCACATGGACCCATGAAGTCAGAGAGCACACCTTTATTGAAGAGCCAGCAACACCCTAGGTGATTCTAAGTGGGTCACAAAGTTAAAGCATCTTAGGACATACTTAAGATGGGCTCCCTGAAGAACTTGGGTTCTGAAGGGTGAGGGGAGGAAGCACCCTCAGTTATTTACATGGGCAAGCACATAACCATCTTACTCTGAAACACTTAGAAGGCAATGTGTGTAGAAAATCATTCATGCACATGTCTTCGAGTACAAGTAATAGGAAGACCCCCAAAGATGTTGGAACTTTCCTGCAACAAGCCAAGGCTAAATACAACAGAGCCTGTCAGATTTCCTTCCTAGAGTTCTGTACACTCAATAACAGAACCTGTGTCCAAGCTATAGGTTCTAACAGAAATAACACTATTTGTTAAGCGCAGGTTTAAAAAAAAAAAACAAAACAGTTTTGTTGAAACTCGATCAGCCCTGCTGATCAAAATAACTTTTAACACTTTAGTAAACTCAGTTTCTAGCATGCGTTTGCTTTCCCATATATGAAAAGTTAACTCATCTGCTTACAAATATTGTAGGAATCCTTTCCCACTTTTATAAAATAAATTCTTAATTCCAGAGAAATGGATTCTGAAGGCATATCATTGGGGATTAAAATCAAAGACCTGGAATCAGATCCCATACTTAGATGTTTGACCTTGAACAAACTAATTAATCTCTTTGGGGTTGTTTTCCCACCTACAAACTGAGACAAGAATATTTCTATCACAGGTGTAACAAGATAACATATTCCCATTCAACAAACATTTATTTAGTGCCAGGCACTGTTCTAGGTGTCAAAGATACCTCTCACAGTTTTTGTTTTGATTTGGAAAGCAAAAATCAAGAGAAAAGGAAATATCAGATAGAAATATGTTCTATTCTGAGAACTTTTTTAAACACTGTGCAATACAAAGGGTCTAGGAGACTCCAGGGAGGCTTCTTTGAAGAGGGAGTAATTAAGTAGAGACCTGAATTACAAGGAGCCAGCCATGCAAAGATCTTGGGGAAAGGTATTTTAGGCAGAGAGAACATCAAATGCTGCAGTTCAAAGGTAGGTACAAATTTGAGGTCTGAAAGGCAGAAAATGAAAGGAGAGAGTGTACAAAATGTAGACCGTGAGGCAGGCGAATTCTGAGAATGAGTCTTGTAGGACTTGAGAAGGAGTTTGGATTCATTCTAATTGTAATCCAAAGCCACCTGAAGGTTTTAAGCACAGTGTATGGTGCCCTGATTTAGATTAACATTTTGAAATGATTGCTCTGTCCACTTTGCAGAGAAATTAGAAAAGGGTAGGAAGAGGAGGGGTGAAGCCAGTTAGGAGACTTCAAGTGACCCAGCAGAGAGAGGACAGTGAGGTAGACTAGGATTTGAGCGGTTTCAGTGGGGAGAGGTAGTCAGATTTGGAATACATTTTCAAAATAAACCTGCCAACCCTTGGTGGATAAATGTAAGGAGCAAAAGAAAGAGATATATGAAGAATGATTCCTGCATTTGAGATGCCAGAGAGTGGGTAAGATGGTGTAGTCCTTTACTGAGCCAGAAAAGACTTGAGGGAAGCAGCCACAAGGAAGTAGAAAAGCAAGAGTTCTCTTTTGGACACCTAAGTATGAGATGCTTAATAAACATCTAAACGGAGATGTCAACTGGGCAGGTGGGTTTAGGAATCTAGAGACCCAAGGGAGAATTGAGCTATTAGGAGGCTTCAGTATGTAGATGGTATTGAAAGCCAGTGGAAAAAAATAGGAGGAAATGGGAATCCAGAGCTAAGTCTTAGAATATTCCAGCATCCAGAGGTCAGACAAAAGTAGAAGATACTGAGAAGGAGCAGCTGGTGAGGTGGCAGGAAAAGCAGAATAATGAAAAGGAATGAAAGCTCAGAGAAATATTTCCGAAAGAAGGACTGGTCAGCTTTGCCAAATGTTGCTGAAAAATACAGTAAAAAGAGGACATCAATGGACCATGGCACTTGGCAACAAAGGTCTTTGCTGACCTTGGTAACAACAGTTACAGTGGCACAGTGGGGCTGAAAGCATGACTGAGAGGATTCAGAAGAGAAGGAAAGGTGGAAAAGTGAAGCAGACAACATGGTGTCACTTTCTAGGAAGGAGAACAGAGAAATGGATTGGTAACTAGATAGATGTGGAGTTCAAAGAAGAGTCAAGGACGTTTCAGTGTGCTCTTGAGAAAAATGTAGTAGAGAGGGAGAAATGAATGTAGTAGAGAGGGAGAAATTGATAATGCTGGATGTAAAGGTGGTCTTCGTAAAAGTTCTCTTTTTGTTAATAATTCACGTATATATGCATTTATTTGTACTGTTTTTATTTCAGCTAGAGGTTCTTTAGCTTAGAGAGTCTTTATTTCTCTGTTGCTACTATAGTACCAGAGATATATTAAAAAGTTAAACTTTTTAATAAGAAGAATAGCTGATCCTCCATTTGTGAGAAAATGTCCCAAAGGACTGGTTTATTTGAATGTATGAGATCCTTAGACATGCAAATTCTCACAGCCTTAAAATTATTCATTTCCGATGTTCTCTATGTACACCAGATAACACACGGTCACTCACATTTACAACCTCAGCTCTTGACAAGCTGAATTACTCACAATTCCCCAAAGGCTACATTGTTCCAGGCAGCTGTACCTTGTACCCTCACATGACCCCCAATGTGTCTACCCTAGAAACAACCTCCTACCACATTCTCCAAGAAGCCTCCCTCCCTTGAGTATGCACTAACCTCTGTAGATTTCTCCCTGTTTTCTTTTTCCAAAGGTAATGGGAGACCCAAGAGAGTATTGTGAACCAAAGATTACAAAGAAGCCAACTCTGAGCAACAGAAGTCTATTTAACAAAAACGATGATGATTTAAAAAAATAATAATGTATACCGTTATAGAAAATACATCCAAGACAGTAAAAAATTCAGAGGAGATCAAAATTCAACTAAGATCACACCCCCAGAGAAAACCACCATTATCATTTTGCTCAATGTCCTCCAGACTCTGTAATCCTGAATTTTCCTGCATCAAAGAGACTTGCCCTAGGACAGCAGAATTACTCCTAAGCAATTCTGGTTTTGGTCTACTACAGTGACTACCACAGAGGGTTTTCCTTATCTTCTTTTGTATTTCCATGCTTAACACAAACACTGGCACTACAAAGGACCCATTTATGTTTATGAAATTAATGAATAAGGGCATACCTGGCTGAAAACAGTAACCGCAAAAATAATGCAGTTTCCTGACATCACTGACAGATGAAGAAATTGAGACACAGAAAGAAAGATGAACTCAGCTGTTCTGAAGGGGGAGTCTAGAGTACTGGAAGGTTCATGGTCTTTGCTCTAAAACAGATTCAAATAGAAGTAACATTTCAAATCAATGTGAAAATATATTTCAAATGAATAATGCTGAGATAAGTGGTAAGTAATAAAAGGAAAACTAAAGTTAGAGCCTTATTTCATGACTTATGAAACCACATTAAGAACTAGAAGACCACATTAGTAAATATAGTCTTGGGATAAGAACAGGGTAACAAAGCCGTAAATATAAAGAAGAATCAATTACTTGACAACACAAAATGAAAAAGGCCTTTAAAAATTGAAAGTCAATTGGAAAATTACTGTGAACTGATAACCTTAATATAGAGTTATTAAGGATCGATAGGAATCAATTCAAAATAGTCAAAAAAAAAAAAACCCTACCGTTTTTACCTACAAGGTTGGCAAAAGATTAAAAAGTATACTAACCATTGTTTATGATAATATGAAAAATAAGTGTCTAAACTGATGGTAAAGTGGTAATAACTTTAATGAGTCAACTTGGCAATAAATGTAAAAAATCTTTAAAATGTGTATGCTAATTTGCTCACCATTTCCAAAATTAAGAATTTATCACAAAGATGTATTTAAACTTATGTTAACTGTGGTAATTTCTGGTGATAGGATTTTGGGTTATGTTTCTTCCATTGAACATTTCATTATTTTCCAAGTGTTCTGAATTGAACTCAGATCTTTTAATTAGAGATAAATTAAGACTTTCAGTTAAAGATGCAGATTGAACATTAATATTTACCTCCATTTCCTTCCAAAACCAAGCTTAAGTAACAGTAAAGTGATTTTTTACAACATAGACCCAAAATAACAGTGAGATGGAAAAGAAAATTTCGGTAGCTGGAAAGTGAAGAAAGAGAAATAACTGATTTAGCAGAACTGAACCGAAAGTAGGGAAAGCCAAGATGAAAACTAATTCATATCATAGACTTTCAAAGGACTCTGGAGTTGGCAGCACCAGGTTCTTTTGGAAGTGGAGAAAAACACTGGGCTGAAAACAGAAAGTTTGGTTGAAAGTTTGTTTGAAAAGCAGACCACACTAGCTGTCCTTCCCAACTCCATGAAGGGAGGAAGCCTGAAGGGTTTTTTTCCACTAGAAAAATATAGCAGAACATCCCTAGGTAATATCAGGCAGAAATGAAGGCTAGAGTACTGTATAAAGAAAAGGACTAAGGAGAAGTGTACACATTAATTACTTGGGTTCCTAGCCTTTCTTCCCTTCTTTACTCTAAAAAGGCTGGCATCCAGGCTCACATCCTCTGGGAAGAAGATTCTAAATTTTTTCTCTTGAGAGCACAACCAGCCTAATGAAACAGCCAAGGCAAATCATCTCACAATAGAATCCACTGTCAATAAAGCCTCTACCCACCACCACAAACATCAACATACAGAGAGAGCTTCAAAAAGATTTTTGGTGTACCACTCTTAAACTATGAGTGACAAAAATTCTTTAACATATTATAAGAAAATATTTACTCTGTTTTAAGATGCAAGTGTTTGGATCTCTGAATGAAATTCTCTGAAATCCAGATACACCTTGCAAATTTATAGTATTATAGAATTATTGTCAGCCAGGAAACATCACATTACAGTATGCCAAATAACTTCACAGAGCCTTTTCTGTGAAGTCGAGAAAGCACTAGTATTAAAGGGTCTTTGAGTCAATAAAATAAGTTAATTTGAAAGCCAAAGATAAAAAATAAACTGGAAAAACTGGCAGGAAAGAAAAATATTCTCTAAAATTATCATTAATATCCTTAGAGAGATAATGGAAGACATCGTAGCAGGTTGTTTTTTTTTTTTTTTAACCTATGAAAGAAAAACATTCAAATAACTCTTGGGAATTAAAATAAAACAGCTTAAAATAGATGAGGTT
This sequence comes from Eonycteris spelaea, assembly GCA_003508835.1. Taxonomy (NCBI): domain Eukaryota; kingdom Metazoa; phylum Chordata; class Mammalia; order Chiroptera; family Pteropodidae; genus Eonycteris; species Eonycteris spelaea. Next base: position 1,165,194 of record PUFA01000211.1, on the reverse strand, counting down.
GAAAAAATTTCCCAGAAAGAAGAGCAAAAAGACAAAGAAATAGAAAATGAGAAGGAGAATAGAGTATTGGTCCAAGAGTTCCAAAAAGAAAAAACAGAGAAGTTACTAGCTAAATAAATCAAGAAAAACCTCCCAGAACTGAGAGACATAAGTTTCTAATTAAGAGGTATCCACCAAGTTCCAGAAGAGGAATCAAAATGGATCCACAACAAAGCACATTATTGTGATAATCCAGAACACTAGGGTCAGAGAAAAGATTCTACAAACTTTAGAAGAGAAAAAAACAAACACAGGTTTCATTTAAGAGGCCAGAAGATAAAAAACCTCCAAATTTGTGAAGTAAAATGTTTTGAAACCTAAAATTTTATTCTCAGCTATCAATTAAATGAGAAGATAAAATCAAGACTTTTCCAGACGTGCAAGGAGGGAGGTAAAGAAATTTCCCAAGGTAATGGGTGAAGGCAGAACTCATATGACAGATATGTCACAGGTCCAGTTTGGAGCAGATCAGAAGATCCCTAAGAGATTCCTTTGAAAAATGAAATTGAATATATTGGAAGAGTTAGCTCTGATTTAACAGCAGGTATGTAGAAAACTAAGAAAATGAAACAATAAGGCAATTGTTAACTTCAGGGAAAACAAAAAGATGTGACAAAAATAGAAAGTAATAATTGTATACTGCATGACTAAACATGCATTGTCATAGTAAATTCTAAATGATGACTAATCAAATTACAATTTAATTATATTGAGAAAATGAAGACAATAAATTATGTGCTAGGAACATGTCGGTAAAAGAGAGCAAAATCCTTGTATTCCATGGGTGAAGCAAATACTTACTGTACAAAAAGTTTTGTGAAACCCAAGATATATGTTACTTACAAATTTAGAAGTGAACGTCAAAAGAATCAGGTGGATGTTACAAGTAGCTGCTTCTGGAGAGGGAAAGGAAACGATAAGTTTTATAATCAGACCTGTAGAATTACTTCTAATGCATATATTTGTACTCTCTGCATATATAGTTTTAACAAAAATAAAATCAATTCTAAATTAGAAGAAAAAAGGAAAAAGAAGGATGAACATTAGCTTTGGAATCAGATGTGATTTTGACTATCGAGTATGTTTGTCACTAATCTTGTGACCATGACCAGTCACTCCCCAGACTTTAATTTCCTCATCTGTAAAACAGGAATTAAAATTGCCTAACACCTAGTGCTGTTAATGGGATTAAATGAGTGGCAAAAGTATACTAGTCACTTTGATAGTTCTCCATATCCCTTCACCAATTTGATCATATTCTTACCTTCAAAGAGTTTGCAATTTGAGAAAAGTGAGTATGTGTGTTAAGTGCTTTGGAAATAAACCCATGCTTCTTGTTCTCAGGTTTTATAGGAAAATTTACAGATTTATGGTTTAATTTCTTGGTTACAAATATTGAGTATACAAACAACATTTCAAAACTTCAATAACATTATCCATTTCCTGATAATTTCCTAGCACTCTAGCCCCACCCTCCCCTGACAGTAGCACCAGCAGCCTGAAAGAAATCTCAGTCCCCACACATATCCTCACACATATCCCCATTAACAAAATGGAATTCAAGAGCCCCTTTTGGTCATAGATAATCAGGAATTACATGGAGGTAAAGGGAAATTTTAAAAAACATTCATTCCTCACTAGAGGTGCCTTCTGATCTAATCAGAAGAGTAGGAGGGAAATGTATAGAGAAGGGAAGGGCTTTAGAATAAATATGGACTACAGAGAACTTTTGTGTTAGGTGAGGAACAAATATCCAAGAAATTTTCAATTCTAAGCTACCAATAGGAAGTGATAAATTCACCACTATAGTAACTTGCTGTACAATTACTGGGTCCAAACTCTGGATAAATGCTTACTTCACTTGAATTTCCCCTTCACCACTCTCCCTAGATTGTCACCAATGATCTTCACTTGCCAAGTGTGATGCTCACTGCTCTATCCTAACTTTCTGAGACACTTCAGCAGCAGGTGAAACAATGGATGACTCTCTCCTTCTTGGAACACTTTCTGCCCTGCCTTTGTAACATATATGCTCCTGATGATCATTCCTGACCATTCCCCTCCTATAACTAGTCACCCTAATCTCTCTCAGTTTAGACACTGAGTCTCCTCATTGCTTCTGTTGCCATTCTTGTCTGTCTCTAACCATTCTCCACTCCACAACCCCTCTTAAAATGCTTCAACTGTTTTCTGCTGCAGTTATATCAAATATTTAACTCCTTACACCATGGCCTACTTAGAGTACTGTAATATCTGACCTCCCCACCACAATCGGCCTGTCCCTCACTGTGTCACATTGCTGGTGTCAGGTCAGCTGTTTCATTCTAAGAGGCCTTCCCAACGACTTGTTTTAAAAGACCCCTACCTGGTCACTCACTCTTACATCACCCTGCTTTATTTCCTTCATGACACACAAACTGAAATTCTTGTTTATCCATTTATTTACTTGATAATTGCAACTCTTCCATACAACACAAGATCTTTAAGGATAGGGACCTGGTCTGTCTTGCTCAGTGTCTGGCTCAAAGTAAAAACTAAATAAATATTATTTTAATCTATTAATTGATAATTAATTAGAGTAAACAATAATAACCCAAGGGAGAAGGAATAAGATGAACAAAAACAAAATACTCTAGAAGAAATAGATAATATAGGCAATGGAGTAGACCTTCAAAAATTTCTAATCAGTATCTCAGAGAAAAGTAATAATTTGTACATTTTTAAAAAAGAAGAAACACAAGATGCTCACCAAATAAATCAGATAATAAAAAATATTAAAATTTTAAAATATAATGGACAAAAGATGTAATAGAAGGGCTAGAAGAAGCACATCAATCTCTCAGATTAAAATTTTGAAATACAGAGATTTAGAAAAAAAATTCAAAAAATTAAGAGATTTAGGAAGGTTGATTTAGGAAATCTAATATTTACCTAATAGATTTTAAAGAAAAGATAATGGAAAACACTCAAGACAGAAAATTATCAAAATTTTTCCAGAGCAAAAGAAAGGTGTCAGTCTCCAGATATCACCGAGTAAGAAAAAGGATGAATTCACACACACACACACGCACACACACAAACACACACACACTCACACAACCCTAGAGCCATCATTTTGAAATTTTAGAATGCCAAATATAAAGTTTCCAGAACAAAAGAATAAGCTGCCTACAAAGGAACCAGAATTATATTAGCATCGTATTTCTTATCAGCAACATTCAATGGCATAAGAAATGGAGTATTGCCTTTAAGTTTTGAGAGAAATTTATTTTAAACATAAAATTTTATATCTTGTTGAGTTATCAGTTACAAATTAAAATTAAATCTAGACATTAATGTATGTGCAAAGACTCAGGTACTTGTCATATAGTGATTCTCTCTGAAAGCATTACTCAGGTATGTACCAGAGGAAAACAAGAAAGGAGAATAAGAAAATGACAGACACAGTATGCAAGAAACAGTCATCTTAGCCCAGGAGAGAATGAAAAGAAATCCCAAGATGATAGCTGTGCAGCAGGCCTAGAAAGCAGTTAAGCCCAAATTAGAAACTAGAAAAATTCAGCAAGCTCAAAAAAAAAAAAAAAAGTGATGTATTTATAAAGAAAATGGATGCCCTGCAAATAATAGTACAATTATAAAGTTGGATAATTTTATGCATGAATACATAAAATGATGAATGCATAAAGTAATAATAAAAGTAAGTAGTTACAATATACTGTCCCTCTTCCCTTCTCCTGATATCACTCTTCTGTTTGTTTTTTTGACAGTTTACTTGTCTTTCAAGAACCTGGGTTAGTTAATTTAGGATCTCATTTCCTTCTCTAGTTTTATAATCATATCACATGTTTTTCACTGAACACATATTTATATAGTCTTAATATTACAAACTCTGGATATTGGATTTCAGTTTTTAGAATCGACCTATAGGCAAAGCATAAAAGATATATGCAGTTAGAGAACAGATAATATGTTCTATATCTATAAACCAAGACCTTGAAATGTAACAGTATGGATGGCAGGGGATGAGAGAGAGATGGCGGTGAAACAGTGAAAGGAAATGTAGAGAAACAAATTTTTTCACCTTACATAATGAAGATTCAAAGAAAACTCTAAAATTGATAGGTCAAGACATAAAAGTTCAAAAATATTACTTAAAGTTATAGTGATAATCAACCAAAAGAGGAACTAAAAATAAAATATGACTAGCAAAAGTAAAGAGTAAAAGAAAGAAAGATAAATTCATCATTGCTATGATGGGGTGACAATAGATACCGTCTTAAAACTTATAAATCAAGAAAGATGTAAATTTATATTATTCAGAATTATGGCAGTAACTATCAGCAAGACTAAAAAGAGAAAATTTTAAAAATTATCTCTTAGGGAGAGAACCGGCTGAGGTAGCCTGAGAAGGAAAACTTTGACTTTTCATTTATAAAACTTTACTCATTTTCTCATAGCATTTAAAATATTTCTTATACCATTACCATGAGAAAGTATTATTTTTATAAATTAAAACATACATGCAAGATTAACATACTATTTAAAATTAAGGTTATAAATTCTTAAATATGAGTTAAATACCTTTTTGGCTGAAGTCCCCCATTGACTGGATGATCTGTGAGATCTCCCCAGTCTAACATTAAATGAGTTGGTGACCTAAGCCTCCTCCAAGGCTCTGAAGGAAAAGCTACAGATTTGACTTTAGAAACTGCCAACACCATCTCTTCTGGAAGTGCTCTATCAGTGTCTCTGATCCCAACCTTGTAAGCAGAGGAAATCTCTAAGAGCATTCTGTTCCCTTCGTCTGATTTAAAATATCAGAGATAGAACATGCTTTGAAAACAATTTAGAGAACAATGTTTTCCTTACTTTGACAGAGATTATAACTTTTTATAGTATTTATACACAACTTTTATATAAAGTATCCCACAAAGTTCACCGTATTGCAGCGACCCTTTGAGATGGGAAGAATGTGTTATCACTACTCCCATTTAACTGATGAGAAAACTGAGTCCCAGAGATGTAAGTTACCAGCCCACGAGGCCTCACCTAGTAAATGATAAAGAGCTCAAACAGGTCTCTGACCCATGTACTGGTCTCTCCACTAAACTGGCTGATTCTAGCATCTGTAAAAACTTAATGATCCAGTCTTGTGCAAACGTTTTAGAAAACAGAAAAGGAGGAACACTTCCCAGACTCATTCAGTAAGCTTGGTATAAAAACTCAAACAAAGACAGTATTTGAAAGAAAAAAATGAAGATCAATCTCATTCATCAACATGAGTGCAGAAACCTTGAACAAAATATTAGCAAACTGAATCCAGAATTTTTAAAAAATGCATAAAACATCATGTCCAAATTGGGTTTATTCCAAGAATGAAGGTTAGATCAACATTAGAAAACATATTAATGTAATTTATGTTATTAGTAAAAGAAAAAATACATTGTAATCTGAATTGATGTAAATAAACATTTGATAAAATTCAAGAGTATGAGACAAAAAGCAAAAAAAGAATTATTTTAAATTTCTTTACAAACTAGAAAGGGAAAGAAATGTCCTTAATATGATACAATGTATCTTCAAACTAACAAGAGCAAACCTTATTCTCAACTGTGAAATATTAACACAGGCTCTTTGAAATCAGGAATGAAAAAAGTTTACACACTATCTTCACTTCTGCTCAGCCCTGTATTGGAATCCCATCTATGCTCTAAGACAAGAAACAAGGAAAGAGATAGGTATTTTTTAAAAACCCACAAAACCAAACTGTCACTATTTGCAGATATTATTTCTCCCTAGAAAACTTCCAATTATCTATAAATTATTAAAATTAATGAAAAATTAGTTAAGTTTGCTAAGAATAAAATCAATATATGAGTCAACTACATTTCTATATAAAATTAAAAATAAAATTAAAAATGCAATTTTAAAAACTACCATTTACAAATAGCAGTATTTCATCTCTTCTGACTAATATTCCATTGTATATATGTACCACAGCTTCTTTAGCCAATCATCTATTGTAGGACACTTCAGTTGCTTCCATGCCCTAGTCACTGTAAATAATGCTGATATGAACAGTTGTGTGCAAATATCTTTTCACATATGAGTTTTCAAGTCTTTGGGGTAAATACCCAGTAGAGGGATTGCTGGATCATATGGTAAATCAATTCTCAGTTTTTTGAGGAACCTCCATACTGTTTTCCATAGTGACTATACCAATTTACAGTTGCAACAACATAGATGGACCTGGAGATAATCATGCTAAGTGAAAGAAGCCAGACAGAAAAAGTTGAAAATCACATGATATCACTTATATGTGAAATATAAACCTAAAATCAAAAAATGAACAGGACAAACAAGCAGAGACTCATGGACAATAGACTAGTGGTTACCAGAGGGTAGGAGGGAGGGGACAGTGGGAAAGTAGATGAGGTAAGGGGAATCAAACATGTGGTGACAGAAAGAAATCTAACTATGAGAGGTAAACACACAGTGTAAATATACATATGCCTTAGTGTTAAAATGTCCAGCTGTAACTTATAGGATTTCATTAACTAATGTCACCATAAATTTTAAAAAATAATAAAATTTTTTTAATTTAAATTTTTAAAAAATACCATTTACAATAGCAATAACAAAATAAGGTACCAAGAAAAAAGTCTAACTAAAGATGTGCAAGACTTTTTGGAGAAAGTTATGAAACTTTGCTAAAAGATATTAAATCAGAGCTGCATAAACAGAATGACATAATTTTTCCATGGACATGAAGATCGATTATCTTAAAGATCTCATTTCTCTCCAAATTGTTCCATAGATTCAATAAAAAATCTCAATAAGATGTTTTGTGGAACTTTACAATCTAATTCTAAAGAATATAAAAAAGAATAGCTAATACAGGTGAATGTGTTCCTCCAGAATCAAGACATATTAAAAGCTTCAGTAATTAGGATTGTATGTTATTAACACAAGGATGAAAAACTCACCAATGGAACAAAAAGAGAACCCAGAAACTAATCCACACTTAAATCAAAACAGGATATATAATAAATCTGGCATTGCCAATCAAAGAGGTTATCCATACAGAAAAAAATGAATATGGATTCCTGCCTCACACCATACATGAAAACCAGTTCCAGGTAGATCAGAAACAAAACAGGAAAATACTTTAAAACTTTTTTAAAAAATACAAAAAAATATATTCTAATGATAGGGATAGATTTTTAAACAAGCAAGAAAAGCCATAAAGACAAAATAATAAATTTGACTAGTATTAAGGACTTTGTTCAGTAAAATCACCACCTGAAAAGTGAAAAGACAAGTTTCAATCTGAGAAGATATATGTAAAATATAACCAACAATGATCATTATGCAGAATATATGGAGGATCCCAATGAATAAGAAAGAAAAAGAACAGGAAATACGCAGAAGACACGTAAACAGGCATATCCGTGAAAAGGAAATATGAATGGCCGATATATAGGAATATATAGAGAGACACATTTAACCTCATTATTCATCATGGAATTGCAAATTAAGATGACAATAAAATAGCTTCTCAACACAAAAACTCAACAAAACTTAGAACTGGCAAGAATGTAGAGCCACATATTCTCATACACTGCTGGCAGGAGTGCAGACTGGCTCAACCACATTAGAAAGCAATTTGACATTACTGTGAACTGGTCTGCTCGACTTTTATTCCAACCTCCTTCTAGTGTGCCATCCTATATTTCAAAAGGCAGAAAATTAATATATTTCCAAAACATCCCTATAGTTAGAGTTCTGGATATAATTAAGTTTTGACTTGTCCAGTGTGCTCAATGAGACTTGAGCTGAGTTAAGCAGGGAGAAAGTAAGGGCTCAGGGCATTTACTTTGCTGGCAGGAATTATAATGGCGGCTTCCCAATTTTAAAAGGTGGTTTCAGAGCAGAGGCTGCTTGGTTCTGGAGCCAGCAAGTCCAACAGTGGCTTCCTGATTTAGCTGAAGTGGCTTCCTAATTGTACCTAATGCAATGTGGCTTTGGAGCCAGAACTATATTGGCAACTTTCCAGTTCAAAACACAGCTTCCTGATGAAGAGAAAGTGGTAGCTTTCTTGGTGGCCCAGTTCTTTGGTGTGGGAATTATTCTTAGAAGCTCAGCCTAAAGTCTGTTCCTTCAACCCTCCCAACAATTCTGTATATGATTGATAATCTATAATAAATCTTCTTCTGTTTTAATAAACTGAGGTGTATTGCGTTCTTTGTAACTGTACCTTGATTGCTGTGCCTAGCAAAGTTGTACTTACATTATCTCATACATCCTTGCAATTACATTCCTAGATATATACCTTAGAGAAACTCTTGGATATGTAGACCACAAATATGTACGAGGGTATTTGTTGCAGCATTGTTTATAATAACAAAAAACTGGAAACAACCCAACATCTACCTAGAGTAGAAAGGACAACTAAGCTAAATGCAAAAGAATACCATACAAATATGAAAATGAATAATTTCACATACCAACAAGGATAAATTGCAAAAATAGTGTGGTGATTGAAAATTATTCACAAAATAATATATACAGTATGATTTCATTTATAGAAGTTTAAAACTAAGCAATGTATTATTTGGAGACACACAGGTAAGTGATAAAATCGTAAAGAAAATACATGAAGTGGTCAACACAGAATTCAGGATAATCATCCACTCTGGTAGGAAGAGGTTGGATTATCAGAAAGGGACACCCATGAGGTTTCAAACACCCAGGAGGCTTTTAATAACACACTGATAATACATTATTCTAAGTTGGGAACTGTATGAAGTGCACAGCAACACCCATGAAATATTTATTCTTGCTGAATATGTTTCATTTAGTCTAATCAAGCATGTAGTTATTTATAATTCTAAGATACTGAAAATCCAGAGGAAGAGGAACAAGCTAAGCAGTCTATGAGGAAACCATCAGAAAAATTCAGAATGCAGGGAACCCAGAAGTGGCCCAATCACTTCAATACATCAATATCCTTGGGAGATGGGAAGGGGAAGGGACAATTGTTCTTGAAAAAGAGAGATATTCTTAGTTGGATCCTGTTTTGAACAAACCAGATATATAAGACATTTGGGGGATAATTGAGGAAATTTAAATATAGACCAGGCAATTGTTAGTTTAGTTAGGTGTGATATTGGTATAACTGTTATATAGAAGAATGTCATTTTTAGAGAAGCATGTTGAAGTATTTAGAGGTGAAGCTTCTGGATTATGTAATTTAACTTTTAAATGGTTAGAAAAATACTACACATATGTGCATATATATAATTACATACAAAACAAATGTGATATAATATTTTAAATTGGTAAATCTAGGCATAGATTTCATGTGTTCATTGTACTCTTCTTTCTACTTTTCTGTATTATTTGAATAAGATAAAACAAAAAGATGAAAGCTAAGAATGCAAAAAATAATCAAAGTGCTAAATAATTTAATCAACAATTGTTTAATTCAAAAAATATTTGACACATATATTCACAATATTTTCTTTGTGAAAGAATTTTTCTTAATAAAGAGGGTTCTAAGTATAAATATGTGTACTAACTAAAGAAAGAAAGAAAAAATACCAAGTTATCAATAGATGTTAGAACATGACATTGTCTCCCAAACAGACCTATTTTCACACTCTTATCACAGAACTTCCTCACTCTGAATCCACTGTTTTAAGCTGTTTTCAGTTGTTCGGGACAGACAAGCAGATTCAGAGCTTCCTGGAGACATTCTTTCTCTTGCCAGAAAGCATACATTAAATGAGATGGCACTTTGAAGATAGCTGTTCAAAGGTTTGGTAGAAAATTCCTAACGAAAATTTAGTGTTCTGAACCTCAATTACACATTAGGGTTTTAAAGGTTGAAAAAAAAAATTTCCTCTTTAAGGTAACATTTTTCCCCCAAAAGAGGAATTAAATCTCGCTTTTAAAGAACCTCAACTCTCAGAATCATGATTCCGTAATAATCAGTGTTTCTGGGTTTAATCAATTTTGTTTAATTGGATTCCTTCAAAAATATTTTCTTTATAAAACAAGAGTATGAATGTGGTCAGGAGGCTTTTAGAATGAAATGATCTCTAAGGAGTCCCTGGAGGAGAGGTCAACACCTCCCTCCTGACTCAGGTCTCAGGCCCATGACAGCAAATCTCTACCACCTCCAGCACACATACTACAAAAATTCAAGGTAATTCTCAATTCCAAAGTCACTTGTCTCTTCTGACCCTTTATCCTCCTCAGTAACCATAGTTAATAATGTTAGCCCTGTTGACCACCCACACTCTTTCTCAAAGCACTTCCCTCCCTAGACAATGAGACTGCTCTTGAGCCTCTTCTGCTACCTTCTGGCCACATCTGCCATCTCCTTTACTCACTCTGGTCTCTTCCTCTGGAGACTAAGAAGACTCACTCTTCTCTCATTCTTAAAAATCTCACCTCCTTTCACAGCTTCAACTATCTTCTCTACACATACATATGACTCTCGAACTTTTATCAGTCTAGCCCTAACTTCATACTTGAGTTTCAGACCCAAATTTCTAACCACCTGCTGGAAATCTGCACTCATTGACCCACACTCCATCTGCTCAAAATTGAAAGCAAGAGGATCCCCAGAAAACCTACTTTTTCTTTTGCACTTTCAACTCTTCCATTGCCTCATGAGAAGAAAATACTGGAAATTATAATATCCACATAGAGCACTATTACATTATCACTGAGTATTATTATCACTTTCCTTTCAGCTCCCCTAGAGCTCAACTTAATATCTCCACCCTCCTGTAACAGTTTCTTAGTGCTAATTTTCCTGGTTCTGAACTTAGGGAGCTATTTTAAACACACAAGTTCCAGAGCCCCATACCCAGGTTTGAAAACTACTGCTCTGAACATAACATTTTCTAGATCAAATCAGACTGCGGGAGAAACATTGGTCAGCCCTGAAAAACTGCTTTTACTGGGCTTTGCTTTGTTGTGATGTCCTTAGTTTCTCAAAGGATGCTATAAGAACCAGTACCATTAAAATTGCTGTTGCACTTACCACAGAGGTATGGTAAGGATGTTTACATTACATCACAGAGGGGGCCTTTTATGAGGCAGAGTCCCTGCTGCTGAGGAAACAACCAGAGGAGAGGCAGACCAGAGGCCCCCTGGAGGTAAGCAAGGTTGGGTTTAGTGACTCACTTGTTCATTGAGGAGAACACCTATTTCTACCTAAGAGCATTCCTGGAAGGTGATGGATTTCAAACAACATTCTGAAGAGACTCATTTCAGGGGGCAGAGCAGGTAAGGATGGAAAGGAGGCAATGGGAGGGGGGAGGAAATCAATCCCCATCTCTGCCTCAACCAAAAGCTGCTTTGTTTTTAAACTAAATATTCTATTTAAACTAAGTATTCTGTATTTTTAAGAGAGTTTAAAAAATACTATTATAGCAAAGCAGAGAGTGCCAAAGTTGATTGGGACACACTTTAGGACATGAATTTTAAACCAAGGCATTTAGATTTTTACTTCAGGCCAGTGGGGAATCACTGCAAGCCTTAGTAGAAAGAAGAGAACAATCAAAACAATGTTTGAGAGAGATCCACTTGGTTACAGTGTTCAAGTTGGAAGATAAAATTTAGGCAGTAACTGCCAGGTAGTTTATATAATAAGGACCTGAATTGGAATAAAAAGAAAGAAAAATATATAAGACACATTTCAAAAGAAGAAAATTCTGGACTTTGTGATTAATTAGATTTGAGGATAGAAGAAAGACAGAAGTCCAAAATTATGTCCCTATTTTAGATCAAATGACTGGAAAATAATTGTGTCATTAACAGATATAGGCTGTGTTCAAGCTCATTTGGGCTGCTACAACAGAATCCCATGGACTGGGTGACTTAAAAAAAACAAACATTTGTTTTCACAGTTCTGGAGAGTGAAAAATCCAAGATCAAGACACCAGCAGATTTGGTGTCTGGTATGGGCTTACTTCCTGGTTCACAGACAATTGTCTTCTCATGGTGAAAAGGGTGAGGGAGTTCTTTGATAAGGGCACTAATTTCATTCATGAGGCCTCCAACCTTATGACCTAATCAGCTCCCAAAGGCCCCACCTCCTAATACCATCACTTTGGACATTAGGTTTCGATATGTGAATTTGGGAGGGAACACATACATTTAGTCAAGAGAGATATGTGGAGAAAAGATGAGGCATTCCATTTTAGGCCTAGGGAATCAAATTAGCAACAGGACACAATGGTCACCACCTATAGGAAATCAACCTTAAAACTTCCACTGATTCACATAATCACTTCTATTCATCACCAAGGACTATCAAACCTACTTCTTAAAATTTTGGTTTATTTCTATCTCTAGTTCATCACATAGACCAAGCTACCATCATCTCTCACCTGAACTATACTCCCAAAAGTACTCTGGCACTTCTTTAATTTTGTCTTTACACAGCAGCCACATGATTTTTACAAAATGAAAATCTAATTTATTTTATACTCCTGCCTTAAAAAGTTTTCAGTGTTATCCTTTTGATCTCAAGATAAAGACGAAGTTATGCTGACTATGTACCTTAGTCCATTCCTTACCTATCTCTCCAACCTCATTGAAAACAGTGCTACTTAGGTTTTAAATTGTTCCACGATTTTCCCTTTGTTCAAATGGCCGAATACTTCCACCCACTCTGCTATCTCCAGCCTCTAATCTGCCACTCCCTTCCATTCCCTTCCCTTAGTTAACTCCCATTCTTCCTTCAAATCTGACATTGATAAGCTCTTAGGGATCCTCTCTGACCCCTTGCCTAGTTTAACTTCCCCTATCATGGCTCTCATGGGACCATGTACCTAACGTCAAGAAAAAAATGGGAACATGTGGGCTTATGGAAAACAAAACAAGATATGAAAGCCTCCTGCTTATCTGCCAAGTATGGATATTTTGTTCCTTCTTTCAAGATCAGACAATAGTTATCCTCCTAGGCTGTTAGCATTAAGTCCTCTGAGGTGGCACATATTTGTCCTGAGAAGTCAACTATGCAGGAAAAATGAATAAGAACTTTGTGCAGCCCCTCCTGGCAGCCATTATCACAGCTACTCAGTCATGCTAGATCAATGAGTTCATGATTTCCTGTTTACTCCTACTCTACCTCGCAGTTCCTAGCATTATAAAAAAGAAAAATCTGAACCTGAGTAGAAGGATTTGTATTAAGATCTAGATTGGGAAGTGGTTGTGTATTCCAGGCTAAAAGATCTAAAAGGAAAGATGAAAGCCAGTGAACTTTCTCACCATCACTCCAGTTAAACCCCTATAGCTAAGAGCTCTGTACCTCATAGTCAATTGGAAACCTCTAACATTTCCTGAAATGCTACTGCCAGTACCAGCTCTGAGTCAGCCAGAAGACAAGGAAGTAAGAGTCCAAGTGTTGTTTCTTAAGAAAAAAGTCAGAGAAATGAGGACACATTTACCTTTGTTTAACATACAGGGTCTCATTCAGAGTAAGCCTGAATCATTGTTTGCTCGTTGATGAATAAACAAACATTAACTAAAATCAAGCTTATCGCTGTCCCCTCTGATTTTCCTCATTCTCCCAGGCTTCCAGGCCCTGTGACTGCCACCTCAAACTAAATGCCCTAATGTATAGCTTTAATCATTCCATTCCCTGTCATGGCCCTCACTGCCCACACCAATGATGCAATACTTTCGCTTACATCAGAATCACCTAGGGTACTTTTTAACATGTGGACACAATGGTCCCACCCTTGAAGATTCTGATGAGTTAAGTGGAAGTGAAATAATACCACTTTTTTTGTATTATGTGTCAAGCATTTTAGGTACAATACCTTATTTTTTATCCTTTCCTCATTCCCTAGGGGATATAGTACTATCACCATTGAAGACGAGGAAATGAGTCCCTTAGGCTCAAGTAATTTGTCCATGATCACTAGTTAGCAAATGATGGAACTGAAATTCAATGCCAAGCCTGTTGAATTTTCGTTACATCATATAACTTCTGGCCATACAAATCCCTTACTTAGGGATTAAAAAATGTGACTTCTAAAATGGCTTTATTTTATTATATACAAATAATAATTAAAAAGTAAACTTTATCCTCACAACTTTTATTATTTTGTGTTGTTATTTTTTTGTTATATTAGTCATCATAATGAGAGTGAAGTAGTATTTCATTTTGGCAGCTCATTTGTTTTTAACATTTGTTTTCTTGTTCATTAGTGTATTTAAAGTTATAAGTTTGCCTTTAAGTACTGCTCTAGCTGTATTACACAAATCTATCATGTAGTGTTTTACTTAGTTCTAAATATTTATATTTTTTAACCAAGTGTTATTTAATAATATCTAGTTTCTAAACATGTGGGGTTTTATTTTAGCTATCTTTTTAAAAACATTAATTCCATGATTATTCTGTAGTTGGAGGACATTGAATGGGGATTGTTTCTTTGGTATTTTCTGAAGCTTCCTTTATGGCCTAATAAATGGTCTATTGTTGTAAATGTCCTATGTATGTTCAAAAAGAATGTCTTTTTGTTTATTTTGGATCTACATGCATTCTTTAAATTGTATTTTCAGCTCACTCATATCCATGCTATTTTTATTTATATTTAATCTACAGTTCTTAGAGATGCATGTTAAAACACTTCCAACTGCAATTGCTGATTCACGTATTTTTTCCTATTTATTTATTGGATTTAGTTCAATATTGTATCAACAGGTGCATGTATATAAATAATATATAATGTTTATAAAGGTGATATCAACTTTTTATTGTTCTTTAAACATTTTAAAGCTATGAAATAATATACATGCAGAAAGTTGATATGCATATATATATACATATATTTAAAGAAATACTTATAAAGTGAACATTCATAGAACCACTATAAAGGTCAAGAAATAAAACACTGCCAACAAAAAAAGACAAAAATAACACAAAAAAACTAATTTGGACTTCAATTCACCTTTCTAGCTTTTTCCAACAGTAATCTACCTTCTCCACCGGGCCTCCCATATACCACATGCTTCTTAGGGATCAGGCTGCTCATTGCCATGGGTTAACTCTGCCATTCATTATACCCAGCCATCTCCACATCTTTCATTTCACTGTGATTCTCACTGGAGGGCTCCTTCCCCCATCCCCACCTGCTGAAAACCTGCTGAGACTTCAAATTGCCGCAAAATGGCACTTCTGTGGAGCTTTTCTTCATTCTATGTGTTAGAAGGAATCTCTGCTGCTCTCCTCTCTGTATCTCTACAACACAATAATAAAAAAAAAGTACCCTCTAGCCAGTTTCCATATGCTCCTTATATTATAGTTATTTTCTTTGTCATCGCTAGACATAGGCTTCTTGAAGGCAGGACCAGGGTCTTTCCATCTAAATTTCCCATAACTTCTGATTCAACATGAGGCATGTGGTAAGTGCTCAACAAATATTTTTGTGTCCTTTACTCTAAAATGTCCTCAGCCAAAGATTCCAGATAACTTACATAAAAAAATAATCAGAATAAAATGAATAAAATAATGACCGAATAAAGGAAGAAATCAATCAAATGGCTTTCAAAACTTGCATATGAGTCCCATCTAGATAAAACATTCAGCTACTTCTTCCAACAGGTGTCTTTGCTCCATTTCAAAGGGTCCCCTTCCTGATCTCTCTCTCTCTCTCTCTCTCTCTCTCTCTCTCTCTCTCTCTCACACACACACACACACACACACACACACAATGTTCTTGTCTTTATCCTTGGCTCTCCCACCTGGACATTTCCTTTCTCTCCCCCCCCCCACTTACTTTATAACCATCCTTCAAGGCCTTTTCCATGTTTTCACTCCTCTACAAAGCTTTCCAGACAACTGCACTCAACTCTCCTGAGCACCTTTGCTCTTATTGTCTGCTTTCTTAATCATCACTGTCTGATTTTCTTGTTCTCTCCCCATGATTTGTCTCATACCCTGTGTCCTATCACACTGGAATATCCTCAGATTTCTCCTCAACAGGAGAAGAACTTCTCACCTCTCTGACTTTGGCTTATGAGCTATGTCTTTCTCGGTAAAAAGTCACTTGTCTAGTGTATTTGGTGAAGGAGTCCAGAGAACAGGATTAAACCCACACTTCTCAAAGCAAATCAGACATTGAGGTTGCTTTCTGAAAATCTTCCATGAATAATCATTCTTTATGTATGTATGAGTTTGTCCTCTGGGTTGGACAGAGGAAAGTACATATCCAAATTGTCCAGTGAGAGGCTTCAACTGAGGCTACAAGAGGGCAGGCCATTACTGCAGTATAAAAGAGGAAAATAACGTTAGTTGGGAACAGATCTTGCTGCCACCAACTTGAGGGAGTTCAGGCTAAGAGCACGTGGCAACTAGAGAATCAGAATTCTGCACTTGAGCAATAATGCCTCTGTTATCCCACGTCATTGGCAGATGTGAAGTAATTTCCATTCCTGTGGGGTGGATGGATGCCAGAAATTCCCCTGAATTTCTTTCTGGGCAAGGCTATTGGCAGGGTCTCAAGTGAAGGTAGAAATGGTGACAGTGGCAAGTAGAGTGAAGACAGTAAGATTGGGTTCACACAAGTGGCTGCTGTCTTCATTCCCAGAAGTTGTGTCTTTGATTAGAAGCCCAGGACAGCCACAGGTGGGAAGGGCCATGCTCACAGGCACAGCAGAAGGGCATTTGTGACCGAGACAGCTGCTGACACTGGATTCTCTCAAGTCCTATGCCCCATCACAATGGGATCTTCCAAGCCAGGGTAGAAAGAGGCTTTACTCCCTTCATTTTTATACTCATTTGCACCTGGAACAACTCTCCTAGTCCCCAAGAAGGAGAAGATTTAGAGTGTTAGAGCCAGAGGATTTTAGAGCTTAAAATGGCTTCCATTTATGAGAAATTAGATGTGAGAGTAAAGAAAAACATTCACAACGCATTTGCAAAAGATATCCAAGCCATGAGAACTAACAGTGAGGTGTTCTTTCTAGTCTTTGGAAAAACCTCTGTGAACTGCAATTCCTCATCTGTCAGATAAGAATTATGGAATCTTGCTCACAGTATTGTTATAAAGATTAAATTAGAGAATACATGTACAGGGCTCAGTCTGTAATAAGCTCTCAATAAATATGATATTGTTATTATGGTTCAGAGGGTCAGAGACCAATCCAGGTGCCTTCACAGCATTTGCTGGTTAGCCCCGAATGAAGGGGCCATGCTCCACCAGCTTCTTCAACTTTCAGCTACCTCTGACTTAAAGCAAAAAGGCAGCTTCCATCTCAAGTTAAACTACAATGTAAAGATCAGCTGCCATCTGTAGAGAGCCCAATGAGGACACATGGACAAGTCGAGGGATATTATCAGCCCTTTAGGATCATATCACACGTTCCCCAACAAACCTCAGAACAGTCAGGAATGCTGGTCCATGCCGACAACCACAGAATTCTGTAAGTGCTCTGACTAGTTCAGAGAGACCTCAGTTCTCCCAGTTCTCCCTGTGTTGACCACACTGATCTTTATGTACCACCTTGAGTTAGGGTTCTGCTTAGCTATATATGACATGAGTTGGGTTTTCAATGTAAATGTCTTAAAACCAAGGGAAATGACCTCAGTTTTTTTAATCCAAAATAATTCCAAAAGGTACAGACTTCCTAGTATAATTTTTTACTACGTGTTTCTATAAACTCTATGCCACAGGCATGTCCATCCACTCCCTGCTCTGAAAACATTCCGTGCTTTTCCAGACCCCTGGGCCTTTGCTCCTGCTCTCCTTAGCTCAGAATGAATCATTTCCTAGTTTGTTTCAATACCTTGTTACATTTTCTTCATTTTCAGACTTTTTGTATAAGATGCTGGATATGCATTTGTCACCCTACCATAATGTAGGTCACCTGAGGACAAGGACCATCTTACTTGTCATTTTTATGTCTGCTAGTCTATAGGAAAAGGCAAAGAGAGAATCTGAGTTGGTCTTTAAGGTGTGATGCCACATTTTGATGACCTCAAATGGCAGGCTTCAAACCCTCATGATGAATATCGGGCCATGTGGCTTACTTACACTTTAATATGCTGTACGACTTCATGATACATTGTAGGTGAGCAGGATGTTGCCATCTATTGTAGTGAAGAAAAGCAGGTTTGGTGACTTTAAAAATTATTTTTTATACTGTATCATTTTAAACATGCTGCTGCTTTTGATGAAGTGCTTAATGATACTTATTGCTGGCTCACTCTCAGATTTAGTATGTACCTTAGAAATTAGTTTTTAAGTGCTGTGAGTCTTCATTTTTACTTTTACTTTATTAAATTCCTCTTGTTGGGATTGTAATTGCAGGTTGTAATCAGAGAACACAGAGACCCAAGAAGGATTTTATGGCATTCCAGGCAGGACGTGGACCAGACTGAGGGAAAAGAAGGAATAAGAACTGGCTATACAGGGAATACTACCTGGAAGTTATTTCTGAGGAGAAACAATGGTAAGACCTTCCAGCAACTGAACTGCTTTTGATACAGTACAGTAGAATTCTTAGAAGGATGCCTTTGATTTAGAAATAATGCTTTCGCTGGTATGCAGGCAGAACTTGTTCTGCATAGTCATCTGTTTGTTCCACAGTTGTCACACGGTAGCTCTTCTGATACCTTTTTGCGAGCTCTTCCATTCTCTTTAAATCTTCTCCCATCTGGCTTCTTTAAAGTAATATTTTTGTAGCCAGAGTTTTCATTTTATTGTCAAGATTACTTTCACGTCTCTTACTGTTTGTTTGGGTTTTTTTAAATAACTTTTAATGACCTAAGAAATAGTTGGCTGGGTTTCATTTTCTACTTCCTCCAAGTCAAATGATAGCACATCCTCCACTCTATGTTTGCAAATATCAGAGGAGGCAGGACTAATTCCTTTTGCCCTATCTTCACTAAGGCATAGGATTCTTGACAGGACAAAACAGAATGGGAAAGTGTTTTTATTGCATTGCTAAGAAATAACAAGCGAGTCCAGATGTCATGAAAGCTACACCTGCAGAAGTCATCTGTCCATTCTCTCACTAATTTACTGCATCTGTCTTTGGGTGCCACCTATCAGAAAAGCACAGGGCCTGGTGCTTCAGGGTGGATAGCCATGAGTAAGACAAAGACACTACCTCAAGAAACTTTTATTTTGCAAGGGAAATAAGACAGGTGCTCAAATCAAATACAACACAAGTAGCAGGAGAAAGGTGCCCCGAGAGAGGCACAAAGTTATGAACAATCAACAAAGGAAAGATTACATCCCATCAGAAAAGACTTGGTGGAAGTCCCAATCATTTTGGGGGATGATTAGTTTGAAATCAGTGATGCGTTCAAGTGCAAGCACTAGCAGGCAGTGGAAACTTGGGACAAAAATCAGGAAGAGAAGAAATGGGGTCCGGGGCGGGGGCGGGGGGCGGGTACAGAATTTAAAGTCATGTTTCAAAGAGTTTGTTCTCAGTTCCCTGACTCTTGTTTGGACTACTGAGATGCCTGTACTGATACAACTTCTAGAGCCCATGTGCAGCTGGGGCTTTTAATTTCCCAGCAAAGACACTTCCTGCTGCAGCTGAGACATCAAAAATCAATAGTCAAGGACTTCTGCTTAGGAGAAGTTGCATTTCAGTTCTTAAACTGAAATGGTCTTTTGTTTGTTTTTGTTACTTTTCTGATTTTTAAGGTAATACATAGATTTATTTTAATCTTGAAAATATAAAAAATATTTTTATAAAAAGTCATTTCATATTCCCAGTATCCAGAGATGATATAATTTAAAATACTGAATGTCTATTAAATCGATTAATGCAAATTAATATCTACATATTGATTTTTTTACTTGTATCTTTTTTCAAAACAAAAATTGAATGATATTAGACATAATTTTTGCATTATTCTCTCTTTAACTGTAAATAATATCTCATGGCCTCTTTGACATACACGTCTTAATTATCATTTTGGGTTCCTGCAGAAATATACCAACTCCTCATTGATAGATATTCAGATTATTTCTATTTTTATACTGCTTTTAGATAATACTGTGATGCATGTTCTTGTATAATCATTCTCATGTGTGTATCTAAGGGTTTTTTCTTAATATGAATTTTGAGAAGTGAGATTACAGGATCAAAAGATGTGTTTAACTGTATTAATACATATTGTTTGTCTTAGATAAGATTTAACACCATGCAGTTTAAATTTTGGCCCCATCTTACTCTCCTTTTTAGTACTTTTCATTTGTCATGTGATACTCCCTCTCCATCCATACACGTGTCTTGACCCTCTTTTTTGCAAGGCCTCAGCTAACTATTGGCTAATCATTTTAATCAACAAGATATTCTCTTTTCATAGCTTTTAATGACATATTTTCATGTTCTAGAGCCAAATGAATAAAGACAGCAAAGACAGGAGAAATATTATGGGGTGACCTTAGAATGAAAAACCTCAAAAGCAGACCAATATTACCAAGGATGAGACATTTTGAGTTAAAATCAGATAAGCTATGCATCTGCAATGTGAAATTTCCTTGATTTTTTTTAAAGTAGCACAATCTCTTCATTGAAATGGTCACCAGAATTTTTATTTTGAAGATCTCTTGCCACTTTCCCCAATATACCATCTATTACCATTATGGAAAAAGAAAATTGTCTCTGCTACCAAAGAAAACTTAGATTTGGACCAAATCTTCCCCTCTATGTCCACAGAGTCACAGGTTCTTTGGCATCTGTATTCTTTCTGCAGTCCATTTCAATGGTAATAGCAACTCAGTATTATAATCCAATAATTACTGAGTCCATTAAACTTACAATCTACTGTATTATCAATCACAAACATCACATACTAACCTTGTAAAGTGCATCTGTGTGCAAGCCACGGGAGCCAGGGAGAGTTTTACTGCAAGATTCTAGAATCTTTTCATGTCTTCACATTTCTCTGAAGAAAAAGAAAATTGTTACTTATAAACATTGAATCAAATTCTTATAAATTTCACAGTTACAAAACAAAAGGAGAATCTAGTCTTGAAAATTCAGTATAAAAAAATATCTACAGATATATGTAATGTAATTTTTTAAAACCTAACCAAAATGAGTGACTACTGATTTTTTTTCTTTCTAGTAGTTTGATGTTGTGAAATTTGATTTTCTGTTATTCTCTTACACATAGATGGCATTCAATAAATGTCTGTTATAATGAACTAAATTTAATAGTTTGGTCAATATCTTTCATACATTCCTTGTAGTAGCTTATAGTTAACAACAGCTGTTTCAGTGTAGAGATAATACCAAAGGGAGCTTTCCTGAGATACCTGAGGTGAGTTATTGAATTCCCATTTAACCACAGTCAATATTGCCAATTTTTAAAAGGAATTTGTCCAACTCTTAGAAAGGAACAATAATTTGAAGAACAGAAGTAGATCAAGAAAATTGATATTAGAGTCAAGGATAAAGGGATACATATTTGAAATTCTGGCTTCCTGCAGTGAAGAGTCAAAGCTCTCCTACCGGAAAATACTATATTGAATTGAAAAACATTCAGATCATGGTAGATTTCTAACCCATTTAAATGTTCTCCTCTCAGATAGCCTATTTACTAAAGCAGTATAATAGTTATTAATATTGTCATTTGATAAACATATCTTTAATGGAAAAAATTAAATAAACTGTATTCCAACATGTAAATAAAGAGCTCCTCTCAAATGTTAGCTTTGTTTGTATTTGCTGCTTTTCTTTTCCAATTGATCTATCACTTAGGAATTAAAATATACCAATAAATGGAATTAGTAACAATAAAATAAAATATGCTCTTCATAAAATGTAAATATCTTCTCATGTTCTTAGGATAACGGCACACTGGAAAGCCAAAAAGTTTTTTGATTTTTTTTTTTTTTATCAAGAACCATTTTTAAGCAGCCCTGTTTTTCACTGTAATGCACTTTGCCAATCTATTCATTCAAAACTTCCTAATAAACACTTACATTACTTTTTGGTACCTTAGTAGTTCCTTGGGTTACTACACCTGGAGAGTAGATTTGACACAGTAATGCATGCTCTGCTCACATTACAACAATTTGCTTTAAGAAAAATATTTCAGATACAGATTTTCTTATGTGGGAAATAGTTGATTGTTTAATAAAATAACTTTAGCTTAAATATGACCATAGAAATCTTTTGAAAGATAAAAATGTTCTTCAAAAAACAATTTTAAAATGTATTGAAGTACATGCTACAGTGACCGACTCATCTGGTTTGCCCAAAACTGTCCTGATTTTAAAACTCCTGATTTTAAAAGTCCTAAGTCCTGGAACCTGCCCCCAGGCCCAAATAAATGGGGATACCAGTATAAGCAGTCTTCGAATGGAGATATTAGAATGGTCAGACCACTCTGTTTAATTGAATGCCCTGCTATGTAGAAAGCACTGTGCTTAACAAGAATCAGTCAGAGTCCAAACAGGAAATAGACGGCACAGCCAAACTGGGTAATTTGAGGAGAGTCTCCTAAAGAGCATATTTACAGAGATATAAGAAGAGTTATGGAAACCCAAAAGATGTCATGCTATATCTTGGGCTAGCAGCAACAGAGAGAAACTGACACTTGAAGATGTAGAGAGGGAAAGATTATCAGTGAGGCCCCACTTGAATTCACCACAAGCCGAGGAGAGAGCCCAGACTTTGCTCTCCTCCCACCCTCTAGACTCACATTAGTGCCTCCCATGGGCTGAATCCAACTGGAAGACAGAGGAAGGGAGCCTGTTGATGGAGACCTCCCTCATCTGTCAGAGCAGAGTGGGTCTGGAGAGACCCAAAGAAACTGAAGCCTGGTCTCGGCTCTTAGAAATTTAAAATACAAGAGTAAATTTAAAACATTATTTTAGGCACATACATACTATTTCCCTGGGACAACTTGCTAATACCAAACGCTAAGTGTTGGGATCTTGTGGAAGTAACTAGAAATCAAGTTATTAGTTCATTATGCTTGCTGACCTGGTCTACATTTAGTTAACTTAAAATGAATACACCATAAGGGTTAAAGAGATATGTGCATAAATATGAAATTATTTACCTACACTAGTTTTATGATTGAGCTTTAGTTTGAGTCCTGCATCTGTTCCTTCAGTTTATAATTCCAACAAAACCATTTGAGGATATCTTTACCCTGAGGTGCTCTACCAATATTTTCACTCTGAAGCAACCTGTTCTTATTGAAGGTACATGATTTTCCAAAGTGTGTCCATTCTTATCAAAGCCAAAAGTAAATGAGCAAATTGCCAAGTAATGCAAATGAATGTACATACACACTGTCTACAACTTCTGATTTGCTAAGTGGTAACTTCAGTTTACAGGAGAAAAATGATAGGAATTCATCATTGATGTAATCCCCAGAATGGTTTCCTAGTATCCTTCCCTCCGCTACTGTTAGTCCAATTTTTAGAGGTTAAAATCTCAAAAAATGTATTATTAAATTAGATTTCAGACGGATAGCATTCCAATTGCTGAAATTCCTCACACAATTACAGTACATAGTAGCTAATATTTCCTGAAAAAAAAAAGCAAGTTTTTGTTTGAAGGGTACTTATTACCTTTAGAGTGATTTTTGAATGAATTACTCTGAGACTCCATTCCTTCCTTCATAAAATGAGGGAAATGGTGGATAACTCATTGATTGTTATGAGAATCAAATAGTATGACTTCCAAACAATACTTGATGCTAAGTAGGCCCTAAATTAATGTTGTTCCCACCCTAATACTCCACCTTGCCTTAGTATATACAGGCATACCTCTAATATATTGAGGGTTTGGTTCCAGACCACCAAATTAAAGTCACATGAATTTTATGGTTTCCCAGTGCATATAAAAGTTATGTTTACACTTTATTGTAATCTATTAAGTGTGCAATAGGATTATGCCTTAAAAAAAGTACATACCTTAATTTAAAAATTCTTTATTACTAAAAAGTGCTAACCATAATCTAAGCCTTCAAGTCGTATTTTTGCAATAAAGTTAAGCACAACAAGGTATGCCTGTATACATTTTAGATGTATCATTTTAGTAACTTAAGAAATGTATGTCAGAGAATCTCCAAATGTATCTGCTCATCTGTGCCTCTTGACACTGAGTTAGTCATTCACAGGTAGGTATGTGGGATGAGGTGAGACAAGTATGACATTCCAACGAACAAAGGGTTCCAGAATAGTGTGAATTTTCTTTGTTTCAAATCCACTTGATGTAATCCAAATCAATAAGTAATAAAGTTTATTCCAGTGATATACATTCAAATGAAGGAGAAAGAGAAATCTCACATATTTATGGAAGGGAAACTTAGGGGCTTTTCTCAGACATGTCTAAAAGGACTTATTGTCTATATACAGGGTAGACTGACAATACACAACCCTTCATAAGCTCACGCCCATCCATTGTGAAAAGAATGAGTTAGTACAGAACAATGAAAAAAGTGATAAGTCATCCTTCTTTGCACAATTACAAACAAGTTTTATTTGCTCTTATGGAGTTTAGTGTTTCTTTTTCCTTCCCTCTCTCCATTTCATCCTTATCCCCCAACCCCAGCAGAAGATATTAAAATTTTCAAGTACCTCCATTTGATATTGTGTTTAACATAAGCCTTGAGTAGTGGTGGTTTTTCTTAAATTCTCATTGACAAACTGCTTCCAGCTGTCCCCTGGGTGGGACACTACCACAATAAAATGCAGTGTTTGCTAAAGATTTCAGCTGCCACCTGGGGGCTCAGTGTATTCAATGAGTGCTATTTAGCAAGGCTAGTGGTGAAATGGTGACAAATGGTATGTTGACTTTTTTCTGGTGTTTGTGGTTTAGGACTAGTGGGTTTCAATCTTGCTGGCTCTTTCTTCTGTGTTACCAACCTTTTCCACATTTAAAATCTGTTATTGCCTCTCCCCTGGGGTTATGGCTGCAAGCTTTGCCTTGTTGACAGACGCCATTTGTTGGTTAGAATGTTCCTATTTTAAACTACTGAGAAGTACTGATTTATAGTTAGTCCATGCTTCAGAATTTATTTTTTAAAGTATTTTTTTTCAACTAACAAAATAATTTTTTCGTTAAGTTATCTCTCCACTCACATGATGTGACATAGACTGTAACTTCTTTTATCTCTGGTACCACCCGGTAAAATTAAGCTTGTTTGTATATGATTAGCCATACACTGATCCACATCTGAACCACCTTTGCTCTCCAAACACCCCTGGTGGCTTGTTGGTTAGTTGGATGTTGCCTGAGGTTCAGCCCTTTGACCTGTCACTTTTCCCATTCCTGGAGTCCCTTCCCTGGCCTTGACTGTGGCTCTCAGAAACACTCATTTTCACATATGTCTCATTAGTCTTGGCTTCCTCTGGTTCACTTCCCTCTCATTGTATAGTCTTCCTCCTCCATCCTTCTTGGTTGTAGAACACTTTCAATTATTTCTTCTTCAAGGTCCTGAGCTGACTATTGGCTGAACTGAAAAAAAAAAAAAAAAAAAGTTAAAAAGATGATGAGAGTTGAGCAGAGAGGCCAGTTAATTAATTTTTCCAAAGGCACTAAGGACAGTTTTCACTCCACTTGGACTCACTTAGTGAAGGGAAAAGATGTAAATTTCTTTGACCAAGGATTTGTCAAAGAATTCTAGCAAACCCTTGGGCAGAAGTCTTCAGCCTCTTGGGTAGCTTTCTCTTCCAATTATAAAGAGATTTGAGAGTATTTCTCCTTCAGAGAAATGCCATGGTTTCAGGGCCCTTTCTATGCACTTCGAACTTTGCCCACTCCCATTCAGTAAGGTCAGGTGGCCACCTGAAGTGGAAAAACAATTTTCTACAAAAAAAGTAAGCTTGGGGTACAATTTATGGATAACTTATATTATTTTCACAGGTTCACGCTATTCCATTAATAGAGTACAACCCCACATGTACCCAGGCTTTGACTTGGTTCAGTTCTATGTTGCAAGCCCAGCTGCAGCACTGCACATTCCCAGAGTTCTTTCCTCCTAAGTCCCAATCTCCATCTTAGTATCAGATCAATTCAAATTAAACTTTATTTAATGTCTTTTGTGTGCCTACTCAGTCCAGCATGGTAGTCAGACACATAAACTCATAAATTACAAAACGGAGTGATCAGAACAACAATGAAAGAGGGATAAAATTTCCTCTTCTCCAAACACATGAACCATATCTCTGTAGCATCCTTGTTTCTGCCCCCTGGACTTCCCAAAACCAGACCTCTTGTAGCCAAAGCTCAGACATGCTGGGATTACTCTGCTGAAAGTGAACTAAAGAATTGATCATGGAGGCTTAATTCTGTGTTTTTCTGAGCTACGACCAGGTAATATAATTACATGCTCCCAATGAAAGAAGGAAAATTCTTTGAGAGACAAACTTAATGGCTTCGGTCGACTGGTCCCAAATGTCTTCTTGCCACAAGCCAATTCCAAAGTCATGTTGTGAGCTAAACTGGATTGGATACAGGGGCAAAAAGTGAAGAATCAATGAAATATATAGATCATACATGTCCTATAGGCACTTTTCTGTAATAGGTAGTCAAATCAGCATTTATAGTGACCTCAAGCAGGTAGACAGATGTGTAAATCCAATACCTTTATTGAGACAGACTTGTTGGGAGAGTGCACAGGAAGGAATGATCAATGGAGATGGGAGACTGTGGGAAGGAAGGTTCCACAGAGGCAGTAGAATGAAAAATAAAGTCAATAGAGAAAGAATGCAAGGAAAGCTAGTCTAGTCACAGGGCAAAGAACTGTGAAATGCATGCTTTACAGAGAGGAAGAAAAGTAAGACTGTAATTGGGCCCCTGTGTGAATGAGATGTCATTGGAGTTGAGGTGAGAATGAAATCTGATACCAAGCCAGGCAGGACTTTTAATACCATGCTAAGAAATTTAGTTGTTACCCTAAAGACAGTGAAGTCACCACCTGTTTTTCAGGAGAATGATGTGATTCAATCTCTACTTTAGGAAAAAGCCTGGTGACACTATTACAGAAGAATGAGAATGGAGAGTAGCTAAATGTGAGGAGACCACTTAGAAAAATGGCCCTAGGCAAAATATAGTGTGTGTCAGCAAGCCCACACCTTTCAGCATCCGCACTGCAGGTCCTCCCTCTCTCTGAAAGCACACTCCTATGTTGGACTCCCTCCCTAACCCAACAGCCCTTCCTGCACTTGAAGTTAAACACCCTCACTCCACACTGAATCATGGTTACTGTTTCCAGCACATGTTGTGCATTGCTGCTCCCTTATTTTTGACTTCTATTTGGCAAACTGAAAGCATATTTCAAAAATGTGTTATATGCGTTTATTTGGACTGGTGAGATTACTGATGACATGGTTATTTTTCTTCTTTGTTGTGTGTTTTCAACATCTGGGCATTGACCAATTGTTACTTTGGTCATTTCAATGTGATGCTATTCTGGCTATAGTGTGAATACACATTGTTGCTATCTGTTTGGAACATTGCAGTTTTGGTCGTATAATAAATAATGTGCTCATCTTTCAAAGCCACTTAACACTTTTGGCTTATATCAATCTTGTAGTTAACTAAAGCCTCCAGGTCTTTTTCACATGAAGTGTTGCTAAATTGTGAATCTCGATCCTAACAATCTTTATGAGTCATTAAGATATAAAGCCTTTCTACAGTAGTAAAGAGTGTGTGTATTAAACTAATTTAGTAGTCAGTATGCCTTTTAAAAGGGGTGGTCATGATCTCATGCAAATGTGAGAATCCCAGAGACTGTACTGAGACATACATATGCTTTGTGAACAGAAGAGGCCTTTGACCCTGGCTCCTTCTCCTTCCATCCTTCCAGCATAGATCCACAAAACATTTCTTTCAATATTACTTCCTGCAAAAAACTAATATGTAAGAAGAATCATGGTTATATAAACTATGGAAAGGAGGGAAGGAGATGGTAATGTTTATTTCTTTTGGGTGTCAAATAGAGGAGATTATTTTATTTTATATCCTCTTGTATGTATGAAGTATTACATGATAAAAATTTAAAGTAATATGTAAGGTCAGTTTAAAGTGGGAAGAAAATTCTTAGTGTCCTTGAGTTTTGAGTAAAAAAAAGGTAATGGAGAAAAATGAGGAGAGAGAAGGCATTAAATAAGCAAAATGAAAGAAAGGAGGGGGAAAAAAGATTTAAGATGGTGAAGAAAAATGAAAGAATGGAAGAAAAAAGATATAGGTCAGGAAGACAGGCAGAAATAATGGGGTTGGAAGAAAGATTTGGTTGGCTGAGGAGCACGGAGTGAGGCAGACCAGCCATGAAGATGGTGAGTACCCATAGCACTGCAGGGATGGGGGAGATGAGAGCACAGAAAGCTACCTCAGATCCTCCAAAAGCTCTCAGCAGATTCATTCTATTCCTTGGCCATTGGCTTCAGCCATCTAAGAGAGTCTCCTTCCCACTGTTGTCCAAACCATGGCCCATAGCCAGGAACCACTGATACCTAAGTCCCCCAGATGTGGTATTCTCTTAGCTTTTATTCAGATTCCCCATAAACATTAGGCGTCTCCCCTCTGACTCAGATAGCTGTTGTTCCTTCCCTCCCTCAGGGCCTGAGCAGCAGCCTCCCTCACTCAGATCAACAAGAGCCCTACGATTCTCAAGTGAAATGGCAACAGCTTTCCAGTCAAACCTGCCAGGTAGGTGTGCAATGCCTATCCAGGATCATCTTGGTCACACTGGGACTTCCAACGTCAAGGTAAAAGTCATGTTGCCTCCCCCTTCCCACATACAGCATGGCAAAATCCCACTTGGGTTAAAGAGTTGCATGTTTTTAAAAATTGAAAATTTAAAAATATATGTGACTCAGATGGAATATATGAAAACTATGTACTATCTTGGTGACTTTTCTGGAAATCTAAAACTATTCTAAAATAAAATGTTTTTTTCTAAAAAAGAAAAAAGAACGAGAAAAAATATATAAGTGATTCAAATTAGTAAAATAAAATATAAGTTGTGTTTGAGGGGAAAACAAGAGAATGAAAGGACGAACAAGGGCAGAGCACGTAATGGGCAGTGTAAACTGCATGGCACACACCATGAAATGAATTTATCCTTTTCTTCAACTTCTGCCTTCAAATCTTCCTTTCCAATCTTTTATTGGCTCCTTGGGTTGAACACACAGCTCTTTAGCCACTCAGTTTTAAGAGTAGCTTCATTCTGGTCATTAAGATTCTATATTAGGTATTAAGAAGTCAGGCCAGGCTAAGGCAAAGATTAATTTCACATTTCGTTCAAACATTTTTTCCCCTCCTTCTATCTCAGGCCAGACTTATGGCTCTCAGGAAAGGAGGAGCAAAGTGCTTCTTTTGCATGGTATTCCTCTTCTCCCTCTCTTTCTGCAGCTTCTAACCCTTCCAAGGCCTGGGGATGGGAAATGAGAACAGAAAGAGCAAGGCAAAAGTATTTTTACTTAAGTCCTGCAGCCTAGTCCTCTCTTGGCAGTTGTGCCCTTGCACCTGGTCCACATATATGGGTTCTTTCACAGATCGTCAGGGGTCTCAACACTGTGCTATTGTCTGATTCAGGAGATGCGCCCAGGGTTATCTCTTCTCCCAGTCTCCTCCCAGCTATACCCATCACAGCCTGAGAGTGGGGCACAGAGAAGCTCCTCACCAACCAGCCTCCTTGATTGGGGCACCAGCAAGATGGCAAGACTCTGCGACAACCTTAGAGCCCTTCATTTGGCTGCAAAGGGCTAACAGGAGAAGCACTTCAAACCACACACTCCCTATCTAGATTTTTCTAAATGGATCCTTTTGGCAGTCTTGCAAAATTTAAGGACCCCTTCTCAGAATAATATCTTTAAATTTATAAAATAAAATGTGCACTATTACAAAGAAAACTAATTTTTAAAATGCAGTTATTAAAAACATTTCTTAATTTGTATTCTAATATATGTGCTGCTTATTAACACATATAACAAATTCTAGCAGTAATTTCTAAGTAGTGATGAGTATAAATGATATCATGGTGGAATGTCTGCAACAACTGTATATGATATGAAACCACCTATTGTTTCTATTGGTGACAAAGTTACAGTCGTTGCTAATACTACCGTGCTTTTGTTTCCTACTTTCATAATGAAAGGAAATGCTAAATTTCAGCTAGAAGAGAGAAAAAAAGATGAACTATTTTTCTCGTGCTTGTTCATGCACCCCCTGAATTCTATCTACAAATTCCTGAGGACTCCAGATAAAGAACCCTAGCCTCAGACTGAGGATTCCCTGCTCTGTGAAATACTTCTCTCACAGCTTTCCTGCCTCTGCTTATATAGGTCAACAAGGGTAGAGGGAGGTGGCTGAAAGGCCGGTTTGGTGGCCTCTTGGTGAGGCTTTCACCTCCCTTAAGACTAGGAAGAAATTAAAGCCAATAGTCTTCAGCTTTGGTATACACAACTCTGAGACAAGAGAAAAAGTCTACTAAATGACCTGTTCCTGTGAGCTTAGTTTATATTCTGCGTTCATGAAAATATTCTGGAATTAATCCCAAGAAACTGTTAACAGTGATAACCTCTGGGGAGTGGAAATACAGTGGATGAGAAGAAGAGAAAGAATTACTTTTCATGTTAAACTCTTTTTGACTGTCTGAAAAAAACAATTAATAAAAATTTGTTTTATTTATGTGATGAAAATTTATTTTAAAGAAAATGTTTAAAGTTTTTTAAAGGAAATTATTTGTGATTTTAACTGATCTAAGGCCGGTAAAGACTTTCTAAGCATAAAAGTAATAGAAGAAATGATGGAGAAAATTGGTAGATTTTTATTATACAAAAAGATATATCAAAACATAATGATATTACAGAAAAGAAAACTAAAAAAAAAACTTGAAGAAATATTTTCAACAAAAATTACAAAAAAGGAGCCATCTATTATGAAGCAATCTTACAAATAGATGAAAAAAATACAAACATGCTTAAAGAGTCCAAAACAGCTGTTTTGGACTCTTCGTTACCTTTCCTTTTTCTTTCTGCCTGATTCCACCATATTCACCTCCAGAAAGACTGAGCAGCAAATAAAACATAATCCTAAATTTGTAGTTTAAATGCCAGGAATCAGTGATGATTGACACGACTTCCACTTCTCTTTTATTCCCAGTTCACTCCAAACTTTGTTACTGACCACTGGCACATCCAGCCAGATAAGGCCTGAAGGATCCTGGCCAAAGTAGACCCGAAATTCTACACTGGAAGGAAAATGAACTAACCTCAGTATCTCCATTCTAGGATGTAAAAGATAAGTGATACACTCACAATAACGATGCAAGAAAATTTCTTGAAAAAGAAAATATGCTCCTTTGTACCTGGTCTTCTGGGGCAGTGTTGTGCCACACAGGGAACAGCATGAACTTTCAAGACCAAACAAACTTGGTTCAAGTCCTGGCTCTGCTGCCTTCTACTATGTATGAAACCGGAGCAAGTCACTCATCTAAATTTTGGTTTTCCCATCTTTGAAATGGCAATAATACCTACCTCATAGAGTTATTATGAAGTCAAGAGATAATATATAAGATCCTTACTTCACGCATTACACACAAAAATATTCCAGAAGTTTCAAATAAACACATCTTTAAATAAAATATTATAACTTAGTATAATATTTTTATGACCTTAGAATAGGAAAAGATTTCTTAAATATGGCCCAAAAGGGACTAATGAATGTATATGTGTATAAATAGATAGATAGATAGATATACACATACGTGTGTGTATACACACACACACACACACACACACACACACATATATTAGAAAAAGTGAAGACAAACAAAAACCTGGAAAAAGATGTTTATAATATATAAAATAACTATTAGTATGTGGAACATACTAAAATTATTTTTAACAAACTTTTTAAAGAAAACCCAATAGAAAAATGAACAAAAGATATGAACAATAAATCACTGAAAAATTCACTACAGCCAACAAATATTGGAAAAGATGTGCAATTTTACTAAAAATATGGAAATGCAAATAAATCCAGAGTGAGATGTTCCACTCCCATAAGATTAGAAAAACTTTAAAATTTCTGATAAAACCAAGTATTGGAGAGGAATGTAGGGAATCAAGGATTCTCATGTACTCTAGTGGGGATGTAAATTGATTCAGTCACCTGAGAGAACATTTTGGCATCATCCAATAAGTTAACAATAGGCGCAGCCTCTGATCCAACAGTTCTACTTCTGAAGAAACTCTTGTATACGTGACCAAAGAGACATATAAAGATGTTTACTGTAGTGTTGCTTTATAACACTACAATAAAGAAATAAATAAATTGCAGTACATTTCATGCGGTAGAATACCATACACAAGTTATAGTAAATTAACCAGATTTATGTGTAGCAACATGAACGAGTCACAAAAAACATAACTTTGAGTTTTAAAATGATATCAATAGCTTCATACAGCATGATACCATTTATGCAAATAATCTTAAATACCCAAGGTAACATAGACTATTGTTTGCAGATGCATATGTATGTAGTAAAAGAATAAAAACATGGCTTGGATACATACCAAATTTCTGATGGGAAGGAATTGGGGGAAGAAATATAGGAGAATTGTTATTATACTTTTCTATACTTTAAAAAAATTTTACTAAAGCGGTAGTAAACATGAAGTGCTGAGAGAGTGCATGACCTTTATCAGGTACTCATTAAATTATAGTTGGGGTTTTTTACTTTTCTATCAAGTACAGGTAACTAACATGTATTTAAATCCTATATCCCAGCTGCAGCAAGTTGGTAGCATATCCCCGCCCAGCACACCAGCCACCGGTAGACTCTGTATTGTAGAACAATATGGATTTAGTGTTTAGCCTCATGTTAAACCAATGGATCTCAACCGGGGGGCCATTTTGACCCCCCAGGGGACACCTGGTCATGTCTGGAGCCATTTTGGTTGTCACAACTGGGAGGGGGTGTTGCTATTAGAACGTGGAGGGTGGAGGCCAAGGATACTGCTGAATATCTTATAATGCATGGAACAGCCCCCAAAGAAAAAATTATCTGTACAAAATGCCAGTAGTGCCAAAGTTGAGAAACCCTGTGTAATTTCATTCAAAGTAAAATAAATATTCATTGACCACTTTTCTGATGAGTTCGTTTTCTAAATTATCACATAAAACCAGCCTTTCTTTCTGACACTGGACACTGGGGCTAGATCAGAGACTGTGTGGATGACAGAGTTGCCCCTCCCAAACCATAAACTCTAATGTTTTTTCTCTGTATCACAGCAGGCAGGATGCCATCTGCCAGAGAAGGTGCATACTCTGTAATCATTTTAGTGGGGCAAAATGTTATGAAAAATTTTTTTCAGTTCTGAAAATTTATCAGGCTTGCATCCTAATTCAGTCTAACACTGACTCTTTCCAAAGCTAAAAGAGGCAACATAAGTATTTCTTTTCAACATCCCAGGAAATAATTCAGCTGATCAGTGGACCAGATCTTAAATCCACATCACTAAATCAACTGCTTCGTATTCTTAAAGTTCAATTGGCCATATCACACAGAGAGAGTATATCAATCATGATTAGATTCAGTGCCATATCACAAAACCCCAAAATACAATGGCTTAAGTAAGATGGAACTTGATTTCTTTCTCAGTTAAAAGTAATCTAGAGGTAGGCAATCCAGGGCTAGTTTGGTAGCTCCATGACGTCACCATGCTTCTTTGAGTGCTCTGTGTCCCTCATTCTCATATCCAAAATGGTGGCTAAAGTTCCAATTGAACATGCATATTCAAATCAGCAGGATGCATTGGAGGCAGAGGGAGAATAGCATGACTTTTCCCTTTTAAGGAAACTTCCAGGAAGTTTTTTGCAACACAACTGCCTGGTCATACCTAAATGGTAAGGGAGGAAAGGAAATACAGATTTCTAGCTGGGCAGCAATGTGCCTGCTTAAAAATCAGGATTCTTTTATTAAAGGAAAAGAGAAGAGTGGATTTCAGTCTGCCCTTTTAGCGCTCTAAATATCTATGCATAATCTTTTTTCCCCTATAGAGACCCATGCATTTCACTCTACAAAGGTGATAATCCCAAGTCTCATCCAGTTATTGCAGCTCACTCAAAGTCCAGAATCTCTGGATAATGTGCATCTGTTTCTATCACATCCAGATGTGGCTCTCCTTGGTCTGGTCATTTATTAGCCAAAAACTGAATTATCTGCATTTATATGTGATATAATTGCTGGAGTAGGAACAAAATAACTATGGTGAAAACTTAAATGGAAAAGAGAGGAAAAGGAAATACTGCTGGTATGGGTCTATAGCAATTATCAAATCCTGCTGGAAAGAATTGGCAAAGACTCCCTTCCTTGGCTGTGGAGTACATTCCTTGACTAAGCCTTCTGGCAGGTGCTGCCTTGGAGGAACTCCTTTGTCTTTTGTTCCCAGTTACCTCTGGCTGTGCCCTCTAGGAGATTCTTCCTTGTCCATTTCCTCCATGGCTATGTCTGATCCATGGGCACTGGAAGATAGGATCCTCTTGGAAGCTACATCATTTCCATAGTCAACTTCTTGCTTGTGCAGGTGCAGGGACTCAGGGATTCTTCTAAGTGTCAAATAATCAGAAGTTTTCACAGGCCAAGCTGGAACCTTCTTTCCAAATGTATTAAGCTTCCAAGCTATTTACTTCCAGCCAGTTCTAAGAGTGAGTTGCCACAGCCTAAAACTGTGTCTACGAATGCTCTTTAAACCCAAGGACTCTGATCTTATCTTTATATCTCTTAATGCTCTTCCCTCCTTTTCTTCTCAAATTGATGTTGGCTACACTTGAGAGCATTTGAAACAAAAAAAGAAAGTTGGATGGGATAGTGACACCCTTCATTTGATTTTTATGGCTAGGCTTGTTTCTATTATCTGCCAATGGATACCTAGAGAAGATGCTAAAAAAGGGCTTGCCACCGCATTCTTATCTCCTGCCAA
This sequence comes from Eonycteris spelaea, assembly GCA_003508835.1. Lineage (NCBI taxonomy): Eukaryota > Metazoa > Chordata > Mammalia > Chiroptera > Pteropodidae > Eonycteris > Eonycteris spelaea. Next base: position 1,130,209 of record PUFA01000211.1, on the reverse strand, counting down.
AGCTGGATGGGTTTGCAGTCATTTCTTATTGCTTCGGTCTGGGTAAAGAAATAGTTGGATTTTTCACCCAACTTGCAAGACTCCTAATTATAAGACTTATAGTTGATTTAGATCACAGGCAGAAATAATCCCTCAGTAAAGTTATGTTCTCTTCCATCTCTGGTAGGCTAGATAGCTCCAGCCTTAGTTCATACCTATATAGTAGTACTTGGCTAAAAGCTACAGGAAGCAACCAATACACACCAAATTTTTACATTTCCTACTTTTTTCCTTAGCTACACTCTCAGTTTGGTATTGAATCTTGACAAGATTCAGCAAGTGACAGTTGGATCAAATATTTTGCTAGAGCATTATAAGGGTCACTATGTTTCCAACCAACAATATCTATTTCATCACTGCTCAATACCTGATCTTCACTAAGCCAATAACAATATTGGATGTTATTATATCACTCAAAATCCAGGTGCAATTTCATATTGATAAGGATGAGGTTTAGTTGCATAAAATATGAAAATGCAAAATAATCATGGTTTAAACATAGAACAAGGTGCTACACCTAAAGATGTGACTCAGTCAGATGTAGACTATAAGAAACACCTGATTTGTTTAACTATGAGTTCCTAGTATTAACATAAGCCTGAGAGTTTATGTCTTAATAAAAACACCCATGAGTGTTTTCCTGTATAGTTTTTAAAACTTTCCTCAAGTTGGAACAGGATTTGAGATGATGTATCTCATAAAGAGAACTCAAAAAAAAAAATTTACAACTATGTATTCCTGACTTAGAAGAACAACAAAAGTTGGCAACAGAAAGGCTGGGGGCTTAATCACATGAGCAGCGACACAGGTCACGGAAGTTGGGAAGAAGGACATGAAGGGGAAAGGAGAGGTGTCTGGGACCCATCAGTCCAGAATCTAACTACAAATTGCTAAGTTCCGAAAGAAAATCAGAGAGATGTGTGCTGAAATCAAAAATTTGTCCAGAGTCCTGCTGCCACTGATTTATTAAAATAACCAACATTTCTGACACTATGTACAAAATGGCAATGTACTAAATTCTTTATATACTTAGTTGATCTAAAAAAAAAAACCCCTTATGAGGTAGATGCTACTATGATTACCATTTCACAGATAAGGAAACTGAGACTTAAAGAGGTTAAATCATTTAACCCAAGGTCATAGAAAGTGGCAGAGCCAAGATTTAAACTCAGGTTTCTCAGAGACCAAAGTTAATCTTGTAACCATTACAGTACATTGTTCATGATGGACATTTGGGTTTTGTTTTTTTCCTAAAAGGAATGACTCTTAATCAGATTAACTATTCAGTACCAGCCAATCATTCATCACCTGCATAATCGGTTTGATTTCATCAGGAGGAAAGCCACTGTAGCTATAGATTATTAGTTGATAATTTTGAACCACATATTTTGGTCCTTCCTTCCTTGCCAATTAGGTGGTTATTACTGAGGTGAACTGCTCCTGGAGACCCCACCTCTCAATCATGTACTTCCCCAAAATTGAATATTTGGTTTTTAGCCTTGAAAGCATAGGTATAAAATGTCTTTCCGGATCCTGACCTTTTGTGTCATAGAGAACCCGTACCAGCTACTTTAGTGCCTGACACAGACAAAACAAAATTGTAACAAGTTAGGGACACTCGGAAGTGAGTGGCAGAGAAGTCACCGTGGTTTGAAAGTCAAATGTAATAATCCAGGGAAGCTTTTCCACAGGCGTTGTTAGAGTCTTCTACCCTATGTGCCCATAGCAGTATGGTATTTGTCATACTGCATTGTAATTTTTTTGTTTACAAGTCTGTCTTTTCTTCCTCCTTTAAGTTCCAAGAAGAGAAATATCTTATCTATCTTTTTTTCCATGTCCTTGTGACACAATGCTGACACAGTGCTGTTTAAAGCAGGTGTTTAATAAACATCTGTTGAACAAATGAATAAATCAATCTGCAGAGATACATGCCATTGAAAGATTACGTCAGATAACTTCTTGATACACCAAGACACATGGGGAAGATTTTCCAGGATATATAAGATTTCTACTGTTCCATCTTCTGCCAGGAAAAAAAGCATTTAAAAAATATGTATTAATAATACAGGCTATGTAGCAAATGTTTAATTGGCTTCTGATAGAGTGTAAGAAAGAGAGAATTCTAAGTGAACAAAATGGAAATTGATAGCAAGAGCTGAGATAGCAGCAAAACTTATGTTTATGGCACTGGGAGATGTGAGGGGAGTTAAGAAAACAGAAAAGTTACATGGACAAAGAAGGAGAACCAGGAAAGGAAGAAATATCTGGTCTAGTAGAGAGACTGATGGCAAAGACATGAAAAACAAATTTTAATAAAAGAAAAAACTAAAAAGAGACATCTTAGTAAACTGTAAAACTGATGATGGAGGAAAGAAATATATAAAAAAGAAAATGCACAAAAAGCCTAGAAGCCACTTGGTTTATAATTAACCACTTCTAAAAGCTTCTACAATCTATTCCCTCTGCCATTTAAGCTTTCTTAAAATCCTTCTCTTCCAAAAAGTCTTTAACAGGAGAATTGTAAGACTAGAAGAAATCTTAGTAATTGTCAAGCTCCTTCATTTCACGGATGTGGAAATCAAGGCCCAGAGGATGGAAGTTACTTCCCTCTAAGAACATGGATAGATCATTTTGGAGCCTGAGCCAAAATCAAAATCTCCATATATCCGGAATTAAGCTTATTCCAATAGATACTCATTTCCGTTTCCCATTTCTCCACATAGATAATGTCTCTGTCATCTGAATAAACTGAAAAATAAAAATTTATTTGTTTAGATAAGTCAATAAATGTTTCTGTGTGAAGCAAGAGGCCTAGGAAACAGAGATTATACTTTAATTGTTGTCATTGTTTCAGGACCTAGTACAGTGCATGGCACACAGTGGTTTTCTCTAAGATTTTTTACGATGGATGGATGGATGGATGGATGGATGGATGGATGGATGGATGGATGGAAAGATGAATGGATGGATAGACAGAAGGAAGGATGGATGTGCTCTTATGAGGGCTGCCACTGCTATCCAGATATTTATCGAATAGACTTACGTTTTCTGACTTACGTTTAGATGTTTTCTGATAAGAACTATCTGAATTCAAATTGCAATTGCGTATGGACAAAGAACCCAGGTTGTTTAAAGAATATTTAGTAAATATTAAATGATATTATTGACACTCTAAAATAAATTATAATTTCATTGAAAACCTAAGAACTGAACACACACAACTAGAAATAATTAGCAATACAGGACAATAATGTGGTAAATGATTATACAAGTAGTATGAACTATAAGTAGTGATTCTATGCTTTCTTTCTTAACTGAGACCCCTTTGAGAGTGAAAGGAAACCTTAATAATAAGTAAATTATAAAGGCTAGAGAAAGAATTAAAAGGAGAATCTGTGCATGCTATCAGTTTGTAGAAATGAGTTCACTATCTCATAAAAAAAACCAGACATGTCTTTCTACTGTTTTTAATTATGATATTTGACTTGAGTAAAATGTCTTTTTAATGGTCTGATGAAGGTATCCCAGAAATTTTTTTAATGATGGAAATGTTAATAAGGTTAGGTTTATACTCTTCCTATATAAAGTATGGTCCATGGACCAGTATCATCAGCATCACCTGGACACATGTTAGAAATGCAGACTGGCATGCCCCTATGTGGACCTACAAAGTCAAAATCTGCATTAATGAGGTCCTTAGGAGAGTTGTAGGCACATTAAAGTTTAAGAAACATAGGTCTATACCACATGAATTCTTTCAAAGTAATAACATTTATTTAAAATGTAAATATGCTTAATCTACTTTGCTCTGCTCCCCTTTATAAAATGCATTCAAAGTTTGTTTTCTTTTGCTTTTTAAGCCATTTCAGTGTCTAGAACTTTAATGATGACGACAAGGACTGTTTACAAAGAGAACAGTAAAAATGGGGATGAAATACCTATATTCCCGCAAAGGCACTCTCCATTTAGGATAGAATGGAAACAAACTGAAAGCCACATGAAAAGCTGCTCTATTCTGGTACAGCTTTAACTACCCAATTTTTGTTTTAAAACTTCTCTTGGTGGGAGGGAAAAAAATGATAGAAGAAACCATACTTGGAAATGTAAACTAACCCAGAAAATCTTCATTTTCATTCATTGTAAATGCATAACAAAAGGCTTTATCTTTTACAAGTTGAAGAAATATTAACATGCTATGGGGGTGCCTTATTCATCTTTTCTGTGACTATTGCTGGCTCCAGGCCGCATAAATTTGGTAATACTGGGCAAGGCCACAGCTGCATGCCAGCCTAAGGGGCATCTCTGTTTCTGCAGCCATTAATACCTTCTCCAATCTCCAGCATGTGTCACTGCACATGTGACCCAATGAATCCCCTGCAGAATGAATCAACAATAATGTGTGGAGCAATTAACATGGGAACACTGGGTCTTCCCAGCAGCCTTCTCACTCATGTTAATATTCGCAGCATATCCTGGGCAGGGTACTCCTGGGAATTCCGCTAATGCCCATTACCATCCCTGAGGCCCAGAACCCCAAGGATAGAGATCTATTCCCTTCCTTCTCAAGATGAATGTTGTGAAGGGCAAGAGGGAGATCTTATATGGCTCTCTAAAGCTGTAAGTCATTCAGTTGCATTCTTTTTTGCCTGCTGGCATGACAACTTTAAAAATTTACATTTCTGAATTTGTGGTTTAATAATCTTTGTTTCTAACTTCTGGGAAGAAAAATTAGAACAAGAAATATTTAAGTACATAGTGTGGGTTGAAATCAGGATAATATTGACTGAGTGCCCTCATGGTGCTCTCCTAATGTAAACTATTACCTGCCTCCTAGGATTTTATATTCCAAAAAGCATAGGCGAATGCTAAAACAATTGAGACTGTGATCCTGAAAGGCCACACAGACAAGATATTTCATAAGGAAAATCATGGAATCTTAGCCCTCAAAGAGATCTTTAGATCTGCCTTCTTCCTCTTTCAGGTATTGTCTATAAAATAATGATTATACCTGCCCTGCCTTAATCATATTGCAGTAAGGACCAAATTTGACAAAATGAGAGAGACTGTATTTGAAACTCTGCAAGCCAAAATAGCATATATTTTTTTAATGATATTCATTATTATTTTAAACTTAGAAAACAGGCTCAAATGTCTCAAATGGTGACTTGTCCACACCTGACTATGACTTAGTTCCCTTAGAGGTGATTGCCCATATGTGAGCTCAGCTGGAGATATATGGTCCTTTTTTTCACAAATACACTTTGTCCTTCCCTTTGCTCTACCCATGGTCAAGGCACATGTGCCTGCCCTCGATCATACAGAATACCTGCACTAAGGGCTATCACTAGAAAATGCAGTCTTGAACACCTTGCTGTCCAGTCCTGTGGCAAAACTGATTTTTGAGGAATAATATTTGTAGGCATTCCCTGAAGTGTATGTAAATGGTCTGCTGGACGCCTTAAAATTTACCCTTGGTCAAACTTGATCATCAAAGTACTATGTGTTTAGATCACAGGTATTTGCCTCCTTAGAGAACAAACTTAACTGAATTGTGTATCTATAGAGGGGTGATATTAGACCTAAAAAACCCTAAGAAATGCATCATTATTTTTAATACAGGCATTTTATTGATAACCCAATCTGCCATATTGCAGATTCCTTTTTGTAATAACGCATAGGAGAAACTTCCTTGGGGTTGCAGCTTCAGGAGAAACATAGCTTTTACTAAATAACTTTCTCTCTTATGAGCATCAGGACTAACCACATAACTGAGAGTGCTTTCCTCTTTGCACTAGCCACTAGGAAACTTAGCATCACTTTTGTTCAGCAAATGGAATATATTACTCAGTGATAATTTTATTCTTGCTTTAATTTACTTACTTTTCCCCCCTTTGACAATTTCTTTTACCTCTTTGTATAGTCTATATTTTTATCAAGCAGCTCATTTTTATAAATTAACTGAAGTAACTTTGTAAATTTCAGTTGCATGGAATTAAGTCCCTGGCATCATTGGCCAGTAAAGCCTCAAAGTCTTTATACCAACTACTTGTAGCAACTAGGCCTTAGGAATGATACTCAGCTATGATTTTCCAGAGGCATACATCAGTCATGAATGTAAACCAATCATATTTCCAAGTCCATGAAGTTGACAGGTTTTCATTTCAGAAGATGTATTTAGCTCCATAAGATCTCTTAAACTTATAGCCAGATATGGAAGGGTAAATAAGGCACTTTATTTTTGACATTTAGCTCTTGAACTCATCAACATGCAAAATAGTAAAATCTGGATCAGTTGAAATGTATCCTTTGGCTTTTGTGACAAATTGAACAAAGTGTTTGAAGTTTACTCTTTATTCTCTGGGTATATTAAACAAATGAAGAGTATAATTTGTAAGAAGGAATATTTGAATATTAAAGAGTTATTGCGTAACAACTTTTATTTTTATATGCATAATAAAATGCCATTAAATTATCTTCATAATCCAGCACTGCTCTGTAGAGCACTTAAAAATGCTGATTATTAACACTTCCTTTTGTTAAATCAATATTTGATTACTCTAATTAGAAAGTCTATCCTTGAAGGTGACAAATATGTATTCCCGGAAAATATTTTACTAGTTAAATCCTTTGTGATATGTATGTTCCTGACAATCATGCCAAATCCTTGGAATTGCTCTAAAATTTAAGAAATTCATGGTATGTGCCTTTTCTATAGTATTTGGAAATGTTCACTACTGCTTTGTTAAGATCATCTTCCTTGAATTCTGTAATATTGCATCCTCTTATTTCTCTTGCTCTCTCTCTTTTTAAGCCTCTGTCTTATCAAACATTTTCTCTTCCTTCTTAAACCCTCTATGTCCCAAGTTCAGCACTCAGTCTGGCTGCTTCTTCCTCATCACACTTGCTAGGGTAAATAAGCTTTCCTAAAGCATCAACGATCTTTCTTAATAGATGACTCTCCAGTCTGAATGTTCGCTTGCGTTCCAACCTCTAGGTTCAGGTTACCTACTGGATACTTGCACTGACACCTCAAATTCATTGCATCAGCCTTAATACTTACTGTCAATTTTGTTAGTGCTATCATAAGACTTAACAATAACAAAACATCTTATCAATTGTATATACTGCATGCTGCAAACAGGTACTTTTAAAAAAAACCTCATCTAATCTTCTGAACCATGGTATAGCTGGGTTTTACCAACTTCACTTTACCTATTAGGAAACATGGCAATGACAGAGGTATGAAAACTGGCCCTGGCATTTCAGCAAGTACACTGCAAAAATAAAATTCGAGCTCAAATCTGTCATGTTAAACTGCCTTCTAAAACTTATATCTAAAATTAAATTCTCTTAATTTTTTTCAAAACAAACTTTTCTATGTCCCTATTTTCACCTATGTTACTATAATTCTCCTGCTAAATATAAATGCTTAAAACTCTGAATACTTGTTTGGTCCCCCATTCTACTAATTACCCTTCATATCAAATTCATCAGTGAGTCCTGTAATGTTGCTTCTTCCTAATTTTCCTTTCTTTCTTCTCTGGTTCACACACTTATTCATTAAGTCTCTGATACACTGCTGTCCTCTCTGCTTCTAATTCCTGTGTATACCCTCTTCCCAAATCACACTTGATGAACCTTCCGGAAGGCAGTAGTTTTGTCATTCAGCTGATCAGAAGCCTTCAGCTGACCACAGTGTCTTAAGGTCTTTAGTTGGCAGTCTAGGCTTTCCACAATTCAACCCAATGTATTTTTTCCAATTTTATCAGCCACTGCGCCCAGCGTATATACTTCACTCCAATTTTCTTCTCTTTCATCCTCCCTGAAATAGGCATTTTATTTTCCTTCTAAACTTTTGCTCACACAATCTTTCCTCTTGAAGTAAACATTCTCCTCCTACCTCTTTCCCTTGAAACCCAAACCCAGCCTCTGAGATGATCCTGTGGTTTTTACCTTCCTCAAAGTTTGCCTACTGTATTTATTATTTGCATTACTCATTCAGCACAATTATATGCTGCCTTGTGTTGTAAAGAAAATTCTCATGTATGGGGGTGGGATGGGGAGGAGGGGAGTGTATCTTGCCTCTTGGTCAGATTTTGGGTTCCCAGAGAACAAGGATGGATTTCAAAATCTTCTATGTCCCTCAGAGGTTGAGAATGAGTTACCATGCAAATCATCTACAAACAATATTATATCCAAGAAAGCAAATTACTTTGATAGAGGAAAGGGTGGTTTTGGAATTAAGAATACCTGAATTCCCATTCAATCAACTGTGCCAATTCAGTCACTTAACGTATTTAGCCAAATTATTTAATAACATGAAGTTACTTTTTTGTCTACTTCATAGCTTATTGTGATGTTTAGTGAAGCATAGAGCATGTAGGCCAATACTTGGCATCAATGTGTACTGAAACATGAAACTATTATGGTTATTTGGTAACTGAAGTGTCACTTTCTTTTTAAGCTTTACAGGAGCATAAATAATTGGTTTGGGCCACCATTGTATCCATAATTGATTGACCTGAATAAATGTATAGAATATAAATTCAGACTACTTAGAATAAGCTTGTCTCAAATTTCTATATTTAATATCAAACTATTTGAAATGGTCCTCACGTAAACAGATGGTTCCCAAACACAGGTCTGCAAAAAAATGAGAAAAATCTTTTTATGATAATTTCTTAGTAAAACTAATGCAATTTAAAGAATTACCCTATATTTTGCAATCGTCAATCTCCTACTTTGTGTGTGGTGTGTGTGTGTGTGTGTGTGTGTGTGTGTAAAATTCCTTTGTTTTATGGAACAATGGTGGTAATATACAATAAAGGGCAGCTTTTACGGAGTTTATTCTGCTGTAATGACTTTCCTTAACAAAACAGAAAGTTGACAAACTAATGTTGATTTCCACAATATTTTAAAAAATGTTACAGGTCCCCGTTACCCTAACTGCTTAAAAACCTAAAGAACCTTTGTTTTAGAATTGAAAATTATCTGACTTATAGAAGTTCAATTACTTGTCCAAGTTCACATAACTACTGCAGAGAATTCAACTCTGTGAGAATTCAACTCTCTTAATTCTCAGAATACGTCTCATTCTTTCAGTGAAAAATTATCTTTTCTACTAATGGAAAGAGGAATTTATTTTGCATATGACTTCTGAAGAAAAATTATAAATTTTATTGTCTATAATAAACATTACAATCCTCCTAAAAGATGACTTTATCACTAAGTGAAAAAGATTTGATTATAACCTGCTAACCTTTAAAGGACTTTTAAAATATGTTTCCTAAATTTTTTTAATTTTATATTTTTTATTTATTTTCAAATAAATTTTTACTAAAATAATTTTGCTTACATAAAAACTCTGGAAAATACAGAAAATACAGGAGGATGGAATAAAAATCCTGTAATTCCAAAGAGAATCATGTTGATATTTTAGCATAATCTTGCTAGATATTTTTTGATGTACATTTATACATAGTTGAAATTATACTACATATGACTTTACACTTCCTGGTCCTTCCTTTTACTTATTTATTAATTTTTTTTTCAAAAAAATAAGTAATACATTCATGTAATTTAAAGTTTAGAAGGTACAAATGGATGTAGAGTAAAAAGTCTCCTTTGCCTTCTGTCCCTCTGTCATCCATTTCTCCTCCATAAAATAATTAACATTTTTAATTTAAAAAATTTTTGATATATGTATCCTTCCAGAAATATTTTCTGCATTGTGTTCAGATCTTTTCACTTAATATTAAGACATATGCATTTCCCCATCTTTGAAAAAACTTATTTTTAAGGGCTACTTAATATTTTATTATGTAGATATACCATAATTTAGTCACACTTATATTTGACATTAAAATTGTTTTCAATTTATAATTTTAGTAACTTTGCAAATCCTAGTGCTTAAGCTAAAAGAATTCATTGATCTTTTCATTTGAGAAAATATAAGATTTTGACAATAACTTTTCTTGAACAAATTAGTTTCATTTTACCTCTATTTTCAAAAATAAGTCTATTGTTAATTCTGCTAAAGCTACTCAATCAATCTGAATTGAACCAATCTTTAATCCACATGAACTGACCTTAACAGGATACAGTTAATACCTATCCTCTCATATTCCAGGAAGAACATTCCCCTGCTAAGTGCTCCTTAACAATTTATTGTAAGAATGAACTTTCCACTAGAATATGAATAAGATCTGAGGATCTTATATAAAGCATGATGACTATAGTTGGTAATGCTGAAATTTGCTAACAGAGTAACTGAAATTTGCTAACAGAGTAAAATTTAAATATTCTCCCCCAAAATAATAAACGTGTGAAGTGATGAATGTGTTAATTAACTAAATGAGGGGAATCCTTTCACAATGTATACATACATCAAATCACCACAATGTACACTTTAAAACTCTTATAATTTTATTTGTCAATTATATGTCTCTTCTTGATATGTCAATAAGCTAAAATTTAAGAGAGAGAGAGAGAGAGAGAGAGAGAGAGAGAGAGAGAGAGAGCTCACCAGTAAAGTGGATGGCATTTTAACTTCACCATCACTGAATCCTTTATATTGGGAGCTCATGGGTTCATAGTACTGTTGGCTAAAACTCCTTTTAGAGCTCTCTCTCTCTCTCTCTCTAGCAGAGAGTGGAGATGCATTCAAACATATGCGAGGACAAAGACATAGAAAATAAAGATGATGATCCAAGTAATAAACATACCCAAGAATAAATAAATGTTTGTGCTGCTTTCTGAGGACTGTGCAGTGTTGATGGGCTTAGTACTAAATGCTGAAGACATTAGTTCTTTGTGGATTGGTCAGAAAAGTTTGCTTTATTTAGAAGAAAATTCGTAGAGTTGGCCATGGATAGAGAAAGGAGAAGCTTCAGCAAAGTAGGGGATTTCCAACATAGGGGAAGGTACATGTGAAATTGAGCTATTCAGAGTAAGAAATCTGAACCTACACCATGCAGAAATTAGCATAGATAAAGAAGAAGCCCTGAAGGAAAGGAAAATATCTTATTGAAGATATGTAGTAAAGAGGAAGAAACATTGGCTGAATACAGATGGAACTGTCAAATATAAACCTTTCAGAAAAACAGATAAATCAGTGAGGCTTCACTGCTTATTTCTGTAATTCTCTCCCAACCAGCCCAACTCTCAGCCCCACTCTACCCCTAATAAATAAAGTCCATTTGCCTTGCCCCATTCATATGAAAAATTAACAGTTCTCCATTTGATGTAATGTATGCTTCCAAACCAGTCACATGAGATGCCCTGCTTCTAGTTAGCCGATTTTTGGCTTCCCTATGCAACAACCTCCAATCAGAGCACACCTGACTACTTCCCTTTTTCTCTCTATAAGCTTATATACTCTTGACTGCCTTTGAGTCTCTCTCCAATACAATAGATTGTGGCTAACTTCCTTGTTATAGGAAGCTCTGAACTGTTTTCATTTAGGTGGTTTTTTAATGTATTCCCATATCTCCAAAAGTAAAGCAGCCGAAACAATTGAAAAGGGGAATTTTGGGGGTCAATTTGGCTCCAATTAATCAAGTTATTACTATACTTTAACAGATTCTTTAATAATTTAAAAGGAACCATTTAAGGCAATTGACATACAAATTACCAATCATTCTAATGTGTCCAATAAATCAGGTCTCCTAAGGAGTTCTACTATATAACAATAGTTAGACTGGTTTCTATTTTATACATCCTTAACACTGAGCACACATGAGTTACAGACATTAAACTTATAAATGCCTAATACATATGACTTACAAACCTCATATATCTGTTAATGGCCAAGTGTTTGTATTCTATCTTCTTCAAACTGAACTGGGACGTCACCATAACCAATTAATATTAATGATTTGAACTTCCAGTTATAAAAAGTATAAGTTCTGGAGATCTAATAAACAACATGGTGACTAAAGCTAACAGTACCTTAAAGTTGCTAAGAGTAGGTGTTAAATGTTCTCACAACAAAATAATTGTATTTATGCGAGGTGATAGCGATATTAGCTAACCTTATGGTGGTAATAATTTTGCAAGATACATGTCTCAAACCATCGTGTTGTGTACTTTATGCTTACAGAATATTACATGTTAATTATATCTTAATAAAGCTGGAAGAAAATAACCTTGATGATTTCATTTAAAAATATTGCTAACATGGAATTTTCTACCAAGTGACATAGCTTTCCATTAAAAGATGAAACAGATATTTTCTGAACACACAAAAATGTCTGAATTCATCAGCATTCTGTAATAAATAAATATGAGTAATTCTTCAAGCAGGAGGAAAAATGATTCCAGGTAGATTAGAAATATAGTAAAAAATGAAGAGCAATAGAAAGATTAGATATGTGAATCTAAATAAATGTTAGCTAAATAAAACAATAATTATGACTTGGCATTTAAAATAGAAAATTAAAATATGAAGCAACAATAAAGATGGGATATGGAATAAATGGTACTGGGACATGGGTCAGTTGGTCATGGAATAAATAGTGTAAGTATTCTTAGGTTATTGCATTGTCCAGAAAAATAATAAAGGTATTGATAATTACACTCAGTTAAGAGAAAGACATAAGTTATAATGTCTAGGGTTGCCACTATATCTATTGTAAAATAACATGTGACTGAAAATAATAAGAATAATTTCTTTTAAGTTCTAAGTCTATCTGAAACAAATCAATGAAGGAAAGAAAAAGAAACATGGAACAGGCAAGCTAAATAGAAAATACTGAATAATATGGTAGCTTCAAAACCATACATATTATTAATTACCTTAAATGTAAAGGGACTAATACCCCAATTAAAAGACAAAGCTTGTTATAATGGATTAAAAAACAAAATCACTATTTTTAAGAGACATATCTAAAACATAAGGATACAGAAAGCTTAAAAATACAAAGATGGGGAGAAATTTATCTGTTATACAAACACTAATCAAAAGAAAGTTGGTTATAAGTATATTAACATCAGACAAAATAAATAAAGTTAAAAGCATCATTACTGTCTTTATAATGATAATATGCTTCATTTAGCAGGTAGATGTGACAGCTTAAACTTGTATGTACCTAATAAATAGCTTCAAAATATATAAAGCAAAAACTAACTGAATTAAAAAGACATAGATAATTCACATTCAGACTGGGAAATTCAAATACATTTGCCCAGCAACTGATAGAGGATTTGAACAACATAAATAGTAAAACAACATAAATAGTAAACTTTAATATAATATATCTATATATAAAACATATAGTTATAATACATTAACATATTCCTATATAAATACTATCATAACATATATTAATATATTTATATACTATGGCTATAAATAATATAATATGCAATGTATCTATAATAATTTATGTGTTATTATATAATTTATATAATAAATAACAAATTTTACATGTATAATAACTATACATAACGACTACAAAATACAGAGTCTTTTAAAGTACTACATAATATTTACAAAATTTGGGCATATTTGGGACATAAAATAAGTCTCAACAAATTTCAAAGAATTGAAATTCTATAGCTTATACACTTTGTCTATGATGCCATTAAGCCAGAAATCAAATAACAACAACAACAACAAAAACTAGAAAAATCCCTATATTTTGAGATTAACAAACATACTTCTAACAATTCATGGGGCAAAGAAGGAAACCACAATAAAAGTGGGAATATATTTTGAACTAAATGATAATGAAAATGTAAAATATCAAGACTTGTGAGGTGCAGAGGAATTTATGGGTTTAAATACATACATGTAGGAAGACTGAAAGTGAATGAATAAAGTCATTTAAAGAAATTAGAAAAATAACAACAAATAAAACCCAGAGTAAAAGGAAAATCATAATAGTAGGAGCTTGATGAAATAGAATAGACACTTCCAAAACAGAGAATGAAAGAAGTCTAAAGTTGATATTTTCGAAAGACTAATAAATTAATACAGCTGTGGCAAGACTGCTAAAGAAAAAGGAAAGAGGTCACACATAATTTGAAAAATAAAAAATGAGACATTACTACAGATCCTTTGAATATTAAAATTTTCTGAGTAACTTCGTGTGTTAAATTTGAAAATTTAGGGAAAATGGAGAGACTGACATAGGAAGAAATAGAAAACCTTAATATTTCTTCATTAAAAATTATTAATCTATAATATAAAGACTTCAACAAGACTATTCCAGGACCAGATGGTTTTATAAGCAAATATATATAAATAATAAAGAAAGAAATAATAGCGTTCATATACAAACTAAATATTGGAAAAGGGGAAGTAAATGCCATATCAAAACCTGACAAGGACATAAGAACAGAAAATTTCAAGCCAACCTTACTTATGAACATCAATTCGAAATCTTAAACACGTTATTAACATAACAATTTAACAATTTATAAGAAGGATTATGCATCAAAACCAAATTTAGGTTATTCCAGAAAAAGGAAATTGGATTAAAATTAAAAATAATTGTGTAAGTCAATGTTTATAAAATGAAGGAATAAAATTATATGATAATTTCAGTAGATGAAAACATTCAGTATCCATTCATGATTCAATAAAAAATTTTAGAAAATTAGCATTAGGAAAAACTTCCTTAATTGGATTAAATATTTACAAAATCACTTTAGCAGACATCATTCCTAATGGTGAAAGCTTTCTCTTTGTAATAAAAATCAAGAAATCATGTGCACTATCACTACTTCGCATTCAGTATTGCACTGAAGATCCTAAAGGTTGTGTCCATCACCTCATGGACATGCTGTTTATGTGCTTTGGCATCACCAAAACATTCACCAAAAATTCATTTTGAAATAATTCAATATCTGAAAAAAAGTATCAAAAATGCAACAGTACAATAATTTCCTAACTATGCTGTCCTAACCATCTGTTCTTCATAGAGCCAACATTTTTAAAAAAAAAAAACAGGTAAGATTATTATTGTACAACACACCCAGGATATTTTCATGAGCCACCAGACTCACTTGCCTCTTAGTGTCCCATTTTATGTTCCTCTTCCTGTGTACATTCCAACTTCACCACTTCTTTCAGAATCTCAAAGATGTGCTACTGCAACCTCTAAGCCTTTGCAGATCTTCCTGCAGCTTGGAACCTTTTCCTTCATCCCCATACCTAGTTCATCTTTCAGATTTTATCTCACTAGATTAGGTATGACCTAATGAAAAATGAAAAAAAAAAATCCCAATAGCAATGAGCACACAGAGCACCCAGATCTTGCTTTATAATATGATTCTTTAATGAAAAGAACCAGGATTTTCTAGAACTAGGACAGAAAATATACATGAGCCTGGAGTATCTAATAATATCAGAAAGTAAGGAAGTGCTCTTTCATGCTCTTTCTCTCCTTCTCTTTCTCTCTCCCCCGTGCCCACACACCTACAAACACATATACCCACAATGATCAGTATGTACTATAATTACAAATAAATAAAGTGTGTGCTATAATTCAAAGTATAAAATAAATATCTGTGAGTCCATATTAATATAAATGATTAAATATATCAGTTAGTGGGGGAGAAGAGACAAATATCTTATGCAGAATTTCAAATAATTTTTGTGAATACTATGCCCTCAAGGAAGAGAATGGCTCTTCATTCCTTTAAGTGTGGGCTCTTCATTTGTAACTTCCTCCCAAGCAGTACAGAATAGAAAAGGACCTGTAGAGGAGAGTAACTTTACAGTGGAGAAACCTGCCAAGCACTGCTTTAACCAAGTAATCAGGGTCAACATTGACACTGATAAGTCACGTTAATAGTATGTACCTTTGATTAAAGTAATAGGTGCAATTTACCTCTGTGGTCTTCCTTCCAAATACACATGACCCTCATATAATAGTGAAAAAAAAATCAGACAAATTCCAGTTGAGGTACAGTCTATGAAATATCGAACCAGTACTCTTCAAAACTATCAAGATCATCAAAAACAAGGACATTCTGAGAAAGTGCCAAAGCTATGAGAGCCTAAGGAGATACAATCACTAAATGTAATGTGGTGTCCTGAATGAGATCCTGGAACAGAAAATGGACATTAGGTAAAGAGTAAGGAAATCTAAATAAAGTAAGAACTTTAATTAATAATGTATCAATATTGGCTCAGTATTTGTGACAAATTACCTACTATTGTAAGATGTTAATAATAGGGTAGCTGTGTGGGGTATACTATCTTTACAATTTTTCTATAAATCTAAATTTTATTATTTAAAAGTTAAAGAAAAAAACAACTAAACAAGCCCTAAATACTGAACAGAATATGGTACACTCCCTATCTTCCATAACGTATTAAAAGTCTGTCAGGTATTGGCTTGAATATGGAAATATTATCCTTACCTAGGGAATGGGCGTACTGGTTTTTGTTGTATTATTCTTTTTGTCATTTTGAATGTCTACTATTTCATTTTTTTAAATGCTAAACTGTAAAGCAATTGCATGAAAGTCAGAATGTTGATTTCTCCCATGACAGCTTACTGAGATACTTTTTATGGGTATCAAATCATTTAAAAATAATTTTTCAATGATCTTGTTTCATATATCTAGAGTGTATGTGGGGTGATAGACACTGTTTCAGGGGAAACAACAGACCAGACTCATCTCCAGATTATATATGTGCACAGCTTCTTACAATTATCCTTGATTTATAATTAAGACATTTTTTTCTGACAATTTAATGTCTATATTCCAATAGATTATTAGCTGCCTAAGAGAAGGGATGATTGTATATACATTGATTAGCAAGAGGCCTGGCACGCAAAAAGTGGTCAATAAATATTTATTGAATAAATGGCTGACAATAACTTAAGGGTTCAATGCTCAGAACCTAGAGTGATCTGAACCCGAGTATTAATTTTAAGTTTTCTCACTTACTAGGAATGGAGACAGTAATAGCACCAATTCCAAACAGTGCTTTATGGATAGATGAGCTAATTTAGGGTTGTTTGTAAATGTTAGCTATAATTTTTATTAGGCACTTGTTGAACTGAAGGGATTAATATTTGTAAAGTGCTTATAATAATAGTTCACAACATAGGATAAGTGCTTCTTATTTGTGTTTATTTTTTTAGATGTTGTTGTTGACCAAATTAAACTGCACCCACCTTGCACAGTGTGTTAGGGATACTCTTTGGAAATGCTTCTACATCCTTTGGAAAGAAAAAGCGTAAAATATATACTATAACTCCTCGTTAGTTGAAAATATATTACCCTAGAGTAAGTGATAATTCAGAAAGGAAACTTGTCTGAACACCTTTGTAGCATTTATGAAGAAATAAAACACTTTTGTAGTACAGAAAAAAGGAGTACCATTAAATCATTTAAGAAAATGGTTTTAAAACACTTTGACAATACCATTCACATGTAAGTAGCAATCCAACATTGCAAGGGTTTGTTACCCATCTCACAAACACTGGTTTTCAAAATTTTTTATCTCAAGCAAAGTTTAAGAAATATATTTTACATTATGTCCTAGTAATAACATACACGATGTATATATGTGTGTATATATTTATGTGTGTATATATATACCCATGTTTGTATAGGCATATGTCTATGTATGCATATATATAAATATGTGTGTGTGATGGAAACAGTAGTCATAGTGAATGATGGATACACACTGATTCTTTTTCCAAGCCCATTTCCTTCTATCCATTCAATCCTGTCTCATTTAAAAAATACTTGTCAAGATCTACTAAAATAATCTAAAGATGCACTAATGGTTTGAAATCTGTAATTTGATTTAAAAGCCACAACAACAACAAAGAAACAAAACTGTTCAAACCAGTACTTTTCAAATTTTAGCATGTATCAGAATCACCTGGAGGACTTATTAAACAGATTGTTGGGTGCCAATAGGTGGGTGGTAGGTAGAGAATTTTTACTTCTAATAAGTTTCAAAGTGAATCTGTTGCTATCTGTCTGGGAACCACAAATCGAGGACCTCTGCACTAAACAATACTAGTGATTGAAAAAAATCAAGCTCTGATGCACGTTTCTACATGCTTGTGTGGCTATAGCTTTATTTTCAGATTCATTTACTCTTTACACTCAACCTCCACCTGCTCTGGTCCTGTGCTAATTCTGTGTTCTACAGTTTTTGGTAGACCTAGTATTTCTGTTTTCCTCACCATCCAGATTGTCCACACTCATCTTCTGCGTAGTTGCTCTTTCTTATTCATAATCTCTCTCTTGTAAAGGCAAGAAGATAATGAGGTTACTAGGTTCTTCTAACCTGAGTGGCAAATTTAAGTGTCCATCACAATAACTTAAGGGACACTTACATTTGATGGATTTTCAGGAATCCAAAATGAATTAGTTACTGCCCTGGTGTAAAGTCAACTAATGTCATGATAGTCCCTCCTGGATGTTTACTTTTTATGACTTTTGGTTATTTCTCTTTTCAGAGGTGGGGTAATACATAGTGTTAAAAATGAAAAACTTACTGCATCTTAATCAGTTACTTTAACCAAAAGAAAATACAACAAATACATATTACAAGGATTCTTTTGGAAGAGTTACCATTAATTAAATAGAAAAAAGAACTACAGTTATACTCTAAATCTAGTTGGAAAGAAAATTACCCTTGATATAGATGAGGTTTGGGTAATTGGTGGAACCTTAGCCTAAGAAGAAATTGGTGAAATCAAATATGCAGATATCACTAGCGCAAAGAGATTGGATAAGTGGTGGCATTTGGCCAGGAAATAGCAGTGTGGCAGCTGGATTAGGTACTAGCTTCCGTACAAAAGAGAGAATAATAGTTGGGACCAAGATGGATGCAGGCAAGGAGAGGCTGCCAGTTGAAATGGGGAAATTGACTATTCAGCCATGGAAAGAAGCAGCAGCTGAAACCAGGAATCAGAGTTTATTGGTTGTCTGGGGAAAAAAAGGGGTGGGGCACTGGTGTGAAATTTAAGCTTTCAGAGAAGGAAAAGTTGGTTGGCTCCAAATTCGGAAAAGGGCCTAGCATCTAAATTCATCTCATAACTATGCTCTTTCTTCTGCTTCTCAGGCTTGACATTTTCTTACTTTCTTTGGAGTAGTGTTGATATGGAATTTCCTCCAAGTCTTGGGGAGTGGATACTCTATAACAAGAATGGCATTTAATTTCTTTTTGAGCACACAGTGTACAAACAAACAAAAAAACAAAGAAATTTAGTCATTTTTTTCATAAAAAATACAGTTAAAATTATGGGTTTGGAAGAGGTAGCCAAAATAGGTTATGCTTTTGGGGTGCAAAATTGGTGAAGCGAAGCTTTTCCACAGTCATCCAACCTCAAAATGCCTTTGGCTCTGAGAGTAGTAGTTTCTACGAGATCTTGGCTTCTTTTGTCTTTCCAGTCCCATCCCCCATCTCTCTCCTGCGCCTTGGAATTCAGATGTAGATGAAATGCAGATTGTTGGGGGAATGGAAGAAGTCACCAGTTGGGCTTTTGAACGGGAAAAGAGGAGAACCTCTAATTTAATATATTAGTCATTGTTCTACGATAGGGAAACAGCTTTGACTCCGATTTCAAGAGTCTAATCTTGAGTGGTACTGAATATCAATTACTGATTGTTCGGATAAATTTGAAAACTGATTTCGGTTGTTTTCCACCAGTGGCTCACCTCAGGTAAGAGTTGAAGCTTATTGATGGTACGTGTGTAGTATTTTAATTGCATGTGTATGTTATCTCGCTTGTTGATTTCCATAATCTTTAAGATTTATATATTTTACTAGTACTATTGTGTTGCCTATAGTTTTGGTACAATGCAACTATCTTTTTTGATGAGTTTAGGGGATGTGACTTTACTTTTATTCTCAATTTACTGAGAAAGTATTTTCATAGCACCCTCACATGTGGTCATGGTAACTACTGCAGAACACTATTTCATAAAAGGTGATATAAATTCTAAGCCATTAAATATACTTAAACATATTTACTTCTATTATGAGCACTAATAAAATGTTATTTCTATTAAAAAATGAGGGAAGGAAGCAGAATTTGTTTAAAAGTAAGACAAATTGAACTAATGAGATAAAACATAAACATAAGCAAAATAGCATTCAACAAATCAGTGGGAAAGCAGATGAGAGGAACAAAGTGGACAATTGAAGACTTGCTCAGTAACTCAGTTACTAGTAGGATACCTTAGTACCAGTCTCTTCTGCCAGTGTTCTGGATTAAGATGGAAACCAACTAATTGTGAAAGGAGAGAGGTAGCTGGAGCTGAGCTTAGAATAGTTACTCCTACTTTGTTATGGAGGTGACCTCTACCCAGTGGATAATCTTAATGTCGATGGATAATTATATCATTTTAAATAAGCCAGGTCATCAGAATTAAAGATCCATGTAAATTGACTTTTTGGAGTTAATTTTTTTTACACTGTAATCCGCCCCCCCCCCTTTTCCCCACAATGAGAGAAGTCATCTTACTCTGTGACTGCATATATCTCAAATGTACTAGCTTAATCAGTATGGTTGTTGTGGATATCTTTCTGTCTTGTTTTTTCCCTTCTCTCATTAACAGTGGTAGTATTGGAGACTTTAGAGATGATATACTTAACATTACAATTCATTAAGCACATGGTGGAGCAACTTGTGAATGCTTAACAAATTCAGTATTTATGCTGGCCATGAGAAAAAGAAATGTTTTTTATATTTATACTAATCTATCATTGTATATAGGTTTATATGTGAGATGCATTTATTTTATATTGAAGATCTTTTTTCTTTATATTTTACTGTGCTTGTGTGATTGTTAACCATTTCCTGCAAGTATATGAGCACTTTTTTTGAGTAGTGTGTGCCTACTGCTTTGAGATTTCTCAGATAAAGTCCTAGTCCTTGCCTTCAAAGAGCTCACAACTTACATTGATGAATTTGTGTGCCTAGAGAGACAATAATCAAATGCAGCAAATAATGAAATTAAGAGGAAAAAGGTGATAAAATTTGGAGAAAGGAGTGAGATTTGGTGTGGCTGTCAGAAAGAGAACTTAAGAGAGCCTTGACAAAGGAGGTGGGGACTTTAACATATGATTCTGTTGTTAAAGCATTTAGTAATGGGAATTGGATGTGTGCGCATCGGGCTTTATTATGGATACTAGAATTCCAATTTACTGAGCAAAAATTTATTTTGTATGTAGAGGACGGAGCCAGGGGCTGGAGTGTCAAATTGATGATGAGATCTGGGAGAAGTCTTGAAATGGAAGTGAGAGAGGAGTGGATAAAACAGTTAAAATACACTAAGATAATTGCTGCAATGGAGCATGCCTTAGTGCTTCAAGAGCCACTGGAGAGAGATTTCTAATTTTGCCCTGGAAATCAGAAGGCTATGCTTTCGAGGTGACGTCGGAGCTGGAGTTTAAGGTTGAAAGGGAAGGGGCGTGCAAAGGCAGAGGGATTTGCTGATAGAGGACTAGCATAAAGAGAATGGTGATTCGACCTGAAGTGACTTAAGAGCAAGCATTGGGCTCGTTCTTGGGCTTGGGGAGGGCAGGAAACTCAGCGGGGTCTGCGCAAAGATGTGGGTTTGTTAAACTGTATTTTCGGGCACCATCGAATGGGGTTTTAGCAAGAAAACTTGTGGGAGGAGCCTGGTGACTGGGAGGTCGGTTAGGAACTAGAGCTAGACGAGCACCAGGAATCAGGTGGCAGAAGATGCATTGGGAGAAAAGTAGGATTTGACGGTGGCTTCCAGGTGTACGGGTGGGAGATAAAGTGAAAAAAATGTCTCTAGTGCCCGGTGGAGAAGTTCCGCTGAGTTCGGCAGGAAGGTTTGAAGTTGCTGGCTGTTCGGAGAGTCAGGCCAGGAAGCCCCTTCCACATTCCGCACGGAAGGAGAAGGGAAACGTCCAGTCTCCTGGCAGGTGTGCCTTGGAAGCTAGCCATGCTGGCCGTCCCCTTTGCTCATTTGCCCTGTGAAGTGGAGGAAGGACCAGCCCATCGTTGTTCTGACCCAGAGAGCCTGTTGGGTAGTTTCTTGCACTGTTTCTCCTAAGAACCACCAGTGACAGCTTCGTTCCATTAGAACCCAGACCTCCCTGGAGTCGATTCCGGCCCTTCTTCCCAGCTCCCCTTCCGAATAGGTGGACGCTCCAAGAGGAACAGGGAGGCCTGGCGTGGGGGAAGCTGCGGGCAGAGTGAAGGCAGCCGCGCCCTCGTGCCGCCCTTGGCCTCGGCCTGCCGCGAGCTAGCCTGCCGGAGCGCAACGGGCCGCATCGCGGGCCACGTGGTCCGGGCTCCGGGTCTTGGCGGCCGCCGCGAGGGAGATGGGCACGTGGTAGGGCAGAAGGTTCCACCTGGCCACGCCGCTAGCCTTCTGCAGGCTGGCCTGGCCCGGGACGGCGACCGCGGCGGGCGCAATGCTCTCTCCAGGAGGAAAGCTATGCATTTGCCCGTACAGCCGTTGCCGTCGGGGCGGTGGGCTACAGGCACGGGCCGGTTCGTCCCCACGGCCTCCTATTCACCTGAGGGCCTGGGAATGCCTGCCTCAATGGGCACCAGGCCCCAGGCCCCTGCACCCACGTCGAGGCGAGTCGGCGGGTGGCGCCACAGAGGGGTGGGACCTCCGCGAGGGGACTTGGGGAAGTCAGAGCCCCGCCCACCGCCCTCGCGGCCCCGCCCACGGCTCGCCACGACCCCGCCCACAGCTTTCTCGCCACGCCCCTTCCTGCCGGCTAGCTCCCTGAGGCCGCCAGCCCTCCTCGGCCGCGAGCGGAGCTCACTACTCCCCTTGGCCGCCCCGCCCCGCCGGCGTCCCCTCCTCTCCTGTGCGGGCGGCCGGAAAACCCGGAGCGGCGGAGCCCGTGCGGCCGCACTGGGCATGCTCAGTAGCCAGGGCAGGTTTTTTTTCTTTTTTTTTGGTCGCAAGTAGGAAGCTTTTTGCACTACACCGGAGAGGGGAGCCACGGAGCCAGCCGCGCTGCCGTGCACCGCCGCTGCGCCGCCCCAGCCCGGCCCGGCCCCGCGGCGGGGCGCGATGAGCCCGAGCCCAAGCCGGCCCGCCGGGGAGTGAGCGCGGGGCGCGGGAGGGCGCGTTGCGCAGCTGCTCCTGCGCACAACCCCGCCGCGGCCGCCGGCCCGCACTGGCAGTGAGTGTGAGAGGCTCGTCCGTGCTGAGCTCCCGGCGCCGGGAGCGGGAGCAGGAAGCGCAGGCCACGCAGGGACCCAACTGAAACAAAGTGTCGGCCGCCCAGCGGCGACGGCGCCTCACCCCAACCCTGCCCCTCCCGCCTGCCCGCAACTCCGCTGCCCACCATGGCTTCCGAGGAGCTGTACGAGGTACCTCCCCTCCCCCTCCGGACCCTCCGTCTGCCCCGCCTGCCGCCCCTGCCCTGCCCCGGCCCGACGGCCGGGCTCTGCTGCGGGCGCCCGCGTCGCCCCCTCCCCTTCGCGGCCGCAGTTTGCTGGACGGGAAATGTGTGCGAGAGGATCCCGAGCCACGCTGCCGGGGGGCCCGGCGGGCGGGGGTGCTCCCTGGAGTTGTCGGGCTCTTGGGAGGGGGGGGGTCCCCCGCAGTGGGGAAGTATCGCTTGCACGAGTGACTTGCTTAGACTGAGCCCAAAGTGTTCTTGGCGACAGTGATGAGTGTGAAGCCCCCTTTACCGCTTGGCGGGGTCTGTGGGCGGTGCGGGGGTGTTTTTCCTGTCCGTTTAATAGAGCCTTTTAGAGAGGGTTTTGCCTTGTGCTTTGGGGGGGGGGACGAGAGGAAGAGTGCTACTGTCTTTAGACTCTGCTTCTAGCCAGAGCGATGCAAAATATCTCACTGAAAATGCTGAACATTGACCACATGCTTTAATTAGGTTAGCATTGTGGCCAGAGCCAGGAAATTTAAATTTAACGCTGATACACCGTCATTCATTTGCGCCGCAGCGTTGCAAGTAAGAAGGGGCACAATCAGAACTCTTAGTTATGGGCAGTGGTTTTGCCAGCTTCAACTTCAAGTTTTGGAGTTATCAGTCTGGATCTTTAGACATATTTTGTATCCCTCGATGTAACTTTTTGACGTATTGCAAAGTAGACTTCCTGGGAGTGCAGAAGCTTGGAAGGCTTTCTGTTCTTTTGGATAAATGATTCTTCCGCTTCATATATATTCATAAATAGGTCTTCATAAGAGACTTAAGACTTCTGGATAGTCTCTGGATTCACCTTTATGAGGTGTTTAGGGACCTGAGTGTTTAGGGACTTAAGTAAGCGTCTGTAACAAGTAGAGCCCCTTGGCCTTTGTGAGCGAATCCTTAATAAGTACCAGGTGAGCCCTCTGAGGTGTCTTGTGGATCTGTTATTACTATTGGCACAGAATGGAGCTCTATTGCCAACAATGATAGCAACTTTTTGGTGTTTTTTAAAAGCAAGTGTTTGCAAAAGTTCTCAGGAGGAGAATTAATGGTGAGGTTGTTGCCTCCCCTTAAATTGTATGTGGTCAGTGTACCTTAAGCTGGCACTGAAAATATTCTATTCAATTCAACCATTTTACACAGTAGCAGTGCCCTACTGTATTCAGATACTATCTTGGGTCATTTGGGTATGTAAAGAGGGGAAATAATATTCCTGTTTCCAAGAAGCTTCTAGGAAGGTAAGCGTTGTGTGTGTGGAACGGCCAGAAATAGAGGCTCAGATGCGGAAAGTATTCCAGCCCAAGAAATACAGTAGGGAGAGTACACAAAATGAGGATGTGAGGGGTTTTGGTTTCTACCTTAGATTATTCTTTGATAGTTTAGGCTTGAGTAGTCACTGTGTTTTGTTCATTTGTTTATAATTACATTATTAGTGTTTGGGTGAAGGTTGCACCTTATACGTAAGTTGTATCTTATGTGTATAAAGATGATCCCGAAAACAATTCACTTAAGACTAGTGTATAATGAACTAAATTTAGTTCTTTGCTTTTTCTGTGTCTTTTACTCAGTACTCACTACTTACCCAGTGGAATTCATTTATCAGTCACCTTTTGTACAAAATTTCTGTTCATTCAGCATGCTTATTGAATGCCCATCCTGTGGAGGTTCCATGGGGAGAAAGGGAAGTATGAGAATGGCCTTGCCTATTGAGAGGAAATAAGTACACTGCAAAGGAATGATACACCTGCACAGTTGAACTTTTGATTCTGGGTTTTGTTTTAGTTTTGAAAAAAAGTTATTAGGAGTATAGTTGAAGTGATAATAAATAATATGGTAGGTAGTATCTTTTAGGGTGTTTTCTAAGTTCTCCTTTACTTGTAGGCAACACTCTATGTTATGATTGAAAGTTGATATTTGAAAGTACTGCATAGTAGTTCAGAGCCTGGATTTGGAGTCAGAAAACATAGTTATTGATTTCTGATTCTGTCACCTTGGGTAAATTAATCTTGAAGGCTCAATTTCCTCATCTTTAAAATTGGGACCAAGGTTTATCTCATAGAGCTGTGTAATTCAAATGAAAAAAAAAATGTTAAGCATACCCCATTATTTCCATAGCGAACACTCAGTAAGTGATGGTTATTATTGTATTTTAACAGATCTAACATGCCTTCCTGAGGCCTGGTTTGATTTCTAAAGATACAGAATTGTGTTTTTTAATCAAGGCATTATTATTTATGATGCAGAAATGATAGGCAGTTGTCAATGAACACTGCACAGACAAGCTGTTTGACAAGGCTGGGGAGAGCGCAACGTTACTTTCGTAGTCAGGTCATGGGACATTAGTTGCCTAGTTTTGTCCAGTTCTGCCTGAATTAAAAAAGAAGTTTCATGTTTGGCCTCAAACCCTACAATTGGATATATGACAGAAGAGGAAGCTCAAAGCCTTACTTTTTGAAATAATGTGATATGGTAAGAGAAAGGGTCTGCAGTAGCTATGTGAACTTGGGCAAGTTAAGCCTTTCCTAAGCCTTTGTTTTTTCACCTTAAAAGAGATCTCCAACACTTAGGATGGTGCCTGGTATTAGTACTAGGTCCTTAGTAAATGTTTAAATAGTTGTTATAATTATGCTTCCTGAATGAAAAATGAGGCATCAGAGCTAGACTAGATGGGGGTGGGGAGGGGACGAGAGTTAGCCTTCCAAAATTAGAAGAACTACTGTTAGTTGAAGGGTAGACTGGGTTTACCCCCTGCTTCTCCAGCAGCTAGGGTTAGGGAAGACAGATTTTACTTACACATGCTAAGAACTTAATAGCTTTCATAAAAAGACAAGCATCCTTTAGATTAGAGGTCCACAAACTTTATGTAAAGACTTCTACATAATTAGGCCAGATAATTCATATTTAGACCTTGCAGGCCATGCAGTCTTTGTTGCAGCTACTCAGCTCTCCACTGTAGTTCAGAAGCAACCATAGGCAATAAGCTATACCTAAGTGGATGATCGCTGTGTTCCAGTAAAACTTCAGGTACAGTAAAATTCTAATTTCATATAATTTTTTTTACATGTCATGAAACATTCTTCTTTTTTTAATCACTTAAAAATGTAAAAACCATTCTCAGTCCATGGGTTCTATGAAAACAGGCACTGGGCTGGATTTGGCCTCCATGTCTTAATTTGCTGACCTTTGCTTTAGATAATCTACTGTTCCAGAGCAGAGGTTTACCCTGGGGATGGGGCATATGGAAGGTGGAGTATGGAATAATTAAAGGCCTTATGCTCTAATCCCAGTTCTAGATTTAGAGCCAGAAGTTTTATGTTCCACTCTTGCCTTCAATACCAGGAAGGGAATTAGCCATGTGTCTTGTAAAGTAACTGTCCTGAACTGCAGTAGTAAAATGGGAATGATGATAAGTAGTACTTCAAATAATTGTGAAGCTTAAATGACATTATCGTGTAAAAGCAATTTTTAGTTAATGTTATACAAAAGTGTTAAGTGGTGACATTATTGTAGGAAACATCTTTATTTTCTTCCATTCTTAATTACAGGGGAAGCAAAAAAAACGCACCCCTTTTTTGTAAACCCTGAAACCAAACTTGTTTTTCTTTGATATTTAGGATTTCAAAGCATTGAGTAAATTGAGTTTATCATGAAAGAAAATTGAGATCAAGAGGACCTTAATTTATCTAGTTGTCACGTAACTATCATAATGGGTCCAAATAAAGAATCGATGCTGTAATAACATAGAGATGCATTCTTCTTATTTGTATATCTTAATTCCTTTTTCCTCAGTGGAGGTAAGATTTTCCCTTGAAGTACTATAATAGTAAATTTAAATTTCAGTAAGATCTCAATGATCTACTCTTGGCCTTCTGAGAAAATATTTATCTGACACCTGTATGTTTTAATCAAAAATGCAAGTAAGCTTTTAAGAATGAAATTCTCCCTGGCTTATAAAAGTGTCTTAAAGTTTATTAGTTTGGAAGGGTAATCAGAATTTGGAGGAAAAAAAAGTCTTGAATCTCCGTGCTTTAGGATGAGATTGTTCCTTTCTCTTCTGCACCACAACTTTATGTACATTGACCAAAAGTACAGTTAAAAATAAAATCTGCATGTGTAGTTCAAATGAAAGTCACAAAGATCAGGAGACCTTCTATGGATATTGGTCAAGATAAACCAGCATCTGTTGTGTGTGGTAGAGCTAGTTCTTAAAAGATTGAGATCACCAAAATAAGCAAAGGAAAAGAGAGTAATTTAACTTCTGAAGTTGATTGAAGGGAAACAAAGTCAAACGTGTGTGTATTTTGAA
Source organism: Eonycteris spelaea (assembly GCA_003508835.1). Lineage (NCBI taxonomy): Eukaryota > Metazoa > Chordata > Mammalia > Chiroptera > Pteropodidae > Eonycteris > Eonycteris spelaea. Next base: position 1,102,508 of record PUFA01000211.1, on the reverse strand, counting down.
AAATAACACATTATCTTAAGTGTGAACCCCTAATGTTATTCATTTGCTTGAACGGTGTAGGCATCTTCTGTGCTTTTCCTTTGAATTTGCTTTCAATTCTTGTGTACTAGAATGTCTTTTTTTGTTCTTGCTGTGGTATCTAAGAATCACTAAAATTTTCCTTATGCTCTATAATGGTTTTAACCATCAAATGTATTTTTATGATATATAAGGAATACTTTATTTGCAGCATTCTGATTCACAGTTTCAAATATCTGTGATACACAAAGCTAGTATGGGTTAAATTTTTGTGAATAAGGAATAATAGTTTTTATATTGTGTATGTTTTCAGGTGCAACAGCATCGTCTTGGGTACTTTTAAAAAACATTCTTCTGGTCAAACCATGAGAATGTAGTTTTCAACATTTGGATGGAGGCAGGAATCTCTGTTTTAAAAAACTGCTTTTTGGAATGTGGGTAGATTTAGGAGCCTCTGGTCTTTATTTCTGACACTGAGGCTACAAGTTGAGGTTGGGAGGGACTGGGCTCTGTCTCTGCAGAAGAGGCGCCCTGGGTGCACTAGACTGGTCCTTTTTGCAAGCTCTTTGACCATTGCCAATTATTAACTGAGTCATTTCAGGAAGAGAGTATTAAAAATGCTCAGTAATTAACAAAGGGTGTTATACTTTTTATTTTCTATCTTCATTGTACGGCTTACTCGTCTACCAGATTGTAAGATTGGTGCTTACAATCTTTAGGAATTTTTTTTCTGGTCATTATTTTCCACAGCTCAAATATTAACAATAGTTGCATAATGGGTGAATCACACATTAATAAAAGAGTGAATTATAGGAATGACTCTATACTTGATTCCTTACCTCCAGGTTCCTCCTCACCCAAATATCATGCCCTATGCTGTTTCTTTTTATATTTAATTCCTCATTGGCTTACATGGTTTCAACTCTAGGATAAACTTCTAACTTTACTATTTCCCTTCATGTTAATTCTCTTCAGGTTAAAAAGCTGACCAAGGCCTTTGGGGTTTCATTTTTTCTGGGGAGTCTGGGAAAGATCTTTCTTGGGTAGAGGACCAATAGCTTTCACCTGTTTCTCAAAGGGATCTATGACCCCAAACAAGTATTAGAATTGTTCTTGACACCTTTGAGTTAGACTTGACTTTCACTGTCCTTCTTTGACTACTTTGATATTATTTTTGGCAAACTCAGCTCTGCTCAAGTTAGAGCCTACAGTGAAGCCATATTAAAACCTCATTGATTGGGTTTGGACATTGTATGTAATTTCCAGTCTTTAGGTGTCTCTTGAAGTTATACATACGTAAAGTCTAAAGTTAATCATTTTAGCTCCTACTGATAGTACAATTAGAATCCTTTAACTCTGATCCACCCCTAAACTCAAGCTATTATCTTTCATCTTTAATTTCCATGAATAAGACCTCACACAAATAGGATATAGTTATTCCATATAGGCAATATTTGTTTAGATTATATCTATGTCTTTACAGTTTCTTTGATCATCAGTCATATGTCAGAACTTCTGAAATGATTTTTTTCCTTCTCAGGTATATTCTTTAGAGACTTCTTTAGTGAAAGATTATGGGTGGAAAAGTCTAGTTTTTTTTCATTATCTTGAAATGTCTTTATTTTGTCTTCATTTCTGAAAAATGGAATTGATTGAAAATAAAACCAGTTATTTCTTTCAGCATTTTGAAGATATTCCATTATTTTATGGCTTCTTCATAATTCTTTAGGAAGTGGTTGTTAGTCTAGAAGTAGTTACTTTGCAGGCAGTCTGTCTTCTATTTCTGGTTGCTTTTGAGATCCTCTCTTTGACTTTGGTGTTCTCTAGTTTTATTACATGTGTGGACATTATTATTAATAAGTTCAATATACATTGTGCTTTTTTGGATTATGTGCTTCATTAATTCTCAAAAAAATTGTTTATCATTTTATTATCAAATACTGCTGCTCTTCTATACTCTTCTGAAATTCCAAGTTGTCATTTATTAGATCTTCTCATTCTCTCCTCTCTTACTCTCTCATTTCTCTTTATTTTTATTTTGTTCACATTCTGGGTATTCCTTGGACCTAACTTCTGGTTCACTAATGAGCAGTGTCTAATTTGCTATTTAGCTTATCCATTGAATTTTTAATTTCAACAATTGTATTTTTACTTACAAATATTCTGGGTTCCCACCCTGTTCACCCTATAATAGATATGGGAATAGAAAATGTCTTTAATTTCTGCCTTATTTCCATTTATAATGGGCTCTGCCTTGTGAAATTTTCAAGAGGTTGATAGTTTCCTAGCATTTGTTAATGATGCTCAACAATGTTGATAATACATCATGAATTCTTTGGTTAAAATATACCAATTTTGCATCAGTAGCTTACTGTTTAGGATTTCAGGTTATTACAGAGTTGAATACAGTAGCCATTTCTTATTTTAGCATGTAACCTATTTGGAAGCTTTAGCTATTTAGAACATACTAGGACAAAGACAAAAAAAAGTCGTCTTGGCTTGTGAAAAGGTGTCATACTCTGTACACTTTGAACAGTACCAGGTCTCTCTTGGAGACTTTATTTTAGGTATGATATGCTTGGATTTAACTGACTTTCTTAGTATGTTAGAAACAGATATTTGGTAAGGGAAAGGGAACATCCAGAGGCAGTGAATTGACATTAATAAGTTTGTTCTTGAGATGAGCTGGTGATTGTACCTCTTGGTCACGTATCACAGGGGCTCATAAGCCCCATAGAGCATCTGAAAATAATGTTTATGAAAAGACGTATGTTGAAAAGAGCTATCAAAAATGGGTTTGTTCATTGAAGCGTTATTTATAATAGCCAAGATATGGAAGCAACCTAAGTGCCTGTCAAAAGACAACTGGATAAAGAAGATGTGGTACATACAATGGAATGTTATTTGGACATAAAAAAGAATGGAATCTTACCATATGCGACAACTTAGATGAACCTAGAGGACATTATTCTAAGTAAATAAGTCAGGCAGAGAAAGACAAATACTATATGATCTCATTTGGGGCATCTAACGTACAAAATAGAACAAAGAGACTCATAGATACAGAGAACTGTTTGTTGCTCAATGGGAGGAGGAGGTTAAGGGGGCTGGGTGAAGAAATGGAAGGAATTAAGTACCAATTGGTAGTTAAAACATAATCACAGGGGATGTAGAGTACAGCATAGAGAATGCAGTCAATATTGTAATAACTATGGTGCTGGTGGGTACTAATCAAGTAGATCACTTTCTAAATTATATAAATGTCTACCTACTATGCTGTACATCTGAAACTAATACAAAATAATACTGAATGTCAACTGTAATCAGAAAATAAAAATAGTAAAAATAAAATACCAGGAGTTTATAAAAATGGTTTTAAAAAAGTTTTGGTATGTGACAAAATTAAGCATTTTTATGGTATGCTTTTCAAAGTTTCCACTAAAGTGTTTCTGACAGCAGAAGAGAGCAAGTTTCCTCATAAGGAGATAGAAGTGGGAGGGAGGATTGCAAGCCTGTCCTGTTTTTGAATTCTCAGTTATCCTAAAGCATTTGTGAAATTAACAATGTACTCCATATTTTTTGTTTCGATATTAAATGTTTTAAAAGCACTTACCAGTTAACTCCATAAATCTTTGGGGGTCAGATTGATGCTGCAGGAAGATGAGCCATGAGTTAGTGTCTTCGTATATCTCTTCATCTCCTACTATGTATTTGTACCCTGGTTTAAGAACAGAGGCTTACGGTGTTAGCTTCTATGATGATGCTAGGAAAGGGAAATATTAACTGATTTAGTGATATGTAAATGAAAATATTAGAATTGAGTAATCAAAATTTGAAAAAATCTTAACCATTATAGTTAAAAGGTATTTATTATCTAAAGTTATCTTAATTCTGAGTGTTCAAGACAAAGTACACTAGTTGCTTTTATCCCAAATCTCCCTGCTGATTCTCTACTTAGAAGAGCACTTGTGCTGTTCTTTGGAGTCAGTCATGGAACATTTGTAGGGTCCTGGTTGGAATAGTGGCCTGTCTGCTTCATAACTCCTCCCTGCCCAAGAACCTGATCAAAATCAACAAAAAAAGAGATTGTGGTCATGAGTGGCAATTACAGCAATGCCACACTCCCACATTTGTCAAGAAGAGGCCTGGGAGAAAAAAGACTAAAGCCGTGGGAGTGGGGGTGGGAATGGGGGAAGGATTGTTCTAAAAATTCAAGTCTCTTATAGGCATGACTCCACTAAAAGGAAAACGAAAACCTTAGGGTCCTTTGTCTTGGCTGAATTCTATTGCAGTAGTGGGACCTGCCTTGGAGTTTGGGGAACTATTTAAAAAGCTTTTTTTTTTTTTTTTTTTTTGATGGTGGAACAGGTCTTCTCTTGAAGAATAGTGCTTTCCTTAGAGTTTTATAAGAAAACATTGGCGCAGATAAAGGAATTAATGTGACCCAGGCCCTGAAGGTGGATCTGAGAATCCCTTTTCCTTTTCTGAGGTTAGTAGGCAAAAGATTGGAATGCCCTGTTGAATTTCTGAGGCCCTACTTAGCTGGGTGATTGGGGTGGGAACTAAAAGTAAGGTAGAAATTTCCATCTTTCCTGTCCTTTACCACCACCTTTCACTACTCAAAAGTGTGACCTGAGTTTCTCTGGAATCTGTCTGCCATCCTAACAGGGAATGTTCTCTTGACTCCATCTACTCTGCTCCCCTGGGAGGAGGAGGTGTGTCTTGCCAGTCCTCAAATAAATTGGGTGGAACTGCCTCCTGCAGGTGGTGTGAGTTCAGCGAGAAAGCCCTTGTGTTCTGTGAAGACTGGTGGGGACTCAGCAGAAGTGGCAGCTTGCTTCTCCTTTTTTACAGGAATAGCAAAGCAGTTGGTACTGCTTCTTCAGAAGCTCTTTCGGTTTTCTATTTTGTTTCTCTCCCTAGTAGAATACCAGGAAGGGGAAAAATCCAGGGGACAGACCTGGCTGTGCACACAATCAGTCCGCCCACCAGGCTTTATTGCTGGACCAGCTACATTTCTGGTTCCCAGTCCTGGCAAGCCTCCCTGCTCTAGACATTCTCTCACTCCCAGTAATTCAAACTAAATCAGCTACTACCTAAGTAGAAAGAGTGGCTTAAGAGCCACGTGTGATGTGTTTTATCAGCTTTTGCGGGGTGTGTATCAGAAACTCCTGTCACTGAAAGGTGTTGTAGGATCAACTATTGAACAAATCTTTGTTCAGTAATTGTCTAATTACTCTCTTTTTTCCTCCTAGCCTTCTGCATTTTTGGCCTTTAACTCTGGGCCAAGGGAAATGAGATTGAGTGTTGCTGTCTTTTCTACCTACTTGTTCTCTCCTCTGTCACTTTTCTCACCCCATCCTGTTTTAGAGTCCTCTCCCTACTACACTTCATCATAATATGGAATTGAACTATTAAGAAAAGTTTAGATTCCTGTTCTTTATGAAAAAGATCAGGTGAACAGTAGAATCCTTGTCTTTCTAAAATCAATTTTCAAACTAAACTAAGCTGTCCTTAGTTTATTGATTTTTTTTTTTTTTTGCCCTCCTTCCCCTTTTCCATTTGTTTGTCCTTAGTAGGGAATGGATTTCTCATTCTGCTTTATGTCATTATTTAGGACATGTCACCCAGTCAGGTTTTTGCCTATTCGTAAGATATCAATAACAATACAAAAGAGCAGCAAACATACAGAAAGATTTACTTCTCTCCCTTGTCCTCTATTTTGGATATATGTTAGTAAGAAGCTATTTGGTATACATTCTTAAATTATTTATGTGTTTGTTAAAAGTGGTATATGAAAAAATTTCTTGAAAAGTTTATAAATAATATTGATGAAACCTTTTAAATGTGAAGAATACCTAAATTTAAAAACCTTTTAAGTAAATTTTAACATTAAAAGACATGTACAATGACAAGCATTAACGTTCATAAGAACTAAGAAAACATCAACATTAAATAAATCAGCATGTGATTTTTATCACCAATAGCATCATTCATTCTATAACTGATTCCATAGGTCAAATAGATTGTCAGTATGTGGAAATGAAATTTGAGAATCAGTGAGATGCAGAGGACCTAGTGTTGTGTTTCCTTATTAGGGCACTTCATTTGTGTGTGAGAAACTGCTTTTGATTTACAATATATCATCAGCTTGAATCACTAGACTTACAGTTATGAATTACTTCAGTTTTTCTGAAATTCATTTCTCCCTTAGGGAGTGAAAATTTGGCACCGTGGAAGATATTTTAAAAACTCTGAGGGCAATCCTAGAATAGGAGAAAGTTCTGAGAATGTTTTCTGTTGTCAACAGCCTCTTTGACATAAGAGCTTGGCCTTTGAAGGTCACTGCTTGAACCAGATGACATTCACTTGGCAGACTGGTCCTTTGAATTTACATAATCTCATCACCTTACTTGTGGTTTGTATGTAAAGGCCCTATGTGTGTGTGTTCATTGAGGAAAGATGGTGAAAGTCGAAGAAAGAAAAAAATGTCCCTTCTCTACCCCCCTACATTAAGTACCACAGATCATAGAGGACCATCATTCTTGACATCTTTATGCATACAGATAGAAGAATAGATGAATATAGATAACAGTTTATAAAAATAGAAGTATATACATGTTATTTAACAGAAGACAAATAGAAAATGATGGCATTGTAGAATTTTATATAAAAACCTTTTTATTTCCTTGATCTGTTTTTCTTTTGCCTTTTTGATTTGTTGGAGTTCTTCGTAATGGATGCTAATCTTTTTTTCGTAACTTGCAGATATGTGCCTTTTTTTTTAGTATGTCAATCATATAGCTTGCTGACAAGCAATACTATGGCGTTTCAGCTGACGCTGCACTCAGTTTTTCCAGCTTCACCAGCCCACATGCACGTAGGTCATGAAGGTCACGCAGGTCACGCGCTTTACGCAAGTCCCATTTCCTGTCTCGCGATCCTGAGACCTGCTCCGTAGATCCCAGACTGCCTCGCGATCCTGGTTTTTCCCTCAGTCGCAGTGACCTTTCACTTTCTGCATTGCGGGCTCCATTTTGGCTTCTCAACTAAACATCCTGTACCTGGTGTCTTGTGTCTTCATTCTTCATTACAAATTTTAAAATCTGTAATATCCAGGTGAGCCTTGAACAACAGGGGTTTTGAACTGTGCGGGTATATTTACAGGTGGAATTACTTTTCAGTAAATATAGTTAGGCCCTTCCGATTCCTTGGTTTCGATTCTGCGGATTCATCCCGCCGCAGATTATAGAGTATTTTCGCATTACCAGCTGGGAATCGAAAGTACTCTTTTCCTTCCAATACTGTTTTTTTACCTGGTTGGTTGAATCGTGGATGTGATTCAACTATAGGGCCGCTATAGTTAAGATTTTGGGGAATTAAAAGTTATCTGGATTTTGGGGGGTGCGGAGTGGTAGAATCCCTAACCCTAGTTGTTCAAGGGTCAGCTGTATTCTATCTGCCAAATCAACGAAAATTTTACATTTTAATGTAGTCAAATTTATTTTCCTCGTTTTGTTGCTTGTTTAGGAAATCCAACTCTCTTTTCATCTAAGTTTTGCTTCTTATGCCTATGGTTTGTTTTTGTTTATGGTATGAAGTTGGTGTCTGATTTCCTTTTTAAATGTGGATAATCTGTTTTCACTATTTACCATGCAGTCTATCTCTTCCGCACTTATTTGCTGCCTCTGCTATATACGAAGTTTTCATTTACGTGTGGGTCAGTTTCCTCTGTTCTGTTGGTGTTTTCCTTAATCACACCACACTGTTGTAATTAGCATGGCTTTATAAATTTTAGAGACTTGTCTTACCATCTATCTTTATCTTGTTTTCTTCCTGAAAAACTTCTCAGCTCTTCTTGGTGGTGCTTTTCCACTTACGCATTGGAATCATCTTGTTGAATTACATAAGAAACCATGTTGGGGTTGGGGTGGGTGCCACATTTGCATTTAGGGATTAATCTGTGGCATGGAACACCTAATAGATTAAAGTCTCCGACCCCAAGGAGTTTATTTTGTAGTGGTGGCAGCAGGCTAATTAGGATATAGCTAGTAACTTTTGTTTGTTTGTTTGTTTTATGTAAATTGTCAGCAAGAGCTTCCTTGATAAGGTGATATTTGGAGCTTGAAAGCAAAGGAATGCCTCCTGAGGTTGGCTGTTCTTGACGAGATTGAGCAGCGCAAGGACGCCATTGTGTCTGGAGATGGAGATAATGGAAGATGAGATCATGGTGGCAATGGGGTCCATGTAGGCCCTTTGCACATGTGCTAAATACTTTTGAGTTTTATTTTTAGTAAGATGGAAAACCACTGGAGGAATGCGTAATGAAGTTTAAAAGTGTAAAGAGTTATGTTAGATATTGTTTGGAGAATAAACTATAAGGGGATCAGGAAGGAAGCAGGAAGACAGATTGGGAAGCTGGCAGAAGATCGTGGTAGTTTGGAATCTGGGTGGCATCTATGGCTATATTGCCCTGAATGCACCCGATCTCATCTGAAATCTGGGCGGTGGTGTGATGGAGGTAGTGAGGAGTGATTGCATTTGGAGTATATTTTAAAGGCAGAGCTGAGCAGAATTTATTTATTCATGGATTGGATGTTGGATATGAGAGAATGAGAAGCAGTTGTAAGGACCCCGGGTTTTTAGGGTTGAGTAACTAGAAAAATGGATTTGCCATTTTTAAAGCCAGGTGTTAACTGTCTAAGAGGTAGCTTTGGTTTTATTTCGTGGGAGTGCTGGTGGATGAATAAATAGGTGTTGGATTTAGACTTGTTAAGCTTGTTGCTTTTTAGACATACAGGTGGCAGTGGTGAGCAGCAATAGGCTATATAAATTTAGAGTTTAGGGGATACGCTTAGGTGGGAGATAATTTTGGGAGGGGATCAGTGTAACATGGTTTTTAAAGCCATGAGAGAATTGAATCATCCAGGGAGTTGAGTATAAAGAGAGAAAAGATATGAAGATTAAATCTTGGGAGTACACTTAGATAGAACTTGGGGGTTGGGGGAGGTAAAGACACTATAAGGGAGACTGAGAAGAGATGTGGCTAGAAAAGTAGGAGAAACAAGGTAGTGGTGCCCTGGAAGCCAGATGAAGAACTTTTCAAGAAGGAGAGAATGTGTTCTGTGCTGTCGCTGAGGGCTGAGAACTGTTAAATTTGGCAGCACAGAGGCCACTTGGCAACAGCCATTTTGCTGGAGTGCTGGGGACTAGAGCCTGGCAACCGCTCATGAGAGAATGAGAAAAGAGGTACTGGAGGTGATGATTATAGGCGACTGTCAAGACCAGTTCTGTGAAAAGGGAACCAGGAGGGTGAGGTAGGCCCTGGAGTTTGTTTGCTTTAAGATAGGAGAAATTACAGTATGTTGTGTGATGTTAGGAAAGAGCTATAGGAAGGGAAAATTAATGAATGAGGAGAGGGAGAGAGGACAGTAGCTGGAATGATTTACCCAAGTTGGCAAGAGGGAATTAGATCCAAGATCATGGGGTAGGGCAAAGGTTCCCTTAATTATGTCTTTCTCTTCCTCTCTCTTTCCCTCCACCCACCTTTTGGTCCTTCAATTACATCTTGTTAGGAACTTTCTGAAAGTTTTGTATGCCCTGTCTTAGATTTATTCCTAGACACTCTACTTTTTGTTGCTCTTGCTAATGGAATCTCTTAAAAGTTATTTTTTCTAATTGGTTAATACTTGTGCATGGAAAGGCTATTTATATCTGATTTTTATATTTACAACCTTGTTGAACTATCTTGTTATTTGAAAATTTGTGTAGATTCCTTTAGATCTATATGTAGACAGTCATATCTTGTGTAAATGGGGATAATTATGTATTTCTCTTTTCAACTCATAACTGGTGTTTTTGTTTGTTTGTTTGTTTGTTTCTACATTGACTGGAACCGTCCAGCACAATGTCGAATGTAAGTTATAACAAGCATTCTTTATTTTTAATTCTATACATTCTATGAAATTTTACTTTTAAGTAAAAGCTATAGATATGTGCTGGGTACCTTAAAAACCAGGGAAAAGTTCTCCTGTATTTCTGGCTTGTGAGGAGTTTTTAAATCATAAAACATTATTGAATTGTACTGAATGTATTTTCTGCATTTATTAGAATGTCATTTTTTAAATCCCTCTTAAATTTTTAATATACTATATTTTCTGATGTTGAGCCTTCCTTGCATTTCTGGGATAAACCCTGCTTAGTCATAGTGTATTATTTTATGGACATTGTTCACTTCTCATAATCACTGTTATAATAGTCATTTGAAGAAGAAATAACCAACACTGTTTTTTTCTATTCTCAGTTGGCAAAATCTTTGGATTTTCTGTTTTTTTGAAGATTTTCTTTGACTTGCCTATAAAATCATCTGAGCCTCTGTTGCCTTTTAAGATGGGTAGTTATTTGGTTATCCATTGAAGAATTAGGTCTTGTTGATTTAATAGTGCCATTTCCTAGGTAAATATGCCTAAAGCTTTCTATATTAGAACACTTTTAGAATATTTAAAAATCTATGCTGGATCCGTGATTATATACCTTTAATATGCTTCATGTTTTTTCTACCTTTTTTTCTTACAGATATTTTCTCTTTGATTCGTTTTTAAAGATAAGGTTTTTTTTTATTGATTTTCTATTTTATCTTTGTCTTTTACTTCTTTATTGCATACTTTTTATTTCTTCTGTCTTTAGGTTATGTGGTTCTTTTCCTACCTTACTGAATTGAATACTTAGCTCATCTTGTTTTTTAATGAAGGCTGTAAAATTACCCTTTAAGTACAGTCTTACAAATTTGAGTTTGATTTATTTTTTTAATCTTAAGTACCTTTAGATTTTTATTTGAAACATATTCTCTCTTTAAAAAAAAATACAGCTATAAGGGTTTTGTTTTTTGAGTACTTAAGTGTAAATATTTTAAAGATGAAAATCTTTTCCTTCTCTTTTTCTAATTGAATTACATCATGGTCAGAATGGTCTTTGTGAATCCTTGAAGTCATGGAGATTTCCTTTTGTGATCTTGTAAAAGATTTGAGGGGGGGCGGTGTTTAGAGTTCGATTCATTTAGTTTAGGGTTGAGATGTATAAATTTATATCAAACTTACGTATTCATCAAATGTACTATATGCTTCAATTGGTAGTACTCTATTAATGAAAATTTTTCTTAAAATTTGTTTTTGTGTGTGGCTATACTGAATTGTTTTAGGTAGTATTTGCTAGTCATGTAATTTTCCTTTTAATTAAAAAAAGTGTGGTTTTGTGTAGAAGTGTCTCTTAAAAGCAAGATAGAAAAACTTCAATTTGATGTTTTTTATGAGTTTGGTGTATTTATATTATGATTTCTGAAATAGTTTGATTAATGATTACTACTTATCCTTTGCATTTTTTTTTTCCCAGCTCTTTGTTGGTTTGAGAAATTTTCCTGTATGGATTGACTATTTATTCTTTTGCAGGTTTGAAGATATAGATTCTTTGACCTTCTGGTTGCCATTAATTTCTTTTAAATTCTGCCTTGCTGTTATTCTGAGCAGTCAAGTTATTCAGCAATTTCTCTTCGGAAATGTGACAAGGATTTCAGTATTCTTTACCTTCCGAATGTACCTATTTCCTCAGCTTATGCTTGAGAATTTAAAAATTCTTTCCAGTGTCTAAATTACCGGTTATTTAAATTTTCTAACATTATATTTGAATGCTTGTTTCATTTATCTCTCCCCTTCTATGTGGGCTGCCTTTGTTTTTGAATTACATTTTATTCTTTTACTTTTTTTTTGATATATAATTTGGATATTACAGAGTTCCTCCTTTAAGGTGTACAGTTCAGTGTTTTTTAGTGTAGTCACAAAGTTGTAAAGCTATTACCTCTCATTTCAACATTTTGTCACTTCAGAAGGAAACTCCATATCCATCAGTTATCACCCCCAACCCTACCCCTGCACCCCTGGCAACCACTAATCTACTTTCTTTCTCTAGTTTGTCTATACTGGATATTTCATATGAAAAGGATCATACAATATGTTGTCTTTTGTGTCTGGCTTCTTTCATGGTGTGCTAGTAATTGAGCACAATGTTTTCAAGGATAATCTATTAGGAACTATTTTTTGTTATGAGTAATGATGCAGTGAACATCGATGTAGAAATTTTTGCATATTTTCAGTTCTCTTCAGTATTTATCTAGGAGTAGACTGAATTATATTTTAATGGTTATATTATTAGTAAGGCTTTGGGATTGTAAATTCTTGGTATTGCTATGTCTAAAGATAATCTTACTATTTTCTATATATTTTAAATATATAATTGTTTTAGCAGGGTATAACTTTTATTGGTTGATAATTTAAGTTTTTAAATAGTTTTTTCACAGTTGACATACAATATTATATTAGCTTTAGGTGTACAACATGGTGATTGGACATTTATATAACTTACGAAGTGATTACCCTGACACCTTTGTTACCCATCTGATACTATACCATATACTGTTATGCCAAAACTATTTTGTAACTACCAAGTTGTACTTCTTAATCCCTTCCTTTTTTACCCTTCCACCAACCACCCTCTCTTCTGGCAACTCTTGTTTTCTCTGCATCTGTGAGTTTGTTTCTGTTTTCTTTCTTTATTTTGTTCTTTAGATTCCACATGTAAGAGGAATACATGACATTTATCTTTCTCTGTCTTAATTTATTCCACTCAGCACAATACCCTCTAGTTCCATCCATGTTACACATGGCAAGATTCATTCCTTTTAATTTCTGAATAATAATCCATTGTATTGATATACCACCTCTTCTTTATCCATTCTCTGACTGATGGACACCCAGGTTCCTCCCATATCTTGGTTATTGTAAATAATGCTGCAATGAACACATGGATGCACCTATCCCTTTGAAGTAGTGTTTTCTATTTCTTCATATTAATACTGAGAGGTGGAATTACTGGGTTCTTTTATGTTTCTTATTATATATAACCTTTGTTTTAAAGTCTGTTTGGCCTGGTATAAGTTTTGCTGCCCTAACTTACCACCCCCCACCCCCCATCCTAGTTTCCTTTTTCAGGAAATGTCTTTTTCCATCCATTTACTTTTAGTCTGTGTGTGTCTTTTGATCTGAAGTGTGAGTCTTTTGTAGGCAGCATATGTAAGTGTCTCGTTTTCTTAGTCACCTCATGTCTTTTGATTGGAGCATTTAATCCATTTACAATGAAAATAATTGTTGGTATGTATTGTCATTTATTATTTCTATTTTCGCTCTTCTTAAAAAAGCTCCTTTAACATTTCTCAAAATAGTGGTTTGGTGGTGATGAACTCCTTTAGCTTTTTTGGACTTTTTTTTTTTGGCTGTTCTAATTGTGTGTTTTCTACTGTTTTGTCCCGTAAGTTCATCTGTCCTTTGATTCTAAGTGATAGCTTTGCTGGGTAGAGTAATCTTGATTGTAGGTCCTTGCTTTTCATCACTAGATATTTCATCCTAATCTCTTCTGGCCTGCAAAGTTTCTGTTGAGAAATCAACTGACAGTCTTATGGGAGCTCCCTTGTAGGTAACTAACTGTTTTTCTCTTGCTGCTTTTAAGATTCTCTCTTTAAGTTTTGGCATTTTAATTATGTCATGTCTTGGTGTAGGCCTCTTTGGGTTCATCTTGTTTGGGATTCTGCATTTCTGAGGTTGTATGTCTATATTCTTCACCAGGTTAAGGAAGTTTTAACTCATTATTTCTTCAACGATGTTTTCAATTCCTTGTGGTGTCTCTTCTCCTTCTGAGACCCCTATGATGCAAATGTTGTAATGCTTGCTGTTGTCTCAGAGGTCCTTAAGCTATCCTTATTTTTTTTTTTTGATTTTTTTTTTTTTGGCTGTTCTGATTGTGTGTTTTCTACTGCCTTGTCTTCCAAATTGCTGATTCGATCCTCTATTTGTGACCTGTTGGTTATCTGTAATATATTCTTTAGTTATATTATTTATTTCTGACTGGTTCTTTTTTATATTTTCTATTTCTATATTTATGTTTTCTTTGTTGAAGTTTTAACTGAGATTATTGAATATTCTTACAACCAATTTTTGAACACTGTATCGGGTAGATTGCTTTTTTCTGTTTTACTACTTTTTCTGAAATTTTGTTTTTTCGTTTAAGACATATTCCTTTGTCTCCCCCTTTTGGCCGCCTCCCTGTGTTTGTTTCTATGTATCAGGTGGAACTGCTATGTTTCCTGGTTTTAGTGGAGTGGCTTTATGTAGTAGGTGTCTTGTGGGTCCCAGTGCTGGAGAATACCTGGTCACTTAAGCCAGCTGCTCCAGGTGTGTCCCTTGTGTGGGTTTTTTGTGTCTTCCTGTTGTAGCTGGGCTTTGGTTGCTGTTTGCACATCAGTGGAAGGGATTGATCCTTGGGTGATTGGTTGTGACGACTGGTTTTGACTACAGTGGAGGAACAGTTGTGCAGAGGCTGACTCTATGGAACAGGATTTGCTTTAACAGGGCTCTTATGCTTGCCCGGTCTGCCCTTTGGGTGTGCTGCATGTGGAGGTGGTTGGGTGGTGCTCTGGTGTCTGAAGCTGGCTCCAGGGTGTGTTGGTTTGGGGGCCTCATAGGATAGGCTTTGTTTCCAGCCAGGGTCACCTGTTGCCTGCACCCTGCTTGGAACCACTTGGTATGAGCCACAAAGTGATCTGCAGGTGGTTGCCACTTGCACTGGGCTTGGAGGTACGTGGGAGAGGTTAAGCTGCAAACTGAAGCTGACTGCCACTAGTGCCAGGTTTGTGTCTGCTTAGCAAGAGGTAAGGGGTATGCCGAGGCTAGATGTTGCTTGTTTGAGGTTTGTGAAACTTTGAGAGATTTTTGGAAAGTCTGAAGCATGAGCCGAAACAGGTTGGGTGTATGGAAAAGCCACTAGAAGAGGCTTTGTTGGGCCCACATTGGATGGGGCGGGGTCTCAAGGAATCATAAGGACAGGGTAAACAGTGTTAGCCAGGTTGATAGGTACTCCTAGGCCTGCCCATGTCTGCATGCTGGGAAATGGGGAAGCTCAGTAGAGGAGCATTGTTTTCTGCCAGCACTTCTGTCTGACAGAGAGCTGCTCTTCCAGCCCTCACCTGAAACCACTCAGCTCACATTATTTCATCCCCATATGTCCCTGGTGCCTTTTGAGCTGCTACCCCAGCACTGGAGCTCAGAGTGAGTCTGTCAGTGAGTAAAGTCCACACGTGGGCCCTTTAAGACGAATGACTTGGATTCCAGTTGCCCTCTCATCAGTCACAGTCTCTGCTGGTTTTCACAGCTTCTCAGAAGTTGTAGGGACTTCTCTTCCTCATACTGGAGCCCCAGTTTGGAGAGCTGAATGTGGGGCTGGGACCCCTTGCTCCTCATGGGGGAACTCCACAGCTGTGATAACCCTCCTGATTTTAACTGCCATGTGTGGGTGGGCGTAGGGCCAACTTGTTTGCTTCTCTGCTCCCCCTAGTGTCAGTGTGGCTTATTCTTAGTTATAAGACTTCTGTTCACCTAGACTTCAGACCATTCTCATTCTTGATGATGGTGGTTCTTTAGTTGTAATTTTAATGTGGTTGTGAGAAGAGGCAAGGATAGTGTTTACCTACTCCTCCATCTTGACTGGAAAATGACAATTAAGTTTTATTAGCTTTGTAGCAGATGAAAAATCTGCTTCTCTTTATATAGGTCACCAGAGTTTCTGGTAGTTTTAAGATTTTTTTCCCTTGATAGTTCTGCAGTTTTATTACAGTGGTTCTAAGAGTAGATATGATGTGTTTTTGATCTGAATATGAATAATGTGAGGATGTTTGGATTTCAGTATATGTTAATGCCTTAAGGAATTGTTGGCTCTATGTTTATAAAGTATAGATCTGTAATTTTCTCTGCTCGATTCATGTCAGAGTTTTGCTGGTCTCATGAAAGTTAAGAAGCATTCTTTCCTCGTATTTTCTGAAAGTGGTTGTATTACTTTCTGAAATTGATTTTGATTCTTCTATGAATGTTTACTAGAATGTATCAGTGAAACCATCTGGTACTGAATTTTTTTTGTCTTTATTAGATATAAAGCTGTTCAGACTGTTTCTTCTAAAACTTTGGTGTTGTGTCTTTAAATGCATTTTACTTTATCTAAAGTATAGACTTTAACAAAAATAATTGTTATTCATCTCCTAGGTTTGGTTTAATTTACTTTTTAGTTTCACAAGAGGAAGCTTACGTCACCGGTTTCAGACTCCTTGTTTTCTAATATGAACATTTAATGCTGTAAATTTCCTTCAAGACCCACTTCAGTGTATCCTGTGAAGCTCGATACACTTTAATTTTTATTTAGGTCAAAAAATATTCTAATTTCCTTTTTTTGACCCATAGTTTAGAATTAAGTTGTTTAATTTTCAGACATTCAAAGTTTTACTGTATGTTTTAGTTTTGATTTATTAATTCCATTACCAGAGAACATTTTCTGTAAGATTTTTAGTCTTTCGGAATTTATTTATACTTCTTTTATGGCCAAGTACATGGTTCCTGTTGGTGAATATTCTTTGTGCACTTAAAAAGGTTGTATAATTCTTTAGTTGTTGTTGGAGTATTTCACAACTAAATTAAGCTTGGTATTGTTATTTAGACTTCCTCTATACTTTTCTTTGTTCCAGTTTTATCAATTACTGAGAGGTATGTTAAAATCTCCAACTGTGAAAGTGTTTGTTGTTCCTCCTGTCTTTCCTTCACATATTTTGATGCTCTGTCATTAGATGCATTATATATGCATCTTATTCTGTTGACCTTTTAAAATCATGAAATTTTTCTTTTTGTCTGTAGTAATACTCCTTGAAATCTACTTTTTTTTACATTAATATAGCTCTTCCAGCCTTGGTATATACTTATTCAGCCTTATAGTTTGTTTGTCTTTATATTTAAAGTGTCTCTTTTGAAAGTAGAATATAGTTGGCTCCTGGTTATGAAAAAATTCAGTTTGGCACAATGCATGAGGTACATTGAGCTTTTGGGGATTTAGAAAAAAAGATTAAATTCACTGGGGTAACATTGGTTAATAACAGTATATAAATTTCTAGTGTACAACTTTATCATATGACATCTGTGTACTCTGTTGTGTGCTCACTGCCCAAAACCTAGCCGCCTCCTGTCACTATATATTTGTTCCTCTTTACTCTTTTTATTGTCCCCCGCCACCCTGTCCCCCTTCCCCTCTGGTAACCACCATTCTGTTGTATTTACAAGTTTGTTTTTTTGTTTGGTTGTTCATTTGTTGCTTTTTGTTTTGTATCCCACATGTGTGAAATCATATGTTTCTTGTCCTTTTCCATCTGACTTATTTTCACTTAGCATAATACTCTCAAATTCATCCATATTGTCACAAATGGCAATGTTTCATCTTTTTTTTATGGCTATTTAGCATTCTGTTGTATATGTATGCCATATTTTTTATTTATTGGATACTTAGGTTGTTTTCATTTGTCGGTTATTGTAAATAATGTTGCATCGAACATAGGGTTATATGTATCTTTACGAAAAAGTGTTGTTTTTCAGATATATGCCTAGAAGAGGGATTGCTGGGTCGTATGGTAGTCTAGTCTTAATTTTTTAGGAATGTGTATACCAGGGTTTCCCAACCCCTGGGCTGCAGACTGGTACCGCTTCGTGGCCTATTAGGAACTGGGATGTGCAGCAGGGGGTGAGCGGCAGACAGGTGATTGAGTGAAGCTCCATCTGTACTTGGCATTTGTTTCCAGTGATAGCATCATGGCCTCAGCTCCACCTGAGATCATCAGGCATTACAGTCTCATAGGAGCACTGGTCCCTGGTGCCAAAAATGTTGAGGACTGTTGCATACTGTTTTCCTTTGTGGTTGCACCAATTTCTCTTCCAACCAGCAGTGTGTGAGAGTTGCCTTTCTCCATATTCTCTTCAGCTCTTGTCATTTTATGTCTTATCAGTAATAAGTATTCTAACGGGTGTTAGATGGTATCTCATTGTGGTTTTCATTTAAATTTTCATTATAACTAGTGATGTTGAGCATCTTTTCATGTCTACTGGCCATCTGATGTGTTCCTTGGAAAAGTGTCTATTCAGGTTCTTTGCCCATTGTTTTAATCAGCTTCTTTGTTGTTGAGTTTAATGAATTCCTTGTATATTTTAGATTATTAGTCCTTTATTGGAGGTATCATTTTTAAGTATCTTTTCTCGTTCAGTTGTTTGTCTTTTTGTTTTGTTGATGGTTTTTTTGCTGTGCACAAACTTTTTGGCTTATTGTAGTCCCATTCATTTTCTCTTTTACTTCCCTTCTTTTTGGGGTCACATTCACAAAAACCCCTCTGAGACCAAGGTTCCTAAGTTTAGTGCCTATGTTTTCTTCTCTGTGTATTGTTTCAGGTCTTATATTTAAATCTTTAATCCATTTCGAGTTAATTTTTGTGTATGGTGTTAGCAGTCTAGTTTCATTCTTCTACATGTGGCTTTCTAGTTTTCTCATCAGCATTTATTGAAGAGAATTTTCTTTCACCATTTTATGTTTTGGGGAAATTAGTTGTCCCTATATGTGTGGGTTTATTTCTGGGCTCTTAATTCTATTTCATTGGTCTCAGTGTTTTTCTGCCAGTACCATACTGTCTTGGTTATTGTAGCTTTGTAGTATAGTTTGAAGTCAGGGTGTGTAAAACCTATGGCATTTTTTCTCAGGATTACTTTGGCTCTTACAGGTTTTTTGTGGTTCCATACAAATTTGAGGGTTTTTTTTGTTTTATTTCTGTAAAAAAAGCCATTGGGATTTTGATTTGGATTACATTTAATCTGTTTAACTGCTTTAAGTAATATGGTCATTTTAACAATGTTAATTCCAACCCATGAACATGGACTATCTCCCATTTCTTTGTGGTTTTTTTTTTTTTTGGATTATTTCAGTAATGTTTTAATTTTCAGTGTACAGGTCCTTCACTTCCTTTAAGTTCATTTCTAGATATTTTATATTTATTGTTGCTATTGTTAATGAGATTGTTCATTTACTTTTCTGATATTTCATTGTTAGTATATAGGGATACAAGGGATTTTTGTATATTGCTTTTGTGTCTTTCACCTTTACTGTATTTGTTTATTGTTTCTAATAGTCTTGGTGAGGTCATTAGGGTTTTCTGTATATAGATTCATTTCATCTGCAAATGTTGACAGTTTTAATTCTTTATTCCCATTTTGTGTGCTTTTTGTTTCTTTCTCTTGCCTATTGCTCTGGCTAGGATTTCCAGTACAGTGTTGAATAACAGTGGTGAGAGTGGACATCCTTGTCCCTGATATTGGAGGAAAAGCTTTTAGTTTTTCCCCATTGTGTATGTGATATTACCTGAGGGTTTGTCATATATGGCCCTTATTATGTTGAGGCTCCTTCTATATCCATTTTTATTGAGTGTTTTCATCATAAATGGATGTTGTATCTTACTACATTTTTTTTGCGTTTATTGATATATGATTTGTATCTCATTTTGTTAATGTGGTATTTCACATTGCTTGATTTGCATATGTTGAACCATCCTTGTATCTCTGAAATGAACCCAACTCGATCATGATTTATTATCTTTTTGATGTATTGTATTTGGTTTGGTAGTATTTCATTTGGGATTTTTGCATCTATGTTTATCAGAGATATTGGCCTGTCATTTTCTTTTTTTGAGTTATCCTTGCCTGATTTTGCCATCTCGGTAATGTTGGCCTTGTAAAGCGAGTTAGCAAGTATCCCTTCCTCTTAAAATTTTGATAGTGTTTGAGAAGGATAGATAGTAAATCTTTGAATGTTTGGTAGAAGTCATCAGAGAAGCCATCTGGTCCTGGACTTTTGTGTTTTGGGAGGTTTTTGGTTAGTTACAATTTTCTTACTAGTGATTGGTATATTTAGGTTTTCCAAATCATGGTTCAGTCTGGGAAGGTTATATATTTTTAAGAATTTGTCCATTACTTCGAAGTTGCTAAATTTTGTGGCAAATAGCATTTCATAGTATTTTTGTATAATCCTTTGTATATTTATGGCATCTGTTGTAACTTCTTTTTCATTTATGATTTGAGTCTTTTTTTTTTCCTTAGTGAATCTAGCCAGAGGTCAACTTTCTTTTCAAAGAATCAGCTCTGTTTTATTAATTTTTTATGTTGTATTTTTGTTTTCTTTCATTTATTTCTTTAATTTTTACTATTTTTTTCTTCTATTGACTTTGGGCTTAATTTGTTCTTTTTCTAGTTCTTCAGAATGTAATGTTAGGTTTTTTATTTGAGCCTTTTCTTGTTTCTTGAAGGAGGCCTGTAATACTATAAATTATCTTGTTAGATGCTTTTGCAGCATCCCCCAAATTTTGGTGTGTCATGTTTTCATGTTATTTTGTCTCTGTGCATCTTTTGATCTGTTTTATTTCTTTTATCCAGTATTGATCTGTTTTATTTCTTTTATCCAGTAAGTGGCTCAGTTGCATGTTCTTTAATCACCATATATTTGTGAGTTTTCTCACTTTTCTTATTGTAGTTAATTTTGTTTCATATTGTTGAAAAAATGGTTGATATGATTTCAGTCTTCTTAAATTTATCGACACTAGTTTTTTGCTCCAACATGTAGTCTGTCGTTGAGAATATTTTTTGTGCTCTTGAGAAGAATATACACTCTGTCGTTCTGGGATGGAAAGTTCTATGAATATCAATTATGTCCATTTGGACTAATATGTCATTTAAGAACATTTCCGTGTTGACTTTCTGTTTGGATGATTTACTCGTTAATGAAAGGTATTCAGGTCCCCGACTGTAATTTATTTTTGTCAGTTTCTTCCTTTAGGTATGTTAGGAATTGCTTTATATGTATTTTGGTACTCCCAAGTTGGGTGCATATTTATTAAGTGTTATGTCTTCTTGATGAATTGTCCCCTTTGCCATTATAAAATGTCCACCTTTGTCTGTTCTTATCTTCTTAATCTTGAAATGTATTTTGTCTGATAAAGGTATCTTTGTTTGCTTTTTTCTGGATGCCATTTTTTTGTAGTATCATTTTCCACCCCTTCACATTGAGTTTATGTTTTGTTTTTCTAGCTGAGGTGAGTCTCCTGAAAATAACATACAGTTGGGCCTTTTGTTTTTAATCCATCCCACTACTCTGTGCATTTTGATTGGTGATCTCAGTTCATTGACATGTAGAGAGGTTATTGATACATAAGGACTTATGATAGCCATTTTATCTTTTGTTTTCTTGTAACTGTTTCCATTGTTCCTTGTCCCCTGCATTTCTTTCTGCTCTTTTAGTTTGGTGGTGTCCTATGATTTTTTTACTCTACTTTTTCTTTTTTTATGTTGTGGTCAGCTCTAGATTTTGTTTCATGGTTAACATTAGATTTATATAAAAATTCATACGGGCAGTATTCCTTTTATTGTCTGATTGCATCTTCATTCACTTGTCCAAGTTTAGTTATTTCCCTCTTCTTTCGTTTTTGTTGCCACAGATCATCCCAAAATTAGCACAGATTTTTATGCTGCACATTTGTTTCCAAATTGCAAAAGTTATAATCTTTTTTAAAATGCTTTTTTTCCGGGTAACTTTTATGTTATAATTGTTTAATACCATATTCTGAAAGAGTTGTACTTACCTGCTTCTGTTATCTTAGAGTTTTGTGTACTTTTGTCATTTTTTTTGAGGTAGAAGAGCTCCTTTCAGCATTTCTTGTAAATGTAGGTCTTGTGGTGGTAAATTTCCACAGCTTCTGTTTGTTTGAGAATGTCTTTGTTTCTCCTTCACATCTAAAGGACAACTTTGCTGGATATGTTAGTCTCGGTTGGTAGTTTCATTCTTTCAATATTTTGAATATTTCATTCCACACTCTCCTGGCTTATAATGTTTCTGCTAAACTTTTACTTGATAATCTAATGGGGTTTCCTTTATAGGTTACTGTCTTCTTTTTTCTTTTCTTTTCTTTTCTTTTCTTTTCTTTTCTTTTCTTTTCTTTTCTTTTCTTTCTTTTTTTTTTTTTGCTGGCTGTCCTGAGAATTCTTTGTCATTAACTTTTGACAGTTTTAATATAATGTGTCTTGGAGAAGGTCTTTTTGCATTGAGATAGTTAGGTATTCTGTTAGCTTCTTCAATATAAGAGCCTAGTTCTTTCTGTAGATTTGAGAAGTTCTCACTGATTATTTGTTTGAATATGTTCTCTTTTCCTTTCTCCCTCTCTTCTGGTGTGCTCAATATTTTTATGTTGTTCTTATAATGGAGTCAGTTCCTGTAAGTTCTTTTATTCCTTTTTTTTTTTTTTCTTTTTTGCCTCTCAGTTGTCTCTCTTCCATCTGAGTCATTTCTTGATTTCTGTCATTGAGCATGCTATTCACATCAGGTAGGCTCTGTTTCCAATGCTCTCAGCTGTATTCATCTTATTTATTGAGGTTTTGAGCTCTGGGATTTCTGTTTAGTTATTTTTTACAGTTTCAGTCTCTTTTGGTAAAGTACCCCTTTATTGATTTTATTTCTGAGTTTATTGAACTGCCTTTCTGAGTTTTCTTGCATCTTGAGATTTTTTCATAACATCAATCTTGAATTGTCTGTCATTTAAATCAGGGGTCCCCAACCCCTGGGCCACAAACTGGTATCAGTCAGTGTCCTGTTAGGAACTTGACCACACAGCAGGTGTAAGCAGCAGGCAAGTGAGCAAAGTTTCATCTGTACTTGCATCCACTCCCAGAGCTAGCGTCACCGCCTCAGCTCCACCTCAGAACATCAGGCATTAGGTTCTCATAGGAGCACCAGTCCCTAATGCCAAAAAGGGTTGGGGACCACCGATTTAAATTGCAGTCTTCTATGTCTGAATTTGGCTTCAGGAGACTTTTCATTTTCTTCTAAGCTACCTTGTTTCCTTGGCTATTCATGGTACTTGATGGATTGTTTCTCTGCCTGGGCATTTGAGAGTGAACTCTTCATTTTTAAGTAATATTTTGCTCTTAATAATTTAGATTAGTAGGTAGTCATTTGTTTTCCAGTACATGATGCTATATAGTGCAAGTTTTTGTTTTTTCTTACTTGCAGTACTGGCGCCTCTGGGATCTTAGTGGGGCGGTGTCACTCAGAAATGTAAAATGCCCATATTCTGTTAGGTACTGTGTGTCCCCTCTGTGTTTGGGTTGTCTCAGTCTCAGGGCACCACTCCCCTTGTAGGTTGTAGTGAGCAATGAGCCGTCTTCCTGGAGCCATCTTCATTTAACCACAGCTGTGCTATCCAAGGTCTCTCTTCTGCCTCTATAGGATTCTCCTAATGCCAGGTTTTGCTGTGATGGGTGGGTGAGGGAGTAGTAAGCGTAGATGCATTCACAGATCTGCAGTTTTGACCCTTGCTAGTTAGTACTGGCAATCACTAGGCCATGACTGCCACACCATTGTAGTTTTTCTTCATCCTCTCACTGGTCGGTTTTAGCCACAGTGGGCATCAGCTACTCAGGCTGAAATGTTGATTTTGTCCCTCCTATCATATTATCTGCTATGTGAGGGCTGCAGCCTGACTCCTCCACTGCTACTGTGTCAGGGCTGTGGCACGTGCCATACTGCCCCCCATCTCTGTCATTCCCCTGATCCCGCCTCCCCTACTTATTCTAGTACACCTATCTTTAGATGTTTCGTGTGGAACTCTCAGAAATATTTGTGTGTGTTGAGCAGGATGTCCTTTATTGGATTATGGTTTTCTGACTTGTAACTTTAAGGGAAAAAATGAAGTGATTTTTCTTACTCCGCCATGATGGAGGGTTTTTCAGATGTTATGTTTTGAGAGTTTTATTCTTTTGATTAGAATGTTTAGTCTATTTACATTCAAAGTAATTATTGGTGTGATTGTATTTAGGTTTGTCATTTTGTGCTTTTAGGGAGAGATTTTTATTTGTCTTTATTCCTCTTAGTTTTTGTGTTAGTCAAAAATTCTGTGTCCCATTTTAATTTTTTTGTTGGTTTTCTAGCTATATTTCTTAGCTTTTTCGGGGTGGTGCTTATGGTTGTTGCTCTCTAGGGATTACAAGATCATTTTAGTTTTATCCCAATATATTTAGCATTAGTATTGAATCACCTTTGGTAAAACAGAATTTTTTCAATAGTATATTTCCTTTTTCTTATCGTTAATATTATTGTTGTATTATTGCATCTGTACTTTGTTCAGTCATATGTTTCCATTTCCCTCTCATTCTCAGTGTTGTTTTGCGTTACAGCTATATGCTTTGTTATTCTTTCAATAGTGATGTAAATTTTGTACTAAGCTTTCACTTTTTATAGAAACTAAGATACGTTATGTATTAAATATATCCACATAATTACCATTTCTAGCTTTTTTATTTTTCTCTCTACATCCAAGTTGCTATCTAGCATAATTTCCATTTGGACTAGAAAACTTTCTTTAGCATTTCTTGTACTACACATCTGCCAGTGATAATTTTTTTTTTTTAATTTGAAAATGTTATTTCACTTTCATTTTTAAAGGTTAGTTTTGTTGGGTACTAGAATTCTTGGTTGACAGGTTTTTGTTTCCCTCCATTTTCAGCAGTTTTAGTATGTGATCCTAGTGTCTTCAGACTTTCATAGTTTCTAGTAAGAAATCAGTGTATGTTCTTATCGTCTGTTTTCTTGTATATAACATGTTATTTTGGGGTATACTTTTAAGATTTTTTTTTTTATCTTTGGTTTATAGCAGCTTGACTAAGATATATCTTAGTAGTTTTATTTGTGTTTATTTTGCATGAAATATGTTAATTAACTTTGGTGGCATTTTTTCGGTTACTATGTCTTCAGAAATTTTTTCTCCTATCCTGGGATTCCAGTTAATGTGCTATTTCCTGTCAAACATGTCTTTGCAGTCTACTCATTTTTTGTCCATCTCTTTTTTCTATATTCAAGTTCATTACAGATGGAGAAGAAAGTGTCACTCTGTTGTTTAGCCAGTCTAGTGTGTTCATTTTAGTAAATGTTTTGTTCACTTTTGTTGACATTGCCTTATCTGTTTACTTGTTGATACCATGTTTTTCTTAAGTTTCTTGAGAATATTTTTCAAATTCTTTGTAATATTTATGGTAGCTGTCGTGAAGTCTGTTACATCCAATGTTCTTATGACTCCAAGCTGACTTGGAGTCAGTTTCTCTTGACTGTGTTTTTACCTGCATATAGGTCCCGCTTTATTTTTGGCTAGTTTAATTGAAAATAGGACATGTTGTGATTGTATTCTTTTGATAATTATTGGGTTTTTATTGCAGCAAATTAAATTACTTGGAGTCAAACTGTTAACTTTGTTTTCCCTGTGATAGGCAGCTGCTTATATCTCTATTCTATTCTTATGTTTTTCCACTGATGTTTTCTTTACTCTGGTGCCCTGTGGGTCTCCTCTGTACATGTAAGAATTGGAAGTTGGCTAAGCATCTGGCTAGAGATGGATTTACTCTATGGTTTTCTTTCTTCCGAGGATTTCACTTGGTTATATCTGCTCTGCCAGCTTTGGACTCTGTGCTCTTGATGTTTCAAGTGTTCTGCAACCCAAGCTGAGCACAGTTGTGAAAGAACATCAATTCCCAGACTTTTCTCCATGTTGCTCTTTCAAAGATTTCTTTCAGGTCTCTGACTTTTTTCCATGCTTGTGGTTTTCTCTGAGCATATGTAGTTCAGCTGTCAGCCAGGGCCTTCAGCATTTTGTGCTGTGAATTTATTACTCTTACAGTTTTTGTGATGTCAGAAAGCTCTGAGTTTCTAGTTGCTTCCCTACCTCTGAACTCTGATACTTGGCATCTTTAGCTGATAAGGCTCTGGTTTTTCCTGCTACCATTTTTCTAGCGATGATTCTTGCCCCTTAGGGTTGTAGTTTTTGAGATTTAGCCCTTTCTGTGGCTTTTGTAAACACTTGTATTTAGGTTGGAATCTCCGCACCCCCCCCCTCCCGTTTTCATAAATATTACCTCTGGGTGTTCATGTGACCTCTCCACCCTTCCTGCCATTGCAGAGGATTGACTCTTTGTTTTGGAATATTAGAGTGTAATTATTTTGTTTCATGAACATGTCTGTCTTTTGTGTTTTCATTGCTTATAGAGTCATTCTATTTATCATTCTTTTTCTCTTGTTAACTTTTATTTCAAATTAGTGTTTTAGCACTAATTAGGGAGGGAAATGGGTCAGGAGAGGTTTTCTAAAGTCACAGCCTAGATTTTTCTTTTCGTATTTGGAAATAACATTCTGGTATTTTCTGAGATTTGGTTCTGTTCTGTCATCGTACCCTTCCACTTTCATTTGGACCTCCTCTTTTCCATTGCTCCTCTTCTTACTGTCCTGCTCAATTCGTATTCTATTTCCAGCAGTTTTCCTCAGTAGAAGGCAGCTTTAGCTGGTTGGTTTCAAGAGTTCTTAAGGCCTACGCAGGCCCTTCAGACCTTACTGTAGATTTCTTGTGTTCACCTATGATTAAGGATGCAAAAGTTCCTTCTGGTTCCTGCTGCTGTTCTCACATTGACTCACTTTTCCAGTTTCTCAGTGAAACCCGTTCATAGGTTTTCCCTGTTCATAGTGTTGGAGTTCTAGTTCTATCCATCAAACTCCCTGTTGTTTCCTCCTGCACAGGTCCTGGTATATTTGAGTCTTGTAGTTTTGGGTGATTTGTCCCTTCTCAGTGGTATTTTGTGGTCTTGATGGCCCTTGTTATTTTTAGCTATTACCTGAAAATTTTTTTTATTAGAGGATTAGGAAGATTGAAAATCTCCTGGTGTCCTCATTCTCCCATAGGTCCTCTTGTCTTGAGATGAAGCAGGACTCTTAGACTACTTTGAAGGCAGGAATGTAGGTAGGGATTTTTTCCCCATTCTCTCACCAACTTCCTCCTATAACCAAAATTGGTGAAGATAGATGTGGTTCCTTATTCTCTTCTCTAGTTACCCTTTTACTCAAGAGTGTATTTTGGGATTTTGCCTGTACCTGCTGGTCTCTGATCTAACTTCTCATCTCACACAGGCTTTGTCAGCTGACCTCTAGATCATAGGCATCAGTAGATAGATACCTTTGGGGTATTATCTGGCTTCAGATTTTGCCTACCTCGATTTTTGGATTTTCATCTTTATATTCTTAAAGATTTCCCTTCTTGCCAGCTTGTGAGTGATGTATTTTAAAAAGTATTTAAAAAATATTTGAACCTATCTTTGTGTGTATTTATCGTACTACAAGTACTAAGGCATTTTGTCCATCATAATGGTGAAAATGAAAATTTCATTACCTAGCATGCTTACTCTGCTCTTAACCTTTCTGATTTTTGAAATACCTTTGTTTTCTGTGCGTGATTTGAGTTTGTTATCTTCTTAAGAAACTAATGCAGGACCCATGCATGATCTTTGTGAAGTTTGGGTTTTTAGTCATTTAGAGACTAAACCAGTATAGATAACAGGGAGAGAAAAAGTGTAACACTCAAGTTATTAGACCCAGGAAAACACAGGTCATTCCCCACACTTCATAGATTTCATAGAATATTATAGTGAGAAAGGTCCTTGGCAATAAATTTGCCTTATGTGCTCTTCCAGTTTTACACATAAGGACACTATAACTGAGACTAAGAGAAGCTAATTATTGTTTTGTGATGAAGTGCAAGACTAAGAGCTTAACTCATGTTCCTTACATCATTACAAGGCAGGTGTTAACCCTTTTTAGAGCTGAAAAATGTTCAGTAGTGAAATAGAATTATAGTTCAGATCTCAAAACAAAGACCTACGTCATCCCCATTATGCTACTCGAAGTCAGCAGTCAGAAAGCCAGAAAAACCCAGTTCTTCTGATCCCTAATACTTTGTCCTTCTCAACCAGTAGGAAATGATGGCTCAAGCTCTTGGACCTGCTAAGATTTTTAATAAAATATTTTCTCTCATGATTAATCTTAGCAGGACCTACCCATCACTCTCTTCCTAACCCTGTAAACAACAAAACAGGACACCAGCCTTGCCCGCCTCCCTCCCCCCACCCCCCACCGCCAATCTTTTTCTAGCCCTGTTTCTCAGGCTTGACTAACATACAAATCACTATTGAAAGACAAAATATTCTTATGCCCCTCTAGATACATTGTCCATCCTGTACCAGTTATAGAAATCCCTAGTTCTTTGAGAAAATGTCTTTCAATGGCAAATTTACGTTAGAGAAGCAATTAGACTTAATAATTGGATTTTTTAGTTGAGCACTTAAATGAAAACACAAAATTGGAAAATTTTATAGAATTATTGGCCCATTTAACATAAATATTGGATGCATTTCTTACCTTTATCTGCATGTTCCAAGTTGCTCTCTATACTCTCACTTTTTCTGCTTTTGTTTTGCTTCCTTTTAGCAAAGAGACAATACAGAAATTTTCCTTGACTGTTTTCTGGAGTTAGTTTCTGTACATCTGACATTGTATTACATCTTAAGTTTAGTCCTATTTGTTTTGAGTGTGGTAAAAGAGGAAGAAGTTGTTCATAGTAGCTCCACAGTTAATGTTTTTTAGCTAGAATAAAGGTTTCAATCAAAATTTCATACTAGACAAAAAGTTAGACTAGACTAGAAGATGTTTTTGAATGGGAATAATGCATATCTAGTTCAAGACACTAAAAACTTAATATGCTATAAATTGAGTGAATGAGTTTTTATCTCTAAACATGAGGATAAGTTTTGCCTTACTTTATAATCTTTCAAAACTGAGCATATTAACTCATGTTAACCCAGCTATCTTGGCAGTGAAGAGATATATTCTATTCTCATAGGGAAAAGGTACATAGTTAGTTAAAGAAAAAAGGACTGTAATTGGTGTAAACAGCTAGGAAGACAATATAGGACCTGTATCAGTCACAGTTCAGTCAGGAATCAGAAGCCACACTAGTATTCTGAGGGATGGAATTTTATAACAGGAGTTGTTTAGTTGTGAGAGCTGGCTATGCAGCAACTGCAGAAAACACATACCACTCAGGTTGAATAGGAGGAACAAGGAAGCAACTTAGAGGTGGGGCAACCAGCCCAGGGCTGATTCTGACCTCTGAGGAGTGGGTGCTTATGACCTGCCAGGGACACTGACCTATGGGCTGGTCCCATTGGGAAAACCACACACCAGAAGGAGGGAGAAAGAGGATGGATACTTCCTGGCAGTGTCCCTCTAGCACCCTCTGTTGGCAAAACCTAACATCAGGTTAGCAAGTACAGGAGAAAGGTGTGTAGTATCCAGCTCCAGTATCACAAAACAGGAAAAAGATAGTGTAGAACTGAGAGACAATATCTTCTTCATGTTGCTCACAGAGCGATCTTTCTAAAATTTAAAATAGTTCTGAATATTTCCCTACCAAAATGTCTTAATGGCTCTCAAAATTTTTTAAAATTGTTTTTAATTTTGTATTTTGGAATAATTTTGGACTTAGAATTGCAAAGTGGTAAAGTGTTCTTGTATACCCTTCATCCAACTTTCTGAATTTTAACATCTTCCATAATCATAACACAGTTATCAAAATTAGGAAATTAACACTGGGATAGACTACAGACTTTATTCTGATTTTGCCAGTTTTCCTGTTCACGTCCTTTTCCTGTTCAGAATATGTATAGCATTGCATTTGATTGTCATGTCTCTTTAGTCTCCTCTAATCTGTCACAGTTCCTCAGTTTTATCTTTTGTGACTATGACATTTTTGAAGAATATAAGTTATTTTGTAGAGTTCCTAAATTTGAGTTTGCTGTGTGTTTTTTTCATAATTAAATCCAGGTTAGTACATTTTTGGGCAACAATTCTATAAAAGTGATGTTTACTTCTATTAGTCTATTAGGGCTGCCATAACAAAGTACCACAGATGGTGGCTTAAACAACAGACATTTATTTCCTTATGGTTCTGGAGGCCTGAGATCAAGGTGTTGGCATGTTTGCTTTATTCTGAGGTCCCTCTCCTTGACTTACAGATGGCCACCTTCTCCCCGTGTCCTCACATAGTCTTTCCTCTGTGCACGTGTGACCTGGTGTCTCTTTATGTGTTTAAATGTCCTCTTTTTATAAGGATACCAATCAGATTGGATTAGGGTCCATCCTAACAGACTTATTTTAACTTAATTTCCTCTTTTAAGGTTCTGCCTACAAGTATAGTCATTTTCTGAAGTAATGAGGGTTAGGACTTCAACAGAAAAATTGGGGGTGGGGCATACGGTTTGGCCCATGGTACCTTCTCAGTGTTTAACACCAGGAGGAGGGGTACATTATGTTGTTTCCTTATTGCTGATGATAATTAACATTGATTGCTTGGTTAAGATGGTGCCTGCCACCTTTCTCCACTGTAAAGCTACTATTTTTCACTTTTCATTGGTGAATCTTGCCTTCAGTAAGTTATTTTGTGATATTTACCTAATGGTGATTTTTCTTTTTCCCTTCTACTTTTATTTCCATTTTAGTAATTGAAGTTTTCTGTAAGGAAAACTTGTCACTTCTCCTTTTTATATATTCAGTCATTCAACTATATGTCGAAGTGAGATGGCTAGGTCAAAAGGTAAGTGCAGATGTAAGTTTTTTAGCTCTTGAAAAATTCAAAAGAAGGTGTCCTCAGTTTACATTCCCAGTGTTATGATGTGAGAGTACATGTTTTCCTACAGCTTCACCAGCAGAATGTTTTGTCATACTTTCCCTCAATGTAACAGATGTTATTATATCAGTGTTTTTAATTTGAATTTCTCTAATAGTTTCAATAATTTTTCATGTGTTTGGTATGCTTTTATCTTTTGGTAATGTTTTAATATGTACATTAATATTTTTTACATTTCTTGCGTGAATTGCCTATTCATATATTTTTCTCATTTTTCAATCAGATTTTGATTCTATGTCTTTCAGTTTCTAAGAGTCTTTTTATATGTTAGAAATACCAGTTCTTGGTGGGATATTTGTTGCATCCCCCCCTTTTGTTTTTTGACTTTGATTATAGCTTGTTTTTGCCTTAATGACTCCCTCTCTCCTACAGGATATCACCCTAATTAATGCACAGTTCTCAAAACACTCAAGTGCTCGCCCTTTACTGCTCGCTGTTAGCAATATATTTCTAACATCTACTCCAGGTGCTAGTTCTCAGTTGATTTCTCAACTGTAACAAGTTAATTTCAGGAGAGAAATTCTACCTTCTCAGAGGTACTGCTTTTAAAAAGTTGTTTGATCTGCATAGTATTTTTTAATGACTCTGCGATTATGTGACCAGTTAACTAAATTAGAGTTTCTTTCTGATTTCATCATTGTCATATCTGTATGGAATGATTTTCCACTAGAGGTGAGACTCCTCCCCCCCCCCCGATTAATTATTTCCACCAAAATCTTTTTTTGCTCTTGTATGTCATAAAATTCGTAAGTCCCAGTGTTAACTCAAGTAGCTCTTTCTATACATTAAATTATTGCAGACAGCTCTTTTAAGAGTGGTGAAATGGTTAAGTCAGTGCATACCATCTGATGTCAGCTCAGCCGTAGAGGAGTTGATTTACTAGGAGTTAATGAAGGTTAAACATCAGGTCCCCTCACTTTCAAGGGCCAGGCCTGGAGACTTTTTAATAGTTGTCATTATAGAAGGAACATTTATGCATGCTTATTAACTTAGTAGTTAAGGATTTCCTCTGGAAGGATTAATTAGCAAGAATATGCAGTAGAGGTGAACCATAGTAGGCCACGTGAAAAACGGCTCAATTATGTTCCAAAGATATTACTTAAGATAAAAATAGCAGAAGTTTATTTTTAATAAACTTATTAGCTTGAAATGTTTCAATAAAAATAGAATACTTGATTTAAAACTGTTTTTAAAAGTACCTCTACAGTAGTGATGGGCTGTTCACCACCAGCTTATCAGTTAATTCTCTCGGCACTGAGCATTACTTAAGGAGCAAAGCTGGACCACATTAATTGACCTTCTCTGTGTACTTAACCACTATGAGATTCCAAGAATTCAATAACTATATACTGTTCAAAGTGTTCTGTATTGGTTTTTTAAAAAATTATTAATTACACAGTACTTAACTACATTACTCTTAAAAGTAAATGAAAACTATAAATAAGGTTGAAGCTCCCTTTTATTCTTACTCATGATCTCAATTATTTTTCTCTCCCTTAAACTCCACCCTCTTCATACTTCAGTAAACACTAGTATCATTCTCCTCCAGAGCCTTTTAGATCATCTGTGTGCCCTTGCTGCACTTAATGTGGTTCCTGGACACAGAAGTGGCAGCATCTCTTGGGAGCTGGTTAGATATACAGAATGTCAAGGGTCACCATGAACCTATTGAACCAGAATTTGCATTTTAACAGGATTGTTAGGTTTTTGTGCTCACGTGATTTTGTATACATGCATTAATGAGAGTAATGAGAGTAATGAAAATGCTTCCCGTGTGTTTACAGTTTACAAAAATGGTCTAATGCTGTAACTTTTTTCCGTTAGCAAGATGCCTGAGAGACTTCGAAAGGTCTTTCCATGATATTATGTAATAGGCCTATCTCATCTTTTTTTCTTTGCTGCTGCCGAACTCCCCTACCCTACTGTTTATCAAATGACTAGTTGGTTCCCCATTGAAGGACATTAAGGTTGTTTGCAGCTTTTCTTGAGACATCTGTGTTGGAACTTGAGAGTTGGAATTCTCCAGGGCATATGTTGTGTATATGCACCAGTGAAATAACTAGATGGAATGATGTGAACATTTTTTTAAATTCGTTTATTTTATACTGACATTCGTTAATGAAACCTGATGTTTCAGCTGTATATTTTAACAGTAAGGCACATAGATGTTTACATGTGTGTTCACCTCCTGTAGTTGATGTGAACATTTTTAATTTAAAGATCCTGCTAAATTGCCCTCTAAAGTTTGACTCTTATTTTGTTTCAGTGATCATTTTGCATATCCTTTATAATATTGTTTTCATGCAGCTTTATATATTTTCATATCAAGTTACCCAATTCTCTTCTTTGTTGAAATTCAGAATTACATTGGCTTTCAAAGAAATGTCACATTTGATTTCTATAGGAAATTGAAAGTCAGCTCGTCAAGATCTGTGAAAAATTCTATTGAGGTTTTCATGGTAGGAGATTGTACTGAATTTCTAGGTTAATTTGGGTGAGAAGTTGAGCCTTCAGGTAGTCATTTCTGAACAAGGTATTTCAATTTACTTCAGCTTTATGTCCATCCTTCAGTAAAGCTTTATAGCTGTAGGTATTGTATATATATGCATTTACATATGTGTGGGTTTTGTATTGTAGTTTTGTTAGGTTTATTCTTAGGTGCCTTTTCTAGCTTTTATGAATGGGATTTTAAAGAAGATTGATTTTTCGTTGATTTCTAGTATATAGGAAAATCACTAGTTTTTATTTTTTATTTTTTGATATATTAATATAATACCTGGTTCTTTCGTTATACACTAATAGTTTTAATTATCAGTTAGAGCTCTAGCATTTTCTGTAGACAATTATATGCCTTCTAATTAATCGTAGTTTTGTGTTTTTTTTCCTAGTATTTTGTATGTTGATTTTTTTCATCTAATTTTGGCTGAGAACTGTTGAATAGTAGCATGCAGATAACATTGCTGTCCTCTCACTTACTGGGAGTGCTTCTACTATTTCACCATTAAAATATGATAGTTTCTAAAAATATCTTATAGTGGATGTTCTTTTACCCAAATTTTTTGGCTGAGAGGTCTTTTGTTACTTATTGAAATCCTGAATGGGTTTTAATTTGGTGTTATGTTTTTCCAGCATACATTGATGTTATGTTATTCCTGTATCTGTAGTGATAGATTTTCTAATATTGAATTATCTTGGTATTCTTGGTCACCGTTATTTTTTTACCACTGATAGATTCGGTTTGCTAAGTTATTTGTTTAGGAAGTTTAAATCTCTGCTATAAGTAAGATGGACCCACACAATTTTTTTTCCCTTTGTGCTATTGTGTTTGGTTTCAATATCAGTTGTTTTTAGAATGTAATTATTTGTTTCTTCACATTTTGATGGAATTTGTCTTGAATTTTCTGTCTCAAACTCATAAACAGAATTGTTGGTGCTATATTTTATTTCTAATAATCATTAGTATTAACTTTTGGCAGGTCGGTGTAGCATTCAAATTATTTTCATTTCCACATTTAGTTAAAATTATTCTTAGCAAACTTTTGGGAACAAAATACATTCCCTGAAAGTGTTAGAGTAATAGGTTTTCTTGGACTTTGGGTAAACAACTGTTTTTATACTTAGTCAATTAGTTTAGGGTTGAAATCATGGAGGAAGAAGCTTTAAGTAAATGACTTGAACCTGTTAGAAAATGAAACTGAACAGGATTTCACTGGCTCATTGAGTATATACAAAGCTAACCAAAGAAATCAAAGGGACTTGTACTTTGAGGAAATTCAACTTCAGATGTGAGGAGTTACTACTACAAGAGTAGAGTTGACAAATTTAGGATTCAGAATAGGTCCTAAAGACCTGACATGTAGGATTTATGTCAGCTTGTTGTGGAGTTTCAGTGCAGTCCATTTGAAGGAGAGCCAGCCCTCAGTCCCATGCTTCACAGGCATTCCTGATTTTCCCTATTTGTGACTGTCAGTCAGTTTGTCCTTTCTAAAATCCCAAAGTCAGATTTTTAAGTCTGTTGGTAGTAACTCAAGTTTAAGAGTTCATGCTTGCATATCAGTAATAATAAGTAATTACACATGGATAAGGGGGGCATCTGTTTTCTTTTTGTCCACCTAAACCTTTCAGAGCATGCACAAATATGTGAACGTGTGTGTGTGTGTGTGTCATGGAGATAGGATTTTTTAAGTATTCATTAGAAATTCATATAAACATAGCTGTGTGGCTTTTTCTTCTAGAACTTAGGTATGTTTTGTTTATGGTTACATGGTCATTTGGTACATAATTCTTTTAAGAGCCCTATGGTTTTCATTCCTTAGTAAGGTTATACTATAATTTAGCCATTTGTTGAAAGTTTAGATTATTTACAGTTTTTCAAATGGACTACTGGGTCAAAAAGTATACAGTTCTGTGTATTAGTCTTCCAAATTGTCTTATTTGTCCACATTCAGATTGAATGCCTATTTTCCTGTATGTGAATCAGCACTGGTTAATTGACACTCTTTAAGTTTTCCTAATTTAATGGACAAAAATGGTTTGTGATTAACTAAATACTGAGATATAACATTTTTTGTTTTGGGGTCATTTAAATTTTTTTCTTTTCCAAGGCATGCTCATGTTAATTTTCTTATCAATCAGTAGGCTCTCTTCATGTTAGAAATAGTCATGTGTTGACAGTGTTTTTTTTTTTTCCTACTCTGCTACCTGTTGTAACTTAAAAATATGTATCTTCTGCTCTAGAGAATCTTTTCATTTTG
Source organism: Eonycteris spelaea (assembly GCA_003508835.1). NCBI lineage: Eukaryota > Metazoa > Chordata > Mammalia > Chiroptera > Pteropodidae > Eonycteris > Eonycteris spelaea. The sequence goes on along the minus strand of PUFA01000211.1, from coordinate 1,067,189 downwards.
ATAGCTCTTTCTTTATGGCTACTGACTTTTGTATCTTGGTTAAGAAATCCTTTCTTAGTCAACATTATAAACACCCTCATATATTTTTTTCCTAGTACTTTTAGAGTTTTGCTTTCTTTTATCTAGTTTATCCTATTAGAGAATATTATTCACAGTTTAGATACCTAGGGATTGACCTTAAATGTTTATTCATATAAAATTGCCAGTTGTCCCAACACTTAATTGAATTCCCATTTGAAAATGCTACTGACTAGCATATACTAAATTTCCAAAAAAATTCTGAAGTTTCTTTTCAGCTCCATTGAACAGTTGATTTGTTTTGTAACACCATCACAGTTTTAATTATTTTCATGGTATAGTATATTTTGATAATCTAGTATGAAAACTTTTCTCAACTTTGTTCTTTCTGGTCAGAATTCCCTTGGCTATTTTTGTGTATATAGTTTAATTTTAAGAGTTTTATTTTGGATTTTGTAGGCAGTAAAGGTGTTCTACATTTTTACAAAGGCAAAACTATAAAGATCCTTGAGAAATTAATACTTACCCGAGTTATTTTCCATGTGCTAGATATTGTTTTGAGTGCTTTGTAAAATTGTTACAGGAAAAGCAGTTATTATACCTTCATTTTTCAGTGAGCAAAATTAGCCTCATCTTATGACTTTAATAAGAAAACAATAACAAGGTGCCAAAACCTATGTATTTTAGTAGAGAAAGTATTGATTGGGTACAATATAGATTTGAGATAGACCAACCATGATTCCAGTCTCACTGCCTTCTCGCATGCACCCAGTTTGCATGCACCCTTATTTAACATGGTTGATACTATATTTGTGTTCTGCTTTTTACAAATATTACTATATCTCCATTTCATTAAAATATATTTATAAAGGTAACTAATAAATGTTTTATGTCCTTTTCATACTGTTTCAAGATATACTTTATCCTTAAAGGCATTTTATTTATTTTTATTACACTTTCCTTTTGTATTTGATAACATGCAAAAGAGTATGTCACATAAGAGTTATGGAACATAACAATAATAGGACACCTGGAAACCACCTAATTTCAACCAGAACCTTTTTAATACTCGTACATGGAATTGTGTGCTCTTTCCCTAAAGATATTTAATCACAGTTACACATTTATAATGATACTGGGACCTACTCTCTGAGTGCATTTCTCCTCTTAAGAAAGTTTATTATTATTATTTTTTCTATATAGTGAAATTAGTGGGTCAGAAGCCATGAAAAATTTAAGCTTTTATTAGAGCCAGCTATTTATTCCCACCAGCAGTACCTGAGAGGCCATCCTACCATTCCCTTACCAGTATTGGGTATTATTATACAGCAAATAAAATAAAAAAACTTAATAAACTTGATAGTAAAGTGTTACCTTTTAATTTGTATTTCTTAGATCACTAAAGGCTAAGTGGTTTTAAATTTTTTGTTTGCTCTTTTATAGTTAGATTTTTTAAAACCACTTTCTATTAACTCTCTATTAAGGATATTAACCCTTTGTGGGAAATATATTTTCTCAGTTTGTTTTCTTTATTTTTCTGTACTTTTTATTTATTTTAGCTTTACTTTTTAAAATGTAGGTTGGTTCCTTCGTCTTTCCCTTTATAACATGAACTTAAACAGTCCATTCTCAAGTATGAAGTTAGTATTTTTATCATTTTAACTTTTAAATTTATAATTTATCTACCTGGAATTTATTTTTTCTTTTGCTGCAGTTTGATGGTCTACATCTCACAATCAATTAGGCAATATTTTCTTCTTTTCCTTTTTTTTCTTTTTCTTTTTCTTTTTTTTGGATTCATCATGCCCATTTATCAAAAGTTTAAACTGTGTGTACTAGGATCTATTTTGGACTGGTTTGCTAATCAAACTTAGATGAATTTATCTGTGTAGTCCCATTTCTTGGGACAGAGTATTCCTCTAGAGAAAGTTGTATAGTATAACTGATAAACCTTCCTAAGAAGGATCATTTGTTCCTAAGAAAGGGAGAAATTTTTGAAGCCTTTTAAAGGAATGTTTGAGAACACCCTCCATGTGCGTGTTGTATAATTTATGGATGCTGTGCAGCTGAGTTAGGCTGCAGTCTTTGCCCTTTGTAGATTGTGCGGACAGTGGGAGTTCGTTCTTTCTCCATTGTTGGTTTAAGGTTGAAGTTGTGTTCATTAGAGTTGTAGAGTTTATTGACCTTGAGCCATAATTTGTCTTCATGAGCAAATTGGACCTTTTATTGGAGCCTTGTTTTCTCAGTCATGTTCTGCTTATCATACTTTATCTGGGGGCTTTTATCATCATATTAACTTTCCTTCTTCAGGAGGAAGAAAGCACAGTTGTATTCTTGAGTAAAAACTATAAATTGGAAAGGTACAAAAGCCAACTCTTATCATAGGCTTTTAGCACTAAAATCACAGATTTATAAATCATATTAACTTGAGTGTATTTCTTTTACCAGGTGGCTGAGACTCATGAGGACCATGTTTTTTGTTTGTTTTTGTTTGCTTTTTTCCTCTTTTTCCCCTTCCCCACCCCAGGGATTGATCCCCTCCTGTCTTTAAGTCTACATATCAGTTTTGAAAGATAGCACAAGGGCTATTAAACTGCTATGTTCTCTGTGTAGGTCCCTATGAATTGGGGATGCTTCCCCCATATCTGCACAAAAATGAGTGCTGGGAGTTTGAGTATTGTTCTTAAATCTAAAACTATATATACTTTGATAATCAAAGTACTGCCCCCCCCCTTTTTAAGGCTTTCTGGTTTTTGTGTAGCTCTTCAAAATTTTTTCTGAATAGGAATGTTATTTATGTGTGTTGGATTCAGTGTTTTATGATAAATCTCAATTATTTTGAGATTTGCTGATGCTTTGCTTATAGTTGATTAATAGAAGTATGTACAGTTACTTTTAAGTTTTAATTATTAGGTCTAGAGCTTCGTTTGCTAAGAAGTCCTCAGCTTAGACAACTTCAGTATTCAAGCTGGAAGATGACATCATCTTCTCATAGTTTACCATTGGACAGATGAAAGAATCCGAGGCCCAGAGGTCAGGGGTTGCCCAGCGTCACACTGGTCAAGCTGACACCTGAATCCAGCTATTCTGACATGGACTTAATGATCTTTCTATAGGTAGTGGTGGCTTCTGTCCCTTTTCTTTCTGGTTTATTGATAATGTCCATATAGTGGGATTTTCGTTTGTTGGGCCTAGTTCATCACTTTAACAGGTATGACAACAGCTTCGTGAGGTTTGAGATAGCTGCAATTTATAGATAGCAATTTAAATGTCAAGAGAGTTTACTTATGATGCCATTTCTTCCTTGATTTCTGCTTATTTCTCCTCTTGCTTATAATCAGTTGACAGATTTTCTTTTAGCGCTAAAATATGTCATCCCACTGCCTTTGAGCCTTCATGGTTTCTAATGAGAAAAGCAGCTGTTAGTCTTATTGAGGATCCCTTGTCTATAACTAGTCACCTTTCTTACTGCTTTCAGTTTTCTGCCTTTACCTGCAACAGTTTGGTTATAGTGTGTCTCAGAGTGTGTCTCTTGAAGTTTATCCTACCTGGAGTTTGTTGACCATTTGGATTTGTAGATTCATATCTTTCCTCAATTTTGGATAGTTTGGGGGCCTTATTTCTTCAAATCTTTCTACCTCGTCTTCCTTTTTGGACTCCCATAATTTGTTTCTTGGTCCATTTGATGGTGTCCCATTAGTTCCTTAAGCTCTGTTCACTTTTCTAAATTCTTTTTACTTTATGTCCAACTTAGTAAAAATTGTCCAATTTTCAGGTTCATCAGTTTATTTTTCTGTTTGTTTAAATCTGCTGTAGTATCCCTTCTGGTTTGCTTTAGTTATTATCCTTTTCAGCTCCAGAATATTTATTTGTTTCTTTTTTATAATTTCTACTTCTTGATTTTGTTTATAAATCATTCTTTCTGATTTCTTTCAGTTCTCTGTCCATGTTTTTCTTCAGCTTTTTGAGCATATTTAAGGTTTAAATTTTTGTTGTCTAGTAAGTCCAGTGTCTGGGCTTATTCATTGCTGGTTTCAATTTTTGCAAAGACCATATTCCTGGTATATGGTTCCTGAAGTCTCTGTTCCTTAGCTTATGTTCAGCTAGCGTTTTGACCAATATTTTTTAGATGCCTGGAACTAAAACAAAACACCACCTCTCCTTGTCTTTGCATATTCACTCTGTGACAGGGCACTCTTTCAACACTTAGGTGTTTGTACTGAAGTAAAAGCTAAGGGTCTTCTAAGGTCCTTTCTGAGTGTTCATCTTGCCAGGGCATGTGTAGGTCTTCCTGTTTCCCTACCTAAAATGCTTTTGAATGTCCTGATGTCTCTTCCCCAGCTTTTTTTTATGGGCTTTATGGAGTCTATTGTATGTCACAGTCATAATCTTTTGCCCCAGGTATCTATGGTTTGTTAGTTCACCTTGCAGTGGTTTTGAGTAATGGCAATTTTCTGGCCTAAGTTTCAGCATCTTGTGTCAGTCCTTTAGATAACCTCTTGTCAGATTAGAATATAACTACATGATAATTTGCGAATAAAGTCTGCCCTGCTCCCTCTAGAACTAGGAACTGGGAATGCAGGCTGCTTTTGTTAAGACTGCTTCCACCCTGGGGGAGGATGGGGCAAGAACAAGTACAAACACTCCAAAACTTTGTATTATTTTGAGGTTACCATTTTTATGATTCAGTGTTCTCTTTGCTGTAAACCTTTGACTTCTTTCCAGAATTCTGACAAATTCTAATAGTTTCTGCTTGTTTTTTTGATGTTTTGGCAGGGGGCGGGGGGCGGAGGGCGGAAGGGGTAGGGTAGTGGGCAGGGAGAAATAGAAGATTCCTGTCCTGCCATTTTCTCAAGCCTGTCTATACTTCTGAATGAATGGTTGTGGTGGAAGGTCCCTCAAGATTTTAAATAGTCAAGGTGTACATTAGAACCCTCCCTATAATTCAGAGGGTCTGCATAAGGTGAGGAGACCACAATACTCCTTTAAACTTATATTAAACAGTTGAGGCTAGTTATGGTTTTTTGTAATATACATTGAAATAAATAAAGCTTTAATAAATTTAATTGTTCATCTTTGTGCTATCTAAAAGTTATCTTGTGTACCATCAATAGGTCATATATCATGCTTTGAGAACTACTTCCTTCCCATAAATGTAGATCTTGGATGGCATTGATAGTTTTGCTTCATAGCCCCTGCTATATTCTAGATCAGGCAGGCTACCCTGTTACATACATTGTAACAGCGCATTTACTTGTAGGAACTCCACAATTCATAAACTGTGTTCTGAAACTTTTTTTTTAAATTGCTGCTGCTTTTGATATGGGAATTTTAAATTGGCGTTATTCATAAGGCTTAAGTTTCCAAGTCATCAAAAATGTTACCAATAACTTTGTAAAGTAGAAAAGATACTGTCGATCCAGAAGGGGGATTTGATTAATATATACATGTGTTTTCAGACTTCCAGCCCCCTAGAGGAGCTTGGACTTTAAACCAGTGTGCTAAATATGCATTTTGGTTTAGTTTACCTTTTGTTATTGGTTGTTTTGACTCTCTTTCAATAGGAATTGGACCCTCTACTTCTCTTTTCCAGTGATACCACTTGTTATGTGTCCATTATGGAACATAGCTTGCACTATCTTCTCTCTTGTTTCTGCAGTAAACACTTGGCCCTTTATGTCTTTTAAAGGATTTCTTTTTAATTTTTTTTTTTTTTGCTTTGTTAGGGATGGGGAAAAATGAGTTAAAACCTTTTTTTCTATTTATACCATTGTACAACAGGGAAAAAAATAAGCACATATGTTATGCAAAGGAAGGACTGCTGCAGAAAACTATAGTTAGTGCATCTTAGGGCAGGTTTGGCTCTTAGTGTGCTAGTCTGTAGTGTGACTAAGAGACAGAGGCTTGGCTTGCACCTGAGAAGGTGCCATTGCTGAATGCAGGGGAGAAGGTGAAAAAGCAGAAGGGGAGTACCTTTTCGGCTTCTGGCTTCTTGCTACAGAAGGCCCTGTGAGTGTAGGCCTTGTCCTGGATGTAGTGAGAGAACTGGGGATAAGGAAGCTTGATGGAACAAAATGGTGTTTGTCTTCTGTGGGTGCCCCTGGCATGAAGTGGTGGGGGTGGGTTGTGTGCTTGCTCACACATTGGCCCAGTGTCTTTCTTGTTCACCTCTGTATCTTCAGTATCTTGACACTCTTAGGTGAATGGATAAGTGTCCAGATCAGGTAGATGAACTGTTCTTGGCATGGACCTGAGTGGGCAGTGTCACATGTTCAGGGGTATGAATTGGCAGTTGGTTTTATTTTACCAATTTGATTCTGTACATGCTCTTCACATAGTTTTATAATTAGAATGACTGTGCAATTTATCTTTCAAATGGAGGCATGTGAGAGCAAAAAAAGAAAAAAAATTATGTAATCTAAATTTTTTTGACCAAATTTATTGTATGATAGACTTGCAAAATAATTATTCAAAAAACTATTTTCAAAAATTAAATTATCCAAAGAAGCAAACTCCTGTGTATTAAATAATTAAATTGGTCATACAAATAAAAAATTGGTAATTATTCTTGGTATATTTTCACATACTTTTGTCATATATCACGTTACTGATCTTACTCTTTCTTAGGCAAACCAGGACATATGGTTATGTTATGTAAATTCATAAAATTAAGCTTTTCTCTAACTTGGATTGTTCTTCCTTTTCTTTTCCCCAATTTGGCCAGCAGAGGAGCTTCCTAATTGGTTTCAGCAATGGTCCACTTAAGTTACTCTTCTCATTTTTCTTCCACACGCTACATTTACACAACTCTACTATGTGAGCTAATAAGACCCAAGTCTGACCTAGCATTGACCATTTATGATTGTCACTAATGGTCCTGCAGTAATTGTGTGTACCAAAATCATTGGCATGGGAGGGTAGTCGTTAATTTCTGGTTTCTTTCCTAGAGATTTATATTCAGTAAATCCTTAGGAAAGACTACTAAGTGGGAGATTAAGGTGCTTTTCTGTCTCCTTAGTTCATTACCTACCGTTTTCTCCTCCAGTTTTCAGTATAGCACCACCCGTTGTAGTTCCCTAGTGTCCTATTTAGTGGCCCTGCATGTCTTTATTCCACATTCCATCAGCAGGAAGACAGTTAATGTACATCTTTGAATTGAAATTATATTTATTGCTTTTTTATTCAATTTTTCTATAAGAATGAGCATCTTGTGATAGCAGGGTCTAGGTCTCAAATAACTAACCTGAAACTCATGGAGACTGTTTAGTGATGATTGTAGGTATAAAATTCAAGGCAAGGATCTTTCCATTCTTCTTTGTCATGAACTGAAAGTAAAAGTGAATCAAAGTAGGATTTGTGTGTCACTTCATGTAGCTCATTGTATAAAAGAAGTTCTGCTTTGAAAGCATCAGTTTTCTCCAAGATTAATCATTGTGGTGATTTCAAACTGGGAAAGAGTATCATTTTAATTTCGGACTTTTAATGTGCTTTAGAACATATGAAAAACACCCCCTTTAAGAACCACTGCTTTATTTTAAAACACATTAGCAACTGGATCTTTCTACAACCAGGATAGGACTCAACAATGAAGGCTGAAGGATGCTGGAAGCCTCCAGCTCTCTGGGGATAGAATCAGGAACTGTCAGCAGGAGTTCTCAAGTTTTTTCTACATCGCAGGATTGATACAGGAATGGTTAGAAAAGATCTGCCAAAGCTTTTCTGAGAGTTCACGCCATTTGGAAATGTCTCACTTTTAATTAAGATCTGCTAGAAATCAGGTTAATGACCAGTGTTGAAACTGGACTTTTCTTTTTTATATATTAAATTTATTAGGATAACATTGACTTAAAAACATTATATTGCTTATAATATTGAAATTTAGTAAAATTTAGCCATAATTACCTCTTATTCTTTGACATAGTGATGGGCTTTCTACAAAAACAGTTATAATCTTTGTAAGGCAGGATTTTGTTTCGGCAGGGATTCCGGTAGCCAGGTCCACTGTATGATACTCCAAGGTCTAGAACAGCGCCTGGGAAATAGTAGGCACTCAGTATTTGTTTAAGATTGAATGAACTTTGTAGTAAAGTTCGAATGCAGTGAAATGATTCTTTGATGCTTTAAATGTTTTTTCCTATGGCAAATTTCTGCAGAAATTGGGGGATTTTGTAAAAGCCTTAAATAGTCAGAATTACCTGATATTTTTTCGCAGTCAGTTTGAAATCAGTTGCTAGTACCTAGAGTCAGATGCATGCCTCCTGTTACAGGTTTGAAAATGTTCCTTTTTAAAATAATTTATTTAAATTAGTTTCAAGTATACAGTACATTGGTTAGAGAACTATATTGTTCATAAAACGATCTCCCTTATTGCTCTCTCCCTCCCCTGGCCCTCCACTTTCCCATCACATTAATGCTAACTATATTCCCTGTGTCGTGCTCCCCATCCCTGTGCCCAACTATCAACTACTAATTTGTACTTCTTTAACCCTTTACCTAACCCCCCAACCTCCCTTCCCTCTGTCTGTCCGTCACCAAATTATCCACTGTATTTGTGAGTCTGTTTTTGATTAGTTTGTTCTTTTTGTTCCTTAGATACTGCACAAAAGTGAAATTCTATGGTATTTATCTTTGTCGTACTTATTTCACTCAGCATAATAATCTCTAGGTCTATCCATGTCATTACAATGGCAGGATTTCATTTTTTTTAATGGCTTGAGTAATATTCCATATATATATATATATATATATATATATATATATATATGAACCATAATTTCTTTGTCCAAAAAATGTTCTTTTTTAACAAATGCATAAATGAGCCAGCATATGAGAACTACATCTTGTTTAGAATGACAGTAATGAAGGTCTTCCAGGCAGGAAGGAATCCTCAAACTGGGCTGCTAACCTGAATTTTTTCATTCAATTCAATGAAAAGGCAGATATTTTGCTCAGGAGAGGAATTGTTTCTAGAGAGTAATAAATAGTACAGGACAGTTTTAGTTGTGTGGCTGTTTTTAGCTTCCTGATGGTTTGTGTTTTACTCTTTATTTGATTTTTAGGATGCGCTTACCTTCAAGCTTCAGTTGTATGATGGCAGTTTGAGGCGGTTGCATAAGGTTTCTCTGGGAAGCCCCTTAGGACACCCATGCAGTTTGGCCTGTTCTTTTGTGAAGGTGATAGAGGCAAAGGGCAAAAGAATTGCATATATAGGATATTTGAAATATTTGTTTATTTTGTTAATAATATTTGACTAATTTTCTTAAACATTTCTTATTAACAGCAAAGATGAAAAAGATAGTACAAATAGCATAAAGTCTCATTTATATGCAGAACAAAATAAATGAACAGACAAAAACAAAACAGTCATAGATAAAGAGAACAAACTGATAGTTTCCAGATGGGAGTTGGAATTTAGAGGGCTAGGTAAAAAGGTGAAGGAATTAAGAAGTACACATTGGCGGTTAGAAACTAGTCACAGGGATGTAAAGTACAGCATAGGGAATATAATCAGTAATGTTGTAATAAATATGGATAGTGCCAGGTGCATACTAGACTAATTGGGATCACTTCATAAATTATATGAATGTCTAACTACTATGCTGTATACCTGAAACTAACATAAAATAATACCGAATGTCAACTGTAATTGAAAGAAAGGGTTAAAAAAGCCAGTATTTTAATATATTGGGCCCCACTTGTATCAGTTCTTGTATCATTAACTTGTATCAGTTCTTCTTATTGATTAAATTTTAGATTTAACTATGTTTGCTTTAGAAAAGTGGTCTTATTTAAATGTCCTGATTTGTTTGTGGAAATCTAGATTAAAGTCTTTTTGCCTTCATTCATAATCCTTTAAATTCCCCTATTCAGGTGTTAGTGTTTCTTAAAATCAACAAATGTGTAAAGCACCATTGTGTTGGTGGGCTTGGGGTCTTTGCAGTGGTGTTGAAGCTTGTTAAAAATGTGGAGTGATAGGCAAGTTACAAAAACAGATAATACTGATTTGGGGCAAAACAAGTCTTTATGGAAGCATACATTAGCACTTATCTTCCAAATATAAATGCTTTTTGAGGGTAACAGAATTATAAACAGGATGCTATATAGAAAGTAAGGTCATTGTTGAACAGAATGATATTTATGCAGGTTTTTTAAAGATTTTAAAAATCTTAAGTACTCTCTGCATGATATGTTACTTATGAATTTGAGGCAGCCATTTAAATAAGTGTTTGTATTTCTTATTAAGTAAGTGTTCTTACTGTTGTTTCTCACTTCAGTGTTTTGGAACATAAACTGCACTGTTCAAAGAACTTTGTCTATTTAATTTATTTTTAACATTTAATATAAAATTTCCTCCAAATGGTAAAATTAGTCATGTCAGAACAAAGTCCCTCTCCCAAGTTTAAGCAGTGAGATAATTCCTATTTATTTTACATATGCTGTGTGCGAGACATTTAAAAGTTCACAGGATTGCAGCAGAAAACAAAACGTGAACTCCGTGCCCTCCTGAAATTCACAGGTAGACTCAACAGGATCAAGAAATAAAACTGCCATGATCACTGGGGTGCTGGTGCTAAGAACTCAGAAAAAAACAAGCAGGGAAAGGGGATAGGACTTGGGAGAGGGTACAAAAGAAGCCCTGCCACAATACAGGGTGTACTGGCTGGGTGGCTTAAGGTCAGTCATTTAACTCTGGAACCTGTGTTCTCATGAATAAACTGCTAAAAATAGTACATGTTCAACCTACTCTATAGGATTGTGTGGGTAAAAGGAATATTATTAGTAAAAAGGCTTTATAAATAGTGAGTGTAATGATAACTATTAACCTTTCTTTTTTTTAGTATTAGCTTATTTTTTAATACTACAGGTTAAGTGCCATTATTGTGATTTTTTTTTCCTTGATTAATTCTGCAGATATTTACTGAGTGTTTGTGTGCTAGGCACTAGGGATATAGCTAGGTTTTAAATAGACAAAAAACAAACAAACAAACAACCCTTCCTCATTCTAGTTGAAGTGTGGTTGAAGAGATGTGGAGTTTAGTACCTTTCACAATTGCTGTGTGTTATATTTTATTGAAAAGTCCAGTTTGGTGATCTTTTGTTAACCAGAAGAGAGTTTATATTTTAGTAAAAAAAGTTATACTTTAGTAAAGGTTGTGATAAGAAACATAATGTAATTTTGTTTTTCCATTAATGGTTTAGGGGTCACTTAAATAGTAATTTGTAAGTACCCATTTTAAAAGTATTACTGGAGTTCCTTTCCTTATAAAAATTTTATAGCTCTAAATCTGTAAGTGTTCAGTGAGAACACTAAATATAATAAATTTTGTGATGACAGTGTAGATCAGGAAATAGAAATGAAATACATCATATGATAATTAAAAGCAGTTAGTCAGATTGTGAAAACCACACACTAGAATTTAGCTAAGCGATGAAATGCTGGCTGGTAAATGAAGTTAGCTCTTTTGGGAGAGTAGAGAGAGATGGATACAAATAATATGGATACTTAATAAAAAATTTTAGGGGTTAAAACATCATTTGAAAAAATGGGTAATTTGCAGTAATAGGCAATACAGAGTTCTTTATTGAATTAACAAGTAGAAAATCCTGGTTTTGCTTAGCAGAGGAAAAATAATAGGTATCAAGCAATGTTTTAATGACTAGTTCACACTGAGTATTTGGGCTATGGCTTATTAAGACTGATGAGGATTTGTGATTTAATCTTAGGCCCTTAAAGGTTTAGGGCGGCAAGTGTTGTGCCCTCACTGACACAAACAAGATCTTGACATTCAGTTTTGGGGAGGTAACTCCATGGATAACAGTTACAGCACTTTCTTAGACAGATAGGCATAGTTCCCTTTTGTTCACTTTCAAAACGAAAGACAATATTTGTTAGAAAGTAATTTGAGCCCACCATTTCCAGGCTCTGTTGCTCATTGCATAACCTTAGGCAAGTCACTCAATTGTTGATGCCTTTAGTTTTCTCATCTGTAAAATGGATGTAACAGAATTGTGGGACTCAAACAAGGTGATCCTTGTTAAAGATTTAACCCAGTCTCGGCACATAGATACTTGCAGTGCTTGATTATTATTAGCTGTCATTACTGATATGTGAAGGTTTTTCTTAGAAGAAGCATGAGTCTCTGCCATTCGAAAGGTTAAGTTCTCCTTTTGGGTTAGGAGTGAGTCTTTGCATTGTCTTCACTGTGGCAGGCAAGATTTACAGTACTTCTTCCTAATTTGTGGGTGTAGGAAACTAGAGTATGGGAGTTGTCTCTAGGTATGGGGTCTTAGAGAAGATAGAAACCTAGAGATCATTTGCTTTTGCGAACATAAATACCACAGTCACCCACCCACTGACCCCCTGCTAAGCAGAAAACCAGTGATTCCTTTGAACTCTTCCTGCCTTTGAGGATGCATTGCATCCACCTGCTTCTTGGTAAAAATTCTCTGGGCAATCTCTGATATTGACAGGCCTAAGAATGTGGCTCTGTATATATTCAGACTTTCTCAGTCTTAATTCATTAGAAGCATATAGTTGTCATTGTTCATATTTAGCCATGAGAAACTAATGATCATATTTGGAAAATGATACCTAGACAGCGGGTGTTGAAATGAGTTTAGACTTAAGCTGTGGTGATATTGATACTAATGAACACACTGCTGTTTTATACCTTTTCTAGAACAGTCCCTCTACTTTTACTTTTACCTTTGCTTTTTGACGTGACCAGGCCAGTTTCTTGTTAAATGTCTTAGTTCTGGATTTATCTTATCGTTCCCTTACGGTGTTTTGTAACTTATTTCTCTACCCCTTGCACTTCCTGTCACCAGGCCCAGTGGCAGCTTGTCCCATTGGTGGATATTTGGTGGTTTGGCTAGTGGTGTCTCCATTGTGAAGGGATGCATTCCCCCCTGATCTTAGTAGATAACGTGGCAAGGTGACATGGCACCAGGTGGAAATCCCATTTCCATTAATATTTTAACATGTGAACTTAGCATCCACTGATGGTCCTTGCAGAATCTTGCATTGGGTGTTCAGTGTGATTTCCTAATTCTGTCATTTCTTGTATATATATAGTAGTAAGTAGGATTATTTTGTAAAGAATAGTTTTCTCATAAATGGGTAAGCTACAATTCCTCCTAGAAAGGTAGGGCTTAATTTTTTTTTACCAATTTTCAAAGTTTAGATTTTGGTGTAAAAGTTATCTTCACTGATGATGAGTAAGGGTTTAAATTTTTTTGTGTGCGTATCATTGTGGAATTTTGATTTTTACTCAGTGATTCTGATAAAGTAATTTTTGTTTGGATTATCCAAAGGGCCAGTGGGAACCCTTTCCTGTGGGTTCCTTTTTTCGTTTGACATCTGCCTCCCCACCCACATTAGTCATTGAGTTTTTCCTTGCATTTGGCACAGTGAGACGGCCCAGACTCTCCTAATACTTCCCCATTTAATTGATGGGACTATTAATTATAGATAACTTCACTGAGTATTTACTGTATATCAGGTACTGCTTTAAAAGCATTACTACATTCAGACTTCATACCAGCCCTGCCTGAGGATGAGTTTTTTTTTGTTGTTTTTTGGGGTTTTTTTCTGTAAAATGAGCACACCAAAGCTCAAACAAGTGAAGTGAGGGTAATGTGACTTCTCTAGAACCAGCTGTGAAATGGCAAAGCCTGAATCTCAATCCAGACTTACAATTTAAGCCTCCAAACCCATGTTACCAATTGCGGTTGGGTCATATTAACTGCCTCCCCCTTGTACCAAGGATAGTTCTAGAGAAGCCTTTGAATTTATTCTTTAATTAGCTTAACTCCTTTCTTACTTCAAATCCTCAATTACTGCATTTACTCTACATCCTGCCTTTTTCCTTCCAATATCCATAGCCCTGTCAGAGGGATATTTCTTTCTTCCATTTTTTTTTTTTTAAAGGCAAATATCACTTTTCCTTACAGGATAAACTCCAGCCTCTTGCATGGCACATTGGCTCTTTTAAGATTTGTTCTCTGAGCTAGCCTCTGGCCTTTCCACTCAAAACACCTGCAGGTACAGAACAAAACAGAACAGGTTAAGAACCCCTGTTTGATGTGCTCTCCTGTGCCTTTGCATACCTTGTTTCTTCACCTTGGAATCCTCCTCTGACTTTCATTTTTTGTTTGTTTGTTTGTTTGTTTGTTTTTTAAAGTCATCACAGATGGGCATCTCCTAGAAATGTGTTTTCCTGATTCTTGGTGTAAGGTGTCCCTGCTCCCTGTGTTCCTCCTGGAATTTCTCCTAAGTTGCAACTTGCTGTGTGCACATGGCCCTCCAGCAGGCCACTGGAGGGCAGAGCTATGCCTTACCCATCTCTGCAGATCAGTTCTTCCAGCCAACGAATGAAGTGTTGTTAATTCCCAACACCAGAGCTCAGCACATAAAAAACCCTTGATATACATTTGAGCAGATAAATTTCTCCTCACTGGAATTGTCGCTTGTATTAAATAAAAATCCAAGCAAACACCATCTTGCCTGGCATAGCTCAGGGCTCATCTTCATTAAGATATTTTTCCTCATTATCCCAATTTTTCTAAAATCTCAGCATCCCTAGTTTATGGTGTTCTCAAATGGTGAGATGATAAGCCACCTGGAATAAAATACTAGGCAGTCTCATGGCTCTTTGTGAGTAGAAAAGTGCTTCCAAGACAGGCAGGTGAAAGCTGGTCTCATTTAGCATTTATACACTAAAAAGGTAAGTTCTGACCTATTAGTGGCAGCCCAAGGAGGATTTAGTTCTAGTTCCAAGAGCCTATAACCTCCAAAGTCTATAACCCTCGGGGTGTATGTAGCAAGGAGATGCCTGAAGCACTTCTTCACTGGTTTGATGTTCTTTTGGTCACTTGTCTTAAGAGCTAGCTAAGATTAAGGGATGGGCAAGTCTAATGAGGCCCTTGCTAATCATCAGCCAAGACTCATGTAGAGAGGGTTAAGGTTGAAATTTGACAAGATCTGGTTGCAATCATTAGATACACAGACAAGGTAAATATGAGCTTATTTATCAAATGCTGGAATTCTAGACCTAGTCTTCATACAGACAAGACTGGTTTAAGATTAATTGAAAGAAAATAATTATTTCACGGATAATAAGCTTAGGATTTTAGATTGACTGTATAGATAGATTGAAGGATGGTTTATATAAATTAAACTGATCCACAATGGAGTCTGAAGAAAGTACTAGTGAAAGTCCAGTATCTAACCCTTTGGTAAAGTAAAAGATAATTTACCCCTTTCTCTATTAATGTCCTCTTATCTCAGCAGTTTTTGACCTATTTAAACTATGGATCCATTCTGAAATATGCCAAAAAGCCATGGACTCTCCACCTAGAAAATTACACATGTGCACCCACATAATTTTTCCACATAGCTTTTTTTTCCCCCCTGGGGGAAAAGGCCAGAGAAGTCACAAAGCCATCTGAAAATTATTTGTGAACTATTTTTTTCAAACGTTTTCTTGACCGCAGCCCACAGTGAGAAATATATTTTATATCACATCTTACTATACACATGTGTAAGAATATTAAATGTGAAGTTTCAAAGCACATTAATCCTACTATAAGCAACATAATTGTTCTAGTTCATTTTATAAAAGGTCATCAATAGAATTGATTTTATGACACATTAATGAGTCTTTACCTGCAATTAGAATAAAAAATAACTCTGCACTTGCAGAGTAGCCAAGTTTTAGAACCATTGCTTTATCATGGTCAAGTGCAGTATTGGAGTGTCTCCTCTTCACACATAGTTTTTATGCTCATTGTCTGTCTCTTGCTAAGAAGGATAGGTTGGGGCTGGCTAAATGCTTACCTTGAAAAGTTAGAAGAAAAGAGTTACAATTTAATTGTCTGACAGATTAAGAATACTGAGATCTGAAACTACATTATTCAGATAGATTGTAGGAACCTCACATTCTCAAGTGAGCATGCATCCTTCATGTTCACAAACTCAGATACATAAAGAACATCAAGGTATAGCAGTGAACAAAATAATTCCTGCCTTCTAGTAGAAAAGCTAGGCAACAAATAAGATTATAAAATAAAATATGTAGTATATCTGATTGTGATAAATTCCGAGGAGAGAAAAATAAAGAGGAAGATATGAAGTGTTGAGATACAGTTTGAAATGTTAGGTGCCATGGCTTGGGTCTTAACTTTGTTGAGAAAGTGACTTTTGAGTAAAAATCTAAAGGAAATGAGGGAGTTAACCATCAGGTATTCAAGGAAAGAGCCTGAGAGGCAGAGGCAACAGGAAGTGCAAAGGCCCTGAGTGAGGAAGTGCCTGATGTGTGCGAGGAACCTCAAAGCCCCCTGGTATCAGGAGAGGACTGAGGGGGCACCATTGGAGGGCTTAAGCTGGGTAACCTAAAGGTGTCAAGGGCAGAAGCAGGTAGTGGTGACATGGACCAGGAGGATGATGACTGTGGAAACATTGAGAGGTGCTTGAAAAGACTGAATGTGGATGTGAGAGAAAAGAGCTGAGGATGGTGCCAAGCAGAAGAGTTGGTGACTAAGTTGGGAACCTGGATGGGGAACACTGCAGGTGGGGTCAGTTTGGGATTGTGGGAACATCAGGAGCTCTGGGCCAGATGAGATTTGAGATGCCTTTTACGCTGCCTTATTGGAAAGGTCAAGAAGATTTTAGGTCCTTAATTTATAATTTTCATACATTTCCTCATTATAGTTTGAAAGAGGAACACTGAACTTTTTCTGACAAATACAGATATGATATTTTTGTACATGGCAATCATATCAGCCATCCTGGAAAGTCTCCTGAGTTGAGAGAAAATGAACTTAATAGAAAAGTACCCTTTCTCTACATCTCCTCACTCATATGTGGTTCATTATAATAGTATATAATCTTTTCCAATCAGAAAAAAAGACAATTTAAAAAATGGCAAAAAATATGTATCACACAAAATTTGCCACCTTAATAATTTTTTGTGTGCAATTTAATGACATTAAGTACATTTACATTGTTGTGCTAGCCATCACCATCATCCGTCTTCAAAACTTAGGAAAAGTAAAATTTTTGCTAAAAATAAATGTTTCTCCCCAGTAGTAT
Source organism: Eonycteris spelaea (assembly GCA_003508835.1). Taxonomy (NCBI): domain Eukaryota; kingdom Metazoa; phylum Chordata; class Mammalia; order Chiroptera; family Pteropodidae; genus Eonycteris; species Eonycteris spelaea. The sequence continues at coordinate 1,050,079 of PUFA01000211.1, read as the reverse complement.
CTTAAGAAGTATCCCAATTTATCATGAAAAATTTCTATGTGTATAAAATAGTTTCATATATATGAGACTAAATATTTAAAAGCTGCTGTAAATGTTTCTCTAAGGGAGGACTGCTCTGCTTAAGGCTAATTTAACTAAAGATCCTTGAAAAATAGGTTTAATGAACTTAACAGACCACTTTTTTCTGATAACTTTCCCTGTAGCAAACTTAAACCTTCTTTGCAACTTTGTTGGTCCTCTAAATCCCTTTAAATTAAGGTAGCATGTTTAGATAATTTTTGTTGCCTATTTGATGTGTATGAATGCTTTCTAAAAGTCTCCTGATTGGTAAATCCTAGGAGATGACTGTTCTCACAATTTTACTTATTTATTGATTCTTTCTATTTCAATAAAATCCGTCATTGGATTCAAGAATTTCTTTTCTTCTTTACCTGCTCCCCCTCTTTTTATTTATTTATTTATTTTTTTATTTTTTTTTTTGGCTTCTCAAAAAGTCCTGTAAGACTTGTCTCATCTAACTTTATAGGGATTCTGATGTTTGTTGCTTCTCCTTGAACTCTTTCTGAGGAAATTCAGTCAGCTTTTGTCGATACTTATTATGCCAAGAAAGAAAGACCACCTCCCTGGTGAAATAGGATGGTTTAAAGGTGCAGATTTGTCTCTCCATTCAGTCTAAAGATTTGTCCACTTCATGAATCAGCTTATTTACTTATTCTTACAGATTGCACTGCCCCAAAGCTCCTTGCATCCTTCACTGTTTTCCATGCCGTTCAAAATTGTGCTTTATTTTTTAATGCAAAAACTTCACCTAGAAGCCTCATTCATTCACTTTCTTTTCTGACTCCTATTTCAAAATATGCTCCTTGTCCAAAGTGAGACTAACTTATTCCTTCTTCTCTCACATAAAATAGCTTTGGTTTTTGTATTTTAAAAACTATACTTACATAGGAAATTCAAGTAGTAAAGTAAGTCACACCAAGGATGGGGAAACTCTTGTAAAATCTAAGTCAGTCTGAAACACACTGTTTTATTAATCATTCTTCCCAGTTATCTCCTTATTCATAGGTAATAATGGATAACATAAATTCAGTCTCAGTAGGTGACAGGCACAAAAATGCTTGACACCTACACACATCAGTAACTTCTCACAGCAACCCCTAAAGGTAGATACACTGTTATCTGGTTACGCAGCTGTGGAGTCTAAGTAGCCTGCCAAGACCACATGGAGCCTGGTAGGGTGAACACTAGGCCTAGCTGGCCTCTGTCTGTGCAATTCCCCACTTTGTGGCAGTGTATATACATGTCATATGTGTCTTTCTGTGACCTTTCTTTTTTTAAATTCAAGGATATGTTGGAATTCTTTGAATATTTGTATATAGACTTAAAATTTATGGCCATCAGCGTAAAAGTAGAGAGTGTAGACTTTGGAATTGGACTGCTTAGGTTTGAACTAGGACTGCTTCAGTTCTTCTTCCTCTGTAAAAATGGGGTGATAGATATGATTTACCTCATAAGGTTTTGCGAGAATTAAATGTGTTAATACACATAAAGAACTTAAAACCGCAGTTGTCAAATAAGCACATGGTAGATGCTGATTACTTACTTAGTTAATAGTATGTTAAATGCCAGTTACATGATCTATCCTTAGATCATTCTTGTCTTATTTACCATTGATTCATTTGTTAGAGTACTTTCAGAGTAGAACTAGAGTTAAGGGTACATTTATACATATTTTATTGTTATTTCTTTAAGCATTGTTTATGGTAAGGTTTTTGCTTGATTTGGTTTGGTGGCCAGTAAGTTTCTTGTTATGCTTTCCTTAATGAATCCTACTTTGTGATGTTTTCAGTGAGCCACACAATAGAAGTCACATAATTTGAAGGTGTGGACTACAACAGATAGGTAATTTTATTGCAAATGTGAGCTTAATTATGTGAATTGTGTTCTTTATAAGGGAAGATTGATTTAATGGTGGCTGCCTTCTCTGTGACTATTACATAAAAGGCCAGTTTTACTCTTGTTATTAGGTAATTACAATATTTTGATTAGTGCTCGTTCTGTAAACTTGCATTTTAGGGACTCTGCCTTATTTAGAAGACGGCTTTGTTTTTTTAGATGCCCCATTCACAGAGAGCTTTTTAAAATTTAAGTTAGGCATCTGGTGAATAAAAGGGTATCTGTTTGCCAGAGCCACCCCTTCTGTCTCCTTGTTCTTTGTTCTCAACACTGCACTGTGAGTGCAGGTAGCAAATTAAAATTCTGCATCACTGTCTCAGGGCCAGACTAATATGATTTTCATAGACACAAAATTTATAAGAATTTCAATAAGTTTGTACTACCTTTTTTTTTTAACTACAGCCTTAGTGTTTTATTACACATGTGTAATGCATATGATTATTATTGCCACTCTTGCCAACCATATTCTCCTCCCTCTCTCCCTGTAACCTAACTACTATATTGGAGCTTATGTTAGTGGTTCATGATATTGTAACATGTAGCAGGTGTTAGCATATGGGTGATGAGTTTTCAGTTAGAGCTTGTTACCAATAATCAGAATAGTATAGGGGGTAGGGTTAATTAATTAACAGCAGTTATTTATTTCTCCAGTGCAAAGGGCCTAAAAGTATAAAACAATTAAAATATATAAATGTAATAGAAAACAATTCTATGGGCAAAATGTTATGTATGTTAAATGTTATGTATGTATGGTCACCATATGATTGAGCTGGGGCTGTTGGCCAGACCTTGGCCATGTTTGAGCTCCTCTTCCCTGCATCAGATTCCTTTGAAGACCAAGAGGGCCAGAGCATCATGGTTCATCTTTTCTAAGTAGTAGAAAGGGACTTGTGGGATAGGAAATGGAAATTTACATCTTAAGACATAGCCTATGTTTTATGTAATATGTCCAAGAATATGTTTTCATTAGTAAAGCTATTTCTATATTATGTCAAAGATATTTTAATTTTATGGGATTGCTCTTTAAAGAGTAGATAGAAAAGGTTGCTTCCTAGCATCCTTGAAAACTATTATGTTCTATTGGGTTTGTTACTACTGTGCTCTTTATAAGTGGCTAGCCCTGGTGCTTATTTGTCTTCAATTTTACTCCTCCACTTAACAAACTTTTAAGCACTTGGGTTACAAGGTGCATGAGTCTGGTTAAGTTATCTTGACCATCTCCTTAAAATTCAGCAGCCAACAGAAAATTTATGTTCTGTATTAAATCACAGAAAGTAAGGGAACTCCTGGGAACCAGAAACAAAAATAACTATTGAGTGCCAGATAGCCCTCCTTGAGTTACCAAGCAGGTCTGTTTTGTTGTTGTTCCAATAAATCTGATTAAGCAAACTCTAGGGTGAAAAGTAAAAAGTCCCCCTTCCCTGTAATTACATCTGATCCCTGATAAAGCCTTATATATTAGCTTTGAAAGGAATGTTTTATGTCTTCCGTTCTTGTGGGGTGGGGGTTGAGAAGGATTGGGAGTGTTTACTCTGATTTTGGTTTTAAGCCTATAAATATAAAGTAAGCCTTATGCACATGACTAAGACACTAGTTCCACCTGGTGACAGTGTATACTGATTATTTTTACTCCAGCCATATAAATGTAAAACTCACAGTAAATAGTATTATATCCATTAAAACAGTATTCTCTGCAACTAAGTCAGTTTGGAGCTGTAAACATGATCTAATGAAAATGAAGATCTCAAAGTTCTCTATCTTTGCGGGCAGGCCAGTTAATACATTTGAATGCCTACTGTCAGGCATTGTGCTAACTATAGACTTTTCATTTCAGGACAGTTATTTAATTTGCCTAGTTTATAATTCCTAGGCCATTTGATCATTTATAGCATCAAAGAGAAGTTCTGTGGCAGGAATCTTTGAAATTATCTATGGCAACTCTCTGGTTTAACTTGGTACTCAAGACCTGGCAGTTCTCAGCCTAGACAGTGTTTGTTAGTTTGAGCAAGAAATAATTTCACATGGATTATTTTATTAACATCTTTCCCTACCTCATGTCAGAAATAGGAAAAATTGAGTCAAGTGATTCCTTGTTTTTGGAGTAGAAAAATCAGTTTTACTCTAAAATCTTATAAAGAATGATCCTCCCAAAGGAAGTAGCAGCCACTAGGTATTGCTCGCTGTTTACATTTAGTGGCATTCTTCTACAAATGACCCTAGCATTGATGCAACCTCTTTTTTTTTTGCAAAATGTTAATTCACATAAGTGTGAGGTTATAAAGGGTTGTTTCTTAGAAAGCTATTTTGTGTCGCATCTAAATTAGGAAAACATTAATGCTTTTTCAGATTTTTATAGCTATGTAAAACAAATATTTAATGTGGAACTTGATTTCAAACTGACTTGGTTTTTAATATCTGTTAGGATAAACGCATATCCCACTTGCCTTGTGTTGGCCCCAAGACCTTGTCGCAAGCCAGAGAAGGTCCAAGTTAAGGCAATATGTGTTTCAGAAGAGAGGACAGAGGGACTAGAGAATAGTATTGGAAAAGATAATGGCTAGGAAGATACTGAGTTTTTTAAGTCCTCAAATTGAAGTATACTAAAACCCAAGAAAAATTAAATCCAGATGTAGATAGAATAAAGTTTAGAACACCAAAGGCAAAGAAGAGCTTGAGAGCACAGAGGAAGAAAAACAATACCTATGAAGGATCAACAGTGCCACTGACTACAGACTTTGACACCAATCCCTGAAGCCAGTACGTGGAGCTAAGAAAACATCTGCCAATCTAGAATACTTTAATGTGTAAAGTATCATTCAAGAAATGAATGGACAAACAGGCTTTCAGACAAACAGGCACTGAAAATTTTGTCACTGGTAGTCTCTCGCTAAAAGGATTATTAAAATGTGTTCTTTCAAAAGAAGAAATTGAGCCCAGAAAGCCATGAAATATAAAAGTTGATTTGTAAGCAAGGAAATTGGAAATAGCAAGTAAACTCACATTAGTTGTATAACAGTAATAATAATGTTGCTAATTTTGGTCATACATAAAAATAGAACTGAAATTTGTAGCAAGAATAAGATATAGGTAATCAGGAGTAGTGTTTATCTTTTTATAAATTTTTTGGAAGGAGATAAGCATGTTTAAAGATTTAAGGGGAACCACTAAACAAACTATAGGGAAAGAAGGGGAAAGAACAATGAAAGCAATGGGTAAATAGGTTGACATGATCAAAATAAATATCAATAACATTATTTGTAAATTACAATAGATTAAAAGATTGCATGTCAGTTAAAAGATTGGATAATACATAATTTTAAGGTGCAAACATGGTCATTCTATAGTGATAAAAAGAATAATTCTTCATGAAATTAATCTTAAACTTGTTTGCCATTGATAACATAACTTCAAAATATAGATGACAAAGCTAATGTAATTTCAGATCTATAGTCAGTGGGAATTCTTAAATGAGTCCCCCATATGTAACTAGTGTATTAAGCAGAGAGAAATTAGAAAAGTTAGAAGATTTTCGTAGCTAAAGTTTTGTTTGAGCTAGTGAATTTAAAGAACTCTCCCTTTAATAAGTAGGGACGTTATTCTAAAATGTAAGAGACATTTCAAACGCTGTCCACACAACTAAGCTACAAAGCAGCAAATATTAGCAATATTGAATACTGTGTTCTCTGATCATAATGTATTAAATTAGAAACTGAATTTTTAATTTAGTTATTTTTGAAAATTTGAAAATTTTCTAAATAACTTTTAGGTCAATGAAGAAATCATGGAATTAAGAGAACACCTAGAAGTGAATGTTTATTAAAATTTTTGAAGTAAGTTAAGTATCCAGCCTTACAAGTTGAAGAACAGAAAAATCAAAAACAAAGGAATAAGAGATAAGAGAACGTCACCCCAAAACAAGGATGTAGTACCAAAAGTTAGTTCTTCAAAAAGGCTCGAAATGTGCAGTTTGTAAAGGATGAGAAACATGATTTAAATAAACTGCAGTAGGAATTAGAAGGAGCAGGTCATGTCTGTAGGCACAACAAGTATTTTAAAAGTAAGAAAACTACAGACAATTATGTGCCAAAAGTGTTAGATGCTATAATACTTTTGCCAAACAATCTCAAGAGTCTAGAGGCTTTGGCTAGAAACAGATGATAAAATTTATCCAAGGATCTAGGAGCTCTCAAACTGGGAACACTGGCAAAAACTTAGAAATGTTCCAAAGAAGAAAAATAAGTTCTTATCGTGAAAAGAACATTCTTGAGAATAATCAGTCCTTCATTCTTAGCCCTAGATTTGGTTCAGGCAGGAATTAGTCAGATGTCAGATGGTCTGGATAGTGGATGTCAGGTGGATGTAAATGTAAGTCCTTAGAGGATAATCAGGTGGTCTGGATACATGAGCCCTTCGCAGGGGTAATCAGAGGCTTATCTGGAGGTTCACATGTATATCCAGGAATTGGTGCAGGATTGGAAAGTTCAAAAATTCATAATGTTAATAATTTTATCTTGGTTAGAGTGACTTCATTTTATATATTCCCTATCTTCACTCTTTCCTCACTTTATAATACAGATTTTCTAAAAAACATATAACTTACCTTGATTGACTCAAAAAGAGTAGGAAACCATTAAAGAAAATGAATTAGTTAACAGTCTGCGATCTATATACCTCCACCCTACCCTGGTACCAGGCCGAGAGAGTTCACTGATGTCTTCTACCAAAAATTCAAAGTCATGGATTCTCTAAATTTTATGGACAGTTATGTGTTGCTTAACAACAGGGGTATATTCTGAGAAATGCATTTTTAGGCAATTGCATTGTTGTGCAAACATGATAGAGTGCGCTTACATGAATCTAGATGCTACAGCCCACTACACACCTATACTGCATGGTTATAGCCTATTGTTCCTAGGCTAAAAATGTGTACAACATGTTATGGTACTGAAAACTGCAGACAGTTGTAACAGGGTATGGCTAAACAGAAAAGGTGCAGTAAAAATACGGTACAAAAGATAAAGTATATGTGTCGTTAAGTGGTGCTTGGCTGTAGATACTTCCAGAGAAAAGAAAAAAAGACTGGATTGATCTGGTTTGGTTTTTATTTTTATTTTTAAATGATTTATTATGAAAAGTTTCAAATTATATTACAAATAGAATAGTATAATAAAATTTCATGATTCATCACCCAATTAGAGTCAACAGTTAGATATTTGCCATTCGTGTTTTATCGATAACTTCTCACATGTATCTTTTTGGTTTCCTTTGTTGTTTCAGGAATATTTTAAAGCAAATCCAAGATTATCATTTGTTCCATAAATACTTCAGTATATATCTCTAACCTATAAGTATTTTAAGAATATAATACCATTATGCCAATAACATTGACTGAAATTTGATTTCAAAAAGCAGTTTTTATAGTTGGTTTGTTTTAATTAGAAACCAAAACATGACTGCTTTGCATTTGGTCGACGTAGCTCTTAAATACTTTTCAATTTTCCCTTCATTTTTAATTCATCCCACTCATCTAGTGAATGAGCTAGATCATTTGTCTTGTAGAACTTTCCAAGTTTGGTCTGGCCAATTGCATCCTTTAACTCATTTTTCTATCCCTTGTATTTACTGTAAATTGATCATTACAGTCATGCACCACATAACGATGTTTCTGTCAGCGACAGACCGCCTATAAGGTGTGGTCCCATAAGGTTATAGTGGAGCTGAAAAATCTCTGTTGCCTAGTGACATTGTAGCCATCATAGCTGTGATAACACCATATATTTTTACTAACATGTTTATGGTGATTGTATAAACAAACCTATTATGCTGCTAGTCATATAAAAAGTATAGTACATACAATTAGATACAGTGCATGTAATAATGTACAGTACTTAATACATGATAAAGATAATAAATGATTGTCAACTGTTTTATGTACTTAATATACTATACTTTTTATTGTTATTTTAGAGTGTACTCTTTCTCCTTATAAAAAGAGTTTGCTGTAAACAGTGTGCTTCGTTACGCAAAGCAGTCTCATCTTATGTTTAGTGTTTCTTGATTGCACCATTTTCTTTTGTGTTTGATTTAATCTCATGTTGTTTTGTGCAGTAACATTGCTATATAGGTTTGTAGACTAGGAGCAGTAGGCTATACCATGTAGCCTAGGTGTGCCATAGGCTATAACATTTGGGTTTGTGTAAGCATACTGTATGATGTTCACACATGGAAAAAATTGCCTTAAAACATTTCTTCAGTATCCTTATTGTAAAGGGGCACACAGCTTTATTACATGTAGAGTCTTTTACAGTCGAATTAATCATGAGTCTTCCATCCTCTGCATTAGGTCTGTGTTTGACTTGGGGTGCAATTCAGAGTTCAAACAGCTTTCAAGGCTGCCGCAAGTTTTACTCTGTACTAACATGTTTAAGTACCTGCTTTATGTGTGGGATATGTGGAATGTTCACCAAATCCCTCAATGGCTCTCTCATTTCCAAGGTCTTCTTTTACATTTCTGCCTATTCTTCCATTCTGTCAGTCGCTGCAGTCAGGAAGGACCTCAACCTCTGGCCAGGGGAACTGCAGCCTTTTCCTGGCATAGTTTTTCTGTCATTTGCTTCAAATCAGATCAGTCCCATTAACAACAGCTAAGCTGCAAGTTTTCAAGGCCAGCTCCACAATGGTAGAACTACCTTGTTGTGGTGGAGAACAGCCCCAGATACTGACCTCCACTGTTCTTACCCAAAGTACAACCATTTTTTAAAATGAATATATGCTTTTTAATCTATTGTTTGCCTTTTTTGGTGCCTTTGTTGTATTTCTAGAGCCCTAAAATGGTTGTTTTTGACATCTTTGTCAATTTTTATAGTTGTTTCTTCAGTGGAAAGGATTTGTCAACCTCTTCTTTCTTCTGTAACTGAAGTATCACTCTTCCAGGTCTAATCTTATCTATTAAGATGATTAGATGTGATTAACTGACCATCCCCCTCCTCCCTTAAAACACTTGCCTTATGAATATCACTTTCTTGGTTCTCCTCCAACATCACTCCTTATTCTTTCTCAATCTCTGCTGGATACTCCTGTTCGTTCTATCTTCTAAATGTTTGAGTCTCTCAGAGCTGTCTCAAACTCCTCTTTTTCTTTATCTTTACTTAATTCCCTTCATGATCTCATGGATTTAATGACTTTTAATGCCTACAACTTTCAAGTATCTATTTTTAACCTGCATTCTACATGTGTGAGTGAAATGGTCTATTGTGCATCGCCTTTTAATGTGTTGTAAAATGAAATCTTAAATCTTCTCACATCTCAGTGTCAGCTACATCTTTCCAATTATTAGGGCAGATATCTTGATTAGTCTTTATTTTCTTTCATATCTTGCACTCAGTACATCAGGAAATCTTATTAGCACTCCTTTAAAATAGATTCCAAATCTAACTTCTTTTTACCATCTCTACCACATCACCGCTCTATTTCAAGTGGCATCTTCTTTCACTGGGATTGTTGTGGTAACCTATCAGTTGTTCTTCCTAATTCCACAAAGTAGCTGGAGTCTTAATTCTGAAATGTAAAATAGATACAGTTCTTCTGGCCCAAACTTTGCATGGCTTTAGTCTTATTGAGAGCAAACCCCAAATATAGTATGGTTACAAGGCAATAAACAGCTTCCTCCACCCCGACCCCCAGCCTTTCTGACCTGCTTTTTCATTCTTCCCCTATTAACTCCTCTTGAGCCTTTCTGGCCTTGTTCCTCACTCACACTCCAGGCACACTCCTGCCTTTTATGGTTTATGTCACTCTTCCCTCTGGCTGTACGTTCTTCTAGGTATCCACACGGCTCCTGTCCTCCTGAGCAACATCTCTGCTGTTACCCTGTCCTCTTTCGGTGGTTTTTCTCTTCTTAATAACTATTTATGTTCCACATTTATTTTGACTGACTCCTTTGATTGTAATTTCCAAAAAAATAGGGAAAAATACTGTTTTTCTTTTATCCTGTATACTTAGCAAAAGAAGAAAGCCTGATATGTTGTAGGGATTCCATATGTATTGGAATTTTATTGGATTTGCTATGGTTAGCAGACCTAAATTTTAGAATCCATCTGGTTCAGGGGCCTCCAGCCAGACTGCAGGGTCTCAAGATCAGAACTTCTTATTTGTAGATACCAAAGCTAGTTTGTCAGAGTCTGCAGATATTGACTACCACTTCCATGATAGTCTGTAGTTCATTGGGATTTTTTGTTAAAATCATATTTGGTAGTTTTCCCTTCACCCTAGCAGTCCTACCCCCTCAGGTGCCTTGAAGAAAATTTGTAGGGGCGTTTTCTCATAAAAACTATTTGGCACCCCTTGTCTAGCTCACACTCTGTCTCTAATACTCATGTTATTTCTCTAATATTCATGTAATGACAGAAAAGACTAAAATTCCCATGAACCATCTGTACTGACCACTAGTGTTCCTCATTGGTGTTATGACAGATGCTGCTGAGAGCCTACATTGTGATACTGGAAGATGGTTTCTGTAGCATCACCTGAGATCTCTGTGCAGGAGTTGAGATTTCCTTTCTGGCCAAAGCAATCATGTTCTGGTTCTTAAATGCTTTGTTTGTAATTGGTCTGAGTATGTGTGTGTAAGTGTGTTCATGTATAGTTTTAATAGTCTTTAATGGCCTGTAGAACAGCTTTGGCGCATTTCACCACAGAGTGCGTTTTATTCCTCTGGTGGAGGTACTCATTCCTGTTAGCAGAGGTTTTTAACACACATATATTTTACTTTTTTAACTTAATTTTGACCTGCCTTGCCATCTAAGGCTTGGCTTTTTTAACTCCCTTGAACATTAAGTTTGAAAGTGAACACATTGGCGAGGTTTTTATAATTTAAAATATGAGGAGGCTTGCCAGGAGCACTGTAGTTTAGTTTCTAGCTTTGCTGTTTTGTTATGAAAATAGAATGTTTCCAACCTCAGAAATCCTAGTTTATCTATTTTCAGTTCCTGAACAATTTCATCTTTATCTCTATCCATTTAATAAAGCCAGACAGTAAAGCATTGTAGCAGCCATTCTAATTCAGAACAGGAATTTCTTTATTATTTTCTCAAGCTCTCTATTTAGCTTTTTTGGTTACTGTTGTCAATGAAAATTCACAAATGTTTTGTTTTATTTTGAGATGTCTAAAGAATAATAGAGTTGTTATGATCTGTGTTTTTATAGTCTTTCAGTTGAGCAGCTGTTGAAGAAAAGTTCTGATTCACTCTTCTTTATACAGTACATGTATAGATTTGATTCAGTTTGTGATTTGTTTACCAAGTATACAAGAAGCAAGTGGTTTCGTTTGTACCAGATACCATCATACTTATTCAGAACAAAACACCAGAGATGCAACTTACTGGTAAACTTTCTAAATGGCTTAACCTTTAAAAAAAGTCCTTAAAACATTTTTACTTGTGTAAGTCATATAAGAAAATATGAATAGATAGGATGAATGTTAAAACTTTCGGTAAAAGAGATCCATTTAATGTATGCCTATAGAATTCTGAGTCTCATATTGGGCAGGGGGAGGATAACAAATATATAATCTCCTTACACCTTCTTAGAGACATTCCATTGTCCAAGTATCTAGTGTTAGTATGGGAGAAGAAAAAAGGGGCATAACGGTAGTACTGTTCTGTGTGTTTTTCTTGGGACAGCTGGAAATTCACAGTTGCTAATAATTTAAATTGTAGCATTTCTCTCTCTTTTTTGGGGTGGGGAGGGTCTAGAAAGTTAAGTACCATTTAACACTTTGGAAAACATGGCCATTTAAAATTCCAAATCTTAATTCTACCAAACTGCTTCAAGAATATATTGATGAATATATAATAATATATAATAATACAGAATTCTATCAACCATTGTTTTTTATATTGTGACTGTTTAGCCCATTTACATTTATTAACAGTTGTCAGTTGTCATATATATGTTTAGTCAACTTATTATTATTATTTTTAATTTATAAAATTCCCATCCATCACCCCTCCCCCTTTTTGGCAACCATCAGCTTGTTCTCTATGTGTCTGTTTCTGTTTTATTATTTTTATTCATTTGTTTTTTTTAGATTCCACATACAAATGAAATCATACAGTGTTTATCTTTTTCTGGCTTACTTACCATAATACCCTCTAGGTCCATCCATTTTCTCGCAAATGGAAAGATTTCATTCTCTTATATTGCCTAATAATATTCTGTGTGTGTGTTCCATTCAGACAGGTGTGAGTTGATATCTCACTGGGGTTTTGATTTACATTTCCCTGATGATTAGTGAGCGATGTTGACCATCTCTTCATGTCTGTGGCCATGTACATATTCTCTTTGAAAAAATGCCTGTTCAGTTCCTGTGCCCATTTTTTGTTCGGATTATTTTGTTTTGTTTTGTTTTAAGTTGTATGAGTTAACATATATAGCCTTTATTATGTTGTATATTCCTTGTAGACCCACTTTGTTGAGAGTTTTTATCATGAAAGCATGTTGAATTTTGTCAAATGCCTTTTCTGTATGTATTGGGATCGTCATAGAGTTTTTATGCTTTATTTTGTTAATACATTTATCACATTGATTAAGGTACAGATGTTGAGCCATCCTTGCAGCCCTGGGATGAATCCCACTTGGTCATGGTCTGTATTCTTTTAAAGGTATTGTTGAATTTGCTTTGCTAATGTTTTGCTAAGAAATTTTGCATCTATGTCAAGGATTGGCCAGTAATTATCTTTTTTGTAATGTCTTTGCCTGGTTTTAGTAATGCCAGCTTCATAGAATGAGTTGAAATTATTTCCATTTCAATTTTTTGAAGTTGTTTAAGAAAGATAGGTATAATTCTTCTTTGAATCTTTGGTAGAATTCACTTGTGAAGCCGTCTGGTCCTAGACTTTTGTTAATTTTTTGATTACTGCTTCAATTTCATTGCTAGTAATTGGGCAGTTTAGATATTGTATTTCTTCCTGGTTCAGTCTTGGAAGGTTGTATACTTCTAGAACTGTATCCATTTCTTCTAGATTGTGAATTTGTTGGCATATAGTTGTTCATAGTATTCTTTAGTGATTCTTTGTATTTCTGTGGTGTTGGTTGTAACTTCTCTTTCATTTATGGTTTTATTTATGAGTCCTCTCTTTTATTCTTGATAAGTTTGGCTAAAGATCTCTCGATTTTGTTGCTCTTTAGAGAAACAACTCTTAGTTTTATTGATCTTTTCATTTCTTTGATTTCTGATTTGATTATTCCCCACTGATCTTGGCTTTCTTCTGTTTTACATGGGTTTTCTTCTTTTGTTTACATGGATTTTGTTCATCGTTGTTCTGATTACTTTAGGTGTAGAGTAAGACTGTTTAATTGGGAGCTTTCTTGTTTCTTGAGGTAGGCCTGTATAGCTATGAAGTTCCCTTTTAGAACTGCTTTTGCTTCATCCCATAAATTTGAAGAGTTGTGTTTTCCTTTTCATTTGTTTAAAAAATAGTGTTTGGTTTCCAGTCTGACCCATTGGTTGTTCAGTAGCATGTGGTTTAGTCTCCATGTATTTGTGTTTTTTTCCAGTTTTCTTCAGTAGTTGGTACTTCTTTCATCCCATGTGGTCAGAAAAGATGCTGATATGATTTCCATCTTGAATTTATTGAGGCTTGTTTTGTGGCCTAATATGTGATCTATCCTGGAGAATATTGTAAGTATTATGCAGTTTTTAGTTGAAATGTTCTATAAATGTCTAGTTGAAGTCTATCTTGTCTAATGTGACATTTTAAGGCGATTATTTTCCTATAGTTTTCTTCATGGATGATTTGTCCATTGATGTGAGTGGGGTATTAAACCCCCTACTATTATTGTATTACTTTGGATTTCTCTCCGTATGTTCATTAATATTAATAACAGAATCATTAAAGGCATTCAGAACTGAAATTCAGTGTACCTATGGTTGTGTGTCTTACAGTGAGCAAGGCCCTAAGTTCCTGGTTAGAAGTAGTTAAAGTAGGTACATTCTCCGGGCATACAGTCACACACATTACAGCCACATGGATTTCACCTCATCTGCTCTTCTCTTTGACCCAGTGAGCATCTGTGAGCATTTGTTCAGTTATTTCCTTGAGTTTATTCCTTAGCTAAATTCCCAAATATAGGATTAGATTGTTTTAAACCCTTTTGGTATTCAATTTTAAATTGTTCTCCATAAAATATCACAGTTTTTACACCTTTAGTAGTTAAGAAAGTAGTTTCCTCATGCCCTGAAGCCAGACAGAAAATGTTATCTTAACTTTGATGAGGTTAAATATTCAGAGGTTTATTGAGGTTTTGTTTTATTTTTTAATGAATTTCTTACAATTCTTAGCCTACACTATTCGTACTGTTGGCCTTACTGGTTTGAAAGAGCTTTTTATGCAATAAAATTAATAGCCTCGTAATCCATACTTCTCAGTTTGTCAGTTGTATTTCATGGTGGTCCTTAAAAAAGTGTGTGTGGGGGGGGGGGTGTTTCTTTTGAAAGCTATCACTCAGCTTTGGCATTAGGCTTATTAGCAAGACCTTCCCCGCCACTTTAGCTGTAGGAGCTAGTTGACTATGTGCTTGTGTAGGAAGCTCTGTGAGGAGGCTATGTGTCTCTGAAAGCCCAGCAGCAGTTTAGATATTACCTGCCAGAAGCATCTCATCATTCCATGATTCATTTCAGTCTAAGAGCTGCCTCGGTTTTTTTTTTTTTCCTGTTAAGTTTTTTAAATGAGGTATGACTTATGTAAAATAAATAGATCTTAAAAATGTACAGTTAGAAGTTTTGACAAATGTCAAATGACAGATAGGACATTTTCACCACTTCAAAGTTTCCTTATGACCCCAAATCCCCTTCTCCCACCCTCATGCCCATCTCCTGCCCCAGCCACAGACAACCACCGGTGTTCTGATTTCTCTCACCACTGGTTGATTTTGCCTCTTGTAGGACCTCATACTATTGGAATCGTATAGTATGTTTTATTTGGTCAGCATTATGATTTTTAGATTTATTCATGTTGCATGAATCAGTAGTAGTACTTTATTGTGAGCAGCCGTTCATTCTATGAATATATTTCATTTTGTTTATCCACTTTCCTGTTGATGGGTACCTGGGCTGATTCAGTACCTGGCTGTTACAATAAAGCAGCAGTGAACATTCTCGCACATGTCTTTTGGTTGACATATGTTCTCATTTCTCTTGGTTAAATACCTAGCAGCAGAATTGCTGAGGTAGATGTATGTTTAGGGAACTGCAAAGCAATTTTCTAGAGTGGTTGTGACATTTAAACACCAGCAATGAAGGAGTGTTCCAGTTGTCCTACATCCTCATCAACGTTTATTATTGCCATTTTAATTTTAGCTGTTACATGACTCTCGAATTGAATTTAGGTAACGTAAGTTCTCCAATTTTGTGCTTCTCTTTCAAGACTGTTTTGACTATTCTAGATTCTTAAGTTTATTATATAATATTTAAGAGTTAATTTGCCAGTTTCTTTTTAAAAAGCTTTGGGTTTTTTGGTTGGAATTGTGTTGCATCTGTGTATCAGTTTAAGAAGAATGGACAATAAATAATTTTTAGTGTGCCAATTTATAAACACAGTATAGCTCTCAGTTTATATTTGTTCTTTAACTTCTCTCAGCCATGTAATTTTGTAATTTTCACTGTAGATGTTTTAGACATTTCTACTGAATTTATTCCTAATAAATTTAGCTTTTGATTATATTGTAAAAAGATTAATTATTTTTATTTTCTACTACTACATAAAAATTTATCTGATTTTTTTTAAATTAACTTGAATTTTAAAAATTTAATCCTGTGGCTTTACCGAATTCACTTTTTTTCTAGTTGTTTGTAGATTCCTTTACTTCTGAGTTTTAAAATCAAGAATGAATATTGACTTTTCCTCAACATTTCTTAATTATGAAAAATTCTAAACATCTAAGTTGAAAGAATTTTGCAGTTAACATTCATGTGCCCACTACATAGATTCTTCCATGAACACTTCACTCTTTATTCCATTTTCCAGGCATCAGTCTATCTTGTTGACACCCCTTAAAGTAAATGCCAATATCAGTACTCTTCCCCCTAAAAATCTTCAGCATACATTTCATTTAATACTCAGTATTTGTTTATAGCATTTTTATTTTGATGTAAAATTTTCTAGCAATGCAATGCACAGCTCTTAAATATTGTATCAGTTGCTGATACAGGCATATATACCTGTGCAGTCTCAAAGCTTATTAAGTTAGAGAGCTGTCACCCCAGAAATTTCACCAATACCTTTTCCCAATAACTTTCCTACAATCTTTTTTTTTGTTTGTTTGTTTGCTTCTTTTGATGGTTTGTTGTTTTTTGTAGAATAGTTTTTTGAGGGGAGGGGTAAAGGGACTTGTTCAAGAATTTTTATTTAAGCGGAGTCACACAATAAGTTTTTTTCGGTAAAATTTTTTCATTCAGCATGTTTTTAAGACATGCTCTTGCATGATTCACTAGTTAATTTCTTTTTGTTGTTGAGTAGTATTGTATGTACACACCACAGTTTGCCCAGTCACTTATTGTTGGAAACTTGGGCTGTTTGTGATTTGATGCATTATGAATAGAACTGCTGTGACTAGTTTTATACAAGTTTTTTGGTAAATTTATGTTTTTATTCCTTTGGGGTAAGTAATTAGGATTGGAATTACTGGGTCATAGGGTTGGTATTTGTTACGTTTTTATAAAATGCTGTCAGACCTTTTACTAAAGTGACTGTTCCATTTAAAAATCCTACCAACAATGCGTGAATGTCCCATGCTCACCATTGGTGTTTTTTCATTTTAGCCATTTTGATGGGTATGTAGTAATGTCTCATTGTATTTTTAATTTGCATTTGCCTCATAAATGATGATGTTCATCACTTTTTAATGCGTTTACTGGCCATTCATATATCTTTTGGGAATGTATGCTCAAATCATTTGCCCACTTTTTAATTTTATTTGGTCTCTTCATTATTGAATTCTAGGAATTCTTTATTAGTCTTAGAGACCAGTCCTTGGGGAGATATTTTTATGGATATTACATCCCAGTCTATGGCATGTTTATACATTTTCTCAGCATTGTTTTTTTTTTTTTTTAAGTCTGGTTGATCAATTTTCTTTCTTTCATGATTATTGTTGATTATTGTTTTTTGTGAGCGAAAGAACCTTTTCATACCCCAAGTCACAAAGATGATGACCTGTATGTATTTTGCTCTAAAAGCTTCAAAGTTTTAACTTTTATAATTAGGCCTATAATACATCTTGAATTAATTTCTGTGTAGAAAAGTTGAGATTAGGGTTCTGGTTTACTTTTTTTTTTTTTTTTTTTTTAGCATATGGATATCCAGTATTCTAGCACCATTTATTGGAAAGACTCAACCAAATAGATTGCTTTGAAAACCTTTGTCACAATAAGTAAAATAAATCATACGGCCATATAAATGAGAGTCTGTTGGGCTCACTGTCTTTCTCTTCTGTTTCATCAGTCCCTGTAGATTGTTTATAAATACCACCGTGTTTGAAGTCTGTTGCTTTATGGAGGTAGATCTTGAAGTAAGGCTATATGAGTCTTTCATCTCTTTTTCAAGATTGTTTTGGGTTACTTTTCATGTGCATTGTCTTTCTATACAAATGTTAAAGTCATCTGGACAGTTTTTACATAAAAGCTTGCTGGGATATTGTTGGTATTGCATCTGTAGACGAATTTAGGAAAATTTCTTTTTTAACAGTATATGCTCATAATTCGTGAACATCTTTTTTCTTTGTTTTATTGAGATATAATTGATGCAGCACTGTATTAAGTTTAAAGTGTACAGTGTAATGACTTGTATATTGGGAAATGATAGCCACAATAAGTTTAGTTAACATCCATTATTTCATGTAGATGTAAAAACAGAAATGAACAGAGAGAGAAAGAGGAAAATATTTTTTCCTTGTGCTGGGCACTTTAGGATCTACTCTCTGGAGGAACTTTCAAGTATATCATACAGCAGTATTAACTGTACCCATCATGTTGCACATTACTTCCACAGTACTTACTTAAAACTGGAAGTTCGTACCTTTTGACCACCTTCATTAGTCCCCCCTCCCTGTGCTGCGAACATCTTTTAAGGATGTTCAAGGATGTTTGTGTAGTAGACAGCATAGTTTCTTCCACTATAGGTTGTGGTAGGCATGCTCACTCTCCATTACAAAAGACTCAGCTTCCTAATAAGCTCAGTGTTCTTCTCCTATAACTTAACCCATCTCATCTGGCATTATCCTGTGGAAACTAGGGCTCAAGAGAACCAGAGCAAGAAAATACTGGTACTCTGGCTACTGCAACTGCTGTTAGTAATAGAGTTCTATCTATAATTCAGGAGTCTCTTGCTTTCTACCACATCCATGAAATGGTGACATTCTCACTTGCAAATAAGGTAAAACCACAGACCCGTCATAGTTCTTGACAGCTTCATTTATGATGATAGATACAATTTTCTCAAAGAAGAAGATGAAAGCCTCATGGGTCACTTGATAAGATTTAAGGAAAATCCATGGAGTTCAGCAGCTTGACACGTTGACCAAATCATCAGGCTGGCAATAAATGGTCCTCTATTTTATTGTTATTATGAGAACAAAAATGGGAGATGATTGCAGCCTAACGACTAACTATGTAGTCATGTTTGAACACAGTTGTCAAACACTACCATGGTTGTTGATAGCTCTTCTCTGGGCAGGAGGACATCCTCACCAGTTTGCTGGGCAGGGGGTTCTGACCCTTCTCAAACAGTTAAAGAAGGGAAAGCCTCAACCACTGTGGGCAGAGAGCAGACAGATTGTTAGGCGTTTGGCAGGCTCTCTTGGG
This sequence comes from Eonycteris spelaea, assembly GCA_003508835.1. Taxonomy (NCBI): domain Eukaryota; kingdom Metazoa; phylum Chordata; class Mammalia; order Chiroptera; family Pteropodidae; genus Eonycteris; species Eonycteris spelaea. The sequence goes on along the minus strand of PUFA01000211.1, from coordinate 1,031,265 downwards.
AAATGAATTGGGACTGTTAAAGAAGAATGATAGCAGCTGGGCAGCCTTACAGACTTACTTTCTCCAGCACTGTCATGCCAGTCTCACATCCATTGGGAGATTACAGTAAAGGGCTAAATGTTTTTTTTGTGGTCGGTCCTGTCTGCCGTATGGGAGGTTCAGCCCTCTCATAGATTTCCTGACATAGAAGAACACCTGTGGGAAAACATTGATGCGACATTGACTAGTTAGTATTCACACTCTCACTGCCCCGATGAGATTTTCAGTGCTGATGGAGGTGATCTACTAGAGAATGAGAAACCCAGATAAGTTTGAGCAAATTCTTGCAGTGAACCCCACTGCCTGTAAAATTATTTTGTGACCCTTCTGTTAAAACCATGTGAAAGCTTGTCGTGACAGTAGGATAGCAAATGCCCACAATTAAATTATACGCCTTAAAGTTGCTGCTGAGTAAGTCAAGCTTGAATCGGCCAAAATGGGCAAACTCTATGGCCTCTGCTGGAAAACAGTGTGGCAGAGACCACTGAAATCGTTGATGTTATTGAAGACCTAGTCACCTGATAAAAGGCTTCATTCGAGTGGACTGAAAATACTGAAAGTTGGTTTGAGCTATGAGTAGTCACAGTGCCACTTAACTGCAAGGTGAAAGTGCTTGTTTCCTGGCACCATTCCATCTCTCTGTGCCCTGACCCTTTTTCCACCTCTCCTTTGACCCTACCCACTTTACAGAAAAAAGGGTCATGTTTAGGGGTCAAGTTGAGCTTTCTCTGTACCCAAAGGGAACTCATACACACCCATGTAGGTATTCTAAGGAATTTTGTAGGAGAGAGGAGCTCAAACAATTTTTGGCTTTGTTGGATACAGCTTCTTAAGACACCATCCTACCCAATCTGTGGGAGCAGGTGCCGTCTGAATCCAACTCATGGGGTTTAGTCAAGCTTCATGCAATGGGGAAAGAAGTTAACATGACCTTGTGGATAGAACCCACTAGGTCAATTCAGTGTAATGTTGTTGGTGTACATTTGAATGTATAATAGGTATTGATGTATTACAATGTATTTGGTCTTCCCTAGCCCACAAGTTTCAGGAGGATTCTCAGCTGGAAAGAGCTGTGTGTCTCTTATTGTACTTTGAGGGTATGTAAGCTCCCGTCATTTCCCAGTAGTGGGTGGCTTAGGTTTTAGAGTGAGTGCTCCTCCCCTCTCACATAGTGTTCACTATATAGGTGATGCCCTGTTTGTAGACATGTCAGAAGCCTTGGTCTCAAAACCCCTGACTGCATCAGTTTTGTGGTGGTAGAGTGAGTGCATCAATGCTGGCTCTTGGAGAGGGAACACTTTACACCTCAGGAGGTACAGGGAAGGAAGGAAAAGTAAGATCCTTGTCTTTCAGAACCACTCTTAGAGTTTTCCGCAGTAATGAAAGAACCTAGGTGTGGTTCTCCCAAATTTTTACTAGAGACTTAAATATAACTTTTCTATCTGTCATTCCTAGCCAGAACACTGACAATGATTTGGTGCATGCCTCATAACCATACTGAGATATCTATCAGAAGCAGCATAGGATAGCTTCAGCTCCTGTATCTGCCACACAAAACACCTCTAGGTGTCTGCCAACCCCCCCCCCATTCTCATAGCCATCATTGTCATTCATGGTGTGGGTGAATGCCACCTGGATGGTTGGGTGGACAAACCGGACAGGTCGGACTGATTACTCTGAGGCAGCGCCTCCAAAAACAAGGACAAGACAGTTATGTGAACTAAGCTGTAGAGCTCTACAGCCATCTGGAAGGCTTTGTTGAGATACTGTCAACCTGTGCCTCCTTGGTAGACGGCCCATTTAAGGGAACCCAAGAAGTTGTAACCAACACTTTCCTGGACCAACATGTGCTCCACTGGGGCTGTACTTGTATGAAAGCCGGATAGGAACATGTTGCGCTCCCATTAATATGGTGGCTTGCACCTTACGTCTGGTCATTGAAGACCCTAAAGTGTTTAAGAAAAAACAACCATAATCCTCATAAACTGTGACGAGCTCTCTAAAATGAGGCAAATCATGATTTAGGGAGAGGGGTAATGAGTTCCTGGAGGACTAATGACATACTGTAATACCTACATCCTACAGCCCTACTACGAGAGCCAAGAAAAGGTTAGAAATTTGCCCTGAGTCCTCTGAAGTGATGTACTGAAAACATCTCTGCCTGGAAGACACTCAAGTCAGGCCCTAATTGCTAACGCAAGGTTTATGGATGATGGAATCGCTTCGTCGTATCCTTCCTGTGGGCCAGGACAGGAGTCCAGCAATCATTAATGTATCCTGTTTACCTGCCCTCCAGCCTCTCTATGGTCACATTGATCAGAGTGTTGATGGAGTGGTGTCCTCAGAGGGGCAAATAGATGTTGGGAAAAAATTCTTGAAGGATCTTTACATTTTGTATGTCTTGGAGCAGACTCTGACTGCATTGGTTCTACACTATCTTTTTAGTAATGGTTATGCAGCAGAGACAGTCCTGGAGACAAAGAATAGTGTCTTCCTTCAGACCTTAGGGTAGGTTTGCTTACAGCTTCAGATGACAGAGATGGGACAGGTGTGCTCACTGACCATTACAGAGATTTGGTTCCCCATGCTGAAGGTTCCTCTCTTGTAATGCAACTCACTGCATGGCAATTGTCTCTTGGCCCTCTTTATATAGCCTGTAGGAATTGGGGCACACATAAACAAATGCTGATACTCTTGACAATCGATACTGCTTTGAATAATAAACTATTATTTCTCTAATGAGGGAGGATGTTGTATTTTGTTCATCCATGAAAATGTTGAAAGCTAACTTGGTAGATTGCAACTTGGTAAAATTTCAGACCCTTCCTGATTCTCAAGGTTGTGGCCAAAAAAAAAAAAATCAGCTCTTGTTCCTCTGAAAATAACTTTATTTTATCTCTGCTTTTCTTTAAACAGCTTTTATGAGGTTAATTCACATACCAAACAGTTCACCCATTTAAATTGTACTGTTCAGTGGCTGTTAATACAGTGTTGCATCCATCACCACAGTCAGTTTTAGAACATTTTTCATCACCTCAAAAAGAAACCCATGTCCATTAGATATCACCAACTTTTGCACCCACCTCCATTTCCTTTCCTTCCCACTTCTTATCCCCCTCTCCCACCAGCCCTAAGTAACCACTAATTTGCTTTCTGTCTCTAAAATTGCCTATTCTGGACATTTCTTAGAAATAGAATCATATATATATTGTAACTGGCTTCTTTTACTTAGCATAATATTTTCAAGGTTCATCTATGTTGTTTTATGTGTTGATAACTTCACTTCTTTCCATGGCTGAATAATACTCCGTCGTAAGGATATGCAATATTTTGTTAGTCTGTTCATCAGGACATTGGGTTTTTCTACCTTTTGACTATGATGAATAATGCTACTATAAACATAGGCAAGTTTTGGTGGAGATAGAAGTTTCTTTCTCTTGAGGAAATACCTAAAAAGTGAAATTGCTGGGTCATATGGAAGCTATATTTAACTGTTGGAGGATCTGCCAGACCATTTTCCAAGTGGCTGTACCATTTTGCATTCCCACAAGCAGCATATGAGGGTCTGTACTTACCAACACTTGTTTATTTTATTATAGCCAACCTAGTGAATATGAAGTGGTATCTCATTGTGATGTGCATTTCCCTCATGGCTAATGGTGTTGGATCATCTTTTCATGTTCTTATTGGCCATTTGTATATCTTTTTTTGGAGAAATAACTATTCAGACATTTGCCATTAATAAACTCTTGGCTTTTGAGTGTTAAAATTAAGCCTTTTTATATTACCAATACAAGTCTCTTATTAGATAATTTGCAAAATTCCCATTTCATTTTCTAGGTGGTATCCTTTGTAGCACAAAAGCTTTTAATTTTGATGTCCACTTATTTTTCTTTTGCTACTTTTGCTGTTGGTGTCGTGTCTCAGAAATCACTGCCTAACCCAGTTATGTATTCTGAGAGTTTTATGCTTTTAACTCCTACATATATATCTTTGATCCATTTGAATTGAATTTTGTATATGGTGTGAGGTAAAAATCCACCTTGCTTCTTTACATATGGATATCCAGTTGTCCCAATATCATTTGTTGAAGAAAACTATCCTTTCTCCCTATCGAATAGCCTTGGCACCCCTTATTGAGAATCATTTGCTCTTAGTTTTTATTTCTGGGCTTTCTATTGTCTTCTGTTGGTCTGTACATCTGTCTTTATGCTAGTTCCACACTGTTTTGATTGCTGTAAGTTTATAGTAAATTTTGAAATCCACATATGTTAGTCCTGCAACTTTGTTGTTTTTAAAGGTTGTTCTTCCTTTTGAAAGGGATATTCTAAATCCCTTGCAATTCCATATGGATTTTAGGATTAGCATGCCAGGATTTACTAAGAAATCACATGGAATTTAGTAGAGATTGCATTGAATCTTTAGATTAACTTGGGAAATATAATAATGTTAAGACTCTTACATCTCCTGATCTATAATCATGCAGTCATTGTCTTTCCATTTTAATTAGGTCTTTAATTTCTTTCAACATTGTTTCATAGTTGACCTTTCCTGTGTAAAAGGCTTGTTAAATTTATTCCTTTTTATATTTGATTTGGTCACTGCAACTGTGTACAACTGATGCAGTATACTACTATATACCATTTATTTTTCTATATTGATTTTCGTGGCCTGTGACCTTACTGAACTCCTTTATTCTATATCAATCATGTCATCTGCAAATAGATAATTTACTTCTTGCTTTTCAATCTGGATGCCTTTTTATTTCTTGCCTAATTTCCCAGACAGAATTCTATTACAGTGTTGCATAGAAGTGGAGAGTCTTGGTTCCAGTGGGTTGGAGGTGGGAGGATTCAGTCTTTCACCATTAATGATGTTATGTTTTTTGGAGATTCTCTTTTTTAGTTTGAATAGTTCCCTCTGTTCCTGGTTTGTTGAGTGTTTTAATTCTGAAGAGGTGTTGTATATTTAAGAGCTCTTTTTGCATCTATTGAGATGATATGCTATTTTCCCACGTTGTTCTGTTGATATAGTGTGTTACATTAATTGATTTTCAAATGTTAAACCAACCTTGCATTTCTGGGTTAAATCCTTCTTGGTCATGATCATTTTTGTATATTGCTAGATTCGATTTTCTAGTATTTTGTTAAAGATGTTTGTGTGTATATTCATAAAAGAAACTGATCTCTAGCTTTTTCTAGTGTCTTTTTTGGTAACACTGGTCTCATGGAATGAGTTGTGAGTGTTCACTTTTCTAATTATTGGAAGAATTTATGAAGAATTGATGTTAACTGTTCTATAAAAATTTGATATAATTCACCAGTGAAGCCATCTGGTCCTTTGCTTTTCTTTGTGGGAAAGTTTTTTGATAAAAATTTAAGCTTTTCTTTGTTATAGATTTGTTTGGATTATCCAGAGTTTCAGTAGTTAAGTGTCTTTCTTGGAATTTGTTTATTCATCTGAATTATCTAAATCATTGGCATACAGTTGTTCATGGTATTATATTTCATTTTCTTTCTGTTTTATTGATAGTTTTTGTTATAACTGGTAGCTCTCCCTCTCACAGTTTCTTTTGTCTGTTTTTTTACCTCCTATGTATGGGCCACTTGTTCCTGTTTCTTTTCATGTCTTCTAATTTTTTAACTGGCCATTTTAAGGTTATATTGCATCAGCTCTGGATACTGGTTCCTCTTTGACCTCTCCAGGAGTTAAGTTTGTTATTTCCTTTCGTTGAGCACATGGTTGCCCTTTGATGACAGGGTTTGAGTAGGGCGGGCTCTCTGAGTCTTTCCCTGATCATTCTAAGCTTCTGGCTTTATTTTGTATTGCACCTAACCTGTTAGACTCCACTCATTACTCTGAAGTTTTTGACAATGTCTGGTGCATAAATTGCTCAGCATTCTGATACAATTAAACTTAAGCAGAGGTAGTCTTTTGAGGGCAGTCATTGAGATTTGTTCTTACCCTAGGAAGGCTCTTCTTAGCTGTCTCTTTCCCTGGTTTTCCCAGGTGAACTAGCTGATCTGTGGTTTAGCTTATTGCTCTTATTATTTTCAAGAACATCCTTTGGCTTAAAGTCCCCTCACACCATCTCAAACAAAGTCCGTTATTGTGGGCAACAGATCCCTTTTCTTATGGATTACCTCTTTCCCAGGCAAAATCTCTGCACCACTAGTCTGGGTGCCAAATAGGTTGGTAGCCTCTGGTCTTTCATCTCAGCTTGCATCTCCCAAATTTGAAATTGGGCAAGAGCAGTCAAAGTCCCCAGTATTTTTACCCTGCCACTCCTGGGGTAGAGCCTCCTTATGAGTAGAGGCCATGTGGAGGAGAGGAGCCCCTGACCTCTCATACTCACCTAGAATTTTGCTTCTTTGACTTAGAGTAGGAGAGGGAAAATGCTGGTGGCTTGTCTCTCTCGGTGAGCTGGGAGGAGTGCGCTCCTGTTACTCTGAATTGGAGGATGGGGGAAGAAGGAAGTACATCATGGCTCAAAAGTTACAAACTTTCTCTGTTCTTATTGTGTGTTAGTAGATTTTCTTGAATAAATATTTCTTCATTTGCTCTACTCTCCTTAAAACAATTTTCGGAGACTTTTAGTTTTTGTTTTTTGTTTTGTTTCGTTTTTTAAGTAGTTTCACCAGCTTTGTTTATTTGGTTGGGAAGTTTATCTACAGAGCTCCTTATACTGCTTTTACTTTTTAAGCATATATTTTTTGCTAGATATAAAAGTCTAAATTGACAGTTTCTCCTTCAGTGGCTTGTCAACTGACTTCCATTGTTGTGGCCCTGTATGTAATGTCTTCTCCCATCCTCTACTCACTAGCTGGTGAGTGTTTTCCTTTTTAAGTGATCGTTGGTATTACGGTTTATGCTGAATGCCTACTTTCATTTTGAGAATCTGGAATTTTGATACATGCCAAGCAGAGGGTGCCTATGTGACCAGCCCCCAATAAAAATCCTGGACACTGAAAACTCTAATGAGCTTCTCTGGCAGAAAACACTTGCATGTGTTGTGGCAGCTTGTTGCTGGAGGAATGAAGCATGCACCCTGTGTGTCTCCACTGGGAGGACCTTTGCAAGCTTGCAGTTCATGTTTCCCCTATGTACTTCAGCCCTTTGTCGATTTTGCTTAATGTCCTTCCACTGTAATAAATCATAGCCGTGAGTGGGACTGTATGCTGAATCCTGTGTTTCCTACTAGTGAATCGTCAAACTTGGCGGTGGCCTTGGGCGTCCCTAATATACCAGCTGTTACTTTCCACTGGCCTAGTATAATTCAGGAGGAGTTTGCCGAGAGCTTGAGGGTTTGATATGTTGTTTGGGGGGCTCACCCTTCCATGGGGCCATTCTGTCTGTGATCTCCTTAGATTTCTAGTCACTCTGCACTCTGTCAACTCCTGACTCCCTTCTGACACCTGAAGCCCATAAAACTGCACTTTCTTTCTGAATTTTACCAGCAGCAGACTGGAGATCACAGAAGCTGTTGGGTTCCCTTATTTCAAGGATCCAATCTCCTCAGTTTGGGGCTTTTGGTTTATTTCCAGTGCCATCAAATAGTTGTTTATATTATTCCTCTGTTTCTTGCAGTAGAACTACCTGCCTGTGTTCTTAACTAGTTAACAGCTATTCTTAGTAGTTAAGGCAACTTTTCCTGTTTTTAATAGGTAACTTTCAAATGGATGGTGGAAAACAGGTCTTTTTCATCTAAAAAGCATGTTGCTTTTCTAAAGTCCACCAGAATTGTTTGATATAAGCAAGGTTTATTATTATTATTTTTTCCATAGTGATGCTCTGTTGTTCCAAATTGTCTAGCCATTTGGTGTAAGACCCAAAATTGAGAAAAGCTTTCATCATTGCTTATGGTTTCAAAGTTCTCCTGGCAGCCTACTCTCACTGTTCTGGGAGGCAGAGCAAGTATTAGCAACCAATATTACTGCTGACACAATTATTGATGATGATACAATGTGACAGACTTTTCCTGCTGTGATTATTTTGCAACTTTGGTCTTTTTCATATAAGCAAGTATGTTTTACATGCCTTGTCCTGATATTATATGTTGGCTGTTAGGTATTTTAACTGCAACAGTGGCAGAGTTTCTCTTGCTTCCTTCTCTTACTGAACTCTTAAATCAGTTTTGATTCCACATGGGTTTTTGTCCCTGTGTTAGTGAACCTTTTGTCCATCCTTTTCTTTCTATCTTCAGCACATTCCCAAGCCTAGAGATACTGAAGTGATCTCTGAGGTAGGTAAAATGGGTTAGAGATTTGGAATTACCCTTTTTGATTAATTTCACTGTGTTACAAGCCATCAGAGGACCTTGTAATAATAATGAAAGCCTTGTTTTACTTGTTCCACGTTTTGGTATTTTTTTTTTAGATTGAGTTTTAGAAGGAAATCCTAACCAAAAAAACTTTGGTTAATTTACTGTGTCACTGGTAGTCAAAGAAGGTTGTTCTGATTTGGATTTGCAGGCATTTTATTTCACATGTCATTGTGGGTAACCTTGTAAAATAATACCTAGGTAATATGGATAATATTTTCATGTCTTCCTTCTTTTTGTCTTGGTTTTTAAAAATCTTAGTAGAACTCATCTGCAGTTCTGTATTTCAAGAGTTTGTGTTTCAGCATTGAAATTTTGTAATTAGAAGTACATACCTGCATATATATTTTGTGATAGTACATTGATACTGGTTTTCAGAAAGTTATGTTGGCGGGAGAAGGGAGTGAAAACCCAAAGAAAAATTTATTCCTGTGTCTGTCTTGTAGTTTTCCTCCCTCACCACTATAACAGTACTCTGGAAATCATTTTATGCTTAATATTTCAGTAAAAAGACTTTTTTGAATCCAGGTGATGCCTATTTATGGGAGATTAATATGTTTTAGCCACTTATACCAGGAATCGACAGGACCTTTACATTTAAGCTTTCGAAGAGCTTTTGAATGGGGGCGGGGATATGAGGTGAGGGAATGTGCCCAGTTTAGTCTGAAGTTGGTATTTAGAGGCCTGTGGTGGTTATTGACCCAAACCTTCCCACCCTCTGTATAGTACAAGTATGACTGTTATAAACCTGCACCTTCAAAGTCACATTTGTTGTCTCCTTGTCAGTCTTATGTATCTTGTCAGCTTGCAAACCATGTCCCCCACAAGATATATTAGGTAGCATATCTACAACTGAATGTTCTTTGCTCCTTCACAGTCTAATCAGTTATCAAACTAGGACCTGCAGGCCAACTCAAAGAATGGTTTTTACATTTTTAATAGTTGAAAAAAATCAAAAGTACAATATTTTATGACACATGAAAATTACAAAATCCCAATTTTGGTGTTCATAAAGAGTTCGTTGTTTTCTTTATAATGTTACCTCATTTAAGTGCCAACTGTGGTTGCTTTTGTGCTAACAGGGTTGAGTGGCTGGCAGACAACCTGGCCCTTGTGGCCCTTTTCATAAAGTTTACCAACCCCAGATCTAATGTGTCCCGTGTTCTTGCCTCCTTTTAGTGTCTAAACAAAGTCTGACCACTGAGTACACAGAAAACACAGCACATGTAACCACTGCAGCTGCTGAGTTGGCCCCTGTTGTACCTCCTCCAGGTTTCCTCAGACAGACAGACAGAATGAATGAACAAATGAACAAGCTGGTTGGGGTAACTGGCACATGAAGGTTCCAGGGGTATCAGCCCTGGAGGGGAAAGACACTCGTCCTACTTTCCCAGACAGACCTCTGCTTCAGCTTTAAGAAAATGGAAGAACAGAAAATGAGATGCTCTGTTTTATTGTGCTTCATGTTTCTGGAATGGAAATAGATTTAGAAAGAAAATAAGTATTAAACATAGTTTTATTTTATGAGATTATTTCTTTATCTTTTGTATTTAAAACTTTAAAATTATTTCTGCCATGAAATTTGCATGGAATTTTCCAGAAGTACATCTTTTACTTAAACTGAAATACTTATACATAACTCTTCACAAGCAAAGGAGCAGGGGAAAAATCACTTTCAAGGCTCTCTGTGCTATATTATGGACTGTCTGGACTCACATATGCAAATCTGACATTACTTACGGACTGTGGAGATCTGTTAGACATGGAATCTGCAGTTTGTTAAAACAAGACCTTTATTTACCCTTAATCTTGTTTGAACAGGAGCAGTAATGTGTATTTTATTTTAGGCTTTTCTGTACTTAAGGACTGTAATTCTCTATAGCCCAGGTAGATATATTGGAGTGTTTTGGGTTGGTTTTTGTTTTCTTTCGAGAGTAGGAGAAATGATGGGGTGGGGTATTCTCCCATGGTTTAAAAGTATCTATAGTTTATTCAGTTTGCCTCTGTTCTTTTGGAATTAGATACACTGTCATGTCATCTGACCTAACCTATAACTTTGCCAGAAATTTGTTGATGTTCTTGATAATTGGTGGGCTTAGACCTTTGTGTCTTTAAAGGGTTGTATGACTGTAGGCCTCTACGTATAAGGTATGAAGGTATATGCCGTCATTGGGAAAGCAAGCTGATGGTTTTTTATGTTAACTGGAGAAATAACAGATTCTAAATATTCCTCCAATAACATGGGCGAGATTATATCAAATATATTTTGTTTATATGAGTCATAGAAGATTTTCCATTTACACTTAGAATATTAAGATAGTAGAATTTGTCACAGTAATAATGTTCTATGGAAAGGTTGTGTGAATTCATGAATTTGATATGGGAAATATTCATCCTCAAATTTAAAAACTAACATTTTCCTTTAAAGTTGTTAGCATAAAATTAGTTAAAATCAAGATTTAAAGGTAAATAACCTGACCATCCTAGACTACTTTATTACCAATAAAGCATTATGATTTCTGTTGACCTTTTTAATTTTAACCAAGTGCGTCCAAAGCAGCCATCCCCAACCTTTTTGGCACCAGGGACCAGTGCTCTTGAGAGAATCTAATGCCTTATGATCTGAGGTGGAGGTGAGGCGGTAATGATAGCACTGGGGAGTGGCCGCAAATACAGATGAAGTTTCTGTACACCCCCTGCTGTGTGGCCTGATTCCTAACAGGCCACAGACCAGTACCATCCATGGCCCAGGGATTGGGGACCCTTATTCTAAAGGATACTTGCAAAACCAATCAGGTTTCCATGGTGAGCCAGTTCCACACATTAGAAGGCTCTTAGCCCTTCATAACTTGGTGTGCTTACCATAGCCAAGCTATTGCTTGAGTGCTTGCTGTTGGTAACCTAAGGATGACAATGCAAAAGGCTATAGATGACTAGCAATGTTTCAGTTGTGATTGTGAAAACCAACGCAGATGGTCAGGGCTTAATGTAAACATAAAGAACCTCCTTTGAATTACAAAAGAAAAAAAAGCTCTATACTCAATGCATGTATATATACTCTGAATGTAAAATTTTAGCATTTTGACTTAATTTCAGGGAAATTGCTAAAATCCCAAGTGTTCTTTTACTATTCCATTTTCAGATGCTTTGGCTCAGGGAGAAGATCATTTTCATTATTAATTGTGGTTTTTATTATTTTGATGTTTTGTTACTAAGCTTGTATTTTTTTATTTTTAGATATTACGTTTATACTTTTTTCTTTTCTTTTATAAACAGGTTGAAAGGATTGTTGACAAAAGGAAAAACAAAAAAGGGAAGACAGAATATTTGGTTCGTTGGAAAGGCTATGAGAGTGAGGATGACACTTGGGAACCAGAACAGCATCTTGTGAACTGTGAGGAATATATTCATGACTTTAATAGACACCATACTGAAAAGCAGAAAGAAAGCACATTAACCAGAACAAATAGGACCTCTCCAAACAATGCTAGGAAACAGATTTCCAGATCCACCAACAGCAACTTTTCTAAGACCTCTCCTAAATCACTAGTGATTGGCAAAGACCACGAGTCCAAAAATAGTCAGTTATTTGCTTCCAGCCAGAAGTTCAGGAAAAACACAGCTCCATCTCTCTCAAACCGGAAGAATATGGACCTAGCAAAATCAGGTATAAAGATACTTGTGCCTAAGAGTCCCATTAAGAGCAGGACCACAGTCGATGGCTTTCAGAGTGAGAGCCCTGAGAAACTGGACCCCGTTGAGCAGGGTCAAGAGGACACGGTGGCGCCAGAAGTGGCAGCCGAAAAGCCGGTTGGAGCTTTATTGGGCCCTGGTGCAGAGCGAGCTAGAATGGGAAGCAGGCCCCGAATACACCCACTAGTGCCTCAGGTGCCTGGCCCGGTGACTGCAGCCATGGCCACGGGATTAGCCGTTAATGGAAAAGGTGAGTGTCCAGGTGAGTGGCTCAATGGGCATCATCTCTGCAATGGCCACAAACTATTACTTGACATAAGTGTTCCTTCCTTCAAGTTGATCCTGTTTTAGAGGGTGGGGAACCTGCAGAGTCAGTTTCTAACATATATTTACTATAACCTTTGAGTAATTTTGCCAGCTTTTTCTTTCTTTGAAGCCTTGGAGATTTATCTCTTAAATCAGCAGTAGCTATCCCTACTTAATTGTCTACCCACAAACTACTACCATGTTGGCGTGCTTTAAACAACATCTCACTCAAAATAAGTATGGTTAGTATTTTTTTTTTACAGGAAGTTTCTTTCTGAAGCCATCTACCTACCTTTATACATCTTAGACACTGAGCTCATTTTAAGACTCCACCTGAATTTTCTAAGTGTGATCAGTATTGATTAGAAGTCATGATCCTTATTTTGCTAATGTATTTCAATAACCAGAAATCAATTGAGGGTTTGCCTGGTAGAGCCTTCAGGACTTGAATTTGTTTTTTTTGTAAATAGTCAGCTGCTTAAATCCCATTGTCCTTTTTTCAGAGTGGGAGTCTGTTCAACATGGGTGGTATTTTCTGTTTTATTTTTACCCCTGTTCCTGGATTCTACAGCTTAGTTGGGTGTACCGAGACCTCCCCAAAGACCACACTTGGGAATTAGCATAGACAACTTCCTTCTCTCCACTTTCCCATGTCTAGCTAGCCACCAATCTGTATAGATTCCATTAAGTGTGTTTCTCTGTTAATAGGCTCCATTCACCCTCCCTCACTTTAGGCACCGATGACTTCTTACCTGTCATAGCTTTCTAATCGCTCTCCATGCTTCCTGCCTTTTGACGACTCCCATCTATTCTTGGATGGGTGAGGAGGACTCCAGTCTCCAAACTGATTGCACCACCATTGCCTCAGCAGGTGTGCTTTTGAGTATCTCTGCTCAGCACTCACCTGCCTCTCTCACTCCATCTCTCCATGTCAGTACTCCTGCCATCCCATCTGCCAGGAGCTTCATGCCTTTCCTGTTCCTCTTTCACCTCATCAGCTCTGAATCTTCTTTTTGGTACAGGAGCCACCAGTTCCTGTGTCCTTTCATCTCTTGTGATCCTCTTACCCTCTGTTACAGTATTGTAATTGCCTCTTTACCTGTGTGTCTCTCCCTCCACTAATGCTTAGCAGACTAATATAAAACGAAATAAAATGATGTTGGTTTGTTTGGGTAGCTGGTTTCCTCAAAAGAGAAATATTATCTTATTATCTAAGACACTACTCTAACCATCTTGCTGTGGTGCCATCAAAGTTTTGGCCTCATCCCTTGCATGGCAGTAAAGAGGAATATAAACTAAAATATGGGACTTCAGCATTAGACAGTAAATTGCCATCTTGTTAATGATTTTCAGATACACACTTTACCCATATACTCCTCCTCTTACCTTACAAAGGTTTCTCATTTACCTATGTATAGGAACTTAGTGAGCTCATTTACAGAGTAGATTTCCCATGTTGTTACCTGGCTCATTGGTACAGTTTTTTCTTACCTTGGTGTAGATGAAGGACCATAGAGGTTCAGAGGTAAAAGAGACTTTATAAATCATCTAGTTGCATGCTCTCTTCTACAGATAGGGAAGTCGAGTTCAGAGAGACTGTGATGTTCAGATGGAACTGAAGGCAGAGGTAGAATCAGAACATTTCTCAGTTTCTACTCCCATGTTCTTGTCAATATTGTTTATTGCCTCCACTAGACAAGAATCTACTTTATTATTTAGGGCAAGGCCCTATGCTGGGCTCTGGTGCTACAAATAAGGACTGGGCCTGTTTTGTTTGTTTTCTAATGTTTGTAAAAATCAAGAGGAATACTGTTTCATGACACATGAAAACAAAATATTCACATTACTATGTCCATAAGTAAAGTTTATTGGAACACAGCCATGGTAATCCATTCACTTATGATCTGTGGTTGCTTTCTGGCTACAAGGACAGAGTTGAATCATTGTGGCAGAGACCATATAACCTGCAGAGCTAAAACAAATTGACAGACTGGCTCTTGACAGAAAATGTTTCCTAATCTCTGCTCTAAGTCACAGTTCTGGGGCAGTAGTGCAGGGGAGGGGGGATGCAAAGGGACACAAAAGGTTCTGTGGTTCCCCTCTGATTCTCTACCAAAGTTGTGTGTATCTACCTTTTGGCGGGGGCAAGGGGCACAATTTTCAAAACCTTTTTGACCTTCAGCAAAAGCCTTCAGTTTTGTATAAGGAAGGTAATGGCTTCTATTTAAATAAGAAGCTGGTGACTTACTTTTTTTTTTTTTTTATTATTACTCTTCTCATTTCAAAAAATTTTAAATGTCCCAAGAGTGGCTTTGGTTAAAACTACAAGGGACGTGCAAGCATAAAATCTTAAATTATTTTATCTTGTCCTATGGAATTAGATAGATTGGGGTTGGAGTAACACTATATTTCCAAGGCCCTTGTGACTGACTGCCTTTCTGTTTTGGCCCTGAGTCCTATATATGCTCCACTTAGATGAGAGGAGGTATAGAAATTACTTGGGAGTGTTTTTAGGCCATTGGTGAATGACATCCCCTATGGTCATGATCTAAATCCGGCTTGTAAATTAGAAAGGAAAAGACCAGCACCTCCACCCAGGATCCTGCCATTCTAAAAGAAATGCAATGTCAAAAGCAAGTGATGTCTTAGACAACTTGGTACCCTACTGAAGGCATTGGTACCTTTGCTTCCCTTCACCCTTTTCCCTTTGTAGAAAGATGATTTTGTTCTTCCCTTAACTGGAATATAAGCTCCAGGAAGGGATTTTGTTTTGCCAAGGATAAATCTTACTGTATCTGGAGTGGTGCCTGCATATAGTATAGGTGCTCTGCAAATGTTTGTGGAGGGAATGATTCCACTGCTCACTAAAGGCAAAGATGGTAATGGGTCATTATAGCCCTATTGGTTATATCCCTATTGCTGGATCACGCTAAACGGGAGGGGAAAATGCTACTGCAATGACAAGGTATGTATGTGTGGGCCAGAAGCACGGAAACATTCCAGAAAACCTTGTACTCACTCTCAGAGTGTATCATTCCTGAATGAAGACATGCAGTACCCAAAGCTGTATTAGATTGTTGGTCCACTCTCAAACATTTTTTAAAGCAGTTGTTTATTACTTTCCACATTAATTTTAGAGCTACTTAAGAAAACTGGTTTTTCTAAAACTAATTGAAGCGGATACCCATGGCGTCATTGGAAGATGAACCATATCCTATTCAGAACATTAATTATGAGTGTGAGGGATATTTTTGCCACCAAACACAACAGATATTTAAATATCTGTTAACCAAAACAGTAAATGTTGCTGAAGAGTTTTGACACACACACACACACAATTACTTTTACAGAATAACCTTATGTGTATTTAGTTTTTAACTTTTAAGTATGAAACTAAGATTTAAGAGATGAATATGTTGCTTCACTGAGAAATATGAGAAATTTTAAAATTTAGGTGATATAGCTGTCTTCTGTCTGTTCTTTATTAATAAGTTTATGATAGTGTTTTCTTGCTCTTTCAATTGCCTAATAAATTAATCCTACAAAAGAAACAGTTACTTTTAAAAACGGGATCATCTTAACTTTGTTCTTTTGGGAATTCAGATATATAATTGATCATTATCCAATAAATACAACATTTGAGAAAATGCTCAAATGTTGTATTTCAAAGTAAGGTCTAAATCTTACCAGTATTATCCTATAGGGTTGCTGCTGGATATTAAGTCAAAGTCAATGGATGTATGAGGAAAATGACTTAGGAAATACTTTAACATGCTGCGCTACATGTGAACACCTACTTTCCATCCCATAAGCCTTTCAATCCAAGGCAGCTCCCAGGAGAAATTGTTCAAGAAAACTTAGGTCCTTCTGAGGAGCTGGAATGTAAATTCCTCTCAGTAAGAATATGAAGCAGATGCTCTTTCTCCCTTCTCTGTGTTTATCAGGGAAGCTGAAGTGCCAAATCAGCAGCCTCCTTCTAGGAAGAGGCCTGTGGCCCCCTTAGCCCATTTATTATTTAGGTGCTGAAATTAGAACTTCACCCCAAGGAAAGGTTAAAGTAGTCAGGACACCAGTGCCCAGAGGCAGTAGCTGTTCTGCAGGGCTATAACAGGAAATGTCCACTTGGAAAGCGACATTCGAAGCCAGGCTATATAGTGTGTATATAGAGGGTTTGATCAAAAAAGATTCAAATTTCAGACCAACAAACATTTGTTGGCACATCCTGTATAACACTCAGTGCTATAGCTTCCACGTGTATTATCTCACAAGGAACAAACCTACTTACACATAGAAAGACTACAGAAACTAAAATTGAACCAAAGTGAAGTAAACTTTTGAGGAAAGCAGGCGGACAACTTTTCTCCACCCTCTTCTTAAGCAGTTAATAAATGGCTTCAGGCTAAATGATGTGCTTGCCCAGAAAAAATTGGTCCTTTGTTCCTTCTTTCAGGCAATTTCAATAGTTCTCGAACATAGGTGTGCTTCAAATTCTAATACAGTTTTAAGCACGAGGTGTCATACAGAAGATGTTCTTGTCCAGGGGTAGCAGTCCGTTAAAGAGTCGGTCACCACTACGCGTGTTTATTTGAAAACGTAACAAATATGCAGTTATTTCCCAGTCATTGATATAGAGCCAAGGCCTTTGAAAAGGGGTACTTTCACTTGCCACTTGTTTGAAGAACCTAGCCCTTTTGAGTATAGATCATTGATTGGAGTTTGGTTTTGTGTGATGCACACCCATATGCATCATGTATTAATTCTGGTTTGGATTTCTTTAAAATGGATACTTTAAAAAACTGAGTGCACAGTCCTAGAATTTTTCATTCTCATTTTCTTACTTCTCCTGATTTGACAGTTACTTCCAACCTTAGAGCCTTTCCAAAACATTAGATATAGTTTTCATTGAAGTATCAGCTCTCTTTTCATAATCATATCTCCTATTTCATGTAAAAATGAATTAAATATGGTGAATTCAACTGACCTAAGAAGCTTAGGGAATAAAACCATCATATGTCCCACCAGGAGAGGCCCATGCATGACTGCCAAGCTCTTTACTGTGCTGCTTTGGGGGAGATGTCCCCTCCTTTTGCACTTTCAGGGTTTTATGGTTTGTTCAAAGGTGATTAGGACTTGGTGAGGTATTGACCCACAGAGCCCAAGCCCATTTCAGAGCACTTGTGATTGTTTTTTCTTCTCATTTTTACTTCCTCCCCACCCCGCCCTGCCCCCAACCCCCTGTATCTGTGGCTCTAAACGTGTGGTGCCCAGGCCAACAGCGCCATCTGGGAACCTGTCGGAAATGCACATCCCCAGGCCCCATTCATACCTCCTAAACTGGAATGGGAGGAAGCTCAGATGGGCCTAACAGTCTAACAACCCCTCCAGTGATTCTGAGTCTCACTAAAGTATAACAACTACCAACCTCTATACTATATTGTATTACAAGGTTGTGATTTTATAGAGAAATAAATAAAAGTATACCACTAAATTTTGTATTTATATTTTAGATTCTTACAGTTAGGTATATTTAATTTCTATTCTCTTGAGATTGTTTAGTCTTAGCATATCCTGATTTAAGATTGTTTCTACACATTTGTATTTAATAAATATTTTAATCATTTAAAAATTTTCAATGACAGGAAAATAAAATATTTAAAACATCCTAAAGAAAAGAAGAAAAGTAACCCCACCCACAAGCCCAGTTCCTCCTCCTCCTCTCCAGAGATATCCACTACTATTTTCCTTCCAGAAATTGGATAAACATGAACATCTTTTAAATATATCAGTGGGCTCATTCATACTTGTCATGTGGTTCTGCATCCTATGCTTTTTAAAAATTTTTATGGAACCTCTTGGATATATTTTTATATCCACACAAGTCACTTTACTTCATTCTTCCAAAAGATTTTGTGGCTATTATATGACTATATCATACATACCTGCTATCAGCGATTTAACAGGTATTTAGCTATCAGTGTTTCTTGGCAGGGGTAGCTTTGGCATTTGGGTCTGGACACTTCCCTGGTTCAGCGTCCCTAGTCCTGCCATTAAGATGTTAGTAATGGCCTCAGGCATCATGACAAATCACAGTGTCTCTCGTTCCCGCCTGCACACCTACATTCCCATAAGATACCTGTGTTTAGGTATATTCATTAAGTGAGAACCACAGCTGTAGAAATTGAGAGTTTTTTCTTGTATATGATGAATACAGTTGACCTTTAAAACATAGATTGGAACTGTGCAGGTCCACTTACACCTGGACTTGTTTTCTATATATATATGGAATTGTTTGGGAGATTTCTTTACTACTATGAAGCAGTCATATCGATTACATTAGGCCAGGGGTTCATGGCCTGTTAGGAACCAGGCCGCATAGGAGGAGGTGAGCAGTGGGCCAGCAAGTGAGCAAAGAAGCTTCATCTGTATTTGCAGCTACTCCCCTGCAGTAGCATCACCGCCTCAGCTCCACCTCAGATCATCAGGCATTAAGTTCTCACAGGAGCACTAATCTCTGATGCCAGAAAGGTTGGGGACCGCTGCATTAGGCTACCATAAAGCAGTTACATTGCTGCTTTGTTATCAATACATGAACCACTATACTTGTAAATAAATATGAACTTCTTTTTCACATCTTTTCATTTTTGATGTCCAGTAGTATGTAATTATATAACCTCTATAGTGTTTTGTATCATAAGACACTATTGATGTGTGAGATATAGATAATTCATCTTATAGATGATGTAAATGTATGGTATCTACAAATAATACAGTACAATACTGTGAATGTATTTTCTCTTTTTTTTATGATCCTTAATCTTTTTTCTAGCTTACTTGATTAAAATACAGTGTAATGCATATAACATACAACATATGTGTTAACTTCATGTTATCAGTAAGACTGCCATTCAACAGTACGCTGTTAAGTTTTGGGGGAGTCAAAGTTAGACACAGACTTTTGACTGTGCAAGGGTTGGCACCACAAAACCCTGCAGTGTTCAATGATCCACTATATAATTTATTGATGCTACAGTGGCAGAAATGTTAACGTACTTCCTGTGTTTAGCACAAGTAATCCATATATTCTATGAATCTTTATGCAAGTAATTTAGAAGTACATTGAGTAAAATAGGAAAGTTTACCATTACTTCCTCCTCCCCTGAGAATACCATTTCCTTCCCTAGAGGAAACATTAATAGTTTAACATGTGGCATTTCAGACCTTTTTCTATGTATTTCCACTCTTTGAAATGGAGTCATACTAAATTAATTATTCTGGTATTTGCCTTTTTCATTTAACACCATGTCTTTGAGAACATCCATTTTAAGACTTAACATTCTACCTCACTTTTGAAATTTTAAACTGGATGTTTAACTTTTTTGAAACAATTTCGAACTTAAAAGAAGTTGCAAGACTAGTACAAGAAAAATCCATATACTCTATCCACATTCACCAATTGTTTATATTTTGGATCATTTCTTCTCTCTCTTCCACTGCTGTTTGTGTGTATATATTTACACTCACATGCACGCACATACATACACAGTTTTTTCCTGAACCTTTGAGTTAACTTAGAGACTTGCTGTTGTAAACAAGGGCTATAACAGATTTGAGATTTTAAGAGAGTGCAAAATTGCTCTCTAAAAGCTGTAAGATCATTAGTGCCCATTTACCTATTCTTGATCAACTTTTAAATGTCTGCCAGGTAAGAAGGTAGAAAATTTGTATCATTTTAATTTCGAAACATGGAAACTTTGTTATATTTGGCTATTTGTATTTATTTTACTGTTAATTCCCTTTATTTATCCATCCCCTGCCCCGCCTTGTTATTTATTTATTTTTAGAGCAGAGATGAGGATAGTTTAACTTTTTCAAAGTGTAAAGACTACAGTAATGTGCATGTTATTCTTGTCTAGGGACCACACTAATCTCTCCGTGTAAGCTATGATGTGCAGACTGCTAAAGGGAGCATTTTAGAAGAAGTCATTGACTTTTGGTCCTCCTAGCACCCATTCAAGGACTGACACTTTCATGCCAGGGGTCAGAATGAATAGGACCATCTAATCTCTTGCCTTAAGGGATTTTTAACAGTTTAATGAGAAAACCTCACCTTTATTTGCATGAATTTTATGGTTCATACTTAGTTTTGAATATACCAAAATGTATTTTATTAGGGTTTTATAATTTAAAAGGAATTTGGATTCCTTAGGTCATAAGTCAAAAGAGAATCTCTCTGATTTCAGTTCCTGCTCCTCTTAAATTTTGACTGTCTGGTGGTACAAGGGCAGAAGAAAAAAAAAACACATGTTTTATGGAATTCCTTTTTTTGTTGCCTACTAGTGGGGGCTCAACACCTATTACAAATTCTGCTCGTTTTCCATATTCCCATTTTTATTGCTGTAATCTGCATCAAGGTGCTTGTCTTCTGGAATATTCCTCTAATGACATTCTCTGTTTTGGACATGCATGCACACACAGTACAGGGCATCCAGTCTAAGTTAGAGCATGCTGTCCTCTTGCCTTTGTTTTGTCTCAAGGTCCTCCAACATCCTTCTCCCTCTTTAAGTGAATGCCTGTTTTATAGGTGAAAGAATATTTGAAAGAGAACATGATTTGGTAAAAGTCACTCAGTGAAAGAATAGGATCCATGTTAGAACCTACTCCTGACTTCTAATATTTAGTTATTCTTTGTTAATTGGTGATAAGGGACTTTTTATAAGCATAATTCACAATATGGATAGTACTGTATTAGTTGAGAATTTTATCCTTTCTCAAGTGAGAAAGCTCCAATTGGCTTACACAAACAAAAATGTCATCATTTGGTTCTCTGCTTTCTGCTTCATTCAGGCAAATTCTTCCCTCATAGAAGCATGGTGCTATCAGCAGTTCTGTTAGGCATCCTAACTAACCTTCAGCAAACCAGGCAAAAAACGATCTTCTTTTTCCCAGAAGTTCCAAGGGGTGAATCACTTCATACAAATTCTGGTTCCCCAAGGGAAATACAGGATTATTAACAATAGAAATGGAAATAGCAACTGCTATCAATAGTCTTGACACAATTGAAATTAATAAGTACATCTAAAACATAATCCTGCTTTCCAAAGTTACGGAATATATCATGAGTGGTAAATATTAATAATTTGAATAATAATTTCAGTTAATGTCATTCATGTTTTTTTAGCTTTTGAGTAGTTCTCTCAAACTGTACATAAGCATCTTCTCCCACCATGCTTGTGCCCTGGATGTTCTCACCATGAGATTGAACTCTATTCCCCTCTTCACTTTCTGTTTTTTTAATATAAGTAGAGTGCTCTTCTTCCTTTCTTAGTCCTTGTAGTCCTTTTTGGGGGACTAGGCACTGTATTTATCTTCCAAATTGGTATGCACCTTTTAAAAGTCAGTCACATTTTTAATTACAAATGAAGAAAGGCTATTTAAAAACTCAATCTATCAAGAAACCTCTTTAAGGAAAACACTAAGGAGTCAAATTATGTTAAGGTATTTTTTTTTCCCAGATGGAGAAATTTTAACCAAAGTAGCTTAGATAACTGGTGGACTGGAGGGATGAGAGCTAATTCCCAAGAGGAATCTCTGAGAAAGTAAATTCTGGTGGAAAAGATACAGAGAAAAATCCAGAACAGATGGGCAAACTCAGTACTTTAGATGGTAAAATGGCAAAGCACTGTGGCAAACATTTTAATCTCCTTTAGAATCTTCCACATTGTCTAGCCCAATTGTATATGTGAAATTGGTGCTTAATTAACATTTGTGTGGGAATGAATGAGTTGTTGGAGGAATTTCTGTCACTCTACCTTCATTATTAGTGTGTGTTTTCTAAAAAGAATAAGAGTTAAATGAAACAGAAGATTTGTTGGGGTAATTGTGAGAAATTACCAAGAAAGTTAGAGCCAGCGCACATTTTAAGCTTGCATGCCAATACAGAATGATAATATGTGATTCTTCAAACTGGAAAAGCTGAAGAAAACTTCTGTAGGTTAATGGTGCAGAAAATATTTTTAAAATACCAGTGAATGATTTTGCTAGTGTAACAACATCCAGGAGGCAATTTTATAGATAATAAATAGGGTCCGTCACCCATATTTATTCACTCTAGAGCTCAGTGCCGCCAGAATGAGTTTTCGAGCAGTAGAGCCTTTCCATTGTCTAGCTGTTTCTCTTGGTCCTTCTGAGATGGAAATGACCTCAGGGTGTTTCTCTGCATTTCTTCGTTTTGATTCCTAAGCTCTAGTCTCTAATGAAGCCTTGAAGCCTTTTCCTGTAATTTTTTTCCAGTTGGACAGTCTTCCTCTCTCTTATCTACCCTCCAACTCAGTAGTCCACCTGTAGCATTTAGAGCTGTATATTCATCAGATTCCATTCTTGCACTCCTCAGAGAGGATTTCCTATCCACCTTCCTGAAATTGGAAACCCTCTTTCCACAGGCCTCCTCCTTCAGCGGTCTCAGCCTCCAAATAGAAGCCATGACAACCTCAATTCTAATCCTACAGATAGCCGTCATTGTGTCCCTGCCGTGTGCTAGGTTCATTATATCCGTCTCTAGTCACCACAGCTGGTCCTATTAAATAATGCCCATTTTACTGATAAAGAATGCTAGGCTTAAGGAAGTAAAGGCAGTAGAATTCATTAGCCCTTTTTCCTCAGCATGTTTCTACCTAGATTCTTGCTTTTAGTCAAAACTTCTGGAAAATTTAGTCCACAATTGCTTGCTCTTTTCCTTTCCCACTCAAGTCTTTAGTCTGGCTCCTGTCCTGATGCTTCACAGGTATTCAGTACCTGGGCCATTGATCACCTTCCATTTTCTAAATTTGGTGCTTCAATCTTTATCAGAACAGGTCACTCCTAGCCACATTTATTATGATTCACTGTGTCTTTGTTTATGCTTTTGTCTTTGTTTTTATTTTTAATTGAGGTAACAAACACATAAACAGGAAGTTTACCATCTTAAATATTTTGTGTATAGTTGAGAATGTTAAGTATGTACTTAACATTCACTGAACAACTTCATTGTTGTACAATACATCTAGAACTTTTTCATTTTACAAAGCTGAAGCTTTGTACATTAAACACTGATGTCCCCAGCCGTTGGCTACCACCATTCTACTTTGTTTCTGTGAATTTGAGTACTTTAGCTACTTGAGTAGAATTATGCAGAATTTGTCCTTTTGTGACTGGTTATTTCACTTAGCATAATGTTCTTGACGTTCATCCATGTTGTAGCTTATGATAGGATTTCCTTTTTTAATGCTGTGTAATACTTCATGATACATATATACCACATTTTATTCATCTTTATATGGACATTCGGGTTACTTTTCACTTTATTGTTGTGAGTATGGGTGTACAGATATCTCCTTGAGATCCTGCTTTGAATGTTTTTGGATAAGTTCCCAGAAGTGGAATTATTAGGTCATATGTTTAGTTTTTTGAGGAACTGCTGTACTGTCTTTCAATAGCCGCTGCACCATTCTTTTTACATTCCCACCAAGGGTTCCAACCTCTCTGCATTCTCACCAACGCTCCTTATTTCATCTTTGTTTTTAAATATGTGTTTCTGGAACACTGTTATTCTTTGTTCACCTTTTACCTCTGTAGGTGTTTCTCTTATTTTCTGCAGCTAAGGTAGCAGAAGAGATTATTTAATTATACACGTGTTACATTCGGCCATAACCAAGAACAGAAGTAGTCCAGTCTGTCACAAGTCCAGGACAGAGGACCAAAAGGACTGCTTTTGTACAAGCAAGGTCAGCCTCTTAAAGTGGTTGTAGTAATCAATGGTGATAGATGTTCTAAATTCATCGAGAAGTTCTAGACAGCAGGCATGCAGTCCAACAATTTGTACCAGTGTCCCTGGCTTCTGGCTTTTCTAATTTCTGCTTCTGTGGCTTCCAGGGGTGCATGAGCTAGTGTTTTACTTGGACCTCTGTATCATCTTTGTTTTGTGCTTCAGCCTGCACATTTGTTCCTTCTTTTATTTGGCTCTCATGGCGCAGAGGTTTCTAAGAAGATGGCACTAAGGTGAAGATGGTTGTTTATTTTCGGTTGCTTTGTGGCTGTTCCTCTACCACCCCTTAAAGTGGCACAGTCCTACGACTATCTGCCATGGCATCCATACACAGAAGAATGTTTGGTGCACTGGGCCATCAAAGGAGCACCGTCAGAGCAGTGGCTGGGGTCAGGGGCCACCTATTTGGGATTCCAGCTGTACCACCCCCGTGCTGCCTAAGCACATAGGTACCTTCTTCCAAATCAGTCAAGTTTGCAGGCTGTGCTCATGTTCCCAGGCCCCTGCTCTGCTTACACATATCCTTTTAAGTGGAGTTGACATAGTCCTCTTTATTGAGATTAAGAACCCACACTTTCATCCTAGTTTTTCTACTACCTGCCCCATCTGTGGTGGTGGCCCTAAATGTATGGAGTGGGTGAAGACACTTTCTTCATTCATGGTTCATCTTAACTAATTACCATCTATTGAAAATTAATATGATATTGTGTTATCTGGGCAAAATCTAGTAAAAATTTATTCAACATCAACAAACAAATCCAATGATAAAAGAAACTTGTTGAACTGTAAAATGTGCATAGCTGCTTGCCATTATCTGGCACTAAGGGGAGAAGAAGGCTTCTATTTACTTTCTCCCAAGTAATCTGGTTCCAGTGGGGCCCTTGGCTCATCTTATCTCTCCTGCTTTCCATGGCTTTGGCCTCTAACTGGAATCAGTTGTGCTTGATTCATTTTACTTGGCTTCAAGAACAATTGTTGGCTCCTGATTAACTATCTTTGGTGACATCTCAGTTCCTGAAACAGTTTCTTCGTGGTTTTAAAGGTATGTTTTAAATCTTACTTTTATTTTCGTCTTGAATGTGTTCCATGCCATACAGTCAGCCACCTCTGCGCAGCAAAGTGTCTGGAAGTTCCCATGCCTCTTTATTGTAACCATTATGAACAATTTCCTGTGTACCAGTCCCTGTGCTGGATGCTGAGGAATTCAGGGCTTAATAAAATCAGCCCCTGACTACCAGGAGGTCATGTAACCTGGAAGGGGCAGGGTGTGGCATGGTAAGTACCCTTTGTTTCCTACTATAGAGGTCCACTTGAATGGCATTGTAGTTGAAAGGAAAGTGGCTTCCTATGAGTCAGGGGTGTGATGGTTCAAAATGGATGGAATCATACCACCACTTACGGCCAAGCCTGTCAAAAATTCAGCCCTGGCATTGGTAGGCAGCATGCCTTAAGCCAAGAGCCGTATACCAGATTAATTAATAAAGAGATGATAATAATAAACTAATCCTTTGTGCAGACCTACTCTTTCTAAAATGATGACTCTAATGAGATCAAATTATCTATTAAAAATAAGTAATTAGCACTCATAATAGTAAATACCCATCTACCCTAAGTGATAAAGATCTAATGTAATTGCTTCTTAGTCTAGGATCTATAACTAGGATCTACTGAGGCATTCAAAATATGAAGGATTAAGAAAACATTTTAACTCAAGTACTTTTTACTCCACGTTTTGTGAGCTATGTATTTGTTCTTCAAGGGCAAGTGAGTTTGTTACTCATTCACAACACTACCTACTGCCCCTCCTGCTCTTGGGAAGATGACACTTTATAAATCAAGCTTTTTATGATAAGATTTGGTTTACCATCCCTAATTCATTATTTAAGAGTTCTTTGTACTAAATTGTTTAATTTAATGGCAGCATACTAGGTTCTCAAAATACCCTTAAAACATTCCCCCTTTCTACCCAGTTTATCTCAATCATAGCCATCTCTAATTTCTTCTTAAAATTTAATTTTTTATTAAGTTTTATGTATGGGTTGGCAAGGGAGTTAGGGAGTATGTGTCAGGAGAAAAGACATTGATTACTTTGTATGTTATCATAAAACTGCAGACTGTGCTTAAGGAGCGTACAAGCCACTTGAAATGCAGCTGTATATTGTATATAGCTCCTCCCCTGTCCCCCTCTGTGCTGAGAATTGTTACAAAGTCCATGCACTAAATAGAGTTGTTCAATCACTAGCAGATCTCTTTCAGTCCCTGTGTCATCAAACTGTACCTGGATATTGCGTCACCCCATTCTCAATTACAGCATTAAGAAGTTACAATTGCCCTAGCTGGCCCAAGTTAAAACCTCCTAACTCCCAGCATTACTGAATTTAAAAAGTAAAAGTTGGATAAGCAAATAGTTGACATGGTTATAAAAATGGTGTGTATCACGGTCTTTACTGAAACTTTAAAATGATTAGGATACTGACTAACATGAGTTTGTGTATTGGGTTCTGTCCCCTCAACCTTCTCAAAACTTTCAAGAATACTAAAACCACTAGAGTCCTTGTCGACCTAACGGGACTGTCTTATTTGGTCTTTGATAGCCTAGTATCCCACATGTCAGGGTCAATCACAGGTCTGAGGACTAAGGACTTGTGATGTGAGGTGCATGAGCGTTGGCCCTCCTCATGTGAGACAAGCCTGGAATGTCTCTCAAACTGCTCAGCTGATTTTGAAAAACATGTCTGTCCCCAAGGAGAGTAGTATTTCAGTGCCTTTTCTGCCATACCTAATACTGGTGGGAGGTATGTATTAAAAGCAGTTTGGTGTGTAGAAAAGGATGAACTGCTGAATTATTTTAAAGTAATGAAGGGGGAGTCATTTATTCTTGAGAATTAAACCAGTGAAACCAGTAACTCCATCTGGGTTAGAGTTGAAGGATGTGGAGGCCTGAACCACATTTCATATCTAGAAGCCCTCACTTCCCTCGTGCTGACTTCTTGAATGTTGGACACCTTACAATCAAGACCTTTTGTCTCATTTCACAGGACCATCTCTAGTGTTAACTAATTGTTGGGAATTCCTATGTCTTTACAGTGGTTGGAGCCTTAAAAAAAAGTTTTGTTCTAACTAAATCTTAAATTCAGATAGTAACATGAACATGGTATATGTATGCCCACAATTTTAATTAAGTTTTATATTGGTAATGGAGGGAGGGTTTTGCATTTTACCCAGTAAGTGAACCACGTTTCACATGGATGTATGATGTAACATTTATGAAATATAATACAAGTTATTACCTGAAGCTCTTAAACTTGGCAGAGAATATTTTTATTCTTGCTAACACAGTTTTAAGTCGTGTTGCCTATTAGAATTATAATTGTAACATTTTTTTTTCTTTGGATGATGCTTTGGTAGCTATTTACTATACTTGGCATTACCTCTAAAGGTTAAGTGACATTTTGGTTTTGTAGAAATACTACAAAAATGTAAATGTGAACATTCCCAACATGATTATGAAGATCACACTGTTTACTGTGTTGCAGAGTGTGGACTGTGCTCTGCCAGCACCGCCTTCTCTTTGTGTATATATTTGGGGCGGTACAAGTGTAAAGGCTGTAGGAAAAAAAGCACAAGGCCATAAAGCTCACATCAGCCTTGGAATGTGGTACATCTTATACAGAGTGTGACTTTAGATACAGTATTTCTGATTCCTGAGATTCAAAGTATTTTATGGACTTTAAAGTAAAATGAAAATATTCTTCCCTTTTCCTATCACAAGATTCACCTCTGTGCTTCAGGTTTTTAGAGTAAACCTCACTTGATGGGACAAAATTGCCACAGCTTTCTAGCACAATTGAGGAGTGGTTTAAGAATGATCTCCATCTTATCTTTGTTTTTGTTTTGTTTGTGAAAGTAATGGTTGCCCCAGTGATTTTTCCACTTGTGAAGTAATCCAGTTTTCTGGAGGGATTTTTCTAATATGCATTTAATGAGCAAGTTACACACTGGGGTTTCTTAATTCTGTCGTCTGTGTAATCCTGTGACTGCCTGGGGTGGCACTTTGCCACAGTCTTCAGAGTTGCACAATTACTGTGTTAACAAGTCCACAGTAGAAACTGGGGCACATGTAAGTCAAGATAGTTGGAATTTGGCTCTAATACAGTTTGAAGTAGTCCTAGATGCTCAAAACTGGGATTTTAAAATTACCGGTGTTTTAATGTTGTATTTATATGTAACTTAGCAAGTTGTGACTTTTAGGTGTTTGCTTTATATTTTGAGTTCTTGTGTGGAGGTCAGTTTTCTATCTTGACCTTTGAGTAGCTTTTCTCCTTATCTATAAAATGAAGTATTAGATTAAATGTTCTCTCTTGATCTGTTGCTTTTCAGCATGCCATTCTTATCTTAAGCCAGAATTTCATTGTCAGATGATAGTCAGTTCTATAGTTTGTTTCTCCCTTTAGTTCTGTTTTCTCTGCCACCCATTAGGTGTCCATAACTGAAAAGAATACCCCTTCCAGCTATCGGGACTTCTGGGCCATGATTCTTCAGTGTACATGGTGTGTGGACCCCTCTAAAGGCCAATCACCTGGATTGCCCTTGAGAAAATACTCTTCCCCACCCCCAGTTGGAAAAACATTGTGTTAAAAATCCTAGTGATTCTTGGTCCTGGCTGCACATTATGAATACCCAGAGATGGTATGAGGTCCCTCTTCAGTTATTGTCATGAAAGGCAGATTAGGAATCACAGCTGAAAGTGATCCTTGGCAACTTGATGGGAAAGGGACCTGAAAGCCACATGGCATGCCATTAGGTCCTTGTAAATGATCACTAGGGTAAAAGCATAGGATTTAAAACTTGTTCACCTTACAGACTTGTGATAGTGTGTCCTTGGACCCTAGTTTGGGAAACACTAGTCTAGACTAAAGCTAGATGTTTGTTTTAGAAATTTGCTTTAGGAGATAGTTATTTTCAGTCTAGTTTGCTTGGTTTTAGCTTTGCAGGTTAAGCTACTTTGTGACAGTACACAATCAGTAGTACCTCTGGGGCAGCTTTATACTATTCTCTTTTGCTGTAGTCCAGTGCTGCACAAACTTTAGAGGCTTTTCTTGCTGTGTGTGGTAGTTGAGGTGAATGGCATGCCCTGGAATTGTGGATCAGCTGGCCTTTATCCTTGGCTCTCCAAGATTGTGTAGTCTGTTTTCTTAAGCATAAACCCGGTGGTGGAGGCAGAGGGGCGCGACACTCATGTATAACTTTTGTCTCTCCACAAATTTAAATACTGATAACCTACTGTTGACTGGAAGCCTTACTAACAACATAAACAGTTCATTAACACATATTTTGTAAGTTATATGTATTATATACTGTTATTCTTATAATAAACTAGAGAAAAGAAAATACTAAGAAAATACATTTATAGTATTGTATATATTTATTGGGGAAAAAATCCATGCAGTTGAAACCCATGTCATTTATGGGTCACCTGTACTGTACTACTTAAAAGACAGTGTCTGACCTGTGAGCTTACCATGGTCTTTTCTCATTTTCTCCCCTCCACCTATAAGTAAATGAAAGTTTAATATTAGCACCACCCGTAGCCCACACATTGTCCTTTGACATTTTGACCTACTGTAAATTTTCCAACCAGCAGCTTTTTACATCCACATAGAAATATGCTAAGCATCTTTAATTAATGCTGTGGTGCTTAATTTAGGAAGTAACCTTTCAGGACACATGGTCACATTCTGTGTCTTTTCCAGGTGCTCCATTCTTTACTGGATTGTGCTTATCTGATTAATCTATGCAGGGTTCTGTGCTTTAACTAGATATGGACTTAAATTTTCCATGCCCATGTGCAGAGGTAGAGAGTTAAAATATATATGATCAGTTACATTGCAGATACCACTCCTCATGGTTCCAAGCCATGAGATGGTCCTCTCCATCATCTGAAAACATTTCATCTAAAAACATTTGTTTTGTTATTCCATAAGATTGGGAGAAATCTTTTAAAGGAACCATCAAGAAAGGGAGGGAGGAAGCAGGTATATAAAAGGGAAGATATGTTTATCATGTCATTACGTACGTCTTTGTAATGAATTTTTTAATGTCATCATGAGCATTTTGTAAACACCAAGTAAATTATTGGCTGCTTCCATCCCTGTGTGGAGAACAGGGGATTCCAGTCTCTCTCACATCTCTTTGAGTGCTGCCTGCATCTATCTGATAGCTCAAAGGCACAGATAGATTGTCCATGCCTGCCCTTCTCTCATCCTTACCATCCATTCCATCACCAAACCCACTTCATTCTATACCAAAGTGTGCCTGTGTCCATCTGCTTCCCTGACCTCTGGCCATTGGCCACACCTGGCCCAAGCACTCAACATCTTTATTGTCTGTTTCAATCCATGTTCCACTAGAAGGTTTTGTGTAGTTATAATTCATGTATTACTGTCCTACTTAAGTCTCTTTCCTGACTTTCCTGTGTACTTGAGATAAAAATCAAACTTCATATTGTGATCACCAGAACCCTACAGGATTGTCCCTTCATCGCTTTCAGCAGTCCCTTCAACAGTGCTAGACATCCTCCAGTTCTTAAAATTTGCCACATTATCTCCTTCCTCGGGGATCTGTACATATGCTTCTGTTTTTTTACCTGGTTAATTTCTTACCCTCCCTGTCTCAGCCAAGAGGGCACTTCCTCCAAGAAGCCTTCCCTGATTTCCCACAATTCTTCCCCCACTGTCTAAAATAGACCATCTCTGTTCTATGATATCCTACTATTTGTCCACTATTCTAATTGCACACTTACTATGTTTATTAATATAATAAGGTGCAGGTGGTCAGGCACCATTTGAATTTATTCACTCCCTTATCTTTAGCATGGGAACAGTCCCAGGCAATTACTACCTGCTGCTTAGGTTCCTTAAATGGTGGTTTTGATTTCGCCTTCCTTCCAGACTAAGTGCCTTGAGGGCAGACTCCATGGTTTTCTCTCTATGCTCCTGGCCAGAGTTGGTGCTCATTAATGAATTAACGCTCTGCATTTAACCACCATTTGCTTTTATACTTTCTGCTTTCTTCCTTCAGTTTGTTTGATTAAGCACAAGGCATACTGTAAACCAGATATTATGAGGTCCAGTTGGTGATACATGTGTGACTGGTCTCTGTTCTTCAAAAGCTGCTGTTTGCTAGAGTGGGGAGAAGCCAAATTACAAAAGAAGATGTAACATAAGGCAATGTGTAAATGCCTCTGAGTGACTTAAGAGAAAGTATTCCAGAGGCTGGGGAGAGTATATGTTATTGAGATCTAGAGGAACTTAATGAAGAGGGCTAAGATACCTCTGATGGCCTGGAGAGGTTAGTATGGTTTGTTAAGCAGCAGCAGGAGAGATGGTCTGGATAGAAAGGCATGAACAAAGGTTCCAGAAGCAGTAGTGGATTGTTTCTGATGATTTATACAACAATTAGATCTTACTTGAAAAAGGATTTAAGAGAGTTTACAGTTTGGAACTACAGGGTATATTTGTTTGTTTTTTCCCCAAAAGAAATGGAAACTAAAAAACTTGACGAAGCAAAGGGCATGATAATATAGAAAATGTGTGCCATGACATTGAATATCACTGGCAGGCCACAGTTTGGTCTTGATGCTATCTAGTAGCATACCCAAAGAGGGAACCTGTGAATCAGAATCACACGCACATGTGTATACACACACACACTCTCATTGCTCAGTAAATGTATAACTAGGCCCAATGGTAAGATCTGAAAGAAAATTTTGCCCTGATCCCCATCAAGCAGGTTTTGCTTGGTTCAGTGAACAAAATATATCCACACCACTTCTTCATAATAACTGTAAGGTTCACGGGGCTGTTTTTTAAAAAGCGTTCTTTGTGTCTGGAAGCATAAATCCAAGCAATTAAGGTATCTGCTTAAATGATAGCTCAAGGCCTCAAAGTTTTTAGAGGATGCTGTTTCTAAAAACCCACCTTAGACATAAATAAAAAAATTTCATGAAGGAAACCATAATTTTTAAAATCCATTTAATTGTACATAATTTCTTACTATGTAGGGTTAGTTTTAAATCTGTGGGTGTTACAGGAAATCCGTCAAATTATAATTTTCAAAAAGTAAAACTTGACTCATAAATACAGAATGACTACGTGTCAAATGTTTAACTCAATACAGGAGTCAAAAGGGATGGTAAAGTTGGTTCAAAGAAAATTCAATTGACTGAATATATATAGGCACTGAAAGAACACTGAAATAGTTGCAAGGTTAAATTAAAAAAAAAAAAAAACCTGTTTAATGTCATACAGGGCCATAAAGTGAACCTTGATTTTGTCTTTTCTCTAGAACAGGTGTCATTTGTCTGAGCAGTACTTTTTATTTACATTACTATTAGTTTTTGTGAAAATTAACATCTACCCTTACAGAGTTGTACCCTAGTCAGTGCTAAATAATAAGTCAAACAAAGGTACATTTCCCTAAAGAATGACAGTCTTTGGTGGACACTTCTCACAGTGCTCCTGCATGATATTGAAATGATATGTGGGCATCCGTTAGCCTGTTTCCAAGTTGGAGATTTTTTTCTCCTGACCATTAGAAAAAATGTCAGCTTTGTTTGGAGAATTTGATCTGACCCATTCTTTCTGGGAGTAAGCAAGGCCGCTTCCCATTTATTTGGACAACTTCAGGCCATCATCATCTGTATGGCCTTGAGGATCATCCACTTTGTGCAAGGGATGCTTGTGAAAGGAGCAGCATCCTGTGTGGCAAAGAAAGGAACTAAAAGTGCTGGTTAAAAGAGCTGATGGTCAGGAGCCGAATCCTGTGGGGCTTGGTTGGGCAGGGGAAGGAAGCTGGATTTTTTTCAGTGTGGTAAAGGGATTGAAGTGGAAACATGACATGAACTGTTTGACATTTTGACATTTGATCGCTGACTATAAATGAAAGAAAGTCTTTTCAGTGTGGTTATAATCATTGACACTATTCCTTAATAAATTATTTCAGAAGTGTTTTTAAATGCTGTCTTTTAAAGCTTTCTGTTCAGCAAAGTGTCCTGTGCAAAAGTACAGGTGTTTATTATGCAAGTAGTATAGAAAGACACTAACATTCCCTATCATCAAAAGACCCTAAAGGGTCATTTGTGGTATTGGGTTTAGAAATGACAGAAGAATGAGTCCTTTTCATTCAGCCCTGATGTTGTGAAGTGACATGCCTTTCAAATGTCTTGTCTTCACACAGCGGACATCAGCCTCCTGAGGGTTTTCTGTACTTAAACCCCAGGAACTTGATTTAGGCTAGTCTCTGTCCCTGTGAGAAGCTCATTGTAAGAGGTAAAGGACAACTACTATCAGAAGAAAGCTTGCCTAGCAGAAGCAGCATAGAAAGTGCACGGTGGGGCAGGTGAACTTTCCACTTATCAGCATCATGCTTTGTGTGGTTCCAAGAACTCTTACCAAGTTGGCATGAATCTGGAGGAAGAGTTTACAGGGGAGAGGCCTTGTCCAACCTGGCCTGTTTTTGTTACTGCACGTTTTGAAAAACCAAGCAACAGCTGCATCTAGGTTCCATTTCATTCTGTCATAAAATAAAATTAATGAAAAGCAGATTCTAAATCCCATCAAGCAAGAATAGCTTATTACCAAAGTAGCAAATGTATTATCTGAGCTTGTGCTGATAATTCAGCAGTCCCCTTCATCACTAACTCAAATGAAGATTGGCAAGATGTCAGGTTTTGTTTGTTTTATTGTGGGTTGTTTTTCAGGAGAAGCATTTATATTTTTCAGCTGATCGTCATATTTGTATGTGGACGAGTACATGATTTAAGGATTCTGTGAGGCTCTCTAATTTCTTTGCATTGAACAGAGAAAGATGCATGGATAAGAAATACCCATGAAAATCAGAAATGGACTTATACAGAGTGATTTTGGGGCCCAGTTTATACTAAAGTAGACTTGTGACTGGTTAAACAATCATTCCCAAAGAAATGTCTCTAGTGAAAGGCAGCAAATTTCTGTCATTTGCCTTGTGTGGAAGAGCATATTTATTAAGAATGTTAGTATATGACGTGTATGGTTTGAATCACTTTTGAATGTTTTGTTTAATTCCTACAGTTACTCTGTGGTGCAAATAAATATTATAGGTCCTTGTATACTGATAAGGTACAAATTGCTTAAGGTCAGTAAATTACAGAACTAGGTCTTAAATCCATGTCCTCTTGTACCATGGCTCAGGTGCTCTGAGCAAGAAGGTAGAGGGATAACTGCCATGGTGACTCAAGATTTATAGAAAGCTACTTGCAGAAGCCTCCCCTACCCCAAGATGTAACAAGAATCAAATACAAATCCCATATTTCAAAGCAGTTCCTATTTCTAGGAGTAGA
This sequence comes from Eonycteris spelaea, assembly GCA_003508835.1. Taxonomy (NCBI): domain Eukaryota; kingdom Metazoa; phylum Chordata; class Mammalia; order Chiroptera; family Pteropodidae; genus Eonycteris; species Eonycteris spelaea. Next base: position 996,729 of record PUFA01000211.1, on the reverse strand, counting down.
GTAGGGCTACTGACTTGCCCCGCCCCCATCTACCCAGGAACCCAGAAGTATATGACTGCCTGTCTGTAGAGAAAGGCTATTTTCTTATTTAAAAAAATGCAGTTGGTTGGTAATCAGAATCAAAGCAAGACTTCATCCAAAGCAGTTTTAAATGTATTTGGAGGGAGGTAGGGAGGAGCTGCATGGAGTTCTTTCTCTGATTAAGGCTGTCCTTGGCTACACCCTTGGGAGAGAAAGGCCTGTTGGAAGAGCCTGTTCCCTCAGGCTCTCCAGACTGAGTAGAGGTGACCCAGCCATATGCCTGCCCACCCTCAGGTGAAAGGGAAAGAGGTTCTCTCTAAATTAGTGAGCCTCCAAATTTCGGAGTCTGCAACAAAGGGAGTGGGGGCAGGGTGGGGCAGAGGGCAGAGGCAGAGCCTCAAGTTGTCAAATGAAGAGGAAACATTCCCATAACCTGCACACTACCAGTTCTTTTAGAATTTATTAGAGCCTTATGCTGTAGAGAGGTGAAAAGCTCAGATTAGCAGTTTATCTCAGCATAAATAGAATTGAGAAGCCAGAAACAGACTTCTCAGAGTCATCCTGGTGGGATGGTGGTGGCATATAATAAATACAAGAAATAAAAGCATTTCAGAGTTGAATGACCAAATCGAAGCATTCAAAATCACACTGGCACCACAAGAGATAGTGTATTTTAACACTACCAAAATCCTTCTTGCATTGGCATTCATAAAACCATTGAATGCGTAATGGGAAGAGAAATGAGGTAAGAGCAAGGCTCATCTTCGTTTTTCTGTTTTCAAGTTCTTAACTTTATGCCCAAATCCTGTTACCACAGAGAACTAGAAGTGAACTATACTGCTTGCTCTATTTTATGAATGAAAAATTGATGTAACTGTAAGTATTCTTTTTCACTTATAGGACTTAGAAGGTTTTTGGAGACTATAAAATAGAAATAATATAATCCTTGCCAAAAACGCGGAATGGCTTGAAATTGGGGAGAAGAAATGTGTAGGAGGGAGAGGCTGGGATACTGGGAGAGAGCCTTTGGAATCAAGTAAAAATGCTTGGTGGCCACCTGTCTTGCTGTTCAGCTTAAAGTTGACATTAAAGTTTTAAAAAAATATTGTTTAGACTGTGCTTTTTAACATAAAACTTGTAAGTTTGCTTTTCAAATCAAACAAGGACATATACATAAATGTGTATCTGTGAAGACAGATGTAAATGTGATTTAAAAAAAAAAACTTGAGACATAAGAAAAAGCCGTTGAGGGTTTATAGGAGTCTTGAAGAATATGAGTTTAGTCGTCTTTGTTCTGAGAGCAAAGAACTTATTTTACTCCCAGGAAACATCAGAATCTTGGGGGTTGCATAGAGAGTGAAGAAGCAAAAATACATTTGATTTTGAAAATTACCTATGTAATGCTGTCCTATGAGACAGGGGTTTTTTTTCCCTTTCTTAAAACAAGCAGACCCAATATTCACATTGATGTTATATGATCAAAGTCAGAATTAATATGGTTTTTAAGATAGTATTTTTTCCTAAAATTACCATTGCTTTCATTTGTTTTTTATCATGATACTCATTTTGAAGTTTCAAATACCTTTACAAAGGGAACAACTCAGAAGGGAGCCTGGGTTGTTCAGAAAAGAAAGGGATAAACTTCATTTCTATGGGACTGTGAAAGAGACTTTGGGAATTGTTTTTAGCAGGAACTTCCTACCTGCCCCTCAAATATGCATGCCTCCCAAAGTACTGATGACAGCATCATGTCTAAATAATGAGCTACCTGTTGAATTGGAGATGGTTCATCCCTCAGTAATGTTACTAGCGCCTGAGTCTGTGTGCTTGCTTTGATTAAGAGATTATAGGTATCTATTTTGGAGTAAATGCAGTTTCTTTAAACCAGTCCTATAACCACTTGAAGTTAAGAGTTTTTAAATATGATCCATGATTCTATTATCTATGTTGATAGTTTCGATGATTCCATGACATTGTACTGTTTGCTTTTAACAGAAAACAAATCTGGTTGTTCAGCCGGTAAACTCAGACTCCATAAAATAATTCTTGGTTTTAAAATATTCCTATTAGCCAAACAGTTATCTTCTTCAGGTCCTCTTGATAATTCTCTCTCTCCAGTTCCTTACTGGGGTGATTATACTGGATATAAAAGAACAGTCTAGCCTAGGGATCAGCACAGTTTTTCTGTAAAGAGCCAGATAGTAAATATTTTAGGCTTCTGTGTTACAGCTACTCAGCTCTCAACTGTTGTAGCATGAAAGTTACCACAGACAGCATATAAACATCCCCAAAGCCTTTGTATTTATACTCTTTGCCATGGAATCTCCAAAGCCTTCTAGAAGCTTTCACATTTGGATCTGTAATTTGCCTTGCTGAATGTGTGACACTCAAGTTTTATACCACTTTCATTACTGCTACTATCAACCTTTGGCATAAAGCCAGGGACTATCTATGTACATGTCAGTCTATTATGGCTTCTGTTCTCTTACCTGTCTTTATGCTAGTTCCACATTTTGTTAATTATGGTATCTTTAAGTCTTGATACCTGGCAGAGAATCCTTGTTTTTCAAGAGCACTTTGGTTACTCTTGGCCCTTTCCAAGTCCATGTACGGTATAGAATTGGCTTTTCAATTTCCAGTCTCCAAGGGGAAACCTACTAGAATTTTGATTGAGATTGCATTCAATCCCATCATTTAGGAGAATTGGCATTTTTACAGTTAATATGTTTTACAGTTTTCTGTGTAGAGCCTTGCATATATTGATTCCTTGGGTTTTGTCAAATACTTTTTTTGATGTTATAAATATCATTCACATTTTGTTTTCATGTTCTATTTAATGCTGTCTTTGTCCTAATCTCTGAAGAAAATTTTAAGATTTTATCATTAAAAATGTTTACTGTTGAGTTTTTAAATATTGGTGTAACTGTCATATCGGTTATCCATTAACATAATAATGCTGTGAACAAAGTCTCAAAACCTCAGTGGCATTTATGGGGTTGTTTGATGGGGCACCTCTGGTCTGGGCTTTGGGCTGGCCTGACTGAGATTGACAAGACAATGAAATACGAACTGGAAATTTCCACTGGACCTATTCTGGCAGACCTTACCCTTTTTTTTTTTAATATAAATATATATTGCTATTGAATTGACTCTTCAGAAGGTTATAATCCAAGGATAAAAAAATATAGTATATACTTTATTCAAAATAATTTTTTTATTCTTGAATATAAAAGATGAACATACATGTTACTGAAAAATAGTCCAGAAGATGAGGAATAACATCAGTTCCAAAGAAGATTTGAAAGGAGCAAACTAAAAATATTGTTCATGTAATAATTCTGACATGCCTCCATTGAGTATTTGATGAATGTCAGGGACTGTTACATGTGCTTTACACATAGCAAGCCATTTAATCCCATAGTAACTCTGTGAGGTAGCTACTGTTCCTATCATTTGTTGATGAGAAAGTTAAGCAGTTTGCTCAAGGACACATAGCTGATGAATGGCAGAACTAGGAAAGGATTTGAGACTGTCTGACTCAAGAGCCTGGGCGTACTGCTTCAGTTGAGGGTAAATATTTAAAATATTCACCTGGTCTTGAATGGCCTCAGCTGGAACAGCTGGGGTGACTCAGATTGGTTCTTGACTCCTCTAGTAAGCTAATCTGGTCATAGTCTCGTAGCAGTGGCAAAGATACAAGCTCCTGTTCAAAGCCTGTTTCTAACCCCTATTTTCAGATTCAAGGGCTGTGGCAGTCAGCCAATCTACAATGGGAGAAAAACAAGTTTCCGGCAAAGGGTATGAATACAAAGAAGAGTTAAGAATTGAGATCATCACTAGCTAAGGTAGTTCTACTCTAATTTGTGGCAAGGGAGATTTCCATCATGAAAGAATATTATCTTTATCTATTGATATTTTTTGTTTTTTATTACCATTAAACAGGTCAATTACATTGGGTTCCCATCCACGCCCACCAAAAAAAAAAAAAAACCAAAAAAACAAAAAAAACCTGTTAATCTTGCATTCCCAAAATAAAACCCAACTTAGGTGATGATGCTTTACCTTTTTTATATACGGCTGGATTTAATTTACCAAAATTGGTCATAGATGCAAATCCTCGTTTATTGTTAACAATGAGTTGAAAATGTTCCCTTCTTGTAATAGTAATATGTCTATTCAAATATTTAAACTTTAACTATTTTTAATCTTGTGATACTTTATATAAGCTGAATGTAAACATTTGTATTATTTATATTAACTATCGAGGTTTAATAGGTGCCTATTATATTAAAAAATGAGACGTGCCATAAAATTCACTCTTTGAAAGTGTACAATTCAAATTTTTATATTCACAAATTATGCAACAATCACTGCTATTTATTCTGGAACATTTTCATGACTCCAGAAAGGAACCCCATTCCCATCAATAGTCACTCTCCTTTCTACCTTCCTCACAGCCACTGGCAACTACTGACCTGCTTGCTGGTTCTATAGGTTTGCCTGTTCTGGACAGTTCATATAAATCAAATGTGTAGATTTTGTGTCTATATTCTTTTACTTAGCATAACGTTTTCAAAGTTTCATGCACATTGTAGCATGAATGAGTACTTCATCCTTTTTACAGCTGAATAATTTGTGTGTATACTAGATTTTATTTATCCATTTATCAGTTGATAGACATTTGGGTTGCTTCCACATTTTACCTATTATGGATAATGTTCCTGTGAACATTTGTGTACGTACTTTTGCACAGACAAGTTTTTACTCTCTTATATATGCACCTAGGAGTAGAATTGCTGTTTAATATTTCAGGAACTGCAGAACTTTTCCAGAACATCTATACCATGTTAACATCCCCACCAGCAATGTAGGAGAGTTGTTCACATTCTCACCCACACTTGTCTGTCATTATTTATTATACCTGTCCTTTTTATGATAGCCATCTTAGTAAGTGTGAAGTGGTATTTCATTGTCCTTTCAATGTGTTTCCCTAATAACTAATACTCTTGAGCATCTTTTCATATGCTTATTTGTCATTTGCATATCTTTGGAGATCTGTCTTCTCAGAACCTTTACCCATTTTTAAGTTAGGTTATTTGTCTTTTTATTGTTGAGTTGTATGAGCTCAGTATCATTACACTGTTATACGTGTGATTTGGAGACATTTTCACATTCTATTGGTTGTCTTTTCACTCTCTTGATACTGTCATTGAAGCCAAAAAGTTTTTAATTTTGATTTCTAATATAGTAGTTTTTTCTTTGGTTTCTCTTGCTTTTAGTGTCATAGCTAAGAAACCTTTGGCCTAATTCAGTCACAAAGGTTTACATCTGTCTTATTTGAGTTTTATAGATTTTGCACTTACATTTAAGTCTTTGATTCATTTTGAGTAAATTTTTATATTGGTGTACAGTAGGCATCCAGCTTTATTCTTTTGCATATAGATACCTTGTTGTCCTGACACCCATTTACTGAAATAGTGTATTCTTTCCTACATTGAATGGACTTGGTTCCCTTGTCAGAAATCAGTTGACATAGATGTATAGGGTTTATTTCTAGACTCTCAGTTCTATTGCATTTATCTGTATGTCTGTCTACTTGGCAGTACTACATTTCCTCGATTACTATATCTATATATAGTAAGTTTTGAAATTGGGAAGTAAGAATTTTTCAGGATTGTTTTGCTGTTCTGAATTCTCTGTAATTCCATATGAATTTTAGAATCAGTTTGTCCATTTCTATTGAAACTCATCTGGGATTTTGATAGGCATTACATTGATCAATTTGGGGAGAATTTCTTTACCAATATTAACTTTTCCAATACAAAGTTTTTCATTTATTGAAATCAAAATTAGAAATTCAGTGGGTTTTTGTTATTTCAGTGTATAAGTCTTGCACTTCTTGGTTAAAATTCTGCATATTTAATCTTTTCAATGTAATTGTAAATATAAATTGTTTTCTTAATTTCAGCTTCCATTTCTTATTGCTGCTGTATAGAAACACAATTGATTTCTGAATATTGATCTCGAATCCTGCAACCTTGCCGAACTCATTCATTAGTTTTAATAGTTGTGTTTATGTGTGTGGGGATTCCTTAGGATTTCTGTATGTACAGTTATATCATCTGTAAATAGATAGTTCACTTCCTTTCTCACCTTCTATTTCATTTTCATAGAGAATTGCTCTGGCTAGAATCTTCAGTACAGTGTTGAATGGAAGTTTATAGAGAGGACATCTTTATCTTATTCCTGATCTTAGGGGAAATGTTTTCAGTCTTTCACTTAGTATTACATTTGCTGTAGAGTTTTCAGATACCCTTTATCAGGTAGAGGATAGTCTCTTCTATTTCAAGTTTTTTTAGAGTATCATAGATTTTGTCATATGTTTTTTCTGCATTTATTCAGATGATCATGTAGTTTTTGTCCTCTATTCTTTTCATGTGGTTTATTACATTGTATTATTTTTATGTTGAACTAACCTTGCCTTCCTGAGATAAATCCACTTGATCATGGTGTTATAAAATAATTGCATATGCTGCTGGATTCAGTTTTGCTAACATTTCGTTGATGATCTTGGATCTGTTTCATAAGAGATGTGGTTTTCTTGTGATACCTTTATCTGGTTTTAATATTGGGGTAATACTGACTTCATACAATGAGTGTGGAGATATTTCCCCCTCTTCTGTTTTTTGGAGAGTTCATGAAGGATTTGTTTTAATTCTTTAAATTTTGGGTAGAATTCACCAGTGAAGCCATCTGATCCTCAGCCTTTCTTTGTGGGAGATTTTATGGTTAATTATTTAATCTCTTGTTATAAATCTATTCAGGTTTTTATTTCTTCCTGATCCAGTTTCAGTAATTTCCAGGAATTTTCAGTTTTTCTAGGTAATCTAATTTGTTTACACACAATTCATAATATTCCTTTACAATCCTTTTTATATCCATAAGATCATTGGTACTGTCTCTTCTTCCATTCCTGATTTGAGTATTCTAATTTTTTCTTGGTCATTCTAAAGGGTTTGTAAATTTTATTGATCTTTTTCAAAAAATCAACTTTTGTGGTTTTTAAAAAATTTTTGTTACATTTCTCATCTATTTCATTAATTTTTTGCCCATTTTTATTGTTTCTGCTTGCTTTGAGTTTACTTTTTAATTTCTTAGGGTGAATGGTTAGGCTAATTGAGATCTTTTTCTATGTGGGACTTAACCAAATTTCTGTTTCTTTTTGATTTCGAATTTCGATCCACTGTATTCAGAAGTCATACTGTTGTTGGGTGGGTTGTTTTATAAATGTCCATCAGGTCTAGTTGGACGATAGTGTTGTTTAGGTTTACCATTTCCTTGCTGAACCTCTGTCTAGTTCTGTCTAGTTCAGTATTCATACTGAAAGTGGAATATTGAAGTTTTTTAGCTATTGTTGAGTTGTCTGTGTTTCATTTCAGTCAGATTGCTTCATTTTAGAGCTCTCTTGGTAGGTGCATGTATGTTTATAATTACTATGTCTTTGATGGTTTAACACATTATTATTGTAAGATGGCCTTTCCTCTAGTAACTTTGTTTTAAGTCTATTTTACCTAATATAGTATAGCTATTGCAGGTCTCTTTTGGTTATTGTTTTGCACAGTATATCTTTTCCTGTCTTTTACTCTCAACATGCTTGTGTCTTTTGTATCTAAAGTGTTTCTGTTATACACAGCACAGAGTTGAGCTAGGTCTTTTTATCCTTTCTGCCAACTTCTGTCTTTTAAGTGGATTATTTGTAATTGCTGATATGGTTGGGTTTGTCTTCCATTTTGCTCTTTGTTCTCTATAATAGTATGCTTTTTTTCTCCTTCTGTTACTTCATTACTGCCTTCTTTCATTTGTGTTAAATAGGTCTTTCCTAATGTACCATTTTTAGTTTCACTGTTTTATTATGTAGTTTTAGCTTTTTCTTAGTTGTGGCCCTAGGGATTATAATTAACATTTTAATCTATGATAAATGTTGTGTAGATTAATACCAAATTAAGTTCAGTAGTATATAAAAACTTGGCTCTTAATAACCTCACTCCCTCTCCCACACCTTTGTGCTATTATTATCATATACAAATTCATTTACTTTTTATGCCCATTAACACAGATTTATTGCTTTTTGTGTTCTAATTATATAAGGGAAGCAATATTGTAAGCCAAAATACATTTACCCTTTTATAATTACCTATGTTGTTACCTTTACCAGTGCATTTGATTTTTTACATGTGGATTTTGTGTTACTGTCTATTGTCTTTCATTTTAGCCTGAAGGACTCCCTTTGGTATTTATTGTAAAAGCAAGTAAGCTAACCATTAATTCTCTGTTTATCTGGGAATGTCTTAATTTCTACTTATTTATCAAGAGATAGTTATGCTAGATATAGAATTATTGATTGACAGTCTTTTTCTTTGAGTATTTTGTTTTATCCCACTGCCTTCTGTCCTCTACATGGTTTCTGTTAAGAACCATGTTAATCTTATCATGGAGTCCTTGAACTTAATGTGTTGGTTCTCTTGATGCTTTAATGTGTCAGTTCTCTTGCTTCTTTCAAAATTCTTGTCTTTGGGTTTTTAATGTTTTTGATTATGAAGTGTCTAGGTGAGGATCTCTTTAAGTTTTATTTACTTGGAGTTTCTTGAGCTTCTTATATCTGCAGATTGTTTTCCATCAAATTTTGGAAGGTTTTGGCCATTACGTCTTCAAATATCCTTTCTGTCCCTAATTTCCTCTCTTTTTGGAACTCCCGTGAATGTGTGTCTTGGTATTCTTGATAGTGTCTCAAAAGGCTCTGAGATTCTGTTCTTTTTCATTCTTTTTCCTTTCTGTTCCTTGGACTAGATAATCTCGATTGACCTATTATCACATTTGGCGATTATTTCTTCTGCCAGTCTTTATCTGTTGAGCCATTCTAGTGAATTTTTTTTCGTTTATATACTTTAAACTCAAGGATTTCTATTTTTTAATAGTCTGTCTTTATTGATACTATTTGGTGAGGCATTTTGCTCATGCTTTATTTCTTTTGACATTATTTTTTTGTTCATGAATATATTTTGAAATAGCTGATTAAAGTCCAACATCTGGGCTTCCTCAGTGACAGTTTCTATTGACTACTTTTCCCCTATGTATGGATTATTCTTTCCTATGTCTTATGATTTGCTGCTGTTGTTTTTTGTCATTTATGCTGATGAAAACAGGACTTTTAAAATAATGTGGAAATTCTAGAAATCAGATTCTTCCCCTCCCCAGGGTTTGTTGTTATTTCTAACTTTTACATGTGGCCTATTTCTTAAAGTTTCTGTGTTTTGCTGAAATGCTCCATCTGTTTATACAAGTTGTCTACCTTTTCTAGTAGATCCTTTTATATGTATTATGCTTATTTTAACGTTCTTATAAGATAGTACCCTTATCTGAGTCATCTTTGAGTCTGGTTTTGTTGATTGCTTTGTTTCTCGATAATGACTTTCTTTTGTGCACTGCGTAATTTTTTTTAATATTAGTATCTTGTATAAAATAAGAGAAACTGAGATAAATAATATTTATGCCTAGAAATGGGCATGGTTCTTCATAGGCGCTAAATAAAGTCATTCTAGTCAGGAGTTGAGCTGAATTTGGGTTTTGCTTTACTGTGTTTGCCGAGAGTTTTCTCAGTGTTTATGCCCTGCTATCAGCTTTCAACTGTCTCCATATGCCTGAGTCATAGAGAGCTTCTCCAGGATCTTGCCTCTCCTTTAGAGGTAGACTGCTATAGTATTTTTCATCAGTTCTTGATAGACTGGGTTAATTAAAGAATGTGGGAGACAGAGTGGGAGTAGGCCAGTTATTGTTGTTCTGGTCCTATCTCTCAGTCTAGGCCATGTATGGCTCAGCCTTGTAAGTGGAGCTTTATCAAGATGATTTTTCTTGCCCAAGGGGTGAGAGTTTTCTTCTCTCACACTGTCCTTCCCTTGGTTCTAATGGGGTCGGTGGGAGGGGGGGGGTGTTGCTGCCCTTCCCCCAGAATCCTGAGGAAAAGGCCAATGTAGGCAGGTGGGTCTTCATACCTTTTTCCTGAAAGTGGCAGACCCCTCTATGTCTGCATTGCTGAGGAAGTTTGTGTCTGATCTCCTGCTCTCACTCAGTCTTTTCTTAATAAGTGAACTTCTGCATGTCATGCTAGCCCACACTCAGTTGTTAGCAGTTCTTTAGAGTTTTAGCTGATCCCTTCTTACTCATTTTTAGAGGCCCTGCCTTCCACTTGGACTCTGCCACAGATTAGACGGCCTCCACGCCTCATCTTTTCTTTGGACAGGACTATCTTTCCTTGAATTTTCAGTTATCTAATGAGTTCAAGAAAAGTTGTCATTTTGTAGTTTGTCTAGCTCTTTACCAGCCTTTTTAGCTGTGGACAGGTCTATTCTTAATTCTGAACTATTGATCTGTTTTTTCCCATTTATCTTTTGTTTGTAATAAAATAGAATTTACTGAATTGGTGTGTAATTGGAGCAGGTTCTCATGTGGTTTCTTAGAGCTTGGTCTATAGATGGCATTATCCATGATGAGCCAGAGATGGGTCTGGTTTAGCCTTTGCACCACCAGCCTCATGGCCTACAGAACTTCTCTAGATAGTTAGCTCATGCTCAAGTATAGAAATATTTACTACAGCAATAAAAACCTGAACAGCTATACCCAGTATCCATAATGTGTCGGAAGAGAGTGAAGAGAGTTGACCTGGTAGCTGAGAGACTAGGAAATGAGTCAGTAGGTAAGAGTGGGCAAGAGGATATAACAGATAGCTTTTTCCTCACCGTGTTTTGCATGTAAGTTTGTAAGAACACATGTCTCACTGCTCGTGTTTCAGGCTTGACTTCTCATAGATCATCTTACTGTGTCATTAAGCATAATTGCACAGTCTTAATTATAGCAAAGAACTTACTTTTAGTCAAATTCTAAAGAGATATCCGTGATTATTTCTCTAAGATAAAGTCGTAGAGTTGGACTTTAGATTCATCAGAGGTTTTGAGTTTTGTTTAATGTTTTTGGTACAAGTTGTCAAATCACCCTCCAAAAAAATTTTTACTACTTTCCTCCCTTGAGAGTGTACCCAGTGTGTATGGGATCTGATGTTTAGCGGTTTTATGTTTTAGAAGTTAGTTCTTGTGTCTTTCTTTTAATATTAGATTGATTAACTTGATTGCTTCAAATTTTCAATGTGTAGAAATTAATTTTGAATATCTATTGAAAAAATGGAGCTGTAAACATGTTTGTAATGGACTGTCTTTAATACAAACTAAGTACTTCTGCCATTCTGTTAGGAGATGATACTGCATTTCAAATTTCTTTTAATTTTCAAGGTATTCTTTATGTAAAATCTGTGTTCTTGTTAGTAAAATTCCCTTCGAGGAGTCATAAGATGAGGAAATCTTGACCCAAAAGAGCTATAAGACTGAGTGAATGTCACAAATACTTGAAACAATTCTTGCAAGTTTTTGAAAGTTTATCACAAATTAAATTTTGACCTTGTTAATATGGTCTGAAAATTAATTGAAAGGCCAGCCAAAGAATGAGTAGAAGGGTGGATGAAAGATCTAGATGTCAGTTTCTGCCTCCCAGGCCTGCCTCTCCCTGATTCTGTGGTTCTGACCATTCACTTTTATCTGGGTAGTTTATTTTAGGCAAAACAGCCAAGCTCTGAGGACAGAGGCATCTCTCAGTTCCTCACAGCCTATTTTTTATTAAAATGAAATCATATGTTTTCATTTTCTTATGGTGCTTTATAAATCCAGAGATGTTTGGTATTTCTGCATTTGCTGAGCAAGTCCTTGGAATTATGGTTCAGCCATCTGCATGTCCAGCACCACATCTCCAAACAACTGGTCTCAGAGAATGGGGAGCCAAGGAATACCCCCACCCACCAGAGTACCTCTGCTTTGGTCAGCTTTGTTTTTGAGGTTTCCTCATGTTTTGGGGGGGGAATAGCTTCGTGTATGGGAAAATGTTAAGAAAAACCATTGCTTTTATGTACTTGAGGATTCTTTTGAGTTTGTAATCTGCCATGTTATGCATGTATTTGTCCTTTATCGTTTTTGTTCCTTCTGGTTTTAGAGTGGCTGAGTGTCTGTGTGTGTTTTGGGCTCTTTATTTTTTAAAAACATCCTCAGGGAGAACTTTTTGGGTCTTAGAAATACCAGGTTGTCTTCTTAAGTAATAAGTTTGTTTATATCTTAGAATCTTTTTTAATGGAATTTCCAGCCTTGCTCTGGTCTCTATAAAACTCCAAAGCTAAATATGTGTTATACTTTTGGCAACCAACTACAGGACTGACTTTTTACCTGTGATGTTCTTCTCACTTCCAGCTCCATCTTGTTGAGGGATAGTAGTGCTTGCAGCAGGCTTCCCTTTGTAGCTTTAATGGTCTCTCAGCCCTACAGGATCTATAGCATACAGTAATATGGAACTGTATTTCTAGCAAGTCATTATGATAGCATTTGAGACATAGTTTAAATGAATAATTGTTACTCCAGTTTAAATTATTTCTAATTTAAAACATGAGGTGAAGAAGAGTGGAAAGGAGGGCTACTTTAAAATGATAGTTTATATGAAGAAGTTAACATTGTCTTTCTGGTGTTTGAATTCTCTACAACTGATTGAAACAGTAGCACTTAGGAAAAGATTGAAATTACTAGATGACATATTTTCATTCTTACCCTGTTACTATTGAAATTGTGGATAAAAGGTTAAAATAGACCTTAGCATGAATGTCAGCAATACTGAGCTTACTTAGTCCATGTACTAATGTTATTTCCAAAGTTATTTGAAGCTTACCCTCTGTTAGGTATTTCTGCACCAAGAGTAGAAAATTGGCACATTTTAACCCAGAATATACTAGATGCAATAATTATAGATTGTTGAATTTTAATTTGGAGTAGAGGGTTTCTTTATAATTCAACATGTGTCTAATCAAAGGTAGTAGTATTTTCCTTCAATATCTAGGATTTGAAATTAACGGCCGTGAACTATTAAAGTGAAATAGAGAAATTGTAATTGATTAATTATCTGACTAAAGCAATACTAAAAGAACTGCTTTGATTCTAAAAGTCAAGATAAACATGAAGAAAAGTGTTGAGAGAATTCAATTCTATGTCAAATAAAGTAGAGTCATTTTGTAGGAAATAAAATTATTGTAAATATAATAATGAGATTTCACTGCTAGAAATTATACTATGTAGATAATGTTATCTTCATATTTTTGTTTGTTTTTTTAATCCTTTATTCTCAGCACTAACGAGGAAGATGGGTCTGATTATTTTCTGTTCCTTTTTGGTAATTTAAGGTGACATTTAGTATACATATTTTTTGTTAGTTTTTTCTAATATTTGACTTATTTTTAAAGTTCTTAAATGAAGAAATAAAATATACTAAATTTAAAGTATCACATCTTACTGGATTTACTTTAGGAACTAATTCTGATGTGCTTTAGTTAGAATGATAGGATTTACATTGGTAGTAATTATTCATTTTTTTTGTTCTACTTGTCATAAGTAAAATGAAACTTAATAGCTTGAATTAGCGTTAGTAGTAAAGATTGATCATGCTTTTTAATTAACCTCTTCGGGTATATACTTTTAGGATTTCGATTTCCTCAGTGTTAACTTTGATTCTAAAATGTTGATTGCTGATAGCTTTATAACTGTGTTACGACTGTATGTATTGAAGAACTGAGTAAAGATGGATGCTTAAAATTTCCTTGGTCAGCTAAGGACTTCGTCATTTTCTCGATTTAGGAATCCAACTTCCCTTCAGGATTAATGCTCTCTGAGGAGCTCAGCACAACTCAAATTGAAGATTAAAGCTGACAGAGGGTTCTTGTTTATATAACAATGGTGTAGAATACTAACCTTATATCATAATGAAACTTTAAAAACATGGACAAGGACAGTTAATTGTGTCTAGTTGTACCCTAAACTGATTATAGGTGTTTGCATAGTTTACAGTGACCTTGCTATAAAAGTGTTTTTGTTGAACAAATATCTTCAAGTTCTTATATTCCCCTGTCAAAATGTCAGTCAGCAAACTTTCTTTAAAAGTGAGGCTAATTGCTTAGAACCAGAGGCATAGCTTGATGAGGCTTGGATCCTACTCTCCGAGGAAGGATCTGTATGTGTGCATCATAAATGCAAGACTGACTAGGAGAAAGCAGTCTTGGCCTAAAAAAAAAAAAAGGGAAAACAAGTAATGTATTTTACTAGGCTTTTGTCTCTGGACTAAGAGCCTCAGATTTGGCTGTGGACCTTGTGAAAATTTATTCTTAATTATTTTAACCCGTTTCCAGTCTTTAAAAGACTTTTACATCCTTGTTTCCTCTTTTTCCTATCCCATGGAAACCAAAGAAATTAGCAAGGAAATGAAATAATCATGGTCTAGTCCATAATTTGGATCTTCTCAAAGAGATTGATTATATATACTAAATTAAATACATTGTAGCTAAGGAAATATTTTAATTGTGGTAAAATAGAAAGTTATACACCATTTTCAGTGTACACGTGGCATTAAGTACATTCACAATTGTTGTGCACCCATCACCACTTTCAAGCTCCAGAACTCTTTTCATTTGTCCTAAACTGGAAACTGAACCCATTAACAAGAACTCTCCATTCCCTGGCAAACTATCATCTGCTTTTGTGTCTATGAATGTGGCAAACTAATGAACTCTGGGGCCACACAGACCTGATGCCACAGGACTGTAATTTTCTGAAGGAACAAAGTCCATAGATGTCTTCTGGAGACAGGGAACTTGCTTTCAGGTCTCCATGGGTGCACCTGTGAGCAGTTGAGACTACTACAGGAAAGATTTTCTCATGGCAGAGCTGAATGGTCCTCCCCCCTGCATAGGCTCTAAGCAGTGTTAGGTGTAAAAGCGCAGGGGTGGTTAAAGTGAAATGTCAAAGCCAGTCTGTTAATCAGATTTTTAAATTTGCCGCTTTTAAATTGCACATAGTTTGTTTTTTCTTTTTTAATAAAAATCACACTAACGTGACACATCCTTGAACATCCTCTGAAAAATGGTGCCTTCTACCCCTATTGTAGGCAGAATTACTAGATAAAAATAAGTTACAGCTTAAGGTGGTAGATATAAAACGTAGGACTTGGAAGATGGTATATGTTTTAAGACGGATTTGGGACGCATTTATATATGCATGTAGGTTATTTCTTTCTGTACTTTCTCTCTGCAGGACCAGGAATACTAGTGGTGACTAAGTACTAATCTCTCTGTCTAGGTGACTAGACTCTGCCCTTCCTCGTGGATTGATGCCAGAAATTAAGGAAGACTCTTTGGAGCTCATAAAGTTTAATAAGCGATTAGATATGTGTTGGGAGTTATAACAGCCCTTTGTTTTTTGTTTTTGTTTTTTTTTTTCTTTTTTAAGCTGGCTAATACAACATTTTCTGGCCCATAGATTTTTCGCATTCCTCTTTTCTAAGGAAATTTTTAGTTGTTACAGGTAGGTAGGTTAACCGTTGATTCCCTTTAATCTTTCTCCATTTCCCATCCAGCGTTAAGTCCATAGTCTTTTTAACTTTTTATTTTTAATTTGGTATAACCTTTAAAAGACTGACTTCAGGCCCATTTTTTTCAATCTTTTTTTATTATTATTTTGGATGATAAACCTCACTAGAGAGTCCCTGAATATAGCCATCCTTCATTTCTTTGCCAATGGCAATAGTACCTTAATATGATATGCCTTATTCTATTTTTTACCACTTATCTGCCAACAAATATTTATTGAGCACCTTCTATGTGTAAAAGTAACTTGAGAGCCAGTTAAAATCTAACTCTATAAAGTTCTTAAGCAACATTACTGGAAATGTTCCTAACCTTCTTGAAGACATTTCTTATTACTAAGTCGGTCATTTTTACATCATTTACTTTTGCCCTTTAGCTTTTTCATCGTTACATGTCTTTAATGCTGCAGCAGGTGTGATAGAGGAGGCATTTGTGCATCTACTGGACCTTGATGTGGTCTACCGTCATGTGCTCTCATCGATCAATAACCTCAGGCAAGGTAGTTAAGCCTCCTAGGACCCTAGGTTTTTCATCCTGTAAAATGAGAAGAGTTCTTGAGATATGGGACCGCATCCTGCAAGTACAGATGAGCCCATGAATAGTTTGTTGCTGCTCCTTTGCCTCTGTGTTTCTTGACCTCTTGTTACCTCCACTGAGAAACTATTATGATTGAACAGTGGATTTCCCTCTTGCATTTAGAGAAGAAAGAAAATAAATTAGGAAGAGTGTCAGTGAATGGGAAGTCCATTCTGAGGGAAGGTTATTATCAGAATGTGGAAATTTTTTACTCCTTAATGATATTAAACTATAAAAATGTATAAATACAAGTAATAAGAACCAACTGTTAGACTGTTTCCACATTTGGAGGCTATTTAACTGAAATTGTGATGAAACTGTTTCCTTGAATTGGCTGTTTCGTAAAGAGGAAAGCAGTATGGTCTTGTCATTGTCGACAGCACTTCAGGACTTCCTGCTGATTCCCAGAACCTTAATTTTTACTGTCTCTTTTGATTTACTCAATAATTTGTTATTAAAGAAAAGCAGTTATGTTGAATATCTTCGGGTATTTCAGGTCTCTCTATGTTTCTAATACCCTTCTTTACTGATTTAGCATCTCCCTGTATTCTTTCCAATGTTCTTGCAATTATCACATTCTTTTTCATTTATCTGTTTCATTATTCTACTTTAATGACCCTGATTTAGAGAAATTTATGGCTACTTTAGTCTCAGTTTTCTTTTGAATTTACACCCACAAGTATGCCGCATCAGTGAAAAACGCCAAACCTATTTGTCCTAGAACAGTGCTTCAATCTTCAGTGTACATCAGAGTCACTGGGAAAGATGCCTGTGCTTCACCGCAGAATCCTAGGTAGATGGATGTGGCCAAGCACTTCTTAAAAAGTTGCCCAATGATTCTGTTAGGCTGTCCAGTTGAAAACCCGTTATATAGCACTTAGCTACAAACATTGCACTGCACATATCAAACATTGTGTATCTCTTGGTTTCATAGTCTTTGATTAAAGTTAGTCTTTCATTATTTTAGCAAGTTAAATTACCTAGTTTATTAAAGTTACATAGTCTTTGATCACCCTTTTTATCAAAATTTTTAAATCTCATTGCTTTTTTTTTTATATTTTTAGATTGGTTCTCTGGGAAATTAGTTATTAAACAGCAATTTTTAATTGAAGAACCACAGTTTATGTTTCTTTTTTCTGTTGATTTTCAAAATCTCCCTGATTCTGTGCATCTCAATTTTTAACTAATTCTCTTAAATTTTCCACTCATCTGCCTTCAGTATATTTCTGCATTCATGAGTTTTTAGTAGTTTCAAGGAATTATTTGTTGCTTCATGGACTAAAATGGCTTTTATGTAGCCTCCATTCTTAGTATTCTATTTTCTTCAAGTGAGTTTGCAGTTTGTTTTTCGAGTGCTAATAAAGCTGCAAATAGCCCCTCACCCAAGCTCACCATACCCGTAGCTCATGTTAGATAGCTGGATGCAAATAGTCATGCCTGCAACCTGAAGCAGAATGCCTGGTTAATTCTTTTTTTTTTTTTGTTGTTTGTTTTTTTAATTCACTTGATGTTAATTTACATAACCCCCTATTTTACATATTTGACCCTTTTACCATATACCTCCCCCCCATCCCCCACTACACTCTGGTAACCACTAGTCTCTTGGCCCTGTCTGTGAGTCTCTGCTTGTTTGTGCTGTTTGTTTGTTGCTTTTAGGTTTATGTCCCACATAAGTGATACCATGTGGTTTTTAGTTTTTTTCTGTCAAGCATATTTCACTTGCATGATTATCTCAAAGTCCATGTCACAAATGGCAGTATTTCATCTCTTCTTATGGCTGAGTAATATTCCATTGTATATATGTACCGTCACAGCTTCTTTAGCCAATCATCTATCATAGGATGCTTTGGTTGCTTCCATGTCCTGGCCACTCTGAATAATGCTGCTGTGAAACATCAGTGTGCAAATATCTTTGTCGATATGAGTTTTCAAGTCTTTGGGGTAAATACGCAATAGAGGATTGCTGGATCATATGGTAGATCAATTCTTAGTGTTTTGAGGAACTCCATACTGTTTTCCATAGTGGCTGTACCAATTGCAGTCCACCAGCAGTGTATGAGGGTTCCTTTTCTCCGCATCCTCTCCAGCATTTGTTATTGCTTGTCTTGTTGATTATAGCTATTCTAACAGGTGTGAGATGGTGTCTTACAGTGATTTTGATTTGCATTTCCCTAATAGCTAACGATGTTGAGCATCTTTGTTGGCCATCTGTATGTCCTCTAGAGAAGTGTCTGTTCAGGTCCTCTGCCATTTTTTGATTGATCATTTGGTTTTTTTGTTATTGAGTTGTAAGTGTCCTTTATATTTTGGATATTAGACCCTTATCAGAGGAGTTGCTTGCAAATATATTTCCCATTCAGTTGGTTGTCTCTTTAACCTTGTTGATGTTTTTTGCTGAGGCAGAAGCTTTTAAGTTTGATGTCCCATTTATTTTTTTTTGCTTTTACTTTCCTTGCCTTTGAGGTCAAATTCATAAAAATCCTCTTTAAGTCCAAGATCCATGAGTTTCGTTCCTATGTTTTCTTCTATGCATTATCTTGTTTCAGGTCTTATATTCAGGTTCTTAATATATTCTGATAATTTTTGGTGTATGGTGATAGACAACAGTCTAGTTTCATTCTTTTTGCAGGTGACATTCCAGTGTTCCCAGTACCATTTATTGAAGAGGCTTTCCTTTCTCTACTGTATGTTTTTCGCTTTTTTGTCGAAATTATTATGCCCATATAAATATGCGTTTACTTCTGGACTCTTGATTCTGTTCCACTGGTCATGTGTCTGTTTTTCTGCCAATACCATGCTGTTTTGATTACTGTTGCTTTGTAGTATAATTTGAAGTCAGGCAGAGTGATTCCTTCAGTATCATTCTTTTTCTCAGGTGGCTTTGGCTTCCTACAAATCTGATGATTTTTTTTTGTTCTATTTCTTTAAAAAAAAAAGCCAATAGAATTTTGATGGAGTGCATTAATCTGTATAATGCTTCAGGTTATATAGTCATTTTAACTATGTTGATTCTTCCAATCCAAGAACACGGAATATCTTTCCATTTCTTTGCATCTCTTCAGTTTCTTTTAACAGGGTCTTATAGATTTCATTATATAGGTCTACACAGTTTTGTTAGATTTATTCCTGGGTATTTTATTATTTTGTTGCAATTGTGAAAGGAATCCTTTCTTTTCACTTATTTTTCTGACAATTCATTATTAGAGTATAGGAACACTATGGATTTTCAAACATTGATTTTGTATCCAGAAACCTTACTGTATTTCTTATTGTTTCTAATAGTGTTCTTATGGAGTCTTTAGGGTTTTTTATATAGAGAATCATGTCATCCACAAATAGTGACAGTTTGACTTCTTTACTTTCTATTTGGATATCTTTTATATCTTTCTCTTGCCTGACTGTACTCACTAGGACCTCCAATGTTATACTGAAGAACGGTGGCAGTAGTGGACAACCTTGCCTTGTTCCTGATCTCGGAAGGTTTTTAACTTTTCACCATTGAGTATAATGTTGCTGAGGGCTTGTCATATATGGTCTTTATTATGTTAAGGTACTTTCCTTCTTATAACCGATTTTTTGTTAAGTGTTTTTGATCATACATGGATGCTGTGAAGGCTTTTTCTGCATCTATTGATATGATCTTATGATTCTTATTTTTTAATTTGTTTATATGATGTATTACATTAATCGATTGGCATATGTGGAACCATCCCTGTGCCCTGGGATGAAGCCCACTTGACTGTGGTGTATAATCTTTTTAATACATTGTTTGTATTTGATTTGCCTAGTATCTTATTTAGGATTTTTGCATCCATGTTCATGAGAGATACTGGTCTGTAGTTTTCTTTTTCTGTGTTTACTTTACCAGGTTTTGGTATCAGGGTAATATTGGCCTCATAAAATGATTTGGGAAGTATTGCCTCTTTCAGTTTTTCGGAAGAGTTTGAGGAGAATAGATGTTAATCTTCTATGAATGTTTGGTAGAATTCACTGGTGAAACCATCTGGTCCTGGACTTACTACGTTTTCAGTAGGTTTTGGATGGATGATCGTTTCAATTCCATACTGCTGACAGGTCTATTTAGATTTTCCAGTTCTTTCTTCTTGATTCAGTCTAGAAGGTTGTATCTTTCTAAGTGCTGGTCCATTTCTTCTAGGTTATTAAATTTGGTGTTACATATTTTTTCATAGTATTCTTGTATGATCCTTTCTATTTCGACGGTGTCTGTCATAATTTCCCCTCTTTCATCCCTGATTTTGTTTTTTGTGTCCTTTCTTTTTTTTCTTTAGTGAGTCTAGCCAAGGGTTTGTCAATTCTATTAACTTTCTCAAAGACCCAGCTCTTTGTTTTTATTTTTCCTATTTTGTGTGTGTGTGTGTGTGTGTGTGTGTGTGTGTGTGTTGTGTTCAATTTCATTTATTTCTGCTCTAATTTTGATCATTTCTTTCCTCCTGCTGACTTTAGGCTTCATTTGTTCTTTTCTAGTTTTTTTTAAGACGAAGCATTAGGTTGTTTATTTGGGCTCGTTTCTTGTTTTTGGAGATAGGCCTATAATGGTATGAACTTTCCTCTTATGACCAGTTTTGCCGTATGCCAGAAGTTTTGATATGTTGTTCTATCATTATCATTCGTTTCTATGTATCTCTTGATCTCTCTCTTTATTTTTCTCTGACACAGTCCTTCTTCAGTAGTATGTTGTTTAATCTACATGTATTTGTTGTTCTTCCTGCTTCTTACAGTTGATATCCAGCTTCCAAGCATTATGATCAGAGAATATGGTTGGTATGATTGCAACCCTCTTATATTTTTTGAGGCTATCTCTGTGCCTAGTATGTAGTCAGTCCTTGAGAATTTTCTGTGCACTAGAGAAAAATTTTAAGTAGCTGTTTGGGGATGAAAAGCTCTGTAAATGTCAATTATGTCCAGTCATTCTCATGTATCTTTTAAAGATATTAATTCCTTATTGATTTAATGATCTGTCCATATCCAACAGTGGGGTATTTAGTCCCTTATTACAGTAGTGTTTTGGTCTGTTTCTCCTTTAGTTCTGTTTGTAATTGGTTTATATATTTTGGGACTCCCTGATTGGGAGCACAGATATTAATGTGTTACGTCTTCTTGGTGTGTAATTCCCTTTATCATTAAGAAGTGCCTCAGTATCTTTCTTAACGTTTTTTATTTTGAAGTCTATTTCATCTGATGTTAGTACCGCTACTCCCACTTTTCTCTGAATGCCATTTACTTGGAATATCATTTTCCACCCTTTTACTTTGAGTCTTTGGAACTGAGATGTGTCTCCTGGAGACAAGCATATGGTTGGGTTTTGTTTTTTGATCCAGTCTACAACTCTATGCCTTTTTATTGATGGTTCAATACATTTACATTTAGGGTGTTATTGAAATTGGGGCTTTCCTGTAACTATTTTAGGTTTTGCTTTCTGGCAGCTCATTGATTTCATTGCTTCATTGTCCTTGTGTATCTGTTTTGTTTCTTTGTTTCATTTTGGTTGGTTTGTGGGTTTTCTGTCTGGTCCTTCTTTTATGTTATATATACTTCAGTTCTGAATCTGGCGTGTGGGTACCATTGTGAATATGTACAAGCTAGTTTTATAGTAGTCCATTTTCTTCTGTGTGTACCTTATCTCCATTCCCCTTTGAGAATTCGGATCTTTGCATCCCCTCCTTTTCTGTCATTGTTGTCTCAGTTTATCCCTATGTATGCTGATATTCATTACTATCTTGCTATAGCAAACCTCTTCTTATTGTTTAAGCTTATAATGCCCTGTTCTTAGTAAGGATTGCACTCCTCTGCTTCTATTTGCCTGCTAGTCACCTTACTCTTAGTTATGTGTTTTTGTTTTGTTTTGTCATTTTATTTTGGGTGAGCTGACCCCTTTCAGTATTTAGTAACAGGCCTCATAGTGGAGAAGCCCTCAATTTTGTATGTCTGGAAAAGTTTTTATTTCTCCTTCATATCTAAAGCATAGTTTTGCTGGATACATTATACTTAGCTGCTAGTTCCTTTCATTTAATAGTTTGAATATTTGGTTCCATTCCTTTCTGGCTTGTAAGGTTTGTGCCAAGAAGTCTGATGATAATTTAAAGGGTTTTTCTTTATAGGTTACCTTCTTCTTTTCCCTGGCTGCCCTGAGAATTCTCTTTGTCATTGATTTTTGATAAATTAAACAAATATGTCTTGGAGAAGACCTTTCGGATTGAGATATTTAGGTGTTCTTTTGACTTCTTGAATTTCAAGCTCCAGCTCATTTTATAGATTTGGGAAACTCTCATCAACTATTTGTCTGGAAATGCTTTGTTATCCCTGCTCCTTTTTCTCTCCTTCAGAATGTCCATTATTCTTATGTTTCCTCTCCTGATGGTATCAGTTAGTTCTTGTATTTCTCTTTCATTATTTTTCATCTTCGGTTCTCTCTTCTTCCTTCTGATTTATTTCTAGATTTCTGTCTTCGATATCACTGATCCTTTCCTCCATATGGTTGACTCTATTCCCAAGCTTGCTATTTCATTTTTCATCTCTTTGAGTCTGCTCTTCATCTCCAGAAGTTCTATTTGGTTCTTTTTGAGGGTTTCCGTCTCCTTGCTAAAGGACTCATTCTGCTCATCTAGTTGTTTTTCAGTTCCTGAAATTGTTGATATGAATTGTTTGGATCTCACTGACTTTTTTCAGGAGTACCATCCTGAATTCTCTGTTATTTAAGTCACATATGTCTATGTCTTTAAGCTTATTTTCTGGAGATTTTTCTTTTTCTCTCTTAGCTGCTTTGCCACCTTGGTAATCTGTGGTGTTTAATGGACTATTTCTCTGCCTGGGCATTAATGGAAGTATATTCTGCTTTTTTTCCAGAAAGAATATTTATTATATGAAGGTCTCTCTTTAGCCTGATGCAAAGAAGGCATTTTTTTTTGGTTTCCATTAGGTGACATCTAAGCCTCTTGGATCCCTGCTTAATGTAAATTCTTAATAATGCCCTTTTTTCTTATAGATATTTAATCACACTCACTACCCTCAGTCTCAGTTCCTGTCAGTATTAGCAAAGGTGCAGTAGTGTTGCTCAGATTCCCCTGGGGCTCCATGGTGTTTGGTCTCAGGGTTTGGAGGGAGGGGCCCTCTGGTTTGGAGTTGGGGGTTGCGGCTCAGCCTTGGTTTTGCAACCTCAGCTGGTAGAAATCATCTGTTGTTTTTCTGCTGATTCACTTCTCTGCCCTGATGTCTGGCCCTGCCACTGGCTGGCTACATGGAACTCACAACTCTCCAAGGCAGGCATGTTCAGGAAACTCACCGCACCTTCTCCTCTCTCCCTCCTCCTGCAGGGAGGTCTAGTGGGCTGCCAGAGGCAACGTTTTTGTTTCTCCCAGTCCACCACCTGACACCTGAGGTTCTGACCTGTGGTAGCTCTTATGCATAGATTTCACTTTCAGATGTGCTGGTGTGCATTCTGGGTGTTTTTTGTTGAGTTTTAGATGTTCAGCTTATTGTTGTTTCAAGGATGAGATCTGGAGACGTCTCTCACTTCACCATGTTTCTGATGTCACTTCTGGTTAATTCTTAGATGTTGTCAGAGATGTGAATGAGACCCAACATAGGGAAAGACTTAACTATTTTGATTTAAATTAGGTTTTGGGGTTCTAGTTTATAGGGAAATTACTTGAATAAAGGGTTTGGGGAAAGCTTTTGTGGCCATGGAGTGTATGGCAGCAAAACTAGAAATTAGAGAAGCAGTGAAGCCGATCGAGTAGTCAAGATATAGAAAAGTTACTGTGAAAATCAAGCGAATTGAGAGAACAGTGCAGAGCAGGGCTAAGGAAAGGGTATAATTGGATGAAGTGTGCAGGGCAGCAGTAATGCATCTAGTGCATCTGTCCTTCTTGTTTTAAAGAGCAAGAAAAGTGTGACTCCCAGAGGCCTGTGACTCTGCAGATATCTAGACATAGAGTCAGAACGTTGACTAGGGTCCTGTTCTCCCCTCAGACCACCTAGGGTGGAAGTGAGTCAGAGAGGAGAGAGCTTGATGACACTATTAAGAAACCAGAAAGCATGCAGATCAGTCCATGAGCACTTGAATATTAGGTGTGTTAATTTAACAGATGTATCCCAAGTGTCAGATGCTGTGCTGAAGTCTAGGCACAGAGCTGCCCTCCTCAGGGAAGTCAGCTCTTTACAGCCCAGTGTGATGAGCACCCAGATTGTTCACCGTAGGAATACTGAGCCCAGATTGAAGCCATCAAGGAAGCTCCATCTATGACTTCACAGTTAAGTGTTCTGATAAGATGGGCATTGATGCCCTGATGCTCAGTGGTCTAAAGCAGTGTTCTCAAACTTCTGCAGTGAAACCCACTGTAAGAGTGCATTTTGTCTGGTGATCCAGGGTGCTGGTATGTGGTGGTCTCTAGTTTCTCCTAGTCTGTTCTGTTTTTAAATAATAAATACGGATTGGTATCCATGAAGTTGATTTTGTATCTCAGAACTTGAAAAGCACAGTTGCATAGAATAGGGAGAACACCAGGTGCACCTGCCTCTAGACAAAGAACCTCAGAGCTGATGACCAGACTAGATGTAGGGTAGCTATACTGAAATAACTAGAAGAAAAAGACCTAATCTAGACAAATCGTAGAAAGCAATTATTAGAGCCACTGAAACAGGAAGGTGAACTTACTTGGCACCTTGGAGCACAAAGCATAATGCTTTGGTCTCTGCTATTGGAGAATCTTTCTTAAGCTTCAAGAAGCCTTGAGGGCCTTTGTTTTGGAAGCCCACTCTTCCTGATCCTACCTGTATACATTGTCCAGGCACTCTACAGTGGGGTTTGGATGGAGACCCTGCTTAACATTAGGAAGTTCTCTTGGAAGGATTTGGCTGATGAAAAACAAAACTCTCTGAATGTGGGGCTTGATTGTAACATTTCCATTCTTATTCCCCATTGAGCGTTGCTAGCTGGTTTATGTATTTCCTCTTGAAGCAAATCCTTAGATGGTTTTATTTTTAGGGCAGTTCTAAAACGTGGCTGTGAATAAATTCTTTGTTGATCAGGTAAAAGAATGACTCTGATACTAAGCCATGGAAAGGAAACTTACAGACAATTCTGCTGTAATACATCAATATACATAGCTAAAAATCATCGCACTATGCAAATTATGCCTAAAAATCACAGGGCTTCTGAGGGAAATGGGGTAAGGGCCCAACACTCAAAAATTTCATCATTGGTACATTTAAAAAGAAGATAGAACCCTAATAAAAATGGTAGCACAAGGTGAATGTGAGTGTCTAAGAAAACATAATACAACAATAAATGTGGCACTTTATCTCTAAAAGACCTTTGGTTTGCTAGAGGAAGCGAGTGTCAGAAGGAGTACAGCTCTTGGGTTGTTGTGAAATATGCTTGCGAAGTGGAATCTGAAATCACATGGAAGGCTGTAGCTCTTAGAAGTGTGGGTTTTGTGTATTTTTGCCTAGCTAGATCCCCCTGGTGGTGGTTGTCACCAACTTTTTTCTCCAAACAAAGTCAGGTATAATAAACACTGGTGAAATTTGCAGTGGGCTCAAATTATTCCTAAGATATCAGTGCTGTTGAAGCAAAACATAGTAGCAGCACTGACAATATATTGTTGTCTTTTTGAAGACAGCTAGGAATGAGCATATATATAACCTTAATCCCTCTGGACAGGGAACTTTAATTTAAGGACTTGGAGCAGAGACTTTTATAATTGTTTATAAAGGATTCATTTAACAAGTTTGGGGAAAGGATACTGTTTAAAGCCTACTTTACTTCCACGTTCATTTTAAAACTTTTAATGAATTCAGTTTTCAGATTATATATTCTGAATAAAATGGTAGACTTTTGTATAAATAGGATTCGATTCAGTAGGTGTGGATAACAAAATTTGAAATGTTAAACTATAAAGGAAGGTTAATAATAGTTCTGTAGGTACTATAGTACTTGCTACATAGACTAAAGATATCCAGAATGGTTATTTGGGCAATGAATATCTAAGATGGTTTAAAAACCAGTTTTGAACTTTTTGAGGTTGAGACCCATACTACCTTGAACAACTTACTAAATTTCAAACTTTTGATTAAACAACCTAAACTGAAATGCAGCTCAGAGAAATACCAATAAACCTTTACCTATTTAAAAATAATATCCCAATTTTGTCTGGATTTTGGACTCTCCAGTCTGTTTTCAAGTGATTTTTACCTTAATTGTGTCAATAGTATATTGTAAAAATTTTCAAAATATCAAGAATTTGTCGCTCATGATCTCTGTCACTAAGGAAGAGAGCCATTAACATTTTTACATTATTTACATCCTAATCACTGACATGTAACACCATTGATTATACTACATAAACCTTTTGTTACCTTTCATTTTCGTTTCTTTCATGTATAATTTCAAGGGTAACAAAGTAAAAGAAACAAGTTTGGGAATCAGATCTGCACCACACACCCGTTCAGGTGTACTGTTGGATTTACGTATGTTAAGATTACTTTACTGTAAAAGATTATGTGTGTTCAGAGCTTGACATATGAGTGTAATGGAAATGGTAGCTGCTACAATGTACTTATTGACCATATTTTTTTAAAAAAATCTTCTAAACATGATAATGGCTGCTAAATATGTGTGAGGTGGATGTACACCATAAGTCATTTAACCATTTCTGTAATTAATATAGGGGCTCTTTACAATTTTTTCATTTTAAAAATAAAGGTATTTGAATACCTTTTATATGTGAAAACATGTCCTCCATATGATTCGTTTTTCCTTGTGTTAGAATTTTGAAAGTGGAATTACAAGGGCGAGAGGGTTGATTGAGACATCTTTAACAGTTACTTTCTAGAAATATACCACTTTGTATGTGCTCTTCACTAGCCCTGAGTTAATTGCCCATATTGGATAAGTTTTCCTAATCTAAAGAATAAAGAGGATTGTTTCATTTTTACTTGTGAGATCAAATTTTTCCTATTTTGGTGTTTTTGTATTTCATCATATGAATTTTTCTGTGCACATCCTTTGTGTGGTTGTCTCTGTGTTTTAAGATTCTGGTATATGTAGAATTGACTAAATACTTAGACTTTTGTTTTTAAGAAATCGACGACTCAATTTTCATTACCACTTATTGAATGAATTGTCCATAATCAACTTGTTTTGATTTGTAATGCATTTTTGTCATAGCAGGAGCATTCCTCGGCTAATTTCTAGTTGGTCATTTTCCCTGTACTTGGTGTAGCTCTTAATGTAGCTATATAATAGAAATAGCAAGGTCATTTTTCACTCATTCTTTTCAAATAATTTAGCTTGTCTTCAACTGAATCTCAACCACTGAGATTGTGATTGAACGTCTATTAGATTAAAATTGAGAAAAGTAGATCTTTATAGTATTTTGGTGTTAATAAATAGGGTTGTGATGCCATGAATAATAAGTAAATTTGGTGTGCGGATTTGTTTTGTGTCATCTGTGTCAAGTTTCTGACAGAGTTAAATTACCTTCACAATGAATTCGGTAAATTTTCTTTTCTTCATGTTCTGACACTGTTAACTTCATAGGCACCTGCTCCTTACCTTGCTTGCCCATAGTGTTTTTAGAAGGTATTCGTTCATAACTTTGCTTTTATCTTTCCTCAGTAATTTTTTTTTTCTGCTGTGTCAGCGATCAGTTTTGAAAATTCATATATTTTTCCAAAAAGTTTGTCAATTTCTGGAAGATATTCTAATGTATTTGCTTGGTATATATGCAAAGTGGTTTTATTCATTTTTGTTAGGTTGATGTGAAAATTTGGGGAGAGGTTTTTTTGTGATTAGCAGTCAGTTACTACTTTTCTGTTCTCAGTTAAACTTGATATGCAGTCTCTGGAGGTTCATTTTTACCCTTATATTCAATTCTGGTGCTCTTTATTCTTTGTATATCTATCCAGGCTTCATTTTTGAAATTTTATTTGAAGAACTCTCTTTAGCATATAGGCAGGTCTGCTGGCTACAAATTTCTCAGCTTTTGTCTGGAAAAGTTTTCACTTCTTTGTTTTTAAAGGATAGTTATTGCTGCCATAACTGTCTACATCAAATTTTTTTTATTCATGCAGTTTAAAGTGCCATTTTTTTTCTCTGCTGTGTATACTTTTGAAGATAAATATACCATTCTTCTGTTGTACCTGCTATGTTTTTATTTTCTTTTTCTGCTTTGAAGATTTTCTATTTATTACTAGCTTTCAGCAGATTGTGATGTACTACCTTGGTTTTCTTTGTTTATCCTGATTGGTATTTGTTAAGCTTCTTAGGTATGGAGGCTTCTGTTTTTCATCAGATACAAAAAATCTTGTAGCCATTATTTTTACAGATTTTTTTTGCACACACAAAAAAACCACACACACCTTTTCTCAGATTCAAATTGTGCTTATGCTAGACTGCGCAATATTAACCCACAGAGCACTCAGGCTTTACTCATTGTTTTTTTCTTTTTTCTCTCGCTTCATTTTGGATAAAGTCTATAGATATATGTCTTCTGTTTCTCTGATCTTTTCTCTAATCCAGTCTGGTAAACATATCCAATTAAATTTTTATTTCTAATTTTCCATTTCCTCATGTTCATGTTGTTCTTTAAATTCTTGAGCATGTCGAAGTTATTTATAACAGTTTTGGAAACGTCCTTTTCTGTGAATTCCATCATTTCTCAATTTTAGATCTCTATTAACTGATTTAATCTTGATCATGGGTCCTGTTTTCCTACTTCTTTGTATGTCTGGTAATTTTTGTTTGCTATGTGTGACTTTTACATTTTGGGGAGCTGGATTTTGTTATATGCTTTTCAAAGTGTTAGGTTTGCTCTGACAACCAGTCATCACTTGCATATTGGTTTGATCTTTTTAAGGCTTATTTTTAAGGTTGGTTAGTGCAGTTGTAGAGTATCCTTTATTCTAGAGTTAGATTAGTTTCACTAATCTCCACTAATCTAGTGCCTGTTCTGCAGTCTCTATCCAATGCCCTAGGTATTCAGTGAAGTTTCTTCACTCTGGCTGATGAGCGCCCTCAGGCTTTGTAACTCTAGCAGTTACTCAATTTACAGGTAATTGTTTCCTGCCAGATTTTAGGGATTTCACCCTATCCATACCCTGAATGCTGTTCAACTCAGGAGGATCCGGCAGTTCTGGAACTTTGCATGCAGCTCACTCTTCAGTACTCTGCCCCACAAATTATAGTTCCTGAGGCTTATTTTCAGTTTTCTAGTTCACACTGGCAAGTGGAGAGATCCATATACTGTTTCTCCCTTGTAGTTGGAAGCAGGAGGCACAGTTCTTTTTTAGAGAGACATGCTTATGAAGCATTCAGTTTTAATGGGTTTACAATACATGCTTGAGGGTATCATTTTTGTTCTCAAGCATGTTAGAAGGAAAACATTTATTAGGAGAAACTAAAATATTTTTTTCTAACAACTATCAGTTCACTGAGACATCTTTTGCTTCTATTTTTTCATTGATGCTGTTGGTGTCATGAGTCACACTAAATTCTCACACAGTTTACGTTGTGGAGGATATATTTTCCTGAAGCTCAGTGTTTACTTTTTAGTTTAGTCATTAGCAGTTGATTCTGCTCTAAAGTATAGCGCTTACTATCCCCGGATTGGCATGAGGTAATCAGCAGTGTGACATTCAGAAGGCCAGTTACCCTCTCATCTCTAAGCTGAGGGAACTGGACTAAAGTGTCTGTAAGGTCCCTTCCATTAATTTGTTTAGCAAATAAGGAATTTTCTAAGCACTGGGGATATATTAGTGAATGAGACAGACAGAGACCCTGCTCTTATGTACTGTGGCGAGTACAATGATAATATATACTATAGATAAAAGTCAAATGAGAAAGAAATAACTTTGGTAAGGAGCACTACAACAGAACAAACAGGGACAATGTGAAATGGTGATTGAGAAGGGCCCACATTAGACAGGGTAGTCCAAGAAGGCTTGTCTGAAGAGGTGACATTTGACCTGCCATCTAGATGAGTAGAAGAAACCAGCCATTTGACACTCTAGGGCAAGGACATTCTAGGCAGAAGGCAGAGCGAGTGCAAAGGCCTTGAGGTGAGCACAAACCTAGATGGTAGGAAAATGCTGTGGCTGGATTGTCATGAGTGAGAGGCCTAAGGACATAAATGATAGAGGTAGGGTACGGGGGGGTCAGGACCTAGCTCAGTATTGGCAGTCTGTGATTCTGAGACTCAATCCTGCTGTGAACTTCTCTAAGTAGGCCACAGTTAGATGTTACATGGCCTCAAAAGTGGATAACAGAGGGTCCCAGGAATTATATTGGGGTGGGTGTGGCAAGATCACAGGGTCCAAAATCAGCAGGGACCACATAGACACCATTGCGCGAATACAGTTTTATAGAGAGATAAAGGCCAGGTTCAACAGTCCTGATCAGCATGAGCCAACATGAATTCATTTCTAAATTTGCAGAACCATGGATAGTTCCATAGGCCCTAGTGCCTCAAAGAAAATGTTGGGCTTCTTCTGACTCAAATATAAAGGCTGCATCGACCCCATAGCCTAGAAAGCCTTCCTGCATGGAAGAGAGTCACCAGGAAATCTTGGAGAGTTAAGGAATGTGTGGCTTTTAAATAGGAAAAGAAATGACACTGCGAGAAGCAAGAACAGTCAGGATATAAGGGACTAATTCAAAGCCAATGGGGCTTTGTCCTAGGGGAAGGCAACTATGCAGGCTCAACACCTCTTCCCTGTGTTGCTGGGATCATTCTTGTGCTTAGATATACAGTACCAATTAAAAATTCAGTTCAGGATTAGTAACTCTTAAAGACCTCAAACAGCTCTCACTTGTTATTAGCACACTGGCTATAAGAACCTCCACTTCTCAAGAAGGCCAGAGCCTCCAGCCTGTCTCCATTCATATTACCTTTATAACATCACCTTCACCCCCAAGTCATGTGGCCTTCCAGTTCGTGTCTGCATGGGATTATTCGTGATTTAATCCCATTCTGGCAGGTAAACTTATTTATGTCTTGAACCCTATAGTCTGGCTTTTATTCTTAGCATTCTGGTGAAACAACTTGTCCAAGTATATTTATGACTTCTAATCTCTCCTCCCATTGCCATTTCTCCATTCTCCTCCACCTCTCTTAGGTATATGCCACTATTGACACGTCCCCATTGCCATGGCATTCTCCTTTTGGAGGGAGCCTACTGTTGCCTTCCTGCTTTTCTGCTGCCTCTTGGCCTGCACATGACTTTCCCCAGCACTCCCCAGCAGGCTTATTGCTCACTTTTCCCTTTGGTGTTCCTACTCCCAGTCAGTCATTGTTTCTGGACACCAGTTCCCAAGTACTTATCTCCAACTTCTCATGCTCCCACTTCTGAGCTCAGTAGCCTCTTCACCTTAATAATACCTTGGATAAAATCAAATATTTTTTAATCTCGGCTATATCAGACTTCCCTGTATCCTAGGCACCTAGACTCAATGGTTCAGAATCATCTGTGATCCATTTCTCTGTACTCAAGAAATTTTCTAGTAACGTCAACTCTAGCTCCAAGCTGGAGTGTGTTGAAGAATGATGGACAGAGGGAAAAGTGAGGACAGCAAGTATAGACAAAGTCAGGCTGATGGATGTGAGAATAGAGGGCGGTGCTGAGAAGAAGTGCAAATTATTGGGGATATCTGAGAGTAGAACAGATCGGAGAATGTTTTTAAACACAGTTGGGGAAATGATCTGATAAGAGGAGAGGTTGAAGGTTAAAAGAAAGAGAAAATTCTCAGTAGCTTCTTCAGAAGGGTTCAGCAACACGCTGCCTTACTGGTAACAGTTTATCAAATGTTCTTTCAGTTAGGCATACTCCAGGTTACAAATCCTTTAAAAACTTACTCTATAGATTTACAAGCATGGGAATGTGGGAGGCGAAGGTTATGCATTGCAACATTGTTTGTAATACAAAAAAAATGTTCGATATTAATGTTTATTGCAAAATAAACATTCTTATTCTAGAAATTCCATTCAGTAGACTACTGTGCAGCCTTAGAAAAGAAATAGGAAACTGACTGAATAGACAACAGTTTCTTGGGTATCATAAAATGCATAAAAGGCAAGATATGACAAAACACTGTGTTATACTACCTTTTGTATTTTTAAAGGGGAGGTGCAGAAAAAAATTTATATTCTTATTTGCTTGTATATACCGTAGACCAAAATTTCCAAAGAGGTGCAGAAATGATTCTTGATTCAAGTGAAACATTGCAAACCAGGAAAATGAAGCCTCCAGCGGAAACCGAAAATATGCCCCATTGATACAAAGGGGAGGTTGCCTTTTACTGAGAAGTTCCCACCCAGGCTCCCAATTGGTCCAGTTTTATGCAAATGAGGTTTCCAAATTCCTACAATTCTGATTGGTCATTACAGAGCAGTTCTGATTGGTCAGTATGCATGTAAATAAGGATACAGTAGTCCAGTTCTGATTGGATGGGGCAGTCTCAATCCTAGGTAGAAAGACAAAACCAGTGGTTAACTGCAGTGGTTAACTCAGACAGCCTAAACAAGTGGGAAGCCATGAAGAATGCAGTCTGAGGTTCTTCCCAATCGATATACAGAGTACATGAGGAGCCCCTGTCAGCAATGGCCCTAGATTCTTAATATTTATAAAATTTGGACCCTCAGTTAACCATGGGGCGTTCATCTTGGCAGATAAATTCCTTCTCAGAGTTCACATCAAATAAATCTTGTTATGGTCCACACTGCATAAAATACTCTGGTAGGATACCTGGAAACCAGACACCATGGCTAACTGGAGAGTAGGGGGTCCTGGGCATATGGGGAATAGGGGTGGTGGGAGGTCCTTCACCATATATTCTTAGGTTCTTGAACCACATACATGTATTATTTTCTCTTCCAAATTTTCAAAAAGTTAAATTTATTTTTTTTAAACCCTCCAAAGTATTTCTACTAATCGAACGAAAGTCAGATTGTTTTACATAGGAGATTATTTGACCTCTCTAAATGTCCATTCATGAGTCTTCTTTGGTGGCTTTGGCTTATTTTCTTTCCCTTTGGAGGAAATGTTTCCAACTCACAGTTTATCATGTTCTTCCCCTCAGAGAACTTGAACCATTGCTAATTTTACTAGTAGAGCTTGATCTGGTTTTCTTACATTTCTCTCCCTTTCTTCCCCTACCCAAAGGCCGTGTAGTGTATACTCATTTCTAGGTTAGATAATGTATAGACATTTCATATAAATTAAGAGGAGAACATATACCTAATACCTGAATTCTTACCCTGACATTTCTTGGTAATCCTATGAATGTATTTTTAAAAATTCTTCACTTTATTATAATAGTAAGTATTAAATTCAGAAGACTGTATCTTCAAGACATACTGAAAAACAGCAGTGAGGTTGATATTGAGCCTGACACAGGAGGGAAAATGCTTTGTGGCATGAAAGAGAACTGACTGTCTTTAGCTACTTAAAAGGCATTTAAAAATATAGTGGAACTTGGACCAGTGGACAGACTTCAAAAGTAGTTATATCCAGGGCATCAGAAGAAAGAACTCCTGAGTATCTCATGCCCCACTAGGGGGGCGGTGGTCTGCAGTGGTGGCCACAGCACTACTCAGTAGGGTAGACCATCAGAAACTGATAGTTGCATTGTGTGTCTTACAAGTCGATCTTGCATTCAGAAAAGAAAATGGCAGATAACCTTGGCTCTAATAATGATATTTTCTTGAATCAATTCCTTTTTGCTTTCACCTTCTCAAGGCTGAAATAGATACTATTCATGAGACCTCCATTCTCTTAATTCCATTCTTCAAAAGTCTCAAATTTTGTAGCTTCTTTTCAGTAAGTACCTTTCCATCTTTATTCTTCAGGCAAGATAAGCAAGATGGTAATATACTTGTCAGACTTTGATAGAAAACAAATGCTTTTAAAAGTAGACTTTCCAAAGGTTCTGTTGGTTAACATTCTTGCATTAAGTAAGATATTAAGTCCTGAGTTTGTAATGAGCATTTTTACCTAATTCAAAGACCCTGGGGAGTGAATTGATAGCAGGACATCACAGACCACTGTGATTTCAAACTCTTGGCAGGTACATCTCCGTTTATGGATGCGTTAACAGCCAATGGAACAACCAACATACAGACATCTGTTACAGGAGTGACAGCTGGGAAAA
This sequence comes from Eonycteris spelaea, assembly GCA_003508835.1. Taxonomy (NCBI): domain Eukaryota; kingdom Metazoa; phylum Chordata; class Mammalia; order Chiroptera; family Pteropodidae; genus Eonycteris; species Eonycteris spelaea. The sequence continues at coordinate 962,416 of PUFA01000211.1, read as the reverse complement.
GGAAATTTATTGATGAGAGAAGAGACCAGCCTTTTGACAAGCGGTTGCGTTTCAGTGTGAGGCAAACAGAAAGTGCCTACAGATACAGAGATATTGTCGTCAGGAAACAGGATGGCTTCACCCACATCTTGTTATCAACAAAATCATCAGAGAATAACTCACTAAATCCAGAGGTGAGAGATGTTCCTTGGGCTGAATTGTGCATCTTATTTCTCTAAGCCCTTATTTTCCAGACCTGCTCTGCCAAAATGGCATTCTTTGTGCTTTTTCTAAATCTCCTTCTTGGCCATTTCACAGTAACTACCAGGAGATAGGAAGCAGAAGTGAAGTATGGTAGTCTTGCTCCTTGTACCACTTATTACTGCAGTGAAGTTGGGACAGTATGTGTGTGTCACATGTCCATCTTCATTCTCAAGAGTGTGGGTGGTCTGTGACGGGAACCAGAGTTCTGAATGGAGGGGGGTGGTAATTATCCCTCTGTCTTCTTTCACCTACAAGTTAGGAGCTCTTAACCTAGGAGTATGGGGGGCCTCAAGGAGCTTCCAGTCTCCCTGAAGTCTCATATAAAATGTGTGTTCACATGTTTTCTTTAGCTTTCATCAGATTCTCAAAGTGTTCTTTGTTCAGACGAGATTAAAATCCCCCGAGGTCCCAGGCCCTTCTGAACATTTTGCCATTAATCCTAGTTAGTCTTCAGCATTGTAATAGAACTTACAGCTACAGTGATTTCAACACATATTCATTGCTGTTAATAATACCTGGTAAAATTAGCTTTCAAGGATCAAGGAAGATTATGCTTGCAAAGGTTCAAAAACTAATTCTGTGAACTATCTAAAATCAAACCTATATCTAAATTTGAACCTGCACTGTACCTTACTTAAAATTTTAAGTTTTCCACTTGTGAGCAACTAGGTCAAGTTTTTTGTCCAGACAAGGAAACCAAAGTACATCAGGTTTGTATGTCTGGCTAGGGTCTCATGACAAACCAGTTCAGAGTTTGTCCCTCGTATATTTTTAGACTGCAGAGCCCCTTCATTGATTATTTGTAAATGCTTCATAGAGATCATTTCAAATGGTTTTGTTCCCTTCTAAAATGACTCCATGTTCATGTGCTTGCACCTAATGCATTTATGCACCAAACTATTGGGGTTTCTGTCTCAAGTGTGGCAGGCTGGTGTTAAACAAACGAAAAACAGACAGGGAAATGGACTGATTTCTTTCAGTTGGTTGAATGTGCCACCTGCTGTCCAAAGTGTAGAAATACCAAGTGGATATAATATGTAACTTGCCATATCTACTGAGAGCCACAATAATTAGAATATTAAGGTAACTTAGAGTCACAGGTGTTTCTAATTATCCTTTATATAATCTGTTCCCAGCATTCCCAGTCTCTGGCTACAGAAATAAGAAATTTGCAAATTATTTTAAGTTATGGTAAATACAGGGAATATCAGGTTATAAATGTACTTTCTTGATATAGATTATTCCATAATTAAATGTTTTTAGAATTCTGTATGAAAACTACTCTTCGCCACTTTAACTTTTGATGACTTTTCAGGTAATGAAAGAAGTCCAAAGTGCCCTGAGCACAGCTGCTGCTGACGACAGCAAGCTCGTACTGCTCAGTGCAGTGGGCAGTGTCTTCTGCTGTGGTCTTGACTTTATTTATTTTATACGGCGTTTAACAGATGACAGAAAAAGAGAAAGCACTAAAATGGCAGAAGCTATCAGGTATGCATAAATGGTATTTTTAAAACGTTGGTTTGAGTGTTTTGCTTTTAGTGTACCGGTACCTGATAGAACAGGCTTAAACAAGTCTTGCAAATGAAATGTACATCTCTTTCTACTGAGAGAGACAGTAGCAAAATTAATTAAATCATCGTCTTTTCTGTAGGCCTAGCATAAATTACTTCTTGCCTTGAGCAAATAACTAATTTCAAGGCTGGCTCAAACCCAATGAGTGCTCAGGGAAGGTTTAATGATTAGAATATACAAAAGCATATAGCCAGAGTTTCCATTATTTGTAGTATGATTATGTTCTGTCTTCACCCCTTAAATAAAGATACATTCTCTTTCACCTAATAACTTATTATTTGCTTGACTCTAAAAAAAATTGGCTAGGCTTTATGATGAGCCACTTTCATAACTTCACATGAAAAGATTTTTTTTAGTACAAGCAGTACACATTTTTGTTCAAGTTTATCCTGAGTTTCAACTACACATAAAACTAGTTAACGTAGGGTAAAAAGTGGAAGTTCTCTTTCTTTCATCGCCCCCAATCTACTGTTCATTTATTTGTCTTCCCCAACCTTTTTCTAAACGTTTTCCAATATGTATTTCATACACACACAAGTAATAAAGCTCTATTTTTAGCTCTGTTAAATAAATGGAATTATACTCTGTTGTTTTGCAGCTTGCTTTTTTCTTTTAACAATATGACTAGATATTTCTATTTCTTCTGTTTTTGGATTTTTCTATCACTATATGATAATACTGCAAAAAGCTTTTCTAGAACCACATAATTCTGCTATAAGCATGCCCAGGTAAATATTTTGTTTTTATACCTCATTTCTCATGCTAATTATTATACATGTATAATTTAAAGTAACTATTTTTCAGTGAATGTTATTTAAAGTGATTGAAACCCAGTCACCAACCAAAAAGACCATTGTACTTCTCTACCCGCCTCCCTAAAATGGCATATCCCTAAGTGACCCCTAAGAACCCTTTGTAATTTACAGTAGGATGAAAAGTTATAAGCTCACAGACTCGCAAAATGACAGTAAAGTGATTTGGATCTTCTCCAAAACCCCCCAGGTATTTGGAGAGTTGAAGTTGAGCCTCTTTTGATTATTGTTGGGCTCCAGGTGGCTGAGACCCTAAACGCTAACTCTCAGCACTAACAAAGCCCTAAGTACAGGGCTTTCTGGTCCCCTAAATAGTTCTAGAGGTCCACATTAGTACTGATGGAGCGGGGTTTTTTCCTGTTTTGATGGGTCTGGAGCCAGGTAGGACTTCTCTTTCTGATAGAACTCCCAAGATGATTCTGATGGGCACTGCCCCAAACATCCCATCACAAGAGTCCTGGAACCCCATACACTTTGGACATTGCTTTGGCCTTATATAACATCTTAAATAATTTTCACAATTACTGTGTTTTCTTGTACTGTATATGCATGCATACAGGCTATTATCTTTTCCTTGATCTTTTTGAACATTGCCAATTTTTGATTTTTCAGGAACAGTTCAAAGTTTTATAAACTGATTTTAAGTATTATTTCTGGTCTCCTAAATAACATCAAACTTTAGTATACTAGATGGGACCATCTTGGGACTCAGTATGAAATTAAACTGCTTGACCATGCACATAATTCCTTGACCAGTTATCAGTACTTCTAAGACAACTTGCAGATAGTCCTAATTATATTAACCTCTTTCATCTTTTCAGGATGAACTACTTGAATTAATTTTCATTTTTCTAGTGCAAAACCGTATGCCTCCTGTAGTGACTGTATGTTTTCTCTAAGATCACACAGACTTTATACATGATATTGTGATTTGGGGACATCTCCTGTGATAAAATAGAATTTGTCAGCCAGTCCCTTGTAAGTTCTAGTTCTCCCTAAGCTGCACTTCTAAATCGTTTTGGTGCCTCAGCCCTAGTTCCAAGGCCATGTCATCAGTGTTGAATTTTCCTTAACAATGGCTAGGGCTTGTATTGTTCGGATTAGAGAAAGCAGAGGAATGATTGATCAAGAGAGATCTCATTTGTTGAACTTCTAGGTAACTTCAAATGTTTATTTTCATCAGCTACCCACTCCCATTTCTTCTCCTCACCCACCCACTCCCATGCCACACCCTTGCTCCCCACAAAAAGCTGAATTAGTATTCTAGGAAAAAGCCAAATTCTGCTTTAGGGAAACTCACTTGGTTCTTCTTTAAATGAAGATGTTTTTGTCAATGTGAATTTTTGTTAATGTACTCAGGTTCCAAAAAATTATGAGTTACACTAGATTATTTAACCTTTACTTTTGCTCATTTGCATTTAAATTTTATATGTGTAAGATTGGCTTATACACATAACACTATTATATATACTTTTTTGTTTCTGTGGTATCTCGATTCCTTAAAACTTGGGTACAAAGAATGTCATTGTAGCAAGTTTCCAAAAGAAAAGTAGGAAATAAGATTAGATTTAAACATTTGATTTGTCAGGTATCTATTTCAGCTAGTTCTGTTATCAGAATAATTGGTGATAACCAGTTTACAAATAAATTGTAATAAAAAATATTCACATTAGTGATAAAATGATTATGAATTAGTTTATAATGTTATGCTTTTGAAGTCTCTGGGAACTAGGAGCCTTCTCTCCCCAAAAGGGGGCCACCTTCTCCCACCATAGAGTGAGATAAGGGAGGAATCTGGAGAGAGAACAAGGCCAGTGAGTAAACATGCCCCTGAAGACAGACCTGTTCCTCATTCAGTCCTATTCCATATATTCAAAATAAAAAGAGCTCAGCTGAGACATGGCAGTGAACTAGCTATCAATACCCAGATTCAGGTTGCCACATTTTCCCCAAGCAATTCTTAGACTCTTGCCCTTAAGTGGTTTAAATTTTGGTGATGTCTATGAAGTAGTAAATGTTCAAAACAGTGGATAGAATTTTGATTTTGTTTAAATATAAGTCTGTTAAAACTTCTTTTGTGGCAAACATAATCTCTTTCCTTCTCTGCCATACTTGACACAGCCCTTTAACTCAATTTGGAGATAATTCAAAGAACATTGAAATTTAAATTCAGTAGGTTGCATTGAGCACATTTGAACATTCAGGCGTTTTGATTTTGTTTTAAAATATATTTGCTTTAGGTCCAGCAAAAGCAGTGGACAGGTCCTCCTTGAATGCCAGGCTCCTGAGGGCTTTGTCCCCAGGCCTGAAGGCAGCTTCCACCTCCCCACCTCTAGTAGCTGCATGGCTTGATGTGCAGCATACCTGACTAAGCATTTGTGGCTCTGGGAAGTTTCTACCAAACAGAAAAGCATTCCTATGAAGTTTTGTCTTTGTTTTCAAATAAAATAATTTTCTCTGTGGACCATACTCATTTCTGACATGTATCTCAGCGCTCACATGTCAGAATGGCCATGTTATGTCCTCTAAAAAGAGAAAATTCAGCACCACTCGAGAGGGTGCTGAATAATTCATACCCCACCCAGAAGTAGCCAGGGCTTTCAGACTAATTTATCATTCCAGGTACACACAAAAAAAGTAAAATTACTTTTTTAGGGAGGAAAAAAACTTTAGTTTGAATAATATTTCTCTAGCCTATTAAAAATCTAAGCTATGATTTTACAATATTTATTTTAGAAGCAAACTTTCTTTTTTTACGTGAACATACAACATGAGAGAAAACACTGATGCATGGAATAATTAATTTCTTTTGCCATTTCTCTATAGAATTTTCTTATTACACTCTTTTGATCATTTTTCCTGTTACTCTCCCATCCCACTCATGGTTTCCAGGTGTTCATATAAGGCAGGTGAAAGTAGCTACTCCAGGGCACCTGGGGAGAGACACTTTTGAAATTATCTGCTTTATGTCATGGAAACAATTCAACAGTTACCTTTTCAAGAGTCATCAGTAACTAAGCAAAGAAAATGTGTTTTCTTCATGTATCACTGACTCAAAATCCTCAAAAGATGGTACAACTGAACTAGCTTCATGTAGGTGGTCTCAGTTATTTCAAAGGCCTGTTTAAAGGTTGTCTGGCTCTCTTTGCAGCATTAAAATCTAGTGTGATCTTTGTATATGCCTTAGGCTTTCTCACGTACAAAGTCAGTACAACTCATTCATCTGAATGAATTAATTTTCACTCAATGTAAAGATCCAGCAAACCTTGGAGGACCCTAGGGTCCAGGCTGAGGCCTCTGAGCTGACTGTGGGCCACAGGAGATAGGCTTGCAGGCTGTCAAATTCTACAGTCCCTATTTTCCCTTGTGCTTTACACATACATACATACACACCTCTACAATTCCCTAGCCTACCCTCCAAAAAAATATGACCCTCTCATGTCAGTTTCAGGAAGGGGGATGGGTTATTAATCTAAAATACAAATTCATTAGTTTCGGAAATGATCAGAACAATTGCTCTAGGTTTTAAATTGCTGAATTGTAGAGTACACCTAGATTGTTATTTTTCAATACCAAAGATAGGGATCAGCTTCAGAATTTAGAATTCTATGATTCTGATCTAGAACTCAGACTGCCTTAAAGAAATTATCTAGTATTTATTTTGGTGTGTATTTGTCCTTTTTCTCACTGTGTTAAACCATAACGAAAAGCAACCTCAACATAAAATGAGATTCTAGTGATGGAAAGAAGATGCACATTCCCAGTATGGTGTGACACCAACCTATCCTGTGTTGAAAAGCAGCCTAGTATTCCTGATACTAAAACAAATCTAAAAATAGCATTGGCTTGGTTTTGTAAAAATCCACATTCTCTATGAAGATCGCCCTACCCTAGTTGCACTGTCCTTTGAAATCTGGCTATAATTATATTCTATAGCACACAGCAGAATATAAAATCATATCTGTGGTTTCAGCTGTTCTTGTTTGGATCTCATATTTTAAACCAGCCTGTAAACAGTTTGTCTTTACATAGCCCAGACCATTCAGTCTAGTTCTCTTTAAACTCAGGAAATACTGGTTGTTTCCAAATAATCAGTGAGCTGTCTGAAATCTCATATCAAGTCCAGACTCCAGCCCCATGGTTTGTGACCCCAATCTTTTAGTCTTGGCTCAACACCAGGCAGTGTCAGTAGTATGCCCCATGCCAGATTTTCTCAGGACATGCCTCTAGATCAGTCATCTGAGGCCCATGGTGTTTATTGTATTGGGCTCCTTATGTGTTAAAGGGAAGGAAGGCTGAAGAAAAGACCTATTGGTCATAGAGCCCATGAGCCATTGCAGATACAAGAACAACCTCTGGCTATGTTTTACCCATAATCTTCACATAGGTCCTGTGGCAATAGCCACTTCCAGCCTGGCAGCCAGGGTATCATTAAGCCTTTACAACACACAGTAAATAAATCCATGGTGCACAACTTCTGAGGGAAGGCCTTCAGCAAATCTCAACACATAATGATTTCTACAGAGTTTACATCTTGGTAAATTTAATTCCGTAATAGTAGATTTCTTTGTTGCTCAAATACGCAATGTTTTTAGTAATTCCCTATTTATGTTTTATTTTAGAAACTTCGTGAATACTTTCATTCAGTTTAAGAAGCCTATTATTGTAGCAGTAAATGGTCCAGCCATTGGACTAGGAGCATCCATACTGCCTCTTTGTGATGTAGTTTGGGCCAACGAAAAGGCTTGGTTTCAAACACCCTATACTACCTTCGGACAGAGTCCAGATGGCTGTTCCACCGTTATGTTTCCCAAGATTATGGGAGGAGCATCTGTGAGTACCTCTTTTTAAAATATAATTCTAGAAAACTTCCTGAAGAAATCTAGTTTGGCTTTTGGTTTTATAAATATATACAGGGTGTCATTCTGTGGGAACTTTACATCAAATGCTCTGATAATTCAATTCTTATTTATTAATTTATTCTTCATTCATGAGATCATAGGTTTTCATATTTTGGTTCATAGAACATTTATTGACACTGATTTTGCATCATTTTCTAGAGAGGACCTCATTCAATGAGGAATCTGTATCTCTGCGTAATTAACACTGGTATCCATAGTAGTAAACACCCACAGAGTTTGCAGTCAAAGGTTTTTTTGTTTTTGTTTTTTGTTTTGTTTTACCTAATCACCTAAAAACTATATTTTTAAGTGAAAGGAAATGTCACACCTCTCACTTTAAATCAAAAGCTAGACATGATTGAGCTTAGTAAGGAAGGCATATTGAAAGCCAAGATAGGCCAAAAGTTAGGCCTCTTGTGCCAAACAGCCAAATTATGAATGCAAAGAAACAGTTTCTGAAGGAAATTAAAAGTGCTATTTCAGCAAACACATGAATAATAAAAGCAAAAGAGCCTTATTGCTGAGCAAGAGAAAGTTTAGTGGATAGATCAAACATTCCCTTAAGCCAAAGCCTGATCCATAGCAAGGACCTAATTAACTCTCTTCAATTCTGTGAAGGCGAGGAATCTGCAGAAGAAAAGTTTGAAGCTAGTAGAGTTTGGTTAAAAGTGCAAGGTGAAGCATCAAGTACTGATGTAGAAGCTACAGAAGATCTAAGAAAGGTGATTAGTGAAGATGGCTGCACTGGTATTGGAGGAAGACGCCATCTAGGACTTTCAAAGCTAGAGAAGAGAAGTCAGCCCTTGACCTGAAAGCTTTAAAGGATAGGCTTACTTTCTTGTTAGGGGCATATGCAGCAGGTGACTTTAAGTTTAAACCAATGCTCATTTACCATTTCAAAAATTCTTGGGCCCTTAATTATACTATATCTACCCTTCCTGTTCTCTGTAAATGGAACAACAAAGCCTAGCTGACATCTGTTCATGGCATGGTGCACTGAATATTTTCAGTCCATTGTTGAGACCTACTGCTCAGGAAAAAAGATTACTTTCAAAATGTTACTGCTCGCTGACAATGCACCTGGTCACCCAAGAGCTGTGCCGGAGATGTACATTAAGATGAGTGTTTTCATGCCGCTAAAGCATCCATTCTGCAGCCCATAGACCAAGGAGTGATTTTGAGTTTCAAGTTTTATTATTTAAGAAATGTATTTTGTAAGGCTCTAACTGTCATAGGTAGTGATTCCTCTGATGGATCCAGACAAAGTAAATTGAAAACCTGAAAAGGATTCACCATTCTAGGCACCATTAAATACATTTGTGATTCATGGGAAGAGGTCAAAATATCAGCATTAACAGGAGTTTGGAAGAAGTTGATTCCAATTCCCAGGGATGACTTTGAGGGGTTCAAGACTTTAGTGGAGGAAATAACCACAGATGTGGTGGAAATAGCAAGAGAACTAGAATTGGAAGTGAACCTGAAGATCCAAATGAATTGCTGCAATCTCATAGTAAAACTTTAATGGATGAGGAATTGCTTTTTATGGATGAGCAAAGAAAAGGATTTCTTGAGTTGGAGTCTGGTCCTGGTGAAAATGCTGTGAAGATTGTTGAAATGACAAAGGATTTGGATTATTACATTAACTTAATTGAGAAAGCAATGTCAGGGTTTGAGAGGATTAGCTCCAGTTTTGAAAGAAGTTCCGCTTTGGGTAAAACTTTCATACAGCACTTCATGCTACAGAGAAATCATTCATAAGGAAGAGTTAGTCAGTTTGGCAAATGTCAATGTCATTGTTGTCTTATTTTAAGAAATTGCCACAAACACCACAGCCTTCAACAACCACCATCCTCAGTGAAGTAAGACCCTCCTTCACCAGGAAAAATATACTCGTTGAAAGCTCAGATGATCGTTAGCGTTTTTTAGCAATAAAGTATTTTTAATTAAGGTATGTATTGTTTTTTTAGACATATGCTTTTGCACATTTTAATAGGCTACAGTTTACTATAAACATAACTTATATGCACTGGGAAACCAAAAAATGCATGTAAATTGCTTTATTGCGATATTTGCTTTATTGCAGTGGTCTGGAACCGAATCCACAAAATCTCTGAGGTATACTTGTAGTGTCACGGTTAAAGACTCCAAAGGCAGATACTAAAATGGAATTTGGTATGTTAGAAAACTATTAGGTAGTCAACACCTGTTGAAGAGACAGGGAAGAGAGCTGGACAGAGGGAAAAGTTGAAACTGTGAGGCCTGACAAAGCTTTCAGCCACCATGGCAACTCTGGGGCATAAACAGCCTGTTAACAGTTGTCCCACAGTGAACCAAAATGGCTGGTTCTTTTATATTCATTATTACCAAATGTGGACTGTCGGAGTAATGTGCCTGTGGACAAGGTGACTCTGCAGCAGAGGGAGTCCCTATAGGAGCTGATGGCTGGCTGTCAATGACACTACCAACAGCTGGGGCAGTAAGCCTTCCTCAGAGAGGGGGTCTTGGCACCACATCCCCATGTCTACCACAGTCCACTCCTTGTCCCTTCAGATCACCTCTTTGTACAGATTTGGGGGGCAGCTCCTTCAGATTCAGAGGCCTCTTACTAGGGGGGAGACTTAGAGGAAGAGGATTAGACAGTGGTAACTGTTTAGGCAAGAACTGCCTGGATGTTTGCATCCTTTGTTACATATAATGGGAAAAAAAAATAGTAACTCTCAAGTGGAGACGCATAGCAGGCACTACCATACTGAGTTATTAAAGTTCACCAGAAATAAGGCCTAAGGTTCCCAGTTTGCTCCAATGTACTACACTGAGAATGACATAGCATCGCTCTGCTAGAGTCCAGCCAAAGGCTTAACCCTAATAACTCCAGACAAGCCAAGATTGTGGTGGCCTACAAATACTGAACAACACCCTTCTAAAGTGCCATGGTCAGAGAACTCACCGAAACAGTGAGAGCTGTCACACACTGGAGGGACTAAGGGAATCTGACAGCTCACTGCAGGATGGCTTCCTAGGATCCTGGGTCAGAGGAAAGGCAGCAATGGGAAAACTGGCAATATTTGCGCAGGGTTTGTAGTTTATAGTATATATCAATGGTAATTTTATGGGTTTGATCATTGCAAAATGTTTTGAGGGGTCGGGTTGTGTGTGTGCACATAAAATGTTAATGTTACGGAGAGCTGGATATGATGGGTTGACTGGAACTCTCTGCTGCTTTTGTAATCTTTCAATAAGTCTAAATGTGTTCCCAAAACAAAGTTTAAAATAAATGTAAGAGGAGGACATATAGGATAAACTGCAGCTGCCCCAGTCCCACCTGGTCTCAGTTATCCCTCATCTTCTTTCTGTTTTAGAACACCCCCCTTACCACCTCTGCTGGTCTCAGTGGCTGCCCTGGTGGTGGGACACAGGTCGCTGAGGGGCTTGAGGCCTGATCATCATACCCTGTGCATTTGGACATGAGAGGATTTCCTGGTGGGTCCCAGGGCTCTACACATCCTCTCTTTGCCTGAGGCCCTGGGTTCAGAGCCACAAAGTGTCAAGCATCAATCATAACTTTAAGTTCGCTGGGACCAGCAGAGCCCAGAGATGTAAGGACAGAAGGCACAACATCTCTCAGTAGATAATTCAGAGCAGGGTCCCCAACCCTTGGGATGCAGACTGATAGCAGCTTATAGCCTGTTAGGAACCAGGCTTCACAGCAGGAGTTGAGCAGCAGGTGAGCGAGCGAAGCTTCATCTATATTTTTGCAGCTGCTCCCCAGCGCTAGCATCACCACCTCAGCTCCACCTCAGATCATCAGGCCTTAGATTCTCATAGAAGCACCTGTCTCTGGTGCCAGAAAGATTGGGAACCACTGATTCAGGGGGATAATAAGCGCAGCCACTCCTGATTCCACCCTTTTTTCCCAGCCCCATGTGTTCTTCCTGTTGGGGACATGGTACCATATCAAGGTCTTTGTACTGTTTATACTGTCAGTTGGAAAACAGTGTCCATCCTCGTAGAGCATACCTGCAAACTGGTGCTCCACTCACACCTCAGGCCATCTCAGCACTCCATCAGGCCAGCAGCTTCTGAGGTGGTGACCGTGACTCGGCCAGAGGACCTCGTGGTCATGGGCTCACTCCTACACCTCCTTTGCTCTGAGAGGACCTTCTGGTCTGGTGCCATGCGCTGTGGCATCATGTCAGTGGACTGATCACCCACGCTGTAAGCCTCAGAGTAAGGCTGCCTGAGGACCTGCAGGTGGTAAAGCAAACCTAGACCTAAAGTAAGTGTTCCTGTGAAAACAGTCAACTTGCTGCCAGTTGCCTGACAGCTACCGTCCTCAGGAAGGATGCTGGGCAGGTACATAGGCACCGATGTCTGCTGCCAGCAGCTGTGTGCTCATCGGCAGCAGCAGCTGAAACAGCCTCAGAAAGTCAGAGCCCGCACTGCTGAGCTCCATCTCTCACCGTAGCTGCTCCATTCGTGCCTGTCGCCACACGGGGGTGGCCAGCTGGGACTGGTGGGTGTCGCCTTTCTTCTGTAGCTTTTAGTTCATCCCCATGGTGGATGCTCTTGAGTGGACACTGACATGATGTAACAATCTACACACCTTTCCAGTCATCCATCCATATGCCTCTACCCAAGATCTCTTTGTTCCTGATTTTCCAGGCCCCTGACCAGCCAGCCAGGCCGTTCACCACCACCCAGGTCACTGTGAATTCTAACCCTGATCACATTCTCCTGTACCAGGTGGTTGACCAGGCACATCCCTCATTTCAGAGCATTTCCCTCTTCATTGTCTTTTTGAGCCAGCCCTCCCAGAAACCAGGCTTGCTCAAAGAGAATCCTCCCTTTGGCCATAGTGTTACCTAAAGCAGGGCACTGGTACCACAGCTGTGGGTGACTTGTGGACTAGGCCACCTGCTTATGCATCTCACCTCTGTCTGTGCATCTGTCACTGGCCTTGCCTGACACCTTGATGGGCCTGATAGAACTCAGCTCATGATGGACTTTCCTGATACCTGGTCACTTGGTGTCCTATGTCAAGTGTTCTGTCTCTCCCAGAATTTGTTTTTTAAAAGGCTTATACTTCTGTGCTGGATGGCATGGTCTTGCTCCAACAGCAGAGACTTGCGTTGAGATCATCTCTCTAGCATTTGCCATAAGATCCTCATGGCATCTTGTCCCACCCTCTCCACTGTGGGCCATGGTAGTTCTGGCGTCTCAGCTTCACTTACCCTGGGGCATCACTTTCTCTATGCCTTTAGAACCTAACGCAGTAAAAGGTCACACCATCTCCTTGGGCATTTGCCAGGGTGTTCAATCTTATAGTTCAAGAGAGCTCCCAAATCAGTGAACTTCCCTGTCCAACTGTGTGGTTTGCCCTCTGGTCAAGAACCCTTACAATTCAGCCCCATGTGTTCTCCTAGCTCCACCAGCACATTCTGGCTGTGTCGTGCAGCTCCTCTGTGGTAGGAGTTAAGTTACAGGCCTGATAGCCAAGAGAGGAGATGGAGTGTGGTTTAAGAGAAGTGATGCTGTCTTGTAGAGATTTCTGCACTGTCTTCAAGCAAGAAGGCAATATGTAATAGGGATAGGTGGGCCATTTATGTAGGCTTAGGAGTCTGGGGTTAAGAGTTTGGGGGTATCCACCCAGAAGTCCCATACCAAGTTTATCCTCCCCCTCTCCTCCGAACACAGCCAAACAGACCTCCTGTGTGTGGGTGATTAACCTTGTCTGGATCTTGGCCACTCTGGCTAATAAATCCTGGGTTTCGGTGCAGGTCTCAACTTTCTCTGCTATCTTGCTACCTGGGAACCCCTCTGCTTGTGTCACTGGCAACTAGTAGTTACTATCTTGTCATCTGTGAGAGTTTTAGCACTTGGACCACCGCCTCTGTGGGGCACTGTGGTTGGTCCACCTAGTCCAGGAAGGTCGTCATTACCAGCCAGCTGGGGAGCAATCCTCCAAAATGCCTTCATCACTGCTTTATTCCTGCCCATCACAAGTTAGTTTCTGTAGAATTAGAGGCCAGGTGGATTATGGCAAGCAGGACATGGATTAGTTGTCAACCTCTGTGGAAGGGGAAAGAGGAAGTAGGATTGTGCAGTGGGTGAAGGTGAGCTGTGGTACAGCTCTGACGAAGCCTTAGCTGAATCCATGGGGTCCTCCAGGGCATATGTGGTCATCACAGTTGTCCAGGTGCCCTCACTGCACTCAGCCATTGAATGCAGCAATCCCAAGAAGGGCCCACCCATGCATGAGGTTGCTAGGGGAGGTCTCACCAGGAGTTGCCTGCTAACAGCACTCCCAGCAGCTGAGCAACAGGTATTTCCTGGGCTGGGGCATATGGGTGATGTATTTCTTTTCACCCCAAGTGGTGAAGTGTAGGTAGACATGTCTGGATTGTCTGTCTTGTCATTTTCACGACACTATATCCACCAAATAGTACCTGAATCTTGTAGTAAAGAGTCATTATCAAGGAAATTACTTTTAAGTTCATTTTGAGTTTATTTATAGATTGTTTTCTAGCATTGGCTTCCTAATCTGGTAGTAAATAGTCATTATCATCAGTAAAATCACTTTAAGGCCAATTTGAGCCATTACTCTAGAGGAGATTGAAATAATGGGGATTTTGTCCTCTCATTGTATGATCTGAGTACATATATGATACTTCTGCGTATATACAGAAAGGGCAGATCTGGGATAAATACTAAACAAACTTGACATTTTGGGCAAAGGCAGTTTGGAAGTGGATCCCTTTGGCCAAATGCTGCTAAGGGGTGGAGGTCTTAGAGGTCACTATGCTCAGAAAGATCCAGAAATAGCTTGAAGACATTACAAAATGAATACCTATGCTTTCATTACTCGTTTTTTCCTCTTCTGGACAAGTCTTAAGAAGTCATTATTTTTTGCTTCTCCTTGTGATCTCCTGGTGACACTTCAGCAATTCTCGTGAAGGCAGTTTGCCTTAGAAGGCGTGTGTCAATGTCTGGAGACTTTTGGTGTCACAACTGAGAGGGGAAGAGGCCAGGATGCTGCTGACATCCTACAGTGCACAGGACATCCTCCATACTAAAGTGTCTTTATCCAGCCAGAGTACTTTTAGCATCCAGGTTGAGAAATCCTGCTGTAAAGCAGGAGCAAAGAGTCTAAACATCATGCAGTATAAATTCTCCACTTTTTGGTCAGAGTATTTGACTAAAAGTTCCATACAAAATATGATTAAACGTTGTTGAGGTGAGTTGTATTGTGACACTTGTGGAAAGTGACTGCTCAATTGATGCAGTTCCTTTCATGAGCTTTTGCTGTATGTGAGCTTTTAGTAGTCTAAGGAAAGACTAAAACAGTTGGTTTTCCCCCCTTGGTATATGCAGAACTCCTCAGGAGAATAAACTAAAGGGAGCATATTATCAGGATAAAAAAGAACGTAGCTAAAACAAGCTGTGAGAATCGTCCTTTTCTTACAGTGTCTACTGCAAGGAGAGAGATATCAGAGCTAAGTTGTATTCACAATTATGTAGGAGTTTAGCCCTTCTTGTTTGTGACCAGTGAACGTTCCTGGAGTGCCCACTCTGTGTGCAGACACTGCAGAGTCACAGTTCTGTCTCAAGGACCACCCAGTGAGCCTGTACATCCAGGAAAGTGTTAGGCGCTGTGAATGACAGTTGAAGGAGCCTCACTTGAGAGCAGAAAGCTGGCACACACACGCTCCCATTTGTAAACCTGGCAGCTCTCAGTCCGGAGGTCCTTACCCTGAGTTTGTGGTATGGAGCTGCCCTCCGGAGAGTGTAGAGACTGACCCAAGGGAGCAAGTGGCAGAGCTGCTGCCAGGCTACCTCTGAAATTTGAAGCTCCCTGATCCCGCTAACTCAGGCCTGATAAACAGTTGGACAGTTTTGACCACGCTGGGTGTTGTGGTTGCCTACATTTAGTCCCTTGTTCACTTAGCCATCTGGAAAAAATGGCAGCTAGTTAATTTCCCAGTGACTGTAATTTTGCACATCTCTTATTTGGGTAGAAGTTAGGAACCTCTAATTTTAAAACTACTGGAAATTGCATGTATGAGAACATGCTCGTTCAGCAAGAGTGTATTTAATCCTACTAATCTTACTAAGAGAATTTTTCCTATTGGTTTTATTTGATGATTGTATTTTAAATCATCTCACTGCCTGAACTTACATAAGAAAGCAATAACAACCTTGAGTCAGTCCTTCCATTCATACTATTGGGCAAATTCAGAAATGCCCTGCCCATCCAACCATCTGGAATATAGAAAACTAAGTAGGGAAAGAATCTCCAGTGACAGCCAGGACAGAGGTAGCCCGGCTCAAAAGGGCAAGGGTGGACAGTAAGGACAGCTTCACTGACTGGAGGGGAGGACTGTTCTGGTAAGCTGTCAGGCCCACCTGGGTGGCAAAAGACCTGAGAGAGAATCAAGAAAAGGGAATTAAAGAGACAAGGAGGGAAGAGAACAGTGGTAAGGCTATAAGTTGACTTCCAGATGGCAAAGAAAAATAACACTCAAAGAAGTGACCAGAAAACCGGGCCCCATGGAGGCTCTGGAGAATAAATACGTGAAGGATGCTTGCTTTTCATCATTCCCTACTTCTAAATGTTCACTCAGAACCTGGTGAAGTCATGTGTCCACTGCCCAAAATAAGACACTGTAGTTCAAGTTTGTCTTGGGAACATACTTCACAGTTAATCTAAGTGATCTAGTTGTAGTTTTGCTTCACTGTGTGTTAACAGTAAAATGTAAACAAAGAAATAAAATTCTTTGTTACCATAAAGTATTTCCCACTAAGTCATTTCATCAGGAACTCCTGTTCTTTGATCCATTCTCATTGAATTTAGATCTGCCTTTAGAACTAGCTTAACAGCTAACAGTAAGATTTTTAAGTCCATTGTCTATTTTAGACCTTTTCACTGAGAAGTGGCTGTTCACAGGTTTTGTAGAACATCTCCAAACTCTTCACACGCTCACAGCTTTGTCCAAGACCTAGCTCAAATAATAGGCTCCACTTCAGGACTACAGTGAGTCATGAGTATTAAGAACTTTACAGTCATTGTTGTGAAGACCCTGTTCTAAATTCCTGTTTTCTAATCTCCTCCTATGCTGAAAGGGTGGAGAATCAGCCAGACATTTGCTTTGCCAACTCTTTTACTCGTGTATTCTCCAGGCTGTGCATTTCACATGTTAACCATCAAAGATACATTTGCAGGACGTGCACAGGTACTGTCAAATGAGAGATACACTCAGTTTTTTAAGGCCTTTTTATAACAGTGATTTTTGCCTCTTTCAGAAAAGGTAGTTGCCTACCAAAAGTTTTTTTCCTGAGCCCAAAAGCTTTTTCATGACATCAGAATCTTCAGGAAAAATAACCATGCAAGATATACTATAGATAGAAGTTGTCACATTAGAACAGGGCAGTTTCTTTGTCAGATATGTATTTTTTTTCCTCTTGTTCAGCATCTGTGAGCCTGTCATTTGAATGAGATAAAATTCCTTATACATTATGTTGAGACCTGAAAACTGCTATAGAATCCAGGACAGAGTTAAAATTCATTTTACATACGTATATATACTTTTTAAACAAAAATATTAACTTTGCCCTCAAGTCAGGTGAAGGAAATAGACCCTCCTAAGAAGACTAGTAGTCATTTTGGATGCATTCAGTCCTGGATAGTTTCTTGTTTTTGTATCTAAGCAATAAAATGTGGCCTCCAAGTTAAATTTCAGTAAAACATTCACTTCCCTTAGAACATTGTTTCTGTATATTGAGAACAAGTCACGTTGGCCTCTGCTCTCTTACATTGTATGGTAGTTCTGTGACTGATTCAGATCCCTAGAATTGCAAATTTTCTAGCTTCGCTTATGCCTCAGTTTTCCTGGAAACGGTTCTGTGTATTAAATGAGTTCATACTTTGGGAGGAGGGGGCAGTCAGAGAGACATGCCAGTAATCTCAGATTGACAATGAATAGATCTTCTCTAATTTAGATTTCTTGGTTAAGTCCATTTGATTTTCAGTATATCATAAAATACGCCTTTTACCTTCTTTTTTCTTTTTAAATCACTGGTATGTTCCTTATAAATTTGCATAGTTGATTGCGTCTTGCTGGGTTAATTCTCAGCACAGGTTGAACAGGCTCCAGAAAGGTGCACTCTGGTTGGAACTCTGAAGGATATGCAGCGAGTCCGCTCCAGGGCCTGTTTGAGTTGTTAAACGATGAATATTTAGTTGGGTCTTCTGTGCCTGCCTCTCCCTCACATTTCATATCAGTATCAACTCTTTTTCTTTTCAGGCAAATGAAATGTTGCTTAGTGGCCGAAAGCTGACAGCGCAGGAGGCGTGTGGCAAAGGCCTGGTCTCTCAGGTGTTCTGGCCCGGGACCTTCACCCAGGAAGTCATGGTCCGCATTAAGGAGCTTGCTGCGTGTAATCCAGTTGTATGTGGGATTTGCTCTTTTATATGTGTGACTTTTTTTTGCCAGCACCTTTTCCAAACCCCAGAGAGCTCTCACATTTCACAGTATTTCCCAAGTCCTCCACATTTGCCCCTACACAGCTAGCTACGTTCATGAGAAATAGTTGTGGAAGCCTTAATGGCTGCCTCTGCTCCAGTTCTGCTTACTTTGTCTTCTCTTTGCAAATACTCAAGATTTAAAAGAATACGTTTCAATCTCAGTTTTAGTAATTTTAAAATGTCCTATAAAAGTCTACAAAAAAAATTTATGTAGTTTTTTACTGTTTCCATTGCCCTTAATCACATTTCTTTTGTCCCCCCCCCACAGTGAATCTAAGTTTTTGTTTAATAAATGTGCTAGATAATCTTCTAACAAAACTGTATTTAGCAAACTATAAGATGAAATGAGATTTGATATTAACTTACCTAACTCCTGTCTAAGCTATCCCAGACATATGAACAACCTTTATTATAAAGTTAAATTTTGGTTAGAAAATCCCCTCAACAAGCATTTTCAGGGAGTTTTCATTGAGCATCACCAGAGTTTGTCCAGTTTAGTCTCCACAGTGCAGATAGCATGGCCCTCTTTTGAAACAGCTTTGCAGCCACTTTGAAGTGGAGAATTTGTCTGATATCTAGTGTGAAATATACTTAATACATATATTAGGCCTGATGTATATTGTGAAAAAATGGTTGGTAGCCCTTTTAACACATCATTACTCAAGTTTGATAATTGTCTCCATAAACTTGGGGGTGAAATGGAGCTAGTGCTTGCAGACACACACCCTGCTAACTAACTGTATTATTTGGTCCAGGTGCTTGAGGAATCCAAAGCCCTTGTGCGCTGTAACATGAAGATGGAGCTAGAACAGGCCAATGAGAGGGAGTGTGAAGTGCTGAAGAAAATCTGGGGCTCCGCCCAAGGGATGGACTCCATGTTGAAATACTTACAGAGGAAGATCGATGAGTTTTGATTGGCAGGCTGCCTGCTGATGACACTGGAATTGTAGAGCAGGACATCTGTGGCTCTAGTTGCCCTAATCCATTCTTTCAGCCTAAAACAAGTTCACTCTTAACTCATGCTTGGAAGCAGGACTTGAAATATCCAAGCTATTTATTATCAAGGAGTTTTTAAGTACTGTAACTTTAAAATAAATAACTACAAAGCTCCTTTGTCCAAACAAGATTATTTTATACCTATTATACACACAAGTATGAAAGTATAATGGTGAGCTCTAGACTGCTCTTTAAAGCTCTAATTTTTGTTATCTTTGGCTTGTACTGTATAAAAAGTGTTTTTGCTGGTTTGGGGTGGCAGAAAAGTCTGGAATAATGTTTGTTTTCTTTATTTTTTACTTCTAGAACAGACTCTAAAGAGGTACTAGCCAGCCTCCTCTCCTGCCCCAAATAGAGATACAGAAAGATCTGAGATATGCCTTTGTCTCCAAGAAGGTACAATACCTCAGAGATGGAAAATTTTTAATCAAAAGTAAGACTTATCTTTTAGGATAAGTATTTCTGATGTAAAATCCACTGATGAACCCAAGACTAAAGTATGCTTAGGATTCATGCTGAAAAATCAATTGATTTCTTCCTTTTTAATATGTCCGGTTCTTACCCAGTTAACATGAAGAAACCACTGCCTCTCTAGAATAAAGCTTGTTTTGCAGTACTAGTGAATCACTGAATAGCTTAAGTATGAATATCTAAGTTATAAGTTAGTCTTAGTGGATTTTAAATAGCTTTTCTGATCCTTTTGAAAAAGTAACTACAATGCTTCTTGTTGCTGGGTGAGAAATACTACTTTATATACAGTTTTGGTTTTCTATTTGCAGATATGATTGATGTATTACACCAAAAAAAGTATTTTTATGTTTATAAAGTGTAATTTTTAGGTTCACGTAGAATATATTTTATTTAATAAGTTAAAATTCTTTTGGCACACTATTAAATACAGAAACTCCTTTTTTAAAAAAAATACTACCTTATATTTGACGTTTAATGTTCTTGGTCTCTGCTTTCATGTCTACACAATATACTGAGTACAGTATGGTGTCCAAGAGTGCCCTGTGTAAATAGACATTCGCATTCCTTTCAGGAGTGGGGACTGATTCTTGATTACAGATGCCTATTATTAGGCTTCTGAGCTTGCAATCATATTGAATGTATGAAGAATGAAATAAAATCAAAACCTTATTTTTGTACAGTTTTGAAGTTTATACTTAGAACCGACCACCTCCTGGCTATGTGGAGAGCTGTACAGTGTGTAAATCTGCCTTTACCTTGGATTGGTTGGTGCAGTATTTTTGCATCTGTGGGACCTACTTTTTCGTTCAGTAGTTTGAGCTATATATAAACTGTACAATCTGTAAAGTTTTTATAGAATAAATATTCAGCTGTGAAAACTGGTTAAATAAAACTAATATTTCTTAACACATTTGAAAAGTTTTTCTGATAATTCTTTACTTTTCATTTCTGTAGAATATGTGATCTTTTTTGTGAAATATTCATATGGGCATACATCCATTTGTGCAATAATAAGAATATGAACCACTGTTTTTAACTACACCTTGGATGGAGCTAGAAGTGTATGACCGGTATCCTCCCAAGTCATGTCTACCTGAATCACCCATCCCCAGAGTACTGTGTCTCCGAATTTTGTGTCACTTTTTCCCCTTCCTCTTTCAAGGAAAGTATATTTCTCTAATATGTATTACCTAGTTTTGCCTATTTTGAACTTTATATCATTTCACATTAAGCTTCTGAGATACACATCTTTGATTCAGTAATTGAGTGTGCAGAGCTTTTATCTGTGTACAGAGAGTTGTAACTCATACTGCCTTCTCTACCTAAATCTACAACATGAGGAACCAGTAAGGTATGGAATGCTTGGCTCAAGGTCATGTAAGTAATGGTCAGGGTGAGAGAAGCAGCCTTCCAACCGCAGTTCAATGTGGCAAAACCTATATTCTGGCAACTCTCCTGTAATGTCTGCTAGAATTTTCAAATAGGGAATTTTATGTAGTAGGTTCTCCTTGAAAGTAGGAGTTCGATTCATCATCCTAGACTTTTCATTCTCCAGGCACGTTGGCCACATTTTCTCTTCTGTGAAGGCAAAACATCCACACCTTTCAACTTGTGGCTCATGACTCAAGCTCAACTAGAAAGAAGGACTGACAATGTGAGAATACTTAACTGTCATGCAGCCCACCCATTGGTGAGGGGTGACAGGAATGCAGCCTCTCATTTAGTGGAAGTCTAAAATTAATTGTTCAACTTAGAATTTGGCAGTATCTTACCAGTATTTAAAAACTGAACCATGTAACTTCGTGTTTATAAGAGGATTCATTTTAAGGATTTCTTACAGGAAATAGTGAAAAATAAAGATACATAGGCAATTAAATTTATCTCATCAGGATTCTTCTAATAGAAGCTGGAAAAGAGCATACATATTTAAACAGTAGGGTGCTGAGTTAAATAATATGCCACAACCAACAGTGGAATACACGGTTGCTCGTGTGGCTTCCTTTTGGTCCCTGCTAACTTGATCAGAGTGAATGTGTCGTGTTCACTTGGGGTTTACCCCAAGTGGTCCTGGTAAAGATGGAGACCAAGAGGTTAGGGCCAGCCTCGCTAGACCAGCTTGCTCTCCTTTGGCCACATCACAGTCTCCAGCCCACTTGTACATGATCTCTTCACTTAACTAGTATGAACAAATATTTTACCTTCTCCAAAGGAAGGAATTTGGGTATTTTGCAGGAGAATTGGCACCTACCAAATAGTTAACGCATGAGGGGACAGCCTGTAGACACAAGGCTCTGTCAGCCAGTTCTGTCACTGCCTTAGGGAAGCTCTGTGTCACTGCCTTAGGGAACCTCAAATTTTTTACTTGCCAAAATCATATTGAGGTGAAAACTGGCTGTGGGTAACATGAACATTGATTGTCAAAATGTCTTTGCACAATAAAATCACCTGGATTGTTTTGACAACCCACGATGCTGCACACCAGACCAATTAAATCACAACCTCTGGGCTGACATCCAAGCATAGAGCTGGAAATGGGTAGCCAGGTGGCCTGAAAAAAACAGTTCGTGCTGGTATCATCATGCCTGTGATTCTGTGGGTTGAGGCGGCTTGGTGGCTCGAGATGCAGAGCTTCAAGTGAAGGCTGAACCTACCAGAGAATTTTGCCTAGCTCCAAACTATTACTGCACCTGGAGGAGCTAGACCAGTCCACTAAGCTCTCAGTACTAACATTTAGAAATAAACACCCTCATTGCTAGGCAACAAGGGAAGGCTGACTATATTGCAGGAAACTACTTGTCCTATGGGGAACATTCTGACAGTGTCTCTGAAGACTCAAGACAAATATCTGCTTTTGTGAAAATGGCATGGGATAATTTGATCATTGGTTTAAAAGTTCTTTATTTGATAGAGTAGAAAAATTCATGATTTCAAAGCCAACTTTATGATCTTAGAGCTATATCATATCCTTAGATGACTAATAAATTGTTTAATACAAGCATTTGTAAAATTAAAGCTAAGGTCTAAATGAGTTTCAACATTAGTTCCTGTTTTTCTAAATTTTACATTGTATCCTAAAACTAGGACATATATACATATCACCTATATGAAGCACAGACCTAACACATCTAAGAACCCAACAGAATAATACATAATCTCAGTGCATATGGAACATTTTTCAAGATAGGCCATATGTTAGACAATAAAGTCAATGAATGTAAAGGGGTTCAAATCATACAAAGTATATTTTTTAACCACAGTGAAATGAATTTAGGTACCAAAAGAGAAACAAGAATTACAAAATATGTGGAAATGTGGAAACACAATTTCCAAAGAAACATTTACAAAAGAAAAACATAGAGAGATGAATGAAAATGAAAAAATTACATGACATCTATCTTTAAAAAGTAGAAAAACAGATAAGTCAATAACCTTCCAACTTAAGAAATTAGAAAAAGCAAGCTAAACCCACACCAAGCATAATGAAGGAAATAAAGGTTAAAGCAGAAATAGATGAAATGGAGAGAAGATTAAAACAGGGAAAAGCAAGGAAAAGTTAGTTCTTCAAGAAGACTAATTAGACTGAACAAGGGGAAAAAACTCAAATTATTAAAATCAGGAGTGAAAAAAGAACTACCAACCTTATAGAAGTAAAAAGTACTATGAACGATTGTATGCCAACAAATTAGATAAACTACGTGAAACAAGCTAATTCTTAGACAAACTGCTGACACTGACTCAAGAAATAGAAAACCTCAATACACTTACACATAGACTGAATCAGTAATCAAAAGACTTCCCACAAAACCCAGAACCAGATGGCTTCACTCATGAATTCTATCAAATAATTTAAAAGAAATCAGTACCAACCTTTCACAAATGCATCCAAAAAATAGAAGAGGAAATAACACTTTCTAACCTACTTTATAAGGCCAGTGTTACCCTACTACCAGAATCACACAAATACATCACAAAACTATAGCTCAATATCCCTTATTAATATAAATGTGGAAATCCTCCAAAATAAATAATAATAATCTGGCACCATATAAAAATTATACACCATGACCAAGTGAGATTTATCCCAGGAATGAAAGCTTGTTTTCAACATGCAAAAATCTGTGTAACATACTATATTGATAAAGGATAAAACCACATGATCATCTCAATAAATGAAGAAAAAGCATGCGAGAAATTCAACAGCCACACAATAAAAACAAACTAGGAGTAGAAAGGAATTTTCCCCAACTTGGTAAAGGACATCTATGAAAAACGACAGCTAACATTGCTGCAATTGAAAGCATCCACTCTAAAAATCTAGAATAAGACAAAAATGTTTGCTCTTACCACTCCACCCAACATTGTACTGAAGGTTCTAGTCAGGACAGACAACAAACGATATAAACAATGGAATATTATTCAGCCATAAAAGAGAATGAAGTCTTGCCACCTGGACAACATGGATGGACCTTGAGAGAATTATGCTAAGTGAAATAAGTCAAAGAAAGACAAATACCACATAATCTCACATGTGGCATTGATAAGCAAAACAAAACAATACCAAGCTCATTGATACAGAATAAACTGGTAGTTGCCAGAGGTAGGTGTAGGTAAGGAGAGAAAATGGGTGAAGGTGTCAAGAAGTGCAAACTTCCAGTTATAAAATAAGTCGGGATGTAATGTACAGTATGGTGACTATAATTGATAATATTGTATTGCATACTTGAAAGTTGCTAAGAATAAATCTTAAAAGGTCTCATCACAAGAAAAGAAATTGTAACTATATTTGTAACAATCTAATTTAAAAATAGGCAAAGTACCTCAACAGACATTTCTTTAAAACACACAAATGACCAAAAAACATACAAGAAAAATGCTCAGTATCATTAATCACTAGGGAAATGCAAATTAAAACCACAATGAAATACAACTTCGCAACACCAAGTTGGTTATAATGGAAAATAACAAATGTTGATGAAATGTGGAAAAATGAGAGTCCTACATTGTTAGCAGGAATATAAATTGGTGCAGCCACTGTGGAAAAAGCTTGGCAATTCCAAAAAGTTAAAACATAAGAGTTACCATATAACTCTGCAATTCCACTCCTAATTATATGCTCAAGAAATGGAAAACAAGTATCCAAAAAAATATGCTTATACATAAATATTCATAGCATTATTATTCATAATAGCCAAAAAGTGGAAACAACCAAAATGTCCATCAACTGATGAACAGATAAACAAAATGTGGTAGATCCAATAATGGAACATTATTTGATGATAAAAAGGAATAAAGTATTGATATACACTACAATGTGGGTGAACCTTGTAAACATACTAAGTGAAGAAGCCAAGCACAAAAGGCCATATGTTGTGTGAAATGCCCGGAAGAGAGAAATCCATACAAACAGAAAGTAGTTTTGTGGTTTTCAGGTACTGAGCAGTAGAAGGCAAGTGAGGGTTTGGGGGATGAGTAACTGGTAATAAGTACAGGGTTTTATTTTCAGTAATAAAAATGTTCTGGAATTAGTGGTGATGATTGCACAACCTTGTGGATATACTAAAGCCATTAAATATGTTTTAAAATTGTTAATTTTATGGTATTTGAATTATATCTTAATTTTTAAAAAAATAATATCTCTCCTTTAAACTAACATAGGGAGAAAATGGAAACACACTTAATTGATGCAAAATAAAGGAACAAAAAAGAGTGAATAATGAACATATAATTAATTTGGTAAAATTTAGCCCAAAATATTAATAAAAACATTAATTGAAAATAAAGCTTGTGTGAAAAGATCTAGATATACATACATGCTATTTACAAAAAAAAAAGAAAAAAAGAAACCTGAAAAGTTGAAAGTAAAAATGTAGAAAATATACACTGCAAATACTAAAAACAACAAAAAAGTGTATCTATTAAAGTAAAAAGTGTTAGAAAAAAAACTTACTTCATAATAACAGCAGACTGAGTTCTACTGAAATAACAATTTCAAAGTCTTATGAACAGTTATCCTAAAATATATAAGCAAAAATTGACAGCTCTATTACAGAAAATAGTCAAGTGCAAAAATCATTAAGGAAGATTTTTGCATAGTAATTGATAGACTCAGACCCTCGTACAATTTCAATGAGGATGCAGGGATTTAACAGCCATGTCACTGGTTTTGAGTTGTTTTATTTTTGCAAGTTCTCAAGGGTCAGTATGGTAGGCAGCTTCTAAATTTGCTCCCAGTGATCCCCACCTGCTGGTATTCACACTCTTCTGTAAATCTCTCCCTTCAGCATGGTCTAGACAGAGCAACTTGTTTTTAACAAATAGATATGGCAAAAGTGATGGGGTGTCACTTCTGAAATCAGACTATGGAATCCTGATTTCCATCTTGCATGCACTTGTTCTCTTTCTGCCTCTTTTTGCTCACTCTTGAGGAGCCATCTGCCATGTTGTGAGACCCTAAAAAAGATGCCTACAAGTCAAGGAACCAAGGGTGAGTCTTACCATAGCCAATGAAGAACTGAGACCCTCATGCTAACATCCCATGAGGAGCTAGATCTTGTTAATTCCCACATTAGTAGGCTTGAGAGAAATCCTTCCCCAGTCCAGCTGTGAGAAGACTGCAGCCTGGGCAACATCTTAACTGCAGCCAGTGAGAAGCCCTAGCCAAAGGACCCAGCTAAGCCATGCCTAGATTTGTGTTGCAGAAACTATGAAATAATAAAAGATGGGGTTTTTTTAAGCCACTATGTTTTTGGAGTAATTTTGATATGCAATGGGAGGCAACTAATGTGTATTAAGATATTAATCAGTCTCACAGATTATTTCAGTATTTGACAAATATATAGGTAATAATATATATACCTACATATAAAGATAGATAGATGATAGATGATAGACAGTAGATAGATATATAGATTAGATACATAGATAGATTGATAGATTAGATAGATGAGGAGAGATAGATGATGAGAGATAGAAAAGATCAGGCAAATTTTTCATCTTAACATCCTGTTCATTCTCTGCATTTAAATATCCCTTTATAAGAGATTAGATACATAAATGCTTTTATGCCTATACAATGGAATGCTATGGAACACTTAAAAAGAATGTGAGACTTCTGGTCAAGATGATGGATTGGAAAACACCATGCTTGCCTCCTCCCACAAATAGGTCAAAATTACAACTAAATTATAGAACAATCACCCTTGAGAACCACCTGAAGACAGCTAATCTGAAGTCCTATAACTAAAGATATAAAGAACAAGCCACAATGGACTGATGGGAGGGGAGGAGATGCGGAATGGGAAGGTCCCACGCCCATGGTGTGGCGATTAAGAGTCCAAGGGATATCTCTGCGGAGGTCCCCACTGAGGTAAGAAGGGTCTAGCCTCACACTGAGCTCCGCAGCGCAGTGCACATGCTGGGAAGAGGAGTCCCCATAATATTCAGCTGTGAAAACCAGTAGGAATCATACTCAAGTGGAATAAAAGAGTGCCATACATTCTCTTGAGGGCTGCACATGTACTCACAAATTCACTTGCTTTTAAGCTCCAGCATGGGGACAGAAGCTCAAAAAGTGCTAGGGACGTTGGAAAATAACTGAATTGACCAGCTCCAGGGAGACGACTAGAGGGGCAGGAGTTAGGGTAGCTTTCTGGAGTCAGAAGTGCTGGCAGGCACCATTGCTCCTTTGTTGAGCCTTCCTCCCACCCAGCCAGCAGGCACAGGCAGGTGCCAAATGTGAGATCTTTTTAACCTAGCTAACATTGTTAGCCCTGCCCTGGTAAATTGCCTGAGACCCCACCTCACACACCCAACTCACACACCTGGCCAAACCTCTTCCAGTGGTTTTTTCCACACCAGTGGCCTGCCCCCATCACACTGCAAATTTTCTAAAATCACTCAAAAGTTCACAAACTTCAAACAAGCAGTGGCTGATCTGGGCACAGGCTGTACTTCTTGCTAAGTGACCCCAGGCCAGGAAAAAGCAGCAACAGCTCCCAACATGCACTGTGACTCCCATCATGTGGCCCCAAGCTGCAGTCAGCGTTGGCTTGAAGCATAGCTTCAACTGAGTGGCCACAAGCCCAGCATAAGTAGCGGCTAGCTTCAGCTCACATTATGGTGCTCACCAAAGACTCCTAAGTCCAGCATTAGTGGCAGTGGTCCTCAATTCACGGCATAGCCTCTTCCAAGTGCCTCCAAGCCCAGCAAAAGAAGCAAACAACTGCAGATACTTTGTAGCTCTCACAAGGCAGCTAGAAGCCAGACACAAATGGTGACTGACTTTGTACTGCATTGGAGGCCCCAAACCAATGCACCCAGTGGCCACCTTAGGATCACATCAGAGTACACCCACAGTTCTACCAATGACATACCCAAAGGGCAGACTGGGATGGCATCAGAGCCCTGCTAAAGCAATTCCTGCTCAGTGGGGTCAGCACCTATGCAACAGCTTGTCCACTGTAGTCATGGCCAGTCATCCAGCCAGTCAGCCTAAGGGTCAACCCCACCCACTGACATGCCAATAGCAATCAGGACTCAACCATAACAGGAGGTTATACAATCCACACAAGGGACAAACCTGGAACCCTAGACTTACATGAACAGGGAGACTGTGTCACTGAACCTCATAGGACACCTACTATGTAAGGCCACCTGGCCAAGACTGGGAGACATAGCAGATCTACCGAATACACAGAAACAAACACAGGAAGGCAACCGAAATAAGGAGAAAAACATGTCTCAAATGAAAGAACAAAACAAAACTCCAGAAAAAGAAATAAACAAAATGAGACAAGCAATCTACCAGATGCAAAGTTAAAAACACTGGTTATATGGATGTTCAGTAAACTTAGGAGAAGAATAGATAAACTCAGTGAGATCTTTAACAAAGATAACCATAAAAAGAGAATCAGCCAGAAATAAAGAATACAATAACTGAAATTAAAACAAAACAAAACAAAAAATACACACAGGAAATCAATAGCAGATTAGATGAAGCAGAGAATTAAATCAGCAATCTGGAAGACAAGGTAACAAAACTCTCAATTAGAACAGCAACAAGAAAAAAGAATCCAAAAAATATGAGGATGCTTTAAGGAGCCTCTGAGACAACATCAAACATAACAACATTTGTATCATAGGGGTACCTGAAGAAGCAGAAGGACAAGAATTGAAAACCTATTTGAAAAAAAACAAATATGGAAATCTTCCCTAACCTGCTGAAGGAAATAGGCATACAACCCCAGGAAGCTCGGAGTCCCAAAACAGATTAACCCAAAGAGGCACACGCCAAGACACATCATAATTAAAATGCCGAAAGCTTAAAGACGAATAGAATCTTAAAAGCATCAAGAGAAAAGTAGTTAATACAGGGAGCTCCCATAAGACTCTCAGATTTCGCAACAGGAACTTCACAGGCCAGAAGGGATTGGCATGACATATTCAAAGTGATTAAGGGCAAGGATGTATATCCAAGATTACTCTACTCACAAGGCTATCATTTAGAATTGAAGGAGAGATAAAGTTTCCCAGACACAAAAATGCTAAAGGTTATAACTGCTAAACTAGTATTATGAGAAATGTTAAAAGGACTTCTTTAAGTAGAAAGAAAAAAAGATCAAAGACATAATAAGAAAATAGAAAGGAGAAAAAAATTTCTCACTGACAAAGCCAACACTTTGTAAAAGCAGTAGATAAACCAATTATAAAGCTAGTACAAAGGTTAAAAGGCAAAAGCAGGCAATTCATGTGTAATTACAACAAAAAATCAAGTGATAAACACAAACATGCACACAAAGAAAGATTTAAAAAAATAAGGACAACATAAATGTGAGGGGTGAGTAAAAATTATAGTGATTTTCAGATGTGTTACAACTTAAGCAACCATCAACTTAAAATAGACCGCGACAGGAGAGGGAGGAAAATGGCGTAGATGATAGAGGCTCTGTTCATCCCCCTGACAACAAAATCAACATTTGACAAAAACACGGAGCAGCAGCAAGGAAAAATTGCCTAGGATCTAGACAACAACAGCTATACAACTAGGGAGAAATCCAAGAAAGCACCCTGCAATGGCAGAAGGTAGGATGGGGCAAAGACGCTTGAGCTGCCCAGTCTCTAGCGGCTGAGTGAGACGGAGGCTGTGGCAGCGGAAGCGGCAGCAGCAGAAGCATCTTAAAAGAGCCGCGACCACAAGTGGATTTTCACAGTGACAGACCTGCTTGCTCTGAGCACCAGTGCCAATTCAGCTGTGTGCAGGGGGCACCAGGAGACATTGTCAGAGTGAGGGCCCAGGCAAAACTCGCTCTGTACAGAAGTGCAGGTGGTATCCATTGTTACCTGTTGAGCCCTCCCTCTCCCAGTGCACAGACACAGTTGCCACCATAGCCCAGACGTCATCAAACTAGATAATAGAGGTCACTTCGCCCAGAGGAGTTCCTGCAACCCTCCTCCCCCGCCCCAACTAGCGGCTCCACCCAAGCCACATCCAGGTGTTTCCTCAGAGAGTCAGGGGTTCTTTGCTGAGCAGTGCCTAGACTCACAATGGTGGAGGCAACTGGCCTCCGTTTCGTGTGGCCTTTTGAGGCAACTATAAGCACAGCATCTGTGGATTGCTTGCTGAATCTTAACAGGTGGCCCAGGGGTAGAGGCTTGGGCTAAATTTGGCCTGCAGCTGAACTCCTCTCAGGATGGTGCCACTGGACACCTACTTCACAAATCCACACTAATAAGACTGGGAGACTTAAGCTTTGCTTAGTACATAGAAACAGACATGGAAAGGCAGCCAAAACAAGAAGACAGAACCATATGAAAGAACAGAACAGAGATCCAGATATAATGGAGAAGTAATCTAACAGATGCAGAGTTCAAAACACTGGTTATAAAGATGCTCAATGAACTTTTGGGAAGTGTAGATAAATTCAGTGAGAACTTCAACAAAGAGATAAAAAACATAAAAATGGAAATGGAAATTATAAAAGGGAACCAGTCTGAAATGAAGAACACATTATCTGAGATGAGAAGTATATTAAATGGAATAAACAAAGGAATAAACAAAGTGAATAAAGAAAAGGATCAAATGCCCTATCTAGAGACAGGAAAGCCAAGGACACAATCAAATGGCAAGAGATAAGATGCCAAGACTATAAAAATAATTTAAGGAGGCATGGGACACTATTAAGGGTCCAAATTCCATCTGATTGGCATCCTGAAGAAAAACAAGATGTTGAACAGCTGTTTGAAGAATAATGATAAAAACTTCCCTAACCTACTGAAGAAATGGACATAAAACCCCAGGAAGCTCAGAGAATTCCAAAAATCAGGATCCAAAGAGGCATACCAACTCACATCATAATTAGAATGCAAAGTTAAATACAAAGAAAAAATCTTAAAAGCAGCAAGAGAAAAGCAGAGTGTTACCTACAAGGGACACCATAAGACTGGCAGCTGATTTCTCAAAAGAAACTGCAGGACAGAAGGGTTTGGCACAAAATATTCAACAGGATGAAGACCCAGATCTACAAGCAAGAAAACTTTATACAGTAAAACTATCATTTAGGTTGAAGGACAGATAAAGAACTTCCCAGAAAAAAATAAGCTGAAGGAATTTATCACTGCCAGCCAGTTTACAGGAAATGTTGGAGGACTTCTTTAAGAAGAATAACATATATCAAAAACAGGAATAAAGAATGGTAACAACTACATTCCTATCAATAAGTACCTCAAATGGAAAAGAATCAAGTGCTCCAACTAAAGATAAGAGTGGATGATAGATAAGAAAACAAGAACCTTCTGCCTACAAGAGACTCACTCCAGTTTAAAGACACCCACAGACTAAAAGGAAGGGAAAGGAAAAAGATATTGCTTTGATGGACCTAGAAGGTATTTAAGTCAGAGAAAGATAAACACTATATGATCTCATTTCTATATGGAATTTAAGGAATAAAAAGAACAAAATAATCAAAACAGACTCACAAATATAGGGACAATTTGGTGACAGAGGGGGTAGGTTTGGGGGGCTGGGAATGGGGTGAAAGGTTAAAGAAGTACAAATTAGTAGCTGAGGATGATCACGAGGAAGGAAGATGGCATAGGAATGCAGTTAGCATTAATACATTGGCTAGGTGGAGGGTCTGGGGAGGGAGGGAGCAACTGGGGGAATCGTTTTATGAACTATATAGATGTCTAACCAATATACTTATACTTGAAACAAATTACAATAAATAAATTTTAAAAATATACTGCTACAAACATTATATTATATATGAAGCACATGTGACCATAAATAAAAAAAAATCTACAAAGAATATCAAAGAAACGAAAGGAATCCAAACACAGCACCATATAAGTCATAAACATACAAAAAGAAGAGAGCAAGAAAATAAAAAGGAACAAAGAACGACAAAAACAATAAAATGGCAACAAATACATAACTATCAATAATTACTTTAAATGTAAATGGATTAAATGCTCCAATCAAAAGACAGGTGGATCAGCAAGGGAAATTAAGAAAGAATCCCTTTTACAATTGCATCAAAAAAGAATAAAAACCTAAGGATAGAATAAAATTAACCAAGAGGTAAAAAAAGAAAGAAAGAAGAAAGAAAAGAAAGAAAGAAAGAAAGAAAGAAAGAAAGAAAGAAGAAGAAAGAAAGAAAGAAAAAGAAAGAAAGAAAGAAAGAAAAGAAAAGAAAAGAAAAGAAAAACTGTACTGAGAAGAGTATAAGACAATGAGAAAAAAATTGAAGATACAAATAAATGGAAGGATATACTGTGCTCATGAATAGGAAGAATTAACATTGTTAAAATGTCCATACTACACAAAGCAATCTACAGATTCAATGTAATCCCTATCAAAATACCAATGGCATTTTCCCAGAACTAGAACAAATAATTCTAAAATTCATATAAAAACCACAAAAGACTCCAAATAGCCAAGGCAATCTTGAGAAAAAAGAAACAAAGTTAGAAGTATCATGCCACCTGATTATCAATTATACTACAAAGCTGTAGTAATCAAAACAACATGGTACTGGCATAAAAGCAGACACATAGATCAATGAAACAGAATACAGAGAAAATAAACCCATGTCTATAGGTCAATTGATCTATGACAAAGGAGGCAAGAATATACAGTGGGATAAAGACAGTCTCTTCAATAAATTGTGTTGGGAAAACTGGGCAGATTCATGCAAAAGTATATAACTGGATCATTTTCTTATAATATATACAAAAATAAACTCAAAATGGAGTCAAGACTTAAATGTAAGACCCATAACCATAAAACTCCAAGAAGAAATATAGGCAGTAAACTCTTTGATTTTTTTTTGGATATGTCTCCTCAGGCAAGGGAAACAAAAGAAAAAATAAACAAATGGGACTACATCTAACTAAAAGGCAAAGAAAACAATCAACAAAATGAAAGACAAACCTACTGAATAAAAGACATTCAATAATGATGCATTTTGATAAAGGTTAATATCCAAAACATATAAGGAATTCATACAACTTAACACCCTAAAAAAATTCTATTAAGAAATGGGCAGAGGACGTGAGTAGATATTTCTCCAAAGAGAATACAGATATCCAATAACCATATGAAAAGATGTTCAACAGTGCTAATCATCAAGAAAGTGCAAATCAAAACCACAATGATCTTCATCTCACCCTGTCAGAATGACTGTCATCAAAAAAATCAATAAAACAAGTGTTAGCGATGATATGTACAAAAGGCAACACTCATGCACTTTTGGTGGGATTGTAAATTGGTGCAGCCACTATGGAAACAGATCAAAAAATTAAAAAACAGATCTACTGTATGACCCAGCAATTCCTCTTCTAGATATTTATCCAAAGAAATCCAAAACACTAATTTGAAATGATATATGCACCCTTATGTTTACCGTAGCATTATTTACAATAGCCAAGATATGGAAGCAATCTAAGTGTTCCATCAATAGATGAATGGATAAAGAAGGGTGGTACACATATACAATGAAATATTACTCAGCCATAAAAAAGAAAAGAATAAAATCTTACCATTAGCAACAACAGTGAAAGACCTAGAGGGTTATGCTAAGTGAAATAAGTCAGACAGAGAAAGACAAATACCATATGATCTCGCTTATATGTGGAATCTAAAAAAAAAACAAAATAAATGAACAAAACTCATAGATACCAAAACTCATAGATACAGAGAACAAACTAATGGTTGCCAGATGAGAGGGTTCTGTGATGGAAAAAGGCGAAGCGATTAAGAAGTACAAATTGCCTGTTTAAAATCAGGGATGGGGATGTAAAGTACAGCATAGGGAATATAGTCAATAATATTGTAATAACTACGTATGGTGTCAGATGGGTTCTAGACTTACTGGGTGATTATTTGTAAGTTACAGAAATGTCTAATTATGTTGTACACCTGAAACTATTATAACATTATAAGTCAACTGTCATTGAAAAAATTTTATTAAATTAAAAAAGAAATGTGATATCAATGAGGAAAATGAAGATAATGCAGTAGCAAATATATGATGATGATGAATGTTTACTTTGGTAAAGTAGTAATATTAATTATATTAATTAGCTCTAATTATATTAAAATTATAATTTATTCCACTTTTCAGGTGAGAAAAGCTGAGATGTAGAGAGGTTATATAATTTCCCTAAAGTCACACCTTAGTAAGAGTTGGAAAAAATTATTCGACAGCAACAAAATCACATCTGTGAATCGTATTCTCTCCCTCATTGTCCCCGGTGCTCTGCAGACCCCAGGGGCCAGGTCTGCACAACCTAAGGAAGGGAGAGGGGCCATGAGACCTTGGCATTTCAAATTCTGTGAAAATAGGCTGCTGAGAACTAGACTTGATTTTATGTAG
This sequence comes from Eonycteris spelaea, assembly GCA_003508835.1. Classification (NCBI taxonomy): domain Eukaryota; kingdom Metazoa; phylum Chordata; class Mammalia; order Chiroptera; family Pteropodidae; genus Eonycteris; species Eonycteris spelaea. Next base: position 928,026 of record PUFA01000211.1, on the reverse strand, counting down.
AAATACAAGTGAATGTTATAGTGGTTACCTCTTGAATTTTAGAAGTAATTTGTATACTTGTGTGAATGCCATTATAGGTATCCTTGCTATCCAAACTTTCACTACTGAGCTCAAGAGTTCAATGAAGTCAGATTACTTTATAGATAAATTCTTCATTATATAAACTTTTGCTACTCATTGTCTTAAATTCAGGAACCAAATTCATTTGGAATCTGTGCCATCCCTCTTGATCAAGTTTGGTGTCAGACTCGTTATCCAAATAGGGAACCGAATAGATTTGAGTGATGAGGGACAGTTGTGTCTGAACAGAAAATACACCAAACTTTGGTTTAGCTATCACTTGTTATCTCTAGTGGGTGCCATTATGAGAAACTTACTTTTCAAGTAAATTGGTGTAATGTTTTGATTTTTACAAGCAGGTTTACATAACTACATCTTAAAATACACCTTTTGTGTAATGCCCCTTGTTCCTACCTTGAGAATCATAACCCAGATTCCCAAAGGGAGCCTTGCCCAAGTATTTGGAAACTGATGCCCTCTGTGTTATGAACATCAGCTTCGTTCCCCTTGTTACCACTTGGAGATCTCAAGTTTCAGTGGGTCCTAACTTTGTGTGGCCTCTGGTTTGCTGGGCTGACATCTTATGTTGAAGAGGCAGCCACTCATGTGACATGTGAACCTTTAAGATTTTACTGTGAAGCAAACAATTCAGTCCTTAGGCCCTTGGTCACCCAGGGTCCATTGCTGGGTATTTGAGGGAAGGGAGGGAAGACTTTCTCACATTTTGTTTTGGGCCTCAACATTACTGTTTCTTTTCTCTTTCACTCTGGAGCAGGAGCACAGATAGTTAGAATGCTATGCTAATGAGGCATTGGTCCCAGTATGAGGACTTGTATGCCATCCTCTGATCCCTCACCAGAGACCTTGGCCAGCTGTCTGACAGCAACTGTTGATTGCCCAAGGGACCAAGAGAGCAGCTTAAATGGGCCAGGCTACCCTGGAGCTCTTAGAAGGCTGTGTACCTCCTACGGGCAGCAGGCCAGCACCTCGACAAACCTCCTCCAAAGTAATTCCTCCTAGACCTGAGGCATCTTTTGAGTAAAAGGAAAAATAATCTGTTGATTTTTACACTGCTGCAAATATTTGTTAGTAGCAATCTGTTAGTTGTGACAGTTACCATCCATTGGGTTTTTTTTTTTTTTCCTGTATTACTAGAGAGCTTTATTACTCTGGAGCTTTGAAGCCTCCTGGAATGAGAAACTATTATATAAACACAATTTGGAGAGAAATGACCTGCTCCCTAAGTGTGTGTGATTATCACACCAGTCCTCAGCTCTGCCATGGGGCCTCTAGGATGTGCTTCATTCCTTGAGTGTTTTCATAAACCCCCTTCTCAATTTCCAATTTTCCCAGAAAGGAGGAAGAGGACACCTTTCCCACTGTTGGTAAGGAGGAGAGAGACTGTCATGGGCCCTGCAGATTTTGAAGTTCAAGTCACAAGCGACAGTGACGGTCTATGTGTTTAAGAGTCATGTGGATGAGATATATGCAGGATTCTTTCCTACCCTGTTCCCTCTATTCAGCTTGGACCTTCATGGAATTCTAGAATGTTGAAAGTGGTGTCAGCAACAGTGCTGAAGATCCAGAATCAGCCCTCTGAATATTGCTTTCCTTTGCAACCATGACATTAGAGGAACCATGGCTCCTGCAGGCAGGTTTGGAGAGAGCCACGTACTTGAGTGATTAAAGTATAACCTGAACCACCTCCTTGGAAACTATGTGCCATGACAAATTGTGTGCACAAATGTGTGTGTGTGTGTGTGTGTGTGTCTGTCTGTCTGTCTGTGTGTCTGTGTGTCTGTGTTAGATGTTTTTTAACATCTTCATTGAAAGAGATTGGACATACAAAATACAGCACATGTTTTTTTAAAATACAGCACATGTTTTTGTACAACTCTATAAGTTTTGACATATGTATATACCAGTGACACCATCATCACAATCAAGAGAACGAACATTTCTATTATACCCGAGTTTTCCATGTGCCTCTTTGTAACCCTCCCTCCTGCCCCTCCCCAACCTACCTCTCCCCAATTAACTACTGATCTTTTTGACACAAATAGATTGCAAACAACTTCTAATACCAGTTCCAAGTCCATCAGACAAATATTTTTGTTTTGTAGGTTGGTGCATCAATGTGTGTTTGAAATTCTCATTTCTAAGAGAGAGAGAGGTGGGGGGGGGGGAATGAGAGAGAGAAATGAAGGGTGGTATGGGGCTACCTCCTGGGAGTCTTGCCCCAACCATAGCCCCAGCTTTGCTCACATGCCCTGGAGCCCCTGCCCACGAGACAGCCCCGAAGGGCCTCTACCAGCTTGGCAGCCGTCCACACTACTTTCCTGACAGTGTGGCAGGCTCCTTACAGTGTGGGACTCTCAGCCAGTGATGGCGCCAAAACAACAAAAGCCAGCAATAGGACTTTTGAAGCTGTCAGCTGCAAACTCTCCTCTTACCCCTATATTACCTGGCTGCTAAACAAAAGATACTCATCTTCTCTCTCCTTACTTGCAGTTTCACCTATCCTGTTCTGCTCCTCTTGGTACTAGATCTTTTCCCCCATCAGGTCCTTTCCCAGCCCATGCAGCCTCTGGAGGTTATGTGAATGTTAATAAATGCTTCTCTGTCCTCTCAGTGTGTTTGCAGGACAATGTCTCTGATTTGGCTCCTCACTGAGGGCATCACACCCTCTCTCCCTCAGGAGCAGTCACACCTGTGGGATGCAGTTGGTTGGGAATGAGTGGTTCTCTACTGCTGCGTCCAGGCCCATCCTCTTCCAAAGCAGAAAGGATGTTCAGACATTGGGTAGCCATGGAAATTGTCCAGCATACATATCATGTCCTAGTTTGGGCAAATGATGATGAAGATAGTGTTTTCCCACAAAATAGGCAGTAACATCTGTGAAAGTGCTTAGTTCATTCATGGCACAAAATAGGCATCAGAAAAGTAGAACTTAATAGGTTTATGTAGACTTTGACAGCTCCTTAGGACATAGGTAAAGATTATTTCAACAGGACACAAGAAAAGACTAACCCAAACGGAAAAAAATCAATACATTGGATGATAGCAAAATTCAGAATTCTTTTTCCCCAGTTTTATTGAGTTATAATTGACACATAACATTGTATAAGTTTAAGGTGTACAACAGAGTGATTTGATATATGTATATATTGCAAAATTACCACCAAAATAAGTTTATGTAACATCCATCAGCTCACATAGTTACTAATATTTTTTCTGATTATTTTTCATAAGTGAGAACTTTTAAGATCTACTTCCTTAGTGACTTTCAAATACACAGTACAGTATTATTAGTATAGTCACCATGCTATACATTATATCTCAGAACTTATAACTGGAAGTTTGTACTTTTGGACCACCTTCAGCCGTTTCTCCCACCTCTTGTAACCACCCCTGCCTCTGGTAACCAACAATCTGTTCTCTGTTTCTATAAGTTTTTTTTCTCAGGTTCAACATATAAGAGAAATCAAACAATATTTGTCTTTCTAACTTATCTCTGTATAATGCCTTCAAGTTCCACCTATGTTGTCACAAATGGCAGGATTCTCTTTTTATGGATGAATAATATTCCTCTGTGTGTGTGTGTGTGTGTGTGTGTGTGTTTATCACATCTTCTTTATCCATTCATCTGTCTATAGGCACTGAGGTTGATTACATGTCTTGGCCATTATAAATAATGCTTTAATAAACATGGGGGTGCAGATATCTCTTCAGGACAGTGATTTGTTTCCTTCAGACATATACCCGGAAGTGGAATTGCTGGATCATATGGCAGTTCTATTTTAAATTTTTTAACGAACCCCCCACACTGCTTTCCATAGTGCTGCACCAATTAACATTTCTGCTATCAATGTACAAGAGTTCCTTTCTACACATCCTCATCAGCTCTTAATATTTCTGGGGTTTTTTTTTTTTGAAATGGTGACTGACAGGTGTGAGCTAACATAGCTTTGTGGTTTTGATTTACATTTCCTGATGATTAGTGATGTTGAGTACCTTTTCCTGTACATATTGACCATTTGAATGTCTTCTTTGGAAAATTTTCTATTCATATCCTTTAGCCATTTTTAATTGTATTATTATTATTATTATTATCATTATTATTATTTTGCTATTTAGTTGTATGGATTCCTTATACATTTTGGATATGAACCCTTGTCAGATGTATGGCTTGCAAATATTTTCTACCATTTTGTAGGTTGCCTTTTTATTTTGTTAATCATTTCTTTCACTGTGTAGAAGCTTTTTACTTGTAAAATTAAGAATTTCTTTTCACCAATAAGAGAGAGAAAGGTAAATCAAAGGTGGAGAAATATATTTGTAATATATTTAACAAAGGATTCATATCCAGAAAGAATATGTAAAGAACTCCTACAAATTAATAAGAAAAAAGCTGATAACCCAATTGAAAAAGGGCCTAAGAGATGAATTGCTGGAAGTGGATGATGGCAATAGTTACACAACAAAGTGAATATACTAATGCCATAAATTCTACACTTAAAATTCTACGCAATAAAAAAAGTCTAATTAATTAATTAAAGATGAACAGGCATTTCACCAAACAAGAAAGGAAGGATATCCAAACGGCTAAAAGGCATATAAAAAAATGCTCAACCTCATAAGCCATCAGACAAGTTTAAACCACAGTAAGAAACCAATACATGCCAATCAGAATGGCTAAAATTAAAAAGACTCTTAACGGCAACTGTTAGGGAAAGAAAGGAGCACTAAAACACTCATTCATTGTTGGTGGAAACGTAAAATAGCACAACCACTTTGGAAAACTCTTTGGCAGTGTCGACTAAAGCTGAGCATGTACCCAGAAATTCCACCTCTAGGCATAGACCCTAGAGAAAGGCATACATATTTCACCAACAACATGTTTTAGAATGTTTATAGCAACATTATTCATTATAGTTCCACATGTCCATCAACAGAATAAATACATTGCAATATATTTATAAATGGAATTCTTACCATAATAAAAAAAAGAATTTACAACTGCTCTGCATTGTTGGCAAATTTCACCAACGACATAGTGCAAAAGAAGCCAGATGCAAACAATGTGTACAGCATAATTCCACTTATATGAAGTTCAAAACCAGCAAAACTAGCCTATATAGTGTTAGAAGTCAGTAGAGTGATTGATTACCTTAGTGCTTGAGAGAGGGTGGCTCTGGTAATATTCTACCTCTTGATCTGGGGGCTGGTGACCCAGATGTGTTCACTTTGTGATAATTAATCAAGCTGTACTCTTAGGATTGGTGGCTTTTCCGTACATTTATTACACTTCTATTTTTTTAAGTTTATTTTTAAAAGCTTCTACTTACTAAGAAGCACTGTATTTTATTTAAAACAAACTCCTAATGATCATCCTCGCTTGCTCTTCAGGCCCCGTATAAAATAATAAACAGCAGCAAAGCTTTTAGTATACTGGTTTCCATGTAATAACCATATTTATATATGTACCTCTCAGAGATGCATACATTTTTTGTGACTATAAAAAAAACAAAGAGCACTATGGATTCTAGAATGCATAGATAAAGGGTCAGTCTCCAGATCAACAAATTGAACAATGTATAAAAATGGGAAATGCCAAGCAGAGAAAGGTGAAACTGGCTATATTTTCTTTCAAATCTTTACTCTTGCTTATGAAATGAAGTTAAAGAGTCTTCAATTAGTTAAAGAGATTTGAAGCTTGGTAGAGAAGTAGAGCCTGAGCTGATTCCATATGGACCCATGTACTGAGCATGTCCCCTAAGGCCAGCCCTGGGGCAAAGGCAGAATTCAAGCCAGGAGGCTGAGGCAGCTTGCTTTTCTTGGGCCAGATGTCCCAGTGAGATGGTCCATTCTAGTCTGTTCAGTTCTATAGCAACAACTTCTTAGCAGAAGCTATGTTAAGCCTTGGGGATCCAAAAATAAATTAGATATGTCTCCCATTCTAAAGGGCAAGGAACCATATGAGCAGATTACAGTTCAAGGAATAATATGAATGAAGCTAATGAGCACAGTCTTTGACCATGGACAAGTTGCTTAACCTCTCTGTACTTTAGTTTCCTCATCTGTGAATTAGTGATAAAGAAAGTACCTTCCTCATAGGGTTGTAAGGATGAAATGAGATCAGAGAAAGCAGTTTGCCAGGTGCCCAACAACAGTAATTGTTCAGTATATGACTCTGTTACATGACTAAAGATGATGACCAGACCATGATTATAATGACGATGGAGTCACCTAGGATGTGATGGAAGCATCTAGACTGAGAATGGGAATTCAGGCGTGTCTATGAATGAATAGTTTGAGAGGATGTAGCAGAAAGAGAGAACAGCAGTCAGAACAGCCGAGAAAGTCCCAGACGCCTGAGACAGTGAGGTGAGCACAGGCAGCCTCTGGCATTCATACAAGATAGAGCTCGAGTTTGGACACAGAGCAGAGGGGAATCAGTCTGGAGCTTGGTCTCTGAGGGCCTTGTATACCAAAGTAACGAGCTAGAATTTCATTCTGTGACAGGAAACCACTCAAGGGATTTTTTTTTTTTTAATCTTTGGAGTAAAACCAGCAGAACTTGGAGTTTGATTGTTAAGGTTGAAGGAAAGAGGAGTCAGTCGTGACTCCTGGCTTTCTAGTTTGCTAAAACAAAATGGATGCCACAGGAAATGGAGGATATAGGAGGAAAATCAGATGTGGTCATGTGTTCTGTTTTGAATGGGTTGCGTTTGAGATGCCTGTAACAAATGTCTATAGCAAATGTCCAGCAATCAGTTAGTTACATTTATATGAGGCTCAGAGAGATTGGAGAGATGTGAGTGTATAGGTGGTATCAGGGTAATGTAAGAGACATACAGGAAATGCATATGGAGGGCAGGAGATGGTAACTTCAGAGCACCAGTACATCGGGGCAAGCAGAGAAAGAAGAGCCATGTCAGGGCTTCCGGAAGAAAATGGGACTATCAGATTCCAGCAGAGTGTGGTGTCCAGGGGAAGGCGGATAAGATAAAGAATATAAAGAGCCTTGTATTAGTCAGTTCGGGCTGCCATAACAAGTATCACAGAATAGGCAGCTTAAATAATAGAAATTTATTTTCACACAGATCTGAAAGTCCAAGATCAAGGTTTCGGCAGAGCTGATTTCTTCTGAGATCTTTCTGCTTGGCTTTTAGATGACCATCTTCTCCCTGTGCCCTTGCATGGTTTCCCTCCGTATGTGTCTGTGTCCTCTTCTTCTTTTTTTTTTTTCTAGCTTTATTGAAATATAATAGACAATTAGTTGCTCATATTTACACTGACATTTCAATGAGTTTTACAATAATATATTAGTTCCATTTGTGTAGCATAGTGATTAGAGATGTATATAACTCGCAAAGCGATCACCCCACTAAATTTAGTAGTCCTTTTCCCCCTTATGTATTTGTTACAGCATTGCTAACTATTTTTCATATGCTACACTTTATACCTCCATGTCTATTTTGTAACTATCCATTTGTACTTCTTAATCTTTTTGCCCTCTTTCATTGTCCCCACTAACCCCTGCATCAAAATATTCTCTGTATCTATGAGTTTATTTCAGTTTTTGTTGTTGCTTATTTTGTTCTTTAGATTCCACATGTTGCATGATATCATGTGATATTTGTCTTTCTCTATCTGACTTATTTCATTCAAGGCAATACCTTTTTCCATCCCTTTTCTTTTAGTCTGTGTGTGTCTTTTAATCTGAAGTGAGTCTCTTGTAGGTAGTATGTAGGGGTCTTGTTTCTTATCCATTCAGCCACTCTATCTTTTGTTGGAGCACTTAATTATTTTCCATTTGAGGCACTTGTTGATAGGAGTATAGTTATTTATCATTCTTTATTCCTGTTTTTGATACATGTTTATTCTTTTTAAAGAAGTCCCTCCAACATTTCTTATAATACTGTCTTGACATTAATAAATTCCTTTAGCTCGTTCTTGTCTGGGAAGCTCTTTATCTGTCCTTCAATTCTAAATTATAACTTTGCTGGATAAAGTCTTCTGGTTGTAGATTCTGGGTTTTCCTCACATCGAATATTTTGTGCCAAGCCCTTCTGCCCTGCAAAGTTTCTTTTGAGAAATCAAGCTGTCAGTCTTCTGGGTGTTCCCTTGTAAGTAACGAACGGCCTTTCTCTTGCTGCTTTTAAGATTCTCTCTTTGTCTTTAAGCTTTGGCATTTTAATTATGATGTGTCTTGTAGTGGGCCTCTTTGGGTTCATCTTTTTGGAGACTCTCTGAGCTTTCAGGGGTTTTATGTCCATTTCTTTCACCAGGTAAAGGAAGTTTTTCATCATTATTTCTTCAATATCTCTTCAATGTCTTGTTTTCCTTCAAGTACCCCTACGGCATGGGCATTCTTACATTTAACAGTGTCCCATAGGCTCCTTAAATTATTATTTTAGACTTGGCTTCTTTTATCTTGCCATTCTGATTGAGCGTCCTTGGCTTCTCCATCCTCTATATTGGTGGTTTGATCCTCTTCTTTATCAACTCTGTTGATTCCATCTAATATACTCTTCATCTCAGATAATGTGTTCTTCATTTCTGACTGGTTCCCTTAATTTCCATTTCCATTTTTATGGGTTTTTTTTTATCTCTTTGTTGAAGCTCTCACTTAATTTCTCTACACTCCCAAAAAGTTCATTGAGTATCTTTATAACCAGTGTTTTGAATTCTGTATCTGTTAGATTGATTGACTCCATTATTCCTGGATCTCTGTTCTGTTCTTTCATATGGAACTTGCTTCTTTGTCTTCCCATTTTGGCTGCCTTTCTGTGTCTGTTTCTATGTATTAAACAAAGCTCCTAAGTCTCTCAGTCTTATTAGCGTGGCTTTGTGTGGTAGGTGTCCAGTGGCGCAGTCTTGAGAGGGATTCAGCTACAGGCCAAGTTTAGCCCCAGCCTGTGCCCCTCCAGGGCCACCTGTTAACATTTAATAAGCAATCTACAAATGTTGTGCTTATAGTTGTTTCAAGAAACCACACCAGAAATTGAAGCTAGCTGCCACCAGTGTGAGTCTTGAAGTTGGCTCAGCAAGGAGCACTTGACTTGCTGAGGCTACATCTGGATGTGGCTTGGATTGGGCTGTGAGTGGGAGAGGCAGTTTCAGGGAATCCTCTGGGCAGAATGACCTCTGTTATCCAGTTTGGTGATGTCACAGCTATGGTGGCACTGCATCCACAAACTGGAAGTGGAGAGGGCTCAATAGGGAATAATGGATACTGAAAGACTGGAATGATTCCATTTTTCTGAGTGATCCCAAGATAAATTGTACGAAAAGTTCCCCAAAGGCCAGTGGTCAAGAACAATGCCTTACCACCTGGCCAAACCAGCCAAGCCAGCTAATCAGTGGGCCCTTAAGGCACCCCCACCCTTATTTCCTCCTGCACATATCCTGATTACTGCACCCAGCACCTTCTGCATTTGGCCCTACCTTCTGCACTCGGCCCTTTCTGCGCACGGCCCCCTCTATACTCAGCCCCACTGCACACGACCCTCTTTTGCACACAGACCTAACAACCTACCACCCAATCCCTTTAAAGGTCAACCTAACCCCCCAATCAGGCAACGCCAAGGCATCTCCCCAAGGCTTGTGGTTTTACCCTTTAAATTAGGTCCCAACCCCTCGGTCGGGGCTTCTCTCAACCACTGCTGTGTTAGTGAACAAGTGGAGTCCAAACTCGAGTTTGTCAATAAACTCCCTTTTGCGCTTGCATCGGTGTCAGTTTCCTTCTTAGCTCGTGGAGTTCCAAACCAGGGCATTACAGATACTTCTGCCCAGAGAGAGCCTCACTTTCTTTCGGTCCTCACTTCAACAACTCAGTGTCTCCCTGTAAGTCCCTGAGCAGCCGACCTGGCACTGTGCTCAGAGCAACAGGTCCATCACCAGGAAAGTCCACTCTTGAACATAACCCCATAAAGAGACGTCTGCAGCTGCTGCAGCTTCTGTCCCACTCAGCCTCGCAGGACTGGGCCGTCTTACGTCTTCGCCCTCTCCAACCTTCTACTGTTGAAGAATGATTTCTTATTTTTCTCTCTAGTTGTAGTCTTTCTTTCATCTAGATCCCAGGAGACTCTGTTTGCTGTTTGCTCCATGTTTCTGTCAAACTTTGATGTGGTCACAAGAGGGATGAACAAAGCCTCTGTCATCCAAGCCATTTTCCCCTCCCCCTCTTAGTCTCTTCTTATATTAACACCAGTCATATAGGATTAGGATCCATCCAATGACCTCATTTTATCTTAATTATCACTTTAAATATTGTGTCTCAACTACAGTCACGTTCTGAGGTACTGGGGTGGGGCAGGGGAGTAGGACTCCAATATATGAATTAGGGGAACACAGTTCAGCCATAATAAGCCTGTTGGATTAGCATTTAGGGAGCAGTTGATGAGCTCAACAAGAGCATTGGAAGGCAGGGGGAGGCGAGGACTCAGAGACTGGAAAGAGTGAGGGGAAGGACATGGGGCCATATGGGGCCGACAGTGGCCAGGAGCTGGATGCAGAACCCAGGCTCAGGAGGGAATTGACCATGGTAAAGGATGAAAGAAAAGATAAACAGAGGGAGGGAATGAAAGCTCAAGCTCATGGGATCACTGCGTATGGACTGCGTGGGATCACTCTGTCTGCTGGACCACCTAGGGCCAAGCTGGCCCTTAATAAGCACACTGAGTTAAATCTTCTTGAGACAAGGGCACGGAGCCTGCTCAGAAACTTTCAAACCTTGATTCATCTTGACTCCTGCCCCCTCAAGAATATTGATTTACCCAGATAAACAAAAGAAAAGCCGATCACTTAAGGGGACACCAGAGACTTTGTCTCTGTGACTTCATAGAACAGAAATTTCGATTTTGTGGTTATAAAGATAATTCTCTACTTAGCCTCAATCTCTTTTCATTTACATGAGATTCCAAGAGTATCAAATTCATAGAGACAAAAAGTAGAATGGCGGTTGCCAGGGACTAATGGGAAGGAGGAGACGGTGAGTTAGCGTTTAATGGAGACAGAGTTTCAGTTTGAAAAAATGAAAAGAGTTTTTGGAGATGGATGATTGTGATGGTTGCACAACAGTGTGAATATATTTAAGGTCACTGAACTGTACACTTAAAAACAGTTAAGAGGATATATTTTATGTGTATTTTGCCACAATTTATATAAATCAGTGAATAGAATTTTTTAAAAGTTTCCATAGAGTTTGTTTTCCTCCTTGACATGCATACTTGAATATTAGAGACAAAATATTTCTAATGCACTTGATTAGCAAAAGATTTTCTTAAAAGTATCAGGCAGAATCTTCACAACCAATCAGCCCAATGGTCAATCTCGCTCATCTGCATGCAAAAACCCACAAATAGACACACCTTGAGCACCTCACTCAAGTGACCAAAGAAGATTGTGCCACTGGACCCCACAGGACATCTACTACATAAAGTCACTCTACTAAGACTGGGAGCCTTAAGTGCCCTACCTAATACATAGAAACAACACAAGTAGGCAGCTAGGGGTGGGGAGTAAGGGGCGGGAACAGGGAAACAAAGCTTCAAAAAAAAAACAACTAAACAAAATGGAGACAAACAATTTACCAGACACAGAGTTTAAAACTGGTTAAAAGGATGCTCAATGAACATAGGGAAGAGTAGATGAATTCATTGAAACTTTAACAAAGAGATGGGAAACAGAAATGGAGATGAAAAATTAAAAGGAAACCAGTCAAAATGAAGAATACAATACGCAAGATAAATAGAACATCAGAGAGAATTAACAGAGTAAATGAAGCAGAGGATCGAATCAGCGATTTGAAGATGGGGTAGCAGAGGACACCCAATCAGAACAGCAAAAAGAAAAAGTAATCCAAAAAATGAGGACAGTTTAAGGTGCTGCTGGGACAACATCAAACATACTAACATTCACATCATAGGGGTACAGAAAGAGAAGAGAGAGAGAGCAGGGAATTGAGGACTTATTAGAAAAATGATAATGAAAAACTTCCCTAACCTGGTGAAGAAATAGATATATGAACCCAGGAAGCTCAGAGAGTCCCCAAAAAGATGAACCCAAAGAGACTCACACCAAGACACATGATAATTAAAATGCCAAAGCTTAAAGACAAAGAGAGAATCTTAAAAGCAACAAGAGAAAAGCAATCAGTTACCTACAAGGGAGTTCCCTAAGATTGTCAGCTGATTTCTCAAAGAAACTTTGCAGGCTAGCAGGGCTTGGCATAAAATATTCAAAGTGATGAAAAGCAAGGACCTACAACCAAGGACCTACCACCCAGCAAAGCTATCATTCAGAGTTAAAGGACAGAGGAAGAACTTCCAGACAAGAAAAACATTAAAGGAGTTCATTACCACAAGTCAGTATTTCAGGAAATGTTGGAGAGACTTCTTTAAGAAGAAGAAAAAATATGTATCAAAAATATGTATAAAGCATGGCAACAACTACATATCTATCAACAAGTATTTCCAATTAAAAAGAATTAAATGCTCCAATCAAAGAATAAGGTGGCCGAATGGATAAGAAAACAAGACCCTTACATAGGCTGCCTACAAAAGACTCACTTCAGGTTAAAAGACACACACAGGTGGAAAGTAAAGGGATGGAAAAAGATATTTCATGATGAACCTAGAGGTTATTGTGCTGAGTGCAGTAAGTCAGATAGAGAAGACAAATACCATATGATTTCATGTGTATGTGGAATCTAAAGAATAAAATAAACAAAACGGAAACAAATTCAGACACAGAGAACATTTCGAAGGTTGCCAGATGGAAAAAGGGTTTGGGGTGGGGGTAGTCGGTGAAAATGGAGGAAGAAATTAAGAATTACAAATTGGTAGTTACAAAGGAGAAATAAAGTATAGCATAAAGAATATAGTCAGTAATATTGTAATAACTATGTATGGTGTCAGAGGGGTTCTAGATTTATTGGGGTGACCATTCATGAATTATATAAATGTGTAATAACTATGCTGCAAACCTGAAACTAATATAATATTGTATGCCAACTATAACTGAAAAATAAGTAATATTATTTTTAAAAAAAGATTAGACAGAGAGAGCTAGCTCAGAATTAAGTCTACAGGTACAAGTAGTCTGGCTTTTCCAGAGCATAAAAAGAAAGTAAAGGAGCTTGTATGTCAGTGAAGCATTCTTTTTGCCAAATAATTCCAGTCAACTGCCATTTATTGGGCACCTATTATGTGCAAGGCATGGAAGGAGGGATATTTGTATGTATTATTTTGCGGTTTTTAAGCTAAGCTTTTTCACGAATGGTAATCGTGTGTCTAAGGCAGATAACTGAGTGTCAGGGATGCTACAATTTGGGGCACTCTACTGCGCTCTGTTACGCAGTCAAGTCTTCCCCTGTAGAAGCTGAGAATGGCTCTCCTTGTTGTCCCTTTGTGTCTGAGGCCTCGTTTCAATTTGGGAAGCAGATTCTGTTCCCTCCCAACTGAGGTTCAAGTGCTCGCAAGTCCGAAGACAAAAAACAAACCTACCGTTGGCCGGCCACTGAAGTTCCAAAAACTCTGAATGAAAACAGCAGTTGCGAATGGAATGGTTTTGCAAATTGCAGCTGATTATTCACTGGCTGTCTTGGGTTTTGGCAAGAATACTCAAAAATCTGCTGCTCAAAGATCCGAAGGGAGCAGCAGAAAGCGAAGGGGAAGCTTTGGCCAAGCGGCTGGACCCCAGTCTGCCTGGAGCCCCAGCTCTCAGTGCACCCCTCCACAGCCTCAGTCCCTATTTGGCTGAGACTAAGGAAGCTCAGGCCGCAAAGCCAGCATGAAGCAATGGATGAGGGCAGCCCCAGTTTCACTGAACTTGACTGTGTGCTATCCTGGGACAGGGATAATCTGGTGTCTAATATGCAAGCCAGTTATGGCATTTGGCTCTGGAGTCCTGGGGAGCTGAGGCTACTTTTCAAGCACACCAGAAATGTCTGTGTTATTCCTCAAATGGGTCAGCAGACTGCTGTGGGTGCCAGGTCTTTGATGGAATGGATTTTGGATGCAAATCAAATATTTAAATGGATGTATTCCATCTCTGGCAGGACCATTCCAGTGGTCCTGCAGACTTATTTTTACATAAAATTCTGGCTCCTTTAAATATGCAGTTTTTTTTCTTCTTGACTATGACAGAGGCAGAACAGCTGCACTGGAAAGCCAGGAGGCTACTGGTTAGCCGCCCAAGAAGGGGAGCATGTCCCCTCAGCTACCCCTCTTGGCTGAAAGCACACTTGTATTCATTTGCCTGCTGCCTCCATGTGGTTATATATTGTTTAATCACACAGGCCTTGAGTTAATGCCAGTGGCTGTCTTCTTTCTTTTAGGAAAGAAGTAAAACAAATTCATTCACTTCTGTCTCTTTCAGTTTCTTGAGCTAAGTAAAAAAGCAAATAGGTTTTTATAACATCCCAAAGTGCTATAAAATATTTGTCTTGGTAAAGATAGACATTCTACCTTAGATAATTCTGGATATTTCAAATGATATCTCTTCCTCCTTCCACTTTATATACATAAACTCAAAAAATATGAAGTTGCTTCCTCCCCAACTTGTTCTGGGTTCTGGCCCTGGACCATGAGTCTTCATCCTGGCTAATTATTGCTGACACCATGAACACAAGGGGCAGCTGGAAGTACATTTCCAGGCCAATGCAGGAATTCAGTGACTTCCCTCCCAAGGAATCCAAGGAATCCAAATGGCCAAAGCCTGACTACAGTGCTTGGAAAAGCAGGTGAGACATTTTCCTCTGGGGATGGGATCCACAAGGGGGCCAAGTGCTCCACTCTTTCCCACCATCCAGGCTGCTCTTCCATTCTCTTGCTGAAGGCTGGAGCTCCCCTTGCAAGCTGAGCTCAGTCTCCAGCTTCTTGAGGGGCCCTAATCCAGAAGCTCTGACCCCCTACATGTTCCTTTCTCCTATCTTCCCACCCATCGTTCAGTTCAGCAGGAGTTGAGTTTTCCTATAGCCACTCATCCTCATCTTCATTTATTGCCAGGAATACATAAAGCCAGTGTTCCCTTCACTTACACTCTGCCACAGGAGCATCAGATGCATGGTGTGCATGTTAACTAGAAGTCTATGTCACAGCCAGGTTCTGTCTCGGCACAGCCCACGCACACATTGGACACTGAGTGAGGCTCCTCGCAGTAATGTCCTGAAGTCAAGGAATGCAGCACCCAATGTGCACCTGCCATCTGTCCCAGTGAGGAAGAATCACTGAAACCTATGGTCATGGGAATAAAAACTAAAGAGGAGCTTGATGCATAGATTTGATGAAAAGGGACATTATTAATGTCCCTACTTCATGGGGGGTCATGGAATCATTGGGAGAACTGAAAGAGTAATTCCTGTGGGTGCCTGGCATGGGTGACCTATTGTTATATTTTCCTGTTGCTCCATTTTTTGTTTGTTTGTTGGTTTATTCTTTAACATTTTTAATTTTTCAATTATAGTTGACATACAATATTATATTAGTGTCAGGTATATAACACAGTCATTAGACATGTATATAACTTATGAAATGATCACCTCAATAAGTCCAATACCCATCTGACACTATACATAGTCATTATAATAAGGTTGACTATATTCCCTATACTCTACTTTTACATCCCCATGACTGTTTTGGAATTACTAATTTGTACCTCTTAATCTCCTCCCCATTAACTTATCCCCCCACCCCCAATCCAGCAACCATCAAAATGTTCTCTGTATATCTATGAGCTTGTTTTTGTTTTGATTTTTCATTTATCCTGTTCTCTAGATTCTACATAGTAAGTGAAATCATATGATATTTGTCTTTCTCTGACTTACTCCACTTAGCAAAAAACCTCTAGGTTCATACACATTGTTGTAGATGGCAAGATTTCATTCCTTTTTATAGCTGAGTAATATTCCATTGTATATATGCACCACCTCTTCTTTATGCATTCGTCTATCAGTGGACACTTAGGTTGCTCCCATATCTTGGCTATTGTAAATAATGTTGCAATGAACATAGAGCTACATAAATTTTTCTAATTATTTTTTGTTCTCTTCAGATAAATACACAAAAGTTGTATTGCTGATTTGTATGCCAGCTCTATTTTTAGTTTTTTGAGGAACCGCCACACTGTTTTCCATTGTGGCTGCACCAATTTATGATTGAGATTTCACCAACAGTATGCAAGAGTTATTTTTTCTCCACATCCTCATCAGATTTTTTTATTTGTTATTTTTCAGTAATAGCCTTTCTGACAGGTGTGAGGTGATATTGCCTTGTGGTTTTAATTTGCATTTTCCTGATGATAAGTGCTGTTGAGCATCTTTTCATATGTCTGTTGGTCACCTGTATGTCTTCTTTGGAGAAACGTCTGTTTAAGTCCTCTGCCTGTTTTTAAATCAAATTGTTTATTTTTTTTAGTGTTAGATTATATAATTTCCTTATATATTTGGATATTAACTGCTCATTGAATGTATCATTAGTGAGTATCTCTTTTTTATTCAGTAGGTTGTCTTTTTGTTTTGTTGATGGCTTCCTTTGCTGCATGAAATCTTTTTGGTTGGATGTAGTCCCATTTGTTTGTTTTTTCTTTTGTTTCCCTTGCCTGAGGAGACATATCCAAAAAATATTATTAAGAGTAACCCTGAAGAGTTTGCTGCTTAGGATTTCTTCTGGGAGTTTATGGTTTTGGGTCTTACATTTAAGTCTTTAGTCCATTTTGAGTTTATCCTTGTATATAGATAAGAAGGTGATTCAATTCTATTTTTTGCATGTATCTGTCCAGTTTTCCCAACACAATTTATTAAAGAGAGTGTGTTGCCTCCTTTGTCATAAATTAATTGACCATATAAATGAGGATTTATTTCTAGACTCTCTATTCTATTCCATTGATCTATATATCTGGTTTTATGCCACTACCCTTCTGTTTCATAGCTTTGTAGTACAGTTTGAAATCAGAAAGCATGACACTTCCCACTTTGTTCTTTTTCAAAATTTATTTGGCTATTCAGAGGTCTTTTGTGGTTCTGTACAAATTTTAAGATTAGTTGTATTTTTGAGGAGACTGCCATTGGTAGTTTCAAAGGGATAGCATTGGATCTGTATATTGCTTTAGGTAGTAAAAACATTTTAACAATATTAATCCTTCTAATCCACGAGCACAGTATATCCTTATATTTATTTGTATCCTCTTGAGTTTCTTTCCTTAATGTCTTATAGTTTTCAGAGTATAGATCTTTCACCTCTTTGGTTCATTTATTCCTAAGTATTTTATACTTTTTGATGCAAATGTAAATGAAATTGTTTTCTTAATTTCTACTTCTGATCTTTTGTTATTGGTGCAGTAATGGGACAGATTTCTGTATATTGTTTTTCTATCCTACAACTTTACTGAATTAATTTATTAGTTCTAATAGGGTTTTTTTTTTTTTTGGTAGAGTCTTTATTGATTTCTTCATACAGTGTCTTGTCATCTGCAAAGAGACAGTTCTTCCTTTTTGATTTAGAGGACTTTTTTTTTTTGTCCGAATGCGTGGCTAGGACTTCCAAAACTATGTTGACATAAAATGGGGATAGTGGGCATCCATGTCTTTTTCCTGATCTCAAGGAAAATCTTTCAGCTTTTCACCATTGAGTATGATATTAGCTGTGGGTCTGTCATATGTAGCATTTATTATGTTGAGATATGTTCCCTCTATACCCACTTTGTTGAGATTAATTTCCTTTTTTAATAGGAATATAATTATGTTGGCTTAGGCCCTCCCATTTTACTCTAGTTACCTTGTTAAAATCCTTATCTCCAGATACATTAACCTTCTGAGGTATAGGGGTTGGAGGTGGAGGGTTAGGACTTCAACATAAGAATTTGTAGAGACATGATTCAGCTTATAACAACCACCTCCCTCCTACAACCTCCTCATGACCCAGACCATGGCTTCCTTTTCATTGACCTTCTACATCAAATGGCACCTTGAACTTCAGGAAAACTTCTGGAGGTAACTTGATGGGACTTTGAGATGCCCAGTTTTGACAAGCCCGGGAATCCAGGTGAAGGGCATTTACTCAGCACTTCTATCCAATAAAGTTTCAAAAGCCACCAATAATTCTTCTGTTCAAAAGTGTTAGAAAGGGTGAAGAGTTTGAGTCTGGAATGATGAAAGAGTTCTAGAGATAGATGGTAGTAATGATCACACAGCAATGTGAATGTACTTAATACCACTGAACTGTACACTTAAAATGGTTAAGATGGTAAATTTTGCTATCTATATATTATAACAATTAAAAAAAAGTGTTAGAGATAAAGGATGGTTATGACCAGGCCCACTAGTTTAATGCATCAGCAGGAGATGAAACAAAATCTACAGATTTTTGCTGCTGTGAGCTTTGTACTCAACTTGATTGCAATTTACTTTTTAAAACCCTTAACCTATTCTTACAAACCTTTAAATGTCCTGTGTTGTTTATTCTTCAGCTCCCCAAACATTCAACACCAGAAGTAGATTGGGGAGGAGGAAGGAGCGTGGCTTTGGAATCCAACAGTGACTCAAAGCCAGAACTGCTGAAAACCAAATGTATGACCTGGGCCAAGTTACTTTGCCTTCTCATCTGTAAAACTGAGATAATAATACTTATGTCTAAAGTTCTGTGAATATTAAACAAGGTGATAAGTGTGTTAACAAGCTAACTGTCACTAGATCATAGCACCTTAAAAGCAGAGAATATTAAATAAATAAATGAATTTGCCAATAATCAATTAGTTTAACAGCCTAAATATCACCATCTGAAGTATCACCATTCAAAATTTCAAAATTTATTTGTGAAGAGCTATACATGCAACTTGAAATTCTAATTGGTGAAATTTGCTATTAGCCTGAGAGGAATAAAAAGAATGCTTCTCAGACAAATATTATCACATAATGACCATTACTGTTAATTTGGTGGCCCCCCATGAAGCACACCTCCTAAGATTCACAATCATGTATAATCTCCCACATTGACTTAGGGCTTGGCCATGAGACTAACTTTGGCCAAAGAGCAATTAACAAGTATTCTAAAATTAGAGGCTTGATAAGCACTTTCACATTGGGGCTTGTCTTCTAGGAATGTTCCTTCTTAAATCCCAGTCACCATGCTGTGAGGAGCTCCAAGCAGCCACACAGAGAGGCCCGTGTACGAGAGTACTGAAACCCCAGTTGACCTCCAGGTCGGTAACCAGCACAGACTGCCATCCATGGGAGTGAGGCCCATTTTGAATTTTCCAGCCAAACTACCATCATGTGAAACAGAACACCTCCTGGTCAACTGCAGTGTCATAAGAAATAATAAATTGTTACTTAAATAATAAATTGTTAAGCCAATAGGTTTTGGGAGAGGTTTGTTAAATAACAATGGATAACAAATAATTCCTTTTCACCTTCTCAATCTCATTTTGGTAGTCAAGCATGAATAAGGAAATTTGAGAGAGATAGCATACTTTATGTTTAAAATCTCCAGCTATGGAACCAAACAATTTTTGTGTCGCTATTTACTTAGCCATATAGTCTTGAGGAGATTACTTAATTTCTCTAATCTTATCTGCAAAATGTAACACCTGCTTCAATTGTCTTTAGTGGGCATTCGCAGATGGAATGTATCTAAAATGCTTGGCCTGCCTGAACACACAGTAAGTGCTCAGTAAATGTCAGCTATTGTTACAAAACCAAATATACTGGCTGATACTTTCATTCTGATAACTTTAGAATGGGTTAAAATGAAACAGGAACAATATTTACTCGTTGAGAAACAGACAAGCTTTAGAAGTTCAAAGGCGTTTTATGCCCACAATGTTCCCTCAAGAACAATTGAGGCCTATTAGAGGCCTAAGGGAAATATGGCTGTTCCTGGACGCAAGAGCCTGCCCTATATTCTCAAGCCTCCAAATCTTTTCTGGGTCTTTCACCCAGAAGATTGTATCAGGCAGCTGTGGCCTAAAAGCCAAGAAAGTTACTAAGGTTTTGCCAGATGCATTGCCCTGAGGCTGCCAATTGTCATCTGAAATAAGAGCCAGATGTGAACTCTTCAGAAATGAAAGGAAAAAGGCTCCAACTTACCTCCTTTGTCAAGGAAACAAAGAAAGTCTGCAGGAGTATCATTTTTTCTGTGCCTGTTTTTTCCTTGGAAAGAGCTTACAGATGCTAATAGAGTTATAGCCCAGATTTCTAGTCCCTGAATTTCTTTACATTTCCACATTTCTCACTGAGGCTTTCCCTGCTAATGGTACTCAAGTGATTGTGATGGATTTCTGCAGTTCCTTCACATTCAACTGGCTGCAGACACTTTCTACTATAATTTGCCCTAATACAGATATTAAAAGAAAAAGAAAAAAATCAGTTCTATCCCAAGTCCAACTATCATTTTCCATAAGTCTTCCCTGTCCTAAAGATGCTCACTCTATAGAGCAATGCATCCTCTAAATGGGACACAGAACTATAATTAAGAAAATAACTAATTTCTATAAGGTACACTTGAACCCTGAATAACACAGTGGGGTGAGTTAGGGGCACTGACCCTG
The DNA here is from genome assembly GCA_003508835.1 of Eonycteris spelaea. Taxonomy (NCBI): domain Eukaryota; kingdom Metazoa; phylum Chordata; class Mammalia; order Chiroptera; family Pteropodidae; genus Eonycteris; species Eonycteris spelaea. The sequence continues at coordinate 907,413 of PUFA01000211.1, read as the reverse complement.
CACAGTTAGAAATCACATCTAACTTTAGACTCTCCAAAAGCTTAACTACTATTGCCCTACTGCCTACTGTTGACCAGAAGCCTTACTGATAACATAAACAACTATTTTGCACATATTTTGTATGATATATATATATATGTGTGTGTGTGTATATATATATCATACATATATGTATGTATGTATATATACTATATAGTATTATAATAAAGTATAATAAAGTAAAGGAAAAGAAAATGTTTAAAAATCATAAGAGAAACACTTATAGTATTATACTATATTTATAGATATTGTAAGTTTATGTCATCTGTTTACAAAATGAATCATTTGTCCATCAGTACCTACATCAATATTGTCTTATATGATACAAATCTCTGTAGATGTTATACATATTACAAACACTAGACATAAAAAATGAAAAGATACACATTTTTATAGGTGAAACAACTCACACATTGATAACAAAGAATCAGCAACCTGCTTTCAGGTAGTCTAGCTTATACACTAATGAAGGAATTGTAATAAAATTTTATGGCATATAGGATTATAGTCATAATCATAATATAGTATTGGAAAACATTGTTACTTTAAAAAAAAACCACTCACCTGTGATGACAGGGTGATATACAGTATCTCCAATTACAAGAGAGAGAGGCATTTTGTACAGTAATATAATTCTTTGTAAGTGAAGTTATAAAACAGTAGGAAAATTAACACATTAATTTTATATTAAATATCACTCACCTTATGCCTATATAAGGATAGGCTATACACTTCTATACAAGTCTTGCATAGTGTTCTACACAACGAATCTTCTACTTGATAAATACACAAAGAATCCTTAGGCGATGATGCTGATGCCCCCAAAACATCTAATAATACGGTTCTTGCTGTACACTTATTAGATTTTCACAAGACGACACACATATGCAACAGATAAGTTTATTAACTGTATGGCATAGTGATTATTTTCTATTCATTAACTGGAAGTGGATCATCATAAAGGTCTTTCCTTGTTTTTACACTGATTAGGCTGAGGAAGATGAGGAAGAAGAGGGTTGGCTTTGCTCTCCAAGGGTGGCACAGGCAGAAGGGGTGAAGCAGGTATAAGGTGAGGCAGTAGAGGCAGGCACCCTCAGTGTAACTTTATGAAAACATATCTAATTTCTGTCTGACTTTTTGCTTTTTTATTTACCTAAAAAATGTTTCTGTATAGTACCAATCTTTCTCCCATCATTTGCTGTAGTTTCATTGCCTGTATCATAGAAGGGTCCATGTTGTAAAAGAAGTTAAGTCGGTGTTGAATAATTGAAATGCTTCAGCCGGATTGTCTAATGTCAGTTTCTTTCCTGGCACTGCTTCCTTCACATCTTCTTCCTCATTGTCTGGCACTGATTCGGAAGCGCTCACCTCCATCAAGTCCTGTTCTGTTACTTCCTCTGATGTAGTGTCTATTAGCTCTTGAATTTCTCCAAGATCCACATCTCGAAACCCTTTACCTCCACTTTTATTTTTTGGCATATCCACAATCTCTTTCATGAATTCCTTGATTGGCTCTGTCATAAGTCCTGTGAAGTCATGCACAACACCTAAACAGTTTTCTCCCACAAGAATTTATTGTTTTGGGCTTGATGCTTACATAGATTTTTCTATAACAGTAATGGCATTTTCAATGGTGTAATTCTTCCAGACTTTCATGTTCTTCTCTATTGGGTTTTCTTTTCCACAGCATCAACTTCAGGGACAAAGCATCTATGGAACCAATCCAGAAAAAGTGTTCTTATTGTCCAGGGCTTCTTGTTGTACAACCAAAAGACTAGCAGCTGGTGTTTATCTTTTCCCTCCAATGGTCAGGGGTTAGAAGCTTTATAGATAAGGGCAGTTCTGATCACAAACCCAATTGCATTTGCACAAAACGGTAGACGTAGCCTTTCCCTCCTTCCTGCCTTAAACCCTGGTGCTTGCTTTTCTTCCTTACTAATTAACGTCTTTGTGCCTTTTTTATTATTTTTCTTCCAGAACAGGGCATTTTGTCTGCATTAAAAATCTATTCAGGCAGATATCCTTTCTGCTCAATGATTTTCTTAATGGCATCTAGGAAGTTATCTGCTGCCTCTCGGTTGGCAGAAGCTGCTTTTCTTGTTATCTTCACATTTTTTAAGCCAAACCTCCTACTAAAATTATCAAGCCATCCTTTGCTGACATTAAATTCTTCACCTCCCTTTTCTTTGTCATATAATGACTGCACTTTTTCTTGAATCATATTAGAACCTATAGCTATGCCTTTCTTATAGCAATTCTTCACCGACATAAAAGCTGCATTTTAAAAATGAAATTAAAAAGATATTTTCACAAAAATGCAAGTTTTCACACTTGCTTGGTATAGCTATTTTTTTTTTTTTTTTACAGAAATACTGGGCAGCCATAGCTGCAGGCCTCAATCTACAGTACATACCAAGCAATTCTACTTTCTCTTGTAATGTCCTGACTTTTCGCTGCTTCTTGGGAGCACTTTCAGCATCACTAGTGGCACTTCATAGGGGTCGTATGGTGCTATTCAAGGTTTATGATTGCACTGAACACAGTAAAAAAAAAATGTGCGAATCATGAGAGATCACTTTCTACTATGATATGCAATTTCTTGGATAGACCAACTGCTCATGCAGAGATGATTATCATTACACAGCTTCTTAAGCAGATACTCACAACACCTGAGCTCACCAAATACCAACAGGATGTGGCTATGAAATTATTAAAGTAGTACAGTATGTACCACAGTTAATTTTATACAGTTATGATTTAATACTGCATCTTTACTTTTGTTTACTTTTTTTTATTGCAAATGGCAAGTAGTCTATGGTTGTGTGTATAAGTTTTGATAAATTTCAACTTTTTTAACAGATTTGCAAATGATAAAAAGCCTAGTACCTACATCTATTTTATGCATTAATGACATGCCTAAGTTTTTCTTCTTAAATTTTTTGGTATTTCTAGGCTATGCAGTTTGACTCCAAGTTTCTGCAAATTGTCACAAATTTCAAAAAATTTTTCCAACATATTTATTGAAAAAAATCTGCATATAAATGGACCTGTGCAGTTCAAATACATGTTGTCCAAGAGTTAACTGTATTCTCCTAAGAAAAGTTTTCCATTTGTCATGAAAACAAAATGGTTTTGATCACACTCTAGCCAAAGAGTTTTATAGTTATAACACTCTATTGAGCAACAGCTTCCCAAACCGGTACTTAGGGCTCAGGGGATGAGGGGGTGGGGCTGAGTGGTAGCAGCTCCAAGACCAGAAAGTTCCCAAGTGGCTTTCTCCCCAGGGGAAGGGTGACCTGAGACTCCACCCCTTCTAGAATGCTCATGCAGCTCCTTTGGCTGTAATAGTCTACTGTGTGGCTTGAGCCAAAAGCTAATGAACTTAAGGTAGAGACAGCAGTCCTTTTGAAATGTCTTTTCCTCAAAAGGAGAATTTGTCATCAATTTGTCCTGTTCTCACAGCTCCCACAAATCACTATTGAGTGTAAACCAGCTGCTCAATAAACGTTACAACAAAGTAACTCATGAAAGAGTGTGATGGTTCATTTTATGTGCCAACATGACTTGATCATGGAGTATCCAGATCTTTGGCTAAACATTAGTTCTCGGTCTACCTAGGAGGAGGTTTCTGGATAGGATTAGCATTTGAATGGGTGGACTCAGTAAAGCAGGTTGCCTTCCTCAGTATGGGCGAGACTCATCCAACCCACTGAGGGCATGCATAGAACAAAAATGCTGAGAAGAGGAGAATTTGCATTCTCTCTGCCTGACTGTTGAGCGAGGACATTGGACTCCTGCCCTAGGACTAGGACTGGCTTACACCACTGACTCTCCTAGTCCTCAGATCTTCAGACTTAGACTGAGCTTCACCACCAGCTCTCCTGCATTTCCAGCTTACAGATGGCAGATGTTGAGGACTTCTCAGCCTCCCTAATTGTGTGAGCCAATCCACTCTAATAGTTATAATATATAATAAATACATATTTACACAGTGTAATATATATTTTATATAAATATAATATATAAGTGTATTCATGTGTATTATGCACATATATTATAGTTGACCCTTGAATAACATGGCATTGAACTGCAAAAGTTCACTGTTACACAGATTTTTTTCAATTGACCTGCACAGTTCAATTGATCTGTGCAGTTCAAACCCAAGTTGTTCAAGGGTCAACTCCAGGTTGGGAATCTTGGGAATCCTTGTATTCAGAGGGTCAACTATAGTTATAAGCGGATTTTCAACTGCTCATGAGGTCAGTGCCCCTAACTTCTGAGTTGTTCAAGGGCCAAATATACATATATATCTCCTATTGGTTCTTTCAGCAGAATTCAAGGAGCTTTGTGGTGAAAATGGAACATGGGTTTAGAAGCAACGCACCAGAGGGAGGGGAAAAATCCGACTTCAGGCAATAGGAAAACAAACAAAAAATCTCTTCAATTATAAGAGATGAAAAGAATCATCTTTGACATCTGGTCATTTCCTCAGAAATGGGTGGGTCACACTTAGCTTCCTGCTAAATAATTTAATTTGATCTATTTAAGATAAATGCAGCAGTAAATTAGCACCCAAATCTGGATTTTTCCCCAATCTGGATTCTGAAAAATATGATTTGTGGTGGTCCCTCTGGTCCCTAAGTCCCAGAAAATTACGCACAAAAAAAATTTGACCACAATATTAGCTCCTTAAAAAGGATGCTTCTGGCATAGCTTTTTTGGTCCATTGCTGTGTTAGTTTGCCCCACTCCAAATTTAAGAAAACTGTGCTGATAATGTCTTTTTTTTTTCTCTCTCCTGTTTTCTGGAAACCTCTTGATACATTCCTGAATATCTACGTCTATTTTCCTATTCATATAAATTCTTCAATGTAGTCTTTCAAAACCCCTTTTTATATCAGATTTTTATGTGAAAAATAATTAAACATGGTATTAACTGGAAGATAGTTTTAAAAAACTAGTCAGCTCTAGATTATCCTAAAGAATTAATGACAATAAATATTGTTTCCAATTTCAACTGGCAGCTCCTAAATTAAGGTCCTTTTACAACACGTCCTCTTAATTGGTTGTATGTTCAGTATGTTCCTCTTGCAGATTATAATCTTATAATCTGAATTACTGAAAGAAAAGCAACACCTCCCGACTTCCTGTTGGAGCTGGTGGTCTACATCATGTTAAGGCAGAATGAAAAAGCTGGATGCTTTTGATCATATACTGTCAAGTTCTAAAACAGCCCTGGAAGGCATTCTAGGTCTTTTGGGAATATAATATCTTAACGATATTGAGTCTTCTGACAAGGTATATATTCCCATTTATTTACGTCTTCATCATAGCAATATTTATAGTTTTCAATGTGAATGAAGGTCTTTCACATTTTTTTTGTCAGCTATATTTCTAAGTACTTTGTTTTTTATGGTATTGTAAATGTTGATTTTTAATTTCGATTTCTAATTGTTCTTGCTAGCATATAGAAATGCAATTAATTTTTGTACATTGCTTTGCATCCTGTAACATTGATAAACTCACTTATTTGTTCTAATACCTTGTTCGCAGATTCCATTGAATTTCCTACATAGACAATCATGTCATCTGTGAAAAAAGACAATTTTATTGTCTTTCCAATATAGATATCCTTTATTTTGGTTTCTTGCCTAATTGCAGTCTAGAATCTCCAGTACAATATTTAATAGAAACATCCCTGCTTTGTTCCTGATGTAAGGGGGAAAGTATTCAGTCTTTCACAATTAGGTATGATGCTCATACTAGGGTTTTTATAGATGACTTTTATCTGATTGGGTGTTTCCTTTATTCCTAGTTTGCCTGAGTTTTTATCAGAAATAGATGGTGGATTTTGTCAAATGTTGTTTCTGTATTGATTGAAGTGATTATGCAAATGTTAAATCAACCTTGTATTCCTAGGATAAAAACTATGACATATTACCTTTTTATTATATCATAGGATTCCATTTATTAAATTTTGCTTAGGATTTTTGAACCTATGTTCACAAGGAATATTGTTTTGTAGTTTCCTTTTGCATTTTGTCTGGCTAGGGTACCAAGGTAATTTTGACACCAGGGTAATGTTGACCACATAGCATGAATTGAAAAGTATTCCCTCCTCTTTGAGTTTTTGGAAAAGTTTGTGTAGAATTAATATTATTTCTCAAATTTTGGGTAAAACTCGCCACTGAAGCCACCTGGACCTGGATTTTCATTATAGGATGGTTTTATCTATTTCTTCTTGAGTTCAAGTATTGCTTTAAAGGTAACTCACAAACTATGGGCTTTTTAAATTCATTTCAAATTACTTTACTTTAAATATAGTTGGTATAATTAGTTTCAGGTGCACAACATAATGGGTCGACATTTTTATACCTTCCAATGTGAACACCCCACTAGTTCTAGTAATCATCTTTTATTGTGCAAACTTGTCACAATATTATGGACTATATTCCTTTTTACTTGTTCTCTTATTCCCCCACTCTATCCCCAAAAGGATGGTAACCATCCCTTTGGTTTGTTTCTGATTTTTTGCTTAATTTTTTTTTTTTCAGATTCCACATGTGACACCATGTTTATCTTTGTCCGACTTATTTCACTTAGCCTAATAACCTCTAAGTCCATCCATGTTGTCCCAAATCACAAGATTTCATCCTTTTACGGTTGTGTAATATTTCAGTGTATACATCTTTATCCACTCATCTACCAATAAACACCTAGATTGCTTCCTTATCTTGGTTATTGTTAATAATGCTGCAGTAAACATAGGGGTGGGTATCTTTCTTTGTATAAATACCTGGAAGTGGAATTGCTGGGTTGTCATAACAGATGTATTTTTAGGGTTTTGAGGAATCTCTAACATACTGTTAACAATAATGGCTGCACCGATTTGCAGTTCCAACACGCACAGGGTCCTCTTCTTTTCACATCCTCACCAATGAGTTGTTGATTTTTTGATAACGGCCATCCTGATGGGTATGGTAGCTTATTGTGTGAGGTGGTAGCTTATTGTGGTTTTGGTTTTGATTTGCATTTCCCTGATTAGTCATGATCAAATGACTTTCTAATTTCTCTTTAGATTTGTGTTCTCGTGAACATTTCCAACTCTTTGGAGATTTTCCAGGATCTGTTATTGAGTTCTAATTCCATTGTGACCAAAAACATATTTTGCATAATCAATTTTGAATTTGAGTTTTTAATGTGTCATCATGTGGTCTACCTTTATAAATGTTCTACATGCACTTGAGAAAATTTGTATTCTGCTGTGGTAAGGTGGAATATTCTATAAACATCAGTCGGTTAAATTAGTATTTAAGTACACTATATCTTCAAGTTTATTATATTTTTTGCTCATTTTCTGCAACTTGTTCTATCAATTATCTCTAATTGTGTATTTGCCTATTTCTCCTTGCAGTTCTATTAGTTTTTTGCTCTGTTTTAAAGCTTTGTTATTAGGAGCAAAATCATTTACAATTATGTCACTTACATTGATTGACCATATTACCAGTATGAAATAACCTTCTTTACTCTCTTATTCTTTGCTTTGAAATCTATTTTGATACTTAGATAGCCACTCCAGCTTTCTTTTGACAAGTGTTAGCATGATACATGCTTTTGTCTTTACATTTCTTGGAAGGCAGAATATAGCTAGGTCTTTTTTTTTTTTCATCCAATCTGACAACCTCTGCCTTTTAATTGGGGAGTTTAGACTATTTCTATTTAACATGATGATTGATATGGCTAGTTTTGAGTCTATCGTTTTACTTTTTGTTTTCTATTTATCCCACCTGTTTCCTATTTTACCTGTTTTCAGTCATTTTTCTGGATTAATATTTTTTATGATTCCATTTTATATTAAATAGCTACGATTTGGTTTGTTAATTTAGTGGTTGCTTTAGGATTTATAATAAACATTTTAAATTTATAACAATCTATGTTTAAATGATAGTGTATCATTTCATGTATAATACAAGAAACAGTATGCTTATAGTATACTTTTCCTTTCTGACCTTTAAGCTACTATTGTCATCCATTTTACTTTCACATATATTATAAAGCTTAAATAATGACCTTTTAAACAGGTTTGAATAATAAATACAAATTTACCCATATTGCTACATTTCCAGTGCTTTTCATCCCTTTGTGCAGATCCAGATTTCCATCTAGTATCACTTTCCTTCTGCCTGAAAAACATCCTTTAACTTTTCTTGTAATGCATGGTCTCCTGGTGATAAAGTCTTTCAGCTTTTGCAAGTCTGAAATTGTCTTTATTTCCTCATATCTATTATTTTCTTTTCAGTGGTGTTTAGTCTACCATTAAGCCCATCCATTAAACTTTCAATTACAATAATTTTCATTCCCAGATTTTCATTTGATACTTTTCCCAATATGCCTGGTTTTTAATCATGCTCTTTAATCCTTTTTTAAAACATAAAACACACTTCATATTGTTTGAAAACTTTAATATCTTAAGTTTTTGTAGGCCTGCTTCCTCTTTCCATCATTTCTGCTTGCCTATTTTACCTGTGACTGTTAACTTATATTCCTTGACACTATCTCTGAGTTCCTCTGGAAACAAACTAGTTTGCTCCTGCAAGTCATCTGGAAGACACAAAAAACCTGCCATCACTTTAAATTTCCAGCTTGAAGTGCAGACCAAACTCTGGGCCCAAGAGAAGATTCACGTTAAGTTCACTGACGCCACCTCCAAGCTTGGCCACGGCTGCTTACAGACCGTGGAGGAGAAGAAAGTCTTCATGAACCACTTAAGACCATACAACAAAGTAAAGAGCTTAATGTTAGGAACAGATTGTACAGCTGGTGGGATTTCTATAGATTATTTTCCAGTGGAAAAAGAAACAAATAAAAATCAGTAAACTTTCAGCTTGAGACCTTTGTAGACTACCTAGGTTATATGAACAGCTCAAGGGTTGCTTGATGTTATATATATTCTCTCAGGGAAGATGCTTTCTCTTAGGGCAGGTGATCATCCTTGCTGTCCTGGGGAAGAAGGGAGGTAAGGGGGAGGCATACAGCTTTATTCATGGTTCACCCTTACTTTTTGGGGTCTCAAATTTATAGAGTCCCCTATTAGCCCATCCACCTTGGGGAGGGGCCATCAACTCTGTCTACTATTCAAATGCCCTTGCCCTTACCCCGGGCTATGATAAGCAAAGTTCAATTTGATATTTAGTAAATATCCTAAGGATAAAGAATTTGGGTTTCTATTTCCATTAAATTTTTTCTATTTATTTAGTCTTTGAGATTCTTTATTTGCAGCTCATTGGTACATTTAAATATGGTTTTTGATATGTATTCCAGAAGCTTTAGTTATTTTAAGTTGGTCCTTATCAGCTATAGAGCTGGAAAAAAAATTCTTTCAACTTGTTCTTTAACAGTATACAGTATCCTGATCCAGAGGCAGGAGAGCGAGCACACACACTTGGGAATGTGGCCTGAGATCAAGCAGTATGAACTCAGCAGCGCATTTATACTCTGTGCCTATTTCCTCACGAGACTAATGTGAGAACTAAATGAGGTAATGAATGAACAACACTTAAAGCAGGTGGTAAGTATGATGGGAGGATATCTTTTTACTATTACGTGAAAAAGTTGTAATCATGTGCCTTAGTTAACAGCACACATCTTACCCAATGGTCCCATACAGTATAGAGTTACTACACTCTACCATGGAGTAACCCATACCCCTGTGTTTATACTGATAGGGAGAAATCAATTATGAGCTATTCACTGGATGACAAGCCAGCTACAGTACAGGCCCACGTCCAGAGCAGAATACTAATGGATGCTTATCTAAGATATGTCATCATCATATAAGCCTGAATGAACACAGTTCTTTTACCATTAAGAAATCTGAAAATCAGCATAAACAAACATGACTAGAAATCTTTTGTTTTTATGGTGGACAGTCATCATTTGCCCCAACAGCCATCTGAAGCCAATAATCTTGATTATTAAAAATCACGAAGTTGTATAAATGTTCTCCTCCTTTTCGAAAACCATGTTCATTTTCTCTCCATGAAACAGGACTGTCAGCAAAGCCTTGAACCGACAACGTAACCCAAGGAGCTAACTTTGGTTCATCGAAGTAGTGACTGAAAAAGAAAGATCATTCTTAACAAACAGAGAAAGTTAGGAATGTTCAGATTTTTTTCTTATTTAGGATAAGTAATCTTTCTGATGTTCCAATGAAGCTTAGATCTTAGTTTTTATTTATAAAAAATAAGAGACGCAAATTAAATTCCTGATGCTATATTGTGAATTCAACGAAGGTTAACCAATATCTAACACACAAAACAAACTTCAGCTTTTCCTATCCTCTTTGCAGATCATGTAAGATTCAAAGAACAAAAAAACCTCCACAAAGTGTATGAGCAGTTTCCCTCCCTTTAACAGCGCTGTTTTCAGAATCTCTATAACTGAAATGCAACAAAATAATTTATCAGATTTTTAAAAATTCAACTTTCTTGAAGAAAATCAAAGTATAAACTAATGAATATGAAAAAGAATGCTAGGTTTAAAAAGGAACAACCTTAAGATTCTCAATCTTAGACATTTTCAAAGTGAAGACTGAGAAGATATTATGCTTATTTTGTAGCCTTTCAATAAGATCTGTGTCTCCTGACATTAGATACAATTTAGTATTTTATTTTATAATACCTCCCAAAATGAAAAACTAATATTACTTTAGACAATCCTTGGCATATTACTGATACCCAGTGATTCACAGGATGTTAGAGCTCGAACAGATTTTAGATATGATTTGGATTCATCAACTTTTCTGCACCCCATTTTAAAATGAAACATTTTGCAAAACTCTAATATTTAAAACAGATCATCATGTTCTTCATAGGGTATCACTATTTTCTAAGTGACATAACTTCAACCATGCCAAAATGGTTTGGTGCAGAACAAGAAAAATGACCAGTTTACTTTTGAGAAGCAGTTAAGCTCTGCTCTTCATCTTTTCATAAGGATAAGAACATGGCAATAGAATTTTCCTATCATCAAAAACAATTGTTGTTTAAGATGATAATGTTACTATACTGTGAGTCCAAGCAAAGGAAAAAAAAGGGGAAACGAGAGAGGACTCTGAAATTTGGAACAGTAGTACTGCCCCTAAAGTGTCACGCCAGCACAGACAAGCAAGATACAAAGGCAAAAGGTGCTCTTACCACAGCTGTTCCAACAGGAGACATATCTTCTCTGGAAGTATGAAACCAATGATTGTACACAAATAAGCTTTTGCCACCACTGTGCTTGGCTGAGGACAGCAATAGGTTGATAGGAAATTATTAGGCTCATTATTTCTGTCACACATACAAAAAAGAGAAAGCACAGTTATATCCACCATATGATCACTTTCAAAATATTAAGCCCCTGTTAAAAACAAGAGCCAGCCAGAGTCTCACAAGCCCCAGGAGCTTTCATACGCACAGTTCAGCATTACTGAAGACGGCGCCCAGCCAATCAAGGAGCTCCCCAGCACTGCAGGACACCTCTGGCTTTCCCCTGAGCTCACTGCTCTGCAGTACTGGGCACTGCAGATCTGTCATCGTGCTCACTGCTATTTTTGGCTGATGCTCCTGAATTCGGTAATTGGAAAAGTATGACATCATCGTTGATTCTTCAACACCTTTAAAACAAACATATAAGGCCATTTGCATATTGTAAACAATTTTCATGAATCCCTAAAACTACCCCATCCTATCTGAGAGTTAAGGGAATCAGGTAGGATTAAGAAAGACTGAAGTAAGGTGTGCAAAGCTATATTCAAATTAAAATAATTTAAGTTGCTTTCAGTTCCTTGTGCCAAAGTTCTGTAAACATTCATCTTTCATGCTTTTCCTGGAAAAGCATAATACTTTCAGATTCAACCCGTATCAGTTTCATTTGCTGTAATAAGAAAATTTCGACTTAATAAAACCAAAGGCTTTACTTATATACAAATAAAATGAATGGTTTCTACAGATAAAGGAACATATTTGCACAATCTCATTAAAGAAACTGAAGAGGAACTGAATGATAAAATTTCATTTAAGCCTGTCTTTGAAATACCAGTAACCCAGTGTATGTTCAAGGATTTCCCAACAGCCTTGGAAAACAGAAATCGTGGCCCTCACTGGAGCAAAAGGTAGGCTTGCTCACTGTCCAGTCTAATGGAAATGTCTCCTTTCCTTCCTCCAGGGCAAAGGTCAGTCGGTTTACTACCTAGTATAAAAGATTTGAGTTCAAGTTCCCAGTTCCCTTCCTGTAACATAAATCACTGTATGTGCCAGCATCACATGGCCCACTGTGTACCACACTGTAGGAACTTGGACTTGGTGAACTGGTACACATACTAATACTCTAGCCACTGATATTGCTGTAATTAAGTCCTCTGTCTCTGACCCAGGAGTCTCAAATATCTTCTGCCAGAATCCATGAGACTGTGCAGGCTAACTTCTTAGCTTGCAACTGGGATAAAATCTCAGACCTTACAGAGTTCCTGACAAGCCCTCAAAATAATTAGAAATCTTAGGAACACAAAGCCCTCCAGAACCCAATGCACAGATTGTCCACAATGAGGACTTCATGTGACTGAAATACCAGTCTGTCTCTCTGCCCTTTTGTATCTCTATTGTAAGTCAGAGAAGCACTGAAGTATTACAGACCTAGGACTCATGCAAGCAACGTGGAGCACCTAGTGACCAAAAAACTTCCCATGAAGCGTAGACTGATAAGCATATCTCCAAAATGGACCTATGTGCTTCTCTATTCTCTAAAAGAGAGTACTATGCCATCAGAATTGTAATGATCTGATTCATTATAATCTTGTGATAGGCCAAAAAATGCACCTCTAAAAGAAGCAAGGCATGTGGCAATTTTAAGTAGATTAACAAGTCTGGTGACTGTCAAACTTTGAATTAAATTTTGTGTTCTAATTAGCTAAAACCTGCAACAAATTTAATCCAACATTTAATGGTATGTCTGATTATTACCGTGCAATAATGAATAAGCAGTTTGTGTATATAACTATCACTGGTATTATTTTAAAAACATTATAGCCAAGGGTGTTTGAGATAAGCTGGAAGAAGGAAGGGCAGAAAGAGATAAAGGTTAGCTGCTCTACACTCACTCTTAGGATTTCTGGATCTACATAAAACCCAACAAGATGGAGGCAGATGGCTGCACGCATACATTATCCTGAACTATGGTTCCTGGGGATGTTAGAGGTGCCAAAGCAGCTTTCTTAATAATGTTTACAAGTATATGTACATATAATATCCCTGACAATAGAGATGAATCACCATGCAACTCTCCATTACTCCCCTTCAACAATTAACAATCGAAATCACTATTTCATAATTTAGTCTTTATACCTGTATGATGCCAAGCCAAAAGAAAATCAAATTTCAATGGCTTCTTTTCTTTTGAAGGACCAAGATATTCTTTCATACTTCTTAGACTCCAAGTTAAAGGATAAGTCCATCAAATCAATGGAAACAACTTAAAAAATAAAGAGAAATAAATATTTCATTCATATATAATAAATAGCTTGCACTATGGAAAAAGTGTTATATTTAAAAAATCAGAATTTTTGTAACTTTATGGAGAGTAAAAATTTTGTTCTTCTTGTATTTTTTTGGATTTCCAAATCAAAACTGTCTTTAGGGGTATTTCTAGCATTGAGAGCTAGACAGATGTTTTGTTTTTTTGCTTTCAATTTTATATTATTACTACTTTCAAGTATACAGTACATTGGTTAGACATTTATATATTTCATGAAGCAATCCCCAATTGCCCTCTCCCCTCTGGCTGTACACACGGCCATTACATTAATGCTGACTGCATTCCCTATGCCGTGCTCCCCATCCCTGTTATCATCTATCAATTACTAACTTGTATTTTTTAACCCTTCACCTCCTTTTCCCAGCCCCCTAACCCCTCTCCCCTCTGGCCATAACCAGATTGTTCTCTACATCTGTGAGTCTGTTTTCGATTTGTTTATTCTTTTTGTTCCTTAGATTCCACATATAAGTGAAGCCATATAGTATTTACCTTTCTGACTTATTTCATTCAGCATAATAACCTCTAGGTCTATCCATGTCATTGTGAATAGTAGGATTTCATTTTTTTTTAATGGCTGAGTAATATTCCATTGTATATATCAACCATAACTTCTTTATCTAATCATCTGTTGATGGATGGGCATTTAGGTTGCTTCCACATCTTGGCTATTGTAAATTGTGTTGCCAGAACATAGGTATATGCCAGATCTTTACAAATTATTGTTTTGGTTTTCTTTGAATAAATACCCAGAAGTGCAATTGCTGGGTCAAAAGGCAGACCCATTTTTAGTTTTTTGAGGAATCTCCAGACATTGTCCATAGTGGCTATACCAATCTGTAATCCCACTAACAGTGTATAAGGGTTCCCTTTTCTCGACATCCTCACCAACACTGTCCTTTCTTTGATTTACTGATGATAGCCATTCTGACAAGTATGAAGCGATATCTCATTGTGGTTTTAATTTGCATTTCTCTGATGATTAGTAATCTTGAGCATCTTTTCATATGTCTATGGCCATCTGTATTTCCTCTTTGGAGAAATGTCTATTCAAGTCTTCTGCCTATTTTTTAATTGGACTGTTTCTTTTTTGTTGAGTTATATGAATTCTTTATATATTTTTGATATTAACCCCTTTTCAGATATATCATAAGTGAATATCTTCTCCATTTAGTCAGTTGTCTTTTTGTTTTCTTGATATGCAAAAACTTTTAGTTTGATGTAATTCCATTTGTTTATTTTTTCATTTCCCTTGGCCAAGGAGATATTAATGACAAATGTTTTAAATTCATATATTCCTAGGTCAAAGACCAAGGGCACAGATGTCAACTGTAATCTACCTATAGATGTGGCAGCCTTAATCATTGATGCCCAAGCCAGATGCTGGCAGCAGAACCACAACTCTTTACTTATAAGTAAATTTCTACTAGTAATCACAAAGACTTATGACAAATCAAAGGAAACTCTTTATTAAGAAAGCTATAGACTGTTATCTAATGAACCATTCCAATTCTATGATCTTTATAAGATGCGGCCTACAGCTAAAGAGAAATAGGTATAACAACAGCATTATCTCATCCTCTCTGCGGTCCAACTGAGAGCCCCTGAATCAGAAGCTTTAAAGACAAGGAAAACCCATACATTTTCTGACCAATGAGAATAGAGGCAACTCAAACAATTAAATTTAAATTGCTACCTTGTTAGAAACTGATGGAGCAGGCATAATACTTACTAAATTTCATTATTTTTCTGCCAGAATACTGAGATGGATGACCTTGAAGTCCAGTTTCTTCATAAGATGTCTTTATCCAGTGATAAAATTAATTTCCCTAGAAAATTGAATAATCCCCATAAAAGAGATGTCAAAAATGACTTATATTTCTCTGATTAAAAGAAAGCAAGGCAAATTGAGCAGTTAGATATACAGTGCAATAAACATACAAAGATCTTTAATATATACTAAGATCATTATTTATACATAATATGTCTTATTTTATAATACAAGGGTATTGTTTGTACATTATACATACAAAGCTATTTATAACAGTGAAGCTAGAAATTTATGTGTCTACTGAAGAAGAAAATAAATAAGTCATTGTTACACTTCTTTGGAATACCTTCAAGACATTAACAACAGTACGTTAGAACTACATGCACTGATATGGAAAGATGTCTATGATTATATAGCTTGGAAAAAAGCAAATTGAGAACAATACAATATGATGTTAATTATGAAGAGCACTTTTATGTGTGTTTATAAATTCACATAAAGTGTCTAGAAGAATGGACACCAACCTGTTGAAAATAGTTTCCTCTAAGGGGAGTGAGCTGGAGAAATAAGGGTAAAAGGGGTACCTTTACTTTATAAACATCTGTATGATTTGACATTTTTACAGTATATATTTCTTTTATAACTAAAGAAGTAAAAATTGATAGTTGTTACCATTTGGCAGCAAAATATATCTTCATCAATATTTGTATTGTAAGTTAGTGCATAGCATGAACCTGTAAGAAAGCCCAGAGGAGAAATTAAGACTTGAAAAAGAAAATCACACCTGCAAAAAAAGTTAGTGGATTATTTTTACATGATAATAAATATTCCAGATCATTGCTCCAGCTCACTCAATAAACCTAACACCTGCCAATGCTTGCCTGAAGGACATAAAAGGTCAAGCACAGTTAGTCCAATCCCCTGCTGAAGACCTCTTTGTGCAAGTTGACTAAAATTAAGCAGAAAATGGACTCAGGATGTAGCATGTGCCTTTGGGGATGCTGGCAGAGAGGCACAAAGTAGAATACTAGGTAAATGTACACACCTGTGAGGTAGAATTCCAGGTTAAGATTCAAAATGTGCCAGGAACTTGTATAAAGTTAGGAAAGCTACTCAATCTCTCCCAGGCTCAATTTCCTCACCTGTAAAATGGGGATCACAGAGTTGTTGCAAGGGTTGAAACTGGGTCAAGTATGTAAAAGTGCCCACTATAGCCAGTGTCTACACTATTTACAAAGTATTATCAAACTTCAAAACAGATGAAAGGAATAATGTTGATGAGACCAAAGACAAGACATCCAGCTTCATAAGCAGCTCCAGCAACATCAGAATGAGAGGAGCTACAAGTAGGATTCTTTACAGCTCCACTAGAAAGGACTAACATGGATTCTACAGCAGGATAAGTAAGTGGCTTACTTACTTATAAGTATAGTTACTTATGTAGTGAGGGTGGGATCCCTAAAGACTTTCTGAAATACAGTTTCAAACAAGTGGCTCCTAGGATACAATTGGAATAAATCAATCCACCCAGCAGATATGAATGGGAATGGGGTGAACTAAAGAGGGTGAAAGTCACAAAATCTAAGCAGAAGATAACAACAGTAAGTACCTGGCTCTGTGAATAGCTGCTGTGATTGCCTCAGGAAACTAACCTTTTGAGACAGCTGTTGTGAGAACTAAAGGGAACAGTGTTCTCTGCAGCCACACACCCAACAGCAGTGTATCTGAATACACAGATGAAGACTTTCCTCTTCATTAACTTTTGTTTTAAGATGAGGGATACACTCATGTTACAACATCCCCATGCAACACTTGTAGACAAGTGTCATCAGAAATCATCACCTAGTGAGAAAGAGTGGGGTGAGAATACCGAGGAATGAGAGAGATACAAGAACTTAACCACATGGACTATCTCCATAGGCCCTATTTCAAGCAAGAAAAGCACCACACTTCTCATATGGCCATGTTTATGGACACTACATAGTTTTTCTTACCTTTCTTTACAAAGGTATTGATGAATTCATGTGTAATTAACTCATGAAGAGGTAAATTCTTCACAAAGTAATAGGGTCCAGTTTCCATAACCAGGTTTTTCAGTTCTTTTGATATTATCCCACATTCAGGAATCAGAAATGAAACCTATTGGAATGAGTAATATAAATAAGTCTTATTTTCATGTTGATCAACACCCAGGTTTTGGGGGATGATGTAACATCATGAAAGCTATTTCTCCACAGATTCATACAAAACTCTTACAAATTAATTTACTAATCTAAGAAAGAGAAATCTGACAATTCAAGATTTTCACTTCTGTATTCAAACATACCTCAGGAAAGAGAATGAGCAAACAACTTTAAAGGAAAGGTCTTGCTAATATTTTACTTTTATAAATAAGCAATGTGTTTTATGTCCTGTTCATTATTCTAATTTTTAGTAAAATATAGGACAATTGAATCCCTAGATTTGTTTATCCTTGTACTAGCCTTGAATCAAAGGAACTGTTGGGAATAAGGAATTTATCCATTCAGAACCAATTTTTAAGAGGTTAGACGGAAGCAGAAGTGCTCCTGGATGTTTCTATTTTATAGAGAAGAATTCTACAGATCAGTCCTAGTGCGTTTAGGTATACATCCCTGACTACTGTCTGTATGAGCTTTCTATCCAAAGCACATATGTTAAACCTAACGAGTTAAACCCAAAGCACCACACAGTGAAAATCGCTCTCCCAAAACTTGAACACACCAGTATGTTCCTGAAGAATCAGAGTCACCACTCTTGTCTCTGAGAAACTGGCCACTCAGGCCTGAGTGGAAATTAGGCTGATCAATTTAAAGTGCTAAACGCTGAAACCATTATCATCTGAAGGCTAATTTTTTTGGAAGCCTGGCTACTGAAATGGGTTGGTTATTCTCCCCTACATTCAGCAGATCCTGGATAAACTAATAATTAACCTCACTGAGGCCTCGACTTCCACATTCGCGAAAAAACACCCCATAAGAGTGACATTTTCACGAAGCAACAGCCAATATTACCACCCCATAAAAGCTCTGAAGCTGTGCTTGCTAGCTCCGCCCCCACTGCGAACTTCCAAAAGCTGCCGAAATAGCGCACTCTGCCTTGAGGACACAGAGGGCATCAGCCAGGCAAAGTGGAAAGTTATTCAGATATCAAACCAGTTTCCATAAACGGTTTAGAAAAGCGAGTAGTTTCCTGCGCCTGGACTCGATAGATGCTCTGAAAAGATCCACGGGCACGCGGGCGGGAGAAAGAATTAAAGTGGTGGGGAGGAGGAGAGTCTGGCTTCGATTCGGGGGAAAAGGGAGTTGTACGCGGCCGGCCAGCGGCTGCACTTCGCAGCTGTCCTGATTCTGTCTCTCACATCCCTCCCGGGGATGCACTGCACCTGGATCGGGAAGAGGAGCAGCGTGCTGGCGGCGCTTCAGATCCCGCCAGCCGCACACTGCCTGCCCCTTCCACAGGACCAGATACCGCCCCGCGCCCGGCGCACCCTGGGAGTTGTAGTCCTGCGGTGCCCCAAGGAACCAGCTCGAGCGGTTAAAGACTACAGCTCCCGGCACACCCGGCGAGGACCCCAGCACCTCCAGTGCCGAAGGCGGGCCCGTCTCGCCAAGCAGTGTGGATCTCCCTAAGCCTCTCGGCCCGGGGCTCAGAGCGGTGGACTCACTCTGTAGTTGTGATAGTGCGTCTCCACAAGATGCCGGTGGCGCGACTTGTCGTGGCGGAAGTTGGATTTCTCGCAGACCAGCAGGTGCCGGGGTACCTCTCGCAGCCTTCGCAGGGTGGCCATGCTCTCCCTGACGCAGACCCTCCGATAGCTTGACGCCTCCGGCTCCTTCTCGCCGCCGCCCCTTGAGCATGCGCAGTGCAGCCAGGCCGCTATCCGTAGGCCGGCCCCAGGTGGGGGTGGGGCTAGCAGTGCGGGTGGACCAAGGCTGCTTTGGAAGTAGAACAGAAACTCATTGACAAGTACCTGGCTCTTTAAATTCGCTGCTAAAATGAAAATACCTGGTACCTGAGAATCCGAAACTTCTTTCAAAGTCACCTGTCTCGCCAGGCTCTCCGACCCTCCTAACTGTGTCTTGCCATAAATCCTTCCTCTGAGAGCATCCCGCCCCGCCTTGGTCCTCTCCAAACTGTTAAGGAAGTTGTTTAGGAAGATTATACACAGTTTCTGTTGTTGTCCGCCCACAATAAGACGCTTTTGGAACCACTTTTGAGATCCCTTTTAAAATATCCTTCCGGAACCTCAATAATTTGTTGCTGTTGGGGGTTACAGTAACAATTCATTTTTCCATTGAATTTTCTGATCAACTCCAAGTACCATGTTACTACATGCTTCTCAAACTGGAGCATGCACAGCCTCAATTCTGTACAGAGAGGACGCCTAACAGCAGAATATCTGTGATACAACTTTCTTGAGCCTTATTTACTATAAGAGTAGGAAGAACTGAAGTTAAGTAATTTATAAGGTCAGTATTAAAAATTTTAAACAAAGACAAAGCTGGAAAGTCACCTACCAGTTAATGTCAGTAACCTGTGCCTGAAATGTCAGACTCTGAGAAAACTCTAAGGAAAACCTACTTCTCGTTATTTTAAATTGGCAAAAATATAAGGAATAGCAAGTCAATTGAAAAACTGTACCAATTTCCTAAATCACAATATGGCTCCTAGACGTAAGTTAAAATATATTCAGATGTAAAATGCTTAAAACATTGCTTCTTAGTCACCTCACAAATTAGTAGCAGTGGCCTCTCAAAACAGCGACATCAGATATATTCACCTCCTTTGTTGATACTCCAAAGCTTTGCAAAGTAACTAGAGTGATTCAGTTGTATTTGGAAGCAAGATAAAGCTTTTCTAGCAAGCCACTTAGTTTAAAATATTTTATTAAGTTTCAAAGACTCTATAAATTTTATATACATAAACAGCTGTAACATGTATTGAGAGATAAATACCTGCTATGCATGCAGTTTGGGTATTCAAATATCAGAGGTGTCTTTCTAGGGAAACATTTGAGGATTTGTTCTGTAAGGTGTGCTTGTTATTATGAAATAGAAGGCAAAAATCCCATTTATCTTACAGATTATAGCTGTAGCTTCAAGTAAATTTGAGGCTGAGGAGTCCTTTCAGCCTACTTTCCTAGAGTTCTATGTAATGCTCCCTTGTCGATAGAATCTCTTTCCCCCTCCATACTGTGGTTATTTGTCAGCATACAAACATGCCCTAACGTTCATTTTAAACAAGAAGGCCACCTTAAATTCCAAGTACCTCTGCATTCACCATTCTGTTTCTCTGCACCATTAGAACCACCCATCCTCACATTCTCTCCTGAACCCATTCCATTCTAGCTTTCTTCAACACTACTTCACAAATTCAAGGCCAAATTTCTGTTCTAATCTCACTCAGTCTCTTAGTTGCATTTGACATGGATGCTACACTTAGCACTTCTTTCATGTATTAACTATATTTTCTTATTTTTTATGGCCTTGGCATCTGGAGCCTAGCTGACCAGGAAGGAATTCCCCCTTCCAAGGTTAGCTAATTTTTAGAGAAAGCAAATAGTGCCTGAGCATGGCTTTCATTTACAAATAATCAAGAGCCCACACTCTGCCACACCTCTTCTGCGTGCTGTTGTACTACAGGCTAGTATCCTTCTACCCTAATAACCTCCAGGCCAGCTACCAGACTACTGGGGACAGTCACTATACTCCAGAGCCCACTGAAATTATTCAAACTTAGTCTGTTTACACTGCCTTTCCCATTTCTAATCACAGTAAAGGCTCTGGCTAATGCTTTCCACTCACTCCTCTCTGCCTTCTGGCTGACCTAGGTACTTCCCCAAGTGGCTCTGCGTGGCCTGCCATGCCATCTGTTTCTAGGAAACGTAAAAACTTCTTCCTTCATGACAGTTATTTCAATGTCTGCAAGTCTTATCACACCTGATTAAAACAAATCTCTAGGTACATTTCAAAACATTCCTTACCGAAACACTTTGCTCTGGATTTTTTTCTCTCCCTGCTTACTGTATGCTCCTCCTGCTCTTCCTCCTCCACCAGATCTCTAGTGATTTTCAGCCCCCTTCTCTTTCGTGTCTGACCTCTCTTCTCAGAGTGATCCCACACAGTCTCACAGCTTTCAGTATGTTTATCTTCTGAAAACCACCTGGGTTCTCTTTCCTGGGGGATGGGACTCCCAGGGCGAGGGCACCCAGGAGTCATGCTTGACTCCCCACACACATGCGGTCCCTTGTTGGCTCTGCTTGCAACATGCATCCTGGTTGTGGCCCTTTCTCACTCTCTCCAAACTCACAACCAGTTTCAACCATCTTCCTCTCATTCTGGTCTAATGCCAAACATAGCTTCTTTACCATCTCCCTGCTTCCTGTCTTGCCTTCCTATAGTTTACTCTACATTCAGCATCCAGAGTGACCTATTGAAAACATTCTATACCACCCATCCCCCATTTAAACCTCTTACTTGCTTGTCATTGCAGTAGAATAAAAGTTTAGATAACACATGGTCCCTGCCTACCTCTGTGGCCTCATCTACCATAGCCTACCCTTGCTTATTCATACTATCAGTGTCAAATTTTCTGGTTTCTAGAACTGAAAACAACCTGAGCAACCTTAACTAACAAACAGTTATTAAATCATAGAATCTAGAGCATAAGTCATAGAAAGAAAAGAGAATGAAGGGCCAGGGAGATAAAAGGCTAAAGAAGGGGGGGTGGGGAAGCATGAGAAATGAGACAAAACTGATCCATATACCCAAAAGAATAAAGTTAAAAAAAAGAATTACTAAAAAACAGCTGAAATTCTTTAAAAATCCACACACACAAAAATAGTTAATTTAAAAGGACAAAATTTTTACCACATTTTTGGGCTACAATGTAATAAAATTAGAAATAAACAGAAATCAAAGCTGTGCAACTTGAAAATATTAAAGTATTCTTTTAAATAAATTAATGCCTGGGTCAGGGTTCAAATCCAAAACACCATTACAGTGCCTATAAATATATCTAGATATATGCAGTGGTGGTGGAAGGAGAGAGCTCTCCAATTCGGAAGCTTCTGGAGTGACCAGGTGATGTTCATCAGTGCTCAGCATCATCCTGGAGTCATTTAACATCCTCTTATTACAAGTGGGAGCAATAGTGAAGGCAGTGCTAGGAACTGTGACTACCACAGATGCCAGTAATAAATCAGAGGCCTCCCTCCCACTGAGCCTGAACTTGACCTTACAGCTGTTTCCAGGGCAGGGTTCTGGGCAGCCGCCAAAAATGGACCCATGCTGGCATACAAGAGCAAAACCGCCCTCTGATGGCAGGCAGAGTGGAAACTAGATCCAGCAGCTGCATTGAAAAAACTGAATGGGCCCCCAAAAGATATGTGACCCACCCCATGAGAGAACTTGAATCTTAGACATTCTGTTCAGGGTTTACAGTCAGACTACATTTCCTCTTTCCTTGGCTGTCTTCCTTCTGACTAAATGGAAATCTGTGAAGCACACAAACATTAAAAATGACAACTATGTGAAACCAGGCAAAATGGTGTAGATGATAGAGGCTTTGTACATCTCGTGCAACCACATCAAAGTTGTGATGGAAACATGGAGCAAACAGCAAGCAGAGTCACTTGGGGTCTAGATGAACAGACACTCTACAACTAGGGAGAGAAATAAGAAATCGCCCTGCAATGGTAGGAGATAAGTGGGGGTGAAGAGGCGAGGCTGCCCTGTCCTGAGTGGCAGAGTGGGACAGAGGCTGCAGCAGCAGCAGACATTCCTTTTAAAGGGGCCATATCCGCAACAGGACTTTTGGAGTGACAGAATCGCTTGCTCTGAGCACCAGCGCCCAGTTGGCTGCTTGGAGGGGCCCCAGGGATTTATAGAGAAATACTGAGTTGTTGGGGTGGGGGCAGAGGCACGGCTTTCTCCTGGGCAGAAGTGCTGGTTGTATTTATTGTTCCTCTGTTGAGCCCTTTCCCCATTTTCCCCACCTCCCACCCCGCCACCCCATCCAGTGTGCGGACACAGCTCTGCCATAGCTGAGACATCATCAAACTAGATAACGGAGGTGGCTCCGCCCAGAGGATTCTCTGAAACTCCTCCTTCCCCAACTCATGGACCTACCCAAGCCACAACCAGTTGTGTCCTCAGCGTGTCCTGTGCCCCTTGCTGAGCAGTGCCAAGCCCCACACTGGTTTGGTTTCTGGCATGGCCTCTTGAAGCAACTGTAAGTGCAACATCATTAGATTGCTTGCTGAATCTTAACAGGTGGCCCCAGAGGGGCACAGGTTTGGGTTAAATTTGGCCTGCAGCTGAACCCCTTTCAGGACTGTGACACTGAACACCTACTACACAAAGCCACACTAATAAGACCAAGAGACTTAGGAGCTTTGCTTAGTACATAGAAACACACAGAAAGGCAGCCAAAAGGGGGAGACAAAGAAGCAGATTCCATATAAGAATAGAACAGAGATCCAGATATAGTGGAGTCAAGCAATCTAACAAACGCAGAGTTCAAAACATTGGTTATGAGGAGGCTCAGTGAATTTAGAGGAAGTGTATATGAACTCAGTGAGAACTTTGACTTAGAGATTAAAAAAACATAAAAATGGAAATGGAAATTAAAAGGGAACTAATAAGAAGTGAACACTACATTATCTGAGATGAGTATATTAGAAGGAATCAACAGAGTGGATGAAGAAGAGGATTGAATCACCAATATAAAGGATGGGGAAGCCGAGGACACCCAATCAGAATGGCAAGAAAAAATAACTCAAAAATACAATATTAATTTAAGGAGCCTATGGGATAACATCAAATGTAACAACATTTGTATCAAAGGTACCTGAAGGGGAAGAGGGAAAACAAGAAGTTAAAAACCTATTTGCAAAAACAATGGCAGAAAACTTCCCTCACCTGGTGAAGGAAATAGACATATAACCCCAAAAAGCACAGAGTCCCCAAAAAGATAAACCTAAAGACACCCATAGCAAAACACATCATAATTAAAATATCAAAGGTTAAATACAAAGAGAGAATCTTAAAAGCTGCAAGAGAAAACCTACTAGAGAGCTCCCATAAGACTGGTAGCCAGTTTCTCAAAGAAACTTTGCAGGACAGAAGGGCTTGGCACAAAAATATTCAAAGTGATGAAAACCAGGATCTACCACCAAGATTACATTATCCAGCAAAGTTATCATTTAGAATTGAAGGAGAAAGAGCTTCCCAGACCAAAAAAAAAAAAAAGCTAAAGGAATTCATCACCATCAAGCCAGTATTACAGGAAATGTTAGAGAGACTTCTTTAAGAAGAAAAATAATTTAGCAAAAACATGAATAAAGAATGGTAATAACTACATATCTATCAAAAAGTACCTCAAATGGAAATGAATTAAACACTCTGACAAAAAAAATCGGGTGGCTGAATGGATAAGAAAACAAGACTTTTACATATGCTTGCTTACAAGAGACTCATTTCAGTTTAAAAGACACACAATGACTAAAAACGGAATGGAATAAAATATTGCCTTGATGGACCTAGAGGGTATTGCGCTAAATGAAGTAAGTCAGATAGAGAAAGACAAATGCCACATGATTTCACGTACGCGTGGAATCTGAAGAACAAAACAACAACAACAACAATGGAAACAAACTCATAGATACAGAGAATATTTTGAGGGCTACTAGGCAGGACAGGGATTGAGGGGGATGGTGAAAAAGGGCAAAGGGATCAAGAAGCACAATTGGATAGTTACAAAATAGTCATGGAGATATAAAGTGTAGCATAAGGAAAATAGTCAACAATGTAACATGTAAGGGGGAGGAGGGGTGCTAGTGAGATGATCACTTTGTGAGTTATATAGATCTCCAATCTCTAGGTTGTACAACTGAAGCTAATATATTATTGTATGCCAACTATACTTGAAAAAGAAAACTCACTAAATTATACAATGTAAATATGAGCAACTAATTGTCTATTATATTTCAATAAAGCTATAAAAAATGGCAACTATGGAGGCTATGTCATATGTGGAAGTGTACAAATGAAAGAGTATTTAAAAGCAGAACACTACACTTTTCAAAAAATATATATATATATATTTTTAATGGTGACATTGGTTAACAAAATCCAATAAGTTTCGGCTGTCTCATTTTCTTCTAATCAAGCCTGTTTTACCTCAAATAGTAGCATTCAAAGTAAAAACTTTTAAAATCATGCCAGCAAAAAAAAGAAATGAAGTACTGATTTATGTTGTAATATAGATGGACCTTGTTATATGTCAACTATATCATTATAAATTGGGGTAAAAAGCAGAACACGAAGGACTGTATTGGGAAGGACATGCAGATGGCTTTAAAGATAGTGGCAAAATTTTATCAGGCAGGTGACAGGCACAGACTGCTAATTTTATTTTCCTTTGCACTGTGTGTTTATGTATTATTTTGAATGTATAAGATAGTTCATAATAATTTTTAAAAATTTAAACAGCTTTATTGAAATATAATTTATATGCTATAGAATTCACTCATTTAATGTGTGCAATTTAATGATTTTTAGTATATTCACAGATATATGCAACCAATACCACTGTCGATATTAGGACATTTTCATCACCTCAAAAAGAAACATCCATTAGCTGTATCACCCTCCTATCCTCCTCTCCCAGCCCTAAGCAACCATCCGTCTACTTTCCATCTCTACAGATTTGTCTTTGCTGAACAGTTCATATAAATAGATCAAATAATACATAGACTTTTGTAACTGGCTTCTTTCACTTGGCATAAACATTTTCAAGGTCCATCTATATTACAACATAGATCAGTACTTCACTCCTTTTTTTTGCTGGCATAATTTTAAAACTTTTTACTTTGAATGCTAGTACTTAAGGTAAAATAGGCTTGATTAGAAGGAAATGAGACAGCTGAAACTTACTGGATTTTGTTTACCAATGTCACCATAATAAATAAATAAATATATATATATGTGTGTGTGTATATATATATGTGTATATATATACACACACACACACACACATATATATTATTTTTTTTTTTTTTTTAAGGAGGAAATGAGAAAGATTAAGATTTCTCTGGTGATCCTAAATGACATTAAACTACTTTAAGTTATCTAGAGGTGGACAGCACTGGTTCGTATTCCAGAATGTGACTTAATTTTTCAAAACTGGAATACTAAACTATGGGGTGAATTTTTGATTCCGAGTGAATGTTAGTGAGGCAGAGAGTGGTAGAAGAGTTATTTTACAAGGAAAGGAGACAAAAGCTGATGAAAGAAAGAGATACAGCTGCGGGGTGGGTGATGGAAGGAAGGAAGTAGGTCAGAGAGAGAGCTGCTTGGAGTAGAATTAACAGAGCTTTGAACAATGAAACTGAATAGAAGGTGGAAGGGTGGCTTGGGTACAAACGCCGAGGGGGAGAAAGAAGGTGATAAGTTAAGAATATTGGGTGAGATAAATCCCCAGATCTCCAACAGCTGGAGTGGTTGTCCTGGGGCTGTGTGGAGGGGGTACTGTGGTGCAAAGGTTAATTCTTGGGCAAGAGTGGGCGTACAGATGGTGTCAATGTGTGCACAGACATCCATAGTGCTAGGTGTGGGACTTAACTGTATTTGGCCTTCATGCCCATTGGAAGTATTCATTTATTCAAACATCAACCTCTTAATTAAGTGCCTGCTATGTGCCAGACACTGTGCTCAGCACCAGAGAGATTATCTTCCTGCCCCTGCCTTTGAAGAACTTATCATTTATAGAAACAGTACTTGTTATTTTCTTTTTCACATAGAAATGGGTGAATTATAATTATTGTTAATAATTGAAGAAATAAAGCTTTCTACTTTCAGAGTTTTTATGAAAATTAAGTATCTGAATGTAGAACTCTGTATCTTTGCTATCTTTAAAGTTAACAACAATACAGACAAAACAGAAAATGAAAAAACTCTAATTCTTCAATATTAAATGTTTACATTGATATCGATGGGAGTTTTTTCTTCTTTCTTTTCTCATAAAGGGTATCTGTATACTTGTGAACTTTAGATGTTTACAAAAGGTAGGGGCTGTAGAAAAATATGTGACACATGCTTTATCATTTTCTTGCATTTCAAATTAGTGTGAATTATACGGATTTATGGATCTGAAATTTTTAGTGACACATTATTTAACAATTAAAAATGTGGATGTCATCTCCTTTATTTCCTTGAAGTAAGCAGCCATCGAAGCATGTCTGCATGGGCTGGGTTCCTGTCCTGAAAATGTTTAAGAAAAATAAATGAAAAAAAAGAAAATGAAAAAAAAGAATGAAGTTGTCTTGAGTCAACTAACCTTGGCCATCATGCTTGCTTTCACTAAGAGTGTCACTTAGTGTTTCTGTGCAGTATGGCTCCCTTCATAGCATGGCAGCCCTGTCCGCCCTGAATTCAGCATGCAGAGCACGTTGCAACACCACTGATGGCACGAGGGAGTGTCACAGCCTAATACTTGGTGCAGACTAAGCTTATTTAGGTTGTTGGAAGTTATGGCCCTTTTTAGCAATGCACATACCTGTGCAAATTAGGTGCAATGTGACTCGACTAATTCATCATTTTCTTTCCCCAGCTGTGGCCTATAAGTAGTATTTCTGGTAACAGAAACCAAAAATGCTGGTCAGCCCCAGAAAGACAAATCCTTTGGTTTCTGAGAGCTTCAAATTTAATTTTGGCCTTGTTCCTTAATCACATCGGAGGAAGAGAATCTTTGAAAACGACAATATGGGGATCTGCAACTAATCCTCGAGAAGCTCTAAATAGTAAAGGTCTTGAGAATGAGGACAGTGTCTTCACATTGCTGCAACCCTGTGTGAAACAATATTGAATTCTAGCATGATGTTGCAATAGATGTAGTATAATTATTTTAATATTAAAGTTTAAGTTTTTATTGGAGTAAAAAGCTTAATTAAATCCTTTATTTACCAATAGAAATAATAAAATAACAAATTATTCTAAAATTTCAGATTTCATAAACTTCCTGGCCTCTAGCCTTCTGAGGAGGCAGCCTGAGGTTTGAAAAACGGAGAACGTTAAATTAAAAAAACAGATGAAATTGATTATAATAATATAATTTAACCCGATATATAATCAGTTATCGATAAAAAAATTAATAATGAAATATTTCACATTTTTTTGTTGTGCACGTATAAAATTTTGAAATTTACTCTATACTTCTAGTACAGCATAATTCAAACCACACACATTTCAAGTGCTCAGTTCATGTAGGGAGTGGCTGTCCCATCAGAAGTGCAGGGCTAAGGGCTGTGAATCCCCAGACCTCAGGGAAGTGATGTGCTTGAAAACCCCCAGCTCTGCCAGAGGCTAGGGAACACCCGCTCCTACCAACATCTCCCCTCAGACCCAAGATGGTGCCCTGAGAGGGAGCAGAGGGGTGTCAGCAGGAAGTTTCCAAAGGCAGACCATTGCTTCTTGGCATGGGTGTATTCTTCCTTTCCAGAGATCAGACAGCAATGGAAAGAAGATAAGGCCCCAAGAAGAAGGAACCCTGTATATTCAGATCTGTCTACAGCCTTGACCTCCAGAGTTCAGATCTGGAGGAAATGGATTAAAGGCAAACTGACTTTGAGCCCTAGCAGCAGACTTTGGTGTCTGTTTCTTCTTGTGGTGTGGGGTACTGTATGATTTGAAGCACCAATCACATGCATACATGTTTATTCTTCTTAAAGAAGTCCCTCCAACATTTCCCATAACACAGGCTTGGTGGTGATAAATTCCTTCACTTTATTTTTTTCTGGAAAGCTCTTTATCTGTCCTTCAACTCTAAATGATAGCTTTGCTGGGTAAATTATTCTTGGTTGTAGAAGCTGGGTCTTCACCCTGTTGCATATTTTTTCAAGCCCTTCTGTCCTGCATAGTTTCTTTTGAGAAATCAGCTGCCAGTCTTATTGGTGTTCCTTTATAAGTAATTATTTTTTTCTCTTGCTGCTTTTAATATTTTCTCTTTGTATTTAACCTTTGGCATTTTAATTATGATGTGTCTTGGTGTGGGCCTCCTTGGATCCCTGATTTTTGGAATTCGCTGACCTTCCTGAGGTCTTATGTCCCTTTCCTTCACCAGGTTAGGAAAGTTTTCCATCATTATTTCTTCAAACAGCTGTTCAACATCTTGATTTTCTTCAGTTACGCCAATCAGATGGATATTTGGATCCTTAATAGTGTCCCATATGCCCCTTAAATTGTTTTTATAGTTTTGACATCTTATCTCATGCCATTCTGATTGAGTGTCCTTGTCTTTCCTCTAGATAGGGCATTTTATCCTTTTCTTTATTCACTCTGTTTATTCCTTTGTTTATCCCATTTAATATATTTCTCATCTCAGATAATGTGTTCTTCACTTCAGACTGGTTTCCTTTTATAATTTTCATCTCCATTTTTGTTTTTTATCTCTTTGTTGGAGTTTTCTACACTTCCCAAAAGTTCATTGAGCATCTTTATAACTAGTGTTTTGAACTCTGCATCTGTTAGATGACTTGACTCCATTATGTCTGGATATCTGTTCTGTTCTCTCATATGGATTCTGCTTCTTTGTCTTCCCATTTTGGCTGCCTTTCCTTGTCTGTTTCTATGTACTAAGCAAAGCTCCTAAATCTCCCAGACTTATTAGTGTGGATTTGTGAAGTAGGTGTCCAGTGGCACAGTCCTGAGAGGGGTTCAGCTACAGGACAAATTTAGCACAAGCCTCTACCCCTTGGGGCCACCTGTTAAGATTCAGCAAGCACCCCACAGATGCTGTGCTTATAGTTGCCTCAAAAGGCCACATCAGAAACCGAGGCCAGCTGCCTCCAGTGTGAGTCTGACTCTGCTCAGCAAAGAGCAACTGACTTGTCTAGGATATATCTGAATGTGGCTTGGGTGGGGCTGCGAGTTTGGGGAGGTGAGGTTTCAGGGAATCCTCTGGGCAGAGCAACCTCTGTTATCTAGTTTGATGACCTCACAGCTATGGCGGTGCTGTGTCTGCGCACTGGGAAGGGGAAGGGCTCAACAGGGAACAATGGATACTGCCCACACTTTTGTACAGAGTGCATCTCACCTGGGCCCTCACTCCGACAACGTCTACCTGTAAGTCCCTGTGTGCAGCCAAATCGATACTGGTGCTCAGAGCGAGCTGGTCCTTCACCGCAAAAATCCACTCATGGAAGGAGTTTCTTTAGGAGGCGTTTGCCATGGCCGCAGCCTCTGTCTCACTCAGCCACTCAAGACCCGGTTGCTCTGTGTTCTCACTTCCTCCTACCTTCTGCCGCTGCAGGGAGCTTTCTTGGATTGCTCTCTATTTGTATGGCTTGTTCATCAAGATCCCAGGCGATTTTTCCTTGCTGCTCCTTGTTTCTGTTACAACTTTGATTTGGTCACCAGAGGGATGAACAGAGCCTCTATCATCTATGCCATTTTGGTTCAGCCATCCTAACTGTAGAGTTTTGATAAATAAATACAGCCATGCAACCTTTACCCCTTTTAAGAATAGACTATTTCCATCACCTCCAGAAAATTCCCTTGTGTTCCTTCCCAGGCAGTTCTTTCCTCCCCTAAAGGCAACCACTGCTCTTATTTTTCACCATAAGTTCATTTTGCCTGTAATCATAAGACAATATATTATGTCCAGCTTCTCTCACTCCAGCACGTTCAGCATGTTTATGATATTCATCCATGATGTGTGTTTCAATACTCTGTTCCCTTGTATTACTGAGTTATATTCTGTCATATAAATATAATACAATTTATTTGTCCATTTTCCTATTGATAAACATTTGGGTTATTTCCTGGTTTTAGTATACGACTAAAAGGTCTATGAACATTCTTATAAAAATACTTTTTGTATTCTATTTAATTCCTTATTAGCATTTAAGTGACGCTTCTGCATTATTTCAGTAGTTGCTCCAGAGATTACAATATGCATCTTTAACTTATCACAATTGACTTAGTTAATAGTTACTATTTTAATAAATGTAAAATGTAAAACCTTGCTACAGAAAGGTTCCATTTATCTATCTTTTATGCTATTGTGTCTATATATCTTACATCTACACGTTATAAATCCCATAACACAATGTTATAAATTTGTCATAAATATTCATAGGTCTTTTTAAAAATTAAGAGAAAAAGGTTATTAATAAATATTTGGAGGAGATATTTGAAGCCATGGAAATATACTGTTTCTCCTTATGTTTCCCTCACAATTTTTGCATTCATGACTGAATCTTGCCTACAGTAATTATTATTGCGATGTTCTAGTGATGATTTTATTTTTGGGGTAATAGTCCAATGCCATCATTATTTATTTTGTTGCTCACATTGTTTCAGCTTGGGCCTTTGGGAGCACTTTCAAGTTATCTCCTTTTGATATGTCCCATGCTTTTTTTTTTAAGTTCTTTTTACTTTCTGGTACTATAAGATGCTCCAGGTTAATCTTATATTTTTTCCACCTGCATCCCTAGTTACCCATTTCTTTAAGAAACCCTGGCTCCTTTTATTGGAGCATGGTATTTAGTAACCAAGATCTGGACTAGATGTGCTCATTTTTCTTAAGTGTCGCTGCTAGCAGGCCCTCTCAGCAGACATTTGGGAAGTGTACATATGAATATAAACTCAGGTATACACACACCTCTCTCTCTCTCTCTCTCTCTCTCTCTCTCTCTCTCTCTCTCTCTTATCTATTATCTATCTATCTATCTATCTATCTATCTATCTATCTATCTATCTATCATCTATCTACCTATCATCTATTGAGGTATATTAAAATAGACACAGATTCATAATTCAGGGTTCATTCTAGTATTCTTCCTTTGTTTACTTGTAACTTCTTTCACTGACAATGATAAACTGATCTTTAATTGTCTACAATATCTTTGTTAACATGTAGTTTCAGAATTGCTAACCCATACCTTTGTGAAAAGTAAATATACCAGGTAAAATACAGTGTTTGCATGTAGTTCTTTAGTCTTAGAGAATCCAGTCAAAACACTGTTTTCCAAAGTTACTTAGGTCGAGAGCTTTCATCCCCACATTCTTCAAAATGGTTAGCACATACATTTGTAATACAGTTAGATACATTTGTCACCGTCTATATTCCATCTGAGTTCCCCCAACATCCTGGTTGGCTTTTAAATTTTGCAAAGAGTGAAATTACTCCTTGTGGTTTGGACAACTGTGCAGAGTCAGGTCTCCACCTCCATAGTACCACATAGATCTATTTAATAACTCCAAAATTTTCTCATGCTGCCACTTTGTAGTCAACTCCTTCTTCCACCTCATCCCTTGGCAATCACTGATCATTTTTCACCTCTATCATTTTGTCTTTTCTAGAATATCATATAAATAATAACATATAGCCTTTGTGGCTGACTTCCTTCACTTAGAGAAATGTATTTAAGATACATCTGTGTTCTTGTGTAAATCAATAGTTTGTTCCTTTTTGTTGTTGAATAATGTTCTATTGTATGGATGCACCAAAGTTTGTTTTCCATTCATCTGTTGAAGGACATCTGCCTTAAGTCCAGTTTTTGGCAATTATGGCTAAAGTGGCTATAAACATGCACACACAAGTTTTTACTTAAACATTAATTTTCAGTTTACTTCAGTAAATACTTAGGAGTATAATATCTGGATCATTCAATAAGTATATATTTAACTTTATATTTAAAAAACCTGTTGAACTGTTTCGAAAGTTATTGTATCATTTTGCATTTCCAGTTCTAGTCACTCCAGATTCTCACCAGCACTTGGTATTTGTAATTTTATTTTTTTTTTTAGCCATTTAAATCAGTATATGTTTTCTTATTGTGGCTTCTGCTTAACTTTGAAGGAAAGTTCTGTTGAGTAAAAATAGAGCACTGTGCTGCCATTCGGCTTTTTCCTTTCTGCATATTAAAGATTTCATCTCATTTGTCAATTTGTCTCTGTTATTTTGATGCTATGTCATCCATATTCATGTTATTTCTCCCTGTATGTAATGTGTTGTTCTTTCCTAACTGTTTTTCAAGATTTTATTTTTTTTTATCTTCATTTTTTTGCAGTTTGACTGTGATGTGCCTAGGTATAGTTTTATTTGTATTTTTTTTCTTTTTTTCTAAATCTTTTTTGATCTAAAACTTTAAGTTTTCTATTAAATTTTGGAAGTTTTCAGCTATTCATCATTTACTTTTCTGCCCCATCTAATTTTCTTTCTCTTCCTCTTCTTCTGGTATTCAAACATCTCACATCTCTAAAGCTCTGTTTATTTCACTTCAAAAAATTTTCACTATTATTTTCACGTTAGATGATTTCTATTGCCTTATCTTTAAGCTTTTATCTCTACTATTTCTAATCTTCTGATAAGCCCAAAAGTATATTTTTCATTTTATAATTTTTCTGCTTGATTTTTTTTTATATTTTCCATTTATCTGCTGAGTTTCCATATCTGTTCATTCATTATGAGAATATGTTCCTTTACAACCATGGACATATTTATAACAGCTGTTTTCAAATCCTTGTCTACTAATTGTAACATTTTGGGGGGATAGTTTCTACTGACTGCTTTTTGTCTTGTGTATAAATTACATTTTCCTGTTTCCTCATACTTCTCAGGATTTTAAAAAATTGTATACTAGATGCCATCAATTATAGTTATAGACACTTTGGGTTCTGTTGTATTCCTTTGTAGAGTGTTATTATTTTTCTAGCAAAAAATTAATTTGGCTACACTCAAAAAATTTTACCTATCATGGTCACAGGTAAAATTGTTATTCAGTTTTTTCAACTTCCAACTACTGTTTTTATGCTAGACCTCCTGTTGGCTGCCCTGCACTTGTGTAATTTAAAGATATACTGATATTTTGAGGGAAACTGATGTATGTGTTTTGGAATTTGCCCCTTTGTGATTTCCTCTTTTCCAGGAATACTCCCCTAACTTTGCAACCTTTCTGTTAGCCCCCAAATATATTCCCTGACAACACCAATAAGACTATAATTTTCTGCCTGGGCCATGTACAGGTTGCAAAGAGCTTTGAGGCAAAAAGACTCAAATATCTCCTTTCCAATTCCAGTCATTTAAGGCTAGACTCCCTCTCACTTCTGCCTACTTTTTGGAGGGATAGAGGTATAGATAAAAATAAAGATAAATATGTAGCTATAGATACATACACGCATATGTCATCTATGTATTACATATAGATACATATTATCTATATAACTATATATAATATTTTGTCCAGATTTTACCATTGTTATCTATGAGTGTGTTGATTCAATAAGGTATTCTACTGTGACTGGAAACTAGAACTTCAAAGTTTTTCCTTTTTTTTTTTTTGGAGGGGCGAGTTATATAAACGGAATTATATAGCATGTATGCTTTTGCATCTGGTTTCCTTTATGAAACATTATGGTGATGAATATGGTGATAGTCATCCAGGCAATTGCATGTAGCCATAGTTAGTCTTTTAAAAAATACTTATTTTAAAATTGTAAAATGTACACAATGGAAAATTTACCATTTTAATAATTTTTAACTGTACAGTTCAGCGGCATTAAGTACATTCGTATTTTTGTGTAACTGTCGCCCCCATCCATCCATAGAATGTTTTTCATCTTGCAAAACTGAAACTATATTCATTAAACAACTCCACATTGCCCCTTCTTCCCATTCCCTCCACCATTATCCTTCTTTCTGTCCCTGTGAATTTGACTATTCTAAGTACCTCATGTGAATGGAATCATGCAGTGTTTTTCTTTTGTATCTTTTTGTAATTTTGTATGCTTATTTCACATATCATAATGTTTTCAAGGTTAATATACTTTAGAGCATGTGTTAGAATTCCCTTATTTTTAAGGCTGCATAATATTTCACTGTATGTATCATCATATTTTGTTTATCAAGTCATCTGTCAATAGACATTGGGTGTCTTCCACTTTTTGGCTGTTGAGATTAATGCTACTATGAACATGGGTGTACAAATATCTCTTTGTGTCCCTGATTTAAATTCTTTTGGGTATACCCAGAACTGGAATTGCTGGATCATATGGTAATTCTATTTTGATTTTTTGAGGAACCACTATACTGTTTTCCACAGTGGCTGCACTTTACATTCCCATTGACAATGCACAATGCTTCCAATTTCTCCACATCCTCAACAGCACTTCTTATTTTGTTTGTTTGTGTATTTGTTTAATAGTAGCCATCTTATTGGGTATGAGGTTTATCTCATTGTGATTTGGATTTGTATGTTCCTAATTAATAGTGAAGTTGATCATCTTTTCAGCTTATTGGCCATTTGTTTCTTTTCTTTGGAGCAATGTCTGCTCAAATCCTTTGCCCATTTTAAAATCAGATCTTTGTTGTTGTTGTTGTTGTTGTTGTTGTTGTTGTTGAATGTTAGGAATTCTCTGTGTAGTCTAGATATTAGTCCCTTATTATCAATGTGAATTGCAAATATTTTCTCCCATGCTGTGGGACTGCCTTTTTACTCTGTTGATAGTGTCCTTTGATGCACAATATTTTTTCATTTTGATGAAGTTTAATTTGTCTATTTTTTTTTTACTGATTGTGCTTTTGATGTCATATCAAAAAAAAAATTGTTGCCAAATCCAATGTCATGTAGTTTCCCCTCCTATGTTTTCTAGAGTTTTATAGTTTTAGCTCTATGTTTAGGTATTTGATCCATTTTGAGTTAAGTTGTGTATATGATGTAAGATAGTAGTCCAACATCATTCTTTTGCATATACATATCCAGTTGTCACAGCATTACTTGTTAAAAAAATTGTTCTTTCCCCACTAAATGGTCTCGGTACCCTTGTCAAAAATCATTTGACAATACATGTAATGGATTATCTCTATTCTATTCCTTTGGTCTATATGTTTGTGTTTATGCCATTACCACACTGTTTTTATTCTGTGGCTTTGTAGTAAATTGAAATAAGAATTTGTGAGTCTTCCAACTTTGCCCGTCTTTTTCAAAATATTTTGGCTATTCAGGGTCCCTTTAGATTTTATATGATACTTAGAATGGACTTATCTATCTATAAAAAAAAGTTTGGAATTTTTACTTGCTTGGTTAATTCCTAAGTATTTTATTCTTTTCAATGGTATTGTAAGAAATTATTTTCTTCATTACTTTTCAGATTATTCATTATTAATGTTTAAGAACACAACTGATTTTTGTATATTGATACTGTATCCTGCTAATGCTGAATTCATTTATTAGTTCTAACAGGGTGTTTTGTTTTGTTTTGGCCTGTGTGTGTGTGTGTATATGTGTGGGTGTGTGTGTAACCATTAGGGTTTTCTACATATAAGATTATATCATCTGTGAACAGAGGTAATTTACTTCTTACTTTTCAATTTGAGTATATTTTATTTCTTTTTCTTACCTAATTGCTCTGGCTAGAAATTTTAATACTGTGTTGAGCAGAAGTTGTTAAAGTGAGCATTCTTATCTTGTTCCTGATCTTAGAGGAAAAGCTTTCAGTCTTTCACCATTCAATATGAAATAAACTATGGGTTTTTCATATGTGACTTTTATTAGGTTGAACAGTTTCTTTCTATTCTGAGTTTGTTGAATATTTTTATCATGAAAGAGTATTGGATTTTGTCAAATGCCTTTTCTGAATCAGTTGAGGTGATCACATGAGTTTTTTTCCTTTTATTCTGATAATGAAGCATATGACATTGATTATTCTAAGAATAAATCCTACGTGGTCATGGTGTATTGTCTTTTTAATATGCCACTGAATTTGGATTGCTGGTATTTTGTTAAGGATTTTTGTGTCAACATTCATTAGGGATATTGGTCTATAGTTCTCTTTTCTTGTAGTGTCTGTGCTTCACTTTGGCATTAGGATAATGCTGGCCTCATAGAAAGAGATTGGAAACACTCTCGTCCCTTCAGTTTTTGGAAGAGTTTGAAAAAGGCTGGTCTAGTATTCTTTAAATGTTTAGTAAAATTCACCAATGAAGCCATCAAGGCCAGGGCTTTTCTTTGTCAGACAGCTTTTGATTACTTATTAAATCTCCTTAGTAGTTATGGGTTTATTCAGATTTTCTATTTTTTCATTTTCAGTTTCGGTAGGTTATATGCATCTAGACATTTATTTGTTTTTTTCTAGCTTGTCCAGTTTGGTGGCTGCAATTGTTCATGGTACACTCATAATTCTTATTTCTGTATAACTGATAGTAATGTCCCTACTTCTCATTTTAATGATGTGAGTCTTTTGTCTTCTTCGTTAACCTAGCTAAAGGCTTGTCAATTTTGCTAATTTTTCAAAGAATCAACTTTTAGTTCCATTTATTTACTTATTTATTTATTGTTTTTCTATTCTCTATTATTCACTACTTTAATTTTTATTATTGCCTTCTTTCTACTAGTTTTGGTTTTAGTTTGTCCTTCTTTTTCTAATTCCTTAAGTTGTAATGTTAGGTTACTGATTTGAGATTTTTTTAAAAAATGTAAGTATTTATAGTTATAAATGTCCTCTTTAGCACTGGTTTTACTGTGTCTCATAAGTTTGGTACATGGTGTTTTTGTTTTCATATGTCTTAATTTTTTATTTTCCCTTATAATTTCTTATTTGACCCATTGGTTGTTTCAGAGTCTGTTGTTTAATTTCCACAGATTTGTGAAATTTTTAGTTTTCTTTCACTTATTGATTTCTAACTTCATCCTTTTGTGGTCAGAGAATACCCTATGCATAATATTTATCTTTTAAAATCTATTTAAACTTAATCTATGACTCAACATTTGTGGTTTACTGGAGAATGTCCGAAGTGTACTAGAGAAGAATGTGTATTCTTTTGTTTATAGGTAAAGAGTTCCATATATGGCTACTGCATATAGTTGGCTCTCTTTACTTACTTATCTTCTACCTGGTTATTTGTTCATTATTGAGAGTGAGTACTGAAGTCTCCAATTATTATTGTAGAACAGTCTATTTATCCTGTCAATCCTGTCAATATTTGCTTCATATATTTTGATGGTCTATTATTAGGTATATAAATGTTTATAATAATTATTATATCTTATTGCTATATTGAATCTTTTATTAATATGTTCCCTATTGATTTCCTGTTTCATTGATTTCTGCTTTAACTTTTATTTTGTTCTGTTTATTTTGGATTTAACTTACTTTTTTTCTAGTTTTCTAAGATGAAAACTTATACTATTGATTTTAGATCTTCCTTTTTTTCATATATCTATAGA
Source organism: Eonycteris spelaea (assembly GCA_003508835.1). Lineage (NCBI taxonomy): Eukaryota > Metazoa > Chordata > Mammalia > Chiroptera > Pteropodidae > Eonycteris > Eonycteris spelaea. The sequence continues at coordinate 868,787 of PUFA01000211.1, read as the reverse complement.
TAGATAGGTAGATAGATAGATAGATACAGTGCTATAAATTTCCCTCTAAGCACTGCTTTTGGCGCATCCCATACTTTTGATAAGTTGTATTTTAATTTTTATTTAGTTCAAATTATTTTTACATTTCCCTTGAGACTTCTTCTTCAGCCATGTGTTTTTTAGATGCATGGTTAATCTCCAGGTATTTGGGGGATGTTCAAGCCATTTGTCTTTTGTTTACTTCTACTTCAATTCTATTTTAGTCTAAGAACATACTTAGTACGATTTCTATTGTTTTAAATTTGTTAAGCTGTCTTTTATGGCCCAGAATGAGGTATATCTTGTTGAATGCTCCATGTGAACTATTGTAGGATGAAGTAGTCCATAAGATATACTTCATTTGAAGTAGTCAATTAAATCTAGATGATTAATTATGCTGTTCCATTCAATTATGTCCTTACTAATATTCTGCCTACTGGATTTGCCAAATACTGATAGAATGTTGTTGAAATCTCCAACTATAATCATAGGTTTATTTATTTCTCCTTACAGTTCTATCAGTTTTAATCTTGCATATTTTGATGCTTTATTGTTAAGTGCATATACATCAAGTATTGTTATCTTCTTGGAGAATTTATCATTATATGATATCACCTGTGACTGAGCTTGAGAAACTTAGCTTCTATTTGGACATAAAACACTGAGCTAAATGCTACTGGCAATACAGTGCAGTATAAGACACAACTCCTGCCCTGATGGGACATAAAACCTATTTTAAGATATAAAACTTGGAGGGGGTAGTCTACAGGACAAGGCAGTATCTAATCAAGTAGTTCCTAGAGACATTCAAAGAAGGCAAAATCACAGAAGGAGGAAAGTAAGATCTTAACAGATGGATAAGATTTAGTAGAATGAAAGAAACAATGGCATCTCAACTATGTCAGAGCAATGAGCATAGTCAATTTAGAGATATTGATGAGTTCATTCTAGTTTTACTCATTCATAATTTTGAATCATAACCCTGATGTCAGGAGAAATTGAACAATGATAGGGCATATGACTTTTATTTTTTTAAATCAGTATGTGACAGTAACTAAAATAGTGCACCAGGTTTTCTAATTGAATAGAACAAGAATTGCCTTCTATGGACTTGTTTCTGAGTTGATTGGCAGCTACACTTTTATAAAAATAGAAACTATGTTCAGCAAAGTGTTTGGAAAGCAATTAGGCCATCCATACAAGTAGATTACTATTTAAGAACAGATCTCTTCTATCCTCTGCCTGATCTCTGAAGGGGGTAAAATTTCTCAAAATTCTACTAAAAGTCAGGAATCAGTACATTATTTTGATAAAGCCCAAAATAATATCATTGCCTAGTGGGACCTATAAAATGAGAACAGACACAAGGCCAGGGGCAATGCAGATTTAGCTGCTCCCATCTCATCACTCCTGACTTTCTCCTTAAGTGAGGCACTTCCAGAATAAAGAGTAAAAATAAAAGAAAAGAAGGAAAAGGTCAATTTAGAGTTGCAGCATGCACTGATGCAGAGTGTACACTGTAAATTCTATAGGCAATCTATAATGGACCTCATCTATATATTTTTCTCTTCATCAACCAACTTTGCAAAATATGAAGATTTCATAGTAAGTAATTTTTAAAAAACATAATGCCTACTAAATGAAAGATAATTTTAAAAAGTTAGTTTCTTTGTAATCCTAGTTTTTTTTTTTTCAGGGTGGGGATTAACTCAGCTGACTCTTAGGAAGGCACAATTTCTCTAGAGAGTGTTAATTGAGATATCACTCAGCATAAGAAATCAGGGCTAACAAGAAGCTGCATTTGGGAGCAGCCTAAGTTGATTGACCATTATCATGATTACGCTTTTACAAATCTACTTAGTATTTTATGTGTGTAATGCCCTTAATACAGGGTTTGACTGCAACAGCGAATAGCTACACTAATTAGTTGATTTCACAGAAGAGTATTTGGAGTTAGTTATCAGGGGCTGATACATAAATTAATTTTTTAAAAGGTCTCTAATTCCAATTGCTGCCTCTTGAAAAAACAGTTCACACCACAACAATTGTATGCACCCCACACTCACTACTCGGAACATCTGATGACACTTGTGCACAGAGACACATTAATGATTACACTGTGGCTGTGAGGGCACACTCAGGGTGTCCCATGAGGGTATGTTCCAGGCCCAGGTTTCTAAAGGAAATGGAGTAACAATGCTGTTATCCCCTGAATGCAAAGTTTTAACAAAAATGGTAGAGGAGTAAGAAAAAGAAGGAACCCAGCTATTTCCTCCACGGTCCCAGGCCCAGCCAATCTCTTGTCCCTCCCTGCTGGTGCCAGTCAGGGTGGGACAAACCCAACCTGTTCAGATAAGGACCCTCATAAGGATCTCAAAGCAGCCACTTTGAGCCTGGGGAGAGCAGTACTGTGGGCAAGGCTTCATCTGCTGAGTTGCCACAAAAGCTCTGGGCATGATGTTAATGATTTTTTTAAGGGAAAGGTTAAGTGTTCCTTCTGACACATCAGTGTCACTGCTCTAGAATCCATGATCACATTTCTGTCCACAGCAAAAGAAATGTCCTTTTAGTCCTCAGCACAGTAACTTGGGGTTGCATTTAAAGCAAGGCGGCCTATGATTCCGAGAGAAAACTCATCCCAGTTTACCTGATGCATGAGCTCTGAACCCAGTGAGTTGCACATCAGAGGGAACCGGGACAGAATCAGTTCTCCACTGATGATCATGTGAAATAAAAAATGCTGTACTGAACAACCCTGCACAAAGATAACTGTCATGTCAAAAAATGTGTATGCCTCTTCTGAGCTGCCATATTAACAAACTGCCTTACAAAAACATTGTACTCATGAATGTTCCCGCCAGCCAAAGGTAAGAAGGCACCTTTCCTTTCCTTCCTGACATTGAGTATTTTGACTTTTTTCATCACTGCCAATCTAATGCTTAAAAATTTATGCTTTTATATTCATTTCATATTAGTGATGTTTAAAATATTTTCATATTTTTATTATTTTTGTATTTTTTTAAACTGTCTATTACTACTAGGGTATTATTTTCTTACTAATTTGCCCATCACATATATCTCATATATTGGAATTGTTCAGTCATTTGTCTTTCATCCCTGCTTATAGTGCTTAACAATTAAGAAAAGTAATCATTTAAAAATTTTATCACAGGGAGCATTTAGGATTTTGCTTCTTAGCAACCATCATCAGTTTTGGTTCAAATAAACTCATAAAAATTTTCTACAGGTTTGGACATTCTCACATGGACATTTATTTGGCATCATCATCAGTATTCCAAAGAAGCCCACTCAGGACCACCCTACAGACCTGGATCCAGTGCTCGGGACAAGTGAGAGTCCATTGTGCACCACCATTCCCCACTTTGCATCAGGTAAACTGGAATGAGTTTTCTCTTGGAATCATAGGCCTCCTTGCTTTAAATAGCAGGTCCATGACTTTATCTGAGCTGTTCTTAGAAAATCAACCGTTGGATAAGGGTTCAGCTAACTAATAGAAAGGAAAAAAAATCAGTTGCTGCTTTTTAATTTCAGCTTTTTAATTAAATTGCTTACTGAGAGTCTGAACAAAATCTTTGCTGGTTAAATGAGAAACCAAACTTTCTTTAGAGCTGAAAGAAAAAGGACACTTGCTTCCCCAACCCAAATAGCCAATGGGACAATGATAGTTGTTTCAGGTCCCTGAATCTGAACTGGTGAAGACAGATGCCAGGAGTTCTCCCATATGGTAGCGCAGCCAATCCTGGAGAAGCTGGCTGGAGCCCAGGGCAGAAGGGCAGGATGCCCTGGAATGGGTTCACCCCAAGAGAGTGGCCTGTGACTAGGAAAGCATTGTGGTTTCAGTGGCATCTGGTAAACTCTCACTCGTCCTTGCTTGGGTATTCTTAGGTGACTAAGAATCTGTGGGTCACCTGAGAAAAAATTTCCTCTCGGTGATGAAGCAGTCTTATAGTGATATGCACTGCATTTGGCTCATCTAGAGCTGTGTACATAGAAGCTGGTTTTCCCTAGAACTTCATACTCTACAGATCTCAAAGAATAAACTAAAATTAACATGGGAAATTGTGCTCACACAGCCCACAAGCCCCATGATAGTCAGCCTCCCATTAACACTCATGCAGGAAGATAGCCAAGATGAGGATCCCTTGATATTTCTAAATTAATCTTTTGCACACACAATTAGAAAAAGCCAGCTATAAATCAGCCAGAATAAATGGAAACTATTTTCATTTGTTTCTCAAACCTTGAAAACAAAAATTTAGATAAATAGATGAATCTATAATGTCATTTGGGTGTCAACCCAATTCTTTAAGGTATTAAAAATTGCTCTTCTTATTTTGAAAGAGAGAAGGGCATTTATTTGGAACTTGACTTGTCAAGAACAGATATAAATTGCAAATGCCTCAAGGGCAAAATTTGGATCCAACAGTTCTTTAATAAACTAAGTGAGTTTTTCTCATAGCTAAGTTTTTTTGTATGTGTCTGTATATGTCTGTGTATGTATGTTTTAAATGTGAGATAATTTTCTACCTCTGGGTGGTATTGGTAATATAAACTTAAAGGCATGTACTTGTAAGAATTGGGTATTCTAAAATTTTAAGTAATACAGAAACTAACTCAAATGCTTTTCAAGTTTACATAATTCAAGAATAATTTTTAATAAATAAGTTAGTTAAGTTAAAGTAGAACAGATTTGTCTTTTGAGTTATTGATATTAAATACAATATTTGTATGTCATTTGAGTTTACAAAACTCATGTTAATAATTGACTTTGATGTCTATGAAATATGTTTCTAGAGGTTATGAAATATCTTCATAAATTTGCCAACCTAAAGAATGTTACTTGCTTACTTCTCAGTTTTTGTTAAAAATTGTGGTTTTAAGGGTTAAAATCTCAATAAATGTAGGAATAACTTTGCAGTATTTCAGAAAAGCCCTGGAACACCTCAAGGGATTTTTTTGTATGTTAAATTGCATGAGAAGCATTATAGAATAAGTGATTTTAAAAAACCCTCATGTATGTTTAAACAATGAGTAAACAATGATTGTAAATTAAACAAATAGGCAAGGCTATAGAAAACCCAAAACAGCCACTTGATTTTTCCTGGCTTCCTGGAAAACCCTATTTTTCAGTTTTTACATTCCTTCATGCATCATAGTTCATTTCAGCTGGAACTAAATTAGATGAAGGGACCTATACGTTGACATTATTGGAAGGAAACAAAAACTTTAAGGATTGCTGACTACCACCTGGAGATTTTGTTTACTGGAAAGGACAGAAAATAAAAAGGCACTCTCTGACCACATTGGAAGGGACTGTATCAGGCACCTAACCAAGAAAGGACATCTACCCCTGTCCCTGACACTCGCCTCTACCTACAATGAACATCAAAATTCCTCTAGGATGAGAAGCTGCTAATATTAGAGGTATAAAGCTATCCCCAAATATCTGCCAGGCCTGTATACCTACGGATGGATGTTTAACTCTGAAACTAGTTGTTTGATTGTCTTCACCTGTCTGCTAATGATATTAGTCATAATAATAGTTGTACTTATTCTTTGGGTTTTTCTATACAGTCCAACTATTTATGATTACTGATCATCTATAAAAGTTAATACTCTTCTTATGGCTTATGTAATTGTTATACTAGATGTAAAATATTTAAAAAAAATTGGCACAGACAGCAAAACTTGAATCATGATAGTTTACAGGATAAAAATAATCTGGAATGTTTTTTCACAATGAAGGTCGTAAGACTTGACTGCCTTCCATTTACTTGTTCCCTCTTTTTAGGAAAGTTTAACCTCAATTCACATTCCATAGTTATGGTATTGCCCCATCCCCAATGGTCTGCCATTTTACCAAGATGATGGCGATACTGAGACTTCCTAGGTAGGAATGAGTCTTCATAGCACTGTGAGACCACATTGCCCAACCAAAAGTTTAGTCATCAGTGCATCCTTCAAATTGATTTATGGCTAAAAGGAGGAATTGTGGGGGGGGGGCGGGGAAATGAGTGCTGTAATAAATTATAAATTTCTAACTGGGCAGGTCATGGTGGGCAGTCACACCCCAGGTCTATAACTTCTTTAGTAAAAGGTATATTTGCCTTAAGCAAGTCCTGTCTATGTTCTTGTACATCTAGGTTAGCACACCTTTGAAATGCCAAAGTAGTCCTCTTTTCCAGACCCCTTGGAGGCATAATCACCTTCAAATAGCACATGATCTCATTGCCTGTATACTATCCCTATTCTGTAAGTGTTAAATATCCTGTGCTCACTAACGTAAAAGAGGCACATCTCCATTTTACCCCTCAAAGATATAACCACCCTCAAGACAACAGATAATCTTAACTGTTCTGTAATCCAGTCCTTGCCTTGCTTTCTCTCATCTTCATGTAATCTTCTTACTTTCCTTCCTTAATTTCAAATGCATAAAATAAACTATTATTTTCCAGAGCATTTGAGATCTTGCTTCCTGGAAATTGTCATCAATTTTGGCTCAAATAAACTCCCATTAAAGTTAAACAATTTTTATCACAAAGGTAGAAAATCATAGTCTCTTCTCTGTAATTATCATTAAAAAGAACAGCAACTGGCAGGTAAGGAAAGATAAATCAATTATAAATGAACTGGTATAGAGAATAAACACTAGAAGTAAATCGCCAATCAGTTTTAAGCAGGAAACGGGTATATTCATTATCGTCACCTATTTTTTTTTAAATAATTTTACAGCCCTATACAATAGAAGCTGCTCTCACTGCAGAACCAGGGTCAGCCTTGGAAAGTCCTTGGCAAAGCCAGTTTCCTGCAAGCTCTTTCCGAAGGCCAAGCAGTAACGAGTCCTTCTCTTACTGGACCAACCTATTATGTCCTCTCAGGTGGCTGGCAGGAAACTCTGGTTAAGATTCTGGACCACAAATGCTTCCATCCTATATATTTGTATTTTAAACAGACGCTCATGATGAAAGTCTTTAAGACTGAAAAGCATAAGTCTCTAATGTGTGATTTGGGGTATAAAGAAAGCATAAGTGGTCTTTCTAACATCTCTTAAATCATAATGTAAAAATAACCCTATCTTCATAAGGCCAAGCTTTAGTATCTCTATTGTGCAAAGCAGGGTAAATACAAGATGGTGTAAAAGACAGGTTGTGTGTAATATTATCCTGTCCATCAGAACTATGTCAGTTTAAATAATTTGACAGGGGAAAATATTGTAGATCAGAAGTAAAATTTCTGGAATTTTCAAAGCTTATATGAAGTTATATGCCCTGTTTTATCCTTATGTTATGTTCATCACTTCCTCAATAAATACTTTAAATTTTCAGCTTGAAAATACCTAGCTGCTTTAAAAAACAACAACAACAACAACAACAACAAAATTCAGAAACAGAATTATTGTTTTTTGAAGCTGACAAAAGTAATTACACACTAGTGTCTTCTAAGGGAAAAGCTTTCAAACAAAACAATCATTTTGGGTAAGATTGGTAGAAGATGGAAGCTATTACTGTGAATGATGGAACTACTCCAGAACAATCCAAATATAGATTAATAACAAAGGAATTAAGTTAGACGTCCAAGGATACTCACTTGGAAATCAAACTCCCTCATCATCCCTGAAAGTATTTCTGAAACTTTCCCTTTAGACACCAGTTTTTGTCTTCAAAAATGGCAGACAAAAGTTAAACTAACCAAAAAAGTGGCATACAAAGGAAGATGAATCCTTCTTGGGCAAACAGTGAGAGGAGAATCAGTGCCGTAAGTCACAAACCCTAGGAGCCACATGGATGAAGGCTTTCACCAGGACCACTCTTCTCACTCAACAAGAAGAGTCCTCTGTGACATTTAGCTTACTTCTCTGCTCCACAAAAAATAAAATGAAACTACTAAGAAAGGATACTATAAAACCTAAGTCCCTCATTTAAAGCACACAAAGCATCTCACTGTAAATTCAACAATAGAAAAAGAAATCTATTTGCTGCTTGTCTAAACCAGTACTATTTAATGAGAACATGCTCTATGTATTGCCACAATCTCATCACCAAGATAATGTTCAATGTGCTACATACCCAACTTTCCTACACATAGACAAAAGTGCATTTGTTTTTATAGAGATTATACCCTATACTTTTATAGCCCTCTTTCTAAATACCCAGTGTTATTGCAATTATTTTCTAATTCTTTGAAACAATTTCAATGACTATATTATATTAAATCAAAAGAGCACTGTCATAATTTACTTTACAACATTCCCAATGGACATTTAGGTCACTTTCCATGTAAATTTATGTTTATTTACATGATTATTTGATGAACATTTGTGTAGCTCATAGGATTGCAAACCCTGTGTTTGTTTTTAGTCACTATTCTCATTCTATAGCAGTACCTGAACAATACTGGGAAGACTAGCATCTGGTGAATGAATGAATGAACCTATTCTTAATTCTTGGCTCAAACAGCCTCATCCACAAAACATTCCTAATCTACCTCAGCTGTACATACTGGTCTCTCTTCTTATTCTTTTCCCCTATAGTTCTTTTTAAAATAACTCCCTTGCAGGGAAAAGGAAAAAAATGCTATTTCTTGAGCACTGTTATGTGCTAGGCACTGTGCTAGTTAAGTTCGAAAAAAAAAAAGTAGATCTATGCCAAAAAAGGTTACATCTCAAGCTAGAAGACATGCCAAAACCCTATCATGACATTTCAATCAAGAGATTTTCCAGAACTCTTCAGCAGCCTCACCAAGGAGTCTGACTCTAGAAAAAGCTCAGTTCCCACCCTATATGACATCTTTGTCCCCTATGTCTGTGGATGCTCTAAGAGCACAGAAGCTCAAAGCACACTGCAGCTCATAAAACCTGCCCCTTCACCTTCTTAATGGTATCTTTTAACAAACAGAAATTCTTAATTCAAATGTAGTCTAATTTATCAGTCTCTTTCTATAATAGTTGCTACTTTTTGTGATCTGTATAAGAAAATTTTTTTCTATATCAAGGTTATAAAAATTATCTTATGAAAGTTTATTTTTTTTAGCTTTCATATTTAAAACTAAATTCTTTCTGGAATTGATTTTTTTGTGAATGGTATAAGTTTCAAGATTTGCTTTTTTATATGTGGCTATCTAAATGATCTAGTACCATTAATTGGTTTTAATGTCTTGTTATCACTAACTTACGGTACTTCTTTTCTTCATAAATCACATATCCACATAAGTGTGGGTTAGTTTGAAAGTTCTTTTCTTCTCCATTTGGTCTATTTTTATTCTTGTTTCAAGATTACTGACTTAATTTCCATTGCTTCATATTAAGTCTCTTTGTACCTATTTAGTGTCTCTTATTTAGTTTTACTTTAACAATGTCTTGGCTTTGCTTGGCCCTTTGCATTTTATACACATTTTAGAATCAGAATGTTAATTCCATTTTAAAAACCCTGTTGGAATTTTAATTTACATAGCGTTAATTTTTAATTTGATTTATTTTCACAATAGTCCTTTTCTCTGTTTGTGAGTTTTTCTATTATAATTATGATTTTTTTTTAGGTGATGAGAGGAGGATTTCTAACTATCAGAAAGGGAACAATATTTTATATAATCTTTTAGGTGTTAAACATGCTCTGCAAGAAGAAAGCCCTTTTAATTAAAATTATAAGTGGTCATTTGCTAGCATAATCATCCAATCAAGATTGGTGGGTCATTATAGCATTTTATGAGAATCTCCACATCCTAAGAGAGACAGATGGAGTTCTTGATTGTTTCCACAGAAACTATTGCAGGGTTCTCAAACTCTCAGGGGTCCATGACATATTCTCAATGAGCCCAGATTACTCAAAAGTGTCTTTAAATGTCTTATTTTAGATGATAATCTGTTAAAAAATGAAGATAAGTATATTCTGGATCTTCTAGATGACCTTTATTTTCATAACCAAATTCTATAATTTATGTGACCAAAATTATAATAAGGAAAGCAAGAGAACAACATGTAAATTTTTTAATATTTCCTTATCATGAGTCACAGATGACCAAAAACCTGTAAGGCTCACTTCACTGTGTTAATGAACAAAAATTCAACCAAGTAAATTTAATGATCTTATTGACTTTATTGAACAATTCATGAATTGGGCAGCATCTCATCTAGTAAACAGAGAGATGCTTTAAAAAATTGTACAAAACGGAAGGTTTTATAGGCAGAAACTGGGTGGAACAAGAAAGTTATTTTTAAAAAAGGAAGGATTATTTTGGGGAAGGTCACTAATAGACTTTGTCTGCCAGGGACTATCTCAAATGAGATGAGTTTGTATTTCTCCAAGGGGGCACTGTGAACAGTGAGCAAGACCAAAGGCATGTTTTAGCCCAGGGGAGTCCAGTAGTTTCAACAGATTTAGAAATTTTAAGGTGGAGGATCCCATTAGTTCTCTCAATCTTGTCTAATGATTGAGGGTGATAAGGACAGTGATAATTTCAAGAAATTTTACAAGGTTTTTGTTAAGCCTTGTGTGAGTTGCCTAGTGGAATGGGCGCCCTGATCACTAGAGACTGTGGAAGGTGTACTCCAAGTGGGAAACACGTTTTCTAGCAGTTGCTTTGCCACTATGAGAGCAGCAGCTTTGTGACAGGGGAAGGCTTCAACCCATCCAGAAAACATACACAGATAAAACAAAAACATATTGATAACACATGCTAAGTGGCAATTGAATGAAGTCCAGCTGCAGATGCTCAAAGGGTCAGAGGAAGGAGTTTGAGGCCTCCAGGGACAAAAACAGTTTTCCCAGGATTATGGAGCTAGCAGGTCAGATGTTTCTGGTAGACAACTTTTACAATTTTATGAAAGCTTTCCCATCAATGTCTATTTATAATTTGAATCATCTTGAATGCACTATGGTGGGTGAAGGAATGCAAAAACCAAAAAAATGTGTTTTGTTTTGTTTTTTTTCCAGGAAGCCTGGAAGAACCAAGTCGCAGTTATGGGTTTCCTATGGCCCTGACTGTCCTTTAATTTGCAGCCATCATTTACTCATCTTAATTCCTCCGATTCAGGGGTAGACTGTTGCCATGTTACAAGAATATGAGGATGGCAAAGTCTGGCAATGAGGAGCTATTCTTTGTTACAATCTTTATAGATCTTGCTGTTGCTGCCTTTGTATGAAAGTCAGCTAAGGCATTCCTGATACTCAGGTTTAGTCCTTTTGGTGTAAGCGTCAATTTTGATGACAGCAACTTCAGAAGGTAAGAGAACAGCAGTATAAAGATCATTTACTTGTTGCCTATTTTTGGCTAGGGCCCAGAGGATGTAAGAAAACTCCTTTGATTTCATAACATTGCACAATCATGGACCATCCCAAAGGCATACCAGCTATCAGTATAAATCTTAACAGTTCGCCCTTCTGATAACTGGCATGCTAGGGTAAGACATTGGCTGTTGGGGCCTAAAGGGATGCTAAAAGAGGCTGAACAAAGTTCTACAACGGTGAACCATTTTGAGTCTGGTAGAGCTTGTGATAAAAGGTTTGAAACAAGTGGTAAATAGGAAATAACTATCTTATTAACAGCTCTCAAATCCTGAACAAATTGCCATTCTCATCTATTAGATTTCTGGATTGGCAAGATCTGCATGTTGCAGGGGCTAGTACAGAGTGGCTAGCACCTGGGAGAATAGTTCTTCAATTGTGGGTGTGAGGACTTGTATTTTCTCACACTTGAATAGATATTGAGGTAATTTAGGGAGATATTTAGTTATATCTGAATCTGTATAAATTCTGTACTTGTTATTCTTCCAGTGTCAGTATTAGAAGTAGCCCACAGATTTTCAGGAACCTGGATTAAAATAGGGGACTTTTGTTGGAATCTTTTCTTTTTTGTGTTAAGGACAGACTGTAAGAAATATAAAAGATCAGCTTTAGGTTGGTCAGGGAATTCTAAGGTGAGACCTCCATTAGAGGCAAAATGTATTAGCCCTTTTAATTTAGAAAGGAGAGCTCTGCCTAATAGATTGACAAGAGCTGTATCATATAGCAAAAAAGAATGTTTTTTCAGGCCCCACAGTCATTTGTACTGGTTGAGATAAAAGTTCTATCTGAACTTTATTAGATACCCCACTATAGAAACCTCCTTTTTACTCTGAGGAATTTGTTTTCCCATGAGAGTGGGGTTTGAAGTAGAAAGCATAGCTCCAGTATCAACCAGGATTTGGCAGAGTTTCTCATTAATATTAATTGTAGTTTCCCCATGGCTGTTTAAGGGAATTATTGGTAATAGTTTACCACAGAACCCACCAGAGTTCCATCAACTATGGGAGGGGCCCATGTGGGTTCCTCCTTCAGAAGTAGATATAAGGACATTCAAGAAGAATTTGCATAGGGTCTTTGAGTCTCTTCCAGTGTCCCAGTTGATTACAGTGATCTTTTGACCACAGTTTTGATGATGAACCCCTAGTGAGGAAGTCACTTCCATTTTATCATCTTTAGGTACTTTTTGCGCTTTTCATTTTTTATTAGCCTTTTGTAACAAATCTTTCAATGAAGCTATTTTGGAATCTTGAAGACATTTGGATGCTTCTGCATACCAATTAAAATCCCATTCTGTTTGTTTCACCTGGGAGTCCTTGCTTTAAGTGTACTTCTTAAGTGTGTTATGTATTTAAAACATTCCCTATAATAGCCATGGTAATTCTAAGTTATTTTTAGTAAAATTTAGCCATCTTTCTAGATATCTGTAGCTTCTGAGACTGTAGTTCTCAAACATAAAATAAGCAGGTGTACCGAAAGGTAGCATGCTCAACTCTTTGAATATAAAGGATCCCATTTCTTTTAGCTAAGACTTTGGGTTTCTCAAAAACTTTTTGAGACAATACCTAAACTTTTTTTTTTTACTTCCAAGATTTTCATTAACAACTAGTCTTTATTAAAACAAAATTTTATTTACCTGAGGCTCCCACTGGACCCTTGGGACCCATCTCAAACTCAACCCAATCCAATCACAGATCTAATTTGGTTTTTAAGTTGGAACCAGTACAATTCTGGCCAGTAATCAATCACCAGTGGTTCCTTACATGGAATCTGGTGACTAGGTAAAGTACTGAACCAGCAGATCCCAAAGAATGATTATTGTGGACTGATTCCAAACAAATAGGGGTGTTACCAAAGAGTGGGGATCCTCTCCGGGAATGTTGTCCAGATTCTTGACGTTTCGAACAAAGAATTGAGCAAGACACTGAAATGCAGCAGAAAAGAAAAGCTTTATTAGAAGCGATAGTACACTTCCAGACATGGAAGGGGGCCTGTGCAAGAGAAGCATGGCTCAAAAGGCCTGGTAACAAAGCCTTTGGGTTTTTATCCCAATTTGCTGTGGGTGGTTACTTTTCCTAGAGGGGCGGCTTCCTTGATTAACAATTAAGATTGACAGTACTCAGTGATTCATCATTTGCTTTCTGCACATGTTCGTTCTCAGAATTCAGTCTGTTATAATGATATTAATGAACTTCTGGGCATATGCATCATATTATAATGATGGTATAATGAGGCTCAGGTGAGTTGAAGGTCATTGGGGTCCTCATTGCACAGGTTCGAGTGACTGCCTTAAACTGGTACCTAATCCTTTGCTCACTTGCTTCTTTCTATGAGTTACTTTTAGCCTAAAAATGCCTCTGGCTTGCTTAATTGTGGGCAGATTATGGTGGGTCCCTTCTAGGATAGGATGACCTCAGTGTCTTTGCAGGCAGACCCAAAACCCCCTAACTAACTTTCCTGCTTAACTATTTTCTAAGAGTCATGAACCCCCTTATTATTAGTATGGATGTTGAGGGATGGGAGGTCTCTTCTTCTGTACTGCCTCCTGCTGAGAAGGGTCATAGTCCCTGTCTATTGGGGTTTCATGGAGCTCTTTCCCTTTTTGCCTCAGTCAGGGTGGGGTCTTGGGTTTCCTGCTGAAGTTCGCCTTAGCCCCTAGACAAGGAAAAGAAGATACAAACTTGTCATTTAAATCATATATCTATTAATTTCTATTATTGATTTGCCTATTAAATGAGTAAAGGGAAACAGGCTTGGTTAATATATTTCTTAAAGAATAATAATAAAAAAAAGACCTTTGGCCTAAAGTCCCCTCCCATCTCAGACTCTAAGGGTCCTGTCTGGCCTAAAACCATTTCTGCTAACAATGGGCCAATGACCCTTATCAATAGCCAGAGAATCTAGTCACCAGTTGCAGGGCAATTATGGGGATTTGAAGGAGAGGGCTTTTTTCCTAAAGAAAAGAGGAAAGAAAACTTAACTGGGTTTACTAAAAAGATTAAGAATTCTGCAAGAGATGTCCCTTATCATTTCCTGCTAAAAGATTAAGAATTTTACAAGTGATATCCCGTATCTGGGGGCTATAGCTACTACCAGCAGTTCCCAAAGTGGAATCTTGGGAAGGGTTCCAAACAAATGGGGAACTGCAGACTAAACTGTCAGCAGTTCCAACATAAATCCAGAAACAAATCCAAGGGCTGGGTTTAGACATTTCTATAGACTGGCCAATAGAAGGCCCTGTGCATGCCACCAGCAATTCACAGCAGACTCCAGTAAATGGGGACTGGAGGCTAGAACTTGGGAAAGGAATTCCAAACAACTGGGGAACAACAGACTGAAACAAGGGCTAGGGATTTGTGTACGATCTACCTGATAAGCCATGGACTGGAAAGCCAATTAGATTGGGAGCCTGATGCAAAGACAGTGGAATTCAGAACCAAGAGGAACTTACCAATGGCTCTTGAAAACAGCAAGAAAACAGATAACTCAAAGGGGTCATGGGCACCACACCTGTGTTTCTCATTCCCCAAATTGCCGGAAGTCTCCTTTGGTCCCATCACTGCCACCAAATCTGTTAATAACAAAAATTCAATCAAATAAATCTTAAGATCTAATTGGATTTATTGAATAATTCATGAGTTGGGTAGCATCTTGTTTAGTAAACTGAGAAGCTGTACAAAATTGAAGTTTTTTTAGAGGCAGAAACTAGGTGAAACAAGAAAGTCATTAGCAACAGAAAATGAAAGATTTTTCCAGACAAGAGCATTTTCTTTAAAGAGGGTAGCAGGGGGTGTTATCAGGCAGATTACCTCACTACTGTTGATTAGGAATTTCCAGATTGATTGGTCTAAGGTCATGTTCTTGAGAGGGGCTGAAACTACAATTAAGTTTTGGTTTGCTGTCCTTGGGGCAAGTGAATCCACTTGGGCCTGTTTCTTTTTTTAATACCTGGCTGACTTGAAATAACTACTGAATGAAGGCTTTAAATTTTCCAATGTTTTACATTCATGTATCATTAAGCTGTACAAAACTTTGATAATAATTGACATTATTATTTTATTGTGGTATAATTGATATATAACATTATGTTCATTTTAGGTATACAACAAATAATTCAATATTTGAATAGATTATGAAATGATTATCACGATAAGTCCAGTTAATATTTGTCACCATACATAGTAATAAAAAAATTATTTTTCTTGTGATAAAAATTTAAAAAATTTTCTCTCTTAGCAACTTTAAAATATGGAATACAGTATTATTAACTATAGTCACCATGCTGTACATTATGTTCCCGTGACACTATTTTGTTAAATATGAGGATAGATTACCATAATAAAAGTAAAATATGACAATTTCTTTGAGCCTTATAAAATTTACTAGTATGACAAATATTTTAATTTTTTTCATAATAAATGTGTTGTCCTGAGACTGACTCCATCAACCTTTGTACCAGAGCAGGCATGAAGCTGTCCAGACATAACACTCTACCTGTGAGTCAATCAGTGTCTAAGATTGAACTACCCATTGGGCAACTGAACATAAGAGTGGCTTCCAGGTGAATCTGACTGCTGGCCTCATTACCTGGGAGAAAGAGGGTCAGCTGTGTGTATCTTTCTCCCAGTGAAACTGCCCCATGGTTCAATTCCCTGTATATTTTCCTTCATTGTTGTGGGTTACAGCAGCACCTAAATTGGGAGCAGTTAGGATGGGAGTGAGGAGAGGGGCATATCTGTTAATTACATAGAGAAATAGAGGGCCAAGGATGAGGAGAGATTTTCGTCGTGGAAGCAGAGTATACAAATACAGAAATAGAGTCGGGCAATAGCTCAAAGGGCTCTCGTGTCCCGTTTTAACTAAAGAGATATTAAATATGAGTGGAAATTGTTCAGGCACATGCCAAGGTTTGACTTTTGGGTTCAATGTCCTTTGGTTTGGAAATGATGAGGTTTTCATCTCTTAGTCCTAATCTAGGGTTTGATGTTCTGGGTAGCAGGGTTCTATCTAGGCCATTGCCAGTTCTAGGGATGAGCAGCAGTAGCCAAGTTATATTTGACATGCTTTCCAGAAATCTCCTGCTGACACCACTGCCAACAGGGTGTGCTCCCTGGTGTTGAGAGTGACAACAGGAAAGTGCCCCGTTGAGCTTCCGGGGTTTAAAGGATCTCTTTTAAAGGAACTGCTTTGTGAGCAGTGATGAATCTACTGCAGAAAAAGTAAATTAGAGCTGGAAGTAGGACAGGCTCTCCCCTACTAGCCTGGGGCTGAGGAACACAGGCGGATGCTGGCTGAGGCAGTAATGAATCTTTTGCGATGGTAAACAGTAACTACTCAAGGCTGTAGGGCCTGAGATCTCATTATATATCACTGGGCTTGTGAAAATCTAAAACCAATTCAATAATTAAGATATCTACTGCTAATTATTTGTTGAATTTTTTTTTTGCTTTTAGTCACAGGAAATGAGAGTATGGAAGACAAAAAAGGAAGAAAACTTAATGGACAACAGACCATTAATTATTAGAAATGTCATCATGGCATTATTCTGACTCACGGCTTGCTTAAAGTAGGAGTTAAATTGCTACTTTCAAAGTTCAAAGTGCTAATTTGGTTGCTTAAATTCTTTCATTCATAGTTGAATTATAAAACTTTGTTGCAGGACTCTAGTACTTACTTTTGACCCTCACTCTACCTCTTTCCCTACTCTTCATTGTTCTAAAAAAAAAAAAAAATGGAAAAATAGGTCAATTGAACATATACTATTTAAGTTCCATCAGAGCAGGGAACATGTCTTTTATGTTGACTGCTATATTCCCAGGGCTTAGTACAATGTCTGGCACATAGCTGGTTCTCAATAAACATCAATTCAATAAATACTACTTTCCACATTTCCTTGCTTTCAAACTTCTAAAACAAAACAATACTAATAGCTCTGAAGTAACAGCAACTTCTAGTGAGCGTTGTACCAGTTTTCCTCGTAGTGGTACATATTTATTTTTAAAGCAGAAACTCATTTATTTAAATTCAGGAAAACAAATAAAAAATAAGCAAGGTTGTGGGCCCACTTATTTAGTATTTCAGGGATATCAACCACCGGTAAGTCTCAACCACCAGTAATTCTGATAAAATACACAGGGGCAATATGTTAGACCCTTCCGTGAATGATATGTCTGTTAATCCTTGCAGGCTTAACCCAAACATTTCGAGTAAGTCAAAAGAAACAAGCCAAATAGTCAAGTCTCAAAACTGGAGAGATGATGTGCTTCAGAGACCTGGATCACAGTATGCTTTGAAAGGGCCGTCCTTGGAATAATCCATCTAATTTTCCAGGCTTCAGTGTCTGTCTTTATTGACTCAGAGACAGGCTCCCAGTGGTGCAAGTTGAGCATATGCCACACCCAAAGGCCTTCTGAGAAGGCAACTGTGCCTTCTTACCTTCCTGACCTAAGGAGGAGGTGCTGGCCTTGAGGGTAGCTAATTTATAGAGTGGTCTCTGTCTTAGGAGGTAGACTGGTGTGAGATCTCTGCCTAGCAGGAAGGAAAGTAACTATCTGAAGTCATTGGACCCTTTCTTTGTGTGGATTCGAATTTGAGACCTGTAGTGACTGTCAGTACTTGCTAGTCTGGGCAGAAGCATAAGGCTAGCAAAGAGACGAGTGATAAGAGTGATGAGTCAGGACAAAGCATGACTAACCACTGTCTGCAGTCTCCATAACAGCAGCCCCAGATCCAGGAGTAGCGAAACCCCGATCTCAAGGAGACAGCTCGTTATTGAATTACAGAGCTGCTGTTAGGAGGCCAGACCCAGAGCTGTCCACAAAAAAAAAACCCCAAAACCTTCCTTTCAGGCCCCATACAGCCTTGTGAGGGCTGTTTCTGTTTTTTCTCCCCTTCTTATTTTCTTAAGTAATTTGAAAGAGCCTAATTAACATGTGTAAATTAAGGTCTCTTTGGTTCTAAAATTCTAGAATTATAATGAGCACAGTAAAAACTCATTAATTGAGACTACTTGTCCCAAGTTTCTAATTAGTCCATTTGGACTAAGCTGAAGTTTAATATGCTCTGCAAAATTTTATTATGTATAGCTCAAATTAAAAAGAGAAGGGGCAGAGGAATTATTTAAAATATTTTGGAGAACAAGCTATTAATTTAACTGCTTAATTTAAAACTATTTTGAGAAACATTGCAGAATGAGAGATGTCCCCAGATCTCTCCCCTTTAAGCAACAATAAGCTGAACATCTAAAACTCAACAAGAAGAAAAAAATACCCAACCTGCACTCCAGCACATCTGAGCGTGGGATCTGTGCATAAGAGCTACCACAGGTCAGAAGACTGGGAGTCAGCGGTAGACAGGGAGAAACAAAGAAGTGGCCGCTTGCAGCCAGAGCTCCTTGCAAGAGGAGGGGGAAGGGATACCATGCAGTGGGTTCCCTGAATAGCCCTACCGTGGAGAGCTGTGAGCTCCATGTGGCCCAACGCAGTGCCCAGGGATCAGGGCAGAAAGCAGAGAACTGGGGATGGCAGAGAAGCAACAGTTGATTATTACCAGCCACTATTATAAAACACAAGGGGAGCTGCAGCCCCGATCCCCCAACCCAGAGGGCCGCTCCCCCTATATCTCCCAAGATCAAACACTGCGGAAGTCCTAAGGAATCTGAGCAAACTGTCACTAACACTGACAGGGACTTAGACTGAGGGTAGTGAGCGTTATTGAATATCTACAATAAAATAAAAGGGGATTATTAAGATTTTATATAAAGCAGGGATCCAAAAGGCTTAGACACCACCTACTGGAGATCAAAAGAAAAATGCCTTTTTTGCAATAGGCTAAAGAGAAACCTTTGTATAATAAATCTTCTTTCTGGGGAGGGGGGTGGGTGGAAAGCAGAATGCACTTCCATTATTGCCCAGGCAGAGAAATAGCTCATTAAACACCATGAACGACCAAGGTGACGAGGCAGCTCAGAAAAAAAAAGAGAAAAAGCTTCAGAAAATAAGCTTAAAGACATAGAAATATGCAGCTTAAATGATAGAATTCAGGATGGTGCTTCTGAAAAAAACTCAGATATCCAAGATAATTCATATCGACAATTTCAGGAATTGGAAAAACAATAAGATGAGCAGAATGAGTTTTTTAGCAAGAAGACTGAAACCCACAAAAAGAACCAAATAGACCTTTTGGAGATGAAGAATTCACTGAAAGAGCTGAAAAATGAAATAGCAAGCTTGGGAAATGGAGTCGACCAAATGGAGGAAAGGATCAGTGATATCGAAGACAGAAATGTAGAAATAAAGGAGAGAGAAATCAAAGAATGATACCATCAGGAGAGGAAGCAAGAATAGTGGGCATTCTCAAAGGGAAAGAAAAAGAGCAGGGATTAGAAAGCATTTTCAGACAAGCAGTTGATCAGAATTTCCCAAATCTTAAGAATGAGCTGGAGCTTGGAATTCAAGAAGTCAACAGAATACCCAATTATCTCAACTCAAAAGAGCCTTCACCAAGACACATTGTATTAAACTTATCAAAAATCAATGACAAAGAAAGAATTCTCAGGGCAGCCAGGGAAAAGAAGACAGTAACCTATAAAGGATAACCTTTAGATATGAAGGAGAAATAAAGACCTTTCCAGACATGCAAAAATTTAGGTAATTCACTATGAAGCTTGCATTACAGGAAATACTGAAAGGGGTCAGCTCACCTAAAACAAAATAAAAAACCAAACATAAGTAAGAGTAAGGCGACTAGCAGGCAGATAGAAGCAGAGAAGTGCAACCCTTCCTGATAACAGGGATTATAAACTTAAATAATAAGGAGCGATTTAGATAGTAGTGAGCATTCAGCATATATAGGGACAAATTGAGACAACAATGACAGAAAAGGGGAGGATTCAAAGATCCAAATTCTCAAAGGAGAATGGAGATAAGGAACACGCAGAAGAAATTGGACTACTATATATATATATATACATAACTATCCTCTACATATTTGTAATGGTAACCACACGCCAAAGATTCAGGACTGAAGTATGTAACATAAAACAAGAAGGACCAGAGGGAAAACCCACAAAACCCAACCAAAATAAAACATTTTATCTATTTATTAAAAATTTATGACCAGGGAACTTCATTTAGTTAAAATTAATAGATATAATTAACCTTATGGGGTTTTTAAACAAATATTTATTGATATTACCTTTGAGCCAGGCTCTGCGCTAAGTACCAGAACATAGACACAGAATCAATCAAATATGGCATGGTTGTATATATTAATTCAAAAAATAAAACAAAAGTGCAACGTAAGAAATATCTTGGAATGTTGGTTTTTGATGTATGTGTGTGTATGTATAATGGGCTTTTCCCTCAAGCAGCATAGAGTCTGTTTGGCAGGTAAGACAATATATGAACAATTACATTGCTGAGATAGAGGTGTGTGCAAAGTGTGTTAACAAGCATAGAGGAGGAGAATCTCAGTTGTTCTAGGAATGGGGTACAGCAAGGCTTCCTGGGTATAACAGGGGTTAAGGTTTAAGGATGAATCTAGGTGACTAGTTGCAGAGAAGAAACAGGCACCCCAAGCAACAATAAGTAATTCAGTGGGTCTAGAGCCCACGTGGCAGGAAGAGTGGGAAGTATAGTCAGTTCTCATTATCTAAAGTGATCACGTTCTATGAACTTACTGCAAATACTGAATTAGTGGTCACTGAAATACTGCTTCTAAAGGTCAGGTTCCTGGGAGACTCTGGTAATGTTTTAGTCCACCAAAACCCCATTTGTGTTATATAGGTTCAATCGTAAATGTCCTTGTAAAAGAAGCCAGTCTCATCAGCATTGCACACCTGCTCTTCTGCATGATCCATTTCCTATTCAACACTTAGCCAGTGTTTTCAAAATCCTTCCATAGCCTCTCGATCTGCAGAAACTGCCTTACTTGCAAGTTTCATGCTTGTCCCATCGTATCACCTTTAGAAATGTGTGAGTCAGCTAACACCAGCTGAGAAGAGTTTAACATTTTCTTGGCCATAAATTTCTTTGGCTTTTCTTATAACAACACTGCTCATTGTGCTTTTTAAAATTAGTCATTATCTCATGAATGCACAAATGTAGCTTCTTTTCCATCTTGTACATAGCTTTATCAGACACTAGGCAGTGTCCCCCCCCGCCCCCACCTTTTCCACAGGGAATACACTCCAAGACCGCCAGTGATGTCTGAAACAGAGGACAGTACTGAACCCTATATATATTATGATTTTTCCTGTACATACATAGCTATGATGAAGTTTAATTTATAAATTAGGCAAAGAGATTAAGAACAATAGCTAATAATAAAATGGAATAATTGTAACAGTATATGTAATAAAAGTTATATGAATGTAGTCACTCCTTTCAGGTGATCCTTTGCTAAAATCTTCGTATAAGCTACAAGATTTCTGGTGGAACGTGTCACTGTCAATCAAAACATGTTTTCTGTTCAAGGCTTTCACCCACAAATTTAATGCCTTTTCTATATTAACTAAGCACTTATCACACAAAGTGGCCATCTTTCACAGATTGAGGTACGACAGAGATACTTTATTTTTCCTTCTTTATAATCTTACAGATGGAAGATTAGTTCTTACTGTAGATCTTAGCAATCTTTGCATGTGATTTTTTTTTTTCTTTCCTTATTAAGTCAAGAGCTTTCAACTTTTCACTTGAAAGAAGGATCTTACGACGTCTCTTTGGCAGATCCAGTTGCCAGCATCACTACTCTTATGCTTTGGGCCATTAGTAAGTAAAGTAAGGGTGACTTGAACACAAGCACTGTGACACCAGAACAGTACATGATTTAAAACTTACATCATTTATTAAATTGATATTTTTATTTAATATTTTGGACTGCAGTTATAGCAGAATTGGAGGAAATCACAGAAGTAAAAATTTAGATAAGGAGTGACTACTGTAGATGTTAAGCACTTTCCAGATTGGCTTTATTTACAGATTGGTGAATTTCCTCTACCTTTTTCCAGATGTACTGTATTATTGATCCATTAACATTGAACTCACAGCTGACAGTACTATACACTCAGGCCTGAATGAAACTCTTCTAACACACATATTTTCTCTGTAAAGCACATCACACAGTTCTTGCATTTAGAAACGGTAGGCAGCACTTCAGCACTGTTTGAAGGCCATTTTAAAGAGCAACATCACCAACAAAAAGCACAAAACTATAAAAAATGTGGCCCTAAGTAGACCATGAAAAGGACACTTGTTTACAATATGATCTGAAATGAAAAGCCTAGAGCATCATGTTGTTCAACCTCAGCTGGGAATGTACGCATTGGGCGAGTCAAATTTTTCCCCCTCTCTGCATATGTCTGCCAACGACTGCAAAAGTACCAAGAATATTGATTTAGGGTTACAAATAAATGTTATCAAGTCAGTAAATTCACAAATAAGGAATCTGCAAATAAGAAGATCAACTGTAATCCCAGAGAAGCAGATGGAGGCCTTTTATTCAGTGAAAAAGCTTGCTCTTGTCCCAAAAGCTGTGCATGATCTGTGTTGTAGAAAAGCACTTTTCCTAAATGTAAAGCATGATTTGAAGAGAAGAAGACCAGAGCCCAGCTAGGAGATGGCTGTGTCCAGGTGAGGGTGAGGGTGAAAGAAGTAAGCCAGGGAAGAGATTTGAGGAGGATTTGGTCTGCATACCATTTGAGTCCAGGTTCTGGTGTTGAGTGGTGAAGGAGGAATTGAGTTCAACCCCAGGTCTCCGCTTGGGCAAAAGAGTGGTGTAGGGCGGAGGTGAGAGATGGAGCCTTGGAGTCAAGATGCTTGAATTTAAGTCTAAACTCCATCGCTTACTAGTTGTGTAGCCTTGGACACGTTCTTACTTCTCTAAGCTTCAATATTTTCATCTCCAGTATATAGGTTCTATACAATGGGAAAATAACACCTCTCAGAGTTATTTTGAGATTAAATAAGTGCTGCGGCTTTACATTAAATAAAGAAAATAGGAAAAAGAAGTGGCATTTGAAGGTGGAGGGAAGAGAGGAGTCCTGTTGGACACGATAAGTTGGACGTGCCTGTGGACATCAGGTACAGTATCCAGCAGTATTTGTCCCCAGAAGACCAGGAGCAGAGAAGTTAGAGTGGAGCGAGACACACAGACGTGGAATTATTAGCAGGCAGGTGGCTGCTACAGCCATGAAGAGTGGGTAGTTCCAGCATCAGAGGTCCCAAGACAAAGCCTGAGGAATGCCAACATTTAAGAGGTGGTGAAGGAGACCAAGAAAGAGCAGCAAGAGGAGGAGGCGCCAGAGGAAAACCAGGAGAATGTGGGAAAAGGGAGGCAGGGGAGGAGAGAGTCCAGAATGAGTGGGCTGAGTTAGTGTTCTAAAGGCATCAGCTCGAAGTGTAGAACTTTTGAAATGTAAGGGACCCAAGAATCTTTTAATCTAATCCCTTATCTATTTTGATTGAGATTCAAAGAGGTAAAGGGAGTTGCTAAGGCCATACTGTGATTTCATAGCAGGCTACTCTAATTCCTAAGGAGTAATAAAATACATTTCTATAAAAAATATTCCAAATTCAAAATTGTTCCTATTAAGTCACATAAGATATTTTTCCAGTTGAGTAAATTGTGAAATTTTATTGACATATCAGAACACCTGTTAACCTTTTCATGTACTAAGATGCTATATAGTCAACAGAACTGTGCCTCTTAAATCTATTTTATAGTGTCCATTTAACAAACCATGCTCTAAAAAGTTTTGAAACAACAGGAGTCATAACTCATGTTAAAAATAAGATGACAGGCCCCGATAAAGTCACTTATGCTAAACTCCACATCACCAAACTTAATTACAATTTCGGCTCCAGGATGGAATCTTAAACCAGTCAATCAGGAATATCCTGATCAGCACTAATGAGATCATCTGCCTGATAGACCCTACCACCCCCTGAAAAAAAGTAACCTTGCAATAACCTACCAGAATTTCTGCCTGGTATAACCTCCTTGTTCCTGCTTTCTTCTGCTTGTAGAAGTCTCTCATTTTATACAGCTCCTCAGAGATTCTATCTGCTAGATTGGATGCTGCTTAATTCAAGAATTTTTGGATAAAGCCAATGAGATCTTTAAATTTATGCAGTTGAATTTTGTTTTTCAACATTTGTCAAACTATATTTTAGTTTTCATGTATGTAAGTTTTACCTCCATGACAATTGTAAAACACAGAGCAAATAAAAAGTTTAGCTGTTTAAAACTAAAAAGTAATTATTTTCTAAGTTATCTTGTATACAAAGACCTAAGAGATAGAAATATTTCAATATTTGGAATTGATCTTCATAGCTTCAAGGAAACCACTTATGCTTTCCTCATTCTATCTTGGTTTGCTTCACTATGAAACAAAAATAATATTATCTTGCAAGCCTGCTCATGATTTATTAACACATGTAAAATTCTTGAACAAAAATATTAAATACTTGATAATATTGTTTGGTAAATATTATCTAACTACATTTATAAATAATAACATTTTTACAGCCAAGTTGGAATTACAAATTATAGCCCGTTTGAAAACACATACTAATCTATGCATATTTACAAGTAGGAAAAGAAAGTCACAATTATCAATGAACAAAGAGATAAAATATCTCTTTCATATAAAACTACTTTGATTGATCAATGTAATAAAAAAATTTTGTGACTAATCTTTTTCACTTAATTGTTTAATGTAATTGGGGCTCTGCCCAACTGAGATAAAACTGAATATGATGTAAATAGCAGGAAACTACAACAACTACTGGCTTTTTATAGTTACTAAAGAGAACCAAATAATAAAATTATCCTGGAGATAAGCCATTTTATTTATTCAAAATTTACTTCTGCTTCAGGAATGCAGGAGGATACAGTGATAGAGCTTTGCATATCTAGAGGGAAACATTGCAATAATCAGGGTTCCTCGGCCTCAGCACTATTGAGATTTGGGACAGCTGGACAGTTCTTTGTTATGGGGGGCTCTCCTGTGCATTGTAGGATGTTTAGCAGCATCCTTGGCCTCTACCCACTAAGTGCGAATAGCACCCCTTACCCCAATTTGTGACAACCGAAAAATATCTACAGACATTGGCGAATGTTCCCTGCATGGCAAAAATTACCCCCACTTGAGAACCAATCCTGTAGTAGCATTTCTGTGCACAAGTGGGCCCACTTTTACATGTGCTGGGTAACAGGTCCGTAGAAAAGCAGTAAGGCTGAGTTCCAAACTGACATTTCTCAGAAGCTGGGCAGATGCAGCAGCCTTTAGACACTTGGATGCTCCCCTGCCGCAGGCAGAAGTAGGGGTGCAGTGGGGGCTATTTTCATGGCACCTTGGATAGTTGGGGTTACGGGCAAGTCTTGTCTGTCCACGGCATTGCCCAAGCCCCCCTAGAACTCATGACTCATCTCCCTACTCTCTGCAGCTAGGAAGGCCTTTTGCTTTCTTCTCAGTTCTCTAAATAATTACATAAAATGTTTCCTTTACCATTAATTAAAGTATAAACTATAGTATTTGACATTTTACCAAACAAAAACCTGATGAAAGATTTTTTTTTTTTACTGTTTTCATACATAAAAACTTAAAAACAACAGATGAGAGGAAAGAATGTATAGAGAAACATAAAGAAAGTGATATCATAAAGTCGAAAGGATCTTAGAGCTGAGCTTCCAGCCTGGTCACAGTGGCCACATTTCAAGGTCTCAGTCGCAGCTTGTGGCTTAGTGGTCGCCACATTGGACAGCACAGCCACAGAGCATTTCTGTCACCACAGGAAGTTCTACCAGACAGCACTGTCTTAGAAAATACCTAGGCTACAGGCCTTGTTTTATAGATGACTAAGTCCCAGATGGTGTATAAAACAACTTAGCTAAAGAGAAAACTGTGAGCTCGTGGCAGAACCAACTGGAAACAAAAAACAGTTAAATTCCCCTCCTGTGCTGTTTCTCCCATATTTAATCTAAATATAATAAAATTTAATCTTGTTCAATACCCAAGTGTTGGACACTTGCTGTGTACGAGGAACTTGACTCTGGATACAACATGTAAAAAAAGGAAAGAAAAATAATCCTGCTCTAGTAGAAGATACAGACTAGTTTTCAGTCACTTTCAATACCAGGTAGTCATAGGAAAGACAAGGTGAGCACAGGGCCCAACCTGGGATGGGGAGGGGTGTTTGAGGGCATGCTTGCTAGAGGAGATAGCATTGGAGTAAAGAAGGTAGGAAAGGTGCTCAAGATGGAAGGAACTGTATGCCCATGACACAAAGGAGCAAACGAGATGGTTGCCTGGGTGATTTCCACGACTCTGACTTTAGTCCCACTCACCCGCTACCAGCACCCAAATCTGTATCTGAGGACAGAGTGTTGCCTCTGTCCACTGGCCACTCCCATGTGGAAGCCCTGCCTGAAGGCAACATATCCAGTGGGCCTTCCCTTTAACTGCCTTGTTCAATGGCACTTCCATCCACAGAGGCATAGCTTTTCTGGGGCCTGAGAACCAGCATTCCCCACCCCCAGCCCTCACACCCTGTCACTAAGGTCTGTTCCTTTTCTTTAAAAGTTCTAGAACTACCTTTCCATCTGGCCCAGCCATCAGGTAAGCCAAGATGGGCACTTACAAGTACATCCAGGAACTATGGAGGAAGAAGCGGTCCGATGTAAGGCACTTCCTTCTCAGGATGAACTGTTTGGCAGTACCACCAGCTCTCTGTCCTCCACAGGGCCCCCTGCCCCACCAGCCCAGCCCAATGAAGCATGCAGGCTGGGATGCAAGGCCAAGCAAGGTTATGTCACATATCAGATTCGCGTGCTCCAGTGGTGGCCGCAAAAGCCCAGTTCCTAAGTGCGATCTAGGCCGAGCCTGTCCATCACAGTGTTAACTAGCTGAAGTTTGCTTGACGTCTTCAGTCTGTTGCCAGTGAGTGAGATGGACACCACTGTGGAGCTCTGAGGGCCCTGAATTCTTACTGGGTTGGTAAAGATTCCACAACTTCTTTGAGGTTACCTTCATCGATCCCTTCCATAAGCTATCAGACAGAATCCTGACAGCCAGTGACTAGCCCAAACCAGTTCACAGCACAGGAAGAGGCAAGGGTCATGTCTGCAGGGTGCAAGAGCTGTGCCTAGGAAAGGGCCACACGTTCCACCATATTATTGATGGCTCTCCTGTGCAGCTTGGAGAAAGCATAATACTCACCAGCTTCTACCGTTACCACTAATATAAGTATGTTTGTAAAATTCTTACCTAATAAGCAATTTAGGACAGTCAAAAAAAAAAGTTCTAGAACCTGTTTCATTCCCATTATCATCTTTGTTCCAGCTTCTCACCATCTCTCCCTTTAAAAAAAAATTATATTCATTGAGACTGTTGTAGCCGCCAGCCCCCGATAGACACACGTACCACCAGAAATCAGTGAGTTATAGGAAACACACTCTCTATTTAGCCAGCTGGGTCTGCCAGGGGTACGTAGACTCCTAATTAAGCAGCCCTAAAATGTAGAGGTACAGGGTTTTTAAACCCTAAACCCATATTCTTCATCCTGTTTGAATACACAAGTCTATTTTTCTTCTTTTTACTAACTATCAACTCACAGGTCGGTTGTGCAAGTGGGGGGTACAGTAGCAGAAAAACTTACTGTTAGAGCGTTATGTTCCCATGGGCGATAGCCAAACAGTAATTTTCCAGCCAGCACAAGGCATAATTCATATACCATAATATTCATCCTTTTAAAGCATACAATTTATTAGTTTTTTATTATATTCATGAAGTTATACAACCATCACAACTGTCTAATTCCAGAACATTTTCATCACCCAAAAAAGAAGTTCCATAGCCATTGTCAGCATAAGAATGTCCAAACCTGTAGAAAATTTTTATAAGTTTGTCAGAGTTTATTTGAGGCCGAACAAAGGAACATATGTAAGCAAGATCTCAATAGACTGAGAAAAAGTGCTTCCCAGAGTAACAGTTATTAACTTTTTTAAATATATTTGGAATTAAGGAGGGAATGTAAAGAAGAGTACATGAACTGGGAGAAAGCAAGGCAGAGAAAGCTCTATGATTGGATTATAAGATAGTTAGCGAGATCGTGTGCTCTCTTGAGGGTAGTTATACTTCCAAGGAGTCTGAAAAGCAAGGCATTCCTAAGGCACAAAAACAACAAACAAGGCTTACTTAAGGCAAAGATAAACTTTTATAGGCCTAGATCTGTACGACCCACCATGATCTGCCCAGTTAGAAATTTATGGTCAGATAGCAATTCGAGGTTACTTTCAGTTTTGATTTATTACAGAATCCCTTTTTTCATTTACCACCATTAGCAGTCACTCCATATTGCTCCTCCTCACCTCTCCCTGAGGACCACTAATCCACTTTGTGTCTCTATAGATTTGCCTATTCTGGGCATTTCATACAATTGAATGATTCAATATGTAGTCTTTTGTGACTGGCGTCTTTCACTCAGCATAATATTTCCAGGGTTCATCCACTCTATGGATATCCTACGTTTTGTTTATCCATTTATTCGTTGATGGACATTAGAGTTGTTTCCCACTTTTTGGCTACTACAAATAGTGCTGCTATGCACATTCCTGTGCAAGTTTTTGTGGGACATAAAGTTTTCAATTCTCTTTGGGTATTCTATCATCTTTTAATAAGACGGGTGAATAAATTTTGCAGTTTTCCCTGCCTTCAGGCTAATCCTCTAAAATCCACTCTCCAACCTAATACTAGAGTCTTTTTAAACATGTAAATCTTCTAAGTGGGTCCATCAGATCATGCTGAGCCTGTATTTAAAACCTTTCTATAACCTTTCATCAAAGTGAAAAAAAAAATGCAAAAACCGCAAGGTGGCTATTTCCTTTAACCTCATCTCCTAGGGCGGCCTGGAGCCAATTGGAAACACTCCTTTGTTTCCCCAACGTGATTTTAGGGCCACCCATGAGTGAGCAGTTGCCATTGGTGGTAATAATGTTTTGCTTCTTTCTTGCCCCCAGCCATCTATCTGAGGCACAAAGCTGCCTTTGCTGCAGATTCTCTTTCTCTCCTAGAGCCTTTCTTAAAAACTCCAAGTCGCAGATAAGACTGTTAGAGCTGAAAAGGGTTTGGGGGAACTTCTGATCCGTTGATTCCTGAGCTGTGGTCTGGGGATCCCCAAGGCCGCTGGGAGAGGTGTCAGGTGGGAATGGAAGGCATAAGCCGAGTGGACAGGGCTCTGTAGGATGTGTTTCTTGCTACTTCTCATCTGAATGAAGTTTTTTATCTGGTAAAAGGTGAAAAAGAGATTTGAGAACAAATTGATTTAATTTAACCCTCTTCATTTATGGACTATGAAACAGAGGCTAAAGCAAGCAGAGCTCTTACTTCTCCAAGCTGGCAGTCAGGAAGTTGCTTCCACCCCAACAAGTGTCCCAGTGGCCCTGCTTCCCCAAGGTGTCTGGCTGCCGGCCAAGCAGCCAATGCATTTAAGGAACGCTCCAGCAGGAAAGGGAGTAGTTAAAGAACAGGAGGACAAATGCTAGAGAGAAAACAAGACGTCAAGCTTTAACTCAAAGGTAAAAATAGAAGAAGGCCACCTGTTGGGGCCTGGGAGCCGAGGTAAGAGGAATCGTCTCACTAATGACTTGCAGGCACAGCAGGCTTCAGGCAGGAACTGCGTCCTCTAGAAATGTTATCGGCAGATGATGAGAAGAGTTATGTCATGTGATCAGGCTTTAAGAAAGTTTGGGGGAAGAGGGTCCTAGAAACAAACTTAAGGGTGAAGGAAAAGAAAGATGATGCGTGAAAGTACTTGGAGGGGATTGGAAGGTTGAGAGGCTGAGCCACCATCCTCCTTTCCCATCCCTCCCTCTTAGCTCCTGGCCCAGCCTGAGAACAGCAGCTGTTGGATCCAGCTGCAATTTTTCAAACCAATTAAGAAATGTTGCTGTCTCAGGAGAGAGTGCTGTCTGACTTTCCTGAGTCAGCAGGCTCAGTCCCCAGGCCCTTGGGGGATGAGATCTGAAGGCTCTAATTGATCCCCTCAGAGTTAAAAATAAAAAGGTAGCAAGCAGCTACTCTTTTGACTTTAAACTGCTGCAGGGGGTAGTGTGTCTTTTTCAACAGAGATTTTCCATCAGAGGTGCCAGAGAGCAGCTTCCCCACTGGCTTAACTATTTATAACGCAGCACATTTTCCTTTTCATTCTCACTGTCTCCTGCACAAGGCCTCCTGTCCTGAATTCATCAATTAGCCATCTCATTCGCCAAGAGTAAGTTACATCTGGCATGACAATATTGTTATTCAAAGCAAAAAAGCACAAATCTCTTTGGCTGAGAAAAGTCACAAAGTCTTTGTGCTCCATTTTAAACCTGAAAACAGTCACTCAGTTAAGACAACTGAATGAAAAAAAAGCATGGAATAAAACAAAGAAAGTGAGCCAAACCTTTCTGGCCAGTCTGAAATCCTTAGACCAAACAGCTGGCTGTTCACTGTTTACTCTTCCTCCAATTTGTTTGGTATTGTATAGATGTTTCCTCCGGGGGCAGGAGGAGAGGAAGCCTCGATTGACCTTTTTTGGGCTTGAGATCTGAATAGCAAGGGTTTGTATAGTTGGGAAGGGAGACGACATCAGAGCATCCACTGTCCTTCAGAGTGATACCCAGACTTCTCTCTCTTCCAAAACATAGAAGCCAAAAAATAATTTTTTACTTTTCTAGAAAAGTAGGTAGCAACAAAATCGTCACGGACTATAGTTTATGAAAGCAGACAGCTCAATACAATGTAACCCATATAAACATGGGACTCCAATATGGCCCGGTCCTGACATGGTGTCACCTTCCAAGGAATAAACAGCCTGACATAAAGGTAGGGTGGAAAAGCAGGTCCAATCTGTATTTAATCTCTTGAGGAAACTTTAAAGAGGTAATATTTTTAAGACATAGTACAACTATAAAAGGTTGTATTTCTTCATTTCTCTCTCTCTTCTCATCCCCAACCCCCCCCACAGCTTCCATCACAGCTTCCAAAGACCCTGCTCCTGATGCCCTCAACCCATCTGATGCCCAGACCACATGGCTCTTCCTCTTCTCTGCTATCTCGTTATTCTATCCACCAACTTATCCTTTCTGGATTCTGTAACTTTTCTATTTTATTTTTCTTACCTCAAAGGTTCTGCACAAGGGAGCCTAGGAACAGAAGCTGATCTAACAAGAAGGTGGGAGGTGGCAGGAAGAGAGAAGAGGAAGAAAGGTTCAAAGGTAGATGCATACAGTTTTGTGTTCCTCCCTTGTTCGATCTTTGTGGGCCTCTGCCAGAAGAGGAAACATTTTTATTGTACCTCTCAGAGGTGCTTTGCCTCATTCCTAACCCCACTTCTATCTTTTCTCCTTTCAATTGGCGGTGGTTCCCCTCCAAGACCCCTGAAGACACTTGCTGGGAGTCCCAGCAATGTTTCTCTTTGCACGCCAAGGAGTAAGATACTTTATCTTAATTCTTTCCGCCCTCCAGGGTCTCTGTGTCTAGCAAGTTTGAAAGAAAGTTGCATTCATTATGTTATTTCCTTCATGGGGGGAGGGAGCCTTCACCACTAAATGACCCATGCTGGCACAACCAGAGCCAACACAGGGACATCGCTAACTCCTGAAAGTCTGAGAAGTCTTGGAGGTGTCACTGGATTGATGCTACCCATCCTGGGGCCTGTCTTGCCCATTCCTTCATAAAGGAACCACAATAAAGGCTCTTGCTGACAGTTCCTCCCCCTCACTCTGTCTCTGCTCAAACCCTGGTGCTTCTGCGTGCGCTGTGTCCATGACATTCCCCCTCCACTTGGGATCTGCGCGTAATAAGCTATCTTTTCAATTGCCATCAACAGACCTGTTGCCCTTAGTATACATCAACTTTTCTATTAATATACTTTTTTTTTGAAACAGCTGGGAAACCTCTCCTCTCTACTACCAGTGCAGGGGACCACCTTCAAGAGGGTGAGGCTCACCTGCCCACCTCAGGATCCCCAATACATCCTGGTGCCTAGATCTGACCTCTGTTTTGTACTTGTTCCAGGAAGGTGGCTAGCATTTCTTCTTTTTCTTT
The DNA here is from genome assembly GCA_003508835.1 of Eonycteris spelaea. Lineage (NCBI taxonomy): Eukaryota > Metazoa > Chordata > Mammalia > Chiroptera > Pteropodidae > Eonycteris > Eonycteris spelaea. The sequence continues at coordinate 836,381 of PUFA01000211.1, read as the reverse complement.
TTCAGTCCTGATTAGCTTCGACAAGAGTGAGAATTTAACTTGTCTGGTTGTGATTAAATCCAAGATTGATTAGCCATTTTTGGTTCAATTTACCTACACTGACCTGACCCAATCACTTTCTGATTTTCCAAGCTTGGCTCTAGTATCCTCCTGGTAGAGGAACACTTTAGCAGCCTGCCCAAATCTGAATATAAACACAAAGTGCTCTTTCCTTTTTATTGACACATAATTATGAATTCATTTTTATAAAACTACTACTATCCTGTAACATGCTTTACCTTATCTTCCTGGGAAACCAAGGCATGAGAGCTTCCACCTTCAAAGCAGAATCCCAGTGACACTAAATCAGAAAATAATCCTTGGAAGCTAACTCCATGCATTCACATAAACGACCACATTCCTCCTCTTCAATGGTTCAGCATCCTTTGGATCATTTCAGTGGCATGCTCTAATCATAACTCAACATGCTGGTTGCATATGGCTAATGTAAAACAGATGGAATATAAATGAACCAGATAATTAAAGAAAAGATAAAAACCTCAGTTAATTTGCCAGGTGAAGAATTCCAAAGTAATGGTCATAAAGATACTCCTGAACTCAGAAAAAGAATGAATGGGCATAGTGAGAACTTTATAACAAAGAGAAAATATAAGAAAGTACCAAAAATAAATTACAGAGCTGAAGAATACAATATCTGAACTAAACAATATAATACATTAGAGGGGTTAGATAGCAGACTAAATAAAGTAGAAAAAATGGATCAGTATCCTGGAAAGACAGGGCAGCGGAAATCACCCAAATGCAAGCAGCAAAAATAAAAAGATTTTTAAAAATATAAAGCCACATTTAAAAAAAAATTTATTTATTTTAATTAGTTCAAGTATACGATACATTGGTTAGACAGCTATATAGTTCATAAAACAATCCCCCTAATTGCTCTCTTCCTCCTGTGACACTCTAAATAGCCAATATTAATGCTAACTGCATTCCCTATGCTGCGCTTGACCATCCCTATAACCATCCATCAGCTACTAATTTGTACTTTTTAAAACCATTCACCCATTCTTCCAGCCCCCAACACTCCCTCTGCTCTGTCACTAATTCGTCCACTATATTTGTGAGTCTGTTTTTGATTTGTTCATTCTTTTTATTCCTTCGATTCCACATATAAGTGAAATCATATAGTGTTTATCTTTCTCTGTCTGACTTAAATACCTTCTAGGTCCATCAAAGCAATATCTTCTCCACCCCCTTCCTTTTTGTCCGTGTCTTTTAATCTTAAAGTGAATCTATTATAGGCAACATATAGGGGTCTTATTTTCTTTCCATTCATTTACTCTTTTAGTTGGAACACTTCATTCTTTCCATTTGAGGTACTTATTGATAGGAATGTAGTTGTTATCATTCTTTATTCCTGTTTTTGATACATGTTTTTTCTTCTTAAAAAGTCCTCCAACATTTCCTGTAATACTGGCTTGGGGTGATAAATTCCTTTAGCTTATTTTGTCTGAGAAGCTCTTATCTTCCTTCAACTCTAAATGATAGTTTTGCTGGATAAAGTTTTCTTGTTATAGGTTCTGGTCTTCATCCTGTTGAATATTTTTTGCCAAGCCTTCTGTCCTGCATAGTTTCTTTTGAGAAATCAGCTGCCAGTCTTAGTGTTCCCTTATAGGTAACTTTTGCTTTTCTCTTGCTGCTTTTAATTCTCTCTTTGTATTTAAACTTTGGCATTTTAATTGTGTCTTGGTATGGGCCTCTTTGGATCCCTGATTTTTGGAATTCTCTGAGCTTCTGGGGTTTTATATCCCTCCTTCACCAGGTTAGGAAAGTTTTCATCATTATTTCTTCAAACAGCTGTTCAACATCTTGATTTTCTTCAGTTACGCTGATCAGATGGATATTTGGACCCTTAATAGTGTCCCATATGCTCCTTAAATTATTTTTATAGTCTTGGCATCTTATCTCTTGCCATTCTGATTGAGTGTCCTTGGCTTTCCTGTCCTCTAGATAGGGCATTTGATCTCTTCTTTATTCACTTTGTTTATTCCATTTAATATACTTCTCATCTCAGATAATGTGTTCTTCATTTCAGACTGGTTCCTTTTATAATTTTAATTTCCATTTTTATGTTTTATCTCTTTGTTGAAGTTCTCACTGAATTTATCTACACTTCCCAAAAGTTCATTGAGCATCTTTATAACAGTGTTTGAACTCTGCATCTGTTAGATTACTTGACTCCATTATATCTGGATCTCTGTTCTGTTCTCTCATATATTTTCTGCTTCTTTGTCTTCCCATTTTGGCTGCCTTTCCATGTCTGTTTCTATGTACTAAGCAAAGCTCCTAAGTCTCCCAGTCTTATTAGTGTGGATTTGTGAAGTAGGTGTCCAGTGGCAAAGTCCTGAGAGGGTTCAGCTGCAGGCCAAATTTAGCCCAAGCCTCTACCTCTCTGGGGCCACCTGTGAAGATTCAGCAAGCATTTCACAGATGTTGTGCTTATAGTTACGTCAAAAGGGCACACCAGCTACCTCAGGGTGAGTCTAGGTGCTGTTGGCAAGGAGCACCTAACTCACTTAGGATATACCTGGATGTGGCTTGGGTCGGGCCATGAGTTGAGGGATGTGGGGTTTCAGGGACTCCTCTGGACCAAGTGACCTCTGTTTTTCAGTTTGATGACTTCATGGCTATGGAAGCACTGTGTCCATGCACTAGGAGTGGGGAAGGCTCGACAGGGAACAATGGATACCATGGGCACTTCTAAACAGAGCAAGTCTCACTTCAGCCTTTGCTCCCACAATGTCTCCCTGTAAGTCCCTGGTGCCCCCTGCCCGCAGCCAAAACAGCACTGGTGCTCAGAGAGAGTGGGTCATCACCACAAAAATCCACTCGCAGACACAGCCCCTTTATGAGGCTTCTGCTGCTGCCACGGCCTTCATCTTACTCAGCTGCTCAGGACTGGGAAGCCCCACATCCTCACTCCATCCTACCTTCTGCCGTTGCAGGGTGCTTTCTTGGATTTCTCCCTAGCTGTATGGCTTGTTCATATAGATCCCAGGAAATTTTTCCTTGCAGCTGCTCCTTGTTTCCTGTCACAACTTTGATTTAGTTGCCAGAGCGCTGAACAACAGAGCCTGTATCATCTACACCACATTTTTACCCCTCAAGATTTTTTTTAATGGAGAGCGTAAGAGATCTGTGGGGCAATAGCAAGCAGAATAACATCTGCATTATAGGAATTCCAGAAGGAGAAAAGAGAGAAAAAGAGGTAAAAAACTTATTGAAAAAATAATGTCTGAAAACTTTCCTGACCTGGGGAAGGAAATAGATATCCAGTTCCAGGAAGCAGAGTTCCAAATGAGATTGATCCCAAAGAGATCCACACCAAGACACATTAAAATTAAAATGTCAAAAGTTAAAAATAAAGAAATAACCTTAAAGGTGGCAGAGGAAAAAAATAAGCAGTTATGTACAAGGGAATCACATAACACTATCAGCGGATTTTTTAGCAGAAATTTTCCATGCCAGAAGGGCATGATATAGTCAAAGTGCTGAAAGGAAAAAACTTTCAACTAAGACTGCTCTACTTGGCAAGGTTATCATTCAGAATTGAAGAAGATAGTTTCCCAGACAAAGCAAAAGCTAAAAGAATTCATCAGCATTAAACTAATATTATGAGAAAAACATAGTAACTAATTACAAGAAAATGTATGAAAGTAAAAATCTCACTGGTAAAGGTAAACATATACTAAAGGTAGTAGATTAACCACTTAAAAAGCCAATATAAAGGGTAAAGATAAAAGTGGTAAAAATTAATTATAACTATAATAATTACTTGAGGGATACAGAAAATAAGAACATGTAAAACATGACATCAAAAACAGAACATGTCGGGGAGGGAAAGTAAAAATGTAGAGTTCCTAGAATACTTTCAAACTGAAGAGACTATCAACTTAAAAAAATATGTGTGTGTGTGTGTGTGTGTGTGTACACACACATCTATTTATTTATTTATTTATTTATATGTTATATTATTTATTTATTTATAAGTAAACCTCAGGTAGCCATAAAACAAAAATCTATGATAGATACACGAAATAAAATGAGAAAAATATTCAAAACATAACACTAAAGAACATCTCCAAACCACAAGGGAAGAGAAGAAACAGACAGAAACTATAAAAAACAGCCAGAGAGCAATCAACAAAATAACAATAAATATATATCTATTGATAATTACTTTAAAATGTAAAATGGACTAAATTCTCCTTTCAAAGGAAAAGAATGTCTGAATGAATTTTTTTTAAAAAGCCCATCTATATGTTGCCTACAAGAGACCACTTCAGATCTAAAAGACACACAGAATAGAGTAAAAGGATGGAAAAAAGTATTCCTTACAAATAAAAAATGAAAAAGAAAGCTGGGGTAGCTATACTGACATCAGACAAAATAGACTATAAAACAGACTGTAGTCAAAGATAAAGAAGGACAATACATAATCCTACAAGAGGATTACAACATTTGTAAATATTTATGCCACCCAACTTAGGAGCACCTGAATATATAAAGCAAATATTAATAGATCCAAAGAGAAGAATGTACAGCAATACGATAGTAGTAGGGGACTTTAATACTCCACTTACAATAGGTAGATCATCCAGACAGAAAATTGCTAACGAAATATGTATATAGAAATATACATAGAACATTCAATCCAAAAGCAGCAGAATGAACTTTCTGTTCTAATGTACTGAAGAAAGTCTCCACATAGTCCTGTCTTTCTGGTGGTTGCCCTAATCCGTAATGGTTTGTATATGATCTACTTGTCTCAGGAGCTCTATAAATCCAATCAAATGGCAGTGAAGATACATTCTTGGATTAGGCCTAGAGCTATTATTTTAATTGAAGATGCAGCTGAGCACTATATCTTAGATCCCAAATCTCACATGATAAACCTTAAAATGTAAACCCATATAAACCTGAAATTCACATGACCCTGTCTTGGTAAAGGTATCATATTCAAAGCATCAACAATTTGACAGGAAAAGATAAAAAAGAGATTCAAAATTCACTTGGGTTGTGAGTACACATTTATCATTTATTCCTTGTTATAATAGCATCAATATCACAAAATAGAAAGAGTCCTGGGTACACGGCTGAGTGGCTCTATGTCCCAGCGAGGGTGGTGAGAAAAGATATCCTGCTCTGCTTTCCTTCACCCTCAGATTTCCATTAGAATGCTCCACGGAAAGATTTGTACAATGTACCTGCTTAATAAAATTCTAGGTGACAGAATGCCCTTGATAAGCTCACTCTCTCAGTCTCAGTGTCTAGTGACACATTTCATATTTGTTAAAGTTATGAGCATCTATATTTCTAAGATTTGTATAGAATTTAGGCGATAGGACTAAAATTTTTTGTGACAGAAATTCGATGATTCTGCAGGAACTTTTCCATATGATCACTCATTTTCATAGCAATCTTGGCTCAGCCAGAAAGATAGGCTCTATTCTGACACTTTGTGTTTCCCAAGTGCATTCTGCGTTGTCCATCATCATTTTTTTTACTTCAAGAGCCCACATGGACAATGACTCAAGGCAGGCAGGTAGCAAGCAGCCTACAGGAGGACAGGTTGTTTCTGATTAGTATGTATCTCAAGGAGGAAAGCAATTGCTTAAAGGAAAGTAAATGATGGCCTGAATGGGACAAAAAAGAGAAAGAAAGCCAATAGTCCTTTTGAGCTAATGGAACTTCGGAATAAGTGTGAAAGAGTTAGCAGGGCTTGCTCCAGACGGCTGCAAGGGAAGCCACATGCTCAGAGAGAGCAAGGGATACTCCAGCAAAGCATACTCCAGAGAGAAAGTTGGGAATGGAGTTGAGGAAAAAGGGATTTCAACTACAGGATTATGGAAGATTTGAGAGGGCTTGCTGCAGAGGAAGGTTGGAAGAAGAGACAGCGTTGGAAAGAAAAAGTTGGAAGCACTGAAGATCTCATGGGCATTCACCATTGTTGTACAGACCTAATGTTTTGTCAGGACGACCAGACCTTTATCTCCATCCCAGGTCCCAAGTGCGGTAGTGTTGCTTGAGTGAGAACATACATCTTCCACTCCGGAGACAACATGGCACACTTCTCACCTCTCCCATGGGCCCAAGCTGAAAATTTGAGGATAGGCTCTCCCTTCAGACCTAAAAAAAAAGAAAAAGTGAGGAGTTTGCCCTTAGAAGATACGACCTCCAGGAGCACAAGCTTCCCACCTAGGTTGGCTAATTGCACATGATGTGCTGTGACCGAGATTTCCTTGCATCTTTGCCAACTCCAGAAAACCATCCCCTGTCAACAGAGTGTGAGAACTGAGATCATAGGCTTTAGAATTCGTAGGACCTGACACTTAGCAGCCATAGAGCTTTTGACAGCTAAGTTATTGGGGGTTCTTACCCTCAGTTTCTTCATCTGTAACATGGAAATAATAATAGCTCATTATAATAATACATGCTCTCTTTGAATAAGAACCCAATTTGGATCTCTTTTCCAAAAGAAAAGTTTGAGCAGTGCAATAATTTCATAATCGTGGAGGTATTGGCCTTCCAGCCATGAATATCCAAACCCTGGATTAGAAGCACCCTGAAGTTGGATGTCAGGGAAGATAACAAGAAAGGAACACCAGGAATCCATATTTCCTCATAGACAACAATTGCACTGGCGGAATCTTTCTGTAACTATTTTGGAACTTGGAAGTCTACTGAAGGCTTGCAAAATCTAGCAAAGGCTTGAATGGTAAATTGTGGTTTGTTTTGGTTAATTTTAGCTTCAGATAGTAGCATTCCCTACCTACCAAGCCCTGTGGCAGGCAGCCATGCACAAATTTCTGGGAGCAGCTTGCACGTAGCTTGCAGGAGCTGGGATAGGTAAGAAGAACCCAATCCTCTAATTAGGAGGAATCTGTGCTATGATCATTGATTGCTGCTTCTGATCACAGAGGTGCACTCACAGAGATGGTTGGCATTGTTTCAACCTTTACTGCCATTGTTACAAACCCTGCCTCCTCCAGCTGAAGCAATTTCCAGGGGATTTTTAAAAGCTGCTCTCGTTTTGTCTCCTGTTTTTTTACTCCTTTCTATTTTCCTTTTTTCCATTTTTTAGGAGTCAGACATTTAGGACTAGAACATTCAAAAACAACCATATATACAGAGGAATCCAGAAAGTCACAGCAAATAGCCAGGGAAAACACCTCAGGATATCTTAAGTTTACACCTCAGGTTGATTTCCAGCACATAGGTACTCTACAATAACAATTTTTGAAACAAACACCAGCAAGTGGAAAAATCTGAGTTCCAGAGTTAACACATTATAAGATTCAAATGTACAGTTTTCAAAACAACAACTGCAAAAAGACATATAAAAAACAGACAAGTATGGCACACATAAAGGAAAAAATAAATAAATAGAAACTATCCTGAGAAAAACCAGATAGCATACTACTAGACACACACTATTATTTTTTAAAATTTATTATGGTGACATTGGTTAATGAAATCCAATGTTTCAAGTGTACAAATAAACAGTAAGTCAAATTATATTGAATTGTGTTGTTCACCACCCATAGTTAGATTTCATTCTGTTCACCACATATTTGACCCCTTTTAACCCCATCTTACCTCCCTCCTGCCCCCTCCCCTCTCCTCCCCACCCTAGTCTATTCCATGTCCATGAGTCTCTGTCACATTTGTCTGTTACTTTAGTTTTATATCCCAACATATGAGTGAAATCTCAACTTTTTTTGTCTGACTTATTTTGCTTAGCATAATAATCTCAAGATCTATTCACGTATCACAAAATGGCAATATTTCATCTTTTTGATTTTGATTTGCATTTTCCTAATAGCTAGTTGAGTATCCTTTCATACGTTTGTTGGCCATGTGTATGTCTTCTTGGTAGAAGTGTCTGTTCAGGTCCTCTGAATATTCTTTAATTGAATAGTTTCATTGTAGTTGTTGTTGTTATTGTTGTTATTGAGTTGTATGATTTCTTTGTATATTTTGGATATTAGGCCCTTATTGGAGGGATTGCTTGCAAATATATGTTCTTATTCTGATGATTGTCTCTTTGCCTTCATGATGGTTTTTCTTTTGCTGTGCAGAAGCTTTTTAGTTTGATATAGTCTCATTCATTTATTTTTGCTTTTACTTCCCTTGCCATTGAGGTCAAATTCATGAAATCCAAGGTCCATAAATTTAGTTCTTGTTTCTTCTATGCAATTTATTGTTTCAGGTCTTATATTCAGGTCCTGAATCCATTTTGAGTTAATTTTGGAGTGTGGTGATAGACAACAGTCTAGCTTCATTCTTTTGCAGGTGGCTTTCCAGTTTTCCCAGCACCATTTATTGAAGAGGCTTTCCTTTCTGCACTGTGTTTTTGGCTACCTTGTTTGAAAATTATTTGCCCATAAACGAGGGTTTACTTTTGGACTCTCAACTCTGTTTCCACTGGTCTTTGCATCTGTTTTTCTGCCCAATACCATGCCATTTTGATTATTGCCACTTGGTAGTATAATTTGAAGTTGAGCAGAGTGATGCCTCCAGTCTCATTATTTTTCTCAGGATGGCCTTGGCAATTTGAGGTCCTATGTGCGTCCATATTGAATCTGATGATTTTTTGTTTCTATTTCTTTAAAAAATGCCAATGATATTTTGATGGGATTGCATTAAACTTGAATAATACTTTAGGTAATACATCTTTTTAACTATGTTCATTCTTCCAATCCAAGAAACATGGAATGTCTTTCCATTTCTTTGTGTCTTCTTCAATTTCTTTTAGTAGGGTTCATTAGGTTTATTCTTAGGCATTTTATTCTTTGTTTGCAATTACAAAAGTAATTGTTTTTTTTCTCATTTCTTTTTCTGACAATTCATTATTACAGTATAGGAGTGTTATAGATTTTGAACCTTGATTTTGTATAATGAAATTTTACCTTATTAGCTTATTATTTCTAGTAGTGTTCTTTGTGGAGTCTTTAGGGTTTTCTATACAGAGAATCATGTCATCCTCAAACATTGACAGTTTCACTTCTTTATTTCCTATTGGTTACCTTTTATTTTTGCTCTTGCCTGATTGCACTTGCCAGGACCTCTGATGTTATATTGAATAAACAGTGGTGATAGTAGACAGCTTTGTCTTGTTCCTCATCTTAGAGAAAAGGTTTTTAGTTTTCCACTGTTAAGTATATGTTAGCTGAGAGTTTGTTGTATATGGCCTATGTTATGTTAAGATACTTTTCTTCTATACCTATTTTATTAAGTGTTGTGATCATAAATGGATGCTGTATCTGTGAAAGGCTTTTTTTTGCATCTGTTGATACGATCAAATGATTCTTCCTCTTCAATTTTGTTTATGTTGTATATCACATTAATGATTTGCATATATTAAACCATCCCTGTGCCCCTGGGATGAAGCCCATTTGTAGGTTTTTGTATCTGTGTTCATGAAAGAAATTGGTCTATGGATTTCTTTTTTTGTTGTTACCTTTACTGAGTTTTGAATAACAGTGTATCAGGTCATCAGAGTATCAGGGTAATACTGGTTTCATAAAATGAATTGGGAAGTATTGTCTCCTTTCCTTTTTTTTTGATTTTTTTGGAAGAGTTTTGAGGAGAATAGGTATTAAGTGTTCCTTGTGAACGTTGGTAGAATTCACTGTGAAGCCATTCTGGTCCTAGACTTTTACTTTTGGGTAGGTTTTGAAATTGTTTCAATTCCATACTGCCGATTGATCTATTCAGATTTTCCAGTTCTTCTTGATTCAGTCTGGAAAGGTATATTTTTCTAAGATCTGCCCATTTCTTCTAGGTTATTATTTGGTGTTATATACTTTTTCATAGTATTCTTGTATGATCCTTTGTATTTCTGCAGTGTCTAATTTCCCCTCTTTCATCCTGATTTTGTTTATTTGTGTCCTTTCTCTTTTTTCTTTAGTGAGTCTAGCCAGGGGTTTGTCAATTTTATTAACCTTCTCAAAGAACCAGCTCTTTGTTGCATTTATTTTTTTATTGTTTTTTTGTTTTTTTTTTCATTTCATTTATCTGCTCTAATTTTGATTATTTCTTTCTGCTGACTTTAGGCTTCATTTGTTCTTCCTTTTCTAGTTTTTTAAGATGAAGTTTAGGTTGTTTATTGGGCTCATTTTTGTTTTTGGAGATAGGCCTGTAATGATATGAACTTTCCTCTTATGACCACTTTTGCCGTCCCAAAAGTTTTGATATGTTGTACTATCATTATCATTCATTTCTATGTATCTCTTGATCTCTCTTTTTATTTCTTCTCTGACCCAGTTATTCTTCAGTAGCATGTTGTTTAATCTCCATGTATTTGTGGTTCTTCCTGCTTTCTTTTTAGTTGATCTCTAGTTTCAAAGCATTATGATCAGAGAATATGGTTGGTATGATTTCAACCCTCTTATATTTGTTGAGGCTATCTCTGTGTCCAATATGTGGTCTATCCTTGCACTAGAGAAGAATGTATAAGCAGCTGTTTGAGGATGAAAGGCTCTGTAAATGTCGATTATGTGCAGTTGATCTAATGTGCATTTAAGGATGTCATTTCCTTATTGATTTTCTGTTTAGATGATCTGTTCATATCTGACAGTGGGTTTTAGGTCCCCTACTACAATAGTGTTTTGGTCTGTTTGTCCCTTTAGTTCTGTTAGAATTGCTTTATATATTTCACGGCTCCTTGATTGGGAGCATAGATACTAATAAGTGTTATGTCTTCTTGGTGCATGATTCCCTTTATCATTATGAAGTGTCCCTCAGTCTCTTTCTTTACCATTTTTTATTTCGAAATCTATTTTATCTGCTGTTAGTACCCCTACTCCTGCTTTTCTCTGAATGCCATTGCTTGAAATACCATTTTCCATCCCTTTCACATTGAGTCTATTTTTGTCTTTGGAACTGAGATGTATTTCCTGGAGGCATCCTATGGTTGGGTTTTGTTTTTGATCCAATCTGAAACTGTGCCTTTTTATTGGTGAATTCAGCCCATTTACAGTTAGGATGATTATTGAAATGTGAACTTTTCTATAGCCATTTTGTCTTTTGCTTCCTGGTAGCTCAGTGCTTCTATTGTTTCCTTGTCCCTGTGTTTCTGTCTGTTATTTTAATTTGGTTGGATTTTGTGGATTTCTCCTTTGATACTTTTGTTTTATGTTATATACTTTAGTTCTAGATCTTTGGCATGTAATTACATTAAGAATATGTAAAGATTAGTTATATATATACAGTAGTCCATTTTACTCTGTATGCGCCTTATCTCCACTCCCCTTTGTGAATTTAGATCTTTGATTCCTCCCCCTTTCTGTTATTATTGTCTCAGATTGTCCTTATGTATGCTAAACGTTCATTTCTATCTTGCAATAACAATTCTCTTCTTACTGTTTAAGCTTATAATACTCTGTTTTTCATAAGGGTTGCACGACTCTGCTTCTGTCTGCCTGCTAGTTACCTGACTCATAGTTATGTTGTTTTTTTTTTTTTGGCATTTGTTTCCAACGGACTGACCCCTTTTAGTATTTCCTGTAATACAGGCCTCATAGTGAAGAATTCCCTTAATTTTTTATGTCTCTAAAGGTCTTTATTTCTCCTTTATACCTGAAGGAGAACTTTGTTGGATACATTATTCTTGGCTGGTAGTTCTTTTCAATTAATAGTTTGAATATTTGGTTCCACTTCTTTCTTTCTTGTCAGGTTTGTGTGAGAAGTCCAAAGACAGTCTAATGGGTTTTTCTTTATAGGTTACCATCTTCTTTTCCCTGACTGCTTGAGAATTCTTTTTTTGTTATTAACTTTTGATAATTTTTATATAATGTCTTGAAGAAGGGCTTTTTGGGTTGAGATAATTAGGTGTTCTGTTAGCTTCTTGGATTTGAAGCTCCAGCTCGTTTCTTAGATTTGGGAAATTCTTGTCAACTATTTATCTGAATGTGCTCTCTGATCCTTTCCCTTTTCTTCTTATTCTGGAATACCTATTATTTTTATCTTGCCTTTCCCAATGATGTCAGCTAGTTCTTGTATTTCTCTTTCATTATTTTTCATTCTTTAGCCTCTCTCTTCTTCCTTCTAAATTATTTCTTCAATATCACCAATCCTTTCCTCCATTTGCTCAACTCTATTTCCTAAGCTCTCTATTTCATTCTTCATCTCTTTTAAAATGTTCTTCATCTCCAGAAGTTCTATTTGGTTCTTTTTTAGGGGTTCAATGTCCATACAAAAAATAAATCATTCTGCTGGCCTAGATTTTTTTTCTCAATTCCTGAAATTGTTGATCTGAGTTATTTTGCATCTCATTGAAGTTTTTCAGAAGTATGACCCTGAATTCTCTAACATTTAAGTTGCATATTTCTTTGTCCCTATGCTTATTTTCTGGAAATTTTTCTCTCTCTTCCCAAGCTGCCTTGTCACTTTGGTTGTTCATGGTGTTTAATGGACTATTTCTATGCCTAGGCATTAAGGGAAGTGTATTCTGCTTTTCTACTTTTTTCAGAAAGAAGATTTATTATATTATATAAAGATCTCACTTTAGTTGCTAAGAAGGTATTTTTCTTTTGATTTCCAGTAGGTGGCATCCAAGCCTCTTGGATCCCTGCTTTGAGACTTTATAATGCTTTTTTTTTTCTAATAGATATTCAATCACAATCATTACCCATGGTCTCAGTCCATCATCAATGTTAGCGACAGTTTCAATAGCATTTGCCCAAATTTCCCTTGGTCTCCTTCGTGTACATATCCTTGGAGGATATGGGGACGGCGCACTCTGGGTTGGTGGATGGAAGTTGCTGTTAGTCTCTTTATCTCAACCTTGGCTTAGCAACCATGGCTGCTAAGACTCAGCTGTTGCCCCTCCACAGTTAGTCCCTGCCCTACTTTCTACCCTGACCCCAGGTCTCTGCCGCGTTAAGTTTACAAATCTCCCAGGCAGGGCTGTTCAGGGAACCAGCACAATTTCACCCCTCCCCTCCTCCTGCAGGGAGCTCCGGCTGCAAGAGACAGCATGTTTTTTTCCTCCCAGTCTACCCCCCAGACCTCTGGAAGCACTTATGTGCAGATCACTCACTCAGATGTGCTTGTGTGCAGGTTGGATGTTATGTGTTGAGTTTTAGATGTTCAGCTTATTGTTATTCCAAGGAGAGAGATCCGGGGACATGCTTCTGATGACACTCCAAGACAAATACTTTAAAACAACTGTCTTGAATACATCCAAAGAACTAAAAAAAGATGTAGAAAAAGTCAATAAAATGATATATGACAAAATGGAAATAATATTGAAGAGGCATAAAATATAAAAAGGAACCAAAAAGCAATTCTGGAGCTGAAAAGTACATAACTGAAATGAAAAATTCGCTAAAGGGATTTGAAAACAAATTGAGCAGGCAGAAGAAATAATCAGTGAACTTTAAGATAGGACAATTGAAATTCTTGAGTTTGAGGAACAAAAAGAAAAAAACATTGAAGAGAAGTGAACAGAACCTAAGGGAGCTGTGAGACACAATCAAGTGGATCACAAGAGGGGAGAACATAGAGATTATTTGAAGAAATAATGGTTGAAAATGTCCCATGTTTGCTAAAAGACATAAAAAGAAACTTCCTAGAAGGTCATGAACTCCAAGTTAGAAAAACTCAAAGAGGCCCTCACTAACACACATCAGAATCAAACTATCAAAAGCCAAACAAAGAAAGAATCTTGAAAACAGCTAGAAAGAAGTGACTCATCATGTGCAAGGATTACCAATAAGATTATAAGCAAATTTTTATTAGAAAATCTTAGATGGCAGAAGGCAGTGGGTTGCTGTATTCAGGGTACTGAAGAAGAAAAAAAAGGCAGGCTGTCAGTCAAGAATCCTATAGCCGACAAAACTGTCCTTCGAAGATGAGGAAGAAATTAAGACATTCTCAGATAAAAGCTGAGGTATTTTGCTGCCCCTAGACCCACCCTGAAGAAAGACTAAGGGGAGTCCTTCAGGCTGAAATGTAATGGCACTAGACAGTAGCACAAAGCCATATGGAGAAATAAGGATCTCTGGAAAAGATAGTTACATGGACAAAAAAAGTAGTATAACTTTGGTTTGTAATTCTACTTTTGTTTTCTACCTGATTTAAGAGACCAATGTGTGAAAAAACAATTTATGTTTTTGGTCACATATACATAAAGATGAAATTTTGTGACATCGATAAGTGGCAGGAAGGTGCAAAGGAAGTTTTATAGGAGGAGAAATTTTTTTGTATGCTGTTGGAATTAAACTGGCATAAAATCAAAATATAGTGTTACAACTTTAGGATGTTCAGTTTTGCAAGATGAAAAATATTCTGGAGATGGATGGTGGTGGTGGCTGCACAACAATGTAAATGTATTTAATGTCACTGGGATGTACACTTTAAATGGCTAAAAAGATCAGTTTTATGTTATATGCATTTTACCACAATTTTTTAAATAAATAATATTTTTAATTGTTTTTAAAAGAGGCATTCTTTGTTCTTCAAGGAAATTTTTTTCCTACCTCCTCTCTCTCTTTGTCCTCACTCCTGCCTATTTCCCTTCTGGGGAGGAAAGTATATCCATTTTTGGATTTGCTCCCACTGGCTCCTTCCTCTTTGTAAAAAGCAATGCTTTTTTATTTCTTTCTCTCTTTGAGTCATTTCTGAAGAGACATACACTACCAGCTGCTGCCACTTGATTTTATGGAGCCACATAAACTGAAAGTCATTTTATGATTATGTGTAATATAAAGACAGGCAAGATATTTCTACTTAATTTGGTGCTTACATGTACTCACTATTTTGAATATGAAATGGTTAAGTAGTCTTCCCCTCAGAGCCTCTGCAGAAGGTGGGAGAGGAAGGTTAATGCTATTAAATAGGAAATGTCATGATGGCCCTGCTTCTGACAGAATGAGTTTCCCTTTTCTGCTCCTACCCTAAATCAGACAGTTATTTTTCCTACCAAAAAATGATCTAGCTAAACCCTTTCTTCCACCCCAGTTCACTAACAGTTTCACAGAGCACAGAAATAAGAAAACAGAAATGGCTGACTAGGGTTGACTTCAACCTCAGAGCTAATAATGCAGAGGATAGGTATAGAAGAACAGCAGAGGAGTGGGGAAAGGAAGGGACAGAGGGAGGGAAGGAGGAAGAAGACAGAGACAGAAAAAGAGGAGGGAGAGGAAACTCTCTGGAATAAGTAGCAACAGACATTTGGCAGAAATAAAAGGAGCAGATTTGCTCTGCTCTTAAATTTGGGCAGTCATCTAAGCAGAGAAGGGAGCTTACTACAAACAGTATTAAGTGCTTTGACATAATAAAGTAAAATGTATTAAGAAATTGCACACTGAAACCAGAATCCCTGGGAAATTATTTATATTTTTAGTATTATTTCCAAGTTAACTGCATGAAGCTCCTATTCTGAAGGAATCTCAGCTATTTTCAATGAATCCCTTTGTTGTCTTCATAAACTTCCAAGGGTAGAACTCTATATTCAGTGGGTGCCTTCTGCCTGAATATCACAGTAAAAAAAATCTAGAACTCAAATTGGGTAAAAACAGATAAACAGCCCTGCTACCAGAATATGTCTTAACCAGAACTTGGACGTTCTGGTTATCCTCCCTCAAATTCTAGCAGCAATGCCTGTGCGTTCACTGACTTGCCACTAACAGAAAATTATTGAGCTGGCCATTTACATAAGGCTGATGTTGTGTTTTTGAGTCTAGTTAACTTCTTACCTTCACCAAAGAACTAAAGCCATGATGGCTCTGTCCCCTTGGAAGTCATCCGGTCGTGAGTGGGATCCTAGTTTTAGTGTCCCTGCAGGGGTAGAGTCAGGAAGTGGGAAAGCAAGGAAAGAAATCAATACTCATTGTATGAATGCCTTATTCCAAGCACTGTGCTTCCACATATGTTTACAATGAACTGTTTCAACAATTCTGAGAGGTTGGTGTTACTATGTCCATTTTCCAGGTGAGGAAAGTGAGACTTAAAGTGTTTGAGTAATTTGTTCAAGATCCCAGAGTAAAGAGATAGGAAGACCAAAATTCAATTCGGTTCTGCCCTACTCTAGCATCTACAATGTTTTTACAGGAGGTTTGTGCTAACATCACCAAATCTTAAACCTTTATTTTCAGCCTCAAAGCATGCAGAGTATTTTCTAAAGACGCTTCTGATAATAGCCTATTCTATGGCATTGCCAAGGAGTTGTAGGGCTGATACTTGTTGTGGGAAGAGAAGTAGAGATGAAAAAGAGTCAAAAGGAGACAAGAACTGACATTTCTACCAGGATGAGGTGGTGCGCCTAAGTTTGTTTCAGAGCTGTGTACGTTGCATTGCCAGGCCAAATACAATATGTCCCTCAAGATGTGGCTCAAATGCTACCTGACTCCTGTGCTATCTCTGCTTCTTACTGCCCCTACCCCCAAACCCCTGGCTCAATTAAAAGAGTTTTATGTGCCTAAGTGCTATTAGGACTGAATATATTCTATCTTGCCTCCCTCCACTCCCACCTCACTTATGCAGATACCTTCTTTTTAATTAATTTTTCAATCAATTAATTAATTAATTAATCAATATTTCAGATATCTTCTAACTGGGTAGAAAGGATCCTGAGAAAAGTAGGTCTCTGCCCACATTTCAGAATCTGCTCAGAGTTTCAGACCGTGGCTTCAATTCAGAAGGCTGAAGGGGTAGAACCAAAGGTGACCTACTAAAAGGTAACCTTGGAAAAGTTGAAAGCCATATGCATCCCGCCAGATGGACTATTGGTATTACTCCTAGACCAATGATTCTTAAAGTTTTTGGTCCTAGAACCTCTTTGTTATAACAATTATTATTATTGTTATTGTTGTTTCTTAAGACCTCAAAGAAGCTTTTGTTGTGGATTATATTTATTAATATCTACCATAAAAGAAATTAAGACATAAAAATCTATGATATTTATTTATTAAATTATTAATTGATTAAAGAACAATTAAATTTAACATAAAAAACTTATTTTTTTGGAAAAACCTCATATTTTTCAAAGCAAAAGAAACTTAATCAGAAAAGTAGCAATGATTTACATTTTGCACACCTTTTTAATGATTGGCTTAGAAGAAGATAGACAATTCTCATGTCTACTTCTATATTAAATCAGTTGTGATATGTGCTGAAAGATATGAAGAAAATACAGTCTCACATAGATATAAAGTTGGAAAAGGGAAGGGTGTGTTTAAGAGTCTCTTCAGATGACGGTAGAAATTCTTCTTTCATACTACGCCAGAACCAGAAACTACTAGATGTAGTTTCTTTCAGGTAGTTACAATGTGGAATCTGAAACTTGTTAATGAATTTTCATACTCTGTTACAATTGGTTTATCTGGCACATGGATCTTTTACTTGCACATGATTTTGTAACCTCATTCACTGCCTGTTTGAAAAATATGGGTTCACAAGATAAGCCAATCTTTCACATATTCATGCCTTTCATCATCCAGTATCAAAAGTTATATTTGTTTCACTGTTGATCTCACTGGAAAAGTCTTTAAGCACTGGCAGGCTGTCAAGTATTCTTAAATTGCATTTTTCCTACAAAATTCAGAATTAAAAATTGGAAACACAAATTCTTCCCATTGTTTTCCTTGAAGTTAGAGACTCACTTCAATGATTTGCAAGAAAACGCCTACTAAATGCCCAAGTGTAAATGCTCATAGTTTATCAGTCATTTGTTTAAGTATGTTGTTTTGTGGAAAAAGCAAGAAGTTTAACTCACAACTCAACAGCCACCCAAGTGCTTTTCCTTGAGGCAAGTAGAAGTGCTTTAGGTGTATTTTCCATTTTATCACAAAATATTAAAAGCCACATACTCAAGGGCTGTGCAAATATCCACAAAATGAAAAAGGTAAATAATGTCTTAATATCATTATGAAAATAGTTTCAACATCATAAACCCCCACCCCCTTCTCAGATTCTTAGAATCTCTTGGACATATATTGAGCACTTCTGTCCCACCTGTAAAGCATGATGCATGCTTTAACCTAAAGGGGGAGCTCAAGGCCTTCCCAATCGCTTTCCCTTCCTCTCCTTCCCTGTCCACTCTCTACCCCAACCTAAGAACTAGAGGCCAGTATGGAAGACCCAAAAGGACCCTTGCTTTAGAGTTTAAGTTCTCTCACTCTGGACCACACTCACTGCTCACTTCTTTCCATGTAGTTATTATATAACTCACTTGTCTACATTAGTTTCCAAATACAGTACTACAGTAATTTCCAAATATTGTTCTAATTACCCAAAATTCATTGTCTCCTTCTTAAGTGTTCCACCCCTATGAAGGGTCCAGATGGGTCTTTCTGTGCCTGGAGAGAAGAGAAGGCTGGAGCCCAATGAGACCACTGGGCCTTTGCTTCTCTTTGTCACATGAAGTCATTATTGAAAATGGGTTTTGTATAATGTGACAAATGGTACTTCCTGGATGCTGCCAGCTCTCTGCCCAGACCCACTCCCCCACAACAACCTGTCTAAACCCACACTCTCCATGGATACAGGGTGCTCTTAGGACACAGTTTTTAATTTATACCCCCATACTCAGCCGTTGATCTCCAAACCACACCTCTGTTCCAGAGAGAGTTGGCCTGGAGGAGTTTTCACGTCTGCCACACACTGGTCCTACCCTCAGCCTAGATGCCTTCGGTCCTCATTGCTCTTTTCAGCACCTGGGCCTCTCTTGGGCTGCATATCACTTGTATTCGGGCGTCCCCACGGATTCAGTGGGTACCCCACATCTAACCAATGGATTCTATAGAAGATTCTCAGCTTTGTCTACCTCCAGCTGTTATCTTTTCCCTTCCTCTTTCTTAGTCCCCTGTTATTTTTTTGTTTTGTTTTTATCAATGTCATATTTGGTTTTACAGCTCTGTATCTCCACATTCTTCAAGTATATCAATTTTTTTAATGTCTGTTGTTTGTCTTCCATTTTATCTTTCTACTTTAATTTCCTTTATGTTTCTTTAAAGTAAAATTTCCTGCTCGTTTTCCTTGATTTTTATTAACTATTTTAATTGAAAAGGTAATAAAAGGATATGATGAAAATGGAAAGTGATAAAAGGGTACACAATGAAAAGCAAGCAAGACCTCTGGTCTCCTAATCTCTGTCGCCAGAGGCAACAGTGTTAGTGACATCTTGTGTTTCCTTCTAGAAATAATCCATGCACATAACAAGCACACTCCTCCCCTTTTATTGAACCAATAGAAGTTTACAATGCACACCTTTCTAGACCTATTTGTTTTCTTCTGAACCCTGTATATTGGAAATGGTTTCCTATCAGCATGCAAAGAGCTATTCCAATATTTGTAAGAGCTGCCTGCACAAATAACAGGAATTATGAATGTACGTAATGTATTGAATCTGTCCCCTTTTTATAGAACGTGTCAGTTATTTCTGATCTCTTCCTATTACAAACAGTACTTCAGTGGAATACATACATATACATGAGCATGTGAGATCAAGTTCTAGAAGTAGAATTGTTAGTTCAAAACCATTTGCTTTGAAATTATTGATAGACATTGTCGCATTGCCCTCCAAAGAGGATGTCTTCTATCGTAGGTGTTGGAAATATTGTTCCTTGTGTGTTTTATTTTATTATAATTTTTTTTTTGCCATGTAGAAATGTTGGGTTTTTAATGCAGGTAAATTAATTTCTATGTTTTGTGAGTAAATTCATGTAAGGCTTTTGATTTTTTTTCTTGCTTACATCAGGTCTTTTTCAATCTAAGTGCTTTTCCTTGAAGCAAGTATTTTTTTCATCTAGTCTCTTTGGGTTTTGACTTTTACATTGAAATTTTTAATCTATCTGGAATTTAAGAATTAGAATTTAAGAAAAGCTTTCTTTTTCTCCAGATGGCCAACTAGTTTTCTCAGCAGTTATTTATTAAGTAATTCATCTTTACTCTACCGATTTTAAATTCCACCTTCATCACATAGTTTCCATAGCTATTTGCATTTATTTCTAGGTTCTCTATTCTGTTCTATTGATCTGTCTGCTTATTCACATGTCAGGATCAATCAAGTAGATATCTTTAAAACATACTTTAATATGTGTTAGGACCAATACCTTCCTCATTCTTTTCTTTTTTCCCTCAAAATTTTCCTGGATATTTTTATATGAATTTCAGTATATAGTTCTCTAAAATGCCTTTATTCTATAGGAGTCACAATAAATTTGTGGATTCACTTAGGAAGAATTAATATCTCTCTACTACCACTTCTTTCTTTTCAAAGACAGGATACGTCTTTTTACTTATTTATGTTCTTTTGTGTCTCTCAGTAGAATTGTAGTTTTCTTCAATGTACAGATCTGAGCCTGCATGTTTCTTTTTAAAGTTTATCTGTGGTATTTTACACTGTTTGTAGCATTTACTGAATGGAATATTTCTTTCACTAAATAGTCCATCTCTATTGCCCTAAATTTTTACTTTCATTATTTAAAACAAAATTAAGTCTTTATTTTGGGAGGTATTATTTTGGCTTTCAAATCCTTAATACGTTAATTCATTCTTAATCCTTCAATCCTACTTTCGTGATGTTAACATATTCTTCAGACTTTAGCTTTTTGTCTCTTTTATCGCAAACACAATTTATAAGCAGTTGTCAATATTCATGTACTAACAAAGCACAACATGTACTTTCTATGCTGTCCACTAGCATCCATAAACTACTTTTCATGGAAGACAATGAATAAACATCACGTCTCCCGTGTAGAGCCTGACTTTCAGTCAACAGCTCAGTTCTGGCTGAACTACCACTTCTGCCTGTGAAGAGTAGTGATTTTGCAATTACTTGAATATTTTATTGCATTTTTGCCCTTTTTAAATATAAAAGAATGAACAATTGCAAACTAAAGAGGGTTTATTCTATTATAATACAAATGGAACAAAGAAATATTAATTTTGTCCCAATCTTTTAACTTACTAGGCTTCAGCAGGTCAAATGTGTGTTCATTAACAATAGCTCTGGGGTAAGGGTTTTTTTAATTGATGAAAATATTTTAAAACCAACTGTGGTGATGGTCGCACACATCTGTGAATATGCTAAAAAACATTGAATCATACATTTTAAATAGGTGAATTCTATGGTATGTAAATTACAACCAATAAAGATGTCTGTCTTACAATTTGTGGTCCTTTGTGTTTGGCTTCTTTCACTTAACACAATATTTTCCAGGTTCACCCAAGTTGTAGCATGTAACAGAGACCAATTTCTTTTTGTGGCTAAATAATAACCCATTATATGAACATACCACATTTTATCCATTTATCTGTTGATGAACATTTGGATTGTTTCCACATTTTGGGCTATTGTGAATAACATTGCTATGACATGGGTGTACAAGTTTTTGTGGGGAAATAGGTTTTCATTTCTCTTGGGTACATATGTACTAGGAATGGTATTGCTAAGTCATATGGTAACTCTACATTTGATTGTTTGAGGAACTATCAGACTGTTTTCAAAGCAGTGTCACCAGGTTAAAATCATTTTTTAAAAAATGTTTGTTCTCTTAAATGACTGTAGTGATAGTCATAGCTATTGTTTATTTTGCCCTTATTAACATGTATGCCACTCAGGTAGGGTGACCAACTATCTGGTCGCTTGAGCCTGAGAAGATTCTCTGGACAGGGACTTCCAGTGCTAACCAGTAAAGTCCCAGTCACACTGGCAGGAATGTGTTGATCCCTTAGTTTAGTGCTGTACATATGTGACCTGTGAATCTTCATTTCAGCTCTATGAGACTGGGTCTGTTTTCTTACTCGTAATACGGATGAGGAAAACTGGGCTCTTAGTGTTTATTTTGATACCTCCAGCAACATGGCAAAGGAGGCTGATGCAGACTGCCCCTCCCTTGCTATAAACACATGGGTTAATCCTGGATACCATACACATACATCCCAGTAAGTTATATTTCATAAAGTTCTTTTTAAGTCAGAGGAAAAAAACATATAATTTGCCTTCATTTTAATATATAACTGAGTTTGAATGAATGAAGCATAAACCTTTTTATGTCAGAAATAGATAAAACAGAGCCCAAGTGGTATGAAGCCTCGATGCAGGAGTTTGTGCTTCATACCAGCACGAGGTGCTGAGGGCTACAGACAATGCTTCGGGTTTAAGAGCCATGGTCCATGGTCCATCAGCTGGAAGTGCTGAGGCGAACTGCCCTCTCTCAGAGCTTTGCTGGAAGAGAAACAATGAGAGGTCTGGGCCACATGTGGTGGTGAGGTGGATGGGGTCTGAATCTGACTACCTGCACGGTCCAAGAACTGAAACCTGAGAAATTCACACAAAAATACGTCCATGACCAGTGAAACTCCCAGAGACACTGGCAAAAGGAAATCTTACACTCCTGTGTGCTATAGCAACATTTTTAGTACTCAAGGCTCACAGAACTCCCACAGAAAACCAACGAAAATTCGTTCACACACAGAGAATTACACATAAAGAAATTAACACAGTGAGTGAGGTACAACACTAAGATACTAAATATTTACATCATAGTTGAGGACATTATAATATTTGTAATTCTCTGGAAATGGAAGTCTCTTATATGTGTGTATTGCTCAAGTTTTACATAAATAACTCTGGTACTTTTGTATAAAAGTAGGACTTTTGATACTGATATTTTGCTTTTTCTTCTCTATTTTCCTGGTAAAATACTATTATTTTAATTTCTTAATAATTATTATTTCTCCTTAATCTCATGACCTGTGTTTTTCTTCTCCCATCACTGTTTAATTTAATTTACCATTTCTTTTTAAGAAAGGCTTGAGATTAGTGTGGCCAGAGGTATCCACAAGGCACAATGGAAGCCTGACTGACTGAGTCTCTGATGATTTGTCCATCAACAACTCATCCTTTCACCCAATGAAAGCTCATCCTTTATAAGGATGGTTCTAAAAAACAAAAAGAAAAAAAATAACACCCTCTCTTGTCACCTCCCTAAACCCAGCTGACTCTCAGGACAGCTATTTTCCTGTGTAAGTGGCACATGAGTTCCCGGCTCCATTAGCTGATTTCTGAAATCGTATCATCATGGAAGAACTGCACATTTTAGATCTGTGATCTCTAATGAGCATAATTGCTAGATTTGGGGAAAACAAAGCCTGCTACAGCCAGTGGGGGATGGAAAGGAGAAAGTCGCACAAGAGACCTTGCTAAGACCCATGTGGGGCTGATGTCCCCATGGTCAAGAGGACTGTAGAGGAGGGTGGTGTAGCCAGTCCACCACCGGGCATCTGGAACTACTTGCTCATAAACGAGCCTCCAGTGGGTTCACTTCTGTCTTTCTGTCTTCTTTCTCAACAGTCACAGGAAGAACCTTGGTGGGCATTTCTCCTGCAATACAAAGTTGTCTTCAGTAAGATTTTTCAAACAAGGTAATTGGGCAGCAAGCTGAACTTTTCTTTCTTTCCTTTTTTTTTTTTTTTTTAGTATGGCATTTAGAATGGCATCATTTTAAAAGAGAGGGAGGCCTGTTGAAAGGCCCATGAGCGTTGGCCCATGAGGCATCTCAGTGCAGTGGGAGATGGCTGAGGTTGGGCTTTACGAATCCACTGCACCCCTGAAGAAGAACAAGGTGCTATTCTGGGGAGATGGGAGTCCCTAGAAGGCACATTAATCCACCATCTGCTTCCAGTCCCCAGGCCTTCCCTGACCTCCTTTCCATCACAGCACCCTCCCCTTGGAGAATGCTCCCTACCTCTTTCTCCTATTTTATTTTCCTCATAGTAATTGACATCATCAGGGGATATTATGTTACACATTTGTGTGTTTGGACATGATATGAGTTCAATCAGTATATAAGCTCCACAATCCTGGGAACTTCGGCCTGCTCCCCTCTGTACCCCAGCACCACTACCATGCTGGGCCCATAGCAACATTTGTTCTGCGAATGAGTGACAACAAGCTCCTGGTTGCATGCCTTTTCCTCCCACCGGATCTCATGTTGGGATGAGGGAGTCATCTCCCCTGGCTAGACCAATCCCTTTATTATCGCCCAGCCTCTTGGGCGACACCTCCGCTGGCATCCTCTGATGACAGCAAGGCTGTGCCCCCTGGCAGCCCCACTTTCCTGAGACCCTGAGCAGCCTTCTTCATCCCTCTCTGTTCATGCCAGCACATTAGTCACCTGACAAAGGCAGTGTCATGCCTAGCTTCTCAGGAGCTGGCTGGCCACACTTAGCTTCCCAGGAACTTGACCTGCCAGGCAGTGGTCCAGTGGGAGCTGCCTCCCTGTTGGGTTGAAGCTATGTCATGAGGCCCGTGGCCACATTCTTTCAGGCCTGGTGAACTCTCCCAGCCCGGAGCCTCCCAGGATATTATGGTACTTTATTCTCAATCTTTGTTTGGCATTGAGGAGCATGCTTTCAATATTTTTAGAATATTCATTTTGGAACTTTTATCCTGTCTGCTGGCTAGAAAACAACATTGGTAGAAATAAGGGTGACAAATCAATTTCCCCATCTTGTTCAGAGAAGTTGCTATTCCACTTGGCCCTGATTTGGTTTCCTGACAAATTAGGTGTGATATCTGTGTTTGTATATTTGTCTTTATTCATCCTTTAAAATTTATTTTATTTTAAAAATAATTAATAGACTTTATTTTTTAGAGCTATTTTAGGTTTACAGAAAAATTAAATGGAAAGTGGAGAGCTCCCTGGCCTCCTGCCTTGTTTCCCCTATTATTAACATCTGCGTCAATGTGGCACATTTATTACAATAGACAAAACAATATTGACACATTGTTATTACTAAAGGCCATAGTTTAAATTCGGGTTCATTCTTTGTGCTGTACACTATGAACTTTGACAAATATGTAATGACAGGTATCCACCATTATAGTATCATACAGAATAGATTCATCATTCTAAAAATCCTCTGTGCTCCACCTATTCATCCCTCCCTTCCTCCCTCCCCTCTATTCCCTGGCATTCACCAGAACATCATATAGTTCGAATCATATGACATGTAGCCTTTTCAAATTGGCTTCTTTCACTTAGCAATATGCACTTAAAGCTCCTTCAAGCCTTTTTGTAGTTTGATGGTTCATTTTTTAAATTGCTAAATAATATTTCATTGTGTGGACGTACCACGGTTATCTACCCATTCACCTACTAAAGGACATCTTGGTTGATTTAAAGTTTTGGCTTTAAATTTATTTTTAATTATATATTTAAAAGACAGCATTAATTTCATTGTTATTATTCTACCTCCTTTAAGTTTACCACATTCTTCATGTGCATCTTTCTAGATATTTTTTATGCATTTATAGACATTTATATACATAGAACGCACTAACTATTGCTATGTAACAAAATTACTTCAAATTTAGTAGCATCAGACAATACTTAACATTTACTATTTTAAAGTTTCTGATGCTAGAGATTTGGGAGTGGCTTAGTTGAGTAGTTCTGATTCAGTGTCTCATGAGGCTGGACTGAAGAAGCCTACAGTCATCTGAAGGCTTAGATTCACATCCAAGGAGGTTAGCCCACATGACTGGTAAACTGATGCTGGTTGCTCCACAGGGCTGCTTGTGTGTTCTCACAATATGGCAACCGGCAACCGGCTTCCCCAAAGCAAGTAATCCAGGAGAGAGAAAGAGACTCTTCAGTTTCTTTTATGATCTAGCCTCAGAGGTCACACATAGTTACTTCCACAATCTCCTGTTGGTTACATGGGTTATTGGGAGGGACTAATCACTGGGGACTGTTTTGGAGGCTAACTACCCTACGGGGCAATTCATGGATTTGTTTTATGGTTCTTATGGTTCTTATATTTGGAAAAAGGAAAAATTATTATTTTAATCAACTTAAGATTTACTGATACACACAAAATAAGCAGTATTAAATCCAATGCCAGTTTGTAGCAAATAATGTGTTGAGGAGTTTTAATCCTCATAATAATGGAATAATAAAATTATTCAATATGAACGTATAGTACAAAGGTTTAAAATTTGAATGAACTAATAAATGTGTTGTGCTTGGATATGGGAATATTACAGGAATAAATTAACTTTCACATATTTAAAATCGTCTCACAAAAACACTCTACGCTTGTCACAGTATTGGATATACTCTATGTTTTATTTTTTTCCCCTTAAAAAAAAAAAAAAACTCCCAGTTCCTAACACTCTGATTTATGCTAGGCTTGGACTCATATATTTGACCCTGGGCCTTTGGTCTTTGGATTATTTACAAACAGATGGTTGCCTTACAATATTATTGTTTGTTGGCCCGCACGTTGCCTGTGAGGTCCAAGTTGAGGCTCTAGTAGTTTTGAGACGCAACGTCAAACAGTGTCCAGCGCGAGCAGAGAAAAGATAAACACGGTGCAAGGTTCCTGTAGCAGCGGCCGGAAACTTCTAGGACAGGAGACACGGCTGGGAGGCAGGTACACAGGGGTAAAGGACACTGTCCAACCAGCGCCTCCCCAACCCCTGCCCGCCACAGAATGCCCAAGAGCCGCTGTTTACTGTCCTGACTTCACAGAGCAGCAATATTGATCACAAATAAATGCAAACTTTAGAGTACAACGGTGTGATCATCCGGAAGAAAACTCACGTCAAAACACTTGTGGTATTATTTTCCATGTCATAGGTACAAAAGTCGCATGACCTCTGGGCTTTGTTCTTCCACTGTCTCTGTTTCAAATCGTACACCCAGATCCATATGTCCACAGTGCCCATCTTCAGAGTTCAGGCATTATTTAATCGCATTGGAAAGGGGGATCTTGGAACGAAGAGAAAGTGAGGGACGTCAATGGGAGGCTAAGGGAAAGAAAACTGCTCAATAAACATATCTACCAAGTACCTATGCGTAAAGCTTTAAATTCCCCATAGCACTGTCACTATCAGGTCTGCTTATATTTTATGTATATTTTTGTATAGTATTTGTCTCCCACTCCCAGACACTCGAATGTGAGCTTTCTGAAGGCAGGAATTTGTGTCCGTTCTGTCAACTGCGGTGTCCCCAGCATCTAGAAGAATGGAGTGGAACACATGCAATAAATGAGTTGAATTAATGAATGGAAGCACTATGCTAATAGGTAACCTTAGAAAACAATTTCTCTGCACGCACACATACCGGGCTCTGTGCAAAGCAATGTGCAAGGGTTTTCCTCTCTAGGTAGGTACTAACATTATCCCTTTTTACAGATGAGGAAACTGCAGCTTGGAAACTGAAACTGGCAGAAATGGTGGCACTGGGGTTTAAACTCAGGTATTCTGTCTCCTAGGTCTTTAATTCAGACCAAGCCTCCTATCCGCCTCTCCCAGAACATTACAAAGACCAGTTAGATATAGTCCCGGTTCTCCAAGCAGATTTGGAAACAACTCAGACCCAACCAGGGCAAATAATGTAAGAAGCGTGGCAGAGGAGCAAGCAAGAAATGCTCTGTGTTTGCAGGAGTGAAAATGAGGCAGATAGAAAAATAAGAACACTAAGATACTAACAGGATTATTGCTGGATAATGAGATTTTTTATACTTTCTGTTTCCTACTTTATTTGTATTTTCTATTTTTTATGAACAAGATTTGATTTTATAATAAGAAAAAAATGTATGTTTATATTAAGAAATTTTCCTAAAGAAAGTATTTAAAAATACATTCTCCAAGGTAAATCTCTATGGCAATCTTCTGCCCTGTCATTCCTATTTGTCTCCTCCAAAGCATGTTCTGTTACATATATATATATATATATATATATATATATATATACACACACACACACACACACACACACACACACACACACACACACAAACTTTTGAGGGATGCTCTGTGCACATACAGGAAAGTGACACAGATCTTAAAAAATTTTTAAGATCACATTAAATTAAACCTTAACTCAAGAAGTCAGGAGAGGCTGCAGAATAAGAAACTATCTCAAGTTGCTTTCCAACCACCTCTAATAAGCAGGGCTGGGACTCAGGTAGGGCAAGTTAGAGGATTGCTTCAGACACATCATTTGAGGGTACCAAAAACAAAACAAAACAAAACAAATCCTTAACAATCAAAATAAATAGCATTTTAACTCAGTATTTTAAAAATCTAAATTAATGCAAGAAATCTATGAGAAACAAACATCAACATTTTAAATAAAAGCAGAACCAGTAAAAAGAAAAGGTAGATCCCAGTTATATAATGTTGAAATTTATATCATTGTGGAGGGTGAGAGAGGATCTTCTTTAAGGAGAAGATTACAAAATTAAAAGTAAAAATTAGGCAAGAAAACAAATTTTCACTTAGACAAAAAAAATAGATAACAACAAAGTATAAAAATTTTAAATCTGACTTACAACAAGTACCACAAAATCCAGAAAACAATTTTTTTCAGAAAACAATTTTTTAATTAATTTTCCAACATAACTTTCTAATACCTTTTCCTATGTTTTCGGAAATTTTTGGAGAACCCTCATCTAGTGTCTTTTATATATCAGATGTAAAATATTATAGGTTTGTGCCTACAAACACTGGAGTCTGATAAATTCTATTTCACGTGATTACCATCAAAAAAGTGTTCCATTCCACATACGCCGCTCCAGAGCATCTCTCAACATAGCAACTGATGTCTTCAGAGTGTTGGTAAGAGGGCCAGATAGAGTGTCAGCAGGAGACCGAATCTCAGAAGGAACACCCTATCGCTATTCAGGAGGACGGCCCTGTCCACGCTCAGTGGGAAGGGATTGCACAGAACATTGGAGGGGATGAAAATATGCCATCCCAGAATATGCCACTTTGGCTTGAGGATTGTTTTGAACTGAAGAAAACTAAGAAACAGTAGACAGAAAAAAAGCTCTCTGCTTTCCTTCTCCTACCTAGCTAATCGAAGAACATAAAATTCCATTTGTAAAGGTTTTGCCTCTCCCTATGAGGAAGAAGACAACTGTTAGACTCTTAATCACTGGAGAGAACTCTAGACACTTATCAGCTCAGAGATGGCACTGGTGGAAACTACATAACAAACAACTGAAAGAACATTAGTTTCCCTTATATATTTATCTCTCCACAGTTTGGCACTATTTGTCTTATTACTTCCCCACAAATGTATTGTCCTTTGTTAAGATGATATATAAGCTTAAGTTTTAATTATCCCTTTAAGTTACTCATCACTAAATTTCTCCTGTGTATGTGCTATGCTGCACATGTAAATAAACTCTGTTTTCTTTTCTCCTGCTGTCTGTCTTTTGTCAGCTTAATTTCTAGGGCTCTAGCTGCAGAAACTAGAAAGACAGAAGAAAAAGGGATTTTTTCCTTTCCTTATAGCATGACTACCCTGAGGCAGGATCGCTGGGATCCACCTGGGAGCTTCCTGTCACAGTGCCATAGGACACCCTCGCGCAGTGCTCTGGACTGTGGCACTGTGCCTTCCTGCCATGCAGCGGGCTAACTGGGTAGAGTGGGCCACAGGAACATCCTGGAACCATTCTGACACCAGGTTTCGAATAATACCATAGATAGACATGCAAAATAACTGCAAACCATTCCTCACTAAAATAAAAGAAAATATGTTCCTAACCCACCTGCCCCTCATCTGAATCCCAAAAGTGCCACTGGCCATTCCAACACCACTCACATAAGTCACCTTAACTGATTGCAGTCAAAATACTTCACTCTTGCAGATTTTACAAAAACAGACTATGTGAGTATATCAGAAGGGATAAAAGAACACTTAAGCTTCAGGAGTTTCACCATAAATCTGCCTCTGAGCAGAAGTCATCATTGCTTCTAAAGAAATATCACAAACAAGGTAAATTTAGAAACTGCCTTAAAGACCACGTAATTTCCAATAAGTGGAGGTGGGGGCAGGACATTCTAGGCAATGAGAAGAGCACAAGTACTTTTAAGGGTAGAGATAGGAAGAGTTTCTCTAGGGTACTGGTTTTTTAAGATATGATGCTGATGATGGTGATGGTGATGACGGTGATGGCGATAATGTCATTTTGCTGTGGAGTTCTTCGCTCAAACACAATGTTGCAGAATTCCAATGTGCCAAGCAGGTAAAAGTACAGTTTCTTAGCTGGATTTAGAGCAGAGGATCTGGGGCACTGCTGTCTTAGTTCGCATTGGCCCAAGGAGCTCCTGGGGAGCTTTGCAGAAAATAAATTCTTAAGAGGAATAGAAGAGAGGGAGATAGAGAAGTGGTTAGAGTCATATTACACCAGGGCGAGGTGCTTGGGCTGGGCTTGATAGATGCAGATAGTCGGTGTCAAAGCAGGGTCGCAGCTCCTCCATTGGGGTTGTGCAGCAAATGGCCTGGAGGAGGGTCATCGTAGGTGAGGAACAGTGATATGGAAAAGGAAAAGATGGACCCAAGAGGCACTACAGCAAGGAAAAATGGGTGCAAAGATAACATCAAGCAGCCAAAAGCAGCTAATGAGAAGGAAGAGTCAAGTGTTGTAAGGAATCCAATTTTTTAGATCTCGAATGCTACAATTGCTTTTTTAGATTTTTAAGATTATGGTAAAATATACATAACACAAAATTTATCTACAATTGCTTTTTAAATTTTACTATTTTATAAAATTGAAAGATACTTGCACAAGATGAAGAATTCAAACAGTAAAAAAGAATCTACAATGAAAAATAAGTTTTCCTCCCACCTCATACCCCTAGCCCCTAGCTATACTCCCCAAGACAATCTTTATTACCAGGATCTTTCCAGAAATATACTATGCATAGAGAAGCGAATATGTTTTGTATTAAATTTTTTTACACATAAATATTCTGTCCTTTGTTTTATTATTTGCTCTATACGAACAGACCAACCAGATTTATTCTTTTGGAGGAAGCTGATGAGAAGGAGAGAACAGAATTGTAAAGTTCAGAGTAACTATCATGTGACTGGAGGAAAAGCAGGTGGGGAGGAAATAGTCAAGGTCTAGAGCTAGACCTTGAACCAAATGCTGGCTCTACCACTTACTTGTTGATAGCCTTGGGCATGTTCTTCTTCCTAAACCATAAGGTTGTATTTCTTTTTCTTTCTTTCTTTCTTTTTTTAATCTCACACAGTGTCATGGTTCTCAATGGGGAAGAGGTCATACTACCACCCAAACAGGGGTGTTTGGAAATAGGGGTATGGATTTTCTGGTTGTCACTATTCCTAGGGTTGCTAGCGGCATTTTGAGGCTAGGGCTCATCCATAGTAAAGACCTTAGAATGTTTACAGTAGACGGTCACAACAAGGAATTATTCTGCTCAAGTCCCAATAGTCTTCACATTGAGAAACATCAGCTTAGCAGCTCCATCACACAATCACATCAAGGGCCTTCCATGCTCCATAGCGGCCTCATCTCTGATCGCAGCAAGGTAGCTGCATGGTGCTAACAGTGTCCAGGGGGAATAAGTGAGACCACATTTTCTCTGTTCTCTCTTGAGAAAAAGGAGGTTTTCTTCAGAAGTTTCTGGTCAGACTTCCTGCTCACATTTACTGGCTGGATCACTTGCTTATTCCTGAACCAGTCATGGGTAGAGAAGGGTGTTCCTCTTAGATCAAATGCTATTCTGAAGGAGAGCAGAATGGGCATCCTCTGAGAGAGGAGCTGTGCTGGGGAGAGTGGGGATGCCACTTGGGAAGAAGAGAGAGTGCAGACCGCTACTTCACAGGCTGCCATAAGGATCACACAAGGAGACACAGTTTCTGTCATATAGTGTGAATGCAAGACATGCAGGTTCTCTTCTTCCACCCTTCCAAGAAAGAGGTCAAACCTGGTCACTTCCCTAAAGTTTTTGTTCTGTCTCACCCAGAAAAAAAAAAAAAAGTAAGCAGTTTCTGTGGACAAGGAGGTAGGGAAGGCAAATGAAGGGCCTCCCTTCCAGAAGCTGACAGAAGCCCATGAGGCCATGCAGATGTAGTAGTCTGTTATCAGTCCTGTGCTCCTGAAGTTTCTTACTGTCACCCAATTAGAATTGTGTCACATGTATCAAGTACTTCAGTTTTTACCCATTTGTTTATGTTTGTTATCATAATTGGTATTTACAATCATCCAAAGTCAAGTCAGAAAAATCACTAAATATAAGTGAAATGACTTAAAAGTGGCATAAAATCTACATGAGCATAAAAAGTTAACAACTAAAGTCGAAGAGTCAGTAGATAGGAAGTCAACTAGATTCTAGTGGTCTCTTTATCTTATTTCTTTTTCTTTTTTTAATTAAATTTATGTGTAGACATTGGTCAATAAAATTATATAGGTTTCAAATATATGATTCAATAATACATCATATGTATATCACATTGTGTGTTCACCTCTAGTGGTCTCTTTAAAAATGTAAGGTTTAAATAACTGTTAACTTCAGGAAAAATTTTGATTGGGTCCTAGGCCAATCAGTTCTAAGAATCTTATAAGTTACACTGAGAAATACTATGCAAATCACATTAAAACCTCAACAATCAAAAACATAAGTAAAACTCACTGAAATGCAAAAGCAAAAGAAATCCAGGATAGAAAAAGATAAATCTATCCTTAAAGCTTTCTTCTTAACTATTTTCTGAGTTGTAGGAAGTGGGAAGACCCCCTCCTGACTTGATAGCCTTTTTTTTTTTTTTTTTTTAAGCAGATCCTGCCTCCGGTTTATTTGTACAAATAGCATAGGACGACACCAGCCCAACACAGAGAGCAGCCCAGAGTCACACCGGTCCTTCCATCCTCACATCGGCAGATGGACTTCTGCTCTGGAGCCTTCCTTTGTGAGGGCCTGGGCACCGTTGGGAGCCTGAGCCTGAGCCTGAGCTGCAGCTGGAGCTGCAGCCACAACCTGGGCCTTGGTTTGAGCCTTAGCCTTGGACTTTGGCCAGCAGAGCCTGAAACTCTTGGCAATACGGGCACGAGCATATTTCCCAAGCTTGGGGCGAGCGATGTAGGCAAGTCGAGTGAGCTTGTGGGTGCCACTCTTTGGGATCTTGGGCTTGACCTCCTTGGGCTTTATGAGGGCCTTGATAGCCTCGGCACGTGCACTCATGGCCTTGGCTTGTTAGCTTGCATCTTCTTCAGCCCAACCTTGTTGTGCTTCTGTGGAGACACTGGCAAAGCACATGTTCCTCAGGAACTTGGGGTCCACCCCTTAAGAGATTCATATCTTTGTGATTGGGGTTTCTTGATGCCATTTTAGTGCCATTTTGGGGACTGGTTGTGCGTGGTGTGGTTCTTGCACTTGGCCATGTCTGCACTGAAGCCCACAGCTCTTGATAGCCTTTTTTCAAAAAAGACAAACGCAGTATGACTTGTCTTAAGAGGGATGCAGAGAGGGCTGCAGTGGGGCTCAGTGAAATGTGTGGAATGTGCCAGACACATGTAAGTACAAATCCTGGCTGAGCAAGTATACTAATGGGTAACTAGAGCAATTCATTTACCCTGTCTAGGCCTCCAAGACCTAATAACAGTAACAACTGTCCCACTGGGCTGTGTGATGACAGAAAATACTGTAAGCAGTTTTTAGCATATGGTGATCAGTAAGTATTAGCTGTACTAGGCATCATTTTAGTTCTAGGTCTTCTGGGTGGATGAGCGTCTCGATTAAGCAAATCATTTCAATCTTTCCTGACTTTATTTTCTCCACTTTCGAAGCAAGTCAGATGTACTAATGCTTCTTAAATTTCCTTGATTCTATTAAGAAAGCACACATGTAAAGAAAAATGAAGCAGTCAAGCAGGGTCACGTTGTTTTCAAATTCATTTCAAGTTTGTTCCATTGCCACATTTTAGTTGCATTGATAAATGGGGACTAAGGTGCTATAGAATTTGATCCCTTCAAGTTATAAGGCATTTTTCTTGGACATTTCCATTGCTTCATTTACGCCCCTAAAAAATCACTGCGACTTTAACTTAAGCAAACCAATCTCTTTCAAAAAAGCTAAAGAAGAGTTAGGGGAAATGTTTTTAAAAGTGCTTCTGCTCTTTTAAGATACTTTAAAATTTTAAAGTGTTTTTGAAATACTTTAACAATCATGCATGCTTTTGGGGAAGGAAAGGGTTTTCTCCCCTCTTAGGTTCTGTAATTGGGCTTGAGAATTAAATGACAACAGACAGAGGAACAAGAGAAAAACATATAATTTTTATTTCAGGTTAATATTTTCACTTGTAATTAAGGCCTTTATGTATAAGAAACGAAGACTGACAAAATAGATAGGACTGAGAGCTTATATACCATTTCAACAAAGAACAATACATTTGGAGGATGAGACAAGACAAAGGAAGAAGGGGTGTGGGTTAGGGTGGTAAATTGTGGGAAACTGACTAGGAAATACTCAGGGGAAACTAATGGAAGATAAGGGTTATTTTAGCGGTTTATTTATACAGATTCATCTCAGTGTTGGTTTCTGTCTCAGGTGACAAGAATGTTCTCTTCTTCCTGGTACCAAGAAGATACTTTTCTCATAGGAATCGTATGCCTGCTTTTAGGTAGAAAGGAGGAGGTCAGAGGGCCCTTCCTACATTGACTGTTTCTCAATTGCCCTCAGCTTAAACAATCGATATGCCTGCTATGGTCTGAATGTTTGTTCATATGTTGAAATCTAACCCTCAATGTGATGGTATTAGGAGGTGGGGGCTTTCAGGGGTGATTAGGTCATGAGGGTGGAAAGTGAATGGGATCAGTGCACTTATAAAAGAGACCCCAGAGATCTCCTTTGCCCCTTCCACCATGTGAAGATGCATCAAGAAAGCAACTGTCTAAGACACAGTTCCCACCAGACACCAAATCTATTGGAGACTTGATCTTGGACTTCCCAGCCTCTGTAAACTGTGAAAAATAAATGTTGTTTATAAGCCATCCAGTCTATGGTTTTTGATATAGCAGCCTGAATGGACCAAAACAATGCCAAAGTAGCATATTTTGGAGTGACATGTTCTGATCCCCTTCATGATTTCATGTTACATAAATAATATAATATTATTATTTACTGACTAGTTTAAATGCCAAAAAAAAAAAAATCAACAGTAATCGAGGAATAATAGTATGCATAGAAATAGAGGTCTTAATCCTGAGGCACAGTCTCAAAGATAAGAATCAAGAGAATGTTTTTATTCCAGCTCAGTTCTTGCCTTGAGTGGAAAGTGTGAGCAACTCGGTTTTCCTCTTTAAGCCTCAGCTTGCACATCTGAAAAATTTGAGCTTTAAACTAGCTGAGCTCCCTTGGGTCCTTTTAAATTTATCGTGTTCTATTATAGTATGGTGATTTTAAAACACATCTGCAATTTCTTGGACACTCTTCCATAAAAAGGTGGAATTTAATTCCTCTCTCTTTGAATACATTGGCCTAGTGACTCGCTTTTAAGGAACAGAATGTAGCAGAAGAGACACTGAGAGACTTCTGAGACCGGGCCATAAAAGGTGATACGGCTTCTTTGTCTCTCTCTACCTAAGCAAACAGGTTACAAGTCTGGCTGCCCTGAAGCCACTCTGCTGGAGACCACGCAGATTGATGTCTGAGGAGCACCAGGGCTCCTAGCTGCAATAGTCTGGGTCTTTCCACCCCAGGCACCAGAACTGGGGATCATTTGATCCCAGCCCCAGCCTTCAAACTGCCACAAATGGAAAAGAGACAAGCTGAACCCAAGTGAGCCCTGCCCATTTACAGACTCACATACAAAATAAATGCTCTTGTTATTTCGTTAAGTAACTCTATTTGGGGCAGTTTGTTGTACAGCAATAGGTAACCAGAACTGATGGTAAACTAGGAGCCTCTGAATGTCTGGAGTAAATATTTTATCAGCTGAGGCACATAATATTTGAAATAGAACTAAACACATTTCAGTGGTATGGAACACGTGGGCCAAATTTTAAAAAAGTTATTTTGCATGCTGCATCATTTAACAATTGACTTCAGAAATCCTGACTCCAGAGTAGAGAGGCCTGGGCCCTGTCTTGGGTGGAAGCTCAGGGTATAGTGAACCTGGGAAAGAAATCTACGACACCAACCTGGCATGCCAGAGCAGAGGTGAGAGGTGGGAGCCAAAGACCATCCACTGCGTCCACACTTTTCAGGAGGCAAGGGAGAGGATCCTAAATGCCAGAATTGCTGAAGCTTAATCCTGGGACCTCTTCCTATTCTGAGCTCTAGACCTGTATATCCTACTGAGGTATAATAAAAATATGCATTTTCTTTTGTCCCAGTCCTGGCACAGAGTTCCTAAGACCTTTGGAATTTCCTGAGTGACAGGAACGTATTTTGTTATTTATAATGAGCCCCCTTTGGATCACACTTATTTATGTTAATGAGGTAGCTTAGGGTGGGTCCCCTACATAGGGCAAGTCACCAGAAAGACCAAGCGATTAGATAACTGGAACTTTCATTACCACCCACCAAACTCCAGGGAGGGAAAGGTAGGTAGAGATTGAGCTCTATGAAAACTTCTGATTGACAAGCTTCAGAGAACTTTCACTTCTGGAACACATAGTTGTGCTAGGAGAGCGGCACACCTAGGGAGGATATGAAATCTCTGCTCTCCTTCCCCCACACCTTCCCCTATGCATCTCTTCCATTGGACTGTTCCTAAGTTGTAGCATGTGTAATAAATGTAAACGCAAATAAAGTGTTTTTCTGTGTTAGTGTGGAAAAACTTTTCTTTTGCCTCTGAAGTTCAATGGCTAGGGCCTCCAAGTTAAACTGAGAAAAGATTAATAGGAGAAAAGGTTTATTTTATATGCACATGTGATCATCAAAAGAAAAAAGTGAAAATCCCAAAAAGCTGTTAGGCCTGGCAGCTTAAATACAATTTTTACAAAGGGTGATAAATTGTGGGAACATGACAAAACAAAAGAAAAGGAGCTTGGACTTCTAGAACCAGCAATTGTGGGGAAGTAACTATATGGGTGAAACTAATGGAAGATAAGGACTATTTGATAAGGTTTTTGGATGTTATAAGGTTTAGTGTGGTTAAGCAGCCTCAAATTGGTATTATTTCCAGTGATAAGACTCACCTCTGGTGATTAAGAGAGGGAGAGAAGAAAAAGAAAATTGCAGGCCAATATTCCTGATGAACATAGATGCAAAAATGCTCAACAAAATTCATTCGAGGGATGTAAGGACGGTTCAATATCTGCAAATCAATCAATGTGATGTACCACATTAACAAAATAAAGGATAACATTATATAATCATCTCAATAGATGCAGAAAGAGCATTTCACAAAATTCAACATCCATTTATGATGAAAACTTTCAACAAAGTTGGTATAGAGGAAGTGTACCTCAATATAAAAAAGGCCATACATGAGAAGTCCACAGTTAATATACTCAATGGTGAAAAGCTGAAATATTTTCCTCTAATATCAGAAAAAGTGGCTCACTCTTACCGCTTTTTTCCAATGTAGTATTGGAAGTCCTAGCCATAACAATCAGGAAAGAAAAATAAATAAAAGCATCTAAATCAGAAAGAAAAAGGAAAAGTGTCACTATTTACAGATGACATGATATTTTATATATTAAACACTAAAGAATCTACCAAAAAACTGTTAGAACAAATAAATTAAAAATAAACCTAACAAAATCCATATACAGAAATTTGTTATGTTTCTATACACTAATAACAAATTATCAAAGGGAGAAATTAAGATAATAATCACATTTATAATTGCATCAAAAATAATAAAATACCTAGGAATAAATTAAACCAAGGAGGTGAAAGCCCTATACATTAAAAACTATAAGATGTTGATGAAAGAAATTGAAGAAGACACAAATAAATGGAAAGATATTCTGTGTTTATGAATTGGAAGAATTAATTTTGTTAAAATGTCCATACTCCTCAAAGCAATCTACAGATGTTATGTAATACCTATCAAAGTTCCAATAGTATTTTTCACAGAAATAGAACAAAAAAAAATTCTAAAATATATATGGAACCACAAAGACCCCAAATAACCAAAACAGTCTAGAAAAAGAACAGAGTCAGAGACATCACAAGCCCTAATTTCAAACTTTATTACAAAGCTATAATAATCAAAACAGTATGGTATTGGCATAAAAACAGGCACATAAATCAATTAAACAAAATAGCCCAGAAATAAACCCACTTATATGCGGTCAATTAATTTACAACAAAGGAGCTGAGAATATGCAAAAGAGAAAGGACAATCTCTTCAATAAATGGTGTTGGAAAAACAGGACAACCACACAAAAGAATGAAACTAGACCACTAACTTACATCATACACAAAAATTAACTCAAAATAGATTAAAGACTTGAATTTAAGAAGTGAAACTATAAAACCCCTACAAGAAAACATAGGTAATAAGCTCCTTGACATCTATCTTGGCAATGATTTTTTGGATTAGACATCAAAAGCAAAGGCAATGAAAACAAAATAGACAAATGGGACTGCATTGAACTAAAAAGCTTCTGCACAGCAAGGAAAACCTCCAATAAAATTAAATGTTAACACATAGAAAAAATATTTACAGAACATATCCTCTAAGGCATTAATATCCAAAATATATAAAATTCATACAACTCAATATAAGGTACATACATATACATACATACATACATACATACATACATACATACATACATACATATATACATACATTACATACAATTTGATTAAAAATTGGACAAAGGATCCAAATAGACATTTTCCCTAAAAGGTGCACAGATGGCCAACAGGTATATGAAAAGGTACCTAACTTCACTAATTATCAGGAACAAGCAAATTAATGTGATATCACCTCATACCTGTTAGAATGGCTATTATCAAAAAAACAAGCAAGGATATGGAAGAAAGGGAATACTTGTCTACTATTGTTTGGAATGTAAATTGGTGCAGCCTCTACAGAAAACAGTATGGAGGCTCCTCAAAAAATTAGAACTACCACATGATTCAGCAATTCCACTTCCAGGTATTTATTCAAAGGAAACTAAAACATTAACTTGAAAGATATCTGACTCCCATGTTCACTGCAGCATTATTTACAATAACCAAGACAGGGAAGCAACCTAAGTGTCCCTAAACAGATGAATGGATAAAGAAGACATGGTTTGTATATATAATGAAATATTCAGCCATAAAAAAGAAATAAATATTGTCATTTGTGACAACATGGATGGACCTTGAGGGCATTATGCTAAGTGAAATAAATCAGAGAAAGCCAAATATCTTATGATCTCACTTATATGTAGACTCTAAGCAAACAAAAGAACAACCTAACGCCAAGTTCATGGATACAGATTGGTGATTCTCAGAAGTAGAGGGTGGGAGTGGGCAAAATGGCTGAAGCGGGTGAGAAGGTACAAACTTAGTTATAAGTAAACCATGGGTATATATACAGTGTGATGACTGCTGTTAATAATATGGTATTATATATTTTAAAGTTTTTAAGAGACTAGATCTTCATGTTCTCATCACAAGGAAAAAATTATAGCTATGTGTAGTGATGAATATTAATTAGACTTAATTGTGATGATCATTTCATAATATATCCAAATATTGAATCATGACATCTGAAATTAATGTTATATGTAAATTATATCTTTAAAAAAAGAGATGGAGACATATTTACAAATGGAAATTTGTTGCCTTTACGAAAGGAAATTTATGCCTTGGTTTTAGGCAAAAAGAGGGAGGATAGTTTCTTTTGCTGTTTCTTAAGTGCCTCCAGCTTAAAATTCTTAGGCAAAAATGACATTTTGGGGTAACATATTCTGATCCCCTTCACCTGAGTTCTATGAGCCATTCTGGCAGATTATCAAGCCTGAGGGTGGGACTATGAGTATCTCCAAATTTTCAGTTGGCTGGGCCAAAGCGTGGTGGCATTGGCATCTGAAGTGGGGGCAGTCTTACGGGAATGAGCCCTTTAACCTGTGAGATCTGTTGCTAACTACAGGTAGTTAGAGTCAGAGTTGATTTGTTGGACACCCAGTTGGTGTCAATAAATTGGTGTCACAAAGAACTCAAGAACCTATTAAGCTTGACCTGCCCAAAATGGAGTTCATGATCTTGCACTCTATTCTTCTTCTAGTGGTCTCTGCCCCAGTGACTGCTACTGCCTCTACCCAACTGCTCATGTCCAAATCCTAAAAGAGATATCTGTCCCTCTCACCTACCTCTATATGGGTCCATCAGCACGTTATGTCAGTTTTCACTCATAAATAACTCTCATATTTGTCCATTGCACCACCGTCACCATGTCTCTCAAGTGAGGCATGATCACCCTTCTTTACACAAAAGACTGCAAGTCTTCTAACAGCTTCTCTCACATTTTCTGTCCCCTACACTCTGCTCTTCATCCTGCATGCAGAATGATCTTTCAAAACTTAAATCTGTATAGTCACACTGTGATTCAAATCCTTCAAAGGCCTCTAATTGCTTGAGGCCCTGAGTGGCCAGGGTCCCGCTCCATCCCCAGCTCTTCCAGGTCCTCCTTGCTCTCTGCCCTTGGGCCACACAGGCTTTCTCCAGTCCCACTCTTCCACATTCCTTCCCACACAGGGCCTGCAAATGGGCGAAATGTTTTTCCTTGCAGTCCTAGCTGTTCATTCCTACTCACCTTCCTCACAGAGGTGTCCTGGGCTCCTGGACCAGGTCAGATCTCACCTTCTTAGCATCTGCTAGAGTGGCTGTCTATATTTGTTTGTGTGACTTTTTGGTTAATGGTGGTCTCCTCCAATATACTGATAGCTCCATGAGGGTGGGGACCTCTAATGTATCCACTGAAGAGAGGAAAATGGAACAGGGCTGGGACCAGGGCACGATATGGCTCTGAGAGTGATGCCTCCCTAAAATCCGCTCCCCAGGCTCCCCGCTTCCCTCTAGTTCCTGCCCTGGAGTGGTCTCATGCTCTGAGAGTCACCACAACCTCAAAATCTTGAAGCACTATCTCAAAATAAAATAGTTTGCAAACTCTATATTTAGCTCCATAACATGTCAATGTTGACTTAAAGATAAAAACAATGTTTTCTTCATCAAATCTTGGAGTTACTCCAGGAAGACACACCATGTATCTGGTGCCTTTGTAAGCTCCCACACTGAGATGCAATCATGGCTTTCCACACTGGGCAGGGGAGTAGCCACGAAATCCTAGCAAGTGGTAGCAGAGCCCCTTCCTCATGAACATCACCCTCAGCCCTGGCTTAGCAGCCATGGGAGAAATCTTCCTTCTAAGTTACCTGGGTTCACCTCATACATTGCTGGTAGGAATATAAACTGGTACAGTCACTGTGGAAAATATTATAGAGGCTCCTCAAAAAATTAAGAATAGAACTACTACTTACCCAGCAATTCCTTTTCTTAGTATCTAGTCTCAAAATTTGAAAACATTTATTCATAAAGACATACGTACACCTAGGTTCATTGCAGCATTATTCACAGTGGCCAAGACATGGAAACAACGGAAGTACCCTTTGATAGATGATTGGATAAAGAAAGATGTGATATGTATATACAATAGAATATTTCAACCATAAGATGAAATACTGCCATTTGTGAAAACATAGATGGATCTAGAGACCAGCATGACAAGTGAAGTAAGCCTGATAGACAGAGTAGAGAAACATATGATTTCACTCTTATGTTGGATATAAAACTGAAGCAACAAATGAACACGACAAACAAAACCAGAGACACAGACAACAGTTTAATGGTTACCAGAAGGAAAGGGTGGAGCGGGAGAGGTAGAAAAGGGTAAAGGGGGTCAAATATATGGTGATGGAAGGTCTGACTTCAGGTGGTGAACACACAATGCAATATACAGATGATATATTATAGAATTGTACACTTGAAACCTATATTTTTTATTAACCAATGTCACCCAATAAATTTCATTTAAAAAATAAAATAAATTACTTGGATTCAAATCCCACCACAAACTA
This sequence comes from Eonycteris spelaea, assembly GCA_003508835.1. NCBI lineage: Eukaryota > Metazoa > Chordata > Mammalia > Chiroptera > Pteropodidae > Eonycteris > Eonycteris spelaea. Next base: position 794,522 of record PUFA01000211.1, on the reverse strand, counting down.
GCTGTGAGACCTGGGCAATGAAAAATCTTTCTGTACCTTTATGTCCCACATGTAGAGCAGGGACAGTATGACTTCCACTTCCTAGGACTGTTCTGATTATAAGATCATGCACAGGGCTCCCTCAGCATTGTTGACCATTGGGCACTCCGTCAGTATTAACTATTAATATGGTGCTTACCCTCCACTTACCAGCACTTTTACATGCCCCACACCAAAATGCCTAAAGCCCTGGCCCCTTTAATTCTGCCAGACCATAAGGTATTTGTTATTATGCCTCCATTAAATGACTTGGGTAAGCTGGCTTTGCTTTTGATTTTTTTCTGAAATAGTGGATCTGTGTTTCTAGAATCAACAACGTTTCATACAAGTTACTATACACCGTCCACATAGGTTATTAGTAGTTCCCAAAATGCAGTCCCCAGAGCGCAGCATCAGCATGCCCTTGTTAGGAATACCGTGGGCCACCACTTCAGACCTACTGAATCAGAAGTGTAGACTGGGCCCAGCAATGCCTTTTTATAACGCCTCCCCGTTATGCTGATGCGCGCTAAGTTTTGAGAACCACCGACTTCGATCAAAGTAAACCTTAACAAAACAAACACAGCAAACAAACACTTCTGGAAGTCCTCCCCAGGTTCCGCATTCCTTCGGAAGTGCGTGGAGGGACTCTCGCAGCCTCAGAGCCGCAGTCTGAGTGCGCGTCAGGCCCCCTGCTGGTGGGCGAGGAGGAGGGGGCGCAGGGGGCGGTGGCGCGGGTGTCCCGCCGCGGTGGGGGCGGTGCACGCGAACTCGCAACTGCAGCGGGCGGGAACAGAGGAGCAGCGGGGACGTGCTCCCAGGCCCCGCGCGAATGGCCTCCGGCAGCTCGCAGCTCGCTGCGTGCCCACTCCGCGCGTTCCCGCACCAGACTCCGCCCAGGCCCACGCCGCGCGGCTTTCGGAAGCGCGGAGAGGCCAGCGCGCCCAGCTTCTGAGTAGGCTTGGAGCGGGGGGCGCCCTCAGGTTTGGGAAAGGACGGAAGAGGACGAAAGGGAGGCACTCCATGCTCTCGGGCCTCCCGGCTCGGCTGCTTCCTCACTTCCCCGCGGACGGGTTTTCCTCATTTACTCCCCTGCCCATGGGACTTCCTGGACCGATGCACAGCCAGGAGGAGCCCCCTCTGCAACACTCCGGAGGGCACACAGGTCAGGACCTGTGGGCTAACTTTATGGGTAGGAGGAAGATTGCTCATGCCAGTGTCGACGAAAGCTGATCGCGAGTTTATCCGGGAGCTGCGGAGGCAGGACCGCCACGGGCCCCGCTGGGGTAGGAGGGAGGTGAAAGGGAGGCCCCGACTTCCAGAAAGCTGTCTTCCACTTTCCGCTGGAGTATTCGGGAACCCCGCCCACGTGCGCTCGCCCCGCGCCGCCTTGCTTCCAGGTGTTTCGCGGCCGCGCCTCCCCGCCCCCGGCCCTCCCCCGTAGCGGGCAGGTTCAATCCCCAGGCGACCTGGCCGGGAGCCGGCCCCTGGCCCGCATCCTCCTCCCACTTCGCCCTGGCAGCCTCTAAAACCCCGAGGCGCCCACGTGGAACTGTGTTTTCTTCTGAAGCCTGGGGCGGGCACTGCGCGCTGTCAAGAATTAAAGGTGTTAAGTCTCCAGAGGAGTTTTGAGCTGAGGGTTCGGTGACCCAGACAGGTCCCGAGGCCAGCCGGCTTCATGGAGCCCCAGGGGGCGCAGCTGCTAACTTTGGAGGCGCAGGGACCCGCGCCCTTTGGAGACCCCCAACCAGCCGAGGAGCTGCCCGCCGGGAGGACTCTCTGCATGGAGGATGGCACGGACTGCAGCGACATAGCGGAATCCGGGAGCCCTGACGCCGAGTCCTTGTCCCTGGAAGAGGAGGCTGCCCTCCAGGAGCGGGAGGAACTATTGGATTACCGCCGCCGCCTCCACGCCCGTTCCTTTTCTCTGCCCCCGACCCGATCTTGCAGGCGGCCAAGTTCCTGCAGCAGAGACAGCAGCTTGCCCTGACGCTGAGTGCGGAGGACCGCGACAGGGCCGAGGACGCGCCTCACAGCCCGGGTGGCTGCTGCGCCAAGTGCAAGAAGCGGGTGCAGTTCGCGGACGCGCTGGGGCTGAGCCTGGCGAGCGTGAAACACTTCAGCGAGACCGAGGAGCCGCAGGTGCCGCCAGCCGTGTTCTCCCGCCTCCGCAGCTTCCCCATGAGCGCCGAAGACCTGCAGCAGCTTCCCGGCCTTCTGGCAGCGGCTGGCGCCGCGCCCCTCTCCGCGCAGTCTCCCGGGCTCCGGCCACTCTTTGAGCTTCCCGGGCCGAGCGCCGCAGCAGAGCGCCTGCGGGCAGCGCGTCGCTGTGCTTGGAGCGCGTGCACTGTTCGGCACCCTGGGGCGCGGAAGTGACAGGCTCTGGACGGGTTCTGGGCTGCCCTGGGCCGAGCGCCGTGGCCGTGCGCTACACTTTCACGGAGTGGCGCTCCTTTATGGACGTGCCTGCCGAGCTGCATCCTGAGCCAGTGGAGCCAAAGGGGCCAGAGGCGCTGCTGGGGGAACCTGGGCCCGCGGGTGCCGAGGAGGAGCCGGGCGTCCAGCGTTTCCACTTCTCGCTGTGCCTGCCCCCGGGCCTGCAGCCCAAGGAGGGAGAAAACACAGACGCGCCGAACGTCGCCATCCACTTCGCGATCTGCTACCGCTGCGCCCAAGGCGAGTACTGGGACAACAACGCAGGAGCCAACTACACGCTGCGCTACATGCACCCAGCGGACACTCTCTGAGCGTTGGGCGTGGTCCTCGGCCCCCTGCACCGCCCCGGAGTGCTTCGAGGGACCGTGGGAAGGGGACAGCGCCCGGTACTCGCCCCGACGATTTGCTGAGCATCGTCCACCTGGAGTGAGGGGAGCATGGAAGGAAAGGATGTTGCCGCTCAATCATAAACTTGCATCCAGACAGATCCTGCGAACACAGCATGCCTAGACCCGGCAAAGCACCTAACCTCCCCGCCACTTTTCTCGTTGCTTAGATCTTCCTGGCAGGCCTTTTAAAGTTTCCCTTCTCTGTCTGAATGGGAAGAAATCCTTAAGACTCTGAGCACTAGTTTTATCTAAGAAAAAGGCTTCGGACACCTGAGTGGGGCTGGTAGACCTCGGAATGTGTTTTAAACAGTAGACACCATGTTCTAGTCTTTCCGGCTTGCTGGAGACCCCTCAGGTCTCAGGGAAAGAACGTAGTATTCCCACCACATCGCACCACGAGAAGGCGCTGAACTGTGGGTGCGCGCAGGAGCCTTCCCAGATGGGGAAAACCAGATGGGGCTTTGGTCCGCTATCCTTTACTTTTAACTGGGAACTGGGAGATGTTTGCCCAGACTTGATGTTATTTACTTGTGCCTTGGTGTACAAATGTCCCTTAAAAGAGTAAAGGCCACTTGCACACCCTTTTATGCTGTACTTTATGTTTCAGCTCCTCGGGGTTTGGGAGGTCTTCCTCAGCTGATGATGCGTGCAGTTTAACAATAAACAATGGTATTTCCAAATTTCCTTTCTTCTGTCCCTCCTCTCTGATGTGGAAAGGCCCAGGTTTCAAAAATGTTCTTTAAAATGTTTTGTAGAATGGTCCTATCCCTCGACAAAGTAAGACGTTGGCAAATTGAAACGCCAGAGTAGTAATCTGGTAGGCAGGCCTTGGCTGTGAGCAGCAGGAGCTGGCCATTCCTCCCCAAACCCCTTTGTGTAGGCAGAGCACATAACAGCTGCTAGATTCCTCTGGGCCATTAGCAGTCAGGGAAGCTGGTCTCTTAGTTGCTGAACTCCAAATTCAGGAAATGGATGAAAAGATGGCTTTCTGTCCCACTCGGAGCCACAGTGGGTAGTGGTAACTTGATAGATAATGAAAATGCCCAGGAAGTAATTACTGCTCAGAACCAGAAGGGTACCCTGCATGCTGGAGGGCTGTGGGCACCAGGTCTGGTCACCCTTCACTCACTGTTGATGGCTGTGGATGCCAAGATGAGATTGATGGCCATGCAGGAGCAGGATGGGTGGGCATCCTAGATGAGGACTTGATTCCTTTATACTTTGGTTATCCCTTGGTAATAGGTCTCTCTTTAGTTTTCATATTTTCCTGCACATGACTGGTACAATCAATCTGTTTTGTAATGGTTATCTTTAAGGAGGAATGGATGGTTTCACTGTTCTGCGGAATAAAGATAGGCATACTATGTGTAGTCTATGGGCCAAATTCAGCTTGAAGCCTCTTCTTATCTGAGAGCTAAAACGGGTCTGAGAGCTAAAAATATTTTTTTGCCATTTTTTAAGTTGGGAGAATTCAAAAGAAGAATATTATTTTGTGACACAGAATTGTATGAAATTCAAATTTGCATCCATAAATAAAGTTTTATTGGAACACAGCCATGCACATTCATTTACATGTATCTATAACTGTTTTTCTGCTATAAGAGCAGAGTTGAGTAGATGCAACAGAGACCATATGGCAAAGTCTAAAATATTTACTATCTGGACCTTTATAGAAAGTCTGCCAACCCCTTCTCTAGAGAATCTATGTGCTGAGAGTTATACCTAATAAAGCAGTTAAACTTTTGGTAAAATTTGCAGCTTGAAATATACCTCCTTTGGGTAAAGGTAGAACTGTGCATTACTCTTAGTTATATTGGTTAGAATAAACACTAAGACAATTATTACCATACTGGGGAGGAGAATCTACCTGTTGCTTTCTTTCATCTGCTAACCTAAAAAAACAGGCCTTTCAAAGTAAGAAGCAGTAATCATTTATTTGAAATTAAAGAATAGCTCTTTGGGATGCATTGATTCAGGCAGAAGCCCAAACAAATAGTGTTTCGATTAGGAGACAACGGCAATGTGTATTTTTGATAAAGGGAAGGGGAACAACTACATCAACAGAAGGAAGGCCTTTTTGTTGGTACAGATAACATAGTGATGCTAATTCTAAACAATGTTTTTAATTTTCAATCTAGTAGTCATAATAACTTATCTTTGCAACCAGGTCTTTGGGATATAATGTTGCTTTAGGCCCAGTCCAAAGATTATTTTGCCCTGTTTTAACATTTCAAAGTTTTGAAGCATAATACCTGGGAGGTAGTTTTTCTGGCATGGCAGCTCCCACTCCATTTTAAAGTAACTCCATTTGTTATTTTTTTTGATACATCTAAGAAATCATAAATCAGTGCACCTGAAATATAGCACCCATCTGAATTAACATCAAGCTATGAAAACTAACTCTAACTCTCTAACTCAAATTGGGACATCTTAAGCTATAGAAATATTTAGTTTGAACTCTGGTTTAAAGACATTTGACTGTAGCAGTGTTTGCCAAAGTAATTGATCACAGAAACATTTTAAAATAGTAACTTATTAGTGGAAAGCCATCAGAAATTAATGAATTATAATTTACACTTGGAGTAAAGTAGATTAAAAAATGGTCACATTGATGAAATAATGAATACTTAATTTATGTGTACTGATAAAAACTTTACAACAATAGAAATAAGTGAGTACTAGAATTATATCTTTTTTGTTGTTATTAACTACAAAAGCAATTAAGTTTTCATGCAATGTTCAGTATTGGGTCTGGTATATCATTTTTTTATAGAGCATTATTGCATAATGAAAACATCTACATACATTTTACATTTTTCTTGTGTATTTATGAGTACATTTTAGTTGAAAAGCATTAATAATGTATATAGCCTATAACTCAGATCGAAATGCTGATTTATATGTTAATAATGTATTATTTTGGATTAGGGTTATTTAAAATGAAATTAAGATAAAATTAGAATCCCAATATAATGATCAAAATAATCATTTTCTCTGGTATTCTTTAAAATGGTAACTCATTAAATCTAGAATAAAATAGATAAGAAATGTTTTTTTAAGAGTTATACAGCAACTTGTCTCATAAAAACTTCAGAAATGTAATTTGGAGTTCAAACCATTAATTTTAAAAGCACTTATTTCATAATATAATAGCTGTCAAACATGGCTATTAGAAAAGGAAATCCAGCTTTGCTCTCCCCCAAATCTTGGAAAAAAACTTTTTAAAGGCTCAGAATTATGTACGCTATTTTGAACAGCCTGGTCTTTCTGTACATGATCACAGCCTTTCAAAGTACTAGAATTGGCAATCTTCTAAATGTCTATGTATTTTATAAAGTGCCAACTTTTCATTATAGATCGATAACAAACATATTGTAAAGAAATATAAGCAAGTTAAAATAGGTTTTATTTGTTTTCAAAAAGGTAGTTTCAAAGGAAGAGTCAACATTGACTAGAGTAAGGAAATATTTAAGAGTGTATCTCCTGAATAGAATGAAAATACATACTCATCCCACAAGCAAAATTTCCACAATGCAGTGAATTAATATTGCTTTTTTTTTTTTTGCAGTAACATTTACCTCAACTTGAATAAATGAGGGTCATTGTGTTTAAAACTGTAATGGTTTAATCATCTTGTCCAGCCGTAGTGATCAAAAACTAAGTTCTCAGATCATTTAATGAACCTGGCCTCCACCAGAGAGATTTCAGGTTTTTCCTTATGGACATGTGGATCCACGGATCATTGGGTCCAGAGATGGTAAAGGGAATGTGTGTCCCTATCTAAAGAGTTTCTGAAGCAGTGACTGGAAGTGTGGCAGTCTGTGTGTAAAACCAGCAGTTAACAGTAAACATGTTTAGGTATTAGTATTAGGTATTAGTCTAGAGATGTAGGTATAGGCTTTAACTAAATGTTTCAGTTGCTTTGGTTGTCACATAGTTTTATAGTCAAAGATTAATAAAGTATGTTAGTCATGTTTTGAAGGCCTGCCTGTAAAGCAAGTTCCAGGAAAAATGTTTAAAAGCGTACTTTACTTGAGATAATAGAAAAATGCAGCTAGTTAAGCACAAAACAATGATAGCTTAAACAATAACAATGGTCACAAGACATTTAGTTTCTGACTTTTGCTTTAAAGATAATGTCAGTGATGCACAATCATGAGATTTTTTTGCAGAAATATCTTGATTCTTCAACCAAATTATAGTATCCAACGAAAGTAACAATGACACCAGACAAGATGACATCAGGAAGTGAATTAATCAGACTAAGGAAACCAGCCAAGGCTTACATTCAAGAACTAACGAATCAGCTTCACCCTCAACCTCTAACCCCTAACCCTCACTCTATGCCTGTAAAATCCTTTAGGGAGTTCAGATTTTGAGCACTAGCTCCCTGACCTCCTGGCCTGGTGCCCTGCCAATAAACTGCTTTAATTCTCCGCTGCAAAATCCTGTGTTCAGTGTTTGGCTCTGCTGTACAATGAGTGGGCAGACACTCTTTGGTTCAGTAACATATGGAAGAAAGTTTCCCCTCAGAAGCCCAGGTTTATGAATCAAGGTAGCTAGCTGGTTCCAAGACCTAACTAGGAGGGCCAGGATCCTACTCTGGGAAGTGGGCACTGAACTCTAGAGCCCACGGAGCTCTGGGGATGCGGAGGCATCTCAGTCCACTGGGAGCAGGACCACAACTCAGGCAGACATCCTGCAGCACCTGGGAGCGGGCAGTTGTCCTCCATGAAAGTTGGCCCTGAAGGTAGAGAAACTTCCACCTGTCAAATGGGCAGTGGGCTTTCTAGCTGACCACACCTTCACATGTTCACCCTTCCATCTGCCCTGACCCGGGTGAGGGCTTCCCCAGTGACTCTGTGGTTCTTGAGTCCACGCACAAAATGTCAGCTCACAGAGAAATAGACTTATGCTCATTTCATTTCTGGAGTGTTAGTGTTGGATTCTGTACATTATTTCACAAATTCCCTATGTTTCTGCTTTCTAGCACAACAGTTTTTGCATATTTTAGTATGCTAAGTGTTTTCATTCTGTGACTCAGTTGTGTGTTTCGTAGGAGTGTGTTGCCTCGAGCCACTTGGGGTATCGTGATCTGTGTCACATGTTCTTTGTCAGAAGTTCAAGGAACAGCCATTGGGAGGAAATGGGATGTTTTGCTTTTTTGTGGCATCATGGGAAAGAATCAACTGTGCATTTTTGGTTCACACAATGGGACACAGGTTTGTAGGTGAAAGGAGAGTACCATAACGTCTGGTCACTTAATAAGCAACCTTGACAGTGAGCTTTTTGCAGTCCAGCCTTTGTCCAGCCAATCATCATGATTCCAGGGCCTGGACAATCTCCAAGGCCCAGGATGTGCTCTTTGAGTCACAAGGGCAAGGGGCTGGAAGCAGAGTGGCACCTGACAACCTGGGCTCAGCCCAATGACCCACCTTTCCTCCTACAGAACAGTCCTGGCCAATTTGCAGGTAAACAGACCTGTGCCTGGAAGCCCAATAGGAGAGGCCGACCCAGGTTTCTCTTCCAGACTACGTAATAGGCACATTACGCAAGGTGACCCGCTGTGCTTCCTTGTTCCCCTTGGACTCCCTTGCTGATCAGGGAGACTATCAGAATACATCCTAAATGGTTCTTTAATCCTCTAAGGGCTGTTTGTTGGGATGCTAAATACTGTAACTTTAGGCTCATAAGAATTGTAAGTCCTTTGAATCTTTTTGGTAGACTGCATTTGTATTTTATGGAGTTTAGTTCTTTGACCTCCGCCATCTGTGAGCAGCAGACAAGCAGACAAATTTTGGCAAGAAAAGAACAGTTACATTTTAGCTGACTGTAGATTTTTGAGATGGCCAAGATCAAGGGCTTACTTTTAGATGTGCTAGTGAGATTTGCCTAGAAAATCTAACGGAAGAATGGAAATCTTTTAAGTAGTGAGTTCAGAGACAGGTCAACTGGGGAATCTACATATATACAAATATCTCTGGAAAGCAAAGATATTTTAGGGTACCTTACAGACCTTTAAAGAAATTAACAAGTATAATTTCTCCATGGTTGTATTAACACATCCTGTTCATATTGTTGGCATTGCTTAGGTCCTTTGAAAGTGATTACCTGAAGTCATTTCCCAAGGAGAGTCAACAGCATCCTAATGTATCCTGAAATGGAAAATTTGGTCTGAAAATATGAATTGAATAAAGATTGAAAACACGTGGATGTTGTGATTTAAGCTTGAAACATTTAATCTCCCCATTGAAAAATTCATGAGCACATCCTACAGATGGCTTTTCTGCAAATAGCTATACATGTGTCATGTTAAGGAAGTACCCACTCCAGCAGAAAAGAAGTTTCTAGCCACTGGAAACTAATAGTCTTTAAAGGGGCCACCTTGTGCTCTCTAGAGCTGCGGTCTCCAACCTATGAGAATCTAATGCCTGATGATCTGAGGTGGAACTGAGGAGCAGCTGCAAATACAGATGAAGCTTCACTCACTTGCCTGCTGCTCATCTCCTGCTGTGTGGCCCGGTTCCTAACAGACCACAGACTGGTACCCGTCCACAGCCTGAGGGGTTGAGACCCCTGCTTTAGAGGATACTGTGGTTTTAGTGCCTGCCATGACATCTTCAGTGAAGGACCCTTGTTATTAGGAGACTGTTGTGGTACAGTTGAAGTAGCATCTTTTTATACCCTAAGTAAGTGAAAGAGCTTACTATTTCTCAGAGAGTTAACTTTTTTCTAATTTTTACACTATTAAAAAGAAATTTGAGTTTATACTCAAAACCACTTTACATAGTTCAGAGCATACTATTCATATGTTCCTTTCAGTTTGGTTAAGGAGGAGTTGTGTTTTTATTCACTGACTTCAGGCATGTTGTTTTTGATATTACATTTTGAGCTAGAAAACTCCAAAGCCCAAATATCACCCATGTCAAAATTAAGTGCAGAGCCCAAGGTTAGTGAGGTCTGTTTGTTGCATTAGGATTGTGAATTTATAAATCTGATTGAATTGAAGGTCCCTGGGATATAAATTAATATTAAATGGATAATTGCAGATATAAATGTATGTTAAATTGTAGACAAGTGCTTAACAATGAAATACATAATATGTTCCTTTGGGGGAAAAAAACCCTTAGTACACCTTTAGAAAGGCATATGAGCCCCCACTTTTGCCCCCCATCCACCAAAATCTAAACTGGAGGTTGTTTCTGTTACCAGATCCTGAGTTATGTTGGGCTTTGCCTTTTATCAGAAAGTCATTAAAAAGGAATTTATGTATTGGTGCAACATGCCCAGAAAGGCTAGCTTTTCTGACAGAGGAAACAACATCTTAAAACATGGATTGTAAAGGCATTGAGTTCTTAGGCCAGGGGCTGCAGTGCTCTGTATGATCCCCCACTAGCTAGACCCCTAAGAAGGCAGAAGGGATGAGATACCTGCTTCCCAATGACATGTCCTCCCTCTGCCCCTGCAGACTCCAGCCTTGGAAGAAGTATGCTAAGGTCAAAGGCATGGCTTTTAAGCCGTTGCTTTTGGCTCTGCCACATCCAGTCGGTTCAGAAGATCTTAAAACTGGAAGCTTCACTATCCAGATAAATTTGTTACAGCCAAGGGTTTCTAAAATGATTCAGCAACAATCTCTGTAGGCACAGGTATAAGAGGCAGTGGTTTATGACAGCAGAGGTTTGGGATTGTAGGGCAGGGAGACCCACCTTAATGGACAATGGCTCCTGTGAGTGATGATAGAGTTTGTGTTAGCCCACCACCCCATGTTGTTAAGGTCCCTTAGAATGTCACTGAAATGCCTGTCATTTCTCCAGGGTCTGAGCATGCAACAGAGCTTTTCCAGGACAATGCCTGTGGAGGGTGCTGACTTGCCAAAGGGAGTTTATAAGAGTCCCAGGGGTGCTTGTCAAAGCTGGAGCAAAGCTGACCATCAGCTTTTGTTGGCACTGTGTCTGCCTTCCTTAGCTGAACCCACATGGGGCTGAGGGCTCCTTTGTCAGCCATGCAGCAGCAGCAAGAGTGGGCCATTATTTCAGACAGGATATTTTTATGTGATTATATTTCACAGTTCCTCCTAACAATGTGAGAAAATAACCTTATTAGCCTCCATTTTAAGATTTGCTTGAGAAATGTGCCCAGTGTAAAGTTTGGGATGAGTAACACATTTCTATGAATTTGATTTTTGAGAGTGTTTATTTAATCTCGGAAGTATGGTAGGTAGTCAAAAGCCAGCCTCATGTTTCTCCTTAATTTCTAAAAGGATAGTTAGTTATATATTTATGGTTTGAAAATGTCTTTTCAATTCTGAGGTTTTGTTGTTGTTATTGTTGTTGTTTGTTTGTTTTAAACTTTCTGTTTGCTGCTCTGCTGTGTGGTTACTTTTCTGTGTTAAACCATATACTGCTGAACCAAAAGTCCTAATTTGAATAAAGCATGTGAAGCAATTTGGTACTTTAAAAGCTATCTTTGAATCTGGTTTCTTTTTGGTGGTCACACCTGGGGAGGGAATGCCATTGGCATCTAGTGGGTAAAAGCCGGGATGTCCTAGCATTCTACAATACCCAGGACAGGCCCTATAGCAAAGACTAGTCTGGGCTAAAACCTCAGGGTTGAGGCTGAAAAATCCCGTGTTAATAGTATTGTACCAACATGGATTTACTAAGGTTATAGAGAGATATTATCACTGAGGAAAGCTGTGTGAAGGATACACAGGATTCCCTGTGCTATTCCTACAATTTCTTATGAGTTTAAAATCATTTTAAAATTAAAAAGTTATAATAATAATAAAAAATTAAATTAAACCTTAAAAAAACCTACCACTGGGAAGTAAGTGTATAAAGTGTTGTCAGGTGCCATGCTAGTGAAGAAGCACACTTCACTGCCGGGGCAGGTAGCTTGATGTGGGAAGGACACACAGGCTCTAGGTGAGCCACAGCAACATTTGACACCACCCTGGCTAGCTATGTGCGTTCGAACAAGTCCCTTTTCCTAGAAAGTGTGAGTTTTCACATTTGCAAAATGGGGGCAGTAGTTCTTGCCTAACTAGATTTTGTGAGCACAAAGCAAAATTATTTGTGACGTGCCTGGCATCTTTAATTCTCCTTCTCTTGTCTTTCCGGCCTCTGCCAGCTGGTTTCTACTGATTCATTCTGAGGATAAATGGTGTCTGACTTCATCAGAATGTAGGAAGAATCAATGAATCTCCCAATTGGGGGAACAAATTACAGTGTCTCCCCATGTGCTAAACAGACAAATTGTTCTTTTTACCTGAACAGAAAATATGCCATTTGTTTCCTGTTGGTCACATGATGGGATGTGTGTTATGTTCACATGTCGTGATGACATAACGTATACAATGCCCATATGTTGATCTGACTTATGTTTGTTGCATTTTCTTGAAATAACTTTGTCAAAGATTATCCAGCCATTTTAAGAAGCTACCTTTGAGAGCACTCCTGTTTGTTGACTACTGTTCAGTACTGTTGAACATCTGTTCTTTGCAACCCTGTGGCTCCTGTCACTGCCCTTTCCTGACTCCCTCCTCCCCTCAAAGCTGCTCCTGGTCAATCTCTTTCAAGGCTGATTCTTCTTCTGTCTGCCACCCTGTCCTTCCAAAGTGCTTTAGCTCTCTGTTCCATGCAGGAAAGACTATGTCCGATTCTTTTTGTATCCCCTCCAGCGGCCAGTGCTCCCTCAGCCAGCTCATCAGGAATTTATTCATTCGTTCAGCAAGTGTCGATAGAGCTTTTCCCATGAGGCAGGCACAGCCATGGCACTGGGATATGTGAGGATCAAGACATGCAGGAGGCATGGCTCTCATGGAGCTTGCATTCGGGATAGTCTAATCTTTGTGTGGACAACTCCAAATCTACCCCTACAGGCACATTCTCTGTACTGACACTTCCACCTTCCTTTCTTCTCCATACCCTAGCCAGCTCTACACATGTAAGAAAATACATTTCCTTAATAACTCTGACACTTGGGACCTCTAGGTTGGTCCTGAGAGAATCTCTGGTAGGGGAGGTCTCGTAGCCCATGTGGCTCTGCCTCTCTTTCCCTTGGATGGGTCTTCCTTGTGGTGGAGGGTGGGGAAGTCTTTGGACAAAGTCTGCTGCCTCCCACAACAGAGAGCTGTTTCTCAGACTGGAGCCTGGTCTGTCTATCTACCCCTTTACATGAACGCTGTCCTCATATGTAAATATGTCTAAACACATTCAAGGAATAGGACTGTCACATTGAAAATCTGTTTGGCAGTTTCTGCTGAAGCTGGGCACATGTATAACCCCATGATTAGAGATTCCAGTTTTGTACAGAAGTATGTACATATGGGCATCAAGAAACAAATACAAGAATGTTTATAGCAGCATTGTTTCTAACAGATAAAAACTAGAAACAACATATTCAACAGTCACTGCCAGTATATGGAAGTATTCACATCTCACCTGAGGTCGAGTGGACAGACACTGAGAGGGTACAGATCTACACATCCCATCTCACATTTTCCTGAGTGCAATGGTGGGCACAACCCTTTGTGTCCTAACTTTTCAGTATGTCTCTCTTATTTGGTTAGATAGAGACTCATACAATGGGATGTGACTTGCCTGGATTATTTCACTTAATTCTAACAACTGTCAGTTGGGAAATGGGGTGGCGAGACAGCTTGTCTCCATGCTGGTTGCTGAGAGGGATTTCTCCCATTCTTGTGGTATCTTGCCCCACTCCTCACTGCTGCTGCCCCCAGTGACCTGCTGGGGGCAGGGACAGCCATTCGTTGTAGAGTTCATGTATCATAGGTTCTGAGGTTGGGTCTTCTCTCACACTGGTGGGACGCCACAACCTGGGCAGTGTGTACACTCTGCAGACTTCACACTTCCCTGGTGTGAAGGGTCTCCTTTGAAGTATAGACTTATTTAACATATTTGACCCTCTACTTGGCAGTGTTGTTCATTGCAGCCTACATCAATTTTGAGGATGACATTCTGTCTCTGCTAACCCTAACTTAAAAAATTTTTTTAAAGGTACAAAACTTGGCTGTAAGAAGTTGGGTGCTACTTATTGGTCCCCCTTAAGAGACTCCAACACAACTCTGTAAGATAGATATTATTCCTACTTAAAAGCTGAAGAAATTGTCTCAGAGAGGTTGAGTAATGTGCCCAGTGAGAAAGAGACTGAGTATAGATTTGAACTCAGAACAGTCTGAACCAGATCCATGGCTCTTAGCCATGCACTGCCACACCAAACACAAACAGAGAGGACAACGTATCTGCAGTTCATCCGCAGGAAAACAAAGAGATTTTGCTTGGGTTCCTGCTTTCCTCCTTGGTCTCTCATGAAGGTGCAAGGCATCCAGACCTCTTAATATCTGGACAAGAGCTTTATCTCCCTCTTCCTACCTAGGTCCTGTCATCAAAGTTCCAGTTTCCTACTTTTCCTGAGGAACTGACAATGGACTATGTCCCCTTTTCAGAGGGGGAACTTACCTACTAAAATGAACTTCTTGAGACCTCAACACGGCCCCTATTTCAATACAAGACAGCATTAGTCAATGTGGAAAATTATGCAAACTAGCTTGAACAAACAGGAGAATGGGTTTGATGAGTACTGGGCTATCATGTGGAATCTGAAAGCAGCTGGGCCTCTTCACGGCCCGGAATCCAGGAAATATGAAGCTACCAGAATCAGGATGGACTCTCTCTGCCTCATCTCTGCTCTGTTCTGCTCATTCTTCTCTCCCGAAAGACTGGATTTCTCTTCTCTGTCTACTTTATAGATAGAAGATGATTACTCTGTATCTTCTAGGTGTATGCCACTTGAGTTCCAGCAAATAGCCCAGATAGAACTAGAACTCTCAATCCTAATTCCATGTTCCTAAGAGAAAAAATGTGGTCCACTTTGGGTCAGGCATTCATCCCTGTTCCATTAGCTATAGCTGGAGTTGGGGCAGGATTATGATACAAAATGTTGTCAAAAGCTCCCAACTCCTGTTTGTGAGGTAGCTGAAGGGGCTCTCATGAGATGGATAGAGACCCCAGTGTCTCTACTGCAAATAACACACACACACACACACACACACACACACACACAGAGCAAATGACACACACACAAATATGAAAAGCAGCAATACAGTGATGCAGTGTATGTGGATGTGCATTTGTATTATTATTTTAGTGATGGGCAACCCCATTCTGCCAATCTTTCAGGATCAAAGTATTCAAGTTATCTTTGCTTCACTACAATTATTTCTTCTGTGTATTCACTCTCATCGAACCTGTCATTTGGAAATACCTTTTGGATCCAGCATTTCTTCTACATCCAACCCACTGCTGCTGTCCTCAGCCAGGCCTTAGTTCCCTCATATCTAAGTTATTGCAACAATTTCCTGTCTGGCTCTCCACTCGTGGGCATTCTGTGTTTCATTACCCAGTTAATCTGCTCCATACCACTCGTGTCTTGCTTAACAGCCCCCTCTCCCACCGAGGAAAACTCAGACTCCTTAGCCTAGAATTTATGGCTCAGGCAGAAGTAATTTCTCCTCCTTTAATATGTCACCCCCTGTAGTGAAAGGAAGGATCCACATCTGGTCCATTTCTACATCCTAAGGTGTCTGACACAGTTTCTAAATGAGTGATAAAGCAGCTAAGTTATCGCTTGCTTACTCTAAATCCAACATGGTAGAAGATCTTTATGTGCATTATGCATTTACAATCTTTATAATACCTGTGAGGTAGGTATGTGATCCTACCTTTTTCATAGATGAAGAAACAGAAGTTTAGAGAAGCTATTTCCCTGGATCTCACCATCAGGAGGTAGAGCTAGAAAATAAAGGGCTTAATGACTTTCTGGGTTGTCTGTAGCTTGGGGTACTTATGGACCTGTCCATATTTCAACATGAAGCCTCTAAGGAACCAGGACTTACTCCCTGTTCCAGTGCTGCTCACCTGTGTGCCTGCCTCGCACGGTCCTCCCATAGGTACACTCTCTATCTCCCTTTCCTGACACTTCACTCCCAATCTGAGGCTCATTCAAACCCAAGGATCTCTGTGAGTTCTCTCCAGCCCATGCTGTTCTCTGGCTCTCTTGGCCAGTCCCACACTTGGTCGTTTTCTAGGTGTTTTATACGTGGTTAGCTGGTCTTCCAACAATGAAGTCAGATTCTGGGGGGCAGGAGCCCTGGCTCATGCTGGCCCACAACATGCCTCCACCCAAAACTGCTTGCTTTCCCTGAGTACATTCAGAACTTTTTTTTTTTTTAAACCTTGTGCCATTGGGAAGACATGCAAAGGAAAATTTATATTGGCTAAGCAAGGATAGATGTCCCGTTTCTTTTTCTGCTGGGTCCAAATTCTGCTCTAGTAATCTCAGAAGCCAGCAGAAGCAGGGAAAAACAGTTTTCAGTTCAGGAAAAATTGGAAACACATTTGTTGGGTTAGACACTGGAGTAGACACCACTGTGGTGAGGATTCCAAGGGGCTAAGGGCCCCTTCCAGGGGTTCCATGTGCTTTTGCAGAGGGCCCAGCTGATTTAATTGTCCATTTTAATCCCAGATGTGGCCCTCACGGACCTTGGGCTGAGCTGAAAGCTCTAGCCCACCTAAAACAGAACCAAATCTCTACACAAAGACAAAACCACCCATGTCCAGGGACTGGTTCTGAAGATTTTCTGCTAGTTAGTCCAAAAACTAACATTCAGAGGGGCACAAGGATGGTTTCTTTCCTCTTGATTTAACTGGAATTGCAGGTTTTTAGAGGTCATTATGAGTCCTGAGATCTGTCCACTCCACTTTGCCCCAGAGGAACAAAGGTCCGAGTTGAAGGGACTAAGATAACATCACAAAATCGATTAGTGATCCATTAGAGTGGGAGCCCCTTGTACATGATGGCATTCTCTAGGTCTTAGGCTGTCCTGTGCCAGCTTGTTTACACCACCCACATCACGCCATATTCCTGTCTTCTGTTTTTATTTTTAAGAAATATTTTATTATTATTATTTTTTGTAGTCTGAGTTACTGGTATATTGTTTCTCCCCTTTGAACAAGCTTCTATTTATAGAGTCCCACAATAAAGTATAGGCTATGTTTTTACAGTGAAAACACATGCTAAAATTTGGTAAATAATCTTATATGTCTGAACCATGAACAAGGAGTTTATCTGGCAAATCTTGACAAGACACTCAGCATTACTTAATATTGTAGTCCTTGATTATATATCCTATATGTACTGTTTATATCACATATTACATCTAAATTAAATGAAATACTCCTTTAAAAACCTAGAACCAATTATATTGTTATTAAACTGTCTCTGTATTCAAGACAGATTAAGTCACAAAAATTCACTTAGTAACTGGTGGGAAGTTCTAACAATGTTTAGCTGACATTTAAGCGATACTTTCAAACCAAGCAAATAAAGTAATTTTCTGGCTGATGAGAGAAAAAAGGTTTCTACTCAGTATTATTGAACTCTTTAGGAAAGCTCATCATTAGTAGGAAAAGGATGCAGTTCATTTACAGGAAGCTGTTTTCCTTGCTTTCCTGCTGAGCCAGCGGATCCCTGGAAGTTGGGCTTCTCTGGGAGGTGCAGCCAGAATGCTTCATGACTGACATGGTCACACTGGCCAGCAAGTATGTTGAGTCTGAAAACAAGTGTGATTCCAGCTCTATTAGTGTCAACAATTGCTTGTGGTCAGATTCCCAAACAAGACACCGACTATGTTTGCCGTCATCATTATAGGGTCAGTGGTGCCCCAGGTAAAGAACAGTTCATTCATCTCTGAGCTTTCTCCTTCTGGGTTCTTTCTTCAGGGTCTTTGGAATTACAACTTTGCCCTTTGGCAAAAGCAAGAGCATCTGTCTTACTCCCGAAATGGAGCTCAACCTGAGAAGCAACGATCACGAATGGTTGTCTTCACTCAAGATTTGGTCATTTGGGTTCAGACCATATTCCTCAAGGAACTTCTTATCCATGACTGTGGTAGGTCCAGAAGAAGAGTTTCCAATTCTAAGACAACATAATCCTTGATGTAGGAAATGCATCCAAATACTTTTTGAGGACTATCATTTCTTCAGTTGCTGCTATATTTGTAGCCTGGCCTCAGTACCTGAGATAGCCTTTAATCTAGAAAGCAAATAACAGTTTGCACGAGGAACTTAACCAAAAGAGAAGCTCGTTTTGCTATAAAATGTATTCGTATACTTTCTGTTTGTTATTTTACTGTGTTTTTTAGTTTCATTCTTAGAACCATATTCTTAGAGTATGTAGACCAACTTTCCTCAGCTTTTTAAAATTTCATGTCACATTTTGCTAAATACAGGAAAGTTTCCCTCTACTATCTTTGTCCTCAATGATAATACATATCTTCAGGCTTTACCTATAGAAAAGGGATATTCGCCCTACAGAGGGTATGGGTAAAATCTCTTTTTAAGAGTTTTTCAAGTTGCTTTATTCTAGTGCATTTTTTTTGGGGGGGGGATGGCTAAAAATGAACAAGCAGAAATAAAATTTTCAATCTTTGGAAATAAGAGATAAATTTGTAGGTACTGGTCTTTTTGCTTGAGCTTGAAGTTGTTTGAACCTGGCAAAAGGAAACAGCTATAGAAAGTGCCCCTCCTCTCTTGTCTTCATGGTGGCCCAATGTCTGATCAGTTACCCTTGCCCCAAATCCTTCTGGACACTCTGCCCCCTACACCTCTGCACAACTCACAGCCAATCAATCACCAAGTCCTGTTGGCTCTATTTTCTTTTTATTTTTGTCATGTTTTGTTCTTAATGTATACCATAATGGGGTCCAGGAGCTAGAAAGCCCTTTCGTCTGTAAGACACATGACACCTGTACCTGTACTTGTACTCTGAAGATACTTGTGGAAATGATCCTACACAGGGGACCCACAGTTTTGGCTCAGTTTGCCTACTAACTCTTTGGTTTTTATGTGACCCTGAAAAAGTAATAAATTAAGATATTATACTATATCTCAGAATTGGTTTGTCATTGCTTTATAACAAACTACCCCAAAACTCAGTGCCTTAAACAATAATTTATCACAAGTCTAAAGGTCAGCTGAAGTTGATTGATGTAAGCTAGACTTGGCTGGGAGGCTCAGCTGGACTTCCTTGCGCATATGCAGGTCAGCTGGGAGCGGGCTCATTTGGCCAGGCTCAGCTGGGGCACCTCTGCTCCCAGTGTCTCTCATCTCCCTTTGAATAGCAGCTTAGCCAAAGCGAGTTCTCAGGGTGATGTTGACTCTACTTCCCAACTGTCACCATCCTATTTTTTGCCTGGATTAAAGTGTTTAATCCAATCATCGCCCCCCCCCCCCCACCCAGTACCTCCTCCCCACAGAGTTGGTCTCCTTGCATCCTTCCTAATCTGTCCCTCCTACAGCAATGTGACCTTTAAGAAATACAATCACCCTGCTTAAAGAATTCAGTAGCTTCTCACAGTACTTAGGCCGAGGCTCCCAAAGTCTTCCACAGTGTGGTCTCCGCCTTTCTCCCCATCCTTGCATTGCACCCTTCTTCCTGATTCAGGGCTTTGCATTATCATTCCTCCGGCCCAGAGACCTCTTCTACGTTTTGCCAGGCATCTCCTCATCATTTAATCTTAAACTTAAATCTTCCTTCCTCAGGGAAGCCTTCCCTGAGCCTCACACTCAGCTCCTAGAGTGCTTGTATTTCACCCTTTGTACACTCCGGAGGCTTGTCATTTTCTCATTTAATTGCCCTGCTAGACTGTAAGCTCTGTAAAGGCAGATTCTAAATGCATAATTTTACACGACTTACAAAAATTAGCTCGTTTATTAAGGTGACATCCGTTAGCTAGCACTGATATAGTTATTGCTGAACGGCCACTTATGCTACTGATGCAGAGTGGAAAGCGACCCAAGGCTGCACACACCGGGGCTGGGACTGCCCCGTGACAGCAACGGTAGGCGGAGAGCACATTTCCATTACCAACATTTGCCATCTGCTGAATGGTTATTTTCACTGCAGCCCTGAGACTGGGTGCGGACAGTTTAGAGGTAACAGATCTGGGACCTGCCAACCATTGCTTAGTCTCCCAGGAGCATGAGACTTTATCCATGGGCAAAGCATCCTGAAGTCACAAGTTGTATCACCAAACAGAATGATTACATGTTTAATCTATTTTGAATGCACCCTTACAAAATCTACAATCCAGAGATGAGATGAGCATATACGATCTTTTAACATGAGTGTGAAGATGTGGCCCCAGACTATTCATGCTCAACTCACGCAACTGTGAGAATTAAAATAAAAGGAGGTGGGGCAGTTCAGTGACATGTAAATGTAAACATTTATATGAACCTGTTCCAAACCTAAACACGTAAGTAATATGTTTAGTACTGTTTACAGAGAAACAAGAAATCACTCAGTGTCTTTTTATGAGTCCCCCATAAAATCTCCAGAAGTCAAGTATGTTATTTAATACCTTCTTTCCATGTTTTGAGCTGATATTATTCCAAGGATAAATGCATACAAATATATATGTTTTTTTAACCTGTCACATACTCAAAGAACAGGATTTCCTGAGCTGGCTAAACATGAAAAATACTAGGAGAGCCTTAAAAATGTACATATAAATTATTGTTTCATCTCTCACTAAGTCAGAATCCAAGTGTAGGGAAGCATAGAGAAATTTCGTTTTAAAACTCTCAAACACTCCAGGTGATTCTGACTCGGTAAGTGAGCTTAGGGAAGCCAGCTTTGGAAAACGGTGCTGAAAGCACTGATTAGACAGGTGTGGAGTGCCCTGTCTCTAGGTGTGTATCTGCCTGCCTGCCATCCTTGTGATTACATAGAGCCCAGGTATCAAATGTAGAGTGTACCCTCTACCTTTTCAGCCCTGCCCTCCTCCCTGCTGCCTCCCAACTATCTTCTGGTCCTGGACTTGCTTCCACAAAGGGAGGACTCCGCTTAGGGTTGGAGCCTCCCTGCTGGTCCCTCCACTGCCCTCTGCAGGACCTGCATCAGCAGAAACGAAATGCATTAATCCCGATGAGTGTATCTGGTGTAGCAGGCTTAAGGAGACGATTCTATTCATTGTCAAGGACCAAGAAACAAAGTCTGGAGATGCTTTATACAAGTGGTGATGAACCACTAAAGAGAGGAGGGGTGGAGAGGAGACACAATAATACACAGCATTATTTTGAGTGAGCTCTGGCTCTTCATTCTAACACTTGAACCAAGGAAAGACAGCTAGTTTTTTTTTTTTTTCCCATGAAGGAAGGCTGCAGAAGAATGGAAACCTCACTCAATTTATCAGTTCCTACAGGGTAGGCTGAGCAAGAGGCTATTTTAAGCTGATGCAAGAGGTCACTCGTGGTCTCTTGGGAGCTCCATCCCAAGCACAGAATGGATGCTGAAGGTGGTCTGTAGTTGCTGGTGGTGGCTGGTGGTGGCGGTCCTTAGGTGTTGGGCTTTTCTTGATTCTCAATGATAAGCTTGTCAGTTGAATACAATTGGCCAATATGGACCTGAAGGCAAAGAAAAGACACAGATCAAGAACCATGGGACATTAGCTGTGAAAGGTCAGAAAGAATATTTCTAACATTTAAATGTAAATATAAATCATTTAACCTGTAAAATGTTGTCACCAGGTTTGCCTTTGCGAATTCCTTGCACCACTTAACTCCCATTCCCTCACTGTGAGAACAAGTCAGGGATCCGCGTACTCATTCCTTCTTGCCTTTGAAATGGCACCAGCATCTGAAGCCTTCCTTTCTCGGGCTGTCCTGAGCTGGACAAGACTATCTACCAGGTTCCCTGCCTGGAGGCTCACAAGAGAACCAACCAGATGTGTGCACAGCAATGCCTCACCTAAGAGGATTTCTTTTCTTTAGAACTGTTTCTTCCATCAGGAAAGACTTCCTGCATAAGGCAGCAATATGTGTTGTCTATGTCAGACTAGAAAAGCGATTATGTTAAAGGCAATGCAAATGATACTTGGCTGCCCATCCCAGCTGGGGCTGAGGACAAGAAGTCTGTTTATTCACCTCCAGCCTCTCATCTGTGCTGCCCTTGCTTCTATAAGCGTTTTATTTATTTATTAATTTTTTTTTTTATTGACTCAGTGCCCCATTGTTCCTACTCTCCCAGGTGGATCCTGGAGCCATAATCTTGGATCACAGCAGGTGACCTTCCTTTGAAACAAAGGGTCTTCATGACAATTTTTTCTCCACAAGCGCTTCTTAAGGAATGATTTCTTAGGAGCAGGTAGAACTGGTGAACAAAGGGCTGAGCATTAGAAAATCTATCTGGATTTCAGAGCAGCTGGCCACCATCTGTGGGTATTTGAGGTGAGGAATTGCTATATAAGTAAAAGAGGGAGACTCCCAAAGGCTCGAGTAGCCACCCAGAAGGGTCAGGGGTCAGAAATGAGACCCTCAAATGGTTTTCCGCCCTTGCCTTAATATTCCACTTAAAAATGAGGGCCCAGGAAAAGGGGAGATTATGTCATTGTAAGGTACAGTGAATGGTGCTTGTTCACTGATGGCTCCAGTAGACAGCATGAGTTTTTCCATCCTCCCATGCCATTTGCTAGGTAGGTCTTCAGCCTCCCACTTGCAGAGAGGTAGCCCGATGGCCTGGGAGCAGTAACTCACAAGTATTGCTGTAGTGCTGGGGAAAGTGAAGGAAGAGGTGAGAAAATCTATATCATCTAAAAAGACAGCAAAAGTACACAGTGGAGAGTTAGGGGATGAGGATGGTCATGTAGGAATTTTTAATTGCAAGTGAATTCCTTAACTTAAAAAAAAAAAGGTGGTGGTGGGAATGGATACTCTAGCACAATTCCTAAAAATAGTCAAAACAATGAGCTTTGCTCCTCTGTCTTCAGTCTTGCCTTCCTCTTCTCAATATAAAAAATAACAACCACACACACACACACAAAATAAGAAGGCTTTTGACACAAGCAGATGGGGCCACCTGGGGTTCTGTGGACAACACTTTGAAGAGCAGTCATAAAATGCCCTGAGGGTTGAGATTAGCTGGAATGGGCTTCTAAGGGATCATACTATAATCATAACGAGTGGAGGAGAGGGGCTTGTTTTGGCCTCCCTTCTCTACAATCTGTAATAGCTGCTGGATAAGCTGCAGCCATATTTACCCTACTGTACAGAAGAGGAAAATCAGCAGCATTCTCCATACTGGATATATGGTTTTATTTTCATATTCTAACCTTAACTGACAAATGCATCCACTATCAATGATTTTTAGAAGACAGGATAAAAATACCAATTATTTTAAAAGGGGGGGAAAAGGTTACTTTTGAAGGATCTCCCCCATAACTGTAAAAATAATTTTATGTAACAGCTCAAATGTTTCTGTTACCTGGAAGCTTGTTTCACATTTAATTGATCTTGAAGGGTCCCTCAAGAATTCCTCAGAAGTGTCTGTTACTACATGTTCTATGAATCCTTGACTGAGTTTATAATCATTTTTTCAAGGCTCTAGTGGCAAGTATAAATGATGAGGTGGCATAAGGAAGAACTTAGAGTTGTTCAAAAATGGAAGGGGCTGCCTTGGGAAGCTGTAATTCCATGTCACTGTGAGGAGTAGAAAGCGAGGATGGGGAAGGAATATATATGCCAGACAGTGGTGGAAACAGATGGGCTCCTTCCTACTTTCGGCTTCTGTGACTAAAATGCTTATCCACGTCTCCAGGACCCATCTTGGATACCCCTGGTACCAGCCAGGTGGTCTCTGATGTGTTCCGTATGTTCTGACACAGAAGAAAAAGTGGTGTTCTGGAAAGACCCTAGGAGTGGGAGTTAGGATCCCTGGGCTGTAGCCATGGCTCTGCCGCTCATTGTGTGACACTTTCTACCTCCGCCTTCTGGTCTCAGCATTCTTCTCTGTAACATGAGAGGCTATTTATTCCTAGGTGATCTTTACAGTCCCTTGCTGCTCCAATAGTCTTTGGGCCCTAAACAAAGTTGGCGGATGTCAAATGAAAAATATGTGAAGTCCGTGGGCCAGTGTGGCACCTATATGGTACAAGAGCCCTGGAGACAGCTGGTGGGAACTTGACCAAGGGACAGTCATTGCAGACATGGAGGGAATAACCAATGTGTTGCAGCAATGGAAGATGTAAGTAGAGTCCTGTCACCTCCTGAAAGGGTGGCTTTCTTCCTTCTACCTATAAGCCAGCAGTCAAGGAGGTAAATAAGCGAAACTTGCCCTCCACACTCTGCAGCACGTCTAGACCATTCTGTGTGGTCTTCTACATAGGGCTGTTATGAGGTGACGTGCTCAAGTTCATGTCTGTCCCTTCTCTATCCCTCCCACTGCTCTGGGCACCCCTCAAAGGCAAGGCCGGTGAACTGTGCATGTCTGTGTCCTGGGACCTGCACAGTCCTGGAGATGACACTGTCCAGAAGATCAGTGGTGAGCGAGTGAGGAGGAATCAGGGCCAGACGTGCTGGTGAGGGACAGGGCAGGGTTCTTTCTTACAAGTAAAAAACTGGTCACCTACAGCAGACCACGAATAAGTATTTGTTGGGTAAATGACCCAGCAAACCCTACAGGAGGCCTGGAAGGGCAGCCACGACCCCTTGTCACTGGGTAGACATGCAGTGAGCACCTACTATACTAAACACTGTACTTGGGTGAAATGTGAAGACGTAATTCCTCCCCTCAGAAGCTCCACATTTAGGAGCAGAGACAGACAAGGAAGGAAAGAGGTAACTGCTCCTTGATCTAGAATGTATTGGCAAAGAGGGCAGCACGCAGGATGAGGGGAACTTAGGAGATGGGAATTAGCCTGAGGAAGACTTTGCAGAGGAGACGAATTTTAAGTGAGGCCCCAAGGGGTACAATGGACCAAGAAGTGGGAGCCAGGGAAAGGATGGGAAGCACATTCCAGAGAGAGGGAACGGTCCCCACAGAGGCAGCCTGGTGTGAAAACACACGATGCATTTGGGCTTATGAAGAATGCCAAAGACGTCATGGGCATTGAGTATGGATGGGGTGAGCAGGGGTAGAGAAGACAGAGAGTAAAAGGTAGGCTACGTAGATAGATCATGGCAGCTAACTCACTCTGAGGAAAATTTTAAAATGTTAAAAATAGAAGATGAACTTACTCAGATTTGTGGTTAAGGATCACTTTATATCTGTGTGAAGACAAGAGCCCATCAAGAGTGAAGGTGGGAGATGATTTTGCCTTAAACTAAGGGGGTGACAGAAAGTATATAGAGAGTAGCAGGCTGGAGGAATATTTGGGTGACATATCAAAGGGGGAATCAAACAATAGTAAGATCAAGACAGACTCATTTAGATATAAGAATCACTACCCACATTTTTGGTGAGAAAAGAAAGCTCAGAGAAGTCAATCAATGGAGGAGTAAAAGACTTCATCTATATTTTCCGACCTCTGTCGAGTGCCAAAACGCTGCTCCTCTACCAGTTTCCTCACCAATGCTAATTTCTCATAACATTAATTTCCTGTCACTGTAATACAGCTGTAGTAATCACAAAAACTTCGATGAAGAGGTGCAATAACATATAAATTAAAATTTGAGATAACCACACATGTAATTGGGGCCTACCCAATATCCACCTCTCCCTTTTTTCTTACTGGGGACAATATCTAAAAGACTATATGGTCCAGCTTCCCTTGCAGCTAGAGGAGGTCAATGACATGTAGCTTCCAGGAAGTTCTTTAAAGGGGGCTGCCTCAGCTTAGGGACATTCCATTGCCTCTCCCCCCTCTGCCTTCTCTCTGCCTGCAATCCAAACCTGATGGCTGGAACTGTTAGATAAATCTAGCACTGTGAGATAAATTTGATATGGGAGCCACACACTAAGGATGAGGAGTAGGCGATGCCTGGGTTCTTTGTGACCGTGGAGCCAGCATTCCAGCCCTGGAGAGATTACTGTAAACATTTTGTTTGTTTGTCTTTCTGTTTTTATGTGAGAGAAAATAAAACTCCATCTTATTAAAGCTATTGTTATTTGGGTTCTTATATACATGGCTAAACCAAATCCTGACTGATATGAATGCACACTGTGAATTTTAATTGTGGATGTAAGACTATTGAAAAAAGGCCTCTGCAAAGAAGAGCTGTGCCCCAGGATGTGGAAATAATGTCCTATCAGCAGGAGGTACCATTAAACAGACAGCCTGGAAATTTCTAAACTTACTTTAAAAATAAAACTACACAGGGACTTTATGAAGATCCTGTTACTTTCTCCCTAAATATATGCTTGAGAGTATGTGGCTATTAAGATTTTGTATTTTTCTGTGTAGCCTTATAATTCAATATAGATTTAAAATGTGTGTGTGTGTATTATGTATACAAACACAATATTTTAATTTGGAATCATCACTTGCTTTACCTACTTTGATCATTAACTGTTCTCTGCAAGAATATTTTTAATAATGACATAAAATTTCATTATAATTTATACCATTTGTAAAAGTATAAATCTTTTATCACACCCCTGATTTTCTTTTTATAAAGATTGCTAGAAGTGGAATTATTGGGTAAACAGATCTAAATATTTTACTACTGATGGATCTTGCAAAACTACTTTCCAAAAGGTTCACTTGTTTGTACAACCACTGCTCCCTTTGGTGGACTGAGGTTGTGCAGTATGTTCTGCCACAGAACAACCCTCCTCCCACGTAACTCGCGGTGTGCATGCTGTGTGTGCCAACAGCCACTTACTTGGGGGCTGAGCTGGGAGAGCACAAGTTCTCTTGCCGTGTGGCCCTTCTGCTGTGTTCCTGACAGAAACCCTCACTAACACTTTTTAACATAGTCTTTCCTTCTCAAAGTCCACCTGTCTAAAGGATAGAACCTTTGGGAGATAGGTACTCTCTTGCAAGAAATGCAGCTGTGACATGGGGTGACCTAGTCCCAATTGGCTCCATATAAAAGGGTCCAAAGAAAGTTTCAGAATGAAGGACAGGGTAATCCAAAGAGTTCAACTTTTAGTAAACTTCAAATTAAAACAAACCTTCAAATTTATAGTCCACTTTGACAGAGCATGAATTAGATTTTAAAAATTCTAGATGGAATAATACTTTTATGGCAGATGCAGGGGAGGGGAGAGAGAATGAACTAAGATCTTAATGATGTGAAGAGGGCATAAATGTTACGACCTTTTCATCTATCCAGGCCCCTTGGTGTGATATTTACAGTCCTCTGACGGCCACCGGCCATCCTATGTGCCAGTGAACTTCTCAATGACTGTCATGAGACCTTGGGTTTTGCAGCTTCTGTGTCTTTGCTCAGGCTACTTCACCGGGAAAGACTCGATGTCCACCAAGCAAAAGCCCACCCACTCTTTGGGACAGTGGTTGAAGCTTCCCTGGGTCTCCTCTCTCTCCTGGGAACACTTACTGCTTGTATCTGTGACACCCATGTGACACTCATGTGGCCTCACACTGTCAGCATTTGTGTGCCTGTCTCCGCTTCTCTGCATAAATTTACAGACTGACAGGGAGTAGGAGAAAGGGAGGGCTCACATTCTACCTGACTTAGCTGCTTCAGAGCATGGTTTAGGGCTGTGCCAGACACGTAAAAGGTGCCCAGTAAGTGCTTGATAACTAAGATACCAGCATCTGGTATTGCTG
This sequence comes from Eonycteris spelaea, assembly GCA_003508835.1. Taxonomy (NCBI): domain Eukaryota; kingdom Metazoa; phylum Chordata; class Mammalia; order Chiroptera; family Pteropodidae; genus Eonycteris; species Eonycteris spelaea. Next base: position 767,087 of record PUFA01000211.1, on the reverse strand, counting down.
GTTATAAGGCTCTATGTTCACCTGCTCTAAACCTGAGATCTATAAGGAATTATGAAGTGCTTTTGTGGTGAGTTACTAGTGGAAATCCAGAACTGATAAAGGCAACTTGATAAAAATAGTGATAGGACCACTTACTGGAACAAGAATGTTCACTCACTGTTAGGCAAAATCAAATGATTTAAATTTGGCCTAGCAGAAGGCTGGAAGTTATAATTCAAGGCTCACAAGGATTAACTCAGAGCAATTACAAAGAGGCAAGGAAAATATTCAATTCACAAAGGGAGGAAATATTAAAATGTTACCTCAATGAGGAGTACAGAGATGAGGCAATAAATGTTTATACAGTTCTGTTGCATTTATTTGGGCTATAAAATGTGTCAGCACACATCAGGGGGCCAGCTGGGATGGATGCTGCAGTGCTAATGACAGAGCATGTTGCTTCCAAGCTGCAGGTGAGAGGAACTAGTCAATGGAAGTGAGGAAGTGCAATTAACAGCTTCAATTTACCATCCCTCCAGAATCCCAAATTGACTTAAACAGCCACATTAGACTATCACCACGCAGAAACTAGTCATTAAAGCTGATCACACTTCTATTCTAAAAACTTTAGGAGTTGGCATTAGAGTCCATTAGGAAAATACAGATTACTCAGCTGCAAGTAGATGGCATGACTGGATGGCCTAGAAACACTTACGAGCTCGGAGACTCATTAGACAGACAGCCTGCTGGGGAGGAAGGAGGAGGATCCAAGAAAATAAAATTTCATACAATGTTTCAGGTCTTCGTTGCTTACTCATCTGAAGAAATGTGCTGTCTCCTGTGCAACAAATCTCAGTCTGATTTAGACTCAGAGGAGCTGGACTCAATTGCTGAGATGGGGGCAGTGAGGATGCTTAAGTGGGGCCTCTGTTACTTCCTGCCTATTTCACTGGGTTATGATGAGAATCAAATGAGATACCAGATTTGAAGGGAAATGTACCGATTACTCCACAATATATTAAATATCTTCAATAGTTCTCAAATATATTAAATATCTTCACCCTGTATTAAATAAAAATAGTACCAGGCATGTAGGAAGGGCTTGTTAAATGTTACTTATGTGTATGGCCATCTACTGTCAAGTTGAATACCACACGGACCCAGATCTTGACCTTAAGGATCTCAAAGGCTCATCACCCTCCAGTTGTAAGAGTCTATGATTTTGTAATTACTAAATCCACCAACAATGTGGAAAGATGGTGTCAGCAATGCTTGACACAATCACCTGGTTCTGAATTGGAGCTTCCTGAGCTCGACTTTGAGGACTGACAGCTGAGTTCATTCTTTCCTTGACTCTGCTTTGAGGTTACAGCTTCCTGTCCAGGAAGGGCCCATGATACTTTCAGCTGGTCAGCACAGTCTGGCATGAAGAAGGTGCTCTCAACACTGAAAGTTATGGGAGAGATGCTGATATCTGGCGTTGCTTGTGAAGCCATGGGTGCACTGTCCTAGTTCTCTTCCCTTTCGGTGGATGGGCAAACCACTTGGGCATGGATGATTCCTTGTCTGATGGGAGGAAGTGCCAAATCTTATTGTAATGATTATACTATTACTACTAAAAAAAATAATAATGATAATGATGGTGAAAGTAACAGTAACATTTAATGAGCACTTATGGTATGCCAGACACTATTCTAAGCATCTAATTAATTAAAGCAATTAGTTAGAAGTATTTAATCCTTTTCATCTCACAACTCCTCTATGAGAAAGACACTATTCTCAGAAATTTACAGGCTTTCACAGGCAAACTGGACCTTTGGCGTTTAATCTCCACATCGAAAGGAGTGTAATTGCTCAGGGGGCTTGTCCTTCCATGTTACATCTAAGAAGCCAGCATCTCAGTGGATCACACTGAAAATGCAATAATACAGCAACAACAGCCACAACAACAAAAAGTATACATCTAGACATAACTTTATGAAAAACACGTGATGTTTAGAAAGAAAACAGTAACGCTCAGACATATAAAATAAGTGTGAATGAAATGAGATAAAAATGTCAATCTTTTGCTGAATTAATTTGTTTAACACAATTATAAAAATCCCAACAGGAGTTTTTGAGATATTTGAGAAAATGACTTTAAGGTTTATTTGAATGAACACAAGTCAAGAATAAGAAGAATACTTTGAAAAAGGATATATTAAAGCATTTCTGAGACACTATTAAAATGGTGTGGCACTAGCTCAAGAATAAATGAACAAAATAGGAGAGAGAGTTAGAAACCAGACCTTATTACACAGAAGCAGTGAATACAGAAAACCACACGCATAGGGGTGTGGGGCTTAGTTTGACGAGGCTTCAGTACCAGCACATCTTTGAAGTCCCCAACTGATCGTTGTGTAACTGATATGTTCTACTCCATAATCTATTTATGATCATTTTGGTATTAACATTTTTCCCCAAGTTGTCAAGTAACTCTCTGCCTTCCAGAAGGTGCACTTTATTTACCCTGTACCTTTGAGTGCCTTCTCACACTTGGTTTGAGAGGCATATTTTCAAGGTATTATACACATTCCTAAGAGAACTACACTTGCTAGGGGCTTTGAACCACCAATATAATGAATCTTTGATGGGGGAATTTCAGTTTTTGGTTTCCCGTCGGACTACGCATTCTGCTGCCTGTCCCGTGGGAGGTGAGCACGAAGTGTGTGCCCTTTCTCTGTCCTATACCCATGCTGACAGCTCTCCACGCTGCTTGGAGCTCATGTGTGATTCTCTCTGGTGAGACCCCAAGATGGCAGAGAATTTCCATCACAGCCTTGCTATAGTCAGGTCACCCACAATGACAAACGTTTTTGAACAGGCCATTTTTTTTTTTTATCATACTTTATGCTCTCTAATAATTTTTAAAGCAGCAAAGTGAAATAGGGATACATGAAAAGATACTTTTCCATTTAGCAACAAGAGGTATTGTGAAACCTAAATTTATGAATCTAGGCCACCTGGTCTTCCCCCTAAAAACAACAATGCACTTGGCTTTTTTCTTTTTTGAATCCAGTTGCCTAAATTGTTTTCAAAAATGTTTACATATTACAACTTTTAATTTTGACACCGTTTGATGCCATAGAAGAATGCCTAAAGTGTTCAAACTAGATCTTTGGAAATTCAGTCAACAATTAAATGTACTAGTAGAGAGAGAAGGCCAGTTCAAAGAATGCAGGGATGAAAGAGCTTCCTCTGCCCATGCAACCCATCTCCATTCAACTCTGTAAGCCCTGAATCTCAGATTCTGGATATTCCTAATGTGGAGGGTGGCGGTGAAGAGTCCATCTTTTATTTCCTCTGTGATGTTCCTGGCAGAGTGATAAACTAAATTCATATCTCCTCCCTAATTCCCATGTGACAATTAATAATTAACGCGTTTCATCCTTGCTTGTAGAGACGAGACAGAAACCAGATGCAAGGGTGTGTACTCTTATTAGCATGACTACACATCTGGTTTATATGTATTTTCTCAGTGTGATTATCAACAGAGGCTTCTTTCACTCTCAAGGGTCCTGGTTTGGATGATGAATTGTATACTCTACCTCTTACCCACTGTCGTCAGATTTCTGGGCCATTCTGTTGTTTTTCTGCATGTCTGATATTCAGTTAAAAAACAAAAGGCCCACCATGTGATGGCCTCTTTCTCTTGTTGTACTCCAGGCCATTAAAGGAAATCAAACCATTTTAATGGGTCTCAGGGGACTATGGCCTCAAAGGAGGCAGAAGTCATAGGCAGCTGGCAAAGGCTTCCATTCCAGCAAGCATACTGGCTCCTTTCCAGGAACGAATCCTTTTAGAGGAGATACACAGCGTAAGGCAGTGGTCCCTAACATGGACTGGGCCCCAGAACCACAGGGTCTACTCTTCAGAATACATGTGGCCCAGGTCCCACTCATGGAGTTTCTCATTAGGGAGGTGAAGGCATGGGTCCATGTACGTGACCACTCCCTTGCTGCTGATCAGTACCCTTTAGTGAGAAAGAGCGCTTAAGTTAAGGGGACCCAGGCATAGCCTTTATTATTGTTATTTTAAAGTTTTTATCAGTGTGTTTGCCTGTGTGTGTGCGTGTGTCTGTATATATATATACATATATATATTGCAGTGGGTGAATATTTTCCCAAAAAGCCGGATTAGATATTTATCCATCATGTGTACGTTCGGTACAGCCCTTCCAGAAGGTACAGCCTTGGACTACAAGACCAGAGTGATGGCAGGGGGAAAGTGTCTTTGTACCTTATAATGTAGCCCTAAGATGCTGCACTGTTAATGAAGGCCAGGGATCACACCTTCCTACCCTCTATGACTTGGTTTTTAGAAGTGCTGGGCACTGTGAATGATTTCTACTTGCTGGTCCGGACCACTGCTCAGGCAGGGCAGATAGTTATAAAACAGGAGACAAGTGCTGGCTGCCCTCCTGCCACACTCACAGTCTCCCTCCCCACCCCTGAGGGATGGGTGCAGAGCTGGTCACGAGTCCCCTGGGGTCAGCTGTGAAACATTGTATAACTAAAGCTCCGAGAGGTGAAGGGGCCCAGGCGCAAGCACACCGTGCTGCATGTGAGCACCGCTACAACTCAGTCACCAAGCCCTTCTGGGAACTGGCAGAACTCAGGACCCAAACATAACGTCAGAACAAAACCTGGCACTTCTCCCGGATGGTAACAGTGAGAGCCCAGGCAAACCGCCAGACGTCCCATCAAAGGTCATGCTTCTGCACTGACCTCGGCTGTGCCTCAGCCCTGAACTCAGTGCCTTGGGTCACCAAAACCACGGCAGCAAGGCCCGGATCCCTGCACCGCTATAATTAGTTACAAGGTGATGCAACTGCCTAGGCTGCTGACTCCTAGGATGGTGAAGGAGCCAGCTAGTTCTTGACGGCATGTTTATCACCTGCTCAGAGAAAGTTGTAGACAAGCCTCTGGGACAATTAGGCTGCTTGGTACTATTTTTTTCCCTTTGAGGACACCTTCATTTCTGGAGGCTCGTGGATGACTGTTTCATATGGTTTGCTTTGTCTCCCTCATTAGATGATGACTGACAGCACTGTGTGCTGGACAACAGAGAGCACAGTCACCCACACTACTTTGTTTGATTTGACACATTCTTGACTTTGTGGGCTTCTAGGTTTGTGGAGAGCATTATGTGAAATGTCTGTCACCACCACAGAGTCAGAATTTCCAGAGCAATAAACAGAACAGATCCAAGTCAAAATTACAGTACCAAAGTGATACTTAACACTGAAAAGAGTTTCCAGAGTAGGAACCAAAAAGGTGCACACCTACTTTTTAAAAAAATTCAGGCTTGTGAAATATGCTGATTTACTGGCCTCTTTTAAAAACTGCCCAGGATGAGTATGATTGTTTTGTTGTTAAAAAGCCAGGAATGAGCAAGTGGTCCCAGATGAGATGAGCTTCCCTCCCCTCCTGTGTTCACCCCTTCCTAGGCCCAGTGCAGGTTCTCCAGAACAGCTTCTCTCCAACCATCCCATAGTCAATGGATGCTGACTGATGCCCTATCTCCTCCTCATGGGCTGACATCAATAAATGGTGGGGAACAACTGAAAGAAACAAGAAACCACAGGCCACACATTTTCCCACAACTTGCTCTTTTTCAAGCTCAGCATCTTTGCATGTCTGGACACACAGATCTATTTCTTTCAGACAGCTGCCTTGGATTCCTTTGCTTCCATCCCTGTGGGGACCTGTGATTGGTATCCAGGGACACTGGAACAGATGGTCAGCAATATCCTCATTTTCCCAGGGCTTGGGAGCCTTCTGGAAATGATATTAAAACTTACACAACATTAGGTTCGACATATAACAAATGATTAACTAGGCTCCCTTCTGTCTCCCTCCAATCAAGTAAGGATGAAAAGAGCACCAAAATGGTTTGAGAGGAAAACACCATCATGAACCAAAACATTTGGCAGGGCCTCAGAGAGAGCGGTGGGTCCAGATGCACTCAGAAGCTGTGCTTGACCAGCCACCAACCCAGCACACATTTCCTTGTCCACTTGAGCCATGAAAAGCCCAATAGCTCTGCTCCTGAAAGTCCTCTGAAAGAGCAGGTTGTGGAAGGTGGGAGGGAGTTGGAACAATGGTCATCAGCAGTGATGGGCAGCAAACTGCAAACAGAAACTGGACAGTACCTCAGCTTAATGTGACTCATCCTGCCTCCCCATATCCTAACCCTGAACCCTTAAGAGAGCCACCATCTTCCACAGAACCCAAATTAGCAGGGTATAACGACACTTAAGTATATGTGTAAGGACTCTTGGGGATTCTCAGAAATGTCTGGAGGAAAGGGACCACCGGACAACAAGATCCCTGTTGGCCAGGGAACAGGGCAAAGCTGATATTCAGCCAGTATGTACCAGACTTGTTAAAATGCTGAATGACTTCACACCATTGGTAAATGGATGCTGCTCAGGCACCCTCCCTTTGCCATACCTCCTTTCTTCTCCAGGATGCCTGGACCTCAGTCTGGCTTGGCGGGTTGCTGTCCTGTTCTTGCTTGGCCAGATTTTCATTCCAATTGGTCAATGCCTATACCATACTGGTGGTTAAACATTCTGAACGTCAACTACGGGGTGAGGACTTTGGAGAGTAAATTTGGGCTATTACTGAAAAGATATGCATAGTTTGTAATGACAGGCTACTGACAATAAAGCTCACATGTTGTTATTTCCTCCTAGCATTCTGCAGGGGAGATATGAAAACAGCTGAACATGGCCTGTATTTTGCTCCAGGAAGTTATTCTGGATGAGGGAAAGAGGGAAGGCCAGAAGTGATCGCCTGAAATGACACCATGGGTCTGATGAGACAGCTGGTGGGCCTTCTCTTTTGGTATGAGCCCCGTGTGGCGGCTCCTTGCCATCCCTCAGTGCTCACAGGGTCATGAGAGGACAGGGGTGCTTCACTCTTACCAAGCCCATCTCTTCGGTCCCTGGGGCTCTTGCAGAATGTGCGGAATTCACTGTCAGCTTACACAGACTTAGTGCTGTCTCTGAAGCCCAGTTACTGAACATGCCTTCCAATTAAACACCCGGGAGGCGAAGAATCGATACCAGAAGGGCTCTAACGACCCACAAACAGAAGCGTCAAAATCAGCGTCAGCGCATCTCTTTCACGCAGCTGTTGTGCTCACGACTGTTCTCAACCACGTATCTGGCAGCTCACACTTTTGAGATTTGCCACAAGGTAGATACTGCGCTGGTGGATGAAATCACCAGCCCCTGAATAACTCGCGGAGGGAATCAGCACTGACGCCCTGACACAGGGAAAGAATCAGGCCTCTGAATCACAAGCTGCAGACACCCTGCCAGCACACGGAAGTGGCCAGGGCACGTCCTGCTTTCACTGCCACAAAGCAAGACAGGATGCAGCAGTGGGTGCCACGGTGCACAGGCCAGACTACCTGGGTGTCAGTGCCAAAGTAAGCCTGGTATAGGGCTACCCTCCACTGCCCCATGTTGGAGCCAGGAAGGAGACACCCCAGAGGGGCTCCCTGCAGCTGCAGCAGCCTCCTTCCAACCACCCGGAGAAACTGGCCATGGTAGAAGATGTGCTGTACACAAATAGCTTTTTTCTCCCCTGAAGGATAGGGACTGTTTCTTCAAATATGCTCATCTTTAATTGCTAAGGGAAAAGTCCAAGGAAATTAATCTTCCTACCCCAACTTTTTGCCATGGCTGATTTAAAAAAGGGCCTGTGACCATTCTATTCTGTTAAGGCAATTGCAATCCAGCAAATGGGCCTTTATCTCACTTCTACTTGCTTCAATGACATCATACTAAGGCCATTCTATTAAGACCGACACTTTCAGGGCAGGGGATGGGAAATGGCGAAGGTGATAGAGGCTCTGTTCATCCCTCTGGTGACCAAATCAAGTTGTGACAGAAACAAGGAGCAAACAGCAAGGAAAATCCCCTGGGATCTAAATGAACAAGTCATACAACTAGAAAGAGAACTAAGAAATCACCCTGCAACAGCAAAAGGTAGGATGGGGCGAGGACACGAGGCTGCCAGTCCCGAGTGGCTGAGTGAACCGAGGCTGTTGCAATGGCAGCAGCAGCAGCAGCTGCAGACGCCTCTTAGAGCGGCCGTGTTTGCAAGTGGACTTCCCTGGTGACAGAACCGCTTGCTCTAGGCACTAGTGCCAGTAGGCTGCGCAAGGGACACCAGGGACTTACAGGGGGACACTGAGTTGTCAGTGTGAGGGCCCAGGCGAGATTTGCTCGGTATAGAAGTGCCAGCAGTATCCTTTGTTCCTCTGTTGAGCCCTCCCCCTGCCTCCAGTGTGCTGGCACGATGATGCAGCAGAGACCTCATCAAACTGGATAACAGAGGCCACTCCTCCCAGAGGATTCCCTGAAACCCCACGTACCCCAACTCGCAGCCCCACCCAAGCCACATTCAGATATATCCTAGACAAGTCAGGTGCTCCTTGTTGAGCAGTGCCAAGACTCACAATGGAGATAGCTGGCCTCGGTTTCTGGTGTGGCCTTTTGAGGCACCTACAAGCACAGCATCTGTGGATTGCTTGCTGAATCTTAACAGGTGGCCCCAGAGGGGCACAGGCTAGGGCTCAACTTGGCCTGCAGCTGAACCCCTCTCAGGATACTTGCTATGCAAAGCAGCGTTAATAACACTGGGAGACTTAGGAGCTTTGTTTAGTACATAGAAACAGACACAGAAAGGCAGCCAAAATGGGAAGACAAAGAAGCAGAAACCATATGAGAGAACAGAACGAAGATCCAGGAATAATGGAGTCAAGCAATTCACCAGATGCAGAGTTTAAAACATTGGTTATAAAGATGCTCAGTAAACTTAGTGGAAGTGTAGATGGATTTAGTGAGAACTTTAACAATGAGATAAAAAACATAAAAATGGAAATGGAAATTATAAAAGGGAACCAGTCAGAAATGAAGAACACATTATCCACTATGAGAAGTATATTAATTGGAATAAAAGTGAATAAAGAAGAGGATCAAATGACCTATATAGAGGATGGGAAAGCCAAGAATATAATAATAATAATAATAATAATAATAATAATAATAATAATAATTTAAGGAGCCTATGAGACACTATTAAATGTAAAAATATCCACGTCATAGGGGTACCGGAAAAAAACCAAGACATTAAAGAGCTATCTGAAGAAATATTGATGAAAAACTTCCCTAACTTGGTGAAGGAAATGGACATAAAACCCCAGAGTTCCAAAAACCAGGAACCCAAAGAGGCATGGGCCAAGACACATCATAATTAAAATGCCAAAAATTAAATACAGAGAGAGAGAATCTTAAAAGCAGCAAGAGAAAAGCAATTAGTTACCTACAAGGGAACTCCCATAAGACCGGCAGCTGATTTCTTAAAAGAAACTATGCAGGACAGAAGAGCTTGGCACAAAATATTCGATGTGATGAAAACCCATGCTCTACAACCAAGAAGACTTTATCCAGCAAAGCTATCATTAGAGTTGAAGGACAGATCAAGAGCTTCCCAGAACAGAATAAACTAAAGGAATCTATCACATCAAGCCAGTATTACAGAAAATGTTGGAGGGACTTCTTTAAGGAGAAAACACATGTATGAAAAACAGAAATAAAGAATGGTAACAACTACATTCCTATCAATAAGTACCTCAACTGGAAGAGAATTAAGTGCTCCTACTAAAAGAGTGGATGAACAGAAAGGAAAACAAGACCCCTATATATATGCTGCCTACAAGAGACTCATTTCAGATTAAAAGACACACACTCAGACTAAAAGGAAGGGATGAAGAAAGATATTGCCTTGATGGACCTAATGGGCATTGTACTGAATGAAATGGGTCAGATAGAGAAAGACAAATATTGCGTGATTTTACATACACGTGGACTCTAAAGAACAAAATCAACAACAACAAGAAAAGTGGAAATAAAGTTATGGATACAGAAGAATTTTTGAGGGATATCAGATGGGAGGGAGGTTGGGGGTTGGGAAAAAAGGCAAAGGGACTAAGAGGTACAGAGTGTAGCATGGGGAAGTGGGTTAATAATGTTGTAATAAATATTAAGGGGGAAGAGGGGTAATAGATTTAGTGGGGTGATCACTTTGCGAGTTATATGGATCTCTGATCACTATGCTATACCACTGAAACTGGTATATTATTGTATGCCAACTATAATAGAAAAAAACATTAAATTGTACGATGTAAATACAATGACTAATTGTCGATTATATTTCAATAAAGACCAAAAAAGACTATGACAACTTCATACTTCTGTGTATTATAATTATAGTAATAATATCTGTCTAGCACTTGAAAGTTTAAGTAGTTATATGCTTTAATGGCTAATCTGATCTTTACAAGGTATGTAGAACAGCTATCATCATCATCTCTATTTTATTCTTAAAGAGATCAAGGGTGTAAGAGGTAAAATCAATTTATCCAGCATCACAGGGTTAATGCTTATTACTCTGACTTGAAGCAAAATTCCCTAAATTCTAATCCTTTAAATCTCAGTTAATTTTGTGAATATGTGTGGCTTTTTAAAAACAATATGAAAAAAATTAAACAACCATACTCCCACCTCCCCAAATCTCCCTTTTTATTTTTGCATACTAATTTTGTCATGTTTACATATGAAAAGATAAATGTCATTGTTTACATACATACATACATACATACATACATACATACACACACACACACACACACACACTATTTGGTGTTATTAATCTAAAATTCTGATACCAAACATATTTTCCCATGTTTCTATATAGTATTCAAAATTATAAATGTTAAACAGTATATTTCAATAGATCTACTGTTTCATTTTTGTAGTACAGCTTAAAACATTACCAGTTGTAGGACAAAGTCTGCTTATTTCTCTTAAAAATATATACTTTAAGTGAGTTTGTTTCTTTTGCCTCTATGATCTTTTCTACTCTTTTCTTTTTTTCTTTACTTATGCATCTGATTAGGCTAAAAGTATGATTTCAGAAATGTATGTCCCACACACATGGAATTTTGAAGAGATAATTATCTTGATTCCAGAAAATGGGGAAACATTTTAAGTAATCACTACAAGTGCATGAAAGCAGACAACTAATGTAGAATAAACAGCCGAGTTGACTTCGTCATGAGCTTGGGTGTCCCCAAGTCTAGTAAGTTCTTCCCTGACCCATATCTCTGCCCGGCAAAGAAGGCACACAAGCCCCCCACTCTGCCAGTGTTTCTCAAACTTTGTACTGAGTTACTGGGGGGCCCTTTGCCAAGACCCAGACATTATGAGCTAGCAGATCTGGGATGAGCCATAGGCCGTGCTTGGGAAACTGGTCTGTGGACTTACAGCCTTCTGTACTGTCTGTCACGGCACCAGCCATACTATACTGCCTTAATATTTTACATAGTTTATGTGTTTGTCCTGACAGGAGGCTGGGAGCTCCCTGAAGTCAGGGGCTGTGTCTGTTTCATGTCCATAGCACCTAGTAGTGTGGAGTTAGCTTCCTTCTCATCCCCTAATGAACTGTATTTTTGTAAGAATCTGGAAGCCAGTCCTCATCCTATGGACCTGAGGAATATCTTTCGTGACGCAGCTAACATGCCTGGCATATCCATGGTAAGAAAGCGTCCATTCCACACAGCTGCTAGAATCAGCCCTCTCAGATCACATGCAGGTTCTCGACAAAGAAATACCCATGGTTTCCTTACTCATACTGAATCCTCATTACCTGGCTGAGCTCCAGCTCGCCCCCTTCAAAGCAACTTGGAGTATCCAGTCACTTGCTATTGTTGCTTCAACATGGAACCTTGGGTCTAAGTAGCCTGGGTCTTAACCTATGAACCAGTCTGTGAGTAAACACCCGGTTAGCCATCCCCAGTGTCTAGCATGAATGAATGAATGAATGAATGAATGAAATCCCAGGAGAAGGCATTTGTGCAAGGTCTCTGAGAAGCTGAGCCTGGCAGAAGCCTACTTCGTTAGGCAGCCCCTCTCAGAAGCATTCTTTATGTTGTTGAGGAATACAACATTCTAATTATACTCATATAAACTAGAAAAGCTCCCACTGAGAGTGAAACGTGAAGGCTTTGATGATGATCTCAGTGATAAAAGCTGTGTTCTAGATTTTCATCTGACACTTGAGTGCCAAACTTAACCTCCTGTCAGTAGCTTAATTGAACCAATGTCTGATTTGCTGTTCAGTTCAAACAAGGAGATAATCCGTTTTTCTCATCATCAAGATGAAGAGACCTTGACTCTGGATTTAGCTCTGAGGGGCCTGGATAGTGAGACACCCTCTGTTAGACTACTATAGTTTGCAAAGAAAACCTTACCTGTCTCCTTTCTTTTCCACAGTTTCTTATTTAGTGATGTGTTCCTATTACTTGACTTTGTAAATCTATTATCGAAAATTGGAGAGTTTACCACAAACTTGAGATTTAGATATCAAGATTATTTCCTTTGGTTTTGAGAGAAATATTCCAAATTTTTCTAATGTGTATCGAAGGCTCACCTGGACCTGTGAGAGCACAAGGCTTCCTCTCCTATGGTAGAAAGTGATAAAAACTCTTTATGTCCTTCGCCCTTTGGTGACCTGGACACAGCTAGGCCACCAGCACCAATTCATTATAGTGCTCAGGGGAACAGAAATAAATCTAAGACTACAGGGAGATTAACAGTGCAGCTTTCTATAAATGATCAGTTATTTGAAGAATGCAAACAATAGGCAGATATAGACAAGAAAAATGTATAAAAATTATAGTATAGTGCAAAAATGATTTCGGGTTGCAATTCCATTCCTAGGTATATGCTCAAGAGAAATGAGAACATATATCCACCAAAAAGGTGTAAAAAATGTCCATAGCAGCATTCTTCACAATAGCAAAAGGGCGGAAACAACCCATCAAATGATGAATAGATAAATAAAAAGTGCTGTATCCATACAACAGATCCATGTAATAGAATATTATTTAGCTGTAAAAAAGGAAAGAAGTACTGATACATTCTATAAACGGATGACCCTTTAAAACCATTATGCTCAGTGAACGAAGTCAGACACATAAGGCCATATATTTAAGATTTCATATGTATGAATCTATAATAGGGAAAACCATAGAAACAGAAAATAGATTTGCAGTTGCCAAAGGCTGGGGTGGGCGAGTTAAGTAGGAGAGAATGTGTAGTGACTCCCCAATGGGTATTGGGTTCTTTTATTGGTGCTGAAATGTCCTAAAATTGATTATGATGACGGTTGCATAAGTCTGAATATACTAAAACCTACTGAATTATATACTTTAAATGGGTGATGGTATGGTATGAAAATCTCAATAAATATGTCAAGAGATGTTAAAAAAAGATATTAAAGATTTTGTGTTTATGGCTTCAATATTATCTATACTTACATTGTCCTATCGGCCATGTGGCTATTTAGCAATTGAAAACAGGCTAGTCCAATGAGATGTTCTGTAAGTATAAAAAAACAGTTTTTGTCTTAATGATTATTTTTAATTTATTATGGTGACACTGATTAACAGAGTCCAATAAGTTTCAAGTGTATAATATACTGGATTTTGAAGAAGAGTTCTGCAGTGATTAAGTTCATATCCTGGGAGCAGGGTGCCTATTGCTGCTCTCTCCCCGCCGCTTAGCTGAAGGCATGGTTGGCCAACTGCATAGTCACTGAGTTGCAAAAAATGGGCACCTGTGGTCTCACTAATACAAGTCTCTTCTTTAGCTCACCAATTACTAGGGCTAAATTAAGCTGCCAGGCTTGATAATGCTGAACACACTCCCTTGGGGAAAGTCAAAGCTACGAGGCTGCCTGGTTGATCCACGGCAGACAAAAAGGAGTCACCTCTATCTTTTCCTTTACGGGAAAAGATATCCTATCTGAAGATTTCAGGGGCCACCTTTAACAAACAGATTGTCACAAATAAATGGGTTTGGAGATTATGCTCCCCACCTCCCCATAAACATTTTGTCAACTTGTCTCATGAGCCCTATTAACTATTCTTTTGTTTCCTTCCTTGTCCACACTTCCTAATGTTCTTAGACAACTCTGGATGTGAACTACTATGTGGGGGATGATCAAATTCATCAATCTTGCTTTTACTTACATTGTTGAGTGAGGCCCTATCTCATCTGCATGACAAAGTGAAGCTGACAGCACCATGGTGAGAGAAGATAGTCCCCAGAGATGGGGTCTAGGGACTCTCAGACAGCTCACACTCCCTGGAGGGCTTTGGCTTGCCTCCCCACAGCCTCTGATGTGCAGCTCTCACATACAGTTGCTCAAAGAAAACCTCATTCCCCACACAGGACTTCTCTTGGTCATGAGTGGAAATGATCTCTATATCAGCTAGAGCTTAGAGGCAGTGAGCAGCCTCAACCCTGCCCACCCCACAGCCATACTCCCAGGACATCAAGGGTCACTGCCTATTTTATGGCGTGTTCTCAATATTGTGCTCACCCCATTCCTTCTTGGGGACTAAAGGGGTACAGGAGATAGTGGCACTGAGCTCATGGGCTCTCCTTATATACGGATTGCTGCTGTAACAATTTACAAACTGGGTGGCTTAAAAACAACACAAATTTCTCTTACAGTTCTGAAGGCCAGAAGTCAAAAATCGGTTTCACTGTGCTAAAATCAAGGTGTCAGCAGGACTGGTCCTTCTGGAGGGGTCAAGGGAGAATCTGTTTCCTTGTCTTTTTGCAGCTTCTATTGGCTGCCTGTGTTCCTTGACTTGTGGCCCCTACCTCCATCTTCAAAACACATCACCCCAACCTCTGCTGTCATTATATCTCCTTCTCTTCTTCTGCAGTCAAATCTCTCTCAGCCTTCCTTTTATAGGGAGATGTGTGATTACAACTAGGGTCCACCTAGAAAAAACCAGGATAGTCTCCTTACCTTAAATCCTTAACTCAATTATATCTGCAAAGTCCCTTTAGCTATACAAGGTAACATTCACAAGTTGCAGAGATTAGAATGTGGACTTCTTTTGGGGGCCATCATTCAGCCCACCATACTTTATGTTTTTGTTCAAAACAAAATTCTTAAACCTTTAACAAATCCTACTGTAGAAGATGAGAAAACAAAGCTCTAGGCCCATCCTTACTTTAACCAGCCACAATGAAAGAAGAGAGAAGTGACAGCCCAAGGCAACCCAAAAAGGTGAGGTCAGAGATTGAGCACTAAGGAGACACCAAGGGTTGACAGGCATCGAAAGAGGGAGGTTGCGCTCTAAAAAGTATATACTTCTAAGTTGGTTAAGTACTTAGAATATGCTTTTTTTATAGATTATATTCTAGGTATCGATTGGCTCTTACTACAGAAACTAAGTGAATCTGAAATCTCTCTATTAAGAATATTGGAGAGAGGGATTCTGGGAACTTGGAGAACTAATATATTATGCTTTCCCTCCACTAGCAAATCCAATCACTCTGCCTCTCTGAAAGAGGCATGAGGCTGCTGAGGCAGGTAGAGCAGCTGGTTGTGAGGGAGTCCTTGGGCTGGGGAGCGGGGTGTTGCAGAGTTCATGTGAGCTTTCTGGGGACCATACAGGGCCTGAAGACCAGCACTGGGAATTGTGGGATGAGGTCTGTGGACCCTGGGGAATCTGGCTGACACTGGCCTCTAAGTGGGCTGTATTAGTCAAGGAGGGGCTGGAGAGCAAGGATGTTCCTGAGGCTGAGACTGCTGCATAAGGGAGCTTGGGAGACAGGGAGCTGCTGCTGCTGCTATCCCACTGGTCCTGGGGAGTAGGGAATTCTTTCCTTTTAACACTTAGGAACTGCAGCATGTAGGCCACTCTGACAACCAGACCCAAACCCCAGTGAGATGACAAAAATAACCATATGCCTAAGGGAATCTAGGAGACAGAAGAAAATTGACCCAAATGGCTCCTATAAAATAAAGCAGCTGGGATAGGTGGACAACAAATAGGACACAATGAGAACACTTGGAGAGCCTCAGGAAGAAACAACTAGTAAGCAATGAATAAGTTTATGAAATAGGATGTCTTGATGGGAAAAATAGTTATCGTTTTTCAAATAACAGTAAAAAATGTATGCCTCTAATTATAAGCAATCAGGCTACAGAAAACAATTGCCAAGGGCAAAGAAAAGTAGAACAGAATTTCCAAACTAATAACAGAGGGAAAAAAGGAATAAATAGCTATTTGATGAAACTACCAAAAATAAAGAAGGGAAACAGAGAAAACAAACGATAATAAATAACGGACTGAGATTGAAGGAATAAAATCAACTCTATTGGCCATTATAAGAAATGTGAGTGGACTAACTGGGGACAGATAACAAAATAAAATACTTATTCAGTGAGAAAGACTGAAAATCAAGAGATAAATTAAGATACACTATGCACATTTTGGGAAAAAAATACCAGTTTATATTAACATTAAAACAAGGCAGAGTTGGGTCTAACAGCACTAAATTGAATAATGAGCAACATTTATAAAAAAGATAAAGCAGTCGTGAACTTGGGGAGCACTAAATAAGACAGAAGATAAGTATATAAAGCCTAAGTTACTTGAAATGAAAGGAGAAACTGATAAAAATAAAATTATAGTAGGAACTTTGACATTTCTTTTTCCAACACTGAATAAAGCCAGCACATTATAGATGTAATGACATAAAGGATTTGTATAATACAATGACAAACTAAATACATATACATCTACTTCAAAGAATGTAATTTTAAGAAACTTGTCCCTAATAATATTACAAGCAACAGGCCTCACAAAAATTGATCAAGGACTTGGCCAAAAGAAAAATCTTAAAAAGTTTTCCATTTCTCAGCTTAATTTACTTTGTATTAGATTTTCAAATTTGCTTGCCATAACAGTTGCCCATAGCTTTCTTTTGTAGCAATATTCTTAGTAGCAATCATTAAAAAATAAAATTCTAGAAAAAATATTTAATGACCTGAGTGGAAAAATTGCTGAATGGGAAAAATAAAAGTAGAATATAAATCATAACTAAGAGGCCATCATTATAGGTTTTGACCTCATAACATTATCTCTAACTATTATCTTCAACTAGTCATGGATTCCCAATTGACAGATCAAAGATTTATCAGCAGATCTTCAATTTTAATCTGGTTTAACCCCAAGCAAGTTTGCATGACTGTATCCCATTCTATGGCTTTTAGGACACCCCACAGTGAAGAGAGAAGACATTTTTTGTATCCTCTTCCTTAACCTCCTGCATCTTTGGGATTAAGTTTGAAGATCACTTCTTTACGTACTTAGCAATACATATTTAGGAAACTAATATTTACTAGGCGGTGCAGACCTAGATTTTTTACTTAGATTCTCACTTAATTTTTACAAATTCCTTATATAATATTTAATCTTCACATACATCTTATGGATGAGTAAACAGAATCAGAGAAATTTAGTAACCTGTCTACATTTTCACAACTGGTAAATGAATTATGGAGCTGATATATTCCATCCAAGTCATTTGACTCTAAAGACTATAACCTTACAAAATATTATACATATACACATAGTCACAACCAAGCTTTATTACTTTATTAGCTAAACAAGCCTATCAAGGGTCAGGGCATAAAAGGGAGGAAATAGCGCCAGCTTCTGGGTTGGAAATGAACCTCGAAGATAATTGGAAAGGGGAATTTGGGTCAGAGTAAAATCTATGACCTTTTTATTTCAACACACTCCCTCTGAAAAAAGTGTTCTTTTCTTCCTAATTAATATTTTAGATGGAAATCTCATGTTATTCAAATGTCAGAGTCCTCTGGTCACTTAGGCTGGGCTGCAAAAGGCTGAGAAAGATGGAGCTTGTGATGTTCAAGTTTAATACATAGTCTGCTTCAGGAGCAGAACTCAGCCACAGTATTTTCAGAAATGAAAATTCAGATAGTACTGAATAATGCTGAGCAAAGAAAATCACAAGCCATCCAACTTGGACCATATACAGAACGCAGCTTTGTGAAGCTCCAGGGGAGCAACAAGCCACTTGCCCAGTGTTTTTGATTTTATTCAGATTTTGCCAGAAAAGGAAGTTGGCTGAAGCAAAGGAGAACTAGAACTCCCTTCTTTTAACCTGTTTGCAACTCTGCCCAAACCTGCAGGGCCAGCAGTGGTTGTGGTCTGATCTGAGCTTATGGGAAGAAATCCTGCTAAGGAATAGCATTTTCCTTTCTGAGGTGGGGAAGCCAAGCACTGTGAGATCCTATAGGACTGATGGCAGCACAAACCATCCCCAGATTAGAAAGACGACATGAGAAAGTTCACTTCTCTCTCTGAGGAGTCAAACGGTTATTTGGCCTCTTGTCCCTGAGTTTCCTTGAGAAGTGGCCAGACAGAACCCGAGTCTGCTCTGGCAGGTGCATGCACACTCACGAGGGGCCACTTGTTGTGATGCTGCCATTCATGGGCTATGCTACTGTCTTACACATCTAGATGGAGTTAGAAAACAGAGGGCCCTTTCTCTTATATTAAAAATAAAAATCAGGTCACTGCGAGATGATCTTTTTTCAGGTTTTCCAAAATTTTATTTATTTTTTAAGAGAGATAACATTTTGCATAACTAGACAGCTGATTTCTGACAGTGTTTGTTCTCTGATAGGGGCTGAAAAGACATTGCTACTCCCTAGAACAATGAAAAGACGGCACGGATTTAAATACACACACCCACCAACCACCCTGAAGGAGGCTTGAAATGCAGCCTCTCGGCGGTTGTAAACACCTTAGCCGTACCTCGGACTCCTTGGAACTTCAGAATACTCTGATGCTTGAACCGCACTGAAGTGATTGTGACTTACTTTGGTCTAGGGTTGTGGGTTACATGTGGAATTGGTACTAGTTGTGGTAAAACACATGAAAACTACCATTGAAACCACTTTAAAGTGTACAGTCCAGTAGCACTAATGACATT
The DNA here is from genome assembly GCA_003508835.1 of Eonycteris spelaea. NCBI lineage: Eukaryota > Metazoa > Chordata > Mammalia > Chiroptera > Pteropodidae > Eonycteris > Eonycteris spelaea. Next base: position 748,156 of record PUFA01000211.1, on the reverse strand, counting down.
CACAATGTTGTGTTAACTGTCACCACTATCCGAATTTTCTCATCACTTTAAAAGGAAGCCTCATGCCTGTTAGGCAGCTTACTCCAGCCTCTGGCAACCTCCAATCTACTTTCTGTCGTTCTGGATTTACCATCTGGACATTTCAAATAAATGGAAACTATATTACATGTGGCCTTTGTGTCTGACTTTTTTCATTTAGCATAATCTTTTTAAGGCTCATTTGGGTTGCAGCATGTATCAGTACTTCATTAATTTTAAGGCCGAATTCCATTGAATGAATATACCATATTTTGTCTATCCACTCTTCAGTTGAAGGACACTTGGGTTATTTTTTACCTTTTAGTTATTGTGAATATTTTTGCTATGTACTTTTGTGTACAAGTTTTTGTCTGAACACGTTTTAGTTCTTTGGAGTGGAACTGTTGGGTCATATGGTAATTTATGTTTAACTTATTTAGGAACTGCCAAACTGATTTCACACATGTCATGTTTTTTTTTAGAGCTCCCCAGGTAAGTATAATAACAGCCATGGTTAAGAACCCAGTTGGTTAAGAACCAACTATCAATTTTTTATACAAGGTAAGTGACTAAACAAAGATGAAATCAGCAAAATTCAAACATAAGAACTTACTTCTTCAGCAAAAGAATTACAAGGAAAAATGAAAGAGAGAAAAAAAATTATGGGTGAACCTATAGATCAAAAGAAATTTAAGACATATATCGTAGAACCTTATTTAGATTCATATATTCAAACTTACAAAGTAAAAATATTATATTTGTGATATAATTTGAAATTTAAACACTGTATATTTGATGACATTAAGGAATTATTTTTAAGTTGTTAAGTAGGATATTGATTTTATAGTTATGTTTTAAAAGAGAATCTACCTTTCCAAATATATACTAGTTTCCTAAAAATATAAAATATGGGACAGCATATAGATAAAATACCATTGGCCATGAGCATACAATTATGAAAAGTAGGTGATGGGTATATGGGACTCATTATACTATTCTGTCTACTTTGTATATGTTCATATTTTCCATAATAAAAGTTAAAAAACAAGTTGGTGTAGCCATTTGGAAAACAGTATGGAGGTTTCTCAATAAATTAAAAACAGAACTACCATATGATCCAGCAATCTCACTTCTGGGTATATATATGGGAGACACACACACACACACACACACACACACACACACACAAATTAGTATCTCAAAGAACTAATTTCACTTCCATGTTCATTGCAGCTTTATTCATAATAGCCAACATGTGAAAACAATCTAAATTTCTGTCAGCAGATGAATGGATAAAGAAAATGTTACACGTTCACATACGCAAATATTATTTGGCGATAAAAAAAGAAATTCAGGAGGAAAAAAATGGCGTAGATGATACAGACTCTTTCATCCCTCTGGCGACCAAATCAAAGTGTGATGGAAACAAGAGCAAGCAGCAAGGAAAAATTGCTTGGGATCTAGAGGAACAAGCCATACAACTAGGAAAAATATCCAAAAGATAACCCTGCAATGGCAGAAGGTAGGCCGGGGGAGTACGCCGGGCTGCCTGGTCTCCATTGGCTGAGTGAGACCGAGACGAGGCAGAGGTGGAGGCTGTGGCAGCGGCAGATTCCCTTAAAGGGGCAGCGACCTGCTCACTCTGAAGCGCCAGTGCCAATTTGGCTGCAAACAGGGGCACGAGGGACTTACAAGGAGACATTGTCAGAGTGAGGGCCGAGGTGAGAGTCGCTCTGTACAGAAGTGCCAGTGGTATCCATTGTTCCCTGTTGAGCCCTCCTCTCTCCCAGTGCACGGACACAGTTCTGCCACAGCTGTGACGTAATCAAACTTGATAACAGAGGTCACTTAGCTCAGGATTCCCTGAAACCCCGCCTCTCACAAAACTCACGCCCACCCAAGCCACATCCAGGTGTATCCTTAGCAAGTCAGGCGCTCCTGCTGAGCAGCATCTAGACTCACTCTGGAGGCAGTTGACCTCAGTTTCTGGTGTGGACTATAAGCACAGCATCTGTGGATTGCTTGCTGAATTTTCACAGGTGGCCCTGGAGGCAAAGAGGCTTGGGCTAAATGTGGCCTCAGCTGAACCCCTCTCAGGTGCCACTGGACACCTATTTCACAAATCCACAATAATAAGACTGGGAGACTTAGGAGCTTGCTTAGTACATAGAAACAGACACAGGAAAGGCAGCCAAAATGGGAAGACAAAGAAGCAGAAACCATGTGAGAGAACAGAACGAGATCCAGATATAATGGAGTCAAGTCATCTAACAGATGCAGAGTTCGAAACACTAGTTATAAAGATGTCAATGAACTTTTGGGAAGTGTAGAGAACTCAACAAAGAGATAGAAAACACAAAAATGGAGATGGAAATTATAAAAGGGAACCAGTCTGAAATGAAGAACACATTATCTGAGAAGTATATTAAATGGAATAAACAAAGGAATAAACAAAGTGAATAAAGAAAGGATCAAATGCCCTATCTAGAGGATAGGAAAGCCAAGGCACTCAATCAGAATAGAAGAAAAAAGATATAAGACTATAAAAATAATTTAAGGAGATATGGGACACTATTAAGGCTCCAAATATCTATCTGATCGGTGTAATGAAGAAAATCAAGATGTTGAACAGCTGTTTGAAGAAATAATGATGGAAAACTTCCCTAACCTGGTGAAGGAAATGGACATAAAACCCCAGGAAGCTCAGAGAATTCCAAAAATCAGGGATCCAAAGAGGCCCACACCAAGACACATCATAATTAAAATGCCAAAGGTTAAATACAAAGAAAGAATATTAAAAGCAGCAAAAAAAAAAAGAATTACTTATAAGGGAACACCCATAAGACTGGCAGCTGATTTCTCAAAAGAAACTATGCAGGACAGAAGGGCTTGGCAAAAAATATTCGACAGGATGAAGACCCAGGATCTACAACCAAGAATAATTTATCCAGCAAAGCTATCATTTAGAGTTGAAGGACAGATAAAGAGCTTCCCAGAAAATAAGCTAAAGGAATTTATCACCACCAAGCCAGTATTACAGGAAATGTTGGAGGGACTTCTTTAAGAAGAAAAACATGATCAAAAACAGGAATAAAGAATGGTAACACTATTCCTATCAATAAGTACCTTAAATGGAAAAGAATTAAGTGCTCCAACCAAAAGATAGAGTGGCTGAAAGGATAAGAAAACAGGACCTCTATATATGAAAAGGAAGGGGATGGAAAAAGATATTGCTTTGATGGACCTAGAAAGTTTTTAAGTCAGAAAAGATAAACACTGTATAATTTCACTTATATGCAGAATCTAAGGAATAAAAAAGAACAAACTAATCAAAACAGACTCACAAATACAGTGGACAATTTGGTGACAGACAGAGGGGGTAGGTTTGGGGGGCTGGGAGAATGGGGTGAAAGGTTAAAGAAGTACAAATTAGTGGCTGATGGATGATCACGAGGAAGGGAAGCATGGCATAGGGAATGAAGTTACCATTAATACATTGGCTAAGTGAAGGGTCAGGGAAGGGAGGGAACAATTGGGGGGATCATTTTATGAGCTATATAGATGTCTAATCAATGTACTGTATACTCAAAACTAATTAAAATAAATTTAAAAAAGGGGAATTCTGTCATTTATGAAAACATGGATAAACCTGAAGGACATTATGCTAATAAGCCAGGTACAAAAGACAAATACTGCTTGATTTCATTTATAAATACAGTAAAAAAAAAAAAAAAAGAAAAGAAAAGAAAAGAAAGAAAAGCTGAACTGAGTAACAGAGTAGAATGGTGGTTACCGGAGGCTGAGGTTGAAAAAGAATATTGACCAAGGGGCCCAAACTTTGACTTTTAAGGTAAATGAATTCTGGAGACCTAATGTACAGTATAGTGACCACAGTTAATAATAATACAACCATGTATCCCAACTATGTAAGGTGACAGATAATTAAGTAGCTTGATTATGGTAATCATTTCACTGTGTATGTATATCAAAACATCATGGTGTACACTTAAATATATACAATTTTTTGACAATCAAAAATCAGTAAAGCTAAGGGGAAAAAATTTAAAAAACAAACAAAAAAGGCATTGGAAACTAACACTGAAGGAAGAATGTAACCAAATGTCTACTTAAGCAACCTACTTTCCTCCTTCTCCTTAGCTAACTACATTCTTCGGGACTGTGAAGAAAGTGCAGCTTCACTCCAGGTTTGCTTTTTATGGTAATGGAATTAGCTCTCTAGGTGGGTTTCACTCTGGATGCCTCAGGCCTGTATCCCTCCTTCAAAAGACAAGGATTTTCTTTAAAGTTTCCTGGCTGAAGCCATTCAAAACACTTTTCAGCTCTAGGATTTGCAGTGAACTCACTAATGTTTTTTTATTGTGGTAAAATATACGCAACATATAATTGGCCATTTTAATCACTTTTAAGTGGTGCAGTTCTGTGGCATTTAAGTATGTTCCCATTGTTGTGCAACCATCACCACCATCCATCTTAATTTTTCATCTTCCCAGACTGAAACTCTGTACCCATTAAAAACTAACTCACCATTCTTTTCCAGCCCCTGGCAATCACCACTCTACTTTCTGTCCACAAACTTAACTACTCTAGGTACCTCATATGAGAAGAATTATATAATATTTGCCTTCGTGTGTGACTGCATTTCACTTAGCACAATGTCCTCAAGCTTCATCCATATTGTACCATGTGTCAGAGTTTCGTTCCTTTTGAAGGCTGAATAATATCTCATTGTTACGTATGTACCATGTTTTGTTTATCCATTTATCTGTTGATGAACACTTCGGCTGTTCCATCTTTTGGCAGCTGTGAATATGCTAGGAACACTGCTATACAAATATCTGTTTGAGTCTCTGCTTTCAATTCTTTTTTGGGCATATACCCAGAAGTGGAATTGCTAAATAATATGGTAATTCTATTCAATACTTTTTAACCAAATCAATATTCTAAATAATAACTTGTCCACAGTTTCTGGCTGCCTTTTAGAATGGGCTGGCTGGAGGTGGAGAAGTGGGAAGGGAGGATAATATATAGTTAAGATCTTGGGCTTTGTCCAAAGACAAATCTGGTTCATGTATCTGCTCTGCCAATCACTAGCTCTTATTATGTTACCTAACCTTGGACGTCAATTTCCTGCCTTTAGCATTAAATAATACAACTCTTACATAAGTTAGATAGTGTTGATAATGTTTTAGAACAATGCTTGGCACACAGCATTTAATGAACAGCTTCTATTAATTAGATTTACTTCCATTTAAACAGTCCTGAGTGTTGGCTAAGAAAGTGGCACTTACATTAAGGTGAGTCCCACAGGTTCTAACCATAGCCTCTGTGATGACATGCAAAACTGCTCTGAGGTAAGGACACCTGTACGAAGACTGGTTAGACTATCATTTCTTGTAGAGAGCTATGCTTAGAAATAATTCTGTCTCTTCCTGGTCAGTCCCTTTTTCCTAACAGATTTATGGAGGCATAATTCATTTAACAGGTATGAGTCAATGATTTTAGTCTATTCACAGTTGTCCATCCATCATCATAATCAATTTTCATTACCCCCAAAGGAAACTCTGTACCTATAATTATCCCCTGCCCCAATGTCCCCAACCTACATCTCCCAGCCCCTTGGCAACTATAGTCTACTTTCTGTCTGGTATGAATTTGCCTATTTGGGTCATTTCATAAAAATGAAATTATGCAATATATGTCCTTTTTTCTGGCTTCTTTCTCTGGTATAATGTTTTCAAGGGTCATCTACATTATAACATGTATCAGTACGCCATTCTTTTTAAGGATGAATAATATTGTATGGGAGATATACCATATTTTATTGATTTATCAGTTGGTTGGGCACAGGGCTATTTCCACTTTTTGGCTATTGTAAAAAGTGCTGCTGTGAACGTTCTTGCACGTCTTTTTGTGTGGACATGTGCTTTCATTTCTCTTGGGTAGATACCTGGGAGTGGAACTGCTGGATCATACTGCTTCCTTTTTTAAGCCCAATATAGATATACCTGTTGCTTCTAGGATCTGTCAGGAGAGTACCAGACCAGCAGAAACCAAACTCCTGGACTGCTGCCACTCAGTGAGAGCTTTTAAAGGTGGTTCCAGTTTGTAGTTTGTTGAACTGAATGTCTTCTTTGAGTTCCTTCTTATGAGAATTCTAGTGTCCCTTAAATAGTGACTTTGCTACCTGGCTCGTGATATTTCTCTGTGTGTCCAACTGTATTTAAAATCATTTTCCCTGGATAGACATTTTAATATTCTGCATCTAATGCTCTCTTACTCTATTTGTGTAACTAAAACTACTTACTTGTTTGTGGATCTACACTCAAAAGACAGAAATTCTTGCTCTTTTCTAGATATCTCCATTCTAGTCAGAAACTGGAATAAGAGTTAATAGGCTTTGTCCTTACAAGTTGCCTGGGGACCACTAACCAAATTATCTTTATTGGAACATATTTTGAGGGAGGATGTGGAGCATTCCTCCAGCAGTTTTGCAATCCCAATTTCTTTTCTCCTTCTAGCATCAAATTACACAAGAGGCTTTGCATTCACATTAGCTGCAGAAAAAGTCACATCTTCTATCTAATATCTGACCTCTCCCAGCCATGTTACTCACATGCTTAAGGTGTACAGACTTAATTTTGCTTTTGGTCAAAACTTATTGGGAATGGTGTGGCTCCACAAGTTACAAAGAGAAAAATAATTGTGCTATCTTCCATGAATTGAAATGGATTAAAAAAAAAAACAAAACGCTAATGGTAGATAAGGGGATCTGAGAGCGTATTATGGAGTAAATTTCATGATAATAAAAGAAAAAATTTCTACCAAAGTCTCACATATAGTAAAAAATGATATTGGATAGTTTTCCTCAGTTAATCTGAATCAGTGCTATTAAGAATAATGAGTATATTTGCAGTTTTTTATGAGTGATGTGCAGACCACATCACAAAAAACCTTCTATATTATGACATCTGTATATTACATCTGGAACTCTAACATGTCCCCAACTCAAAACCCAAGAAATCACCAAGAGGCAATAGAAAACAGACCAGGTGATAGACATGACTCTGGACTTGAGACCAGGGGTAAAAAAGTGAAAAGTAAAAGAAAGTTAACAGTTAATAGAAAGGAAAAGATTTGAGATTTAAAATAGAAATGCTAGAGATGTTTAAGTTAAAAGATGAAAATGATTAATCCTTTAGACACAGAATTTTACTCTACACAATAATGTTAAAACTTTGAGGTCTAAAAAGAAATAGTTTGTTTTTTTTTTGACAACCAGAAGACTTCAAAGTTGGTCCTGATAAAGTAAGAGAATTTAATCCCCAAAGATGAAAATTAACATTCACACGGTGTTTACTGAGTTCCAGCTACCTATGCTGGGCATGGATACATGTAACTGGGGTCGTCCTTATTGACATTCTTAGGAAACAGGTATTAAAATCTCTGTTGCAGGGATGGGAAGACAGAGGACAGGGTAAGGAGCCTGTTCCAAATGACAAGAGCTGGTTAACTGCAGAGCTGCAACTCATCCATGCTGCCAGCCAAATCAATGCCCAAGGAGAAACAAAGTCAAAGTTCAAACCATCTCATCACCACGGACTCTATAAACATGGCCAACAAATCATAACTAGAACTTTGATCAACAATGCACTTCCAAGTTAGGCAATAGACTAGAAAGTTCAATTCGTGACATAGGTCACACTGTATTTACAAAAATACAAACTGGAGTGAGGAGACTGAAGAGTATTATGTAAAAGTAAATGTTTGGTTTTAAAACAGTATTACTTTGCTGGGTTTTGATGTTTTGACATCATCATGTTTAATATCCCACAAAATTTTTTAAAAAATAAAGTTTAACTTTAACTTGACAAAACTTAGTGTGTGGAAGAAGAGGAACTTACAAATATACGAGTACATTCAAACTACACAGGGCTTTAGCATTGAAGGACAGCAGCATGTAGGTTTAAACAAACTACGATGTGCTCCAAGTATTTTACAAAGCAAAAGTATTTCATAATGTTTTACAGGTATTTTCAATTTGTGGCTAAGGACCTCTTTAGAGCATGGAGTCAGGCCTTAAAATTACCTTATACTTCAACTTGTACTTCTGAACATGTGAGAGTTCTACCAATTCCTTGTTTATTTCTTAGGTTCTTATTCCCTAATTAACGACTTGTTAAAAAAGTAACACGTACAAGTGAAGGACTTATATAATGAAAACTATAAGACCTTATTAAAAGAAATCGAAGCAGATACAAAGAAATGGAAAGGTATTCTGTGTTCCTGGATTGGAAGAATCAACATAGTTAAAGTGACCTTATTATCTAAAGCATTAAACAGATTTAATACAATTCCCTCAGAATCTCATTGGCATTTTTTAAAGAAATAAACAAAAAATCATCAGATTTGTATGGAAGCACAAAAGACCCAAACTGCCAAAGCCATCCTGAAAAAAAGATCGAGGCTGGTGGCATCACTCTGCCTGACTTCAATTATACTACAAAGTGACAGTAATCAAAATGACATGGTATTGGCAGCAAAACAGACACACAGACCAGTGGAACAGAACTGGAGAGTCCAGAAGTAAACCCATATTTATATGGGCAATAATTTTTGACAAAAAGCCAAAAACCTACAGTGGAGAAAGGAAAGCCTCTTCAATAAATGTGCTGGGAAAACTGGAAAGCCACCTGCAAAAGAATGAAATTAGACTGTTGTCTATCACACACACCAAAATTAGCTCAAAATGGATAAAGGACCTGAATATAAAACCTGAAACAATAAAAGACATAGAAGAAAACAGGAACAAAACTCATGGACCTTGGATTTATGAATTTGACCTCAAAGGCAAGGGAAGTAAAAGCTAAAATAAATGAATGGGACTACATCAAACAAAAAAGCTTCTGCTCAGCAAAAGAAATGTCAACAAGGTAAAGAGACAACCATCCGAATGGGAAAATATATTTGCAAGCAACCTCTGATAAGGGCCTAATATCCAAAATATATACAAAGAACTCATACAACTCAAAACAACAAAAAAACAAATGATCCAATCAAAAATGGAGCAGAGGACCTGAACAGACACTTCTCCCAGAGACATAAAATGGCCACAAATATTGAAAAGATGCTCAACATCGCTAGCTATTAGGGAAATGCAAATCAAAACCACAATGAGATACCATCTCACACCTGTTAGAATAGCTATAATCAACAGGACAAGTAATAACAAATGTTGGAGAGGATGCAGAGAAAGGAACCTCATACACTGCTGGTGGGACTGCAAATTGGTACAGCCCTATGGAAAACAGTATGGAGGTTCCTCAAAAACTAAGAATTGATCTACCATATGATCCAGCAATCCTCTACTGGGTATTTACCCAAAGACTTGAAAACCCATATCAAAAAGTATTGCACACCAATGTTCATAGCAGCATATTCACAGTGGCCAGGACATGGAAGCAACCAAAGTGTCCTATGATATGATTGGCTAAAGAAGCTGTGGTACATATATACAATGGAATATTACTCAGCCATAAGAAGAGATGAAATACTGCCATTTGCAACAACATGGATAGACCTTGAGATAATCATGCTAAGTGGAATAAGCCAGACAGAAAAAGCAACTAATGAATAGGACAAACAAACAGAGACTCATGGACATGGACTATAGACTAGTGGTTACCAGAGGACTATAGAATAGTGGTTACTAGTTGGATGAGGGAGGGTGGGAGAGGTAGACGGAGTAAAAGGAGTCAAATATAGGTGGGTAGGGGGAAGGTGAAGTGGGTAAAGGGGATCAAATATATGGTAGCTGAAGGAAACTGGACTTTGGGTGGTAAACACACAGTAGAATATCGAGATATAAAATGATAATGTACACCTGAAAATTATATAATTGTATTAACCAATGTTACCTCAATAAACTTAAAAAGAAAAGTAACATGTGTACTTAAAAAATGGTTAAGATGGTAAACTTCTGATGTGTATCTTCCCGCAATTATAAAAATTGTAATGCAAATTTAAACTAAAACATGGACCCCTGTCCTTTTTTCTGTACTGAATGTAGCAGTACAGTTCTCTATATGCCACTTCCACCTCCTAAATAATTAACCTAGTAGATTAAAAAGCCTGTTGACTTGTATTTAAAACATGTATTCAAACACTGTTGCTCTCCACAGATACCATACCAAGAACTTCCATGTGTGGTCATGATTACCTTTGGTTATAATTAGCTTGGTCTTTCAGTTTTTTAATGTAGAGTTTTCTGTCTGAAAAATCTATATTTTTAGGAAAACAATTGAACATTGTAGAATTTCAAAAGAAGATAGCACTGTCTAGGGTACAGGCCCTAGAGATGTGGCGGTGGTGTGACCTAAGGTCCACATGTTTACATATTTTCTATTAAAAGGGTGACATCACAAACACACTAAAGTACACTGCCTTAGCTAACAGGATTAAGCCTGATATGCCACTAACCCTGCCCTTTGTCATGGTTAATTTTACGGTTAGTTTGGTGGGCCAGATTAAACAGTTTCTGGGTGTCTCTGTGATGGCGTATCCACATGAGATTAGTATTTGAACTGGTGGAATCAGTAATTAGATTGCCCTCCCCAGTTCCGAGGCGGAGGAAGGAAGAATTCACACCCTTCTCTCTGACTGCATGACTGGGAGGTCTCATTTTATTCTCCTGTCCTTGGACTGAGATGAACATTAGCTCCCCTCCTTCTCTGGTCTTTGGACACAAGACTGAATTATACACCAGCTGTCTAGGGTCTCTGGCTTGCAGATCATGGGGTTTCTGAGCCTCCCTAATCTTGTGCGCAGTTCCTCATAATAGATCTCCTTTTATATCCAACTACTCTGGTCTTCTTGAGAACCATAACTCATGTACCCTCTGACCTTGGGCAAACCACTTGGCTTCTCTGTGCCTCAGTTTCTTAGTTGTAAAATGGAAAAATCTGATGGGCTCCAAGGTCCCTACCACAAAAGCCACTCTATGATTCTATCATCCCACAGAAAAGAACATCTCAAATGACCTGGACAGGAACATGTAAAGATAGGACTTCTTCTGTAGACCCAACACATCCATATAGGAATGCAGAATTAGTGTGCATACAGAAACCTCATTATGTCTAAATGAATACTAAAAACTGAAAAAAGTTTAGCTGGTAATTTAATAAGTCTTTCATTTTAAAGCAGGAAACTAAAACCCAATGGGGTCCAAGAAATGTGTCCAAGTCTCAATGCTCATGAAGATCAGAGGTGGAAGGAATTTTAGAGATCTTTAATCTAGGATTCCCAAGGTGGGGAGAGGAATTTCATGCCCTCCTCATTCAGAATTACTGCTGTAGCAAATCCCACTACCACTGTAGAATCAGGGTATTAAAAAAAGCTAATAATCACTGATTTAGAGCTCAGTCTTTTTGTTTTCCTGGTGAGGAAACTGAGACCCAGAGACACTAAGATCAGGTCAAATTGCAAGCTGGAGAGACAAGAACTAGAGCCAGCCCACTGACCCACCCATTCACCCGTCACAAACCTGTGAAATGGCCGCTGAGGGCCTACAACATGCTATACTCTGTTGCTGTACATGTGTGGGATGGAGTTACAGAAATGAATGAGACAACTATGGCAGACAGTATTTTCCAAAAAAGCCCTGCAACATACATACTCATCTCACAGCACGACCTGACACTTTTCCACTGAGAGGAGTTTAAGTTCTCTCTCCCTAAACCTGGGCATATTTTAAAAACCACCTTGACCAATACATCTTGACAGCGGAAGTAACATGGCATGACTTCTAAGGTTGAGTCATGAAGGCAATATGACTTCTGCCCAACTCTCTCTTTTGGGGCTCTTGCCCCTGGAATTCGGCCACCATGGTGTGAGGAAGGCTACATGGTGAGGCTCTGTGTTATAAGTTGTAGCTGACAGCCCACCCAGGCCCCTAGCTGAGTAAGTGATGGGATGTTCCAGCCTCAAGTTTTTGATTCTTTAGGTGGAACTTAAATCACTGAGGAGCATTCTCCACAGCACATGCTTAATCCGAATTCCTGACCTCCAGAATATTCTCCATCTAGTCTTCCATGAAACTTCAAGGAGTTGAGATCCACATGTATGTTTCAGAGCTGGTGAGACTGCAATGATGCCACTTTAAGTTCAAAATGGCTCATGGGTGATGCTGGTAACTCTGTTAGTGCTCCAAGACCATGGCCGTACTGAAGATCTTCAGTTTGGATTAGAGTCCAAACTGTTGGTGCATCTCTGTCATTTAGGATACGATGGTCATTTTAAACTGACACCAGAAAGTTACCCAATAATTATTCAACTATGCCTGACACAGGTGACCAAAAATTTACCACCTGGCTCTGTTGACTCATGACAACCTCTGGGGTAAGGTTTCTCTACTGTACATAATGTGAGCTCACGCTGATTCATGGGCAGGTTTTACTGGTGATACTAATAATTCCTACTTCTTTGATATAATATATATTGGCAACTGTGATAGCAATATTGAAAAGCAGACAGCTGTGATAACAAGACCAATCCTAAAGACAAATGAGTACTGAGTTCTTGGCCTCGAGATGCAGGCTGGCCTGAGGCCTGATTTCAGAGGGCCTGGATAAGCCCACAGATCTGGTTGAAAGCCAAGATGAGGAAACTGCCTTTGTCATTTCTGTCCACCCTGCTCTCTGTCTTGACTGAGTTTTAAAGAGTACTACAGTTCTCCTTTGCAATCCTCAAAAACACAACAAGGGCAAATTTTACTGGTGAAAAATCTGAGTGCCAAAGGACTATGAAAGGGCAAAAAAAAACTAAAAACACAAGATTTAACCACATAATAAAACATTCCACCAGCAGATGGCAATAGAGGACTTTGTGAGCAACTCTGGCAGCTGGGTTTTGAAATGCTGGAAGGTAGCTTTTAACAGCTATTGTATAAGTGATTTATGTATTTGGATTCTGCTCAATGTTACATATGCATTACTGAATAAAACATTCACAGTGTATTTTCCACTAGCAGCTGAGCTCCAATTCTAAGCTTCTGAGCCCCAATTCCCAAGGCTCAAAGGAGCCCCTGACATTAAATTGCTTTCCTTTTTAGAATAGCTGCTTTATACCCAGAAACAGAAATGCTTAGGGAGAGAGGGTGAGAGAGGTGTGATGTGACCACATCATTGAAATGGCTTACCACATATGTGTTAGGAAAAGCACATGTCTGTCAGCTGCATTCCTCAAGGCAAAGCTGTCTGGGCTTCCTGAGCTCCCGCTGCCATTCCCTGGATTTCTTCCATCCCACTCTGCTTTGCTCAGCACTACTGCACCGACAGTTCCGGTGAGTGGGGGGCTAGCTTCAGCTTGGATAAGGAAAAGGAGTGGCTCATTTGTTAGAAATATGTCAAGTATATTTAAAAAAAGAAGTTCTCATGCAAGGCATTAAATCATGGGATGTTTCTTCCTCTCCTTTCCAGACACTTCGGCTGGGAAATCTTTTCAACATCCCAAACAACTCTGAGCTGGAACTATCTGGAAGCTGTATTTATGTGGTGCTTGCTCTGAAGGCTGCCTGGCCATTTCCAGCCAAGCCTCTGCAATCCTTTCCCATGTGGTTTCTCAGCCAAGGCTACGCCAGATGACTTCTAAGGCCAGTGATGTCTGACACACGTGATGCTTTGACATGCCACATAAACCTAAGGTGTGATTTGGCTGGATGCGGGGAGGGGTGTATCCAGATTAGGAAAATACCCCTCATCGAGAATGTGTTTGAGAGGCAGAATAGCAGGCTCGATCATGAGGTTTCTACAGAAACATGGTTACTACAGAAAGCACAGCAAGATAAGCAATGCCTACCTACCACTTCAAGTACACGACAAGTTAATATTCTGGCTTTAGTCACAATTATGTCAAATTAGTTCAAGTCTGAGGCAAGCTTTTCTTGCTCCTTCTTATATTTGCCTCCCCTTAGTTGTTTATCTATTTGAACAAAGCAAAGGAAATAGAATTATGGTAAGTAGGGATATTATCATGTCATTTTTGCAGAAGAAAATGAGGTTTATAAAGATTAAGAAGCGTGCTCAATTTTATACAGCCAATATGGGACAGAGCCAGGATCAGAAAGGAGCCAGAACTAAAACCCAGAATTGGATAGAACGTCAAAGTCAACGCTCCTCACCATTGTGATGGTGAGGGCTATGGATGAGGTCTTTCTCTGGCACAGCTAAGGCCTTCCTACCCACAAATAAAAGCTTCATCTAAAGAGAAAGTAATATGACCCTAGTCATTAGGAAAGGGGAAAAAAAAATCACAGGAGAGATGGCTGCTAAAGACAAAAAAAGAATAAGCATAACATATCATACATATTCATATTGCAATGGTGTAGAACATCAACAAGGCCACCATATGACTTTAATAAACACTCATTACATGTGCCCTCACAGCCATGGCTTCATTACCAATGCTATGACAGAAGTGACTGTTAAGTCTATATTTCTAGACCAGACTTATCTCTTAAGTCTCCAAACCAGCATCTTCAATCTTTAAATTATCTCCAGAGTTCATCCATTCTTTCCTATTCCTATTGTCACCCTCTTCCCTCAGCCTTCAAATTATCTTTTGCTTGGATTAGATCTTCTATCTGGACCTATGCCTCCATTATAAACACTCAACAATTCTTTTCATTACTGCATCCCTCTAGCACTTATATTAGAGTTGCTGTCACTCACTGCTTAAAGTATTCGAATCTGCTCTTGCATACAGTGCTTAGCACAATGTATTCATAGCTGCCTGCCTCATTAGACTGCAAGCTGCCTGAGCACAGGGTGCATCTCAATCGCCTGTATAGCACTAGCTAGTGAGCTGAGTGGTAGTGTGGGGGCATTTCCTCCCTTGTTGGCCCTAGTAGACAAACGACCATGAGGTAAATAAACTGTCAAAGTGCTGAAGGACCCCTTATTAATGCCCTGTCCTTACAGAGATTAGACCTTATTCAGACTGAAGAACAGGCCCATGCATCTATCTCACATCTCGTGCTATCTCTGAGATAGGCATCATTCCTATTTTTATTGGTAAGAAAATGCAGAGTAGTTAAATGTGATAATTTATCTAAGGTCACAGAGCTGGTAAAGGGAGAGCAAGGATTCAAATCCAAGTGCTCACTTAACCAGTAGCACTAGGCAATACTTGGAGTACTTGTTAAATGCAGGTTCCCAGGCCCCACATACGAAACCTGTGGTGGCTGAGACTATTGGTTGCCGATTCCCAGTTGCTCCTTCTTTGCCTCCTTCCATCCCAACAAAGCCTCCTGTAAACCTCAGAAAAGACAGGCCTATCTCTAGCTCCATGGTATCAACCTTCATTGATCTAAGCCAATCATGATATTCTCAATCTACCTGCCTACTGAACAATCATATAATACAACCCTGGTCAATGCGACTAGGAGGGAGGATGGCTGGAACCTTCTTAAAAAAAGACACATGTCAGGGACTTTCCTTTTTTTTACTGCTGGATATTGCCAAGCTGGAGCCAGGAGGGCTAAGGGCCACGAAATGAACCCAACCCTAGACTTGTTATATCAAGGAGCCCCAACACATTCTCATGTCAGGGATTTGCAGGGAGAGAGCAACCACCAAAGATGGATCAACTTTGGATCAATTTGCCAAAAAATGGGACAGCATATGAGAAGACCGCATAAAGATTGATCAAATGATCTTGCTACCATTTCTCCTCCCAGAGGCAGTGGCTTCTCCTGGTTGGGAGACAACCCCCCGTATCCTACAAAAGCCATAATCATTATTCATACTGAGTAGGCTTGAGGTTGAGGCTTTAACGATGCTCCTAATTGGGTGAAAGGTAAGCTCTGCTATGATGTTTGTGTTTGAGTCAAAATTTTTTTTAGCAATTTTAATATATAATTATATTCTATGTGAACTCTTTTTATTACCTTAACCAAACAAGGATGTGTGGGATTTTCTTTACTTTAACCAGTTAAACTATTTCCAGGAAGTAAACATGTGTAGTCAGTCTAGCTTATGTTATAATATTTTAACCTGAACTTGGGCACAGGTACTTGATTAGGCTACCAATAAAAATTGATTCAGAGTTTCACTCAAAATGCCTGTGACCACAGGTAGCAGTGTTCCCTTTCCCTGAGATCTGGGGATCAATGTGAAGTTATGGTTTAAATCGTGGCTTATCAGTATCCACAAAATATATTGCCCTAAGCAAAAAGTCCTTGGATTTTCTTAGCCAAATTTTATATATGTTCATATGACTGTTTTATAAACAGATGACTTTTAATTTTTGTTTGAAGGAAGACAGGAAACAAGGATATAAAATTCAGAGTCATAGAATATTTCAATGTGGACAAGTAAGGCTTGTTCACCTTCTCTCCCCAGTGGTAACTTATTCATGTTAACAAATAAAGTTAGGCACCAGTGAAGTGGGGGATAAGTTATCCCTTTCTGTCTCACTGCTCCTTTCTCTTTTATTTTCCCAAAGAAATAACAGTGTGGAACTTTGTTAAACCAAATTCTCCTGTAAGCCCCAGAAGCTCCAGGTCTCATTAATAAGCTGCACTGATAAGACGCTATTGCCTGACTTTTCTTTTGTAAATTAATTAGCAGCTAAGGTTGGAGAGACTTCCCTCACATGTGGACTGAGTGGCTTACAGTGGGGAAGCCAGGACAAGGGGCTTTTCAGAGATACTTGGACTACACCAGGAAAACAACTACTGTCTTCTTATAGTTCCTGGAATGTGCCAACTCTTCAGCACTCAGGGTCTCTGCACAGTCTGCCTCCCTCGCTACACCCCCAAGGATATTCGCCCTTCTCCATCCTCTTTTTAACTCACCTCTACTCATTGCCAGGTCCCAGATTAAATGTTACTGGCTCAGAGAAGATATCGAGGATTGGTGTCCCTTGTCATATCAGGCATCCCTCGTTAACAGCACCTAATTCTGCTTATTGTGATATATTCACCTGTGTGCTTAACTGTTTAATGTCTGTTTTCTCAGACCAAGAGCTCTTGAGAACAGAGACCATTTTTTATATTATGTTCTCCTCCAAGCCTTGCACTGTATCGAGCGGGAATTTATTGAAAACATGAAACATAAAGCAGTAGCAAAGGCCTTTATAAGCCTAAGGCATGAGATACTTGCAGTTTAGTAGGGGGTTGACTTCACATGCTATAATGGGTCATGAGTTAGAACTTGGATTTTAGTCTTGATCTATGTTACACTTAAACTGTCCCAGAACAAGTCACTGTGCCTTCTAAATGTTCTCAAGTACAAAATATAGACAAAAAAATGAGAAAGCTAATTAATTATGGAAAAGGTTTTTTTTTAATGGAAGAAAAAAATTTCAGATTACAGGACAGGTGATAACCTTTATAAAGTGAGGAAAGACAGACAGACAGACAGACAGACAGACACACACAACACACACACACACACACACACACTCTCTCTCTCTCTTCTCTCTCTAAAACAACCAAGAAATCAACTCTACCAAAACTATACCAACAATAATTACTGAAAATGATAATCTCTTATTTGGAATCATTTTCTATTGATATGTAAGAAATATAATGAAATAACTGCTAATTAAACCAAATAATTATATAAGTACTATCTCATTTATAATACACTTCCAAATATAAATTAAATGTGGGTTTTGGATTTCTTTTCAGAACTCGTTCCATTTCTTAATTATATAGAATAGTTCCTTTAACAAAATTTATTTTTTTTGACGTTTATTTGATATAACAAAACTGTACCTTAAACTGAAATTTTGTATTAATTACTACATTTTTTTAGAGTTTTAGGTGACATCATGTTTCAGATAAATGATTGGGTTACTAATATTTAGCCAATTTAGCTTTCTGTTGGATATACAATCCTGAGTGTTCATTATTAACTCAGTGAAACTTCATTAACCTGTGACATTTTTCAGGCATTCAAAATATAAAGTGAAATAGGTACAAATGTGGTGATATTAAATAATATTATAGATACATATAAATGAAGACAATAAAATGAAGACATGAAAGAAACCATACTACATGGGAAAAGCATGCTAACAAAGAAGCACTACAACAGGAAGCCTTCCTATAAAAGTTTTTTCACTCCAAGCCTCTTACAGTATTTTTACCACCATTAGCTCATTAATTCTTCTAGGTGCTGAGGACATGTTATCAAGGATTGGTGTCTGGCTTGTTATCTTAGACAATGAGGTGGAAGGCTAGGAAGACATCAGTTGGTTTAACCAAGGTCACACAGCATGTCACAATAGCATTCTTAGGTGTTGCATTTCAAAGTCAGCTGAAACCACTTACTGCTTTTTCCAGACATTCTCTAAGTGTTCTTTGTGGGGGCAGGAAGGAAAGAATCAGAAACTGTGAATTAACCCTCATCATCCAGTTTTACCCCATCTATTTAATTATTAAATATTTTAAGATTATGAGATACACTAGGTTGATTGGAAGAGTAATCTAAAAATCTTGGTACATCTTACGAAAAAAAAAAATGTAGCCCTGGAATCTTTAATTGTTGTGGGGATTTTGTATTAGAGGACTTCTTAAAGTAAGTTTGGGTGAATGGTTAGGGTTTCAAATAAGACTTTCTCCCTTAGCTATCATTGGAATAATAAAAATATGAGATAACAGAAAGTTTGGAGCCAATGTTCACCTAAAATTAAACATAAATATTTAGAAATGTAAAAATCAGACATACGATTCAATTTAAAATCATACGTGTACATGTGTGCATTCACACTACTAAGTCTGTCACTCTATCAATGATTTCCTATAAGTAAAACATACATTACTTAAAAGTAATGCTATATGATTAAACTATCTGCTAAAACATTCCATAATCAAAACATTGAAACATAAATATAATAGTCTGAAATATTTGATGATTTATTCTTAAATTGAGAGGAAAAGTAAGATATCTTTTATTTTCTTCATTATGATTAAATTAACACTTTAAAATTTTACTTTTTCTTAATTAAATATATTCCCTTCTTTCTTTAGCTTTACTCTTTTTGTCTATTCTCTCAGATATCACTTTTTCCCTACAAACGATATATGTAAATGTCTTCATGGCCTTGAATAGAAAGAAACAAAGAGAATAAGCTACAAAAAAATAAAAAATAAATAAAAGTAATGCTAAAAACTCTAGGATGAATGTAGAAAAGGGGAAATGTTGAACGTCAAACACAGCAGCAGACGAGCACAGCAGCATGCCTCTGGCCTGAGTCCTTACTGACTTTCAGATATTCACCCTTCTTTCAGGTTAAGTAATATGGGGTATTGAGAAGCAAACTAATGTGCCACACCCATCTGCTCTATTGTGAGTATGGAAAATCCTAGCACATCAGTCAAAGCTTCGATATACAAGCTTTGTGGGAGGCAGGTGATTATTAATGGTGGCGAACCAGCACATGCTGTGCAAAGTCTTGACCTTTACTCTCTAAGTTTCTAATGGCATACTAATAAATATAGGAATCAACCATTTCTGCCCTCCTTGCAATTCTTTCTTTTTGGAGTCTGATTTTGGTTGATTAAACACTGTTTTCTCTTCTGTTTAGCCAGGTCTAAGGAGAAGGCTATCAGACTGGGCTCAAGCCCTAGCTTTGCCATTTACTAGTTGGTTGAGTTAACTTTGCTTCAGCATCTCCTTATGTAAAACGAGATAACACCATGATCCTTACCTCATAGGAACGTGAAAACTAAGCTAGGTAAAACCCTGAGCAAATGCTGGTACATAGCAAGCACTTATTACCTATAAGCATAATTATTCTTTCTCTCTGCTCTCTCCTTTGGCCATTGCAAAAAGCATGTGAGGTACCGAATGCACATGTGCTTTGTAAACAGTAGAGTACCAAACATTTATTAGTTCACCTCAACTCCCAGTGTCCAGGTTTCCCTTAAGAGAGCATGACTCCTACCTGTTCAGGCTCTGACAGCTTTCTCATGTTCTAGAACTACAGCTGAAGAAATCAGGTTCACTAAAACTGGAGTCCTCATTGTGTCTCTGGATTCTGCTCCTGTTCTTGGATTTAGTTTCCAAATAACACACCCTTTATGAGAGTGCCATGGCATTCTCTTCAGTGTCTCCTTCTCTCCATTCCTGATTTCTGATCTTAAATTTAAGCCCCTATCCTTTCATTACTGCATTCTTGCAGTAGCTCACCAACCAGTTCAGCTGACTCCTATCTCATCCCTGTCCACATGGGTACACACAAGACATGGCTAGATGTGACCTGTCCTTATTTAACTTCCTCCCCAAATCTAGAGTAGCAACAAAATGCGTTTTCAGTAACTCACATCTCTTCCCAGTCCATCTACCTTTTTATTTATTTTTTATTTTTTATTACTTTATTAAAATTATTGAGGCAACATTGATTAATAAAATCAAATAGGTTTTAAGTGTACAATTCAATAATATGTCATATGTATATTGCATTGTGTTTTACCACCCAAAGTTAAACTTCCTTCTGCCACCAAAGATTTGATACTGCCTCCCCTTACCCATCTACCTTTTTAACCTGGTATACCACCACTCCTTCATAGGTGCTCACAGAGCAGATCCTACCTGCCCAATGCTTTCTTCCTGGCTCACATATGGCAATTCCATCCATTTTTAAGTCCTGAGCAAATGACTCTTCGAATAAAATTGCTTACCCTGTCCCAAATGATATATCATTTCCTGTTATCAATTCTCCTAGCATTTTATTAGGAGGTGACATGGTCTGACAGAAAACGCATGGGCTTTGAAATCAGAAATGCTTGTTTTCTAAATCCTGGCTTAATATGCTAGCTGTACAACTAGGGGAAGATTATTCTCTGAACGTTTGATCCTTATCTATAAAATGGGATGATAACAACACCTACCTCACAGGATTACTACGGTAATTAAATGCATATAAAGTATCAAGTAGAGTCCCTAAGACACATGGAGAGGTTTGATAAATATAAGCTAATTTTTCCATGGCCTTGCCAACTGATATTTTTCACTTTCACTTTCTAGAATTATCTATGTTGTTACTTCATCTCCCTGGCTGGACAGTAGTTCCAGGAGGGCAGCTGCTGTGAGACTCACTGCTGCACTTCCCACAGCACCTCGCACAGCCTCCCAGACATAGAAGGTGATACACACATACTCAACGAATGAATGAAAGCATGGTTATGATATTCTTCCCAACACAAATCACTGGTATAACTGAGTGAGTGAATTAGAAAGGACCTTAAAAATAAATCGCTAACAATTTCATCTTATAGATGAGTAAACGATATAAATCACAGAGGTTAAATGACGTGCCCTATGGTTAGTATGCAAGTAACAGCGGCAGGCTCTCAGCTCTGTGCTTTGCCCCCTCCACCACGGTGCTTCAATGATCAACGGGACATTGCTGGCATGTATGTGATATCAAAAACATTTCTTAGAAAAATGTTCCCACCCACATAATTTATGCCCCTCGGGGAAACATCCACGGGAAATAAGCAATTTGTAATCTGAAAACACATTCCTGGTATCTCAGTGCTTGGCATACTAGATTACATAAGGAACCAGAACTGGCTTTAATAATCTTTCACCCTTCTCATCTAAAAAATAAGTACATCCCGCTATCATCTTTGGTAAAAATGTCCATTCAGAGAGAACGGATGGCGGAGGTAAATGAAATAATGAAGAAGGCGTCTTTCCTCTGGCTTGTGCCATTATGCCGCCCCTCACCCCCTAGCTGTTCACCTCTTGTCTGCACCCTTCCCTCTCACACTCTTTGGAAGGGTCTGTTTCCTCACTGCCTGAATTGACTACTAGCTAATCTCATGACCCAGTTAAAACTATCATGTTAATGGGAATGCAGCCCAGGGAATCAGATGTTAATTGTGTCCTTCTGGAGATTTTCTCCTTTTTCCTTCTACTCCATTAAGGCTGGGTAGGGCCAGGTCAGAAGGCTAAGTATGTAATGTGGTTAGGCCAATGCTCTACCTACTGCCCTATGATGATGAACCTGATGGCGGGTAAAGAAAGGTATAAAGAGCTGATTATATGATAAAAGGATTTAGTATTTTATTTATCTCCAATCACAGATGTAACAACTACATGTGGTATGTCCTTAATAGGATACTTAAGACCTGTGGGCTCTCAGTTTCCTTAAGGTTAGGAGAGTGTTCACCTAACTTTGCCTCTCTGTGGTCCCACGATTGTCACAACACAGTATGTTTTCTAGTTTCATTTCTGTTGAAACTTGGATAATCTGAAACATGACTAAGACTCCAGACCACAACACAGTGTGTTGATGGACAAGTCTGGTGGAAAAGCTAGCATTGGGAAAATAAATAGATGAAGTGTTACTAAGAAATGTGACCTTGGGCAACTCATTTAACCTGAGAGCCTCAGTTTCCTTCTCTGTAAAAAGGGAATCATCAATCATACTTGTGTTACCTTCCTCACAATGAGTAAAAGTGACATAAAACCAGGTGAAATATAACCTGACACTCTTGGTGAACCTGTGGTTTACAATAGGGATGCTCACCAAAATCGTCTTTGTGGTCTTGAGAAAAAACATTCTGATGGATAGTTGGAATTGGGAACCGCTGTAATCTAAATACTCAACAAATTTAAGTAATTACTGATATTTCTACAGCTATTCATGAACATGTGAATGAAATGACTATATATTCTGTGAATACATAAATATACAAAAGGAAGATTCTAATAATTCCAAAAGAGAAAAAAGAGTGTTTATCCCTTAGAAGTAGAACGCCTCAGAAAAAAAAACGCTAAATTGTAGGAATAAAGTCTGAGAGCACCTGATAGAGGCATACACAGAGTGCTCTGATTCTAAATTACTGGTTTTTCTAAATCCAGTAAAGAAAACTACCTGTTAAATGTTATCATAAAGGCTGGGGCTATAACTTTTACCTAAGTTACAGAATAAACCAAGAAAACAATCCCTTTTAAATTAGATATTCTAAATCTTCAAGCCACTAATTTTAATCAATATCAGGCCAGAAGTTTTATATTACTTTCTACTGAAACTTCTCACCCCCATCAGGTAATTTATTAGAAATATTGATTTCATTCCATATATTCAATCTTACAAGTTCATTAAATATTAGCTTATTAAGTTCACTTTAAAACATACTTTGGTGAAATTAAACAACAGAGGGAATTCCATATAACACCTGAAAATTGACCCTAAATAAAAAATTTTAATACAGCAGTGACACCGCCTCTCACATCCCATCCCCAAGCCCTGGCATGAGTGGGAAGGGAGTTACAAAGGGGATAATGTAGTAGATAGTAGTGTCTAGGAACTAGGATCATGCTGCACACAGATGAAACATCAGAAAACAAAATCCCAACACCTGACTTTACAGATTAAAGATATCAGATTCATAAGTGTCTAATAACTTAATCTAAATTATATACTTAATGTCAGAGGAGGGGCCATTAGAATTCAGGTCCCTTCACTCTGAGTCTGGGACTTTTTACACACAACATCATTCTAACAGGGTGGTTGGTGGAATGGGTAAGTGAAGAAGAGTGATATGAAAACACTGTTTCTTTTCTGTACAGAATCACTGATTTCCCTATAATGCCTATTGCTAGACTGATTGGTAATAACATCACAGAAACACAGGATAGATTTTCAGATTCAGTCTTTACTAGGCTATTAATTTCTCAGCTATCGGGGCCACATATACAGAATGAAAGTTATTAATGCTGGTAAATTCTATCATTTTTCAATAACGGAGTCTCAATGGCTGAGTGTATGTGTTTGAGGGGTGGGTAGCCATGCACACACATTATCATTTAGTAATCAGACACTTTTATATCAAGATATTGTAGAAGATACTAGAAAACTGGGATTCTAAGGCTGGTTCTGACCTTACCTTGCTGTGTAGTGTTAGGCCTGTTTTCTTAGTAGCAAATGATAGATAGCCTGTCCGAGCTACTTTGAAGGTTAAAATGAGAATGTATATGAGAGCACTTAGGAAAGCATTAAGCAAAGCATAACAAAATCTTTGGTATGTTATAGCTCTCAGATTGTGTGTGTTCCAATGTATCACACATGCTTCCTGTGAAATATCAGCTGAATTTTTATGGCTATGAAAAAGGGCTGAGAGAAAAGTCTTGAGATATCTTTGGAGGCAGGCTGGAAAACCAGACGTTCTTATTTCGCACTGAGTTCTCCAGGGGTGAGCAGATTTATAATCTTGGTCATTTAATAGTGAATTCTTCAATAGTACTGTATCATCTATCTTCTAGAGTGTCTACCAAAACTGGAGGCAAAGGTAAAGACTGAAAAACTCTTATGAAATCCAAGACAACAAAGCTATATTGCTAGCTCTGAGGAGGAAGACTATGACCCAGAGCTGCAGCCTAAACTCAAGATGAAAGGCAGTCACCCACAACCCAGGGCTCATGGCACAGCCCTCAGCAGAGTGGCACACAATGCCCAGGGCAGCTGAGTGTCCTGGGAAAGGTGCTTTGGCACAGGTGCTTGCTAATGGCCAGGTCTCTGTGGGGATAAGGCAGGAACTCTGCCCATGGCGGCAGGAGTGTTCCAAACGAAGGGAATGGAAGCAACTATTTGAAACACCGCATTAGCCTGTTTCAGCAAAGGAAAGCAAAGACCGGGCAGCAAAAGTGAAAGTCAGAAGCTGCCACTACATACTGAAAGACTTTTCTTGGTGAGACAGGATGGGTGAACTGCTGGGGATCTCTGCAGAGCTGCCTCATTTCTCCAGTTGTCATTAGAATAACCCCACATTCCAGATCTGTTCCCTGCAAACAGAAGATATTCTGGTCCCTGAAAGGAGAGAAATCTTGCCTGCTGCGAGGCAGTCTTGACTGCCTAAAAGCAGCTCCAGCTGCTTGCAAACCATTAAGGGTTTCAAATCATAAATGTCACAGTAATATCACTTTCCCCTATCCTCCCACTCCAGCCTAAACCCATGTTTTTGAAAGAAAAAGAAAAAATGCTCTTCCAGCATTTTGTATCCTGCCTTGTGAATAAGACTAAAGTGGAAGTAAGTCCACCAGCTATAACTCACCCTTTAAACTCAGATAAACAGCGCAGAATCACAAGTTCAGAGTTTGCAACCCTTACAAAACAGAGAAAAGCATTCTTTAGTTCTCTTAAAATCATACAGCTATCTGCTCATTTATAAATAGACAGAGTGAAGGCCTTACAACACGAGAACGTATTTTTCCCTATGGTATCATGAATAACCAATGGCAGAAGTTACCGCTTAATGCCTACATTTTATTTTATGACCAATAATTTCATTTAAAAACCACCATTTAAGTGAATAAGAAATTAGATTATCTGGTGAGGACTATGACGCATTACTCTGATAATTAGTACTTTATTACCAGGCTCAGGTTGCAATTTATTTAATATGTGAAGGTAGATACACAGCAACTATTTCTCACATGATTAGAGATTCACAGCCAGTTAACATTATAAATGTTCTTGGCATGAACTCTGTAAACAGGAAGCAACTTAATAGTGTCTAAGCTTAAAAAAAAAACCTGAAAATTTGTATTTACAACAGTATGTTTTAACTAAAGAAGAAATTCTGCAAGTTACTTTGAAATAAAAACAACCCAGCAAAATTCCCAGAGGTGGCATTTAGCAGTGAGGTTTGGTTTTCATTTCATCTGGCTTAATAATGAAAACATGAAGGATGGCTCCCGATTTCTCCAAGATCAACATATTAATCCATTTAAAGAAATGCCACAGGAGGCTGTCCCTGTTTTTCTTTAGAAGACAGATTTAGTTTGCTCTTGCTTAAAATTGAATGTATCTCTCAATTTTAACAGTGCTGAAGCCAGAGCAGGGTGACATGAGTTGGATTTAAATCAAGCCTGTGGGCAAAGATGGCAGGGAGACCACCCCAGCCCGCTGGAAGACGGGTGGCTTCAGCATAGATGGCAGGCCTGGCTGCCATTGGTGACAACTGATGAAGACAGGATACACGTCTTTGTAAAGAGGGTCAGCACTAAACTCCAAGGCAGCAACAACACAAAGCAACCCCTCGATTTACTCCTGGGAAATGATCAGAGGGAAGAAGAAAGAAGAAAAAATAGTCCCCATTCTTCCAAAGTTGTGTGTGTGTGTGTGTGTGTGTATCTACGTGTCTGTATTTATGCATGTATGCACATGTGTGTATTTTGCATGTATACATATTCCTCAACTTATGATGGTGTTATATCCAGATAAACCCGTAAGTTGAAAATATAAGTAAAAACTACATTAATGTACTTTACCTACCAAACATCATACCTTAACCTAGCCTTCCTCTTTTTTTTTTTTTCTATATAGGGGAGAACACAAATGCAGACCCCACTACCACAAATTATGGAGTCGAGTTTCCCGTAATTGGGGGAATCGCAGGGGTCAGCACGCCCAGAGTGTGATGGGTGAGCCTCGCCCTGTGAAAACCACCTTCATTATCATGGTATCTCCCCTCCCAGCCTACCTTAACTGTGATCAAAACACATAGGCCTACAGTTAGGTAAAACCAAGTAACATTGTAAATATACTTAGTATATCAGTTGTTTGTTTACTCTTGTGATCATGTGGTTTACTGGAAGCTCTGCTCCACCACAAGAGAGGAATGGACTGTACGTTGCTAGCCGAGGAAAAGATCAAAATTCAAAATGTGAAGTGCAGTAAGCCCTCACTTAACATACATCAATGATAGGTTCTTGGAAATGGCAACCTTAAAGGAAACAACATATAATAAATCCATTTTATCAGAGGTTAACTGATATAAACGAGTTAAGTTCTGACAGTATATTTCTTTTTTTAAAATTAAGTTTGTTGGGGTAACATTGGTTAATAGTTATATCATTTTCAGGTGTACATTATCATTTGCCATCTCTATATTCTACTACGTGTATTTACCACCCAAAGTCCAGTTTCCTTCAGCTACCATATATTTGATCCCCTTTACCCACTTCACCTTCCCCTTACCCACCTATATGACCTCCTTTACCCCATCTTCCTCCCCCCTCTTTCCCCACCCCCTACCCTCTGGTAACCACTAGCCCATTGTCCAAGTCCACGAATCTCTCTTTGTCCTGTTCATTTGATGCTTTTAGGTTTATATCCCACATATAAGTGATGTCATGTGATTTTCAACTTTTTCTGTATGACTTATTTCGCTTAGCATGATTATTTCAAAGTCCATCCATGTTGGCGCAAATGGCAGTATTTCATCTCTTCTTATTATAGATGTACCACAGCTTCTTTAGCCAATCATCTATCGTAGGACACTTCGGCTGCTTCCATGTCCTGGGCACTGTGAATAATGCTGCTATGGACATAGGTGTGATATCTTTATGGATATGAGTTTTCAAGTCTTTGGGGTAAATACCCAATATAGGGATTGCTGGATCATATGGTAGATTAATTCTTAGTTTTTTGAGGAACCTCCATACTGTTTTCCATAGTGGCTGTACCAATTTGCAGTCCCACCAGCAGTGTATGAGGGTTCTTTTTTCTCTGCATCCTCTTCCACATTTGTAATTACTTGTCCTGTTGATTACAGCTATTCTAATAGGTGTGAGGTGGTATCTCATTGATGGCATATTTCTGATCACGAAAACATCACCAAACTTCTAAATAAAGAACCCAAACACTTCTAATATTAAACAATGAAATAAATGCGGACCATATACACATTTAAGAAAGATGAATAAAAACAAGTAAGATAATTCTTTTTCAACCCACTTATTCCAATTCAGCATTGTGGTTGTCCAGAGTCTATCCTGGCAGCTCAGGGCACAAGGTGGGACCCACCCTAAACAAGGCCATCACAGAGCGTACTGTACTCACACACAGCCCATAGTCACCAAGACTGGGACAATGTAGACATGCCAGTGCACTTCACGCACAGATCTTTGGGATGTGGGAGGAAACTGGAGCCTTGGGAGGAAAGCCTCACAGACATGGGGAGAATATGCAAACTCCACACAGACAGTGGCCCTGGATGGAATCGATTCCTTTTTTCATCATTATAACAAAATGACTTCGAAAGAAATGATACTCCACAAAATGACATTACTTGAGGACTTGCTTTACGGTTTTTACTGAATGTATATCACTTTTACACCATTATAGAGTTGAAAACAATCAAAATTCAAACTATCAGAAGTTGAAGACAGTCTGTATATTAGTGTGTGTGTATGGATTGTGTATTTATATATGTACATACACATATATGTGTTTTTATAGATGTAAGAGTAATCAATCAATATTTCAAAGCATTTCAAGAAGCATAAGCAAATATGAACAGAAGAAAACCTTTGGCAGGTAGTCTTGGCAATGAAAATTTACCCTGAACATAATGTCACAGGCCAGCATTGTTAACAATATTCTTTTCTAAAGCACCTGGCACAGAATAAGATAAATTGGCTACATGGAGGTTTTTTCTTGCTGGCCTGCAGTTCTTAAGGTTATGCCCATCAAGCAGAAATTAAATGATCACCACCATTGCCTTTGCTAGGTTGGAAGAGAGTCAAATCCAGAAGAAACCAAGATTTCTAGAGGCAACATGCCCATCAGTTTGAGCAGGAATTTTTCAAAGGTCTATAATTTTAGTGAAATGTAGGCTGGACCCTCATTGTGTAGGAAGGTCCAGAATGTAACATCCTGCTGGGCCACATTAGGAAGTAAGGAGCAGATGAGTTCTAATGCTAATGCATGGGAAAGTCACAGTAAGGTTTTCAGTAGGGAGTGACAGGCCCAGATCTGTGTCTGGGTAAGAGCCAGGTTGGAGGGCAAGGCTGCAGACATTGTCATACTCATCCAGGGGAAATATCGAGTAGGAAGGCAGGTCAGTGTGTGGTCTGGAGAGAGGTGTGGAGATGAGACCCGTATTGGAGTGCTGCTGCCACTCAAGTCACACCTGAAGAGGATGAAGGTGAGCTGGGGGTGGTGGGGGCAGACTGTGGCAATGCTGGGATGAGGAGAAGAGTAAAGGGACAAAGGGGACTGAGTAATGGTGAAAGGAAAGCCAGGAAAGTAGGGCTATTTCAAATAACCAGGGCAAAAGTGTTTTTAAGAGAAATAGGGCAACACATTGACAAAAGTCAAAGGGAGATTATGGAAGAAAAGGGATGGAAATTACTTATAATTTTATTGTTATTTATTTATTGTATTTACAATAAAGAGGTCAGTGGTGACTTTGGTAAGGGCAGCATTATGACTAAAACACTTTAAAGGATTCTTCTTGCCTACTATCCAAACCCATCTCAGGGTCTCTAGAGAAAAGCTGTCCTTTAGCCATTGACAGGTGAATGTATCTTAGGTCTCAGTCTTTCCACCTCGACATCTTGCTCAAGAGATTTCCTTAAAATTTATATCCATCTTACACCCCTCTCAAATCATCTCTCTCCTGTGAAGCTTTATGGGACCTTCTCAGTCCAAAGTTCTTGATACTTCTTTTAACTTGAAAAGTATTTATCTTAATATTGGACACTGGGCAGATATCAACATTGCCATGTTCATTCAGCACGTGTGCAAGGTCTTGGGGAATCTACTTCTCTTGTTGCTCACCTATTCCTCCTCTGTGTCTATCGCATTCTAAGCCATCATCTCCTGGAATGTTTTTCTTTCTACTTTATTTCCCTCCTGAAATCCCCTCTCTCTTAAACTTCACCTTTTATGGCTGAGCTTTTCAATGAAGAAGCAGTTCTGCTGAACGTCTACCCAGAAGTGACTGTATATTTCTCTGGACTTCTTTGGCTTAGTGACTGCTATTTTTGTAACTCACAATAGTAAATGATACTTTAATTTCCGGTGTTTGTCTATGTGTGTAATTTTTCCTCCTTCCCAACCAGATTCTAAGCTACTGGGGAAGTAGCGAATTGCAGGAATGTCAGTGTCTGACAGACTTGGGTTCCACTCTTTCGTGCTGATTACTAGCCTCTTTGAATCTCCATTTCCTCAGCTGAAAACTGGAGGCTAGAATGCTGACTTTGTAGGGGTGTGGTTCTTAACCAAGTTGAGCTATGAAATGGCATTTTGCTTGATCGCCCAGTTTATAGTGGCAATTGCTGACTATTAACATACTTTTCCCTTTTCTTCCTCTGCCTCATGTCAACTGAGCTGTTAATTTACAGAGATGAAAATGGTCCAAAAACAAATAAGGAGCAAATGATTTAGATCAGAAGAATAGAATTACAGTAATGGTTGTATCCTGTATGTACAATATAGAAAGTCCAGTCTAACTTCTGTGGACTTCGGCCTTCCTTTTCCGATTAGACAAATAAAGAATATTATACTACTGGTCCTGTCCAATCTACTGGGACAATATATACAATATGTCTAAAACTAGTAGAAATTGCTAAATTATGGAGTAGCCAAAATATTCCAAATTATACTTAATGGTATCTAAATTTAGATATTCTATTAAATAACAATATTCTGATCTAGTGAATGAAAAATTATGTTAACAATAAGAATTGTTACTGATGATGTTAAGCGAGGTTGTAGATTAAATTTATTTCTTGTTTGCTCTTTGCATGACAGAAGACATGGGTAAAGGAACAGAAAAAAACATAAGACATAAAAAAAACTATTAGCTAAATGATAAATTAGTAGGATTTATTTTTAAAGGGTTTCCTTCATTTGCTTTTATTTAGACTTTCCTATTGTATTGTCTTCAAACTGTTGTATATAACCTTTTTTCCCCCTAACATACCACAACCTTAAACAGATTAGATGAGTATAAAAAACCTTAGTGGTCAGCATTTGGAATAACTTATAACATCAATTAAAGCAGTATAATACAAAATGTTAAAATATAACACATCAATTATTCTTGGTTACCCAAGAGGAAAGTAAATAATATGTTAATCACTAAAGAAAGCAGGTACAAAAGGCTGCATAAATTATAAAAATTTTAGTGATGTATTTACATCAAAACATATCTTTAAGCATAACGGCATTTAAAAAATAAAGATCAAAACAGCCTCTACCACCAGATTTCTAACTGGAAGAAGCTGCCAGTTTTGCGCTTTCACAATACTGACATAGTTGAGTTATAATCATGAATTCTTAATCAGCACAGTGGGGCTGAGGAGAAGAAAAGAGGGAAGACAGCCAAATGCACTAACATTCTAGGCCTTCCCTGGATGCAACAGCAGTCTCTGCTGAGCTAGCACTTTCTATACATTATCTTCCGTGAGCTGCTCTTGGTATAATTAAAAAGGAAGGAAAATCTTTCTCTTTAGAAAATCTGTGTGCATGCTCTTAAAAAGACAGTTTCAGTACTTCCTGTTAGTTATGCCTAGGATTTATAATCCGTGGAGAGAAACTATAAAAAAAAAAAATAAGTACCCTTCCTCCCCAATCAAGCCAAAATATAAATTATGCAGTCTAAAAGGGTTGCTCTTCAGGGCAACTGAGGCATCTATGTTTCATCTTGCCCTGGCTCGGGCACCAGCAAGGGTCTCACCAGTGCCTGCACATCAGAATCTCCCAGGGAGCTTTTATACTTCCCAGGGTCCAGGCTGTACCGTAGACACCAGGTATTAGAAAGTTTTTAGAGCTCTCCAAAAGATCCTAATTAATGAATTAGAGTGAATGTTTTAACTTGATCTTGTATCAAGTTCACGTTTCCGTTACCTAAAAAACAAACCATTAAATCTTCAGCTGAAAAAATTTTCCAAGCAGATCATACAACACACTTCCTTATTACAACTATCCCTGCCATTGTGTGTCCCTTCATTATTTCCCTAAAGATGACACTAGTAAACAGTAATAGTGAGCCCAATGTGGCTCTGGATCAGGGGTGAGATATCCATAGCTCTAAGATCAGATTGTGTATATGCTTACGTGTGTGTGTGTGTGTGTGTGTGTGTGTGTGCATGTGTGTGTGGGGGTCAAGAAGGGCAGGCAGTGTGAGCAGGCATCAGGGGAGATCTGTTTGCTCACATTTCATGGTAACGGAAAAACTAAAATTTTTTAGAGTTATAAGTATGTGTGAAAACCATCTGTTGTTTCCTGCTGTTGCGTCCTTCAGATTATGCATGTTTATGTGTCCATGGCATCAAAATATCATGAGCCTAAAACAGTAATATTTACAGGACATTGTGTTTTAATGTAATCACACACTCCAACGACATTTCATAAAATACGCATACTACTTTAAAATGTCACTAATAAAGGAGTACTACTTGAATATGTGAATGATAGAGATTCTTTGGCCATCTGGATATCATCTTCTGTGAAGTGAGTGTTCAAAGTTTTTACCCATTTTTAAAAGTGTGTTTCTGTCTTTCCAAAAATTGATTTGTAGGAGTTCTTTACATATTCTGGATATGAATCTTTTTTCGGATATTTTCTCCCATTCTGTGTTTTCACCCTCTTAATAATGGTGCCTTGATATAATTTTGATATAGTGTTAATACTATATTAAATGTATTAATTTTTTTCTTTTATGGTACATACTTTTTGTGTCCTGTTTAAGAAATATTTGCCTGCTCTAAGGAATAAACATGTTTTCTTTGGTTTTCCTCTAAAACTTAATTTTAAAAACTCCCATTTAAATCTACAATCCATGTTTAATGTATGAAATGAGGAAGGGGTCAAGATACTTTTCCCTGCAAATAGCATTCGACTAAATGCCATTTACTCAAAAGGTTATCCCTTTCCAAATTCTATTCTGTTCTGTTGATCAGTTAGCTTAGTCTTATAGAAATATATGCTATCTTAAATACCAGAGATTTAGAATAGGTTTTGTATGTGGTAATGAAAGTATTCCAGCATTTTTCTCTTTAAGAATGTCTTAGCTATTTTTGGTCCTTTGCATTTACAGGTGAAATTTTTAATGAGTTTCTCAGTTTTTGCCCCATTCCCCCCTCCAAAAAATTAAAACAAAAACTGCTTGTAATTTGACTGGGATTGCATTGCATATACACATTACCTTGAAGAACACTGCCAACTTTATAATATTGGGTATTCCAATCTATAAACATGAAATATCCCTCCATATACAAATACCTAAAAGGGTGTTCGTCTTCATGAACCATTAAAAAATTAAAATTAAATCCACCACATGCACTAGAATGATTACAATGAAAAAGAAAATACCAAGTATTGGAAAGAATGTGGAACAACTGCAATACGGATTGTTGATGGGAATGCAATGTGATGCATCCACTTTGGAAAACTGCTTAGTACTATCTTCTAAAGCTCAACATATGTAAAACTGATGACCTAGCAATTCCATTCCTAGAATGACCATTTACTAAAAGGCAAGTATGAGAATGTTCATATTGGCACTGTTTAAAATAGCTCCACACTGGAAACTATCCAAATGTCCATCAGTAGTGGAAAGGACACATGAAATTTATGGTATATTCATACAATGGAAATGTCCAGCCTTGAGGATGAACCATCCACACCAGCATGCAATAATATGGACAAATCTCAAACAATATTGAACAAGAGTAGCCAGACTCCATTTATAGAAAGTAACAAAAAAAGGATATGAACCTACATGAGAAGTCAGGATGGTGGTATCCTTGGTGGGGGTATAGTGACTGCAAAGAAGTACTAGGGGCTTTGGGAGTGCCAATAATGTTCTTTTTATTGACTTGGGTTCTTAGTATATGATGTCTTCAGTTTACAAAAATACTTTGAGCTGCATACTGATGATACTGCACTATTTATAAATGTTTTTTAAAAGTGTTTTTAAATGGAATATATAATTGGGTTTTTCATTTAAAAATTGATTCATTTTGGAATAATTCTCCCTCCCGGTTTGCCCCACCCCCCCAGAGCAATTATATGACTGATAATCTAAAGGGAATTAAAAAAAATACTAGAACAATGAAGGGGAAACAGTATGTTCTACAAAAGCTTTTAAAATTGGAAATTAGTTTAAAAGTCTAAATGTCGTACTACTGAGTATTAATTATATCTTTCAATCAAGGATGTTGAGGAATATATATTGTAAGCATATAATTAGAAACATTCTCTTTACCTTTTGATGAGAAAATAGAGAAATAAAAGATATGAGC
Organism: Eonycteris spelaea; assembly: GCA_003508835.1. Taxonomy (NCBI): domain Eukaryota; kingdom Metazoa; phylum Chordata; class Mammalia; order Chiroptera; family Pteropodidae; genus Eonycteris; species Eonycteris spelaea. The sequence goes on along the minus strand of PUFA01000211.1, from coordinate 714,065 downwards.
CACTTTCAGTTTCAATGAATTTGTCTTAATTTCTCATTCAAATCACCACTTATTCCTGTTGTAATGATTTAGCAATAGCTTTAGTATACACAGGTGTATATCTCTGTTTACTTTTCAAAAAAATGTAATACCATGAAAAGACAAACGTCTTTAAGGGACCCTTTAGCATCTCACTGCGGATTAGTAATACTAATATCCAGTTGTCCTAATTTGTTTTTCTATAGTTTTGGTTGTCAATACTAAACTAAGCAGTGGATGTAATTATGAAATTCCGGGGGGTTCATTTTTAAATATGACACAACAAAGTTTTCTAAAAGCTTGCAACAAATACTAGCTTTTTCCTTTAAACCTATTTTATTCTATTTACTCCTTTATTTTATTCTATTTCTAGAAAAATATGCTATTGTGATTAAATCTCACATTTCTATAATCCACTAAATGAAAGTTTAAAATGAAACTAGGAATTATGAAAAAAGCTGATATTGTTTAACATAACCAGTAAGCTAATAGATGGACATCGTATTTTTTTAAAAAATATAAAATTATAATTATAATTCAAGTTTCAATAATCCAAAAAAAATCCTTACAGTGGAAGAAAATTACTTCTTATATGCTAGAATAGCAAGTGCTATGAAGGAGCTATCTGAAGAATATTTTGTTTTGTTTGTATTTACCTCAGTTTTGGTAATACATTAAAAAAATAGAATTTTTAAGAAATAACATTACAATAACCATCGCTACACAGAGATTTGTGATAGGGTTGAAAACCGGCTGTGGAAAAACTTCCTAACCACATTAAATATTTAAAGGTTATGTTTAAAAAGCATAGAAGTTACCCAGCATAATCACATCATGATCTACACAGTGTGCAGCTGAGACAGTGCCAGCTGTTTTGAAAAGCTGGGTCATGTAATTTTCTGGCCCAGTTTTAAAGATGTATATAGCATGCAGTTCGTTGCTCTCCATTTTTCTTCCAAGATGTTTTATTGCCTCTGTTGATATACGGGGTGGTGTAGGACGTGGAGTAGAGAATACTGTTGTACCTAAGCCATTTTCTCTTTGTTGTTCCTTTTTGCTCTAGGATGTTCTGAGAGTAGATGGGAGAAAAACAAGTTCTTTTACCCCATAATGGGATGTACATTACCATCACCACCACTAGGTGACACTTGAGCATAGGTAAAGCAAAATATTGGTCTGAGTTTCATATGCTTATTTTGGGACAGAGAAGAAAAAGTGACAAGTGGCTCGGAATGAAATAATCATTTAAAAAAGCTCACTTGGATGAATAAATTATTGAAAACTGGGATTATTTATACTTGAGTGAATAGAAGTTAAATTTATTTTGAGAGTTTAATAATTTTCCTTGAGTATAATTTATTATACACAAGGGAGGCAAAAACAAACAAACTCCCAAAAAACAAGACACCATCCAAACCAAACCAAGCCAAGGCAAAAAAACTCTGTAGTTGGGAATGCTTAGCCTTACAGGTGAGAAGGGGAAGAGACACACATTTACACAGTGCCTCTTACAGGTCCCTTTCCACTCTTATCAGTGCATGAGAGATGAAAGTGTCTTCTTAGGAATATGTGGAATTCATGGTTGAAGGGAGCCCAGTACGTAAAAGCAAAACTAACTAAGCTACAAAAATCACCTTACTATGGCATCCTGTCCCCAAATGCTACACCATTAGAATTTGACAATACTGTTTATTGTGGGGAAGTGATTACTTCAAGATGGTGCCATAAGCAGATAGATACATGAGCACTGGCATTTAAATCTTTGTAGTATTTTAAAAAAATGGTTGGGGCAAAGCTATAGAAGCCCATTTTTAAGGAGTGCAATTTCAGAAATGGTAGATCAAAACAAATTGTTAAGAGTCCATATATATACAAAGGTATTGTGTATATTTACATAATACCTTGTCTCATTCAAAAGACATTCCCCAATGACTTCACTTTAAACAAAATAAATTATCAAAGTGTATTTCAAAGACACTAGAACTATGCTTGATTTTAAAAGTGACTCTTTCCCCAATAAAGGCAAGAAGGCTTTAGTATGTGTGCAAATTATTTTTCCACTAAGTTAATCTTCTCAAAGCATGTCTCCTTTTGTCAGCATCTTCTGGCTGTCCACTCTTGTCTAAAAAATCAAATCTAATGCTACCCTTGCTACCCAACCCAATCCATGCCAGGGCTTGAGGTGTTTGATTCAGTTGGCACAGACACCCTTTTCCTATCAATTCAAACAATTTAATGAGAAAAATCTTAAATTTATCTTTTTATTGGAAGAGTAATATATGTACAAAAGAGCATAACATAAAAAGTCTAAGTTTCCTTCTTTCTCACCCCTCTGGCCCGCCCTCCCCAAAGATATTCGCTGTTAAAAGTTTCTTCTGTCAGAAAATGTTCTATGGCTATACAAACACACAGGAACATAGCTGTCGATTCAAAATTCACCACCATTTTGAGCTCCCTCACAGATGAATTCTCTTCCCCTATTAATTCCTGATAACATTAATAAGTATACTGTAATGCACTGGCTTGTTTCTATTTTTTAACTAGTTTCATTTCCTTTTTAACACTATATCCTTTTATATCTATAACAGCACACTTGGCGTTGTGCTGGGCAAATGATGTAAACTATAAAAACAACTGTCCATTAATGTTTTTATATTCTGAATTATAAGTACAATTCACCTTCCTTTTTCTGCTGTCAAGGAAGAGCCTTTTCACACACAAACAATGCCAAATCAGGTATTTCTTAATGGCTCACTCTTCGATGACAGGAAGTACCTGTTTATTGTTATTAGTAGCTAGGCTCTGAGCCAGAAATCAATTTCCAGAGAAATACACTATATTTTATGTTTAACTATGAATGACATATATTACATTTTTTTGTGTTCTTATTTAAAATAGTTGGTTCTCCTGATTAAATATAGCTATGGACAGAAAATAATAGATAATTGTATTTTCTATCATACTATTGGAAAGGAACAAAGAAAGAAAACACCTTGTGTCAGAAAGCAAGGAACTGCTCAGCGACTAATGGGGCCATGTCGAAGGAACACAGGAACTGGGTAAAAAGAGTTGACAGGCAGTGTGGGACAATGTGAACACCAAAAGGAATAATGATGGTAACAGATGATAAAACTAAATAAAACAAAAAATCTATGGGATTATGATACTCCAAAAAATAGGGAAAAAGAGGAAGGGAGGGAGCAGGAAAGAGAAAGCTCTTCTTTATAGAATGCAAGCTAGTTTGAAAATCACCTTTTGCAACCACTCATGCAATAATTACTCTAGGTAAAGGTCATCCCCAATGAATACTGAAACCTGAAAGAAAAGGTGCTAAAGAACAGGATATTCACTAGGTCTCAAACATCAGTTACTAATTTAAAGAGAAAGGGAGAGCTCACACAAATGATCAAACTGAGCACCCCCAAACATGCGACAGACTTACAGTATGTGCCTCCTGACATCACTTATGTAGTATTCTTGCCAGAAATGTTTCATCTGAATCTCAGCTGTGAGAGCAAGGAGGCAAGTACAGATTGCAGGACATTATCCAAGACAACTGGCTTGGACTCTGCAAAACTGAAATGTCATAAAAGATAAAAAAAGGCAAGGATGGGTAGTGTGATAGGGGTGATGGTGATCCAGATTTAAGGAGACATGACAACCAGTGGGTTGACTCTTTATTGCATCCTGGATGGGAAAGGGGAGAGAGAGGAGTACGAAGGGGAATATAGATTAATTTTTATTGAATTTACACAAGTTACACCAATTGATAATATTACTGCATCATTTACAAATACTTGGATGTAATATTGGTATTGTGGCTATGTAAAAAAATCTCCTTGTTCTGAGAAGATACATACTGAAAAATCTAGGGGTATGTGTACAACTTGCATTCAAATGGTTCAAGAAAAATATACAGAGTGACAGTGATAGTGATAAAGAGAGGGAGGAGATCAAGAGGGTGTGCAGATGAGTGAGAGTGAGCAAATGGCAAATATTAACAACTGGTCAATCAAGGTAAAATAGATATGGGTTATTATACTTTTTTCAGTTTTATTTTGTATTTTTGTCTCTTACTTCAACAGCAAATCTTTTCACTTATATGATAGCAGTCAGATCTGATTAATTTGGGATTCAAAGGACGTAAAACTGTCAGTTTTTAATAAGAATACATGGAACTAACTGACACAAACAGCAAAAGGCATGAGCAAAACTTGTCAGGGCACATGAGGGCATCCTCAAGTAGGTATCCCTTTAGAAATGGGGAATTACACTGGTACTTTAATGGTACAGCCAATGGCACAACTAAATAGGAATGAATAGATAACTATCCAGGGTAAAAGTGTGATATGATCAGATGTATTCACAAATATGGAATATGCAAACAATGATGACTATATGTGGAATGCATACATATTTTCACACCTATACATCACACATATTTTCGCTGTAAATTAAAACCTCTTTTTCAACTTTGAAAGCACTTCTTGTCTAGAGTTGCAATCCACAATTTAAAATTATATGCTAATTTAGTTGCTTGCCTTTTAACTGTTTCTCTCGCTATTCTGTAAGCGCACAGGAAAAAAACTGGTCATCATCCTGCACTCTGCATCTGTTGTGTGACTCCTATTAGGTTTGAGAGAGGGAGAGATGATGACCAGAGTGAGACAGAAAGTTCCAAGACCAAGAATAATTTGTAGCTTTGAGAGAAATAAGCCAGAATGGCCAGAAAAGAGGGCCAGAAAAGGTGCTGTGGAGGGACATATTCAGAGACAAGGAACAAACGTGACCAGACCCAGGGTCACAGCTGGGAGGACTGGCAAACAACAACTGAGCAGAACGAAGGAGGTGAACTTTAAGGGATTCAATATGCTCATGGAGCAGAATCTTAAAAGGTCCATTTGGTTGCTATGTACAGTGTAGATTGAAGGGAGAAGAGATTGCATCTGGAAGATCTGAATGCCAAAGGTTTCCGGATCTGAGAAAGAGGTAAGGTAAAGGCCAACATCACATCTTCTTCATTTGAAAGCAGGAGTTTCCACTGTTTCTCTACAACACCTAATGGAAATAACATAGTGATCCATGATAAAGTGAAACAACTGAGTGTAACTGTTGATCTTTTTGGTTTTATTTGGAATTCTACAAACTTGTGGGAAGACACACAAGCTATTCCATATTGTTCACAGCACTGAATTGGAATCTGTATCTGTGGGGTAAAGGCCAGGGGCTCTGCATGCATAGTTCCTGGACTGGAATCCTGCCTTGGCTGTTTTACTAGCTGTGCAATATTGGGCTATTTATATAGCCCCCTAGGCTTGGGTTTCCTTATCATAAAGTGAGAATGGAATAGTATCTGCTTTAGAGAGGTAATTTATATAAATAAGGTCAATTATATAAAGGCCAGAATAGTGCCTGGTATATGGTAGACACCCCAAAATGCTACTTATTATTACTGACAACTATAAATGTTTTTGATTACTAGAAGTGGCAAAACAGCTGGCTTGATAGACAAAACTCTCTCAGAATCTGGGATTCATAAGAAAAAAATAGTATAATGGGTACTGGTGGTAAAAAGCTTGAGAATCATTGATAAAGGTAAGAATATCAATTGAGAGATTACTGCAACAATCTTGGATTAGGACAAGATTCTGAACTAAGCAGGTAGAGCTGGAGATGGAAAGAAGAGGCGATATAGAGAGACACAAGTCAGGAAGAATGAACAGGAGATGGGGACCAATTAATAAGTAGTCAAGTTGGGCATGATGGTTAATTTTATGTGTCTACTTGACTGGGCCACAGGGTGTCCATATATTTGGTCAAACATTATTCTGGGTGTTTCTGTGAGGGTGTTTTTGAAAATATTAACATTTAAACTGGTAGACTAAGAAAAGCATTGTCCTCCATAATGTGGGTTGGCTTCATTCAATCAGCTGAAGGCCTGAACAGAACAAAAAGCCTGACCCTTCCCTGAGTTAAGCGAGAATTCTTCCTGCCTGATGACCTTAAAAGAACATCAGCTGTCCCCCCACCCCGCCCTCCCCACTTTTGGACTCAAACTGACACAAAGGCTCTTCCTAGGTCTTGAGCCTGCTGGCCTTTGGGCTGGAATTAAAACGATTGGTTACCTTGGTTTATAAGTCTTCAGACTTGGACTGGAACTAAGCCAGAACTTGGGACGTGCCAGCCCCCTCCCTCCGCTCCCACAAATGTATCTCCTATTGGTTGTATCTCTATGAAGAAGCCTGATTAATACACTGGGCAAGGGAAGACTAAAGCAGAATCCAAAGTGACAGGGAGAAGAGTGGTACATGTATAGGCGTTTAGATGCAAGGAGGTGGAGCATACTTTAGGAGAAAAAAATTTTTATGTTTGGCTTTGGTCACACTAAATGGGGCAATGGGACATTCAATCAGATACATCCTCAAGCAGGAAAAATGCATGAACAGATGAGGTTAAGTGAAGTATGTGAACATCACATCCTATATATTTACAGTGTGGTCTCACCCAAAGAGCTCAAATAAATCTTTGGTAATTCACTGCCAAATTTAAGCCTAGAGTAGTAGTGGCATTCTGTCTTTTTGCAGGTTGTTTTTCACTCTCAGTTTCAATACTATATTGTAACTGTCTAATATTAAATAGAGCATATACACAGTTGTATGAAATATTTACTAGACTGGAACAGAAACAATAATTTAACTTCATTCTTAACTGGTATGAAAGTGATAATTATTAAAAACAAAAACTAAAAAAAACTAGGGAGTAGCTGTAAGCCAAAGTCTTAGCTGGAGGCCATGGATTAGGTTTAAGAGTCGAACTCCTTGGCATTGTATATATATACATACATGCATTTTTCAAGAGGAGTATCTAAAGCTTAGATTTACGAAGGGTCTGTGATCCCAAAAGAAATTAGGTATAAATAATAATTAATAAATAATTAGGTATAAATTACTTTTCTCAACTTATTCCTTTTAAATATGGCCATTTGAATAACTACATTACATCTAATCCCACAGCACAGGAGTAACACAGTAGTAGAATATTAAAAACAAACACAAGCACTCTCTCCTCCCAATTGGGAATGTATAAATCTCTTTGTGTTGGGCATAAATTTTGACCTATCAAGTCTTTCCCCCGTAATTTACCTTAAATGAACAGCTAGCTAAATTAAAAAAGGTGTGTTACTCAAGAGGATGTTCATCAGAGGAATGTTTAAAGTAGCAAACACTGGAAGTAATCTAAAGGTCAGAGAATAGGGGACCAACTAAATAGATGATGGTGATTCACTTAGTGGCACCTATGTGTCCACCCGAAAATGATACATGGATATTTTTAATGCCTTGAAAGTTTGTTAATTTTATTTACGAAATCATAAAGTTACGTTACAAATGATCAGTAGGATTCTAATTAATGAAAGTATACATTTCTGTGTGTCCACCTGCGGAAGTAACATTCTAGAAGACTATACATGAAAATAATAGTGTTTCATGATAGAAGAACTTTGAATTTTTCTCCCCTCAAAAATTCCAATAACTATGAATTATACAAGTAACAAAAAACAATACGTATCTTGTACCAACACTGCGAATGCCAACAAAATCCCTAATTATTCATCAACATTATATCCATCTCTAGCTCTTATCCTCTCTCCTTCTCAGGCAAAACACTAAAACACTGCTCCATGAGAGCTCTCCATCTCTTCAGTTCCTGTGATTACAAGTATGAAGCACTAAAGCTGCTTGGCATCTAGCACTTCGAAAACTTATTCCAGTGCATAGTTTATAACTCTTGTCTGAGAAAGGTACACCCATGTCAGAAATAAGCAATAAGGGGGGGGTGCGGGGGGTGACAATGAGTGTTAAAAGAGGGCCAAGACTTATTTTTATAATTAGGAATTAATCTAGAAGTTTAAACTTCCCACAGCCATAATATAAAAATCAGTATCAGTTGTTACCATTTTGCTGATGCTTGTTAACCAAGTATATCAACATTTTAAGACTCCAAAAGGATGACAAAGCACCTCTTTTCTGTGGTGGAAACTCCAATAGAGCGAACTGTGGGGATTTTATGCCACTGTCATGGTAGGTGCTGGGATTTCGCCCCCATTTTTATCAAACATGGCAGATTTATATAGCATGTTTAAATTGTTTATTATTATTATTTTTTGGTTGAAGGGATACGGAAAGAGTTATGAATGGGGGGAAAACCTACTCAGAGGTAATCAGTTTCTGATATAGAACACTGTAAATCACCACTCCATTGGAATAGAGTCCATAAACCTACAGCAACACCCATACAGCATTGTAAGGACGCTGACAGGACTGTAGTCTGTATTTGTAGTTTTACGTCGCATACTTCAGAAAAGGCACTCCTGAGTCCACACACAATGAGCATCATGGGCTGCAGAAAGGAACTCTTGCCCATACCCAAAATGGGCTCTGGAGACACACTAAGTGATTACGGCCTACCTGGAAGCCATAGGATGGCATCTGATTTAAAAGGTAAAAAGCGAAAATGTGCTGGAAACCCATGCACTTTGACGTGATGGGAAAGCATGCTGAAACACAGGCTGTTCCTGTGTAAAGAGCACCATCTGAAGAGCTGCAATTTTCAAAAGCCCAGAAAAAGAAAGAGCTGAGAAAAGAGCATTTTCAAACACTTTGAGCGAGAGGAAGCCCTGGAATATCTAAGAACAACAATCTCAGGTCATGAACATGTCCATTCATTCCTTTTGCTTTGATGCTAAATTCACACAGCTGCCTCAACCCTGTTTAGCAAAGGTAGAGGCCCTAAGGAGAAAAGCCTCTCTTCCCAAGCTCTGATCGTCTGATAATTCTGACATTCTGGACCTGCAGGGCTGAAAGTTGTGCTCTGCGGAGCGGGGACCACACCAAATGACAGTACCTGGCCTAAAAAACTCTCCATTATCTTATAGACAGTATGCTGTTTGTCATATAGACATAAAACATACGCTAAAATCAATCTCATGCTCACAAACTCAAAATGCTGACGTTTGTTTTAATTCAAAAGGGACATGTTAAAGCAGTTGGGAAATTAAAATTATTCATTCATAGTTCACAAATTAGTTAGCTGTGTATGGCTTTTTAAAAATGGGCTTTTGATGATTTTCAGAAATAATAATTTTGCCCCTTTTTCATCTCCCCAGAATGTCAATAAAATAATATGGTATTATTTCAGTGACCTATAGGGCTTATACCCACAGTTTTGTGTTAGAAGTTTAAGACAATAATTTCCCCAAATCATGTGGAGCCAGGCTGCATAGCAGCTTCCTTACTGTCAATAAATCTATTTTCTAATTACATAGAAAGACATGTTTGTCTTTGGCCCTGATTACATTAAAAACACCAGAAGTATCTTTGCTTTAATGTGCATTCTAGAAACATGACTCCCCAAGTGAATCTTATCCATTAATAACGTCTCTTTAACTACTGTCTAATGATTTTTTGCTGACATGTAATAGAATATTTTATGGCTGTTTTCAACCATCTGTCCTTCTTTCTTTCAATGTGAATTTGCCAGAGATGTAATGAAATTTCTTATGCTCTGTGCCATTACACATTTGTCAATACCAAATACAGCAATTAAACATATCAACACTGTCACACATGCTGTATATGGAGCTATGCTCTGGGCATTGCTCAAGGAACTGGAACCTTCTGTCTGCAAGCTACTCCTTGAGATGGCCCAAGGCTCTAACTGGGTAGTAGTATTTTCAGGTATGTACCCAAGATGTGTAGGGCGAATGAATCCATGAGGCATGAATCAGTCTTAGAACAATAACAACTAGGAGCACTAAAGATGCCACATTTTTAAAGAGTTAAATATAATGTTTAAGACTGCAATCTTTCCCCTTTAAATTAACAACTATATTAACATGTTTGAAATTCCACTAACTTATGTTATTGAAGAGAGCAGTTAATGAATGCACGAGTGATCAATAATATGTCATTATTTAAAACTTTTTTTCATTTACAAATTTTATGGGATATTCACCTTCTCTGGACCAATTTTCTGAGTGTAGGGCTCCTGTTTAAATACATATGCAAAAAAAGAAATTCATCTGATCAAAAGCGTATCTTAAAGTAATGAACCACCTAATTCCAGAGTTGCTTTCAATAGGAAGTTGTCCTGGAGATAATGGGCAGATTCCTGGCAGTACTGGTTATTGTGGAATAAGGATCTCAGAACTACAGACTTAAGGACCTATTCCAAGGCTTGCAGTAAACTGGGGGCAAGGAGGAAGGTCGTGGTGACCATTAACGTCACTTCTGGCCCTGAGCTCCAGAGATCTGTGGAAAAAGAACTGTGACACAGTACACAAACTGGAGAAAGCCATCTCCTCTCTTCAGCTCTCTATCATCAGACCTGATGTTTTCCACAGTAGATTCTTTGGGAATATTCCTGGCTTCTTCCTTTTTTGGAAGTTAAGGGGAGAGTAAAGAGTCTTCCACTAGCAGCACCCTGTGTTTAGATCTTACAATGCATCTATTCAGGGAGCAATGAAAGTGTTACAGACTATTGAAAAAAATCATTAAAATTTCACCTCTATTACAGAAAAACCATTAATTTCACTCCTCCAGGACATCAGCTCCATAGTACTAAGGAGCGTCACTTTTAAAATCAATGACTGTGGTTAAAATGAGAAATTTATCCATCTCTCCCCACTCCTGGCTTCACTCAGAGGTGATAATGACTAGAACCAAGGGACATATATTGCAACAGAGATGTTTTCACAAGACTCAAGTTACAAAAATGAACATGAAGCTCATCTAGTTTGCTTCACCTTGTTTGGTGTTCTTGGGACATTTTTTCTTGGGAAGAGCTTACTTAAACTTAGTTAATGATTAGTTTAAGGAGGGAAGGAAGAAAAATAAAGCTTTAGATTTCTTAAATCTTTTCTTGGTCTTTCTATTTTCCTATAAAATTTTTATTGTTTTTACAGTCATGACTGGTAGTTCTAAGGCCTCAAATATTAAATCGAGGCAAATAAATATGTATATTTTCTTCCCTTTCTTTTAAACAGATAGCATGCTTAGGACAAGTTTAAATTCTAAAAAATATTGAGAAGAGTCGAGAATATAAAATATACACCAATCTTTCTTCAATTTTATATAGCTAATTATAAAAGTTTTGCTTCTTAGCCAATTGGGCTTAGAGGCATCATACACATAATTAATGCATGAAATGTTGCCATTCATGTTTCTCGGTAGAAATAAATAAGCTAAGTGTTAATACAAAAATCACAAATGATGATTCAGTTAAGTAAGTAGATCTGCTTACTAGGCTAACTTGAGAATACTAGCATCTTCCAGGAGATGGTTACTGATGAAATCTAGAAAGCCTATAATCCTAGAGGTTCTTATAAAACCTCTAGATTCCTCTGAAATTTATAACTCCTGCTTACTTCACCTTCTCTGGGGCTACCAAGTATGGCAGGGTGCAGGTATATACTGTAGCAGTCCTGACCCTCTTCCCAAACTTGTAGCTGTTATCTACTGATTTCCTTCCTTTGATGATTTTGCCACCTAGCTCAGTTTTCCTGCATACTCACTTCTGTCAGAATTTTAGGCCTTTCAGCATCTATGTTGCTAACTTTGCAAACATTGTGGTTTACACATTATTGTCAAATCTAAGGATTCTCACTGCCTCCCTAACATCACTACCTACCTTTAGTATGTCCCAGCTTGCATCTCACTGACATATCCAAGACCCAGACCTTCATTCAATCTCCCAACCTTCTGCTTTTTTTTGGTCTGTCATTCCTGAGTTTGTTCTTCCTCCTCAATGTGTCCCACAGTTGATCGCTCCTTCCCATTCTCATAGCCTACCTGCCCCTTTCAGCCTCATAGCTGCTCTGCTCAGCTGGGGACTGGTGACCAGTCACTGCAGTGATGCTTACATGGGGAACCTCGCTTCAAAAGACTTCTACTGCTGCATTCTCCTTGCCAATCCCACCTGGGGAGATGGCATAAAACTCTCCCTATCTGTTCCTGGATGTTGCAAAACAGGACTCACCGGTCTTGCTGATCCAACTTTAACTCTGTCATCCCTGTTGCAGTCATCCTTGTACCCATTCTTACCGGGCTCCATTTACTTTCTTTATATCTGCTATAACAAATCTTTTCTCAAGCTACATTTCTCAATCCTACAACCAAACTTCATACAGAGCTTTGCTCTTTACATGTTTTAAAAGGATAGGGACCATGTAAGAGGAATGAATTTTCATGTCTAGAAAAACAAAGATAAAAATTAATGCTATATTTGATTACATAATTACAAGTTTTTTAACAGCCCCAACACAAACCAGTTGAAAGATGAATGACAAAGCAGAAAAGAAGAAAATGTGAGCTTCTTCAATTTCATCTTTGCCTCCAAATTGTCCTACATGTCTTTTTATCTATTCTACTCTTTTTCCCTTCTCTAACATTATTTGAGATTCCTTTAGGAAAACACACTTTCCCTGGTTGCTCTTGGACCTTGCTCCATTAAGTTTTTTTCCTATTCTTTATTGTGTCTTCGATGATTTCTTTTACACTGGCTCCTTCCTCTTAGTCAAAAAACATAAAATCTTTACATCCTTAAAAAATCCAAAAAGACAAAACAAAAAACAAAAACAATCTCAGACATACCCTTCTACCCATTCCTCAAATTCTTAAACAGTTCTGTTCTCTCCTGTTTTTCTCTATCAAACTTTTCTTCCACCTTTGGTGCCTCTGCCTCTGGACCACTAGGTTGCTTTGGGAATTCTGTTCTCTCCCATTGAAGTAGTTCTCAGAATTACAAATGACCCTCGACCATCTCTTCTCAGAAGGCTTCCTGCTGAGTGCTCTATAAGTAACAGAGGAAAACATCATGCCTTGAAACTCTTCTGAATATTCTTCATTGCCTCTTCTCTCTACTTGAGTGCTCCCTCTAGGCAACACAGCCCCATCTTAGGGTTTCACCACTAATCGGATGACTTCCAAAATTGTGCCTCCTGCTCTAATTGGTTTCTGAGCTCTAGGGATGCATTTTCAACTGTTTGTTGGATGTATCCAGAAGTTACTCTGCCAGCATCTTAGACTCAGTATGTCTCCAAGAGAACCATTCCTCCCTTCACGAGGATCCTTTTTGTCCCCTTATTGCTAATAGCACTCCTAACGAACAAAGGCTCCCTGCCCCTCACAAAATTGCATTAATGTAACATGTGAACTTTAACCATAAAAAGGGAGCTCAGACTGGTGACCAGTGCCCTGAATGGGAAACAGGTGGTAATCTATTCCAGGTCCTGGTAAACTCGGTATTCTTTTTCTCTTATTAAAACTGAGACAGTTATTAATGTGACATTTCTAAAATTCTAGAATGTTGTGTAGAAGTAATTAAGACTTTAATTAAACCAACAGTGCTGATATTTTCGGTTTAAATATAAGTGTAGTCATTGGTTTCCTAATGACTATTTTTGCATTTTTTAGCTACTCTTTAAGGTATTTGGAGAGTTTAAAAGAAGCAGCTATATTTAGATTAGTAACTGCTTTTTACATTGGTTAAGGAAATATAGTTTAGCTTTTAATCAATGCTTAAATGCTTAGTAAAGATTCATTTTAAAGTTTCAATTATTGGCTATATAAGATTAATAAGTGGATCATTAAATTGAGAATAAACTTATCCATGGCCATTAGCCCCTTGGACATTAATAAAAGGCACTAGACACTTTAGAGATATGTCATGCATGTCTTTTTAGTGGTCTAGACCCATGACTTTAACTAGGAGCATCCAAGTGCTCAGAACTATAAGCTTGAGCATGTGTATTTTACAGAGGTGGTTCTGAGATGTGACCCTGTTCAAGAATCACCGTTTAAACAGCGTGATAGAGTACAGTAACCAGTAACTTAAATTACTAGTCAAATCACATTTGCTTGACATCAATGGACCTTCTATATTCTTTAGATGAAATGCATCAATTTTCAAGGAGGCCATAACCTAAGAGTGGGAAATATTTTATGTTATAGAGATTTTTATTGTAAAAAGATTTAGTATGCATGCATGCTTTATTTTTCAAATTTAGCAGTTGCCACATATAGTTGTGGAGAGTATAATGAAAGCATAAATCTTAGATTCTAAATGAGAGTACCTGGCACACATATATTATTTCACCACTAAAGGCTTCTCTCTTCACCGCCCTTCGTCCCCTGGTTTAGTCTCCATGTGGAGAAGTGTTAACCTACAGTTAATGTGCATTTATTTAGAAAGCCATTTAAGAATTGGGTCTCTAGCTGGCTAATCCAGAACATATGGGTAATGAATGGCCACAGAAAGGAGAGAAAATAAAACATGCTGCTTTGTAATTTCTACCCCTTCCTATGATGTATAAAGGAAAGGCTCCCAGTGCTTTCAGCCTTGTATAGCATTTTCCACCTGCTGCTGGGACTGTAATTTAAGTAATCTTAAATAAATGTGGGATTCTGCAGCTTTGAGTGGCATAAATCACTCTTTTTTAACCTTAGTGAAAACAGGTTATATGGTGTCTGGCATATAAGACACACAATAAATAGCTGCTGTTATTATTATTACTATACTTGGAACTATTATTTAGTGAAGCAAAGGTTTCTCATCCAAAAGGGATCAACAGGTACGAACATAATAGAGATTCTGGTTGTTAAAAATTTCTGGAGAATGAGCCTAATACTGAGTGATTCTGCTAAGCCTACACAATCTCCTATTCTGAGTTTCACATCAGACTTCATTTCTCTTTACTCTCACTCTCCTCTTTTCCCAATTCAGATCCAAAACAAGTATGTGGTATAGACACAGTTATTTCTCATGTTTTGGCTATGTAACTAGAAATACACAAAATAGCATGAAAAAGAATCTGACAACTAAATAAGAAATCCTGGATCTTATGTAAAGCTCTGTTTGAGTTGTTAAGAATAATAAAAAGTCTTATTTTCTTGTGTAGCAAAAGCATTTATGAAGAAATTAAGGGGGTAATCTAACCTATTTTCTTGTCTTCAGACTTGACTGCATTGAAGAGAAATGATTTTTCATATTCTTAAATATCCACATTGTAGGTGCTGTGTCTTAGGATAAACAAATTCTAAAAATCTAAAGTAGGATACAAATGGTGATTGCCATGGAATTTCACAATAAATGGGCTCAAATTTATAACTGGATAGTTTCCCCTTCTTCTTCAAAAGAGCTATCTCTTAAAAGAAAAAACTTATGGTTTCTTTTTTCCCCTTTAGAAGGCAACAGATATTAAACAAATCAGTGTTCACAACCCTATTAAGGCTTGATATTACTCTGTGGAGATGCTGTTAAAAATCCTATGAAACAAAAAGGAACTGCTTATATTTTATAAAGATCAACCTTATTAACATTTTAATAAACTAATTTAAACCATCTGGTGGAAAATGGGTCTGGTCCTCCAAAGAAAATAAACAAGATAAAAATAACTTGAGTTCAATTCCTTTAAAGGAAAAGAAACCTCTTTTGATCATATACCCTGCATTCTAACATTATACTCATTCATCCACCAAACCCTGTTGAGCACTTTCTGTGGATCGAGTCATCATTCTGGGTTCTAGTATTAAAGAAAGAGTCTTTGCTCTTAAGGTGCATCCAGAGGGCAATTAATAAAAGTGTGGATATCAGCAGAAAAACAGGGAGCTGAAAGTAGGAAAGCTGTAACTCCAATGAAACTGTGAAGGGCCCCTTCCTCAGGGTAAAGCCCAAGTATGGGATGCTTATCTCTGAAGTTTATCTCTACAATCAGTACTTCTCATCACTAATGACCTTGCCTTCACCTGGCTAACCTCTACATGTTCTCTTTCTCTTCACCTCCTGTCCCAAGGGCTGAGTGTGTCTTAACACCACTGAATTCCTAGTGTCTGCGTGAAAGACTGGCACAAACGAGAAAGATTGTTTGATGAATGAGTGAATGAATGAGGGAAGCTCTGTGTGGGTGACTGAACAATGACTAAATACCTGCCTCGAGCTTGGGACTGGGTGGGGGTGGGGATGGAAAGCTTGAGCCCACGAGGCAGCATGGTGGAGGGAAAGAACACAGGCATTTAAAATGGCTGGAAAGGGCATTTGCCCAGGAAAACACAGCTTGCTTTTCAGAGAGAGTCTAAGTTTCTGGAGACTTACCAACAGACAGGGTTTTGGCTTCAAATAGCTCTGGGTTAAAATAAAGTGAATACAAACATATACCTACTTTGTCAGAGATGAGCTACATAAAGTCTACAGTACAATACCTGACACAAAGCAGGCCCTTGATAAGGTTAAATTTAATATAATATAAAATATAATACAAAACAATACTACCTAGTAAGAAACCCAGGGTTTAGTAGAAGACAGATCCATAAGGAGGCTGACAGACAGACAGTGAGTGGCTTCCTAAGGATCACATGGCTGGTAAGTCAAAAGGCTGAGATCTAAACAAAGGCTGATCTGGTTTCCATGTCTGTGTCAGGTGACATGTAAGGACTGAAGACAGATTTAAGTGTCATCCTCAACGGGGCAGACATGTTATGGTGGTAGATGCAATCACAGGGAAAGAAAGTGGCTACTGATGGAAACTGGAGGCAGCTCTGTTCTAGAGGGACAGAGAAGGAGGGGCAGCAAAGGAGACTGGGACAGGACTGGCGGGAGGGGGACGCAAGAGAGTGAGACGTCAAAAGCTGAGAGGATCTCTAGGAGTGGCCAGTCAGAGCGGTCAGATGCTGCTGAGACATCTAATTGGATGAGGGCATACGTGTTTGTGGCAATTAGGAACCTGGTTATCTTTGCAAGAACTGTTTCGGTACAGCTGGGATATAGTTTACATGGAAGTGAAGTTTGCGTGCAAGAAGCGAAGGAAAAAGAGCTGGACAGGAGCTTGAACCAGAAGCAAAGAAGCCAAAGTATTTCTGGATGTGGAAGACTGGGATGTGCTTTAAGGAAAATGTAGTGGAGCCAGTATAGAGGGGAAGGCTGAGGGTTTAGGAGAGCAGATGACTGAAGAAGTAGGATTAGAAGGGTTCCAGAGGAGAAAATTGAGGTAACTGAGAGTAGAACCAGTAACTTTGGTAAAAATAATGGTGGCTTCTTTACGGGTAAAGTGGAGGGAATTGAAGAATCTTGTAGCATGGTAAGCTTGATTAAGACAAAAGTCTACTTATTCAATGAATTGGTATTGGAACAAGGGGTTGTTATTTTGGAAAAAGTTAAGTTGAACCTCCACCTCCACTCTTAATACCAAAATAAATTATAAATGCATCAAAAATTAAACATGAAAAAGTACTGACAAAAGCACCAGAAGAAAATACAAGAGAATTTTTTGTAATCTTAGAGTAGAGATTTTGCATGATGTAAAATTGAAAGGCAATAAAGTAAAATGTAACTACGTAAAAATTAAAATCTTCCACATTAAAAAATAGACAGGCCAAAAAATAAATGACAAATGGGGAAAATATATTTGTGATAAATATGACAGAAAACAATAAGACAGTGAATAAATATAGAATCACTTATGCTAATATGTATTACCTATCTTCAACTTGACCCATAACTAAAGAGATGACACCTTTTCCAAACTAGATTGACAGAGATAAAAACATCTAATATTCTCAAGACTGAAGAGTGAAGGTAAAGACAAGATTGCTGGGATCGAAACTGCTGGGTAATGTGGTAATGCTGGGTCTACATTTTCAATGCCCTTACCCTTGACTCAGCTTGTCCACCTCTATGCCTTTATCCTGCACAAAGACACAGGTACCAGGATGTCCTACTCCTGCAATACTCATAATGGCAACAAGCTGGGATCAATGTAAATGTCCATCATTAAGGGTTGGTTAAATTACAAAATAACCATACTGTGGAATACTATTCAGCCATTAAAAAGAGATAGGTTATTTGTTTTGCCATGGGAAAATGTACAAGGTAGGTTGTGTTAGGTAAGAAAAAAAAGCTATAAAGGAGTATTTATAGTGTAATATCACTGAGCTAAACAAAAAAGAGTAGACATACACACAGGAAATTTGTAGAAGGCCACACGAGAATCTAAATGTGGGAAATGAGATTTAGAGTTAGGAGAAGAGAGTGAAAAGAGCTTTCTTATTGCCTTTAAAGTTTTTTATTTGGAGAATGTATTATTTTGATAAAAAAATTACTAGCAAATAAATGTGAATGAAAAAAAGATCAAGATACACAACTTGTAAATCAAAGGGACACTGTTGGTTGTGTTTTATGTTCTTCATTTTAATATGATCGTGATAATCATATCAAGGAGTGTTTAAGAGCTTAGGCTGGCAGTCTGAGTGTAAATTCTGGATACCTTACTTATTAGAATGATGGCGAGTATGTTAATTAACCACTCTAACCTTTAGTTTCCTCATCTTACAGTACTGGTTGGAAGATTAAATGAAAAGTGCATGTATATCATTTAGTATAGAGCTTGGTACAAAGTAAGTGCTCAATAAATGTTATCTTATCATTTATAGAACTCTTGCAGTTTTTCAGTGCCCTATTATATAGAATTATTACCTGACTCTTGCTTTTTAGGTTACAAAACATTATTATTATCCTACTTCAATTTCACAACAGACCAATTTTTACTGCGTTTCAGAGAAATTAAGTGGTTAGCTTAAGATTACAACCTAGGATTAGAAAGCACATCTTTTGACTTAAAGTTTCTCCCTTTCCATTACAGCTGTCTGAGGACCAACAAGTCCCCAGCCCCTATCTTTTGACATGAATTTATGTCAGTTATAAAATCCTAGGCATTATGGACCATGAGGTACGTGAGGTATATTATTCCATGTGTACTTTGGACAGAGCAGAGCATGTGCTATTTATAACTCAATTCTTTGATGATCACAACTTTCCTTAAAGAGGTTTTGAATTTGTCTACAATAGTTAGCAATGACAGTTATGAAGAGTTCAAAAAGCACACACACAACCCTCCCTCCCCCAAAGATGGCTAACCTACATGTCTAAGAAATCAATACATGCTTAATTTAAACTATGAATCTAATCACTATTGCCCCAAATCTAGGCATTTTCATTAGAGCACTACTGTGTTCAATAAATTCTTTAAATAACAGAAGTGGATCTGACCCAAAGAATGTTTTTCCTGGCCTAAAAACGTAGACTGATATTGGCATCTTCACCTTGTAGATGGAAACCGAGAATTTACATTATTTTTCTAAAGTCCTTTAGAGATTTAATGGCAGAACCAGAATTGAGTTCAGTCTTCTGCTTTCAAACTTACTTCAAATTTCACACAGAGGAATCACATTCTTCTTCGCTTTTATTTTTTCATAGGATTTTCCTGGAGTCAGTTCTGAGTTCATTTTGGGATAATAAAGTATTATACTAAGCACAAAGAGTAGATAGTACTGGAGTCACAGTAAATTCCTTAACAGACCCAAAGTAATTGATTTCCTTGAGGGTTTTTTTTTTTTAAACAGTTTGCTTCAAACTGAGAATACTCAACGTTTTTAATAGTTATGATTTCTAAATACTCTCCTTGTACATAGATGTATTTTAACACAATGTAACTCTGCTTAGGAAAAACCCATTTAGAAGGAAATTCATTGGTATTCTATAGCAGTACCATCTCTGTTTTGAACTACATTAATGAGAAATCAATTGACTGTGAAGGCTCTAATAGGATCTGACACTAAAGATTTAATAGAAATGTTATTTATTTAACCTCCTGAAATATATGCATGCAAATACACACATGCACACAAGCACAGTATGATAACTGGACCATCTCGCATGTAACTGAAAACACCTAATTCCAGAAAACATTTTATCAGTCATCTTCCTCTGAGATCTTTAGAAGCATCTGGCGTCAGACTTTCCTGGGACATAATGCAGCTAGAAACCTCTGTGCCATGACTCAGGTGTTCAAAATGAGTACTTGGAGGGAATAAAACAGACAGTGTAAATTAAAATTCCTATTTTAATGGTGAGGTAGAAGGTCAGTTGTTGATTTAGTGAACTAAAAATCCCAATCTTTTCCTCAGTGAAGGCTGCTGAGAATGCACTGGTATCACGTTCCATCTCAACAAAAATAAAGATTAAAAAATGTCTAGTTTGCCATTCCCTCTGTGGGGATGTTCCTGGGTTAGAGTCAAAATACAGGGTCCCTTATTTTGGTATATCCTTAAGATCTAAAATGAGAAAGATATACTGGTGTTGTGGACTGATCAGTCTAAGAATTTAAAATCAGTTTTCTAAACTTTAAATAAGTTAAATTAGAACAACTGAATTGATCTAACTCTGATCAGGGAAAATTCAAACCCTAAGTGCCAGTCTAAAAATGGCCATCATCCTATATTTACCAGCAGTTTTGTTATGGCGTACAAACAAGGGAGAGTTATTAATTGTGAGAGGTGAAGCAGTCACTGTGTACTGAGGATTACAAGAGAAGCTGCAGGGAATGATTATGAATATACAACACTCCAACTCTATCCAGAACTGAACATCCAAGCTGTGACCATAAGTCTTTCTTATCAACAAACAACGGGATCCCCTCAAGGCCTCTCAACCACAGGCCTCATTTGACTGCGCTTCTCTTCACTGCGCATCGCAGGCACTGCGTTTTCAGCAACACTGAGGCAAGACCTGCCGCCCGCAAGAACATTATGGCTCACTGAAGGCCCAGATGATGATTAGCATTTTTTTTTTTACCAATAAAGCAGTTTTAAATTAAGATGTACATTTTTTTTAAAACACATAATGCTGTTGCACACTTAATAGACTACAGTATAGTATAAACATAACTTTTATATGTACTGTGAGATAAAAAATTCATGTGACTCGCTATGCTGCAGTGGTTTGACACTGAACTGAGGTATGTGTGCACTTATTAGAATGAAAGCTTGTATCTGAATCTGTAGAATAGTGAGTGGCTGAGGATGGATTTGCTAGAAGCAGTGTGGCTGTTGGGTCCGTACTCATAACTACTGCACAACAGCCTCACCAAGTCAGGGGACTGGCCTCACCTCTGTCTGGATGCACAGGAGACAATGTCTAACCCTCATTCATATTATGGTCCTTCAGTTATAGGAGGACAGACCTCCTGGACCTTCCATGTCCATCTCTTTTTCAAGCCAAACATTCTAAAGGCTTCAACTGCTTAACAGATGTGTAGTCAGTCCTTCAGCACCTGGGTCTCCTTCTCCTTTGGGTTTGGTCAAGTTTGTCCATGAAAGGTAGGGAGTCCAGCCATGGACGCCAACAGCCCTGGATTTGAGTCCCAGGATTGCAAAATCACTCTTTGACTCTGTGCAAGTAACTTCAGCTCACAAAGCCTCACTTTCCTTTTCTGAAAAATGAGCTGATAACAGTTCCTTCTTCAGAGGAGTCCTCACCGTCTTTCTGTTCAAACTTCTACTCAAGAAGAGCCTTGGCACAGCACATCACTCTTAGGGGAGACACAATAGCATTCATTTAGAAAGTGACACTGAACTTTACGGAATGTATTGTACTGGCCTGGGAAATAGCTTTCTTCTATTTTCACTGGAATGATTTGGTGACACTGACTCAATTCTCTGTCTCTTGCTGCACAGTTCCTCCTTTCTCCTAGGGAAAAAATCCTCGTAACAACAATTTATAATACATCAAAATATTGACAAAAACCTTAAGCCCTAATGTCTGAAGATAACCGTGGGCATGATTTATTATAGAAGTTCCAATGTTATAACTTAGCAATTAGGAAATATTGATAAATGCAAACACATTATTGATGTCAATTAAAAAAGCACAAGATTGATGAGCCTCCCACAGTGCTTTGACACAGGCAGTTGGAGAGTAATGCCCATCAATACACATCTAACCTCTATAAATGCCAAGGGAAATTAGGCTGTAGGAAACAAAGGGTGGCTTCACATTAAAGTGAGATTATTTAAACAGATGAGCACCTAGTCAACAGGAATATCTAACAGAACCTCAAGTAAATTCCCACAGGAAAAAAAAAAAAAACAACAGAATGCTTGCTGGTGATTCAGGAAAGGAAATTATTCCAGAGCAGTCAAAGAACATGACACACCAAACTGGCTAAAGAGTGTGCCAAAGCTGGTTGGACCTGATCATATAAATGAAGAGCATACACCAAGCCAGAGCCTAAAAGGGCAGTTTTTAGGGTAGTATCTTAAAACATATTCTAATATTCCCAGGTACCCTATTTTTGAGAACATGAAAAGAGTTTTAGATTTATTTTCAATGGATTGTATAAACAATCAAGGCTCCATTCTCTTCAAGAGGGGACAAGGCGGATTTTAGCCTGAGTTACTGAGAGAATGCAAGCACTGGGAATTTGTGAAGGAAAATCAGTTTAAAAGGAAGGAAAGATAAAAAATTTTGGCCATGGGTTTCGAGTGTTGGTAAAACACCCAAATGCAATATCTACTGGACATAAGTTTGCATGAAAAGAGAGGACCAATGATGACGTTTTAAGAAGTGAATTACATCAAATCTGTAAAAAATAAGGAGATAAAAAAGACTGACTTCGTGATAAGGAGGTGTATGCCTTTTAGACAGCAGTGAAATTTTTGCATGGAAGAAGCTAGAGTTAAAAAAAAAAATCAACCAACACCTACTGTGTGAAAGAACTCTATGAGGCACTGTGAAAGGCAAAGCACTTTGCCTTTATCCATCCAAGATGCTCATCCTCTTTAATCAAAGCTCAGGGAGGGTCACAACGTACAATGAAAGACAGGGTTTCTCATGCAGAGTTTCAGATGGTCAGAATCAACCCCTGGCTATCTGGGTTACACTACCGAACTATACTCATCTCTTACAAGGACTGTATAGTCAGCATGGCCTTGAATGGAGTTACAGATAGTTTAGATATAGAGGAGTGGCCCAAGGTTCATGTGGACAAAATAAATAAGTCAAACCACCCCCCCAAACCCCCCAATTTAAACCTGGTTGTTTTTATGTATAAAGGTATACACTATACCATTTCCCATCCACTGGGTTGGCTATAATCAAAGAACAAATAATAACAAATGTTTGCAAGAATGTGGCAAAATCAGAACCCTTATACACTGCTGATAGTAATGTACAAAGAAGCAGCTACTTTGGAAAATAGTTTGGCAGTTCCTTGAATAGTTAAGTAGTTACCATATGACCCAGCAATTTGTTCACAGCAGCATCATTCATAATAGCGAATAGGTGGAAACAACCCAAATGTTCATCAATAAATGAATGTATGAATAAAATGTGACATATTTATACAATGGAATGTTATTTGGTATTAAAAAGAATGAAGTATCAACATGCTACAACATGGATGAACCTTGCAAACACTGTGCTAAGTGAAAAAGTCAGTAACAAATTTAAATTCCACTTACATGAAACCTCCAGAATAGGTAAATCCACAGAGAAATAAAGTAGATTGGTGGTTTTCAAGGGCCAGGGGAAATGGGTTGGGGGTAAATGGGGTCACTGCTAATGGGTATGGTGTTTCCTTTCAGAGTGATCAATGTTCTAACAATGACTGTGTGGTGATGGTTGCACAATTCTGTGAATATGCTAAAAACCACTGAGTTGTACACTTCACCTGGGTAAATTTTATGGTATGTTAATTATATCTCAGTAAAGCTGTTAAAGAAAAAAGGTATACATTGAATGTTCTAGCAAGTTGAGAAACACATGATCTAGTAAAATATACAGATATTGACCTTGGCTAGGAAAGAATAGCTTTAACTGCTAGACTGAAACTGTTTGAGAGAGTTATCAATGAGCTGAACCTTGAGTGGTTCTGAAATTTAGAAAGATTAGACTAGGAAATTTCCAGACAACTGCCTGAGAAAAATCTGGTACACTAGCCTGGCCAACCCACTCTGATTTAAACCCTAATATCCAGTTCCTTTGGGTGCTAGAATATTTGGCCCAGTGTATGAACATTTGTCATGGGGCCGGCTACCCAGAACATTTGCCTTGTTATACTTCCACTGGTCTCCTCCTAGCTGCTTGCAAGATTATCTGAAAGAGGATGCTGAGGACACTCAGTGCAGCTGAAGGCTGCGGATAGTTTCAAAACAGACCAAAGCAGAGAGCATACTCATCAACCATCTTGAAGGGATGAACACATTTTACCAATATCTTTCTTGGTGTATAGCTATTACTAATCTTTTCTTTCCATATATTCTCCCTGAAAGGAGAGAAGGTGCATGACTTCTTGAATATTTTACTTGCACTTGAATTCTGACTTGGGAAAAGGCCTGCTATGAAGATATGGGACACTGCTGATATTCTTTTTGCCAGGGTTTATGTGACTACTAGAAGTGCTGGATGGATGGGCAGCAAACCCTCAGGTGTGCTAAAAAATACCCGCAAGAGAATGGTAAATAACTTCTCCCTGAGATGAGGACTAGACGCCTGAGCAGATGTCTGCCTTTCTTTTCGCACTAAGCCTAGTTATTCTAGTTGGTTGTTAAAAGTACTGTGTTGTAACACTAGTCCCAACCCTTAAGAGCATCATCAGGAGTGTGCACTATCTTCCTTGATGTGAGCACAATGAGTGTTCGGTTGTAATAAGTTTCACTGTTTAATCTATAAGAGAGTCTATCTCTGTAAAAGTACAATAGAATACAAATTACTTATTCTAAAAGGTTTAATTTAGAGAGATCCAGAGATCAGTAATCACAAAAATCAAAGACAACTTGCCCACAGGCCCAACGTTCTGGAGAACATGCCCTTTGTTCAGGGTGACAGGTGGGAGTGCCCATTCAGGAGGCCTCCCTAGCTCAGTATACTGGTTCTCAACCTTGGTTACACATTGTAATCACCTGGGGAGCCATGAAAATACTGATGTCTGAGTCCCACCCCCAGGGACTCTAAATCCATTGGTCTGGAGTGGCCGGGTCATAGGAATTTGTAAAAGCATCTTGGGTAGTTCTAATGTGCAGTCAAGGCTGAGAACCACCACTATAAGGTAAAAGTCCTGTCTTTTAAGACCCCACTAAAGGCCATGTGGCCTTTGGTTCTCCCCAGTAATGAGGTTTAAAATAGAAAGTTGAGTTGAACTAAATTCTAAGTGTTCTACAAGATATAGGCACAAAACATTTTAAAATTAAGATTAAAAATTTCTTTTCTTTGAGGAATCACATCACAGTTGCTTTGAGATTGGTTAGTTTTTCTTTCCAAATATTGCAAAGTGCTTAGGTAGTGGAAAACTTCACTTGTGTATGATTTAAAGTATCTGAGGTGAAAAATGAGTAAACATAGATATATGATATGAAATGCACTAGTCTTTACTTAGTTTCCTTTTACTGTCAAGGAAGGGGTACAAGCAATCTGGCAAACCTTGGTACTGTATGCCTAAAAAGTCCTGGTGTGTACCAGTGCATAGAGAGGCACACATGCTCTCCCCTATCCAGCCAAAAACTTTAAATCCCTGACAATGGCTGGGAAACACACCGAAGCCTCATATGGCCATCAACTAGTAGGTGGATGGTCTGACTATTCTGAGTGAGCCTTCACTGGTCAGCCTTCTGCTCAGCTCTGGGTCTGGCCTCTAGGCTCATCTCCGTAGTTAATGATTGCTGCCTACAGAGGGAACACTGTCTTTCAGACCCAGGCAGTAGTAAGGAGCTCTGAAGGTGGGGGTTCGCTTCACCTAATTCTCTCTGTGTATACCCGAGGATCCAGGGCATGGAATTCAGGAGTCCTAGGGCTGTGGGTGCCATCCCTAACAACCTACGCCTTGACTTTGAGCACATGTTGGCTCTCAGGAGAAAGGGGTTTGTTTCCAAAGCTACAAAAGCATACATCAAATTTTTATAAACTTCATTTTATTAAAATGCAATTAAAGGCTTTTACTGTGAGGTAACATGGCATGGTGACGAAGACTCTGCTCAGATCCTGTTTTCAACCAATACTGGCTATGGAGTCTCAAGCTCCTTACCCTTTCTGAGCTGGTTTCTTAATTTCTTGGAGCCTCAGCTTCCTCACCTGTAAAATGAGGAAACTGCAGAGTAGCTGTATATGTGATCCATGCCTGTAGCATGTGGCATACAGTAGGAGATAATGAAATGTTAGTCCCTTTATTCTCCATAGTCAGTGAATAACCACAACCAGAACTTGTGTTCACAGGTGCTCAAAAACCTCTACATTTTCTTGGTAATCTGAATTTTTATAATGGATTTGTTTAAACAAGCACCTTGGCAAGAACATTACCACATTTGATTTTCCTACATTTTCAGGCATGTTTGAATTCACACAGAATTCTTTCATAGGGGAAAGGTGAGCAAGGTACATCATACTGAGGATCTTCATGTTTACAACACCTGTATTCCATAAAGCTCTGGAGAACTGACCAGAGAGGCGAGTGGAGCCTGACTCATTATGCAGTACTTGGTTTCCCGGACTTGCCTTTGATTTTCCACCTGTCATACACAGGCTGATTTCCCTCACATATAAACATGAGGAATATGAACCTTCCATCTCAAGAGGCTGCCAAAGGAAGACACAGGCAATGGAAGGAACACATAGTCTAACTCGGCGAAGTATCTTTTTTGTTCAACTCTTTAGCCAATACTGACTTACTTTAATGGGCCTTTCCAGCATGGCTTTGACCAATTCCCCCATGAAAATATGAATAGATTGTCATAAGGTCATATGTAGGCCAGGGCTACCATCTGCCTCCAAAGAGAGAACTACTACAATTGCATATGGTTCTAATCATTGCTCCATGTTAGCTCAAGTAAGACTTCTTGCTTTGCTGATAAAAATTATTTTATAAATAGAGTGACACTGAGCCACTACTAAGAAATTCAGTATATATAATTCAGCCCTTCAAAATTAAAGTGCATAATTCATTTGGCAACATTTTCTAAGCACCATCAGCAGGTACAGCACTGTGTTAGGTGTGGGGATAAACACAGTCCTTGTCCTTAAGGAGACAAGAATAAAAAACCTCAAATAAACTAAGAAACCACATGTGCAAATCTCACTACTTGTCTACCCCTGTGTAGGCATGTGTTAGAATGTACATGTGAGGTCTGACCTTTATCTGTCATTAGAAAACAAGTTCTCCAAACACAGACCATAGTTAGCCCCTTCTTCCCCTACTTGGGTATATCATTCTAGTAGACACTCAGTGATGCTCAGGAAGAGATTCTCTGAGGTGAGTATTATAGAAATCTAAGGAAACTTTTATCCAAGCTCTGCTAAGACATACCCTGTTGATCAGGCACTGTTCTATGAACGAGTGTGGATGAAAAGACAGCTGTGGATCGAATCTTTCTACCTGCATAGTCTGATCCGCTTGTTAGGCCTGTTAGGGTTTCTGATTCTGAACTTTCCATCTTTTGAATCTGAGGTCAACTTTACTTATTCAAATTAAGGCACACTCAGTATTCACTCCCGCAACATTGAGACTTGTGAGATATATTTGGTCATTAAGATGACCACAATATACTTCTTATATATTTTTTGTCTTCTTCCACAATTCCTTACTTAGAGCTTTGAAAAATCCTTCGAATTTCCTAAGTGTTGAGAGTGATAAAGGTGTCTCCTTTGTTATGTTAATGAGAATTTTGGAAGCACCTAAGGATAGGGACTGGTTGCTCCTAGAGCCAACAGGATTAGGGAGTTGGAACTTTCTGTCCCCTAGTCTCCTTCCCCAGCTCCAGGAAGGAAGAGGGGCTGGAGATTGAATTGACTATCAGAGGCGACTTATTTAATCAGTCATTGAGGCGATATAATGAAGTCTCCATAAAAACACAAAGAACAGAGTTCTCAGAACTTAAGGGTTGGTGAACACAGGAGATGCAGAAACAGTGGAGTACCTAAAGAGGGCATGGAAGCTTCCTGACCCTTCCCATTCACCTTCCCTTACACATTTCTTCCATGTGGATGTCCTTTTATAATAAACTAGTGACTTAGTAAATAACATGTTTCTGAGTTCTGTGAGCTCTTCTAGCAAATTAATCAAATCCAAGAAGGGCACTGTGGGAACATCTGATTTATAGCCAGTCAGTAAGAAGCAACCTGAACTTGTGATTAGCATCCTGAGTTGGAAGGAATTGATGCAGCCTCCAGTCTGTAGCCAGTTGTTCAGAAGCCTGGGCTTCTGAAATGTGTTTGTGTGTGTGGTGGGGGTGGGGGGTGGGGTGGGGTGGGGTGGAGGAGCAGTCTTGTGAAATCTGATTGTATCTTTAGGTAGACAGAGTCAGAATTCAGTTGAATTCTTAGGACACCCTGCTGGCATCCAAAAATTGCTTGTTGGTGTGGGGAATCTCTATCTTCCATGTTGGAACTGGGTCTGGGAACCCCCATTCGCCTTCCAAAGAGCAACTTGCCCTACCTGCTATTTTTATTTTCCTATAGCCTTTCTTTCATTTCATTGCCTAGCAGTCTGTGATGGGAATGTTTAAAATAAGGAAGTGAGATTATGGGGGCTGAATTTCCCTTTTGCCCTCCCAGGTCGACTCAGTGGATATACTTTTATCGGCATGTGATAAATATTTCATATATAAACTGTCACTTGGAATGTAGTTTTCACAGTTCCACCTAAACCACTGAAAAGCATTTAGAAAAGTGAGCCTCTAATACAACAAGTACCATATGCCAAGAGCCTGCAGATTAGCAAAGCCTCTAGAAAGAAGTCAGCATGATGAGACAGGAGAACAGAACTGCCTTAAAGAGAAACTGGCAGCAGCTCCGTTTCTGCCCTTTAAAGGTCTGCAATCAAACTGTGACACATCTCCATTATTTCAGCACATAAATTTTTTAAAGATGTGTGGAAAAAAACATATAAAGCATTATCTCACATGTATTCACAAGGATGCTAACAAGTACACGCGACAGTATCTACACATTATAAGACTTGGTCAGAAAGGCCAAGTCTGCGGCTCATGCCATGAGTCAGAGACAGAGCCTGGGCTAGAATCAGTCCTGAGCTGCAGTTTACAACTCTTCCTTCTGTGTCTTCCTACGCAGCTACCTTGCCTTTATTAAGTATTAATGGAGTGCTTCCTACATCAATATCTACAAGGCACTGGAAATACCACGGGGAACAAGAAAACCATCTTGTCTCTCTGGAAGGTCAGAGGCCAGGGCAGAGATGACATACAAACATGCCATTGCAAAGCCATGTGGTAAATGCTGCAGTCACAATTCAGTGCTTTGGTGGGCCAGCAGGCAAGAAAAGGGGAGAAAGGGCATTAAAGGCCTTCCCCTGGGGAGCTGGTGGAGGCAGAAAAAAGCTCACTGGGCGTGCACTGGATGCCCTGTGCTGTGCTGGTCCAATGGACCTGGAAGGCCCAGCTCTCAAGGGTCCTGCAATCCAGCTGAAGAGAGACTCAGGTGTGTCCAGTCACGAAGCAACTGCAATGCTGCAAAGGCGGGACATAAAGTATGACTGTCCATGGGGCAGGTTCCGCATAATATAGAAACAGATACGAGTGAGCTGTGTTTCTAATGGTTTCCTAAACTGTCTAGAATAAAATAAAAGAGTGGGTAATGTCTTGTAGGAGAAAATGAGCTCAGTTTAAAAAAATATTTCTAGTAAGAGAACTACTTTAATATGAAAAACACAAAAGAACTATAACGATAGCTGGAAATAGCTACAAACTTTGAATTTATATTTTCTTTCTAAGGTCTCCCCACTTTCCTATCCTCCTCTTTCTCGGGTTTGTTAAGTCCCAGTGAAGAAAACCTCATTAGTAAATGAGGATCTACTATCTGTCACTTATATGAAAGGCAAGCTTCTGTCCCCAGTTCACAGGCCCGCTTAAGTCACCATAATTCATGTAACATTCCTGTCATCGCTGGGTGTTAAAAGCTTATATGAAGTATCACTGAAGGCTTTTCTCGAATTGGTTCTCCTGCAGAGGCTGACTATGAAGAAGGAACATTACATAACTCAGCATTACGTAACCCAGTAACTCCCCCACGTGCAACAAAACATAGTGTCTGTGGGATCTGGGCAATCAAGTTTTCTTTTTAAACTCAATTTAGTGAGTGACATAACTCACGCGTGGTCAAAATCCAACATTCACAGTTATGTTTCTGGACCTAACAATCATTATCAATTATTTTCAGAATCAGAAAATGTCAGGCATGAAAGGGACCTCAAAGACCATGCCACACCCTCTTCTTATCTACAGGAAGTAGCTACATATGAGAACTGCCTGTCAGCTGCACTGGGATTGGGAGCAGCACCCACCTCTGTTGGCTCCTCAGCCAGCAAGCATTCAGTGATTCAGCATTTATTGAGCTCCGATGGCATATCTATCTCTGTGTGGATATTCTGGAATATACTCACTTATTAGTGAAATTCAGAAATCACCTAGTCCAATCTCAATAAGGCAGTTAAATACGGCAGATTCATAAAAAATTTTTGTGCTACTGGAGATCTTGGAAATCAATGCACCCAATTTCTGACTTTTTTATAAATGAGGTATAAAGTGTCATGGACTTTCTGGTGATTTGATCATTATACTGTGATAGACTCTGAAGGAGAATCCATGTGACCTTGGTGTTGGTGCTATTTTCATTACATTAAGGAGGTGAGATAGGCGAGAAGTACTTCTTAGGCTGTTTGAAATGAAATGTTTGAAGAAAAGGTAAATATTTAAAATACTGATTTAATTGTATATTAACATTATTTAATAAAACTAAGATTATTATAGTACCACATCTTAGAGAATTTTTAGAGCTTTTTGATTATTTACAACTGACTAATCCATAAAATGACAGCTTTAATTACCAGATTGAAGAAGAGAAAAAATTTCTGACAAACCATTTGGTTCTGATATATTAAAAACACAGCAAGTACAATAATGTTAATTTAAGAATGGTATTCCTTTGTCTTTAGTAGAAAAATTGAATGATGATAATGTTTTAAGAGAGATTAAATATCATGACCAAAGATGAAGAGCTACTGAGTATTAGGATTTAAATTTAGGTATATCTAGCTCAAAACCTCTTCTCTTACCAACCACTCTTTCTATGTCTCTGAGTGAAACAACAATAGTTTTTTATACTGAGAGATGTATATATAATTAGTATCAATAAAACTATTCTCATATGTACACACAGAGGAAACCCATCAAATTGGAAAAAAAACCCAACTGCAGATATCAAAATGCTCAGGAAATGAGTACATGTTCTCATACACACACTGGGCATTGGGGTCACTATCTCCCTGCATCTAAGGGAATGCTGTAAAGAAAACAAATTTACATAAACAGGGGTGAGCCCTTTCTATTGCTCTTCTTAGAAGATGTGACATTGTTCCTTTGCCATCTTGGGAAAAGATCTTCTGCATAAGCATGACTAGAATTAGCTTTGATCACTTGAAAGGACAAGCCAAGCAGGAAGGCATCAAAAGGCTTCCAATGAAGGGCACTTCAGCGATAACTTGTCAGGAAAAGCACAATTGGAGCTGCAACCTTCAGATCTACAGAGAAATTCTGAGCAAACACTTCTTAAATAAGGAGGCTGAACTTTAACATTTTCAGACTGTGGTTTTAGTATTATTTTTTTCTTTTGAAGGCAGAGAGTGAGAGTGTTTTTGAGAAATGATAAAGGAGACCAGATCTTGGAAATAAACTATTCAGAAGCCTCTAGAAGGTAAGCTGTTAGCTTCTAATAACAGTTTTAAATGAACAATTAGAAAAAGAAATACACATCTTGCCTTCTTTCATCTCCAAAGTCTTGTTTACTCGCTGTCAATATAAGGCCACCCATAGTGTGATCCTCTTCTAAGGGTAAAAAGTGAGAATAGATGTGGGCCGACTGTTCTTCCAATTGTCAGTCCAGAAAATATATTCAAATACGCCAAGACTGAATTTTTTCATCTAATGCAAAGATAATAGCATCTTTCTTACAAGACTGCTGTTAGGAGAAACTGAGACAACACATTCCAAGTGCTTAGTACGTAGTGTTAGTGCATTGAGAGAGCACAATGAACTCACTGACAATAAGCACACATCACCACCACCACCACACCACCATCTTCATCAATAAAACTATTTCTTTATAGATGTGGTAAATAAGGCAAATAAACAACCTGCCCAAGATCGCAGAGGAAGTTACTATAAGAAATGAGATTAGAACTTCCACCTCTTGCCTATGAGATCAACATACTTTCTCCTCCAGAGTTGATGAGATCTACTTCCACTTTAGATGCTTCAGCAACAAAATAATGCAGGAATTAAAGAGTGAACAGCTATTGTGACCAGGTGGGAGAAGAATAATAAAAGTTCTCAATGAAACTTGTGCAAAAAGCTTTGCATAAATAGCATTACTAGTGTCTTCTTCATGAACTCTTTTGAACATAGAAATATGCAAATAACCTATTATTAGAGCAGAAGTGCTAGTGACATTAATAAAATCAATTTTCTGACTTTCATTGTAGCAGAAAGGTTAGACCAAGAGAAAATTTTGGAATTCACGATGGTATAAATACATAGATGGCTTACAACTTTGCTCATCTGTAGCTTAAGATCTTAGTGAAAAATGGTCAAGGAAAGCTGAGCATAGAGTAATTTACTTGAAAATGTATTCGCAAGTTTATGCAATAAAGGGGATAGATATTTACGTGAAATGTTGAATTATGGAAATTTTAAACTGGAAGTAGCCTTAGAAATCACAGTAATAATCCTTTGATTTTACTGGTAAGAAACTGAAGGCTCATAAATATAGACCAATTTGTTCAAGTTTCAAATGACTTGAGCCTCCCACCCTCAAACACCAGTGTTGGAAGCATTTAATTTTATTTTTCTCAATTAAGAAAAAAAAAATCGATGATTATATTATTCCTTTTTTTTTTTTGCTGGGGAGGGAGTTTTTTTTTTTATTGTGGAAAAAATCTCATTACCATCTTAACCATTTTTAAGTATACAGTTCAGTGCTAAGTACATTCGCATTGTTTCAAAACAAATCTGCGTAACATTTTTGATTTAAAAAATTGAAACTCTGTACCCATTAAACAACAATTTCCCTCTCTCCCTGCTTCCTCTAGCCCCTGACAACCGTCATACTACTTTCTGTCTCTATGAATTTGACTACTCTCAATAACTCACATAAGCGAAATCATACACTATTTGTCTTTTTGTGATTGGCTTATTTCATTCGAGGTTTATTCATGTCATAGCATATGTCAGAATTTCCTTCCTTTTTAAGGGTGAATAATATTCCGTTGTATGTATATACTACATTTTCTTTAATTTATCCATCGGTGGAAATTTAGGTTGTTTCCATCTCTTGGCTATTGTAAATAGTGTATAATTCTCTTCATGTATTTTAAATGCTCTTAATGTAGGACTGACTTTACTTTACTCCATTAAAACTGCCAAGTAAAGTTTAGAGATTCCCCCGAACTATCAAAACGGTACTTAAGCTAAACATATACATGAGAAGAGATACAGAGTACACTATTACTTTTCCCCAAAGGATTTACAATTCTATATTTCCACAGGCTCTCCCAAAAGATGAGAACTATGGATAAGATATCACTTGTAACTAAAGTTTCAAGCATTGCTTAGGGCACTGAAGCGGATACTGCAGTGACTGCCATGAGAGAAGACAGTCATTATTCACCAGCTTTTTATTTCATGACAGGCACATTCAAAAAGTTTCTGGTGGACATTTCTCTTGAATTGTTATTTAAAGACTAAATAATAAGACAGCAAATAAAAGTAAACGATCTGGTTTCAGAGACTCTCATCTACTACTACCCAAAATGCTAATAAATCAGGTTCATTACTTTGCTTTTACTGATCTATAAAAATGAAATAAAGTATAAGCTAAGAAACACTGAAAATGTTTCACTTCACATACACACACTCAGGTTAACAAAAATGCATGGTACCTATAATATCAACTCCTTCTTATAACTTTTAATGGTTGTACATAATGTCTGCTTTAATTGCTTACAGCTGCAGGTTCATAATTCTGGGTCTGATACATCCACTATTTGAATTGTTTCACTAAAAAATCAAGAACTTAAGAACAGCCAATGTGGTATAAAATTGCCATCACTGAAAAACTGCTGGCAAAATTGGTATGACTCTAAAACTCTGACATTATTCAGAATTAGAAAATATTCACTTTATCTTCTCATTGTAGAATTACATACTATAGTAACAATGTATTTCTTCATCCAAATACTTAAGTTACAGATAACTCTTCCTCGTTGGAGTCACTCCTTACTTTTTGATACATGTATTTCTCATCACTGGTTGCCAACGAAACACTTGGATCTAAATTCCTGCTAAATCTACCAGCTTATTTAAGGTTTTAAGGTAGTGGGGAACCTCTCAATACAGAATCGTCAATCCTTTTCCTAGAGATCATGGTTGTACCAGGCTACCTGCCTATGAAAAGGGCCTATAAAACAACTTTTACACACACAACACACACACACACACACACACACACACACACACGGGGAGGGGAGGGATAGGGGGAGATGAGGTGAGAGAGGGTAGAGAGAGAGAGAGAGAGAGAGAGAGAGAGAGAGAGAGAGAGAGAGAGAGAGAGAGAAGAGAAAGAGAAACAACTTCTGTTAGCCAGGTTTGCTCCTATATGAGAACCTAGAAGAACTGAAAGTTGTTGCCTTCTTAGGATGCACTCTAATGTACATTACACAGCTATAAATAAACCCTAAAACTTCGAACAGATATATTAATTTTCACCAGGTTTCAAGAAAAAGTTGCTACACATTTAGGATTCAGCTGAATACTCCTAAAGTTACAATCTTAATTCACACATTCAAAGAAATCATCAAAATATAGAAATACAGATTTGGCAACAACTCTGTTGCTGTATCTCTCGAGTTTCCCATTTCCAACTCTTCTTTTCTCTCATAGGCATGTGACCATTAATTAGGTATATAACAATATTAAAATTCTATCTCAAAATGCTGGGAAATATTTTCACTTTATGAACACAAAATCTCTGTAAACTACATGTGAAGGAAGGCCCACAGGTGATGCTGATGCTGTAGGCTTTTAGAAGACCCTTTGAGTAGCAAGACCATAGAGCCCAGGAAGTATTGTAACAAAATAAGGCAAGCTATGGTTGTTTATGATCCAAAGGGGTGTGACAAACTGCAGAGCTATAATAACTTGGGGTGATTAACTGAAAGTTATTCTAATTAATGCCTTATAAATAAGAATCAGATGGAATATCTTCAGAAGAGCAAAATGGAAAAAACAACAAAGACAAAAGCAAAGTCTGGCTGACTTTCTTGCTTAATTTTTGATATGAAATACCCAAGGAGTCTTAGTTTATTGTGTGAGATAGAAAGCCCTTAGGGACTTCTCTGCTGCCCAGACTGTCTGAGAGCTGTTTGCTCAAACCTACACACAGCCCAGCTTCTGTGTATCCTTTCTGACACTATCAGACACATACACAAAAGGCCTCTCTAACTTTTCTGTTCCTACTTGGAAAGCAGATAGGGAAGTTAGGTTTAGTGGAGGCTAGTCTAGAACTTGCTTGCAGGAGAGAGTAACTCACAGAAGCTGCCAGGGTCAATCTGCCTTTACAGAACCACTTTATATGGAAATAATGGGAGTTTAAAGAAAGGTGGAAGAACATCTCTGCTAGTAATGGGATATAAGATATAGATATAGCTGGAAAGAGATTAGAGATTGACAGACTGGATAATAATTTTAGAGAAAGAGTTAGTCCAAGAATGTCAAAGAGAAAGAGTTAGTCCAAGAATGTCAAAGAACCAGTGTATGTCAGGCTTCTATTCAGTGGGCCATAATTATAAAGAATGAACATAAGGAGTCTGACTGGCTCATGATGGAGGAAAAACAATCTGCCACTTCTTGAAATCAGAGTAATCCTTAGGAGTGATATGAAAGGCTAATAAATGCTGATGCTATCTAGAATGCTTTAGGGTTGCCACAATGAAGACTAGCTTTGTGCATTAAGAATATAAAGGAAGAATGACCTTGGAGGAGAGGATGAGCTAGGTTTATGTGGCTCTTAAATATTTTGGGAACAAAACTGGGGGATGATTTAAGAATATTTTCATCCTTCAGTTTCTTCTGACTCAGAAGCTCAAACTTCTGAGTTTGCTCTATGGAATTAGATAACCTGAGCTCAGATCTGGTCATGTGACTGTGGACAAGGCACCCAGCTTTCTTGTACCTTGGTTTCTCTACCCGAAAAACAGAAGAAAATCTTTGCTCAGAGACTTAAGAACTGCAAAATCTTACCATGCTTACAGTTGTGTCATGAGCATCAGAGCTGACTGAAGAATTATCTGACCTACTTTAAAAACTGGCTAGAAAGCAGAGAAGAAGGGACAGTGTTGAGAAGGGAAAGTCAGCTGGAGGGTTTTAGTTTGAGTATTGCCTTATGAATGTACATCTCTCGCAGCTACAAAGGTGTCTGTGGAAAAGTGATGCTAGATCAATGTGCATCCTAGTGGATGGTTTCTGGATTTAAGTAGTCAAGTGAAAGAAGGACTTAATAATAAAGGATATTACAGCTCATGAAAGTAATGTCTCAAGATTCTCATTAGATTTCCATTTTCCTTTCATGATTCATTCTCTTTGAAGAGAGGTTCTGGGCGGCCAGCAAGATACTATGATTTTGGTGGCACAGACTCCTTGACTGAGTTGTATGATCTCAGGGCCAAACTCTTCATATATTCATTTAGTCCACAAATAATTATTAAGAGCCATCTCTAGGTGGGCTCTTCTAGATACTCTGAATAATAATAATAGCAAGTTAGAAGGATGTGCCAGCATCCTTCTAAGGGGTTCATATATCTTAACTTATTTGATTCTCACTATAACCCATGAAGTTGGGCCTGTTTTCATCTGCATTTTATATTAGGCATTGAGAAATTAAATATCTGCTTCAAGGGCAGTTAGCAGATTGAATCAGGATTTGAACACAGGCAGGCTGGCCCCAGAGCCCATGCTCATGTGTACCAGGCAGCAGTGACCATGAGAGGTGAGATCTCTGTCCTCACAGAAGAGAAAACAGATAAGGCAACAAGCAATGTTATTTTTGGTACTGATGAGTGCTGCAATGAAAACCAAAGCAGGGTAAGAGGAAAGAGTGACAGAGGGAAGGAGGTTATTTAAAATAGTGTGGTTAGTGTTTATAGGCAAAATCTGAATGAAAGTCTGAATGAAAAGCAGAATCAAGCTACGGCAAGGTCTGGGGAGACGCAGAAGGTACAAAGGTTCTGAGATAGGAACAAGCTGGGAATATTCTGGGGACATGAAGAAGGTAACTGATGTAACATGAGGGAGACAAGAGCAATGGAAGGCCTTTGAGGACTTCACAAAGACTGTAGATTTCAATGTCAGGGTTCTTGCTGCAAAGCCCCTGAAGGGTTTTGAGCAGGGGTGTAAAATGCTCTGATTTTCATTATAAAAAAGACCACTAGCAATGAGTAGAGAATATACCATGGGGGAGAGGGGATCACAGAGGCAAGTGGCAAAGCTATTATAGTGGCTAGTGCGAAGAAAACATAAACATAGACGCTACTTTATTTTCGGCCTTCAGGGCAGCATCAGCTCATACCAGCTTAGAGTAAGCTGGCTCCAGGAGTCTACTCATCCCATAAGCTAACTATGGTAAATGTTATGCTTGGATCCAAAACACTCTTGACGTAAAAGGGGAGTGAACAGAAACTTCCCAGTTGCAAATGTATAACTGGCTAACTAGTTTTCTGATAGAATGAGAATGCTTTCATTTGTGAGGGTTTTTCTGAGCAAGGTCTTCAGGGATAATATAATTACCTGCCGCTCTACCAGTTAATATGGAAGCCCTGCGCACTTGCCCTGGCACACCATGGAGGGCACCTAGGCCTTGGCACACGTTGAGGCTCCAGTGTTTTGAGGCTGCTTTAAGTGGATTCACTGGGGATGTCTGATGACAGCCAGTCTAGCCTTTTATTTATTTATTTATTTATTTTTTGAGAGGGTAGTTTTAGCATTTCAAACAAAAACACAACAAATATATAAGAAATGGTGGAATAGCTTACTGACAGGTACTCTTTACCAAGCATTTCTACTCTGAGCAATTTTATACTAAAAGATAAAACCAGGCTGTTTTGGAGCTGCTTGCCAACTTTTACATGGGAAAGTGCCAAAAAATTAAATCTGAGTTTGTGCAAAATAAGGACTCAGGAAGCTTGTTTTTCCAAGTTCCAGTGCTAAAGGATCCCATAAATTCAAACACTAATGCCTGGAAAATGTCATCATTCCAGTTTCCAAAATGGCAACTCATTTATCTGCCACTATCAAAGTATATGCAAATGTGCAGATTAGTTTTTTTCTGACTATCCTATTACCTTTTCATGCCCTTAATTAAAGATCATTTCCTATGCTTGTCTGAATGTGGCAAAGTTATTCTATTGCTAGATAAGTATAGAACTCAGAGGGTTATCAGAATCTGAAATATTCTATTTTTTAATTTTTAGTTTTCAATTAGAGTTGACATTCGATATTTTTTTGTATTAGTTTTAGGTGTACAGCACAGTGGTTAGACATTTATGTAATTTATGAAGTGATGCCCCCAATTAGTTTAACACTCACCTGGCGCCATACATAGCTATTACAATAATATTGACTGTATTCCCTATGTTGTACTTTACAACCCCATGACTACTTTGTAACTACAAATTCGTACTTCTTAATCCCTTTACCTTTTTCACCCAGCTCCCCAACCCCCTCTCCCATCTCACAATCACTAGTTTGTTCTCTGTATCTATACGTCTGTTTTTGTTTTGTGTGTTCATTTTGTTCCTTAGATTCTACATATAAGTGAAATCATATGGTATTTATCTTTCTCTGACTCATTTCACTTAGCTTAATATCCTCTAGGTCCATCCTAGAGGATATTAAGTAAGATTTCATTTATATTTTATGGCTGAGTAGTATTCCATTGTATATATGTATCATCTCTTCTTTATCCAATCATCTATTGATGGGCTTTTAGGTTGCTTCTGTATCTTGGCTATTGTAAATAGCGCTGCAGTGAACACAGGGGTGCTTACATCTTCTCAAATTAGTGTTTCGGTTTTCTTTGGATAAATTCCCAGAAGTGAAATTGTTGGGTTATAAAGTAGTTACATTTTTAATTTTTTGAGGAACTTCCAAATTGTTTTCCATAGTGGCTGTACCAATTTGCAATTCCACTCACCATGCATGAGGGTTCATTCCCTTTTCTCCACATCTTCTCCAACACTTGTTCTTTGATTTATCGATGATAGCCATTCTGGATAGTTGTGAAATGGTATCTCATCGTGGTTTTAATTTGCGTTTCTCTGATTAGTGACTTTCAGCATCTTTTTCATATGTCGACTGGCTAGCTGTATGTCCTCTGGTGAAATGCCTATTCAGGTCTTCTGCCCATTTTTAAGTTGGATTGTTTGTTTGGTGTTCTTTATAAATTTTGGATATTAACCCCTGATTGGATGTATCATTAGAAACTATCTTAACCCATTCAGTAGTCTGTCTTTTGTTTTGTTGGTTTTGTTTGGTTGGTTTGATGGTTTCCTTTGCTGTGTAATAAAATGTTATTCTAGAAGAGATTGTTTCATTATGTAGGCAAGAGAATAAAATCTTTAATTTTGACATAAAATGAAAACTACAGTTAATATTGTTTTTTAAAAATTCTGTTTAGAGTCAAGCATGAAGAAGAATATATGTCATATATCATGATATGATATAATGTCCGTAAAGCTGGCAATCCTGATGGTAAAAAAGTCTTTTCAAAAACACTAGCAGAAATAGGGAAAATGATAAGGGGCTTCCTCTTCACACTTTATAAACAAATTTACTACAAGAGAGAAAAATGAACAGAAGCAGAAATGGAACTTATAATGTGACTTGCTAAATCAAAGAAAAATAGTGAAAAGTATAATGATTTTAGAGAGTGAGAAAATCAATTGATAGCAGGCTACTTTACTTTAGCCTTCAGCTCTCCAACTAATTTTGTAGAACAATGGACATATTACACTGCCCAGAAGACCAAGGTGCTGCAGATGCTCTGCTCTACCTCATGAGACAGAGATAGGCAGGCACACATAGAGGTGATCTCTGGCACTTCCACAAGGTGACAACAAAAACGCCTGCCAGCGTCCTTTATGGGATCAGTCCCAAAGTGGCTATTTACACCATTTGCATCTGCAGATATCCCTTGCATGTGGTAACAAAATTAGGTTAATCACCAATGACTATATCTTCAAGAAAAGAACAACCTTATCGTCAATTGTGATTTTAAAATACGAGGAAAACTAGAATACATTTATACTCTTTAATATCTGTCCATGTATAAATGTGTAATGTAAATAATACCTTACGAAGAGACTTTTTTTTGAAGTTTCTCATACTTAAACATCAACCTTTACTAAGCTTCTTAAAGAATACATTCCCTGTAAATTATGGAAAGCTGGTATTTTCCTTTATGTTCTCCCTGAATTCAATAATCCGATAGGTCATCTATGTCTATATGAGTTTCATAATCCTGTGGTGTAAATAATAAACACAAAAAGCAGTGATGTCTGATCAAGGGGATGTGTCAAAGTGTCAAGCTCTTAATGAAAAACAATGTATCACTGAACCATCTTACCTGTCGACGAATCATTCCCAGGTCTCTTTTGGCTTTATTCACTAGAGTCTGAATTTCTACAGGATCTTTTACATTCTTATTTTCTCTGAAGGCATCTCTTATCCTCCTGATAGCATAAGTTCTAATTGAATTCAGAGAAAAAAAGAAAAGGTGTCAGTGTTTCTGAAGCTACGCTTTTAAATGAGTTTAAAAGCGTTTCCTTAGGAATTAACTGTCTAATATTCTCCTATGGATAATCCACTTTGATCTTTGCTTCTGGACAGGCCCATCCAATACTATTCTGGGATGACTAAGTAAACATATTTAGGGATATAAATCTATCCCAAATAAGTCACATATACATGGTAAACTGCTACTGAAATGCTCTTTAGATTATTGATTCTTTATAGATTTATTCATGTCTGGCTTCCCTCCATTAACATGGATAACTAAACCTATAATATACAGAAACAAAGCAAGAATTAAGAGGTGAAATGATGCACCACATATGCATGAACCAAGACAGTGATCTATGCCAGACTTGGGTCAGCTTTCCAATCCTGTCCCATATTTTGGCTGTTTCTTCCTCTTGTGTAATGTAACATGTACGGATTCACATCAGGATAACTTCTTCAGTCCTGAATGGAGATTACACACAATGCTTTTCTCCATCTTTAAGGACATACACATGCACAAACATGCACAATCATAACACTGCCCTGCCCCCACATAAATTTATATGCAGTTTAGAACAGCAGTTGAAGGACACGCCTTTCAATCAGACAGGCTTGGGTTTGAATTCTTTCTTCAGCTCCTAATGTTTGGGCAAGTTTCTTAATATAACCCCATGTCTCCTTGTCTGCTGAACAGGCACAATCCTGTCTCTCAGGGCTGCCTCTCAGGGAGGGTTAAGTTTTACAATGTGTTTCTAGAATTTGGCACAGGACCTGGTATAAAGAAAGACAATAAATGAAAGCTTTCTTCTTCATCTTGCTATTCCTTAATGCAATTAGTATTCACCTCTCCTCATGTCACTGTCACAACGCGGTGTGTACATAGAGGGTAGACTGGTCTGGATAATAACCCACAATAGATGAGTCGCGAGTCTTTAAACTTAATATACTCCCCACACTCAGACAGTCATAGCCTGGACCCCAGGCCTACCCTGTCTGTACCCTGTATGTACACTTATGTAGTGTACATAAGGCACTAAGGAGAAGCAGCCAATTCAGACATATCAGACACTTTTTTCTCTAGTCTTTGTATCATCTTAGATTGCTCTGCTCTTAAATTTGAATACCAGCTAAAAAAATCTGTGTAAAACTATTACTAACACTTAGCAATAGAAGAATGGAAATAGAGGCAAAGAAATGAGAGAAGGGGAATATAATCTCTTTGGAAGCTGGGGGTTGGGTGGGTATTGGGAGATGGATACAATTTACTGGGAACTCTTATTTTAGAGAGGGCTAATTTTGTTTTAAAAGCAAGAGTAAAATGAAATCTTGTAATATTAAGAATTATAAAGGAGAAAGGAAGATATTTTCGGAACTTGCATTTTTGGGATATAAGCCATTGCC
This sequence comes from Eonycteris spelaea, assembly GCA_003508835.1. Lineage (NCBI taxonomy): Eukaryota > Metazoa > Chordata > Mammalia > Chiroptera > Pteropodidae > Eonycteris > Eonycteris spelaea. The sequence goes on along the minus strand of PUFA01000211.1, from coordinate 671,934 downwards.
GAGACTTTCATCTTAATCGTATGTGATCCAAATTAAGTATTTGTAGAGGAGCTTCTAGGTGCTCGGTATCAATTTTAGGGCAGCAATGACTGGAAATGGAACGCTTTCAAGAGGAGATGCTTTATAGCAACTGGGGCTCATTCACTTATAAAGGCATATGGAGGATTTTACTAATAGACTATAATAAATATAAATTTTCTTCATGTATAACTACTACTCTAATAAGATTTAAATAGGTAAGCTAAAAGCAATTTCTGGAGTAGTTTCTTGCAAAGCATAATGGTTATCTATATGACACAATATCACTGTTCTTCCTCACATCCCCCACACTCCACCTAAACAGTTTCTTTTTTGGTACTGATGGGAGCAGAGAGGGGACAACATAATTTAAATCTAATATTTTGTTTAACACGTGGAATTGATTTTATAATAGAAATTAACCCCAGGGAATCATCCACTTTTTAATTCTTGATTCAGGATGTGACACAGGCTTTTTTTTGAAAAATAAAATGGGCAATAGGACTTATTACTAAATTAATTTTTCTAAAAGCTAGTGACTAGCCTAGAATAGCTAGGAGAAACAGAGAATGACTTAGAATACAAAAACCTAAATTCTTCGAAAGTTTCAGACAATTAGAAAATACCCTAAGATACAGTTCACCACCAACAAACCAGCACTGCAAGAAATGTTAAAGGGACTTCTTTAAGATGAGAAATATATATATATATACGACAATAACAAAATGGCAGTAACTACATACCTATCAGTAGTTATTTTAAATGTAAATGGATTAAATACTCTAATCAAAAGACATATGGTGGCTGAATGGAGAAGAAAACAAGACCCATACATATGTCAACTTTAAAACACCCACTTCAGATAGAAAGGTAAACACAGACTAAAAATAAAGAGATAGAAAAAAATATTTCATGCAAATGGAAATAAAAAAAAAACATGGGGTAGCAATACTAATATCTGACAAAACAGACTTTAAAATAAGGCTATAAGAAGACACAAAGGACCCAGGAATTCCTTCTGGGTATTTATCCGAAGAAACCAAAACATAACTTGTAAAGACTTAAATATCCCTGTTAACTGTAGTGTTATTTACAATAACCATGATATAGAAAGAACCTAAGTATCCATTAATAGATGAATGGAAAAGATGTGATACATATATATGATAAAATATTACTTAGCCATAAAAAATGAAATCTTACCATTTGCAAGAAATGGATGGACCTAGAGGGTATTATGCAAAGTGAAATAAATCAGAGAAAGAGAAATACCGTATGTTTTCACTTACATGTGGAATCCAAAACAAAATAAATGAACAAACAAAACAGAAGCAAATTCATAGATACAAAGGGCATTTTGATAGTTACCAGATGGGAGGGAGGTTGGGGTACTGGGTGAAAAGGTGAAGGGATTAAGAAGTACAAATTAGCAGTTATAAAATGATCACAGGGATGTAAAGTACAGCAAGGGAATATAATCAATAATATTTTATTTTAATAACTATGTATGGTGCTAGGTGGGTACAAGACTTATCAGGGGGATCACTTTATAAGTTATATAAATGTCTACCACTATGCTGTACATCTGAAATGAATATAATATTGTCAACTGTAATTGAACAAAAAGCATCCCCTTTATAAGCAACCAATAAACACATAAACTGGGAAAACATATTTTTGAAAATCGTATCACAAATGTATAATTTTCCTAACATTTAGAGAGCTGCAAGAAATTAAAAGAAAAATACCAATAACCCAAGAGAAAAGTAAGCAAAGGCTATATGAACTGACAATTCCCAAAAATAATATACAAATACTACATAAAGATGAAAATATAGTCAGCTTCACTCATAAAAGAAATACAAATTTAAACTACACTGAAATATGAATAAAAAAATAGCTTAAGATACTCAACAATTTATATCAATTGAACTCAAGGTCCAACGTTCTAAATGTTCTGTTGTGTATTCTTGTTTTGTTCAAATCTCCAAAGTCCCTATCTAAAGGAATTAAATTCTAGATTTTCAAATTAAACATGTCTAAAACTATCCAAAGGTGTTCAAATTTTGTATGCATTTTTGACATGAATGATCTAATGGTTCCCTCTTCCCTTCCTTATTTTTCCTTCTCTTCCACCATCTAAAACACAAGGTGTTTTCCTTTGCCCGTAGAACAAAGATTTCATTGATTCATAAGGATAAAACTACTACTGCTTAAATAATTTTTTAGTTGTATGATTTATTTCAAATGATCAAAATTTTGTGAAGGCAGTAGTCACAAACCTGGCTGAAATTTTGCATTTTGTAGGAGAGGGCCATCAACTGATTATTTCAATCTTGCCCCTGCCTTGATTTTTATCACTTGCATTTTTTTTTCCCACTGCTACTAAGGTAAATCATTTATCTTTGAACATATTCTGGCTATCAGCTTGACTATATTACTGAGAAAGAACATTTCAAAGAAAAATGTGCAGATGCTGCAATGACAATGGCAGCCAGCTGCTACACAATGCCTTACATTAGAATGATCCTAATGTGAGTCAGATGCTGTTTGAAGTTAAGGCATGAAAAATTAACATATTAAGGGCAACAGAACAGGAACAGCTACAAACTAAGAGCAAGCAGACGGCATCCACAGACTCAGTAAAGCTGTGCTGCTCACAAAATCACTGCTCTTCATCTTCCTGAGCACTGCAGAGTTTTAGTGTTTCCCTGTGCAGGAGATTCCACTCTGTTTTTCTCCTCCCCCACAACTTTTACCCTTCAGTCTGCTATCAGACCTCCAGGTGTCCACAGGTTATTCTACTGGCTATCCTAGCACCCTTGCAAGGATCAAACTCCTTCATGAGATTCTTTCACCACTCCAATTTTCAGCAGCAAAGCAATACAGCAGGTGGTAATGAAAGCTCTGTAGTATCTGAGGTCCTAGTCCTACCTTGCTTTCTCCCAGAATCACTGTCAGCCAGTCACACGCAGGCTATAATATCACAGCTTCCCCAGCACTTGAAGGCTCACATTAGCTTTTGCATTTAAAAGGTGTGATCTGGATACCAGTTGATGTATTATCCCTCATTTCTGTCATCCTTCACCACTACCCCAATGCTGCTTTTTCTGCTTATTCTTCCTGTAAAAATATCTGTGCCTTTTCCTCTTTCCTCCAATCCCAACTCAAGCATCCCAGTAACAAAACAACTCAACTCTTTTTATTGGACTGTTTGGAGCAACCTCCTTCAACTGTTTGAAAGGCAATTGTCCTCCACCTACTTGCCTTAACTCATATGCACCATATGCCTGGAGATAGCGATTCCTTCATAGCCATGAAGAAGCTGCTGAATTCTGCCATGCCTCCAGATTCTACAGGGCTGAGACAGTAATGCCAATATGGATTCTCCTGCTGCTTCCAGATCATCTGTTTACCCTTACACATCAATGAGGCTGTGCTACCTAAGGAAACCACCTGTATGTCTCCCACAACGCTGTTGCCCGGCCTCTTCTTGAGGTCAACTCTCCTCCACCAACCTGAGGTTGTCTCCTCAAGATTCATCAAACCTTAAAATCTAAAATGCATTTAGTGCATACTCAGGCCACCGATTTTAAGTAATTTAAATTACTGTAATTTATAATGAAATCTTTTAAAGTCAATAATTTTTATAATGAGATAGATGACAGTGTTTGCAGTCTTTTACTGAGGTATCTACATTTGCTTCAGGAATGGAGATTTCCACAGCGAGTTGCTTTCTTCTCCTCTTGTTCTTTAAATCTACTAGTTTATTTTTACCTCGGCGTCTTTGTGGCTAATCTTATTCTGCTGCCTATTATATGCTGTATTCTCTAGAGATCCATAATGTATCCCTTTTAATAAAATCTCCTCCAGCAACTGCACCTGTGCCCAAGGTTTCAACTGTCATATATTATACATCATTGGCTACCCAATCTTTCTCTAGCTTACGCCTCTGAGTTCTACATTCATAGAACCCGACTGCTTTTGGACTTGCCAACAAAAGGTATCCACCATACTCACTACAGGTTCTCCCACTGAACATTTTCAAAACTCAAGTTACCACCTTCCTTTCCCTTTGCCCCCAATGGCTAGTATTCCCTTCCTATGTAGGAGTGTCTTTATATGGCCAACTGTCCAGTTAGACATATGGGAATTCATCCTAAATTCCTTCCTTTCCTTTAATTACTTATATTCAATCAATTACAAGATCTTACCGATTCAACCTTCTATATCCATTCTGAACCATCTTTCACTTCTCAAATTCTCAGTCCAAATCTTAGTTCATGCTCTTAACTCTCATTCAACAGCCTTGGGATTATGCTATGTGTTTATGTGTGCAGAGTATAATAAAATGGATAGCAACATGAACAGAGAGAAAGCTCAAGGACAATTTGAAGGTCATTATTACTCCAGGCAGATAACAGAGTGAGGAACAGAAGAAAGCTTCCTTATGAATTCCTGCTAGAATGTAAATTCCACACAGTAGGAACTTTTATCTTTCTTGTTTACCACTCAGTGCATACATAGGCCACTAATTTTAGGTAACTTAAATTATCATAATTTTTAATAAAAATATCATTTTATTTATGTGTGCCTGCCTGGCTCAGAGACGGTATTCAATAAATATTAACTGGATAAATGAAGAACCTATCAAAATGTCATAGACAATATAAAAAGACCATCAAGAAAATACTAATAATCAATAAGAACACAAAAAGATAACTAAAAAAAAAAAATGAAAAGGGTTTGTAGCATAAAAACTGAAATAATCTCTGAAAGATAATGATTACAAAATTTGCCAAGAGAATTCATTGAAGAAATATGTATTGAATACCTATTATGTAAGCACTATGCGAGGTGCTATGAATACAGTGGAGATCAACAAGGTTATTGTCTGCAGAGACAGGTTGGGGCTGAAATCTATGTATAAAGAGATGAAACAGGAAACAGAGGCCATTCAAAGTAAACACAGTGGGGCTAAGGAGACTTTTTTGGGGGTAATGTAACAGTTCTTATCTCAATTGGGGTGGTTTTCACAGGCCTATATCTTTGTCAAAATATAAAACTGTATACTTAAACTGGATGAATTTTAGTGTATCTAAATTATTCCTCATAAGTTAACTGTTAAAGAAAAATAAAACATAAATAGTATACCAATTATATTACATTTGCCCACTTAAGAAAAGCAAGGGGGGGGGCGGAAACCCATAAAACAAATTGCAATGCTAGAGAATAATTATACACATAGTTGAAGCAAGTAAAAATTAACTGTTTTATAGAAACCAGAGTAGAGGACAAACTATAAAATGAAATCTAAAACAGAAAAATTAAATGAGTTGATGAGAAAAATGTTAACAAAATTAACTAACCTCCAGAACAAGCAAAGGTATTAACCTATGAATAACAGATGTGAAACAAACTGAACTGAGTAGGTAATTAAAGTTATAATGGAAGACAATGTCCCAGAAGTGATTATAAAAAATTGAGGACTTGCTGAGATTCGACAACCAGAGGATAATGCCAAGACACTTAAAAAGCCCTGAACTCCAAGGTCAGAGAAAAAAGACTTTAAGAAAAGATAAAGAAAAACTTGAAGCAGATATTGAAATCTAAGTATCTCCTTAGATTTCAATTTTCAAAATCCACAAAGGGTTGTTTTCCAGTCACTTGTAGTGCTTTTTTCAGGGTCTAAAGGGCTAACAAAATATCTATGATTTATGGCACAGGTAGCATGCAGAGGGTATTGTGCTAAGTACTAGATATACATTGTATCATTTAATCCTCAGAAACTATGACCCAAAGATATTTAAAATATTTAAGCCAAGACCTCATGTCAAATAATGGCAGAGCTAGGTTTAAAACTCAGCTGACTAAAGTCTGTGATTTTCAACTCGAAGCTATGTCTCCTCCAGAGGCCAATAAACTCGATCCAATCTTTGATAAGTACTTGGTATAAGCCAAGTTGTTATTCATTTGAAAAGGCATTAAAAAAATTGTCTCTGGCATCACAAAGACTTAAAAGATCATCTTATCTCTCAGCACTGCTTCAAGTGTTTCTACAAATAGTTCCAGAGCCAAGCATGTCTTAAGAAAAGTGGCTGAGAGTTTTATGAAAGAAAAAGCTATTGACATAAGCAGTAAGAGTAAGTGAAATAATCGAGTTTGTTTTAAAAAGGAGGACAGCGACCAATGAGAAGGGTTGTGTGGAGAGGAAGTGAAGTTACTATCAGCAAACCCACTTCGGAGACCCAAGCTTCTCAGTTTTGGGGTAGCTGTAAACAAAACCGATTACATACTTCCCTGTTTGAAATGCTCCAATGGTATTCCTTATTTTCAGGATAAGGGTCAAATGCATTAACATGGACAGTATACTTCTGTTTGTCAATCCACTTCATCAAGCCATGCTTCCAACACGAACCATGAAATCCAGCCACGTGAGAAGACTTGTAGTTTTCTCAGTTCTCTCTGCTTTAGCCCTCCCTCTCCGTCCACGGAGTGTCCTCCCCAGCTTGATTTCCTGGCTAACTCCTACTTGTCCTTAATCCAGTTAGAAACAAATGTGGTAAAAGAGTAATATCTTTAGCATATAAATAACATAAATAAATCAAGTAAAAAGACATTAGGACCACAGTCAATAAATGAATGGGTTAGCGGCATGAAACAAGAGCCAAGAAGTGAGCATAAAAAATGACTAAATTTAGAGATGGATCTAGATATATGAATGTTCCACCTCAGTCATAATAAAAGAAATGCAAATTTAAACAATGTATAATTTTCTATCCATCAAATTAGCAGATTTTTTTTTTTTTTTTTTAAAGCAAGGGGCACGTACATTCTATTGGTGGGAGTATGAGCTGGTACTTCTTTTGGGAAAACAGCATAATAATAGATAATAATGATCATAATCTTTTATCCAGCAAGTCTACTTTTGGTGACCCTACAGATATAACCTCAAATATATACAGAAATATATAAAGAAAGATGGTCATTTTAGAATTATTTATAAGCATTACAAATAGAAAGAACCTGTTCAATAACAGAGAGGTGGCTACACAATTATGATATTATATAGCTTTTAAAACAGATGTTTGAAAAACGTTTGAAGTCACAAGTACAAAAGCCAAAGTTTTAAAGTTATAAAGAGGTATAAGGAGAAATATCAGTCTACCTCTCATTCCTGTCCCTCAGACAACCCACTCTTGTCCTTTAGTTCTTCTCTCTGGATACAATCAGAGCTAGCAGTTTCATATGTAGTCTCCCAGAGACAATTAGATTCATATTAAAACCTCTGTATGTATATTAGCATTCTAAACACACTGTGTACATTTAACTTTTCAATTAAAATGAATCTTAGTTATCATTTCATATTGATACAAATGGAACTGATGCATAATGGTTGTATAGTGTTCTATTGTATGGATGAACTATATTGTTTGGCCAGTCCTTCATTAACAAATATGTAGGTTGTTCCCAATCTTGCTATTACAAATAATGCTGTAATCAATATTCTTGTTTACTGTAGCATCACAAGCATGTCTTTTGTGGGATCAATTCTTAGAAATGGAATTGGTGAGACAAAGGATATGTATATTTATAGTTTGATATAATGTTGCCAAAATTCTCTGTAGAGGTACCAATCCATGCTTCCACCAGCTATGTATAAGTATGTCTGTTTCTCAACACTTTGTCAACACATGTCATCAAACTTTCTGATCTTTGCTAATCTAACAGGTGAAAGAAGGCATCTCATTTTAATTTTAATTACTTTTTTCTTATGATCAATGCTACTGACACCTTTTCACAAGTTTAAAGTCTTTTGTATCCTTTGCCTTTTCTTAACCCAGTGATTTGTCCTTTTGATTGATTTGTAAGTCCTATCAAAGAAGGTGTTTAAGAAGCTAGCCTTTTTTGAAGAGTTGCAGTATTTTGCCTGGTTTGTCATTTGGCTTTGTTTATGATGTTTGTGTATTTTTATCATGTAGAAATGTTCAGTTTTTATGTAGTCAAGTGTATCAATTTTTCTGTTATGGCTTCTGGGTTATACATCATACGTACAAAAGACTTCTGTGCTGTGAATCATAAAAAAAAATTCGCCCATGTATTCTTGAGAACTTTTATGTTTTATCTTTTTATGTTTACGTCCTTGATTTTTCTGGAATTTATTTTAGTAAAAGGTGTTGAAATAAATCAAACCATAAACTCTGAAGTTCTTTAAAATAAAGGATATAACTTTATATTCAGGATAATTTCAATTATGGAAAATATAGGTATAGAAAAACTATAAAGAAATATAACAGCATGTTAATAATAATTCTTTTGATTACTAGAATTTATTCTTTCTAAATTATTATAATTATTACTTCTTAATAATTTTTATGTGCTTAGTGACAATAAAATCACTAATATATCACAATAAACAGCAGCAGCAGAGAAGGTACAATTTGTGGGAGTAGAGATTAGGAAAGGAAACATACTTTGATAAGTACATACAGCCAAGTGAGATATATGATAGGGAATTAAATTAAAGCAGTGCCATGGGAAAGAGGAAGGACGGATAAAGTTTTTAGTAGATAGAAACAATAGGTTCTAAAAGTTTATTTTTAGACAGGTTATTCTGAGGCAACAACAGGATATGTCCTGTGGGCTACCAGAAATGTGGTTTTGAATCTTAGGCGAGAAAGCCCAGGCTGGCAATAAATTTAAAAATCACTGACAAGGAAGAGTGAGGCAAAACTGTGCAGACAGGTGAGGTTGTTCCAAGAAAGCAGTAAAATGAAAAGAGAAGCTAGCCTTAGATAGAGCACTGGAGAAATAAAACCAATAATTAAGAGATGGCAGAGGGGTCAGAGTAGAAGCAGGAAAGACAGGAGAATAAGAAGGCAAACTTTATAAGCAGAGAATAGATAAGATTGTCACAATTCCTGGAAAGGATAATACAAAGGCTGAAAAGAGTCCCAGTGAATTCAGCAGTTAGGATGTCCTCAGTAACTCTGGCAAGAACAACATCAGCATATACTTATTGGCTATAATGTAGTACGTATATAGAGAAAAAAAAAACCCTAAATTTTTGGAAAAACACTCAAATAATAATTGGGCTAAAAAAAGTTCACTGCATAAGAAAATGTTTTTAAAATAATTAACAACATAACACATAAAATCTCTGGAATGTATTCAAAGTCATACTCAGATGAAAATTAGTGCCTTACATAGTCTTATTAGTAATGAAATAAAAGCAGAGTTTAATAGTTTAAAAGCATTTAACATTTTAGAATGGCAAAATAGTATCCCATGAGAATACAGGAAACAAGGTATTTAAAAATGTGTCAAAAAATTAAAAATAAAATCAGTAGAATTAGCTAAGGCAACTGAGTTTGTTCTTTTACGTTATGGCTTCTGGGGTATGTATCAGGAAACATAATTATGAGAAAAACACAAAGTAAAGAAGACTAGCTGTTTGTGAAGAGGGTTTTATAACAGCCATTTCAGAAACCGAGAGCATGAGCAGACTCCAAAACTTCCCCAGCAATGAGAAGGGACAGTTAGGTTGGTAATCCAGTATGATGATAGCAATTTGCCAAACTGGGTGATTTTTCTCTAGGTGTAGTTATAGAAAGACAGACGTCTGTGTAAATCCACAGTTGTAGTTTTGACAGATAAGTGTAAAAGAAGGGCAAAGCGAGAGAGAAAAAAAACTTTCCAGGGCTCAAAGGAGATGGCGCTAGGAATTTTTTCTCCATGGTCACAATCTTCCAAAAGCCTTACTTCTTAGAACTCAGGCTCATCACCCCACCCAGTCCCCTCCATGGGATTCAAGTCCTAATCTAAATGTGCAATAACAAACAGTCAAATAAATTATGGTAAATATCTATTAAAATAATGTACATGAAAATTGTGTACAAACAAGAAAAAGTATATTCAAAACACCAAGACCTAAAAAACGATTTTATGTAACTGCAGATTTTCGGCAAGGTTCTATGGAGTTTTAAAAAAAGTATTAGTCAGGTGAAAAAAAACAAAAAACCACCCAACTAATAAAATAATGGAAAGAAAGAAAGGCACAAGCACCCTATAGTAGATGCTCCCCTCAGGCTCTGGAGGAAAGTTCAGGACCATTTCTAAGTTTCTTTTTTGGTGCTTGAAAACATTTAAGATCTTTAACCTATAATTCATCAAAATTGAACTTCTAATTATTACTTGGATCTATCCCCAGTCACTGACATTTTGTTGAAAACACGATATTTCAAAGTGTAAACCAATTTATCAAAGTAAAGGCCACAGGATAGAGAAAAAAAACATGGCGTAGATGATAGAAGCTCTGTTCATCCCTCTGGTGACCAAATCAAAGTTGTGACAGAAACAAGGAGCAGCAGCAAGGAAAAAGTGCCTGGAATTGAGATGAACAAGCCATATAACTAGGGAGAAATCCAAGAAAGTACCCTGCAACAGCAGTAGGTAGGTGGGACGAGGACTGCTCAGTTCCAAGCAGCTGCGTGAGACGGAGGATGTGGTAGTGGCAGCGGCAGCATGAGACTCCTCTTAAAGGGGCTGTTTCCACGAGCAGATTTTCATGGCAATGGACCTGCTTGTTCTGAGCACCAGTCCTGATTAGGCTGCGCACAGGGGGCACCAGGGATTTATAGGGAGATATTGTTGGAGTGAGGGCTGAGGAGAGAATCGCATGGTACAGAACTGCCATCAGTATCCATTATTCCCTTCCCCTTCATAGTGTGCAGACACAGCACCGCCATAGCCGTGATGTCATCCAACTGGATAACAGAGGTCACTCTTCCAAGAGGATTCCTTGAAACCGCACCTCCCACAACTCGAGCCTCACTCAAGTCACATCCAGGTGTATCCTCAGCGAGTCAGGTGCTCCTTGCTGAGACTCACACTGGTGGAGGCAGGTGGCCTCAGTTTCTGGTGTGGCCTTTTGAGGCAACTATAAGCACAGCATCTGTGGATTGCTTGCTGAATCTTAACAGGTGGCCCAGAAGGGTAGAGTCTTGAGCTAAATGTGGCATCAGGTGAACCCCTCTTAGGATTGTGTCACTGGACACCTACTTCACAAATCCACACTAATAAGACCGGGAGACTTAGAAGCTTTGCTTCGTACATAGAAACAGACAAGGAAGGTAGCCAAAATGGGAAGAAAAAAGCAGAATCCATATGAGAGAACAGAACAGACATCCAGATATAATGGAGTCAAGTAATCTAACAGATGCAGAGTTCAAAACACTAGTTATAAACATGCTCAATGAACTTTTGGGAAGTGTAAAGAACTCCAACAAAGAGATAAAAATGGAAATGGAAATTATAACAGGGAATCAGTCTGAAATCGAGAACATATTATCTGAGATGAGAAGTATATTAAATGGAATAAGCAAAGTGAATAAAGAAAGGATCAAATGCCCTATCTAGAGGACAGGAGCCAATCAGAACACTCAATCAGAATGGCAAGAAAAAGATGCCAAGACTATAAAAATAATTTAAGGAGGATATGGGACACTATTAAGGCTCCAAATATTCGTCTGATCAGCTTAAGTGAAGAAATCAAGATGTTGAACAGCTTTTAGAAATAATGATGGAAAATTCCCTAACCTGGTAAAGGAAATAAACATAAAACCCAGGAAGCTCAGAGAATTCCAAAAATCAGGATCCAAAGAGGTCCACACCAAGACACATCATAATTAAAATGCCAAAGTTAACGACAAAGAAGAATATTAAAAGGAGCAACAAAAAAATTAAGAATTACTTATAAGGGAGCATTGGCTGCTGATTCTCAAAAGAAACTATGCAGCCAGAAGGGCTTGGTAAAAAATATTCAATGGATGAAGACCCAGATCTACAACCAAGAATAATTTATCCAGCAAAGCTATCATTTAGAGTTGAAGGCAGATAAAGAGCTTCCCAACGAAAATAAGTTAAAGGAATTTATCATCACCAAGCCTGATTACAGGAATGTTGGAAGGACTTCTTTAAGAAGAAAAACCATGTATCAAAACAGGAATAAAGAATGGTAATAACTATATTCCTAGCAACAAGTACCTCAAATGGAAAAGAATTAAGTGCTCTAACCAAAAGATAGAGCGGTTGAAAGAATAAGAAAACAAGACCTCTACATATGAAAAGGGGATGGAAAAAGATAATGCTTTGATGGATCTAGAAGGTTTTAAGTCAGAAAAGATAAACACTGTATGATTTCACATGCAGAATCTAAGGAATAAAAAGAACAAACTAATCAAAAACAGACTCACAGATATAGTGGACAATTTGGTGATGGCCAGAGGGAGGGGGTTTGGGGGCTGGGAGAATGGGGTGAAAGGTTAAAGAAGTACAAATTAGTAGCTGATGGATGGTCATGGGGATGAGGAGCACGGCACAGGGAATGCAATTAGCACTAATACACTGGCTGGGTGGAGAGTTAGGGGAGGGAGGGAGCAACTGGGTGGATCATTTTACTAACTATATAGATGTCTAACCAATGTACTGTATACTTGAAACTAATTAAAATTTTAAAAAGTTGCACACACACACAAAGTAAAGGCCGTGCATAAAACATAAAACACTGTTTAGCTGTTTTGCAGAAAGGCGTACTGATCAAGCAGTGGTGAGGTCCTGGCTTCTCTCTTATTTGGTTTTATACTTGGCTCTTTAGATAATGCAGCACCCTGCAAGCTGGAATCTGAGAGTTGGTGGCTGCAGCTAAGATTCAAAATCCTGTCCTCACATACTCCCAGACTAAAAGATGAACATGTCCTTAATTTGTGGAGTCCTTCAAATTACTCCTGTGAGGTGAAAAACGAGGATAATACTCAAGTATTGACGGTCTTCATATCTACATAGCCTCTTCTTATGGAGTGGCCATATTTCTTTTAAAAGTATCACCGTTACTCTTTGGGCAGGGTCGGAATTTTGTGGCGTTCTCCCACCACACACACACCCGACCCCAGAGATGAGCTTGACCCAGTATCAAAAAAGCAAGTTCAAGCTTTCGTCATGTAATAGGGTTAAAAGGTTATGGAATCTAATTTTTAAATTTTTATTTTAAAATTATAGTATGAACTAGTCAATGTAAAACATGACCTTTAAATGATTTAAAATTTATGGACAATATCTATCTATGGTAGAATATTCAATGAATTCTGGATTTTTTACTTTATGGGAGAAAATAAAGTGTGAACAATGGAAATTCCTCTTGATCATTAAACTCAAACTTCATCATTAAAATTTCCTATCAGTGCTGCTACAAAGGAGCCAGTAAAAATGTCTTGTATTCCTTCCTCCTGCCATTAGTAACCAGCAAGAATAAATGAGAAAGAAAGGAAGGACAGAGGACACAGATAAGTCACTTAGCTGTGATCAATATAATCTTAAGGATAATTCACATAGTGGAAAACATATGCAGAGCAATTCTCCCTCCCCTTTCCTAGAATGTATGAACAACAGAATATTTGTTGGGTTATTCAGAAGGAAAAACAATCTACATAAAAATATTTCAGGTACATAGTAACATCCTCAAGAAAACTAGAAACAAGGAGGTAAATAAAAAAGTCCGCAGCTGCAAAGTTCGGTCAAAATCTTGGTGAACTTCCCTTCAGCATCCTGGCTTTGAATGGACAGCGAGGCATAAGCTGGGTCTCTGTTCCCTCAATTCCTGAATATGAGATTGAATCCAGGGCAAGGGAGCCCATTAGCTAACTTTACCTCCTTGGAGTTAAAGGATTCTGAACTCTATATGTAAGTTCATGCAAATGAACACATTAATCAAAACCCTGGATTTACTGACAGAATCTGATAGCTCCTTTGGAAAGTTTTAATTTTGCCTTTCATAGAGAAGAGACACATCTAACTAAAGTCTTGTCAAGTCTAAAATTCTATGAATTTAAAAATGCAATTAACTTCTATATCTCCTGGGATGTCATAAGTAGCACGAGGCATGAAATACCAGGCACTCTATTAAATGGATGGCTCTTTTGATCTGGGTGCTAAACAAAGTTTGTTAAAACAAAGTTTGTTTGATTGGGCATTTATAATATAAATAACTTGTTACTGTGTCTTTCTTCCAAGTAGGTCAAAAATTTCCATGAATTACATAATTTATTTCTATAACATCTGTTATGTTTGTGTGTTAAGATTTAATTATATTTTAAAGAACCTGAAAACTTTAAGGCTGAAGAAAATTGAGCAAAGTTTTCGTTTGCATTTAAAATTGTTACTGTTTATCATACTACTTTTCCATATTAATACTGACTAAATAATAATAGAACAACACTGGGCATTTATCTGCCAAATCAAAAAAGAAAAGTATACGTGGTAGGTCAATTAAAAAAATGCAGTCTTAAAATAAACTCTGATGATTAACATAAAACTCTCCTCATTCTGCTATAGAACTGGCAATAGGAGTCTTCACCTGTGGGCATATTACATCTCCCTTTAGGGTATACTGTGGCTGAGGGAACCTGGCCACAGGCTATCCCTGTAACCTTCCATGTTTATGATCAGTACATTGAGCTCCTGTGCCAAAACTGCCTGCTTGACTGGATGGCCTAGCTCTTGGAAATTCTCTTGGGATACCAATGATTCTCAAAATTGGTGATACTATCTGGATACTTAATTAAGAGCATGCTTTGGTCGGAAGACATGGGACAGAAATGCAATTGAGTCATTTCATTGACAGGAGCCAGGATACTTAGAGTGTAAAAGAAGGACAGGGGAAGAATGCACTGCATTGCTAATAAAACTTCACTATATCTTACTGGATTTTTTTCTTTTGAAATTTGATATTCTTCATCTAACCACTTAGGTTCAAGGTTCCAGCAACTGGATGCTGACTATAACGATGTAGATACCAGGGCTAACTCATAAAATATGAAGGGCTTTACTCACTGCTACTTAATTTTAGCACAAAAAACCCTCGGAGATCAGAAATCTGCAACACACTTTCATTTTGATTTGCATGAAACTTATACTACTTGGCCTAAATCTAAGGCCAGCTTTTCAATACACATAAATGCTCAGAGCAAGAAGGTATTTGGCCTGTCTTGTAATTCAATGATCTGATAAGCCCTGTCCAGAAGCAACAAATGGCAAGTTCGATGTGGGTATTTAACAATCAGTTTAATGTAGGGTAGACTAACTTAAATGAGTTCCATCTTCTGTAACTACCTACTAAAATTTTTAAATTGTCCACCTTGCATTAAAAGGCACACAAGTGTGATAAACTGTATTTAACAAAATGAATTAACACAAAAAGAGGAGCCCTAGCCTATTGGTCCATGTTCCACACACTGAGATTCAGTCGGGAAGCTCTACTCACTGTATTCTTTTGCAAATGTGTGTTTCCTAGAAATAAGGTCTCATTATATGATCGACAGTGGGGCATAAAATGGGAGATCTGGAAGATGTGCATTGGACCTTGCAGTTGCCTAGCTGTGCTTTCAAGAGCCAAAGCAGGTGAAAATCCTATCTGACACATGGACCAGCCTTGCCCAACATGCGTTATGTGAAAATACTAGTGAAGAAACTCTGAAATGTGAGAAGAGAAAGTTAGGCACCTAAATTCAGAACCTCTGCCCACTGTCAATAACACCCATTACATTTTGGGAAATGCTGGTCTTCTACCCAAGCAGAGGCTTGAGGATGAACATGCAGGTCCTGGGTCTTGTGGCAACAGTTCCAAAAGGCAAGTCCTCATTCATTAAAGGCTATTTACAGAGCAGCACAGTCAACCTCAAATGCTCTTCACCCAACAATAGCTAATTGATGCAGCATGCTTGCTATACACACCAGGCACAGTTTTGTTACTTTATCTCCTTTAGCTGCAGCAACACAGTCTAAGAAGTGCCGTTCCCTTGTTCTTAGATGTGCGAGTTCCCATTAGTTATTGCAGCAATCTTCAACATATTCCCTACCCCTTTTCCCCAAAGGTACCCTATTCAAAACAGATCCATACCAAGTCCAAAGTCAGATTATGGTAATGAAGGGGAATAAGCTTCTATGGCATTTAGTATTTTGCCGCTGAGGGCAACTGAGAAACAGCAATGCAGGAAGGCTCTCTACCCTCCTTTCTGCCTAAAACAGGTTCATAAATTTCTTGTGAAAAAGGTTGTGCTTCTGGTGCCTGAAAGGAATTCTTATCCACTGGAGATGAGGAGTCTATGCTGAGATGAGTCTTGTACAAACTGAACTAAGATAACTATTACTCTATTAATTTCCCCATATTTTCCTAGTCCATTTCCTACACTATCCGTTTTTAAGTGTCCAAACCTCTTTCCTTTGCCTAGTCACGTCCCCTCAATTTATCAATAACCATTTGTTAAAATGACATATAGGTCTCCCAGTCTAACTTTTCCTTTGGAGTTTTCACTTTCATATGAAGCCTTCACTCCCTATCCACATAAAAATATCAACATGAGATGAAATTTATATGCATTTTCTCCTGTTAATCTTTTAACAGTTTATTTCAAAGGCTCCAGGCACAGAATGTAAGAGGGCAGAGGAAAAGTTATTCCTCCCCTACAGCAGTCTGTGGGATTGCTCAGGATTGTGGGCAGCTATAGTTTCGAGAAGATGCTGCCCCATGGATGCAGAATGTAGTCTTACCAGAGTATCCTTTATCAGGTTGGCTGACCTACATAGCTCTTTCCCCAACTTGTTCCTTCACTCCTCCACTGTTATTAACCATCTTACTTTGCTTAAAGAAGGGTGGTAGAAAATCTGACTCTAATTTCAAGTCATATTTCTTACAACAGCTTGTACCATATATTTTTATCATATTGTTAAAAACAAACAATGAAATGAAAACTCTCATTGTTACTTAAGACTACATTTAGCACTGCTTTATATCTGAAGTGTTAGTTTTGGGGAACCTTCATTGTGATTTAAGAGTATCCTATTTTGTATCTGAAATCCTGAGATATAGAGAAAATCTTTGGTGAAATGTGCTTATTACTCAAAGGAAAATCATTGGCTCATTTGTTCACTCATACCCTTATCTATTCGGCCACTAGATACTGTGTTAGATAGTAAAGATTTAAATGGAAAGATCAAGGTTTTACAAAGCTCTTGGTATTGGGGACACATTATAAATTACTGTATCTCCTAATAGGAGTATATATGCAGTGCTTTGAGTGCAGAGAGGAAAAAGAGAGTGATTCAGCCTGGAGTTTGGAAGTCTTTCTAGGGAGGCAGACATCTTTGAAGGATGGATAGAATTGTGCCAAAGTAGAGAAGCCATTCAGCGAAGACCAATGATAATTTTAGAATTCAAACTCCCATATTCTATATGACTGAGAAGATGTATGGAAAAAGAAAGAGAAAAACATGGAAGAAAGAATACAAAGTTTTGAGGGAAGTAAAAAGGGAAAGAGAAAGACTGCTTTTTAAAAATATGAGGCTCTCAATACAGGATAGAATTACCTGGTAATATTTAATGTCTAGAATAGGGAAGAAGGAAAATACTTTCACTGTAAAGTTGTAGTTTCAGTACTAGAGCCCATAAGCAAAATTTAGTTTCAAGTAATGAAACATCCAACTCCTGTGCCCTACCACTGCATGACAACCCCATTCCCAGACCACCTTCTGCCTTTTAGGTCCTGTGGCACTTTGCTTCTAGCATCACCACTTATGCTCCTAGTACTACCAGTTAGCCTGTAAGCTAGAATTTATACACAGGTCTTCTAGGTTCTTCATTTTTTCAAGACAGGAAGCTGGGCCCTGTTCATCTTTGCCTCCGCACAGGTCATAGATTTTGCACATAGTAGGTACTCTGTAACTGCTGTTGAATTGAATATTTTTATTTAATTAGAAAACAAAGAAACAGAAAATTCCACAAAAACCCTTGACTCAATGGCAAATGCACGATTATCCCAACAGGATAAAAATTCAATTACATTTACCTAGAAGAATTATATATATCAATAGTCATTATCTTTTTAACCTAACAAGCAACTTTAGATATTTTTACCTTTCACCTACTACATTTTTATTACTCATTTAATAATCATTATAGCAAATTATTAATATTAGACAGTCCTGGAAATAATTTACATGTCTCCAATGACTAGCAAACTATATTTCCACATTTGTATTGTGAGGGATAAGGTATTTGAACACACAATTGATCATCACAATTCTACTCCTGCAACATTAAGTGTGTGGAGGTAATGGGGGGCTCCACAGTATAGTGGTTAGCACTTCTGCTTTACATGCAGAAGGTCCTGGGTTTGCCCCCCAGGTGGAGCCATGGACCATACCCCGGGTGCTCCAGGCCCCCGAGTGCGCTGGGTGTGTCAGGCCCCAGGTGCATGTCGTGAGCATGTGAGAGGGGACACCCTGCCTTCAGAGATCCAGTTCTCAAGGGGAAACAGCAATATCCATAGGTCAGGGGTGGAACAGTGTGTGTTTGTGTGTGTAGGGGGGGAATTAAAGAGGGAAGAAAAAGAAAAAAAAGTATGTGGAGGTAAGTTACTTTTGAATAGACAAAAAAATAATCTGGTTGTATTAGTCTTAAGAACATAGTTCCAAAACCTGTTCTTTTTACCTGTGTCTAAACTTTACTTGGTTACGAAGTAGTTTCAACGGAAAGAAAAAGTGTTTATTGACTACCACGGAAAAAATTTGAAAATATAAAATGTCCTCACTACTTTTGTGATGATGAGTATATGTAATATATTGGCTTGGGAAAAAAATGTTATCCCTGTGTAAACCTTAAATTCTAAGGGAAACTATGTCAACAAAACAATGATCACCTGAGAAAAACAAAGTATAGTCAAATATTTCTTTCCGAAAGTACAGAGAGAAAACCATTTTCCTGCCTGCAGATATTGAGGTTTTAATAAACAAGAAGAGTGGTCTTGATAGATAATGGCTCTAAGCTCAAAATTTTAAAGAATTTTATTTTGAAAATTAGCTTCAGATAAAATTTTCTGAAACCAAAGTTTTAATTTTTGGCACATGTTAAGTGGTTCATAGCTCAAACTAACCCTATAGAATAAATCAATTTAGTTATATAGGGGTCTATTTCAAAACAATTTATTTGAATGTCTCATCTGAAAGTTATTTTGTTTAAAACAGATGATCTGTCATAATAGGCCCTTAAAAAAAGTCTCTAAGATACAGAACTGGAGGGCTTCTAGCTGGAGTGAATCCGAAGTCTTTAGGGTCTCTAGCTCTTTTCATGGTAAAATCCTCCAGGTAAAAGTAAAGCTTTTGCTCTCTACTCTGTCTAGAACTTATCTGGGAATATAACTTTACATCTACTGCTGTTTAAAACCTACGAAAACTCTGACTGAAATACATACTATTATGGAGGACTAGGTAAAAAGGCAAGTCCTCTATTTCTCTGGATACTCTAAACCTTGTCTGTGGGTTGCACCAGGGACCAGTATCTCGGTCTCTTGAAGAACTGCTTGATTCACTTGGGGTTTGTTACTGTCATAACAAAGATGCACTAAGATGCCAGAATAAAGTGCCCTTTGAAACTGGTAGTATTTCTGCTGAGGATGTTGTCCTTCACCAAGAGCCACAAGAGGAATTTCTTGGGTTTTAGTAGCAGGAAAAGTTGTCCTTCTAAGCAACTGGCTGCTTTTATCTTACGGACACTGTGACTCACATAATTAGTCATGTCCTCTTTTTCCATAGGCTACTTGGAAGCTCAAAGCCAGACCCAAGGCTGTTCTCCTGGTTGTGAAATGTTCTAAGCACTCAGTTTGCTTGCTAACCTCATTCCAGATTTCGTTTTGGGTTTCCTATGCGTATTTTCCTGATTTTCTCACTTAAAACACACTCACACCACCCCCCCCACAATCAATCCTGAGTCACTGCTTAAAAACCATTAAAATAAGTTGAGAATAAAACTAAATGTAGCTTGTTTTCAATTTATTTGAGAAAGGATAGGGTTTCAAAATTTATTAATTGATTCAGAATTTGGAATAAGAACACTAAAAGATGGTAAGGTTCTCAGGCCAGTTCAAGGAAATTTAATTTAATCAAATAAAGAAAAATGATAGTGTTAAAGAAAAGTTAGTCATTCAAGACAAATTCTATAGGGTAATTCTATATTCATGTTAAAAAAGAAATTTTTCTGTCTACAGTCATGTCATCCTGAACATGCTGGATCTCATCTGATCTTGGAAGCTAAGCACAGCCAGGCCTGGTTAGTACTTGGATGGGAGACCACCTAGGAAGACCAGGTGCTGCAGGCATTAAAATAAACAAACAAATAAATAATTAAATAAAATAAAGACTATAAAAAAGTTTATTAGAAGATTTGTGTGTGAAAAGACATCATTGCTTACCCGAACTTATATGGGCACAAGATATTAAGTCAGCTAACAAATTCATAGGCATTTAAATAAGACAAAGTCCAAGGGCCTTATAAATAACCCATATTTTACCCAGTCAGGTTGACTAGCTCTTTTTTCCTTTCCTTAAGTAAACAAATAACTAAAGGTAATTTAATTCAGTGAGAGTAGCAAAGTGAATACAGATCTTTGAGGAACAATAAAATGTTAATTTTATGATCCTGTTTTATTTTGCTAAAACTTCTATAAGATAGGAAGCAAATGCAAATTTTGACTCAGGGTCAGGGTCAATTTTTAGTATTTCCAACAGCAGAAAACTATTCTATTAGAATATCAGAATTTTACAAGCAAATTCAACATATCTGATATACTATGGCTCATATTCACCGGACTCTCATTCGGCACTTATTTATTCTACCTGGTCAAATTTTCTTGACAACTTTAAGCTTCTAAAGGAAGAATTACAGGGTGGTTTTATAGAGTAGTGGTTAGCATGACTGCTTTACACACAGAAGGTCCTGGGTTCAAGCCTCAGCGGAGCCACAGGCCATACCCTGGGCGTGCCAGGCCCCCTGGGTGTGCCAGGCTCCAGGTGTGTGCCGTGAGTGAATGGGAGAGGACAGCCCACCTTCAGAGTTCCAGTTCTTAAGGGGAGGTGGTAATATCTGTAGGTCAGGGGTGGAAGTGTGTGTGTGTGGGGAAGGGGTGGGGATTAAAAATAAATAAAAAACTAAAGAATTAAAAAAATAAAGGAAGAATTCTGCTTCTGTTAACCCTTTGTGCTACTTTTAAATGTCTGACTTCAGAGTGGCACATTTGGATTTGGGATTTAGAAAAACATTCTGGTGGCAACATGAAGGATGCTTGGTAGAACTAAGACTTGGAGGCAGAAGTCAGCAGAAGGCTGTTGTTCTTAAAATACTGACAGAAACTGATAAGGGTTAACAAAAGCAATCACTGTGGGGACACAATTTCTTCTGGTAAGAGAAATATGTGAGAGAGAATCCTCTGGGCAAGGACAAATGACTGTGGTGAAGAGAAAAAGTGAAGTGATTTCTAGCTTGAAGCTGAAGATCCAATGAGAGAGGATACAGGAGGGCCAAGTTTGCTGGGAGGGCTGGAATGATTTAAGAAGGGATGCAGAGTTTTTAGTTCAGACACACTCAATTTGGTAGCATACCCAGAAAATGAAGAAGGCCCTTGGAAAGAAGGGTTTGCAGGCTAGGGGAAAGAAGAGACCAAGGGGCTATAATCATCAAGGAACACAGGGTTCAAGCTGCAACTGATGAGTGCAAGTAGGAAGAGCGTGAGAAGGTGAAGATGTAAAATAAAGGCCTCCCATATTGAAGGAAGAGAGGCAGAGGAGGAGGGGTGTTAGCAAGTGGGAAGGAAATCCGAGACAGTGGTGTCCTGCAAGCCAGGGAAAGAAGGGTGAAGGCAGGTGGAGGGAGAGAGGTTACCTGCTCCAAGTCAACACAGGACACGGGAGCATCGGACTCAGGTGTCAACCTAGCTCCACACCAGCTGTATTGTTTAGGATTTCTACTTTAATTCCATGTGCTGCAGCTTCCTCATTTGCAAAATGGGGGAAATTAGAAGAACCTGTTTCACAGAGTTTTTATGATTAAATGAGATAACGGGAGGAAAAGCCTAATGTATGTCTAGCCCATGGGAAATGCTGAAGTAAAATATAAGTGATTATTACTGTATTTGTAAAGTGGAGTAATAATACTTATTTCATAGTGATTCTATATTAGATAAGGTAATGCACACTTAAGTGGATAACATATAGTTTTTAATATACAGCATGTGACCAATCAATGTTAATTCATTCTGGGGCCTTCCTTTCTTCTTCTTTGCCCCTAAACACTGAAGGATCTTTGAGAATATGGAACACATATCCCTAAGGCAGTAAATAGCCTCAGAGGCAAGAACAGATTTTATTAACATTATGATAGTTTCCATCAAAATTTGAATAAAACTAGTTCCCTCAATGCTTTTGATCCCTGGAATAAAACTGCAATTTAGCCTCAGCTAAGTGGGACTTGGTAAAACAAAGGTAGCTTTGAAACCACTACTTCCAGTGGATTTAGTAATCTAAAGTATTGGAAGGCTTTTGTTACAACACAATCTTACTAGAATGAAAGCTCCACGAATAAAACTGATAAATTTCATTCTTGGGTGTACCCTATCACCTAGCACCAGGCCTGGCATATAGCTCAATAAATATTTGTTAATTAAATTAATAAGGCTTGCAGGCATACGTTATATATCAATGTTTTTGTCAAAAAGTTACTATCCACAAGAATCAAGAGGAAAATAGGCACTGGAGATAACTGGCAGTTATCGTGTTGGTGACATACTATAAAATAATGATGTGTGACAGTGGTCTGACTCAGGAATACAGATTCCTCCCGTTATTCAAAAGTAGAGCGTTCCTATAAAATCTTTCACAAGCCGAAATGGCATAAAGCAAAGAAGTACTATTAATTTCCATGGAAAATTTTTTGAGCATTCCCAACCAAAATGCAACACATGCACAATGTCTTTTATATCATTCACCATGATCTAAACGCTTAATTACATTGTTTTATGCTAAGCGTTAACACCCTTACAAGATCTCAGGCTTTTCTGATATCTTGCTAACAGATGCACAAAATAAATCGACCTAAAGCCCAGATGCTCACAGACACAGCTTAAAGCTCTGGACGTACCACTCTCAACTGCTCCTAGTGTGTGCTGCCTATATAAAGGTTCACTGCAAAACAAATGCTCAACATGCTTTTTGCCGTTTTTTGTAAAAGTGGAACATCCTCTCCCAATTTCTTCGGTTGGCAAAAATGGTAAAAAGCAAAGCGGTGCCATTTGAACTTTCCAGAAGCAGGAGATACCTGTATTGGGGATTCTAATAGAGCCCTTCACTTTTAGCAAAGTCATAATAAAGGTTATTTCAACCTAAACAATACAAACTCAAAGGCTCCCAACCATATTATCACTGCCTTAATTTGTAAGTGCTTTACGGATTACAAAGCCTTTATATGCAAATTCTATTTAAAAATATGCTGGCTTGCTTGAATTTATTAGTCCCTTCTGCAGACAAGCTAATAGAAGATTAATGAAAAAATTAAGAAGGCAGGATTTTTACTCTTAAAGTACTCAAAACAGAGTAGAGACCAGCGAATCCTTCAAGAGCAAACTCTAAGTTTCTTGGTCTGCTCCCCACACTTGATCTGGTGTTCCACCTCCTCCTCTAGCTTGCTTTCACCCACACTGCTCCATCCCTGAGGTGGACATTCAGGATTCCAAAGATGTGAGTGACCGGGCTGCACAAAATGCTGGTTTCTAATCCTGCTGTCCACAGTTCCCATTCTCCTGTGCATGTTAAAGACTTAAAGAATAGAAATCAACCAGATTCTCTTAGGTCCCAATATTTTAAACACATCTGTTTTCAGGCTGGCAATAAAAATACAAAGGAATTGCAAAATGAAAACAGGCTGTGGTGAAAGGCAACAACTCTTTCCTCCATTTTTAAAGCAGAAAAAATGGAGGATACAGTGAAAATAAACACTGTATTCCCTCTTATTCCCTAGGGTTAGAAGGATGCAGAGAAATAATCTTCAGTGGTGGTTATACACATGAAATATATAAAGTTTTTCAAATTCATTGTGGATTGAAGTTAATTACTAGGGAAATAATGTTCTTGCCAGTAGATGACTGTACATGACTGTACATGCTAGTAGTATAGGTTATGAAAAAAGTAGTTTTTTATATTTTGGTTATTTTAAATTAATCTAAATAAAAAGGTTTATTTTCCTCTATACTATTTTACACGCTGGTTCTTCTATAGAAACCTTTGAAGAGGAAGAAAGGAAAATTTTTGATTGGGCCCTAAACATGGTCATCCCTAGTAGTTTATCAAAATCTTTTTCACTTTTACTTGCTAGTAAGCAGTTACCCATACATACAACATTCATTCACACATTTCTTATTTTACAGTGTGTTCACTGAGGAAACAAAGCTGGCTCAAACATGGTTTCTACTGACTGCAGATGACAGTCTAGTGAAAAAGGGGCAAGAATTAACATGGCACAATTTTACACAAGGTGTCTGGAAGACAAGGTAGGGTACTGGTGTGTGGTTGGGAAGTTTTAGAGAATTTATCAAGAGTTTGTCTATTAGCTATATAAAGGGTGGAAAGAGTTTAATACAGGAATCAATCTGTGATCATGCAAAGGTGTAGTTTTCTGTTCAAATCTTGGCTCTGCTCCATAGAAGGTCTTTAAATTGGATAAACGATTATACTTTTTCCTCACAGAGATTAACCACCTACCATACTTAGTGCGGTGCCCAGCTCAGTAAGTTATCTACCTGCCTTTTAGAAACATCATGGTGAGAACTGATGGCAGAATACCAACACAGCCATCTGAGTGAGGAGTAATGATTGGCTGGGCTAAGGCAGTGGGAAGAGGTGATGGGCTTGAGAGATATCCAGGCAGAATGTGTGGAAGAGCAGGGAGTGAGGTAAAGGGAAAAAGGCACCTTGCACGAATGCCCAGTTCCCAGGTTAGCTGTGGCCAGTTTGGTGTGGTGTGAGATACCTATTCCACCTCTGAAGGGGACTTGCAGGAGGCAAGCGAGTAATGCGTCTGGTGCTTGTACAGAGGCCTGGACTGAAAACAGGCTTGCCAAACACAGAGGTTGGCAACTGAAACATGTATTGTGATAAAATTAGAGAAGTATAAACAGGTAAAAGAGGAGGGCCCAAGCACAGAAACCTGGGCCAAGCCTGTGAGCAATGTTCCTTCCAGAAGGCTGCCTGATCAGGATCTGCTCTAATTTACTTTATACATCCACCATGAAATTCCTCCCTTTAGAGTTTCAAATTTGTGGCTAACGCATTGCATTGCCACTAAAAGCTGTGCTTACTATTTCGATGTCTCCACAGTTTAGAAGTTATCACAGTGCTGAACTCTTTTCATTCTTAGTCTAAGAAGGAAAGAAACAAAACTCTAGTAGATAGTGCTCAATAAATATTTGTTAATGAATGACACATTTGGATCAGGATAGAAGACCAGTGGCGTTTTCTGACTCCAATATAGTTGCAAGGAACAATTTTCTCAATTAATTTAATTTTCTGCTTAGTAAAAGCAAAGGAATTTTAGATGAGATGCTTCTGCCTATAGAAATGATTATGGTTAAAACAACATCACTCCTAGGGATCAGATCAAGCTAGGAGTAATCATGTAGAGAAAATATTTGTATTTATTTTGCAGACAGGAAAAAAGCAAGGTATAAAGGCATTAAATGAATAATTATGTTATAGAGTAGTATTCATAATTATAATGAATTGATCATATGAGTAACTTTAAATAAACTAGGCCAAAGGAGGGGTACTAAACCCACTTAGAAAATTACCTCAGGCACAAAAGAATAAATATAAGGCTAAGAGATATATTAATGACATCTAATGAGGGTAGCAGTCACCTATTAAATAAAAGTTACTCTGAGAACTGATATAATCAATTAACTGAACCCCGATGAACATTAAGTAGCAAGTTAATAATATTAATATATGAAAGATATATAACTGGAGAAAGAAAAGTCAAAGTATATGTAGAGTGCTGCAGATTAACAGCAAGGGCCAAAGAATGCTTTAAAATCCTGCCTGAAATATTCCGATGTTCTCCTGAAGTTACATCACTGCACACAAAGGTACCACAGAAAACATCTTCTTTGTACTACGTTAGAATATGTGATACTTCATTTGGAACGATCTTTTTTTCTTCCAATTATATTCTCTTAACTTAAGTTCGAGTCATTCTAATTCAATATTTTCAACCAATCACTAAGACCAGCTAATTCTATCTCTTGATATATCTCAAAACCAGTCCCTTCTATTACTACCACCTTTGCTCCAGTCAGGCCTTCATCATCTTTTCACTGAACGAAACTAACGCAATCATCTCCTAACGGGCCTCCATGTCTTTAGTCTCTTCCCCGTCTGGGGTGATCTACCTAAAAGGTGTTATCTGCAGTCTGCTTCAAACAGCTGGATGGCTTTTCAATGCTTAGGAACATGTTCCAGCTTATTGGTATGGAATACAAGGCTCTCTATCAGCTATGGTCCCATCTATGTCATCTGTCTACCCATATGTTCTCCAACTATCTGCCATCGGTGACACCAAACTGCTGGTAATTCCTTATACCAACACCAAATATGCTGTTTTTTTGTTTTGTTTTGTTTTTTGTTTTTGTATCTGTCCTCTCAGCTTCTGCCTCCCTTGTCCAGCAAATCCCTACTGAATCTTTAAACCTCAGGTCAGCACCATTGCTTTCTTAAACTCAACCCCCTTCAGGGCAGGCTATGTTTCCCTCCATTTGCTCCCACCATGTGCTGTTCACTTCTCTGTCAGTACACACTGCCATCACATTGTTGTAAAATTCTCAGTGAAAATATTACACTATGCAAGATTCTCTTGGGTAAAGATCATATTTTATCTCTATCTCCAGCAAGGAGCAAAGGGTGTGTGGCACATGGTAGGCACCCAACGAAATGTTTGCTGAACAAAGGCCCAAACCAACCTTATTATAATCAAACTATGTATTACAGCAATAGAGCTCTTTGGATAGCTAACAAATACCTGGTACAGAATGTGGCTGAACAAGTTTAACTGAGTTGGTTTAAGTGACTGCTAGCTACCGTAAATTTAAAAAATGTGGCAGTTGTACTACTGGTATTAGACATAATGATGTAGTAACTAATTTACTTGTATCTGCTGAAATAGAGAAATAATTTTGGAGTACCTACTGTGTGCCAAACATTCTGCTAGAAAATTTTGTAACTTTAGCACTGTCAATTTATTGACTTCCTGGGGAGTAAATGATTTATACCATGGTTATAGAGCTAGTAGCTAGTTTAAACTCAAATTTGAACAAAGGCTTCTTGATTCAAAGGCCAGGAATCTTTCTAAATCATGATTGAAAAAAATCACTGCAATGTTATTTTTAAATCTGTATAATATGTAACTGACAAAACATCTTTATGACAAGTGTCTCTTTAACACCATTTGCAAAATGTCAATGCCACTCTTGTCACTGATGTTTTTTGGGGGAAGAATAAGTTATTCTTCATATAAATGTTATTTATGTTAATATTAATAGGTTTATCAATTTATTTTAAAGCAGGTGTTTTAAAATGTTTAATTTCTAATATGATTAAATATTGGTATTTATGCCCCACATTAATAAAACTTTTGGAGGCATCCAGCAACATTTAACAATGTAAAAGTATCCTGAGATCAACAAATTTGGGGACCACATTCTTGACCTCCATTAAAGGTTCTTCATTGGCCAATACATTAAATTTTGATGTTCTGTAGAACAGCATCCCAAACCCACTAATTTTCTTACCATAAACTACAATTTCTAAATCTTGGCACAATTGACATTTTGGGCCAGATAATTCCTTGTTATGAGGACTGTCCTGTGCTTAGCAGCGTTCCGGCCATTAACTGCTGGATGACAGAACTATCCTCTTACCCAGGTTGTGACAACCAAAAATGTCTCTACACATTGTCAAAATTGCCCCCAGTGGCGAATCACTGCCTTAAGTACTCTTCCTGGAAATTTCGCCTTATATTAAGATTTTAATTCCACTTATGAGAGAAAAATCCCAATTACTGAATGCTTACTCTGTGGCAGCACAAATCTAAGCACCTGACATGAGTTAAATCATTTAAGCCTCACCACTCTAGAAAATAAACAAATCATTACCTCCATTTATAGATTAACAGAGAGATGGAGTGATTTGCCCTGGGTTACACAGCAAGTGAGTGGTGATGACAACTCCAGTCCTGACTGTTCCTGAGCTTTAGACTCCTGTGAATAACTACTTCTGCTGGGCATTCCAGGTGACATTCACTCAAGATGCCCCCCAAATAAACTCAAAAGTCTTCTCTTTATAAGATCAGCTATTTCCAAATTTAAGTCAGTTAAAGGCACAACTTTTATGATTAACCTTTCTGTGCCTCAGCTTAACTAGTAATTGGACGTCATTCTAGACTCTGCTTGGATTCTCTTCTGAATCCAAACATTCATTGAGTTCTAATCATTTTATCTTCTAATTATTAATCAAATATGCCCTTTCCCTCTACCTTCCAGTATTCCTGCCCTCATTAGGGCCCTAATCTTTCCCTGGCACTGTTGTAGCCAGCTCCCATTTAGTGTCCTTATATCTAGCCCTCAAAATTATCTTCTACATTGTTGCCAGAATGATCTACCAAAAATGCAAATCTGCCCATGTCACTTTATGCTTAAAGCTCTTTATTGGCTGCCTGCTAACTAAGAAAGAAGTCCAGGTTCCTTAGCATGGCCCCTAGGCCCTTGAATATGTGGCCCTTTGCAACCACAGTCTCATCTTTTGACACCCTCCGAATCATACTTTACTCTTCAGTAGTATTCCACTGTTTATCATTATGTGAGCATAATATGCCACTTCATTCCTTTTATCCAGTGTCGTCTTCTGAGAAGCATTCTCGATTCTATCCCTGTGCATGTCTCTCATAGCACTTATCTCAGTTTGTGAAAATGATTTTTGTAACTGTGTCCCATGGAGGTCTATAAAAAAAGCCATTGATAGTAGGTGCCTTGCTGAACCTAAAGCTCTCATCTTTCTATCTCCAGGGTCTAGTATGTCATTGGGCAAAGCAGTCTTCAGATAGTGGTTTTAGAAGCATTGAAGTAAAAGAACACATAGGAATAGAACTTGTTTGGATGGGGCTAGGAGCTGTGGAATGAGAAGCATCAGGAAGACCAAAGTCATTACTGAGCTGAATCTCAAAGAAAGAGGAGAAAATCCAGACAAGGGTGATTAAAATGCAAGTCAGATAAAAGAGGAGAGTACAAGGGAAGGGGCTGTCTTTGAAGCCACAAGACATAGCTTGAATACAAAAGGACATTTTATAAACAAGTAAGTTTATTGTCATAGGAGATAATACTAGTAAGAATCTCAGGTTTTTGATCCATTATTTCAGAAAACAGTGTAAAATGACTACCAGATTTCTTTGAATAACACATTTACATGAGGACAATACATTTAGCTCAAAAGCATTATTCAAGGTATAATTAGAACAATTTTCTACATGTATATATTGAAATTCATTTTCAATATTCTGCCTACTAGATACAGTCTTGAATGACTTCCCTGCAGGTTACCCCATTAACTTGGCATGTATTCCCTTGAAAAAACTTAGCCTTATCTGTAGATTTCACCACTTGGTTTACAAATTATTTCCAAATGGAATTTTAGAAATGGAAAGGATCTTAGAGATTACCTAGTCCACTGGGCTAATTTTACAAGTAAGAAAACTGAAACACTGAGATGGAGCAACTTGTCCATCCGAAGTTTTACATTCTCTGAGTGCTCCCACTAGACTTTTCTACAATGTGCTCTCAGATCTACCTTCACCCTGCTGCTGTCTCGTTTGTGACCTGTGTGCTGATTACAGTTCTTGTTTATTCTCAATAAATTTGAATGACAAATATCTTCTTCCAAACTGTAGTGAAAATGATTAATTTCTACTTATTCACTTGCATATTTTGTGGGTTCTTCAACAAACTTGATTAATTTCTTGGTGCTAAGTATTTTTGTTAAAATTTCCACCTGTATATCTACTACTTACAAATGTTACCTTCCAAAGCCAAAGTCATTAAGACCACATACTTTTATGAAATATTTAACTATTTGACCAAGTGTGACCTAGATGTTGTTCTCAAATCTAGATGTTGTTCTCAAATCAGTGTGACCTAGATGTTGTTCTCAAATTTATAGGATGAGTACCTTTTCTATGCAGGTATCTGAAAACGAAGCAGTCACTGCTTGGGAGGCTTAGTGTTCTGCTCGTTAATCAAAGTTATAATGGGTCTATCCATCATAATGTGCCTGCCAGCTCATACAAAGGAAGGTGGGCGCGTTACCTAACCAGGTCTATTCTAGGGGTAGGCTTTGGTTTTAGGAATTCCAACCCACAGGTTGGCCAGTCACCAAAAGTGAGACCTGGTGTCATGAAATGAGTTGGTCTTATCAGATTCTTACTTTGGGAATGTGGCTCAAACACAGAATCAGGTAGGTAGTAAAAGGCACCAAATCTAAAAGGATGCGAAGAAATTCTGTAAGATACATACAAGTAATGTTGAGTCAGAAGTTGTAGGGAAGCAGAAAAGAAAGCGGATGCTGTGAAGTACACAAAAGATATAGAAAGTAAAAGGTAAGAGTAAGGGCCTTAAGGGCAAATAGTAGAATGAGGTAGGAATTGAAAAAGTGCGCCACATTAAGGAGGTGGGAGTTTAAACTCTCTTTCTCCTGCCGCTAGGATCCTACAAGTTGGCTCCCATTTGGTGAGGCCTTGATAAACGTTTCTGCTCCTGAATTTTGTGAGGCCTTTTTACCTTTACCACTACTCGTGTCTCCTCCTTCCATCCCCCAGTCCCGCCGCCACCAATTTCCCAAGTAGAATGAATTTGATTCTTGCAACCAAAAACAAAACAAACACACGAAGACACACAACCTAATAAAGACATCTAAGAAATGAAAGGCGTGGGTAGTGAGAACCTTTAGTTCACGGATATGTTCTACCGTAAACTCATCCAATTCTGTGGGAAGTTCTACATATGCAACCACTACTGGTCCTCACTTAAGCACTTGCAGCTTTCATGTTTATCCTTCTACAGCAGAAACACACCACCAACCACGTTCCCAGAGCATGAACCACGGTATTCCACTTGGGGGTAAACATCACAAGATTTATCTTCTCTGATATAACAAAGGAAAAGCCCCCTGCTTCCCCCCACTCCCAAGGTTTCAGGGATCCGCGCTTGCCGGCAGGGGTACGCTTTTCGGTGGCGGACCCTTCCAGTCACCGTTCCAAGGCCCCCAGCGCGGGACAGGGCTCCCCGCACCCCGAGACATTCCTGGGCAGCTCGTGCCCCCGGACCTCCCAGCCCCCGCCGCCCGTCGGATCACCTGTAATTATAGGCGCTGAAATGCTTGCTCTCTCTCAGCATCGCCCGGTACAGATCTAACACTTGTGCGCGACTGGAGGCTGCCATTTTGGGGGGGGGAGTGGGTCCTCTTCGCGGAGGTCCCGGGTTTAATCCAACTACAAAATTCAACCTATGCAAAAACTACGAATGAAATAAAATGCAGTGAGGTTCGCTCTCGCCAGCGGGCCCGGGCCTCAGCCTAGGTGAGCACCCACCCGCGCCTGGGGCCGCGGCGACCGCGCGGGGCGTTACGAGCGGCTTCGGAGGCGGGCGCAGGCAGGCTTCGGGCAGCTAAGGGGAGGCGCCCACGGGGAGGCGTTCCCGCTCGCCAACCCAGCCTAGGAGGCTCCGCGTGTAGCAGTGCTGGGAGCGGACTGAGGGCGGGGAGTAAGAGGGACGGCGGCAAGGGCCGGGCTGGGCCATCAGGCTGGCATCAGGGGGCCGCCTGTGCACCGAGCCACACTCCTGGGGCACGGAGGTTGGAGGTTCGAGCACTGAGGGCGTGCAGCCCGTTAAGGAGTGTCTACGAGAACCTCCCGGGGTTATGGCGAGGACATTGACTCTTGGAACGCAGCGTCAGGTCGCACCTTGGCAGGGCGCGAGGCCGCGTTGCCCGGGTGACCGAGCGCGTGCCTTGCCGACGCCCCGCCCCGGGCCGCAGATGTCCCGCCCACCCCCACCGAGGCCGCCCTCGGCGCTGCCTGAGAAGAGGTGCGGGCTTTCCAGGATTCCTTTGCTTGGGCTTTTGTTTCGGCCGCTCTCTGCAGATGGACTCAGAGTGCGGGTAGCTCACTGCACGTGGGAACGAGGGCGCGGGGGTCGCGGAGGTGACAGGTCAGGGGTTTTCTGGCGCTCTGGCTCTTAGGGTTACCGGCTAAGGGCCCTCTCGGGTAAGGTCCTCTTTTTTGTCAAAATGGCAGAGCCCAGCATTCTCCAAGTGTACCTCTGAGGTGAAGGCGAGAACCTATCCCAGGAGAGTAAGCGAGCCTGTTGCGCTTCAGATTTTGCAAAACCCCGGGTCTGAGTTTCCCCGGCGAGCGGTGGGTGAGTGCTGGTCTCGCTGCAGCATGCGGCTGACGTGTGCGGTTGGCATAGTGGGGAGTTACTTAGCTATGGAATTTTTCCCTTTATGGGGTATTTTTTGAGCTCTCGGGGCTTTGCTTTTGAGTCATGAGTCCCTTAAAGTTTTGTCATCTGAAAAATGCATACAAAACGTGGGATGGCTTGGGCTATAAGCGCGAATGATTAATTGGGGAAACTTTAGGGATCTGAGCATTCTTGGGATCACTTCAGACCCAAGGCAAAAAGCTGAGCAAGTTTTCTCTTGAAGCTTTTCATGACTGAGTTTTCTCCCGTGGCCTTTTCTTCTGAAGTCGTCAACTTTTCTGAATTAACCTGTTATAGTAGTAGATAAAGTTGGTCGTTCTGGTCCTTGACGGAGGACTGGTCATAGGGAAGGAAGCCTTATCTAGTTCTAGTTACTGTGTTTGCAAAGCACTTGTCTTCGGAATCTTTCTGTATATCAACAGCATTGGGAGGAGCCACAGTTTTCCACCCCAAAACAAAGAGTAATTTCATACGTAAAAGATAAGTTTACATTAATATCCGTCTTTCTGCAATCACTGAATTATGATTTTGTTTAATCTCTTTTAAGTTTATCCGGTTTTGAAATAACACTTGCTTGATATCAAAGCAACCTCTTATTTTCAGGAACTTTAAGGGCACTTCTCAGTCCTTACTGCACTTGCCATATATACTTGTTATATTACTCGTTATAATGCAATGACATCTTTAAAAAAGTGTAGAAAACACTTATTGAAATCCTTTTATGCTCCCTATTTGATTTTTTTAAGATCTCATACATCAGTGAGTCTCAAAATGTATTTTTACAGGGTGGACAAACTTCTGTCATTCTTGCAGGTTTTGGGCAAATCTTGCCTTTTGTTGAAAGAACTTTTACTATTTTGACTTTATACTTCGGCATTACTTAAAAGATTCAAGACCGAGGGAATTGCATATTATTATAGAATAAGGTCTAGAGTAGTTTTCTCTTAACATACACTGTTTATGTGATATAAAATGTTATGCAGCACCTGGAAAAACTACAATGTTAGTGCAAGTTAATAGAAAAACACTATCAAAGTTAGAAGAAAAAACATAAAAATTGTTTTCCCTTGTTTTAAAATAGTGGAGTTTGCATTATATTTTGCTTTTATCTAGAAAGTGAAGTTGGAAT
The DNA here is from genome assembly GCA_003508835.1 of Eonycteris spelaea. Lineage (NCBI taxonomy): Eukaryota > Metazoa > Chordata > Mammalia > Chiroptera > Pteropodidae > Eonycteris > Eonycteris spelaea. Next base: position 638,337 of record PUFA01000211.1, on the reverse strand, counting down.
AATTATTACTGTATGCAATCGTATATGTGTAATTATCAAGCAATTTAATCATTAATGTACATAATGTATCTAAATTACTACGTTTTGTAATCAAATAAAACTTTCTGAATAAATATGTAAAGTTTATTTTGTTTGGGTAGCCTAATCACCTGTTGGTACAAAGTTAGGAAAGTGGTAGCGTTGCTGTTGATTGTAAGCTAAGTCCTCACAAAAAATATTTTATTTGAAATAATTTACCATATGTTAGATATTATTGCCTTGAAAGACTAATAAAAATAGTCACATTTCAAAGCTAAATCTCTACTTTTGTACATCTTCATTGTAGAGATCTATTTGAGGTTGTGAGTGATTCAGTTGGACTAGAAGCTGAGGATGTGTTTATGCATTTATTCTGGGCTGAGTATTCTCTTAGCTAACGACTATAAACTAGGGACCCATCTACCATTTAGGTCTCAAAATGTAAATATTTCCTTAATATTCACCTATCTATAGTTATGAAATATCTATAGTTCTTTACCTACCTGTGTAAAACGGTGTATTATCTTGTATTACAGTAGGATTGCTAATGAGCACTTAATGCTTTTTGAAGAGAAATTTCTCCAACCATAATAAAAATATGATAGCAATTTACTATCTTTAGACTTAAACATTTAATTGATCACCTTTATTTATTTAGAGTATTTTCTCTTAGGAGCTTTGCTGAGCACTTTACAAACATCTCATTTCAATAATTCTAAAGTACTGATTGACTTCTTTGAATAAGGAGTAATACCTGCCCTCTCGTTCAGGTCTATTGGTTGTTTACAGAAAACATTTAGGATTTGCAATGTTGACTTGTTTAGGAAAAAACAGCCTATGTTTTGCTAATCACTGGCAAAACACTATGTCACTGTCTCAAGATGTACAATACTGAGTTTTGTGAACTGATCTCTTGGAAGGATAATCTATCATTGCAAAGGAAAAACCTGCAGTTATTCCCTCCTGTGTGTTTCTTTCCTGTGTGTCTCCTTTAGTACTCACACACAGAAGAACACTTCACTTGTGATGACCAAAATGTGTGGGGTTTTCCCCCTACTGCCAGCAGTTCTCTGCAATGCTAGCTGGATTTCCTAAAATTCAACTCCAGTCACACACTATCCAGACATAGCATCATATTCCATGGGTAAGGGCTCAGTTCCATAAGACTGTCCTCAGTTCAGATGCCATTCACAAACAGTAGGTCCCTAGGTTACCCACAGATGTCTGATTTGGTTACAAATTGGAGGTTCCCATGACCCCCTCAGACTAGATTAATTTGCCAGAGTGGCTCACAGCTCAGGGATACACATTCACGAGTTTACTAAAGGATATGACAAAGGATACACATGAACAGCCAAATGCAGAGACACATCGGGTGAGGTCTGCGAAGCACGGAAGCTTTTGTCTCTGTGGAGCTGGGATGCATCACCTTCCCAGTGTGGATGTGATCACCAACCTGCAAGCTCTCTGAACCTCCTACTATTGGGATTTTACAGAGGCTTCCTCACATAAGCATGGGCAATTAGTAACTCCGTTTCCAGCTCCTCTCCCCTCTGGGAGCTTCCAGTCATGGCTTGGTCTTTTGGTGAGCAGCCCGCATTCAGGAGCCATGCAGGAGCCCACTCAGCATCTCTTCATTAGAACAAATGATGATCCTAGTGCTCTCATCACTTAAGAATTTACAAGGGTTTTAGGAGCCTTTTGTCAGGTTTGGGGTTAAAGACCAAAGATTAGAAAAAGAGAAGCTTCTAGTGTTGTTGTCATTTAGGAAATAAGAGTTTTAGAAGCTCTGAGCCAGGAACCAGGAGCAGAGACATATAAATATATATGTATGCATATGTATATATGTGTGTATATATATGTACATGTGTGTATATATATATATGCATGTTTAATATCTCACAATCTTTGATATTTGTCTTTGTTTGGACTACTATCACAAAACACCATAAACCGGATAGCTTATAAACAATAGAAATTTATTTCTCAGTTTTCAAGGCTGGGAAGTCCAAGATCCAGGTGCCTTCAGATTCAGTGTCTAGTGAGAACTTGGATCATCGACAGTCTACTTTTCGTGATGTCCTCACACATGGTGGAAGGGGCAAGGGATATCTCTGGTGCCTCTATAATAAGGACACTAATTTCATACCTTAGGTGCTCTCATGACTTAATGCTCTAATCACCTCTAAAGGCCCTACCTTCTCATTACCTTGGTTTTTAACTTAGGATTTTAACATTAATTTTGGGCATTCAGTCCTTGCGGTGCTGTACTAGAGAATATTATTAACAATAGAAGCTAAGCAATTCATGATTTGTCATTATAGTGAATACTTTCATGTGATTTAATATTTTATAACTTTTTAATATAAATATTAGCTGAGCACAATTGAAGCTATTCAGCTGGGCAAACCAGTATCCTGTATGTGTGATTGTGAGCTTGAGTTAACTAATAATATTTAAAGAGTAATAAAACCTGGCCTGTGTGAATTGGATTACAGTAATATTAGCAGAAAGTAATGCAGAGTTAGCTTTAATTAATGAGGATACGTTTACTGGGAGAATTATCTTTATAACAGTTCCTGGAATTCTGGAGTGTAGGAGAAAGTGAAAGTGGAAAGAAGTCATGAAGTAGAAGAAAGCTTATTAGACAGCACATTTTCTTCTTGACTTTTTGAGGGGTGGACATTGTTATTTATTTCAAATCTGTGAGCACCTTGAAACAAGTACCTGAGCACTTATGACTTTCAGCACTGTCAGGAATCCCATTTATACCTTGGCTTCCAGATGCAGTGAGGGCACCTGCAGCTTCCTGAGGGCTGGATGTGATGGTAGTGAAAGTACAGATTTCACTTGTAGAGTCCCAGTCTTCAAAGAATGGCCTGTACTCCTCTTTTTTTAAAGCCTCAGAGTAAACTGCCCTGGATTAATATGTTTCATGAAAATAAGCACAATTTCACCAGCACTGTCCAAGCTGAGTCAGGATGCCCTCTGTTAAGGACCTCATAGAGGTGATTCCATCAGTGCCAAGTTAGTGTTTCCTGAAAATCCTTTGATGTGGTCTAGGAAGCTGCTTGAAAATAGAATGTTCAGTATAGTACTGGTTCTTAGGTAGAGGTATATGAATTAATGCTACCACACTATAGACAATTGCTATGCTCCAACACCCCCACCTCCCAAACCTGTGACACTTAAAGGATAAAGTCTAAATTCCCTGACACAACCTATAAGAAAGACCCTGAGGAGTATGAGCCCCTACCCAATTCTCCAGCCCCATATCATACCTTATTTTTCTTGCGGTTTTTTAGTTCTTTAGTTTTAATCTCTTTCCTTTGTACTGTGGGGTCCTTTGCAAATGCTGATCCAGCTGTCCTTTTCTAATTCTTCAGATCTTTGTTTAAGAGACACTTACTGAAAGGTACCTTCTCAAACCTTAAGCAGATCTTCCTCTTTTAAGTCCTTTTACTTTTGTGAACCACTTTTCAGTCAAGATCAACAACAGTTACAAGAGAAAACTCAAGTCAAATTGATTTCATCCAATGTAATGGCTTTAACATTTCACATATCTTGAAAGTTCAGAAGTCAGATGGGCTTTAGGGTTGGTTTATTTGAGTAATGTTGCCAATGACCTGGTTTTATTCTTTTCTCCACTTTGTTTTCTACAATGTCTACTTCATCCTCAGGCTTCATCCTCTCTTGGTTGTGAAGGCCATCAACAATTCTGGGTACTTGTTTCCAGAACATCCGAAGAGTGAGAGAGCTTCTGGACCAGGAGGATTCAACAATCCTTTCTGTTCATCTTATTGGCTGTAATTGATTTGTGTGCTCATCCATTTCTGATCCAATAACTTTTGCCAGGGCATAGGATTACAAATAGGCTAGATACAAGGATGGGGGCAGCTGCCTCCAAATTATGTAGGCTGTAAAAGCTGGAGGACAGGTAGGGAGGCTTGGGGGGTGGGGTTCATACAGCGAAACTGAGGTAGTTACCAATAGAAGCAGGACCGATTTTTCTGTAAAAGGCAATAAAAGTCACTGCAGCAGTCTTGTCAGAGTTATACATTTTTTTTGTGTGATTATTTGATTATATTTTTCTCAGATATCATCAGGCTGTATATTCCATGAGGATAGGGACCATGTCTGTTTTTGATTGTGATTGTTTCCCCAACACGTTGTAGTTACCTTTGCATATACTAGATGATCAATAAATACCAGTGGTTAAATGAATGAATCCCATAAGCTCTAATTAACTGTAAAAATTATTGGGTGTCTTTGGTAGATAGTGTCAGTTGGCTGTGCAAAAACCTTACTTCTTCCTGGTCAACAGAACTTTGATTTTTGTTTGAATTGCCATGTGCCTACTTCCTGGAAATCAATCTTAATGTATTAAGCAATCATGGTGATTCTATTCCCTTTTTACCAGATACTTGATTTTCCTTCCTTTCTTATAGCTAGAGGTAGCCATGAGACACAGATCTGATGAATGAGACAAAAAGAAGTTGGCTGGAAGTTTTCTGGAAAATATTTTGCTTTTCATTTAATGATAGTATTCACAAAGCAGGGCTTGGTTATGCCATCTCTTTTCTGCTTGGGGTGCTAGTATGAGGACTAATGATTGAAGCTCAGCAGGCATCTTGAAACCATGAGGAGAAAAGCCTGAGGGAAAGGACAATAGTGCAAGAGATTCCAACCTAAAACCCTAACTTTTCTGAGCTGCTGAATGAATGCTGGAGCTGGATACCTCCATATTTCATGTTGAGTAAAGAATAAATGTCTTTCCATGATTATTTGAGCTATCTTGCAGCTCAACACATCATGATATAGTGCCCAAGATAGTGTTATTGCTTCAGCCTTGCCAAAAGTATTTGAAACTTAGTACACTTATTAATTTAAGATCATTTCTCTCTGCTGCTTTGTGAAGCTTTGGGATAGTTTCATCTATTTTCTTTATAGAAATCTGTTTGTTTATACACAACCTAAGCTTTTTTTCTAGTTCAGGACTTTTGTACATGAGCAACCCTGTCTGGTTTAATCAGCCTTCTTCCATATTCTTCATTTGACTAGTTATTACTCAGCTTAAATGCCCTATCTTCAGCAAGGTATTCCCTAGCCATGGTTTAAATTATACCTTTCTTATTATTTTTTGTTATAGCATTTTGTTCTTTACCTTAGCTTTACCTATATACCCATATAATTATAAATTATTGGTTTAATGTTGATTTCTCCCGCAGAAGTCAGCTCCGTGAGGTCAGGGGACCATGTTTGTTTTGTCGCTGTAGGTATAGTGCCTCATGGGTGCTTAGTAAACATTTGCTGGATAACTGAGTGGAAGAAATAGGATTAAAATCCTTAGATTTCTGTATCTTCTATCTCTCTGTCCCACCACCACTACGTGAGTTTTAAGCCACAGCAAAGTTTGTTTCATTTAGCCAGATGGCACTGTACCTCGCTGGTCATGGTTTGAGTTTAGCTTTTATCATGAGAGTAGAATAGTCCTTAGCAAATTAACTGAGCAAGTGTCTTGGCAGTTTCTTTAGAAGAGTGGTAAGTATTTTGGATACTTTTTCTCTTGTGTTAGAATTTATTCTCCTAGAATTTTGCATTATCTTAAAACAGGCTTTATTGACATGATTTTCCTAATTTGAAGTGAAGAGCCTTTGGTAGTGAACATTTTTATTTTATGTTTTGGATAACCCTGGAAGCATGGAAATGATTTTCATTTTAGCAGGTTATTGTGCTTGGTTACTAGGCATGTTATTTAAAATGGCATTTAGAATCTCTATTTTCTTTATAAAAGAGTAGTCTTAGGAGAGATCATATGACTTATTGACACAAGTTATTGACTTACAATGGAGATGCTTTTAAATAAAATTTGTTAGTTTCAGAAGGCTATAATCCTAGACTGTTGGTAATAGTTTCTAGGGAGATTTATTATGCATCTTTGAAATGATTGGAAATGCTTTGTGTATATGATGTAAGGAAAAAACTGACTAGGATTTTGTTGGTGTGGTTACATTTCACAGCCATTTCATAGGTTTTTCTAATGTCGTTTAGGAAGTCATTTTACATTGTGGATGAACATCTAATTTATTTCCTAAATCAAGACACTTTGAGTTCAGTGAAAGTGGGTGCTGTTTAAATAATGACGCTGGGCCAACAGACATCTGAACTGTCTTGGGGAAACAGATATATGGTTATCTTTTTGGAACAGTACTTTGTGATGACGATATTAATTTGCATACCCTTGTTCCAAAATTAGGGAGGCCTTCCTTTTGTGACAAGACTATATATTGTTTTGTTTGCAAAGAGATATAGAAGGAACTAAGTCCGAGGCTCATCAAAGGCTTTATTTTTGTTTTATTCCGTACAGAACCCCTGCATTCTTGCAGCCCTCTGCCCAGAGGTGGGATTCTTTTATAGTCGGGATCACTCTGGATCCCCAATCTACTATCGGCAATGGGAGATTGGGGTAAGAGTGCCGTGAAACAAAGTGGTTCTCCATGCTTTAGTGTTTAATCTTTTTGTGCATAACTAGTTGGCTGTCCTAGGGTGTAGGAGGAAGGGAAGGGTCTTATTTCTTTTATTATTTCACTTAATAGAGAAACTGTGGGTGCATGGTTGTATGTAATCACAATCTTATATTGCTTGGGCTTCTAAAAAAGCTTTTGAATACTAATAGGAACATAACAAAGCAATTAGGCATTTCAGATTCACAGACTTTCGGATTGTTTTCCCTGTTATACAGCTCAGCTCTGCAGCTTGTCCTTTGGAAGGGATCACAGCCCCACCTTACCTGGGTTAAGACAGGTTAATAATCTGTTAACTCTGTCTGCCCCATGAGAACGAAGAATGATCCTTTGTCAACGTTATGTGGTCCTGAGTTTCATGTAACAAATTTTCCCGAGGGTCACAAACAATGCTTAGAGTCCTCTTCCTTTTCAAACATTTCCTAGGCCGTTGCTTGGCATTGCAAAGACATCTGACGTTTTTTCCTTGGTTCTCATACTAGTTGAATGAAGTAGTCGTTGTTACCCAAGTTTTACCAGAAAGAAATAAAAAAAACCCGAGTATTAGAGAATTTAAATAAGTGGCCCGAGTTCACATGGCAGATTAGATATTTGAGGGGAGGACTGTTTGTTTTTAAAATGTTTGTATTTTCCAGATTCTATACCATATTTAATTTGGTGGTACAAGCCTAAAAAGCTGCCTTGAGAAACTAAGAAATAATTTACATTGAATTCTTATTTTCAGTAATTAGTATCCCCCACAGTGTACCCTGTTTTACCCCTGGCTAAGCTTTCATTTTCAAGCCCTAGTTGTCCAAGGGTTCGCTTATTTTGCATTCTGTTTGGTTGGTTCTGTGCTTGAAAAGTATAATTAGTGTGTAAATGCTTAAATAAATATGATTAGAGTGAATGAAATCACTAAGGATACACAAATGTGTTCATTGAATATTTGCTGTTTGATCAGTAATTTGATAAAACTTGTGCTTTCATTTTGTATTTTGCTAGAATCACTCTGAATTTTTCTATTTCAACTACAGTATCAGTCCCCGCCCCCCTGCCCTCCCCCCCCCCAACTGCTATTACTGCAGGTTCTGCAATTTTAGGCTGAGGCATATGAATTTTAAAAGATTGGTGGTCCTGTCAGTTGTTAGCTCAATCAGTTAAAATAGTGGTTTCAAGTGTGTGTGCTAGACAACTATAGGAGCCACAGAAGGAAAAGGTTTGTGAATTCCTATTTCTGTCATATGCTTGTCTTCGTATTTTTTGAACATATATAGGTAGTATAGTGATTGGAAAAATATTCAGTGATAAAAAGTTACCATGACTCACTAATGCTTTCAAGAAATTTTGAATTACACAGCAGACCTTAAAAGTATGTGTCTGATCTTGTGGAGATTGAATTTATTCTCAGACTAAAATAGGTTGAGGACTTCTGATTAGGTCATAATAATTCCAGGATGTTTCTGCTGTGTTAGCTGTTATGTTTCCATCTCTTCCATGGCTGCAGAACACATTCCTACCCCCTGCATGTGGCAGAAGCATGTTCTCTCATCACTCAATAGATATTCTCCTATGTCAGGTCACCCGTGGCTCTCACCCCTCTTTGTAAATACAGTCGAATCTATTTTACCCCTTATCTGCCTCTAATTTTGTCTTTTTGCGAGCAGTATATTATTAGCAGATAAATGCTGAAATAAATTATTAGATTGTGCTTTGCATATAATTCAATAAATATTTGTCAATAGACTGGTCAATAATTCAGTGGACTATTCTACTAGTGTTATAATTTCACAATTTACTAATGTCCCTTAGTTTTTTTCTTCCCCTCAAAATTGAATTTTTTTCATGCTGCAGGATTCTTGTAGTTGAAGCAAAGTAATATGAATTTTAAAATGTATATGGCTCTATTCTGATAGCTAAGTTGTTTTTCTTCTTTACTTTTGTAATGTTCCTAGCTCATCAGCTCCCATCTGCACTGAAGGGACTGCTTTTTGAGTGCTTATTTTATGCAAGGTTTTGGGCTAGATGCTTTGTGTGTTTCTTTATCTCATACTAATAACAATGGTATACAGTGAGGGAACATAAATAGTATATGGCCTGACAGAGGTGTGGAATTGAACATATTTTATTGACTGAACCCTTTCCATACTCTCAATTTTAAGCATTTCTTTTACCTTTCAGCTTACTCCCTTTGCTACCACTACTCCACAGTTCTTTGTACGTACTAGGATATAGTATCCAATCCATTGGCCTTTGCATCATTTTATTGTGTCATATCCCTCTTATATATCCTTGCTTTTTTCCTTACCCAGCCTAGAGTTTGTGTTCACTGCTTTTTAAAAACCATTCTAACTGGTGTGCTTCAGACTAATATAGTTCTCAGTCCCGTTTTCCTACTCTGCTTTGTTGAGTGCTTTTATTAGTAGAATTGATTTACAGTATAAGGAAGAAACATTGAGGACATTTGTACGTCTGGCTACCCACTGTATATTTCTGCCTGTGACTTAGTGATATTGCATATGTAACTAACATGTTGAACTAGCATGATTTATGGGAGGTAAGTTAAATTACTTCATATCAATCTGGATGAACACTTCTTTCCTCACCCACTCCCCTTCAAAGACTCTGCGATGGGAAAGCATAGTGGTGTGTGTATGGCTTTTTTCTCTTTTTCTACTTACCTTTTCCCCTGAGCTAGCTGTCTACCACTTAGGCCCCTGTGGGGTTTGAAGAGTGAGAAGAGGAGAGGAGAAAAAAGGGATACAATGATTCTGCATTAGCTAAGTGGCTTAGTACTCTAGGTTTAACTATCTAATTGGGTAGTTTCCTGTGTTCTTCAGAGGACCCCCTACTGGCCCTTTATTTTGCTTGCTCTGCTTTCTGTTTATTCCCCCCTGGTTCTTGAGTTTCCTTTCACAGAAGAAACATACATTGTTGGTATTGTTTCACCGGCCAGGTGCACTTTTGGGAAAACTTATAATAAATGGGTCAGTGCTAGTAGCTCTCTCCCCTACTGCCCTCTTGTGGCCCGTGAGACACACCTGCGGCTGATAGGTACAGTAACTTCCTCAAGACAGCCCTCTTGCTCTCTAGCTAAGTCTCTGCCCCACCTCAGATTTCCAGTGTGTTCCAGTACCAGCTGGGTGTGTGTTCCTGGTTTCTCACTCTGGGTGGAGTCCTTTTTAGCCCTCTGTCAAGATTTTGAAGTTCCAAATGCTTCAGCTAGGAGGCACACACCCTTTCCCTTTACTTGCAGGGAGTGAGGTCAGAAGCTCCACCAAAGCTTTTTCTGAAGGAATCCTCATAAAATTTCTCTTCTTTCTCTACTCTTTTAGAATCTTTGGACTGAGTTGTATGAATGACTTTCAGTCATTTTCTTTGTACATTGTATACATTAGTATATGCATTTATCAATTTTTCCACATTTAAACCTTCAATTTAGCGTCTTGACTTATAGTTTTTCTAGAAGTAATACATGCTCATTATTTAAAAACCAAAATATATTTGAACAGTAGGAAGACATTTAAGCCACCCAGGTCTTAAAATATAGAAATGACTATAGTTAATATTTGGTGATCATCAGTATAAAGACCTCTCTATGAATTCTTATGTAGATTGATGGAAGGATGAGTGGCTAAAAAAGTCCTCTACAAAGATTGGTTCATAACCACACATTTTAATTTTTAAAAATACATGTAATTTTATTTAAGTGTAACAGAAAGAGAAATCAGAACTGAAGGGGTTGTTGAACTTCAAAACAGTCATGGAACACTAACGTTTGGGTCATGCCTATTTTATCAGACCGTTTTGACTTTAACTGGTATATATGGCCTTTGAAAGATGAAAAAGATGAGTGTGTTTGTATTTCCTCCTACCTTTTCTCCCTGCTTCAACCTTTGATTTCTTACATTTTATTTTATGTTTTCAAGATCTTTAATTTTCTTTTCTGTTACCAGTAATTCCAGGTGGTGGTTTAGCCCATGCTCTTTTAAATGGTTTCAGTGTTCAGCAGTTCTTTATAACAGTTTTTCCATTGACCAATCTTTTTCTTGTAGGGGTGGGAGGGCACTAGATATTGTTTTTCATTATGGATTTTTAGGAAGTATTTATCAGTGTGATGTCCTTGAATTCTTGTAGGTTTGAGAATATGCTTACCTTTATTCTGAAAGACATCCTCCTCTGCCTCCTCCTCCTCCCTCTCCCCCTTTCTTCTTCTTCTCTCCTCCTCCTCTTCCTCCTTTCCTTCTTTCTCTTTTTTTTGACTAATTCCTTAGATTTTGAAGAACAATTTGAAACCTTAGTTTCTTAGGATGGTTTCTCTTTGATAAAGATTTTTGCTCATATTTTTAATTTTTAATTTTCCCTTCATCAGTTTCTATGGATTGTTTATTTTCTGGTAATTACTCATCTCTGGATCAAAACAGTTTTCCTCTGCCAAAGAATAGCCAGTCTGCAGCTTCAGTTCAGATTTGGTTATTTCATTATCTGAGGGCTCCTTAGTTTTGTATGTTCAGGTCAGTGTGGTTTATGTTAAAAGCTCTGTATTTTGTATCGTGACTGCTAGAATTCCCCCCCCCCCCCTCATCTTAACCCTAACTCACTGTGGCAGTGACTTATCGGTTCTAGATATTATGGATGGCATGTCGTTGCTTTTCCTTTTTCAGCTCCACCTCTGTGAGTTTCAGGGTTATGTTTATAACACATACACCTGTCATTATACTGCTTCTCTAATTATGACGATTTAATCTATAGAATTAAAGGTCCTTAGCGACTCAGAATATGGCCCCAACTTCCCTTTTCCTATCCATTAAAACTCCTTCACTTGTTCTCTGCACTCCACTCATCCTGAACTACTAACTTTTTCTGAATCTTCATACCTCTGGTCCTCTGTATATGTGACCTCTGTGTAGAACTTTGTCATCAAGATCACTGGTGTGCTGGTAGATGTTTAGTAAGTGATATTTATGGGAGGAGTGCCTGATTTATAATGTTCGACTACAGTGGGTGTATTTACACCCAATTTCAGGCTACCGATGGAAAGCCACTGAACACAAAATTAATTGCACGCAATCTCTGATGGTGTAAAAATTCACTCTTTGTGAAATCTTTTCTACTTTTCCCCTGTGTAGAGTTGGTCACTTCCTCCATCCTCCCATAGTCATATTGTTTTGATTTTTGATGGGAACCTATATATCTCTCATTCTGGTTCGCTGGTAGTCTTTGAGCTCCTTGAGGGGTTTGACCAATTCTTAGTGCCAGATATTCAGTAAGCCTTTAAATGGCCAAATCAGTGTATCAGTGATATTGGTTGTGATGTTTCAGATGGGAGTGTGTAGATGGATCTTCGTAGAGCTATTTTTCTTAATGGGAAAAAGAAATCATTAATGTATATATGTTATTTTCTTATATATCTCTATTTTACCTACTTAGTCTGGTCATGAATAATTGTATAGAATCAGCCATAAGTTGTTAGATTAAAAGTTACGTAAATCAGGTCGAAAACTATCTGAGGTTTTTTCCTGTTAATCAATGACATTAGTTAATTGATCACATCTCAGCTGGTATCATTTAGTTGCAAGTTTTTTTTTTTTTTTGATACAGATTTCCTGTTTGAGTCTCATAATTTAGCATGATTTGTTTGCTGCTTAGTAATTGATCTGTACCTCCATTGAATTCCCCTTTGAGGCCTGGTCAGATGATTACAGCCCCAAGATTTTAAAGGATATTATAGTTCATTGTACATGAAAGAGTAAGAAATAAGCCTATACCCGTAACATTCTTACTCATTTTCCTCGATATATTTGTAGTAGTTTTGAGATGTAGACATTGATAATGTTGCATAGGACTTGAAGTCAGTATTCAGCAGAAGTAAATAATCTGTATCTCAATCTGCATCTTACCCACTTCTTCTAGTTATCCCACTTCCAAAAGGGAAACTACCAAAAGATACCTTTCCAGTGTCTTGTCTTTTTTATTTAAGTTTATTTGGGTGACATTGGTTCATAACATAAGTTTCAAGTATACAGTATGCATTATGTATATTGCATTGTGTACTCACTACCCAAAGTCTAGTCTCCCTGAATCACCATAAATTTGACCCCCTCTTTGATTTTGATTTGACTACCTTCTTCATCCACCTTCCCCCTTCTCTCTGGTAACCACATTTTCGTTGTCTATGTCTATAAGTTTGTTTGTTTTGTTTGTTCATTTTTTGCTTTCTGTTTTATATCCCACGTATGAGTGAAATCACATGGTTCTTGTCCTTTTCCATCTGACTTATTTCTCTTAGCATGATACTCTTGAGATCTATCTACGTTGTTGCAGATGATAGTATTTCACCCTTTCTCATGGCTAAGTAGTGTTCTATTATATATATGTACCACATCTTTATCCAGTAAGCAATGGAAGGACGCTTCAGTTGTTCCCATGTCTTGGCTACCATGTATAATGCTGCAGTGAACATAGGGGTACATATAGCTTTATGAATGAATGTCTTAAAAATTTTGGGGTAGATACCCAGAAGAGGAATTGCTGGGTCATATGATAGCTCTAAAATTTTGAGGATCTTTCATACTGTTTTCCATAGTGACTGCAACAACTTATATTCCCACCAGCAGTTATGAGGGTTCTTTTTTCTCCAGTTCCTTTCCAGCAGTTGTTATTTCTTGTTTTATTGATAATAGCCATTTTAACAGGTATGAGGTGGCATCTGGTTTCTGATTACGGTTTTGATTTACATTTCCCTTATAGCTAGTGAAGTTCAGCTTCTTTTCATATATCTGCTGGCATTCTTTTACATGTGGCTTTCCAGTTTTCCCAACACCATTATTGAAGAAGCTTTCTTTTCTCCTTTGTATGTTTTTGGCTCTTTTGTTGGGAGTTAGTTGCCTGTATACATGAGGGTTTATTTCCGGGCTGTCAATTCTGTTTCATTGGTCTGCATGTTTGTTTTTCTCTCAATACCATCTGTTTTGATTATTGTAGCTTTGTGGTAAAATTTGAAATAGTGAGTGATTCAGAACTCTGGTTTTGTTTTTTTTTTTTCCCTCAGGATTTGCTTTGGCTATTTGGGGTCTTTTTTGGTTCCATACAAATTTGGAATTTTCTTTTCTATTTCTTTGAAAAATGCCATTGAGATTTTGATGGGGATTGCATTAAATCTGTATATTGCTTTAGGTAATATAACCATTTAAACTATGTTGATTCTTCAAATCCAATTTCATGAAAACGGAATATCTTTCCATTTCTTTGTGTCATCTCCAATTTCTTTCAACAATGACTTGTAGTTTTCAGTGCACAGATTCTTCACATCCTTTAAGTTTATTCCTAGGTATTTTATTCTTTTTGTTGCAATTGCAGATGGAATTTTTTTTTAAATTTCTTTTCTGAAATGCCATTGTTAATATATAGGAATGCAATGGATTTTTGTACATTGATTTTGTATCCTGCAACTTTACAGTATTTGTTTATTATTCCTAATTTTGGTGGAGTCTTTAGGGTTTTCTCTATAAAGATTCATGTCATCTGAAAAAAGTGATAATTTACCTTTTTATTCTCAATTTGGATTCCTTTTATTCCTTTCTCTTGCCTTATTGCTCTGGCTAGAACTTCCAGTATTATAAATCGAATAACAGTGGTGAGAGTGGGCATCTTTATCTTGTTCCTGATCTTAGAGGAAAAACTTTTAGTTTTTCACCTTCGCATATGATATATTGAGAGTTTGTCATTTATGCCCTTTATTATGTTGAGGTGCTACTATATCCATTCTCTTGAGTGTTTTAAACATAAATAGATGCTGTATCTTGTCATATCCCTTTTCTGTATCAATTAATATGATCATATGACTTTTATACTTTATTTTGTTAATGTTGCATATCACATTTATTGATTGTATATGCTGAACTATCCTTGTGCCCCTGGAATGAACCTCACTTGATGGTGATGTATTATCTTTTTAATATATTGTGGTATTTGATTTGCTAGTATTTTATTTAAGATTTTTGCATTTACATTTTTCATTTTTTTGTGTGTTGTTCTTGCCAGTTTTTGATATTAAAAATGTTGGCCTCATAGAATGAGTTAGAAAGTATTGCATCTTCTTCAGTTTTTGGGAAGTTTGAGAAGGAAAGGCGTTAGATCTTTGAATGTTTTGTAGAATTCAACTGGTGAAGGTACTGGTTCTGGACTTTTACTTTTTGGGAAGTTTTTGATAAATATTTCAATTTCCTGATTGTTGATGGGTGTATTTAGATTTCTCAGTTCTTCATGATTCAGTCTAGAAAGGTTCTATATTTCTAAAACATTGTCTATTTCTTCTAGGTTATCAAATTTGGTGGTATATAGCCTTTCATAATGTTCTTATATTTTCTTGTAATTCCTTTATATTTCTGTGGTGTCCATGGTAACCTTTCTTCTTTTATATATGATCTTGTTTAAGTGTTTTCTCTTTTTTCCCTAGTGAGTCTAGCCAGAGGTTTGTCAATGTTATCAATCTTTTCAAGGTACAAGTTCTTTGTTGCATTAATTGTTTCTTTTGTCTTTTCTCTATCTTGTTTAATTCTGCTCAAATTTTTATTATTTTTTCCTTATACTGACTGGGCTTTGTTCAATTTTTTTTTGTTGTTGTTAATTTGAAATATTAGGTTGTTTATTTAACATTTTCTTGTTTCTTGAGGTAGACCTGTAATGCTATGAACTTCCTTCTTATTACAGCTTTTGCTCCATCCCCCAAATTTTGATATGGCCTATTATCATTCTCATTTGTCTTTATGGGTATCTTTTGATCTGTTCTTTTCTTTTTTGACCCAGTTATTGTCTGGTAGCATGTTGTTTAATCTCCACATGTTTGTGATTTTTTCCTTTTTTTTTTGCAGTAGATATCCAATTTCAAAGTATTGTGATTAGAGAATATGCTTGGTATGATTTCAACCTTCTTAAATTTATTGACGCAGTTTGTGCACCAACATATAGTCTACCTTTGAGAATGTTCCATGTGCACTACAGAAGAATGTATATTCTGGTGTTCTGGGATGAAAAGCTCTGTAAATATCGATGGTGTCCATTTGGTCTAATGTGTCATTTAAAGGCAATATTTCCTTATTGATTTTCTGTTTGGATGATCAGTCCATTGCTGTAGGTCCCTACTGTAATTCTGTTTTTTCACTTTCTCCCTTTAGTTCTGTTAGTATCTGCTTTATATACTTTTATGCTCCGAGGTTGGGTGCATGTATATTGATAAGCGTTATGTCTTCTTGTTACACTGTCTCCTTTATCATTATAAAATGCCCATTTTTCTCTTGTTACCTTTTTTATCTAGAAATCTATTTTGTCTGATATAAGTATGGCTACACCCTTTTTTCTCTGATGCCATTTACTTGGAGTTTCTTTTTCTACCTCTTCACTTTGAGTCTAAGTTTTCCTCTGCAGCTGAGCTATGTCTCCTGAAGGCAGCATATACATGGGTTTTGTGTTTGGATCCATCCCACTGCTCTGTGACTTTAATTGCTGAGTTCAGTCCGTTTACATTTAGTGTGATTATTGATATATGAGGATTTCCTGTAACCTTTTCCTCTTGTGTTTTCTGGTAGCTCTGCATCTCCATTGTTTCTTTTCTTTTGTATTTCTGTCTGTTATTTTAGTTTGGTGGTATTTTATCATTTTTTCCCCTCCATTCCCTGGTGTGTGTGTGTGTGTGTGTGTGTGTGTGTGTGTGTGTGTGTGTGTGTGTGCGCGTGATGTGTATCATTTTTAGATTTTTTTTTGATTACTATTTGGTATACACAAAAGTTTTTATATGTACATAGTTCTTTTTCTTATGATTGCATCTTATCTCCATTCACCCGTGCAAGTTAAGTACTTTCCCCCCTCCACTTTTATGTTTTTGTTGTCACAAATGATATTTTTCATGCTGTGCATTCATTTTCAAATTGCAGTAGCTCTTGTCTTCTTTTTTAAAAAATGCTATTACCTCTTCTAACCTTTATAATATATTTAAGTGTTTAAGAGGCTATTCTGAACAAGAGTTGCAATTTCTTGGTTCTGTCTGCCTGTTCGTCATCTTATAGTTCTGTATCCTTTTGTCTCTTTGTGTCAGGTAGAAGAACATCTTTCAGCATTTCTTGTAATGCTGGTCTTGTGGTAAATTCCCTTAGCTTCTGCATGTCTGGGAAAGCCTTTATTTCTCCTTTATATATAAAGGGTAATTTTGCTGGATATATTATTCTTGGGTGGTGATTTCTTCTTTCAATACCTTGAATATTTAATTTCAATATTTGATTTCTTAGCTTGTAGAGTCCCTGTTGGAAAATCTGATGATAATCTAATGGGGGTCTCCTTTATAGGTCACTGTGTTTTTTCTCTTGGCTCCTTTGAGAATTCTTTCTTTGTCATTAATTTTTGACAATTTTAATATAATGTGCCTTGGAGCTACCTTTCTGGATTGAGATAATTAGCGTCTTGCATTTGAGGATACATTTCTTTCCATAGCTTTGGGAAATTCCTATCGATTATTTGTTTGAGTAGGCTTTCTGTTTCCTTCTCTTACTCTTCTGATATACCAGTTATTCGTATATTGTTCTTTCTAATGGAGTCAGTTCTTGTAGAGTTTCTTTCTTTCTTTCTCTCTTCTCTCTCTCTCTCTCTCTCTCTTTCTCTTTCTTTCTTTCCTTCCTTCCTTCCTTCCTTCCTTCCTTCCTTCCTTCCTTCCTTCCTTCCTTCCTTCCTTCCTTCCTTCCTTCTTGTCTGTCTTTTTCTTGTCTTGTGTTTCTTTTTTTTTCTTTCTTCTTTCTATTTTCTTCTTAACCTGAGTCATTTCTAGCTGGCTCAGCTGCCCAGTGGGGGTGCACTCCAGTCCTTCTTTGTTATCCTGTGTTCTGGGTGGGGCCTTTGCCGAGCGGCGGACTTAGTGCAGCTTCTGTCTCTATCCTTTTCTCCCCCCTCGCTCCGCCACCATCCTGTCTCCCGTTTGCTCTGATACATCTGACTTCACATGTCTCAGTCCCGTTATGTGCTGAACAGGAATTCCGTTTTTGAATGATAGCTGTCCAACTTGTAACTTTAAGGAGACTTGGCAGGTACTCTCAGGCCACCATGCTGCTGACATCACTCTCTCGAATGTCTTTTCATTGGATTGGCTGAATTTTTGTTCTCTATGTTTGAGAGTTGTTTGATTTTTTGATTCATGAAAAGGAAATATTTCAGAGGCCCAATTTATCAGAAACTTCATGTCCCGAAATCAAAATATAGGCAGAATAAGGGAAATAAAACCCGATATTGAAGATCTACTTATGCTATACACTTTACCTA
Source organism: Eonycteris spelaea (assembly GCA_003508835.1). NCBI lineage: Eukaryota > Metazoa > Chordata > Mammalia > Chiroptera > Pteropodidae > Eonycteris > Eonycteris spelaea. The sequence continues at coordinate 620,512 of PUFA01000211.1, read as the reverse complement.
CATTTTCACTTTTAGTTTTTATGAGAACTTTGAGAAAGATGGCACTGTCCCCATATACTAGATGTTTTATGTCTCATATTAATCTTGGCATAACCCTGATGAGATATAATGGGTGCCATTTTACATCTGTGGAAACTGAGGCTGAAAGACTTTCACATATGGGCCAAGGATACAGAGGTAGTTAGTAGAAGTGGGATTTGAACTCTTTGTCTGCCTGTAAGCTCGAACTCTTTCCTTTGTCACAAGCATCCTTCCTCCCATACTTCTGTCTAGGAGAGAGACCAGGATTTGAGTTATCTAAGCCAGCTCAGAGATCAGACCTGTCTTCTCCTGAACTTATATCCTGTTAGTTGTTGGATCACATTAGTGGACAGGTAGATTACCTTTTGTTTTCATTAGCCCCTGGTTCTCTACTCTGGCCTGATATTACACACATGAGAACCTTAAAAAAACACAACCACCAATATTCTAGTTCCACTCACATCAAGTCGATCATAAACTCTGGGTATAGAGCCCAGCAATAATATCTTTAAAAAGTGTCAAGGGCTTCTAATGTGCCATCAGGATAAAGGACCACTGTCATCAGGCCCAAATCAGACAGCTGACAAAAATAGTAGAAGGTGCCCCTTCATATTTATTGCATCCGAGCTGGTGTGCCATGGCTGTTTATCAGTATTGTTGCGGGAAGCCCTGACTTTAGTAGGGTGATATAAATACTATGAAGAAGAATAATTGTCACCTCACATACCCACATCCAGGTGCCCCAAGAACAGCTCAGATGACTGTGGGCTAGGTGAGTTCAAAGTTTCCCTTGGTAAGCCCCTTTTATAGGAGAGAGAACCTACTCTTAAGGGAAAATAAATCCTGTACTAGAACTTTTCCTCCCTTAAGCAGTTTTTAGAATTGATCCTGCTCATAATCTTGAAATACTTGACAGTTAACATTACACAAAAACTTCTTGCCACCCCATTGAACCAGTGTCTTATTCTTTCATACTCTAACAGCAAATCTATAGAGTAAAATCCGATTTTGCATATAGAAAGACCTGAATTTATATTTTATTAGAACTGATATTTACAAAACTTTCTATAGAAGATGAAGATAATTTCAGGAGTCTTTTGAAAATGATTAGTATTTCTTCTTACATTTTTGCAAAATAGTGGTTTTATAAAGAACATTTTGAATGATCTCAGTAATTAAAAATGTAATTTTTATATGAAGAAGCATTTTTTAAAAAAGTGATTTTTATGGGGAAATCTAGATAATTTAAAAGATGATTATGTAAAGATGCTTATAGCCTTTTCAGGGTTATATGCTAGTTGAAATTCAGATGATACAATTAATGTTTTAGAACATAAAAGAAAAGGAAATGTATGGGTAGGATGCTAGATAGTTTATTGAATCCTACACTGAATTAACAACTCTAGACAGTTTGAGAACCAAACTGAGAACTCTTAGCTTTAGCAGTGGTGGGAATTTGTGAGTTGTCTAGAGCAGTGGCTCTTGATTCTGCCACCTCAGAATCACGGGGCTTATGAAACTACTGATGTCAGGCTCCTGCCACAGTGATTAAATAAAAATCTCTGGCAATGGTACTTTGACACATACTTTTAAATAGCTTCTCAGGTAATTCTAATGTTCAGCCAAGACTGAGAACCATTGGCCCCTAGTGCAGCCACTGAGATGTGTGACTGATAAAGGTACAGTCATTTCCCATAAGTAATTTTGGAATCTTTCAATGCTGGCCTTCTGAAATCTTTGAGAGCGAAGAGTTTTTCTTAATCTTTTCTTTCCAGCACCTCTTGTAAGTGCACAGTAAATATTTTCAAAGCAGTTTTATTTCTTTTAAAGTAGTATTCCAGAATTCAAGCTATTCTTTAGGTCAAACTGACTTTATTCCCCCAGATTAGCACAGGTCCTTAGGTACAAATATTAAAATAAAGACTCACAAAAAACCAAACAGACTGTTTTCAGGAGATTTAAAATAGGACAAGGAAACCCAATATAATGGGACTGACTGGCTGGTAGGGTGGAAAATACTCCTGATCAGAAGCAGATGTCTGTTTGTCCAGACACTTCCCATGGGGTTGGAAGAGAACGTGAGAGATCTTTGCCTGCCAATTCTGTTCCTATACATCAGGCACAGGAACAAGTACATGTTATTGTTATACCTTCAAGTAAAATCTACCTGTGTTTCTCAAGTTCAGGCTCAGTATACTCCTGAGACAACCTCAATAATGTGGGGTATGAAGAAATCATTTATTTCTTATGATGTTTAAGCCTAATTCATACAGAAGCTACTGTGTAATTAACTTTACCTTTCCGTTATTCATTGATGAAATGGTGATTGCAGAGCAGGATAAATGCACGGGGAATTTAGTTTTTTTTGTAGGCAGGGGCTGGTTCACAATATTTTATTGTTTATTGGTACTTGTTACATATAGATATTTGACTTTTTGAAAGACTTAAACCAAAACATTAAAGTGGCAGCTTAGAACTGCAAAATAGTTTGTTTATAAAACATACTGGATTGATCCTAGAGGTTTTAGAATGACTGAACTTTTCATTTACATTTATGGGGAAAAGTAAATGGATACCAATTCCAAGTGGGGGCTGTAGATAGTTTTTTTAGTTGCAACAGCAAAGATATTTGTGGACTTTTTTTTGGTAATCTTTATGTATCATAGTTTATTCATAATACAGAAGAACATTGGTATCTTTTCTTGCTTAGCATTATTTAAATATTTTTTAAATAAAATCCCAGCATCACATTGTCAATTTGCACCTCTAGACCCCTCATTTTAAGAAATATTCTTGTGCCTAGCCCATTGTGGATATCTCTGTGTAATAAATGAAAGAAGTGTTGAACACAGTGGATACTTGTGAGTTGGTATCTTATATCCTGATCTGTTTGGACTAAAATCCTAATATTTTAAAATATTTTCTCCTTAAAGTTATACTTTATCTGTAATTAACCTAAATTTTAACTTCAAATAAAGCAGCCACTGATTGTTGTTGATATTTTTCAATTCTTATAGTATGATCCTGAAATGGGTGAAGTATTGGACACGGGAAAGTCAGATTTCAGCAGGGCTCTGCCCCAGCTTCTGTGATCCGTGACCAGATTTCTGTTTCTATTTAACTCTCGTCAGTGTAAAGTGGAACTGAACTAATCTGCTCCCTTTCCCTCTAGGGAGACTAAAGATTAAGAACATATTCTTATTACTCAGTGTCATAAACTTAACGTGATCCCCAATCTCCCTCCCCTGGAAATTCACATTTGGAGATCCTAAACCCCAGTGTGATGATATTAGGAGATGGGGGCCTTTGGGAGGTGATTAAGTCATGAAAGTGGAGCCCTCATGAATGGAATTAGTACCTTAATAGAGGGGACACCAGAAAGCTTTCTCTGCCCCCTTTTACCATGTGAGGACACAGTGTAGATTGCTGTCTATGAACCAGAATGTGGGCTTTCACCTGACACCTAATCTGCTGGTGCTTTGACCTTGGACTTTGCAGTCTCCAGAACTTTGGAGATAAATGTTTGTTGTTTATAAGCCACCAGGTCTATGGTATTTTTATTATAGAAGCATGAGCTAAGACACTCTGCTTTGATTATCTGAAAGAAAGAGAGTGTGTAGGGAGGGTTTGGTATTGTTGCTATCAGTGAACTTAGGTCTGACAGGTACATAGGTTTTAGTTTTTTTTGTTTGTTTTTGTTAAATTTGCATGGTATTCTAACATTGGAAACTTATGCTTTCTTCAAAATGTAGTAAAATGAAGTGTTTTTACGAGATCTTTTACTAAAAATGGTAATGTTAATGGCATACTTTATTTGAAGGATGCTTAGTTTTCATTACTGAAATGTGTTTGGGTAGAAATGTTTCCACCCAGTGGTTGTTATGACAGTGTGGATTTAAAATACATTCCTTAACATTATCTTACCAATCTATTCAACCTCACTGGGTTTTTCTTTTTAGTTAGCATTGGGCTTTTCTTCATTAAGGTTAAATAATCAAAACCTGATGTGAGAAACAAAAGTTCCACATTTGGCTCTTAATTTGTTATGAAAATGTAGCTTTTTTTTTTTTTTTCCAGTATCAAACACTTTGGCTCTTTTTAGCAGTAGAGGTTCTAACATTATCTGAAAGAGATGGAACAGGATGGGAATTGCCTAGATGGTTTGGCTCCCATTAAGTATAGAGGATGAGAGATGGTGTCTTCCAGCCACCCTCAGGAGGCCATAACTGCAACAGAGGACAGATAGCTCCAGCACTAGCTCACGGCCTTCCTGTCTCAGCTGTGTTCAGGGGTCTTGGGGATGCGCCCTGCAGTTGCTTTGTGTAGCTTCTTGAAAGAGAAACTGAGCTGTAATGAACATAGCCAGGGACCTGCTATTAGAAAGCAACTTGAGATGAGAGACTACGTGAAGAAGATGAAAAGGCAGGAGAATGACAAGGTGTGTGTAAATGGGGTGAGTTGCTGGTCTAAGACGTTCAAAGCTTCTGAACTGCAGAGGCACCGAGGGAGTTCTCTGGAGTTTCTGCTCAGTGCTGTCTTTTGAAGGCAGGGCTGTTTTCAGTTCCTCGCCTGTGAGCTGTCTGTGAAGCGGTGACTGTTGGATAGTGGTGCCTACTATATATATTTCCTGGGGAAAGGATCATCTGCTCAGTTTGCTATCAGATAGCTATATGTTGCTGCTGGAAATCTGTGTGACTTGTTTTGTCCTTGGCAGAAATAATGACAACCTGCCTTCAAAGGGAAACTGCTCAGCTTGTGATGAAAATATCTCCATTACCTATGTTAACTTAATAGTGGCATAGAAGAACACAGCTAGTTAAAATTCACGATAATTCAGAAAGCTCATTTAAGCCCATTTTCCTCTCCCAAGAAGGAACAAAATTGTTTTTTTCTGTACCTGCCCATTCAGAAGTTGGTGCTTTAATAAATGAAATGACAAAAATGCAGGTAATTTAGAGGAAGAAGGAGAACTGCCTAGGATAATGTATGGACTGTTGTCTAACTTCCCTATTGGAATAGATTTGGGTGTCAGTTAAATGCTTTGCTTGGTGTTTCAGGTTTAATGAAAAAGCTGCAAAAGGCAGTAAAATCAGTTTCTAGAGCATGCTAAGCCCTTCCCACTTGAACACTTTGGTACCTTAGTTCTCTTTATTTGGAGACTTATTTTTGTCCTTTTGAGTGGTATATCTTTCTCATCTTGGCTTAAACATTATTTCCTCAGACAGGCTTTCCCTGGCCTCTTATCTAAAAATAAGGTCTTCACTCCTGTTTTTAGTTTTTTTTTTTTTTTATCTCCTACTTAAACTGTTTCACTCACTGCCATGCCCAACAACTGGCACAGTCGTATAGTGGGAGCGCAGCATTATTTGTTGTATGAGTCAATGAAAATACTGCGATTGCTTCAGAAAATGATTATATTCGTGCTGTCCAATAGGGCAGCACCACCCATATATGGCTCTTGAGCACTTGAAATGTGGCGAGTACAATGAAAGAACTAAGTTTTTGATTTTATTTAATTTTGATCACTATAAATCTAAGTAGTCATGTGGCTAACTATTAGGTGGCACAGATCTAGAGGATGTGATTTTTAAAAATTTCCAACATTTAAAAATGTTATCATTGAATATCATTTCATTAAACATAGGTAATTTCTGAAGCAGAAAAGGCCTTCTAAAAGCAATACCATGTATTTATACATAATAGGTGTGTTTTGTGGTTTGGGATGTAGAGGAAGATCTTATATCCTCAGTGACATTCTATGATTTAGTATTATCATTGCATTTCCTTCCATGCTTTAATTTTTATTATTTTTATTCTGCTGTATCAATTGGCTGGAGCTATCCTGGGCTTTAGTTTGAGGGAAGATTTATCAGAGAATAAAGGTTGGGTTTACTTTGCCTTCAAGTCTTAAGCAGTTTCCTTTGCATGGTTAAACATTTTCTGCAGGTATTTATGCAACAGTTGCCTATGACTGCATAGCATGGCTCTGTCTTGGAGGCTAAAAGCTTTTCATGTGAAAAGTAGGATTAAAAAAAGTAGAATTAGCAGATTGAATTTTAATAATATACAGTATTAGTATTTTCCAAGTGAAGGTAGAATTAAAAAGAGACCAGGATAAACTTTAATAATTAATGAATTCGAGCCATCAGTTTTAAAACTGCAGATCTTCAAACTGCTGATGTTTTGTTTCAATTGTCTTATTCAAGTCTTGAAATTAGAAATAAAGAGAACTTGTAGTTGCATCTTTTACTATATTAAAATAATGAAAGTGTTTTAAAGTTATGTTTCATGATGGATTTTTAAAAATTGTGGTAAATATACATATATAATTTACCATTTTAACCATTTTAAGTGTACAGTTTTGTGGCCTTAGTACATTTATATACTTGTACAACAATCATCACTATTTATGGGAACTTTTTCATTATCTCAAACTCTGTACCCATTGAACAATAACTCTCCATTCTCCTGTCCTTCTCGCCCTTGGTAACCACTATTCTACTTTCTGTTTATGAGTTTGATGATGACTTTTTTCATTCCATGAAATTCCATAGCCATTGTCCAAACCAATACATAATACCTGTAACTATGTGTCTACAGGGAACATCTCTTTTAAAAATGACCTTGATCTAACTAAATGCATAATTGCCTTATATTGGGAAATGGTAGACACTTCTTGTTAAGGACCTGAAACTATCCATTTAGTCACTGCTTCTAGACATCACTAACCTTACATACTCACCCTGAGGAATATCATCTCTCATTTAAAAAAACGATAACTCTAGAAAATTACTTTTCAGTGACAGGTGGTAAAATGGACTTTCTTGCATATGTGTTGTCATGTGCTTGGTATTCCAAACCTTTCACCGGTTTCCATTGAGAAAGGCAAAAAGAATCAGTAATGGTTATTTAATATTTTTAACATTTTTATCAGTATAATTTTTTTAACATCGAGCAACTGTGCACAAATAAGCAATTTAAACTTATGGGTTCCAGATGGTTTTTTAGTCATTTAATGAGCAATAGGAATTTTGGGAATTTGAAGGGAAGTGTTACCTTCACCAGATGACTTGCTCCTTGTTGCAGTGGGTGCATCACTGCACTCAGGAGACTGCAGCTCCAAGAGTGGCTTCCCACTGGCATGAGTGCTAAGGAGAAAGCAGCAGAGTGGGCATATAAGGGCTGCCCTAAAAGAAACACAGTTCTGCAGTCACATCCTGCATGGGCATTAGCGAAATTTTCCTGAAGTAGGTGGCCAATGAAACAGTGGGTGTTGAAGTCCTCAAACCATTTTAGCTGGTGCATGTGGGGAAGGGGAAACGGACACGAAATGAGGCAAAACTGATGGCAGAGGCCACCAGAGATTAGGCTTATGGGTGGGAAAAAACAGCTGTAGTTGTAGGTCTTGGGAGCATTTCTGTTCAGCATATGTTCATACGAAGTATAGTTCTGGGGAGGGAAGTGGCTGGGCCTGTGGGGAGCACTTTGATAGATCAGGTGGAATTTGGGCCTTTTGCAGCTTAGTAAAGTTGTGCTTTAGAAGGGCTAGTTTGGGCATGGTGTGTATGCAAGATAATTATTTAAATGAAAAGTGGTTAAAGGCTGATTAATTATCTTAAAGATACCGAGTGTCTATAAACTGTTAGTTGTGGTGAGAGTGGAAAAGAGGGCCAGAAAGAATTCACAGGCTTTACAGTTTGAATGTAGGGAACGAAGGACAGGGATAACTCAAGAGTGATCATAAAGGCATTAGGCTGTAATGCATAGCATATAAAATTCAAAAGATATCAATGAAAAGTAAGCCTCTCACCGTCTCTGTCCCTCAGCTCTTACCACTGTATGTTTCCTTAAATTTGTGTGTAAAAGCATAAGCTACGTTTATATTCTTGTTAAAAATGTTAGCTACCATGCATGGTAATTAATACCTTGTTTTTATCATTTAACAGTGTGTCTTAGAGATATCCTGTGTCAATACATGTAGAGTTACCTCATTCTTAATTTACTTACCCAGTACTCAATTAATAGAAATGTATTTCCTGTCTTTGGCTCTTACAAATCGTTTAGAGAATGTTCTTGTTCATGTATCATTTTGAAAACATACCAAGAAGTGTATCTATAAGTTTAAATTACTACAGATGGATTGCTGAATTAAAGGTATATGTGTCTTAAATGTTGATAGATATTGCCAAATTGTCTTCCATAGAGGTTTTACCAGCAATGCCTGTTTCTTAGACCCTCATAATAGTATATCAAACAATATCTCAATCTGTAAATTAAACAGCATCTAATCGTCATTTTTAATTTGTATTTCTCTGAGTGAGATTGAGCATCTTTTTATAGAATGTTTATAGTAGTTTCTCATAAATCATGATTCTGGAGTTTTGTTGGATATATAGTGGGATACTATTAAGGCAACAGTCTTCTATTCCAATTTTGTTAAGAGTTTGTTTTAATGAAGAGTGAATGTTAAATTTTGTCAAATGCCTATATAGCATCGGGGGAGCTGATCGTATGATTTTTCTCTTTTGATCGTAGGTTTACTGTCTTGATTTATCCTTGCATTCTATGCATGCTGGCCACCCACCACCCCCTCTGGCCATAGAATAGTATTCTCTTGGTGGTTTCTGTTAATGTTTTGTTTGGGACTGTTGCAAATTGTTCATAAGTATCTTACTAATCATTGATATAGCTTTTCAAAGGTCACTGGTAACCTCCTAGTGATTAAATTACCCCTCACCTGATTTATGGTCTTTGTGCCTCTTCACTTAGGCTGTGGCATTTCACACCCTGACCAGTATTTTCACCCCGCCTTCTTGAAATGCTCTCTTTTCTTCTTGGGTACTGTGAGCTGAGCTGTCAGCTCCCTGGTGGCTTCTCATAGTGCCTCTGTCTGCCCACAGCCTCCCTCCTGCACCCTCATCTTTCAAGTATGAGATTATCACTAAGAGTGACCTCTCATATCACTTAACATGTCCATCTGCATATCCAGCCATCACCTCAGAGTGGGTCTAAAATAAACTCATTCTTTACCCCCCACCCCAAATCAGCTAACATTTTCTTCATGATCCTGACTCTAGCACATACTGAGCAGCTGCTGTGTACCAGAGCCCTGAGAAGCCAGCTAGCAAAGGGAAAAAGTGGGAATAAGGAGGGCAGGCAGCAAATGTAGATTTCTTTTTCAAGACATGCGATGCCATAGAGAAAAAGACATGCTTTGAAGAGCTTAACAGGAAACGAAGTTGAGGGAAGCTTGATTTCTTTGAGGCAGGGAAGCAGTCAAAGGTGAGAGGTATCAGGTACGAGAATTGAAGAGGTTAAGGGGAGCAATGCCTAGGAGGTGACGAATGGAATCAGAAACAGGAAGGAGAAGAGAAGGCAGAGACTATCCAGAGGTATACCCTGAGAGGAGAAACGTTAGCCACAGGTACGTGAGGCATCTGTTAATGAAAAAGGTGGGGTTTGGTTTTTGAAGAGAAGTTTTAAGTCCTCTGAAAATTTTTCGTAATGTGTGCTATATCTATATTAGCTAAATCCTGTTCTTAACTACTTTTGATAGACTCTTCAAGTCTGTAGGTGGGCATGGAGGACCATCAAGGGCTAATCTTCACACACAGGAGACACTCATGTTTACTCCTTTAATTTTAGGCTGTGTCCGTAAGTACATTTTTTTCTACTCAGGGAAAACTTTTTTTTCTGTTCTCTCTTTTAGTAGTTTAGCATCAAGAATGTTAGGGCAGGTAGAGAAGGAATTCCTCTCTCTCTCAGTGTCATAAAGCATTTAGGCCATTTTCAGGTAGCTTTCGTAGTGACCGTACCTGTGTGGTAGCAGTGAGCCATGCACCCCCGTGAGCAGGCTGCTGTGCTGACAGAGGCCTCTCACCCAGCGTTGCACTGAATTAATGGTTGCAGGATGCTGCTCTTTTTCACAGGATTCCTTTGCTCCAGTTGTTTGCCCTTAATGTTCAGAAAGTTCATATATAGGAATTACCGTTCTTACATTTTTCTTTCTCCTTCCGTTTCTGGTCTCATCCACCTGCTTAGAATACATCTATCCCTCTTTTTGCAATATAGCATTTCAAATACTATGCTAGTATACCCTTCTTATTTCTTGGCTTCCCCAGGCTAAACTATTTTTTTTGCTCCTCTTCCACAAAATACTTGATTTGAAGACACTTTATACTTTCATAGATATACTGTAATTTCTGTAGCTTGCATTTTAAAGATGATGTTGGATTACTTATTTTTAATGAGGGCACACTACTACCTTTTCTCTTGTTCACAAATGTAATTAGAATCTGATTCACTGTCTGTGTTCACTGATAGTAATTTCTAGTGCTTTCTGTGAAGGCAATTAAGAAGTTTATACTTCTCTTCAGAATATAAAGTGTTTTTCTCTGCCCATGGTCTTGCCCTGTCACTCTGTATATGGAAAATAAGTATATGCATATGTGTATGAGTGTGTGTAAGTGTAAATATAACATAATTATGTATACTAAGTACATACATAAATATATGTAAGAATATAGTATATAATATAATGTGTATAATATACAACACATAATTTTATATACTTTGTATACTATGTATAATTATGTGTATAGCAAAGCTTATATATGTTTCGTGTGTATATGTGTGTGGTAGAGGAGTGAGAGAGAGAATGATTTTCTATGTATTAAATAATTGCCAAATTAATTTTGGTGCTTCTTCAGAATCTTTGGAGTTGTAGACACCTCCTGGGTCTCGTTTCTTCTGTGTATCTGAGTGAGAAAACCTGGGTCATGTCAGATCTATCTGGAGAAGAAAGGCTGTGCTTGTGGCTTTTGGGTCTGACCTTGTCTGCAGAGCACAGAACATGGCCTCGCCCAGTAACTTGTCTCTGTAGACTGATAAGCTCTGGCAAGGAGGTATCTTTAGGTAAAGAGCCTGAGAATATCTTTTATTACATGGGAAGATAAATTTGGTTTCATGTTGATTCTTTCCAAAGAGAACATTTCTTGGGTTTGGGAAAATCTGATAGCATATGTTTGTTTTTGATTTTGCATACTGAACAGAGACATTTCCTTTGCCTAAGGGCTTCTCGGACAGCTTCATAGGGAATTGGGCTGTAATCATTTGCTATAGACTGTGTCAGAGAAGGCAGTGGTGTAAATAAAAAGAAAATGGTGGAATGGGAAGGTGGAAGATTTGAAAGCAGGGGCTTATACTTATTATCATCCTTTTCTGGTGCTCAGAACAGCTTATCAGATTGTCCTAAATCCTTCTCAAAGCCTGTTTCTTCCTAGTCGAATTCTTTTTTCCCTGATTTGGTACCTAAGAGTAGCCATTTTTCCTTAACTACTTCCACTTTCCCTCCTCCGTCTCTACAATTAGTCTGCCCTGGGTCTGGTGCAAGCCTGCAGTAGGGGTCATTCAGTCTTCTGTCCTTCTATGCTTTCCCTACCTGCTAGCCACCCTCCCAGATCCAGAATCTTTTAGAGTTGACCTACTTTCTGTCAATGTCATTTTCTTCTTTGCAGTACCTTATAGTATGCTACAAATTCTGTGTCAGAAATAGCTCAGTTTATATGAATGGTTAGGTAGAAACCTCTTCCAGGAAAAAACACCATTAGTATAAATGGGGAGTTCTTTAAAATGAGCTTTCTCAGCTTCCTGTGGCTCCAATCCCCTTTTCTAGTTAGTGCTTTGTGGCCACACTTTTGGAAAATGTACAGCTGTTTACTCTACTGAGGCAGAGGATAGGGATGAGTGGAAATGAGACCATCGAGCCTTCTGCTTTTTAAAATATTTGACTTCCCAATTGTGGGTATCTGCCTGGTTCTCCTATAATGTTTTCTTTATTCCTACCCTTTTCTTGTCTTCTTTCTTCCACACAGCCTGGCTTGTTCCCAGAGCCTTCCTTATATTTATCACTATATCCCTGATGTTCTTTCCCACTGCTCAATGGCAATGTCACAGTTATGACTGGGTGACAAAGATTTTGTTCTCTGAGTTGTGCTTTTCCCCCTATGCTGAGCCCCATGATTGTCTGTCATATCTCGTCCAACCATCTACCGTGAGTTTTTGCTGTCTTCTTTTGGCTTCTAGTCAGGAGTTTGGAGCAACTTCTTATGATGCCTCATTTTTGGCCAGTTGAGGGCCAGGTTGACCTCTCTTGTGCTCTGAACCCTTCTTACCAATTATGTTTTTGACATTATAGGACCTAGTCATAACCTATGATTTTGAATAAATGTAGCTTGATTCTCCCATATATGCTGTGTAGGGCAATGTTCTGTGTGAGGGTGGGGCAAAAATATTGCAAGGAAGCGAATCTCATTAACATATAGAACTTTTTGGATCATCAAAGTGTTTCGTGCACACACACATAGGAATTCCTCTTTGTGACATTTTCCAAAGTAGTGTCTAGCCTGATTTTTTTATTAAATGATATGCAGGCTCTAGATTGGATATGTTTTAATTTTTAATTTAGGGACTGGTACCCTAAATGTTATACATAGTTATCAGTTCAATTTATACACTTTCTGTATTTGTCCTTATATTTGAGATCTAGGTGATTGGATTTGTGATCAAGAATTTGTATTTGAGATCCTTTGGCTTAGAAGGAGACAGAAGAGGCAGGAAGGAAACAAGGACCAATGTTTAGGAAGGGAAGGGAGCAGTAATGGACAAAGAGTGGAAGAAGATATGTGTGTGTGGGGGTGGGAGGTTGATTTATCTTGGAGAGTAGGATGAGGCATTGGTCAAGTTGTGCAGAACTAATATTTCTCATGAACCTGATGCATGTCAGACACCAAGCTGTGCACTTTTATGTATGTTACATCCTCATAATAACTTTGGTAAGGTAGATATATAAATTATTTGTAGTTTCAAAGGAAAAATGGAAAGAAGTTAAGATGATATCGAGAAAGAACTTCTAAAAGTAAAAAAAAGTATTGCAAGGAAGCTTATAATTTATACTTAATAAAGTTAATAATTTATAGATTATTAGAAGTGAACATTCCTTCATTGGTAACTGTCATCGTATTTTTATTCTGATATTTTTGGGGACAGAAGGTAGAGTTTTAGGTCGAGTTAAAATTTTTAAAAAGTTCGTTGTTAGGTTGGGCACATCAAGGCTCATGGAAATCTCTACTTTTGTGTATGCTTGGAAATTTTCATAATAAAAGGGTTTTTTTTCCTTTTAAAGTGACCAAGCACCTATCTGATCTCAGAAACAAAGCAGAGTCGGGCCTGTTTAGTACTTGGGTGGGAGACCACCTAGGAAGGTCAGGTGCTGTAGGTGTAAAAAATAAAAAATAATGGATTGTATGATGACAAGTTCCTTGCAATCTGTGAGGTCAACAAACAAACAAACAAACAAACAAACAAATAAATAAAATGACCAAGCGAAAAAGTGAATTAATCTTGGTTGTGATACAAGGTAAGAGTATTTCTAAATAGCAGAGGGACTTTTTTCTCTTTTTCCCACTATGAGACCTTTAATTTATTATTTTTATTTTTATTTTTATTTTTTTAGGAGAGGTAACTGTTGGTTGACCTCACAGATTGCAAGGACCTTGACAGCTTACAATTCCTTATTTTTTTATTTTTACACCTGTAGCACCTGGTCTTCCTAGGTGGTCTCCCATCCAAGTACTAACCAGGACGCACTATCAGACCTTTATGATCGATCACATTAGCCTATGAACCTATTTTTTGAGGCAGATTTGTTAAATGAAGTGGTCATTTCGGCTTTATGTGTGAAGACTGCAGAAATTAGGTGGTTTCTTCATCTTCATCCAATTACAATGGTAGTTTTGCCGCAAAGAAGGGACATATATATTAGAAAAAAGCCCAGGAAGAACTGACTCATTGCAGAAGGTATAGAACTCCAAGGGACAGGATCAGAATCTAGTCATTGAGTATCTGTTTCATTAGAACACTGTAGGGGGACTGGTGAGAGTTACAATGGCAGGAAAATAAGATCGTAGCTAACATTTATGGAGAGCTTAATCTATGCTGGACACTCTCTAAACACTTCACATATGTTTAATACTTACAAAAACTCTCTATCTTATTTATTTACTTTTATTGTGGTAAAATGTACAAAGTATAAAAATTACTACCTTAATCATTTTTAAGTGTATAATTCAGTGGCATTAAATACATTCACATTGCTGTCTAAACTATCACCACAATCCATCTCAGGACTTTTTCAGTTTCCCCAGCTGAAACTCTGTACCCATTAAACACGAACTCCCAGTTTGGCCCTGCCCTGAGCCACTAGCAACCACCATTCTACTTTCTGACTGTATGGGCTTGAGTACTCTCTCTAAGTACCTCATACAAGTGATGTATTTCACCTTTTGTCACTGGCATAATGTCCTCAAGTTTCCGTCCATGTTGTAGTGTTTATCAGATTTTACTTCCTTTTTAAGGCTGAATATTATTTCATTGTATGTGTATACCACATTTTATCCACTTATGTGTCAGTAAATATTGATTGTTTACACGTTTTGGCTGTTGTGAATAAGTTGCTACAAACATGGGTGTACAGATGTATTTGAGTCCCTGCTTTCAGTTCTTTTGGGTATCTACCCAGAAGTGGAATTGCTAGATCATGTAGTAATTTTATGTGTAATATTTTTAGGAACCATCATATTGTTTTCTACAATGGCTGCACCATTTTACATTCCTGTCACCAGTGCACCAGGGTCCCAATTTCTCCAGACAAGCAGTAGGTGCTATTCTTATTTCAATGTTATAGAGGAGGAAGAGAGGAACAGAGAGGTTTAATGAGCTCACCTAGCTAAATGGGCAGAACTGAATTTGAACCCATAGTCCCGCTCCAGAACTTTTGATTCACAGGTAAGATGAAGCACAGAGGCATGAATAAGGGCACTGTGACTAAAGCGTCGGGGCCTGCCTTCAGAGTTCATGTTGTTAAGCACTTAGATTTAGCAGTTGGCCTGCAGGCCTCCCTCCCTGCCTTCCTTCCTCCCTTATAAGTGTTCTTTAAAAAAAATTCCATATTTATAGAAATATATTAATATTTGAATATCTCTATGTGGTTTTCCCCCCTGCTTTTCTAAATTTGTGCTTTAAAATGTTCTGCTATTTAAAATATCTTAAACATATATGAAATATGATTTTCTTTTAGATTTCTTGAGTAAAATTTTGCTTTTAAATGTTTTGAATAAATCCAAATAGATTCTCATGGAGTATTTTTTATATATTTCCTCGCTAGCTACCTCTAACAGAGTTTGAAATAAAAGCAAACAAAACTAAAGTCGGGTTTAAATTGGGGGGTATCAGTGGTAAACATTGAGGACTTTTTAAAATTCAGTTAAAGTGAATTTTCCAGCTTTATCAACAGAGAAACAACAGCTAGGAAATATACCTCTTCCTTTAATCCCTGTGTGTATTTTGCTAAGAGGGAGTACATCCCTTCAGTGATCACCAGGAGCTTTGTGACATTCTGAAAATAGTGCCATCTTGTGTGATGCTCGCTAAGCTGGGCCCTTGTATCAATTCTTGTTGCAGCCTGTCTCCAGAATTTATATTGCTTTCAGGAAAGTGCCCCTGAAAATACAGACCAAGGGGCCTTCTTGACCGTGCTCATCTGGGCAGACCCTATGAGTGAGTGATCTTCTATGTTGCATTTTTAGAAGGGAGGGGCTGGGTGTCTATGGGCTGGAGCCCTTCTTCCAGAGTTGGGGTGAGTGGCTCATATAGTATACCATCATATCTGGGTGTTAGTTTTAGACAGAGGCTCCTGGTCCCAGCATATCAAGGGCCCATAGTCATGCTCAGAGGAAGTCTCTGCTCTGGAAGGTATCTTTAGAATAATCTCTAATATGTTGCTTCCCAACCTTGGCTATTCACTGCAGTCTACCCGGTGAGCTTGAAAAAATAATCATACTGGAGGCCTACCTCTGGAGATTTTAATGTAAGTGGCTGATGTGTGCCCTGACTATTGGGGTTTTTAAAAAGTTTCACAGATGATTCTGATGTGTATGGTCAAGATATAGGATCATCGCTCTAATTTCTCTTGAGTACCTTGTTCTTTGGGCTTTTATTAAGATTTTTACTATTACAAGAGATACAGAAGTGTCTGTTCTCAGTATGTCCTTATTAGCAGGATTGCTGGAAAATATTCCTCAAATACAAAGGTAATCTCTTCTATTTTACTTTGGTGGAAAACTATTTTCATATCCTTATGGAGTATGTCTTTATATTCATAATATAGTGCTGGTTACTGGAGAGGACTGGTCTCACATACTTTTGAAGAGCCTTGAATTTAGGAATGTAGAGGAAGAACAACTATTTGCTCACCTAAATTTCAATATAAGCTCCTGGTCACTTTCTGAGTTGTAATGACAGGCCGATGACGTTTGACCTGACATTTTTGTAGTTCCTGAAGGCTTCTTATTTAGAGGCTCACCATTTCTGGTGCTTGCCCTCTTGTGCATTTAAATACTCAGCTGTTTCATTACTCTGGGAAATCTAGCTGTATCTTTGAGTAAAACACATAGTCAATCTGAGAGTTCTTTGGTTTAGAGGAATGCTTTGTCTTAGCCCCTCCTGGGTCCTGGGAGTTTGTTTAAAAAGACAATGATGGATCTGGCATTGTCCTTCCTGTATTGGACTGTCCATTTAAGATTATTGATTTAAAGTTCATCAAAGTTTAGAGATGAGATTTGGGGTTTGGGGAAACAAGTGTTTTTCTTGCTTCGATTTTGTTTTAAAAATGAGTATTTAGTTGTAAAATGTTAAAACCTAGTCCTTGTTTGTAGTATAGGTTTTCCCCACTCTCCTGCTATCCAGAGTTAGGGTGTTCCCATGAAACCTTTCCTAAGCCAAGTGGTGTAAAGCAAAGAAGTAATTACCATTAATTCATATGGTAAATTGAGTGTTCCTAGATTTCAAAAATAACCTACTAAATCATACCAGATACACTTAATTACATCTAGTTTTATACTATGATAAATAGTATAAATTTATCATACTTAGGAGCTTTCTTAAGCTTTTCTGATATCTCCGGACACATCTTGCTAATGGATGCACAAAATAAATTGAGATAAAGTACAGATGCTCACAGACACAGCTCAAAGCTGTGGTGGCTTGGCGCTGAGATGCTGAGTGTAGTAGTGCCCGGGAAGGAGCTTGTAGATGCAACTCTTGCTGCTCGGAGTCATGCTACCTCTATAACATCTCAGACGCTGAATGCTATTCAGGTGTACATTATAGTTATTTGACATTTATATACATTACCAAATGGTCCTCATGATAAGTTTAGTTACCATCTGTCACCATATAAAGCTATTACAGTATTATTGACTATATTCCTTACATTCTCTATTACATCTTCGTGACATTTATTTCCTTTGAATTTCTTTCAGTTAGTGAAAACAGGTATTAATGTAGATCTTTCAAAAAAGTAACGCAGCATAATGAGAACTTTTGAGAAGTGGGGCATACCTGTGTTCTATTTATGAGCTTTGTCAGCAGTTAAAGCAGAAGGCAGGTGTGATCCATGGTGGCTTTCCTGCTGTGTATCTTTTAGAGATCTTAAGGACAAAGTGATTGGGTTATCCGGTAGTTGAGGACAAGGACTTTCTTACACAGTCCAAAACCTTTTCAGATATAGGCAGAGCAGAGAAATATATACATGTGTATGTATTTGTACATATAAATATATATAGCATGAATGTGTATCAATGTTATGAATATTTATGTTCATACATAGCTACTGATTCAGAGTGACAGAGGAAGTTCTCTTAGGGACATCTGCCACTGACCCTTCTTTTTTTTTTTTTTTTTTCCCAAAGAGGGACATTTGGGGTTGATGTGGTTTTCACATTTAGATAATTTCATAATAGTTTAGGGACTAAACTGGGACGACAGGTCTCTTTTTACATTTGTGTGATTTCTCCTTAGTTAATTACTTTGGTGACAGGTGTGTATGATTATGGGAGGTAGAGCAAAAACACTGTTGAATGAGAGGGACAGATTGCTTAGATAAAAGGCAAGGGCATCTGGTCATTTTTGATGTCTTAGAAAATGAAGGCTGTGCTCCCCAGGAAGGACTTTGAGGGGCTTGTGAATCAGCTGGTATAATTGATTTTTCTCGTCTCTATTCTCATTTGTTTTCCCTCTAATTATTCCTTGGCATTGACCTCCAGGGTCCATTTGGTTACACATGTCGCTAGGGAAAAGTCAAAGGTTATAGCAATGGAACACTTAATTTTCTTTTGCCTTAATGTTGTTGTTTTTAGCATGCTGGATGTTTGAAATGAAAAAGACTGCACTATACCAGCAAATTCTGTTTGAAAACATTGTTTTGTAGAAGCTGTTCTGCCAGTTCCTCCTCTTGTACCCATCCCACCTTACCTACTTCCTGAGTATTTAAAAGCCAACATTATTTCTAAGAAAAAATTTAGAAATGATTCCCTACTATCAATAATAGCTTGTGTCATCTTCATATAGGAACTATGGAATCCAATATATTATGATAGAATGGGAGGGGCCACTAATATAACTGTAATACAGTTTATTTACTTATTTATTTATATTTTATAAAACTAACAAATATTCCATTTATTTGAAAATAGGGACAACTTTTACACAAAGGTAAAGATAGTGTCAGATAGTTATAGTGGACTACCTCCTCTCTGTCAGGCTTTCTCTGTTGAAAAAACAGAGATGAGCAGGACATGGGCCTACCCTCTAAGAATTTTCCAAGGAGCTCCTTTTGCCTTTTATCCTCTTAGCCATACACTCTCTCAGAGCTCTTCACCCCCATCTTTCTCCTTGTTCACTTACAGATGCCAAGGCGAGAGTTTTTTCACATCTTGGTGTACTTCCTCTTTGGAGTGCAGTGCTCTTTTCATTGTGGCACCCACCACTCTGTGTGTGGTTCTCGGACAGCAGAGTTTCAGGTCCACCTTCCACAGGCTGGAACTGCATTATAACAAGAACCTCAGGCGCCTTAGACTTACAAAATGTGGGAATATGCAGATTCCATTTCAGTTGGGCTGGGTGTGGCCTGAGAATCTGCATTTCCAATGAGCCCCACATGATGTCAGTGCTGGCTGAAACTGTGGACCACACTGGGGATGGGAAGGCTTTCCTTTAAAAAGCCTATACTTAATCTCCTCTAGTGTCAGAGAGTAGCAGAGTTGCCTTCTCTGATAATAGGGGCATAGTGTATGTAGCTAACCAAGTACTTCTGGCCTAAATGGAGAGACAAAATTTTTAAAAAGTGCCTGCTTTCTATGTGTTCGACATAGCTCTGAGCTTTATTATTAACACAATCTTATGTTATGAGATAGGCAGTATTATTATCTCTATTTTACAGATGGGGAGATTGAAGCACAAAGTTAAGTCAGTTAACCAAAGTCACACTAACTAACAAGTGAAAGATTAGGACTTTGAACCCAGGCAGTGTGGCCTCAGTGCGTAAGCTTCGAAAGGATTGCTGTGTGCTTCCTCTCTGTCTAAAATATTACATTTATAGGAAAGATGAGTGAGATCATCGCTCAGAAATGAGAGTGTCTTGGTTTAGGTACTGGGGAGGTTCCAGAAGGCAAGCTGAGTACAGGTGTGCGGTCAGTATAAGGAAGGTTTAGCAGTAGAGTGTGGAGCCATGCTGTTCATTTTTAATGGACAAGACTAATGGAGGAAGGAGAGACAGGTAGTGTGCCAAGAGCTGAGGAACAATATGACATGTGTAGCAAACTTTACATTAAACATTATGAAGCATCAGCTACTGACTGGGGTTTACATTTATAATTTCATTTAAATTTTATAATGATTTTATGACATAGGTACAAATTTTAAAGATAAGGAAACTGGTTTAGAGAGATTAAGTAATTTTTCTAGGGTCAACAGAGTGTAGGTTAGCATAATTAGAATTTTGTCAGTTCTGTCTGATTTCAAAACCTATTTCTAAATGTTTTTTGGTCTGCTGTCTTTCTGAGCAAGGACTTGGAACAGAAATTAAGATATAGGAGAGATCAGAACTTGCGGTGTACAGAGGTGCTTGGCTACAGGGACAAAGGGAAGAAGAACACAAGAGCAGCAAGGCAGAGAACGTATAAGATTCAATCAGTGCTGGCCGTTTAAAACCGGATTGGAGTTTTCTAAGATCTCCCTTCATAAATCTGGTCCCATGTTGGCCACGGGGCTGAAACTGCATGTGGGGTTAAGTGGCTGCAAGTGTAATTCCATTTCCATCTGATGATTTAATATGTGTGAGCACTGAACACCCTCCCTGATCTCTGTGTCCTTCATCCCTGAGTCAGTCCAAGAGAAGACAAATTTGCCCTCACTTTGACCTCCTGTTTCCTAGACACACACGTGGCAACACTGGTGGTTCACCCCTTGCATCACCAGAAGTGAAAGATGGTTTCTTTCTTCCCCCAATTTTTATGATCATTGCATTTCTTGCCATAGACATCCCTCATTGCTACAAATGTGAAAATCTGAGCTTATTTACTTTAAATAAATTCTTATAGCCCTGTGTGACCCCATATAAATCTCTTAAACAGATAACTAAGCTGACAGCACGTGTTGTGTGCCCAGAGAATTCTCTGCCTCGGGATGCTCGTAAAGGAGGAAATGACTGGGGTTAGCAGATGGGCACTGCTCATTTTTTGGCAGTCAGTGACAAGTATGCAGCACCTCCAGGTGGCTCTCTATGAAGCTGTCCTGTGCACATGCTCCTAGCGCCCCATACAGTGTGGAATGCTGCTGTTCCTCTCCTCCCTGGGTAAGACAGCAGTCTGTGCTGTATGATGTGGCCCCTTTCCTCTTTATCCTTATGATCAAAGGTTTGATTTCATTTTTTTAAAAAAAGATTATCTTTTAATGATAGGAACATCAGAACTGTATTATAAAAAAAAAGTTGGAAGGGAGAAAACACCCATTTACCATCCTAAAATTAAGATGACTAGGTTTTAAAGTTTTCTGCAATAAAGTGTACCTGTTGTTTTATATCTGCATTTTCCTTTCTTACTGTATAATCTCTATCATTACCATTTTAATGGTTGCATAATAGTCTGTGGTGACACTATACTATTAATTATTTAACTCGGTTGTTGACATGTACATTGTTCCCAACTTTTCACAATTATTAATAATACTTGGAGGCTTATCTTTGTTTCTGTAACTATTTCTATATATTGAATTAGTTTCTTAGGATAGAGTCCCAGGTGTGGCATTGCTAGATCAAGGAGTACGAATAATTTTATGGTTTTGAAAACATATTGTCAGATTGCTTTCTAGAGGAGTGGAACCAGTTTACATTGCTGTCACAACGTCATTTGTTTTTTTAGATGGCCAGCTAGGGTTAGGGATGCAGCCTTTCACGATAGGAGAGGAGGAAGAAGTGTGTGCGTGTTTGTGAAACTCGCTTGTTCATATATGTATTGATTTAAGTACCAATGACACTCTGCATTATACTTGTTAATAGGGATATACTAGGTATCTAATGCCAGTATAATAGTCATCCAGTTCAGTGTTTAATATAGCAATGTGCTAGAAATGGAATAAAGCAAGTTCTGTATATTTTCTATTTCCTTGAAATTTGGAATTTTTGAAAAGCTGGCAAATGTGAATTGACAAGAACATTTAGCCATTTTGACAAGGTTCTTAGTAGCCCTCTACTTCTCAGGAATACCCAATGATTTGGAGGGGAAGGTAGAAGGAGGTCGAGAGGACAGGCAAGGTGGGACATTGGAAGAACCTGGGCATCTGCTCAGGAACATGCCTAATCTCAGCAGCAAAAATTACTTTACCTGGTAACTGTAGTCTTTTGGATGCTGAATGGAGTACTTGATTCGAGAAGGATTTTGAGGGCCCATCTAGGCTCAGTAGGAAAAGTTCTGTGATCAGTTAGCAATTTATTCTAGATCTTTGTTATTGCAATTTTATCAATTCTTTGTATTTCCCATTGGATTATAAACATTAAGTGCCTTAAAGTAAGACCTATATTTTTAAAATGAATAATTTTTATATCTTTACTCTGAAGTGTCTAGCACATTGTTATTTACATTATGTAAGTGGTGGTTTTGTGTCTTCTGTTTGAAGGAATGAACGAATAAGGGAAAGTTATACTTTATCCTCAAGGTCCCAGGAGTTCTACCAAAGCCCTGTGGGTAAGTAATGGGAACCCACAGTTCTTGTGTTTATGTGTAAAACCTGCAGCAAATTTTATAGTGGTGAAGGAAGAGGAAATTTCAGCTGAGAGATTTAGGAAAGGTAATGCCAGAAATGACCCTAGACTCATATCTAGTGGGATGTTCTTGTTTGACAGATGAAGAAACTTAGCCCATTAAGGGGTCACACAGATAGTGGCTGACATTTGGGAACTCAGGTCTGGGTCTCTTAGTTTCTGATGTAGTGTTCTTTCCTCCACGCTATATTGCAAGAACTTGGGGTACTTGTTTTGCCACTCCCATCCCCAGTGCTCTCAAAAGATGTATATTTGTAGTCTTCTTTGATACATGCCCAACGCTTTTCCTCTCTTGTAGCTGCATAGAGATGTGTTTAGAGACTGTGACCTTGATGCATTAATGTCTGACTGAGGTCTAGAGCAATAAAGGCCTGGAGATTGGTATTGGGTACCAAGAGATATTATGGGATCAAAATTCAATTCCATACAAAGTTACAGCTTTGTGATATCTATGAGTTTGAATATAAACTTATTTTATTTAAAAGGAAAAATGTTCAGTGTTATTTGTGGTATATGATTTGCGTATGTATTTGCCACAATTGTGATCCTAATAAAACTCATTATGATCCATATGCAGAGTAGAGATTTAAGGTTGTCAAGGAAGCATTAACTTTGAGTTTTTGATTTCTCTTGTGTGACTGAAATCTAAACCTCAGTATTATTGTTCGGTAGTTTTTCCTCCTTCCTCTTTATAAACTCCCACCCCAAATATGATAAGCGTGTTTAGTTGTGTAGTTGAAATTCTGAAGCTAAGTTCTGAAGCCTTTAATAGTGAGGGAAGTGCTCTTGGTGAATTTCAAATGAAACAACTGTGGAGACAGAATGGGAAAGAGAAATAACAGTCCACTGGTTCTTTTAACAGCCATGTGATGTCTGCCCTGGGATTTGAATGATTTGTAGATGACTGTAACCCACTCAGTTCGTGGTGGCTTGAGGCACCTTGAAATTGATATTAACCTCTAAGCTGTCAGTGGTTACAGCTACTGGGTAATTGGGTTTGGATTTTATGGGTATTTACATTTCACAGAGCTTTTACTCTGTTTCTATAACTTTGGAGT
The DNA here is from genome assembly GCA_003508835.1 of Eonycteris spelaea. Classification (NCBI taxonomy): domain Eukaryota; kingdom Metazoa; phylum Chordata; class Mammalia; order Chiroptera; family Pteropodidae; genus Eonycteris; species Eonycteris spelaea. The sequence continues at coordinate 597,220 of PUFA01000211.1, read as the reverse complement.
GGAAATGTTTGTCTTTAATATGTCTGAATAGCTTATTTAATACATGGTGCTATTGTGTTTAAAACTCAGTATGTAAACTACTTTCCTCCTGGAAGAGCACAAGGATAATCTAGTTAATCTTACTTGTGGACTAGAGGACAGGATAATTTTTCTCTGCATCCCCACTAAATTAGCTTCATACTATCTTTCGTGCAATAACCAGCAGTATGATTATACAGTGAAAAGAAGTTAGAAAAGTCTTACTGACCTGGTGTTGAGAAACATTTGTTATAGCAGGCTGAGTAGGCACCTTTTTCACTTTGTTTGGTCTCTAAGTTAGGGATCCCCAACACTCTTTGCCCCCCACAAGGAACCCTACAATCAGTGGCCTATTCAGAACCAGGCTGCACAGCAGAAGGTGGTAAGTGGTGTGCCAGCAAGCAAAGCTTCATCTGTATGTATCGCTGCCCCTAGCACTAACAGCACTGTGCAAGCTCCACCTCATCATCAGGCACTAGATTTTCATAGGAGCACCAATGCCTGGTGCCAGAAATGTTGGGGACTGTGCTATATGAGATTAAAAGTTTTTTTCATGATGGGAACTATAAACTTGTTCTCAAAAATTCAGAAAATAAGGTAAAATTGAAAGGAGAGTAAATTTACCCTTTTCCTTCCCCTGAATACAAGCTACTTATACATTTAAACATTTTTTAATTCTTTTTTTTTATGTGTAAGTTTTATGTGATTGTAATTGGACTGTTTATGAAAAATTTACCTTTTTTTACTTAACATATATGTTTTCCTTTAATTATATATTTTTCTTTACAGAAGCTTAATTTTTCACTGAAAGGTATTTATTAAAATATTTGCTTATTCTGTCAACATCTAGACCAGAGGCTCAGTCCTTACTCATTGGTGGGATTTCGCTCTGCCTCTGAGTAATAGAAACTGACCTGGGTAGACAGACAGCCTGTTCAGTGAGTTGTGGTGGGCTCCCTCTTTTCCTTGAGATTCGATGAACTGCACTTCTCAGATATTTTCCTTATTGCAGATTATCCTCTTGTGAGCTTTTTGTAAATAAAGTTTTGTATTTATTTAGGATTAGTTATTTAGGATATTTTCCAAGAGTGGAATTGCTTGCTCTGAAAAAGATAAACATTTTGATGTTACACACACACACACACACACACACACACACACACACACACCCACCCCCCCCCCCCCCCCCGCCCGGGGATTTTATATATTATTTTCTACAAGTTGATACCAGTGATACCAGATTTGTGAAACTAACCATACACTACACAGAACATTGGGTAGCATTGCTGTTTAAGCTTTGTTAACTTGATAGCAAAACATAGCATTGAATTGCACATTTCTTTGCTTAGTAGTGAGTTTGAACATTTCGGCATGTATTTGTTAATTGCTTGAGTTCCTGTTATATGAATTACCTCATCTTGGCTTAAGGTTGTGGGTAGGAAGGGGTGACTCATGTCAGAATCTTGGTCACGTGAGTGTGATTAAAATACAAAGCTGCCCTGAGGACTCGATCTTGACAGGACCCTACACTGCGCTTTAGCTTTTGCACTACCTGGTGGTAGGCAAGCACTCATCCTACCCACATTGCTCCTGGAGATGAGAATCTTTGACTGAAGTAAAGGGAAGGTGTGAGATTTTTATTTTTATCAAAAAAAATGGGGCATGGATGTGAGAATGTTTTCACTTTTTAAAAAGACCTGTGACAAAATTATTCTTCTTCCATTAATTCTTTCCTCAATGCATTGATTGTGTTCTAGGCCAGGCATTCCCGTCTGAGAGAAAACCCTATGCAAAGACCTCAAGATAGAGAGAGATGTGCCCTGGTAAGAGAGACAGACAGGGTGCCTGGATGGTGACAAGAAAGATCTGGGTGAAATCACAGATGCAGGAAGGAGCCCAACAATGCAGGGATTGTAGGTCCTGGAGAATGCTGTGGGGAAGCGTTGAAGGGTTAGCACTGCAGAGATGTGATTCTGTGTTACTTGCTAGAAGGATCATTCTGGAAGTGGAGGACAGGACAAGAGAGGAAGCAGCGACTCCTGTTGGACACCTACTAGATTAGTCTAGGCTCAAAGGGGTGGTGGTCGACATGCCCTGCTTCTTAACCTGTCTGTGGTAAAGGACCACAATTTTTTATTTCTAATCTGTCGTTGATGGATATGTTTATAAATAATAAGCATTTATAAATCACAAGAAACACAAATTTTCAGAGGAATATGGCAGCAATGCCAAAACATTCCAAAAGTATTTATGTTCTTAACTCTGCTTTCTGTTCTTACTTTTCCATAGGCTGGCATCAGGCACTCGTCTGAGGACCACCCTTTCGAGTAGCTCCAACTGAGACTACGGCTCAATATCTAATGCTGCAATGAGCATTTTCTATTCATGGAGCAGTGGTGCATTATTCACATTCCGTGCCAGACAGTGTGCCATGCATGAGATAAACAGTGGGACATGAAATAAATGGGGTCTTTGTTTTCTCAGATTTTATCGTCTAGTTGTTTTAGGGGAGAAGTGGATGAATCTGAGGCATGTTTTGCGGGTGGTCTCCGTGCGACTTACTGGTGGATTGGATGTGGAAAATTTAAGGAGAAGGGGGACTCCAGGCTGAGTGGCGGGGATGAGGGTTATCTTTTATACCTGGCTAGAATATGTGAATTTTGTTTTAGTCTTGAGCTTTTATGTTTCAGAGAGATGATATACTAATTTCTTAAAAATAAAATGATTTACATCCTGATGCAAATTTGAAATGAATTTCCAGGAAAGAAATCTGGATGTCTGGGGACAGAATCTTACTTTTCAATTTATATCCTTTTGTACCTTTTGAATTTCGTATTGTTTTTGTATATTATCCACTAAAATGTATTTAAAAATGACTTCCTTATGATAACCAAAATGATAAAATACCTGTAGATAAACTTAAAATAAGAAATGTGGAAGACATATATGATAAAAACTTCAGAACTCTGAGGACTGTGGTAGAAGAGTTAAGGAAATAGAAAAAGGAGTTTAGGAAAAAAAGCTTAATAGGGAAAGGGGTCAATTCTCTATTAATCAATCTGTAAAATCAATGTCTTCTCAATTCAGAGCAATAGGATTTTTGTGTTGTTCAGGGAGTGACTTGGCAAAATGATGCAGAATTCATCTGTAAAAAATAAAAATGTGACAATAACTTGGAAAATTTTAAAAAGTAATGAGAGGCAGCTAGACTTACTGAATGTTAATGTACATTATGAAGCTATAGTTATTTAAACATTGGAACTGAAAATTTAAACTTCCTGCTACAGAAGAGGAAATAGGCAAACAGATCAATGGAACTAAATAATGTCCAGAAATAAACTTAGCTGGACCTGAAATTAGATTATAATATGATTTTCAAATCACTGTAGAAAATAGATTTTTTCCTATAATTTAAATGTTTAGGGAAACAAGGTTAAACAAATGCGTTATCCTTCGTTTACTCATTATACCCAGATAAATTTCAAATTTATCAAAAATTTAAGCATAAAAACAGGAAAAATAAAACCGTGAGAAAACATGAGTAGATTTATTAAGAATTATGGAATGGTGAAGACTTTTCTCTAAGCAGTATGTAAATTTAAAAAAAAGTCATAAAGCAATGATTGATTTTATCATATAAAATTTGAGTTTTTTTCCTTTAAGAAAAAGAGAAACTTACGTATAAAGGTAGTCAAAAAATCAAACACAGTCTGGCAACATATGTGACCAAGAAAGAGCTGCCAATAACAGTCTGTGTTGTGAAAGGATTTGGATATGTATATAATGAAAAAACTTATCAATCCAGTTTTTTTTTGTATGTGTGAATTGATAATTTAAGGAAAAAAATATACAAATGCTACCAAAAAAGCAAATGAAAATGTGGAGCCTTATTGATAATTAATGAAAAGTATGTCGATGAGACATCATTTTTGGCCAATTTGGCAAAAAAACTTTAAGTGCTTATGAATGTTTGGGCAAAGAGAAACTCTACTAAAACATAAGATCCACAGACTATCAAAATAGAATGCATGTGCCCTTTCCCCCAGAAATTCCACCGTTGAAAAGTTACCCTTTATCTGTACTTAGATTTTCTAAGATATGTGAGCATGGTTGCTTATTTCAGTGTCATTTTATGTAGCAAAAACCTGGGAACAGAGCTCCTTAGTGAGACACTGTTTAAATAAATCCTGGCACACACAAATAATAGCATGATTTTGTAACTGCCCAAAGAATGTGCTGACAGGGTAAGAATTCCAGTGCATGTTGCTATTAAATGAAAAACAAGATATGGTCTATGACCCTGTTTGTGGGAATAATCAAAAAGAATGTTTCATAAATAGATTAAATAAATGCTACAGTGGTTCCCCCCTTCAAAAAAGGACCACAGGAAACTGATAACTGTTATAGGAAAAGTGATAAAGTGACTGAGACAGAGTTTGAGGGGTGTGTGTGTGTGTGTGTGTGTGTTTGTATGTGTGTGTGGTCCGCATTTTTAACTCAGCAGGGGCTCTGAGTATGAGTTTACAAGTCTCTTTTTTCCTTCCTTCCTTCCTTCCTTCCTTCCTTCCTTCCTTCCTTCCTTCCTTCCTTCCTTCCTTCCTTCCTTCCTTCCTTTCCTTCCTTCCTTCCTTCCCTCTTTTCTTTCCTTCTTTCTTTCTTTCTTTCTTTCTCTTCTTTCTCTCTTCTCTCTCTCTCTCTCTCTCTCTCTCTCTCTCTCTCTCTCTTTCTTCTTTTCTTTCTTTCTCTTTCTTTCTACTTATCTGTACTGTAATATACACACATCCACACAACCTCAATAAGTGATACTTAGAAAAAAAATTTGTACAAAATTTTCTTTATTTGTAGATTGGGTATTGGACTCAGGTCAACTGAATTTACTTATCCTGTCCTCTTTAGAATATGAAACTCTGTTAAGATTGAGATCTTTTCAGTTTGTGGCTTCAGTGGATTAATGAACTAAGAAGAGGACCATGAGCTTTTTTTTAAGCATGGAGGGAAGTTTGTAAGTGATGAGGACAAGGGGCTCATGATTGATCTAGCTGTCAAAAATGAGACAAAAAGCCAACCAGAGACTGCTTTCTTTCACAACTGTAGTGCATTTTTAATCCATGTTGATATAATATATCCATTGTAGCCCCATGTGACTGTGGGGGAGGGGAAAATTTCTCCTCCTTTCCCTCTTAGTTTTTCTGGCTGGTGTACTCAAATTGACATGAAATAGATTAGCAGGAGAAAACAACCAAATTTCGTTATGTATGTACATACCAGGGTTCTATAAGAATATGGGACTGAAGGACAAATCTCAGCTGAGGCTTTTTGCCATCTTGAGCTAAGGAGAAAGGGGCATAGTGGTTTGGATTGGATTTACTAAGGCAGTTCACAGGTAGATGAAGAAAAGCAAACATTTGGTAAAGTAATTCTTGCCCGGCCACCCAGAAATGATGAGACACTGAGGGGAGTTCAACAAACAGACTTTGTTAGATGCCTTCCTGTCTACCACATTTAGTTGGTATTACAATTATATATGATGGTAGCTGCCTTCTTGGAGCAGGTCCTCTATCTAAGTTTTTTTTTTTAGTCAGGGTGAAAATTAAAGGTTCTTCCTGAGGCTTTTGTTTCTTAAAAATAATCTGCTTTAAATAATCGATATCCCGAAGAAGCATAGTTTGGGGAGCTGAACTCTGTTCCCACTCATGAATTTACCCACTGTAGATTTGTTTGGAGGATAAAAGTTAGTTTAACCAGCTTTCCATGCATCATAGGATCTTCTGAATGTTTATGGGTTTTGTGCAGTACACATATATTTATCCATAAAATAAATTTAGGTACATATAGCTCTTTGACTACTAATGAGTTTTTTTTTAGGTGTGTCTGATGTCTGAAACTTAATGATAATTTAGAAACAAGCAAATAACTTGGGGTCATCTTCTGGAAGCAATTCAGATTATGAATGAAGCTGTAATCTTTCTGAATCCTCCTTTAATTCAAAAGGATCGCAGTTTCATTCATAGTATTCATTTATTCCCACAAAATTAAAGTATAAAAATTTCAGTAAGAATTTCTTCTGGGCTTTGCTTGCTATTAATCTATAGTAATTCTCGTAGCTTACTTTTATGTAGTTTTTTTTTTTTTATGTTTCAGAAGACTTTTTTTAAAAATACTTTCTTATGCTTCATAACAGCTCTGGGAAGTAGACTGGGAATTGTCTTTATTATCTGAGGACTTATTGTTTGACATTTGAGGACAGTATTGCCAACCTAGAAAATAAGTTAACAGTAGAATAAAATATTAGAGTAAGACAGCAGGAAAAACCAAGAGAATATCAAAACTTCAAGATTTAGCTCATTTTTATAGCTTCTGTGAATGTGATCCTTGAGTAGGGTTTTGAAAAGTAGGGTCATTCTCAGGATGTGCTATAAAGTATGGGGCTTTTTCTTTTTGTTTCCCGTTCTGGGCTATTATTCCCTAAATAGCCATTTCTCAGATTTTTAAGACTACAGTGCCAGGTATTGATTTATCAATTTTAAGAGATCTTACGTGGGCTCAAATAAAAAATTGAATGCCTAATATGCGCAAGTGCTGTAAGTGTTGGAGAGAGCAGTATTAAATAGCGCAGTCATAGCCCCTTTCCTGAGGAGCTTCTGTCTGGTGCTTGTTGGGAGTGTGTGATCACCAAAGAGAATGTGTTATTGCTGCCATAGACCTATTTGGGGAAATGCACGTTGCCAGAGAGCACGTAGACATGGCCTCTAACCCAGATTTTAGGATTCTGATTGGGGGAGTGTGAGTGAGTATGTATGTGCATGAATTTGGAAGGAGTGCATGGAAAGCAAATTTAACAGCAAAATACTGATAGCCAATACCCTAAAAACAAACCTTAGTGTTATTCACATAGATAATGGTTTATTAAATGATCATATGAATTCGTTGTTGGATTTTATCCTCCTCTTGTCTGGGAGGGATATGCCAGATAAATCCCTTTGCCAAAATATACCACAAAGCCCTTCCCCCAGGTCCTAGGTTGCCTGTCTGCTGAGAGCTACAATCCGGATTCGACCTTTTTAGCTATGCTAAAAAGAGAGACTGCCATCAACTAGTTCTGGTTACCCAGTTACTTTCTAAATTACTGGTAGTAATATACTTTGCTTTTGTGACTTAATTGGTATGGGATATGTTGGAGCATTTGGAATTGTAAAGCTTCCCACATCTCAGTGTGTAGTAAAATTTGGGAACCTTCAAGCCAATTTATGAAAGCCTTATTATTATGTTGAAGGATATAGATTTTATCCATAGAGACACTTTTGGTACTGAGGAGTTACTGAAGGATTTTTAACCAATAGAGTAACTTGATCAGACCTGTAAATTTGGAAGATCTTGCTGGTTGTTTGGAGAAAATGAATTGGGAGGCTAAGATTGAAGGCAGTGAAACCAGTTAAGGGGCCCTGTAGATAAAGGTGGCCTAATAAGGGGAAAAGGTAGAGATGAAAAGAGGTAGATGGATCTCTGAGATAGTACTGAAATGGATTTAGCAGAACTTGTGATGAATTGCATGGGGTGTGTGGAGTGGAGGAGAGTGACCAGTTTGCTTAGGTGGGTGAGAGTAGGGAGAGGAGGGATGGTGTTGGGGAAGGGATGGGTTGTTTTCATTGTTCAGCTTGTCACCAGCCTTGATGGTTTCTCCTTCCAGGAAATAGCTGAGGAGGTCCAGGTACAGCTTATATCTTGTTCCTTCTCAGTCTGATTGGATGCTTTTTCTGTAAGGATTAATCATCTTATATATTCATTTGCATAAGAGATCTGCTTAAGGGAGATTCTCGCAACCTGTGATCCATGGAAATCTCAGTGGCTGAGGGCTTAGTAGCATCTTTTAGCTTTTGCTCCCTTTTATTCAGGAAGGAGAAATACTTGGAGAATATAGATTTCATTACTCATTTCATTTCATTATAATTGAATTGAAAATTTATATTACTTTTATTTGAAAAGTAATGAGGGAGAGAATGTGTGAGGCAGATTTTATATAGCAATCTGGAATTTTTTGAGAAAGAAATACAATCTATGCATCAAAATTTCAGTTGTGCTTTATTTTGAGAAAATCCAGTATACAAAAATCTTAAATGACAAAGCTGGCAAATTCTGGGTGGAAGTAATTGGCTGATGATGATTTTGCTAATGGATTCTTGACTTTGTGAAAAGATGTGCTTTAGGAATCTTTCATGATGTAAGATTTCTACGTTTGTTGAAATGACTTGGATTCAGGAATAATCTTTTGGAATAAGGAATGGCCTACTTGGGTATTATATAATCAACTAATATTGTTATGAGAATCTTAGACAAACATTAATAAAGAATAAGGCCCCCCCGACATAATGCTAGATAATGTAAGACAAGGAAAATCTTCCTTTACATATGTGCTGTCTGACCTTTCCCAATGACTGTAGCTTTTGTGGAAAGTTGTCCTATCTCTTTCCTTGCATGCCATGACTGTGTAGTGAAATCAAACCCTGTGTGTGACATTTTCGTCTGTTGACATGAATGTGATTCTGATGTCCTAAATTATATTTAATGAAATTCACTGTAGATGTATCTAGGTAAATGAGTAAGTTTTGAAGCCAGAAATCATAGAGGTAGATGGGAAATTTATTTGATGTTGAGTAAAAGGAGCAATTATCAAAACATAATCTGAAAAGAAGGACCAATGAAGAACCTGAAAAATAGTTAAGACTTGAGCATTAAGTATTTGCAGGGAAGTAATTTCTCTCCCCGTCTTCAAAGAAAGAATAATATACCAGCAATAAAACATGTATTTCCCAAAGCATTGAGTTCTATTGTTGGCAACATAATATTTTGAAAAACAGTTGTTTTATTTCTAAAGAGATTGAGTTTTGGAGAAGATGGGAACAGAGGACACCAGAATCCCTAACACATTTATGATGGGATGGTTATACATGCATGCTCAGAGGCAAATGCCCATGAGAAAAGACCATATAGGAAACTGCTTTATTTAAATGAAGTCATTGCCCTCCTGCCACCTTGCATGGCATCAACAAATGAGTTGGGGGTGAGAAATAAAGCAGCATATAATGCTGGTGTTCACTCTTATCTTGCTAGGGCTTCATTATGGAGAGGGTTGCTGGTGGCTATCCAGATGCTTAACTGGCAGTCTTAACTGACTAATGGAGTTATGTTCATGTGGGTTGATGTCTGGTTTTAGACATTATTTATAAAGAAAAGATCATTGGAATCAAAACAGCTAGAGAGATTTTTAAATATCAGAAGTACTGCTGAAGATTCATCTAGGTGAGTGGCACTGTAGGAGAGATTAGCTACTTCTCTAAACACTTGCATATGTTGAGTGTATTTTTCTTGTGTATAAGTAGTACTATCAGATAGTATATTGTAAGCAAAACCCTTGAAATAAACAGATTTTTGAAGGTTTGAATATCATAAACAGGACTATAAAACTACCAAAACAAGACATTAATAAACCAAAAAATTTAATGGGACATGTAAAGAGTTTGGAAGTCTACAGTCCTGTCTTTACAATAAGAAAGTAAGCTCCATAAACTGAAAATCAACAACTCTTAGGTACATCAGAGAACTGAAGTCACAGAATAAACTGCTGTCCTGGCCTAGAAAATGGAGAGAGAAGTAGATACCAAGAATCAAATCACAGTTTGTTGGAAGCAGAAGTCTGGGAATAGGAAACCACTTTCCCTCACTCCTACCCTCCAGGGCTGGTAAGAACAGTTGAACTGTAATAGATGAATTGCCGGAGGCTTGGTGTACATAAGCTTGAGAGTTAAAAACTCCCAGGGCCTGGTATTAGGTTAAGGGGTGTTCATGCTTTCGTGAATTTTACTTCCAGAAGTGTCACCAGAGTCTCAGAAAAATCCTCTTTTGTTTCTGGCAGTGGGAGGGGAAAAGTAACCATTTCAAAAGTAACCATTCCAGAGCATTCTATTCTCCTTAACAAAAGCTTGTCCTTAAATAATTTCACTAAAGCTGAACAGACTTGGGTTTGGCCAGACCCTAACTGACCTGGGGGATGGGAAATACTCAATTCCAGACTTCCTTTAGACTTTTGGTCTCACCTAAGGGAGAAAAAGAAAGCTGAGACACACTCGTGAAAGTCACAGTAGGGTCACAGGCTCACTAAAAGACAGAGACCTAATCATAGTACTGTAGAGGGTTCCCCTTCTCCAACACCGTACCACACATCAGTCAGCCTCCTGGATAATAACAGGCAATTACAGCTAAAAGAACTTCAAGACTTAGACCCTATTTAAGGGAAAGTCAAAGGCAACAGGGACAGCATAAACAAGGATACTAGAGGAAATTTTAGTTTCTGATACCACAACTATAGCAAACAGTAAACATAGTCTACCTCCTAGTCAAATAAACTTAAAACCTCACACTAGAGGCCTATTTAACTCAGTTCTTTTTGTATAATATGACTGACTTTCAACAGAAGATTCCAAGGCATGCTAAAAGGCAAAACACATTTCGAAAAGACAAATTAAGCATCAGGAGCAGAGTCAGATGTGGCAGAAATTTTTGAATTATAAGACTGACCATTTAAAATATAATTAATGTGCTAAGGGCTATAATGGAAAAGGTGGACAAAATGCAAGAACAGATGGGTCCAAGGAGAGGAATGGAAACTTGGAAAGGATAAAAAATGTTAGAAATCAAAAATACTTAAACAAATGAAGGATGCCTTTTGGCTTATCAATAGACTGAACTGGGCCAAGGAAACAGTCCGTGAGTTTGCAGATACACCAATGGAAACTTCCCAAACTGAAAAGCAAAGGGATAAAAAAATGAAAAATACTAGAACAGAATATCTAAGTACTGCCAATTACAAAAGTTGTAATATACAGGTAATGGGAATACCAAAAGGAGAAGAAATGGAGAAAGGAAAAGAAGAAATATTTGAAATTTCTCATAGTGGCTGAGAAGTTCGATGACACACATCAAATTGAAAATCCAGAAAGCTCTGAGAACACTATGCAGGCAAATTCCAAAAAATCTACACATGGGCATATCATTAAAACTGCAGAAAATCAAAAACAAAGAGAAACTCTTGAAGAAAGCCAGAGGAAATAAACACCTTACATGTAGAGTAATAGGATAGGAGTTACACCAGATATTTCTTCAGAAACCATATAAGCAAGAAAAAACAACAAAAAAAATTAACCTAGAGCTTTGCATTCAGCAAAATTACCTCTCAAAAGTGCAAGAGAAATAGAGACTTTCTCAAGACAAACAAAAATTGAGGGACTATGTCACCAGTAGATCAGCCTGGCAAATATTAAAAATTCTTTAGAGAGAAGGAAAATGATATAGGTCAGAAATATCTACATAAAGATCTACATAAGGAAAGGAAGAGGTTTCTTCTCTGGGTTGTGGTTTCTACATCAGTTCGAGAAGATGCAACTCAAACTGATGGAATTTAACCCCAACATCCCAAACAAAATGCTGGCCGGGCAGGGGTTTGCCAGCCTGTGGCTTTTCATGGATGTGCTGGGGCTGGAGAAGAGGCTTGTTTCCAGCAGCTGCCTGCACGCTGCTGCTGCTGTTTTCCCTCATGGCCCAGCATGAGAATTTCAGGAAAAAACATTGAAGAACTGAAAGAGTGAGAAGTCAGTCCGTAAGTATACTTCATGAAGCAGACCATTGGGAACTCTTGTGGTATCATTGGACTTATATACCCAATGACCAATAATTAAGACAAAGGGAACTTGAGGATGGGTCAGTCCTGAAACAGCTTCTTTCTGAAACAAAGTCCTCTGAAGACAGAGCAAAATGCTTTGAAAAGAATGAGGTCTTTCAGGCAACCCATGACACCATGGTACATGAAAGCCAATGTCAGGTAGGTGACAAACTGAATTTTCATTTTATTCTGCTTAGTAATGTGGATGGCTGCCTTATGAACTTGATGGATGAATGCCTTTTCCTGGCACTAGTTCAGAGGACCTGCTGCTGCAGTATGCTGCCAAGGTCTGCACACTTTCACTGAGCATAAGCAAGGGAAGTCTACTTTTCTACTGTGGTTCTGTGTAAGACAGCCTAATGCCCTATGGGAAGAACCACCGTGGATTATCCCCCAGCCGTGTTTGGTGTATTTCTTGCTATGACCTTATGAGCAACCATTATTAGGGAATTTTAAGCACTGATACGAGTCCCTGGCTGGGTCTTGGGTTTTTGGTCTTGTTACCCAGGAAGCTGATTTTTGGTGGGTTAAGAGACTTTGACCACAGTTAGCTTTTCCTTCTTTGTTTTTTTGTCTTTTATTTTTTCCTCTGCTTTTTTCTCCCTTTTCTTCTTTTAAATTTTCTCATTTTTATTCATTCTTTTACTTAATTTTGTTCTCATTCTTTATTCTATCATTTTTGTTAATTTGTATTTATTTAATTCAAGTTTTTCTTGTGATTTTATTTTTGTCTCTTCCCTTTTTCTTTTCCTAATTTTTTTCTTTACTATTTTTAATTGTAATTTTTTTTTAGTTAGTGTTGTTAGAGTAGTTAGTAGGTCACTTAATGGCTATCTCTACTAATGAGGAGACCCATATTGACAATTATCAGCTTCTCAAGATCCTTGTCCAGGGCAGCTTCTCCAAGGTGATGTTGGCTGGGTATATTATGACTGGGACAGAGTGGCTGTGATGGTAATTAACAATAGTCAGTAGAGTTTTCCAGCTTCCAGAGACAACTCAAAATCTGAAGCATAGAGGCCTTGAATTAAACTAATATCGTGAAACTATTTGAGGTGATCTAGACATAGGAAACATTCTACCTGGTCATGGTGCGTGTTAGTGGAGGAGAGATGTTCCATTACCTGCAAGACCATGGCCACATGAACGAAAAGAGGCTTGTGGCAAATTCTGCCTTATACTGTCTGCTGTGTAGTACTGGCACCGGAGGGTATAGTCCACAGGCACCCAAAGCCAGAGAACTTTTTGATGTTGACCTTAATGTCAGTGTGGCAGACATTGGCTTTCGGATGAGTTCATCATTATCTATAAGATGAATACCTGCTGTGGCAGTCGCCCTCCCACGTCCTAGTTGGCACTTTTGCCCTGGAACTCTTCCAGAGCCATAACTATGATGGCTCCTTGGTAGATATATGGAGACTTGGAGTCATCCTTTTTTTGTGATGATCTCTTGATTCTTGCCTTTTAGAGAGACGAATTCAGAATGTACTATTTTCTAAATGTCCATAGGGAGTGAAAACTTGCTTAAAAAATTTTGGATCCTCAAGCACAGTGAGAAAGGCATTTTAGAGGAAATCATGAGGGATCCATGGACAAACATGGGCCCTGAAAGGGAATTGAAACTTTATATCTAGCCACTTGCTGGCTATCAGGACCTTTGGCAGATTGAGTCGATGCTGTGTGTGGGCTACAAGTGGGAAGAGAGTGACAACTCATTGATGGGCGTGAAGCATGATGAAGTAATGACCACCCATTGGCTTCAGGGCTACAAGCATCTCAACTGGAGGAGTACACCATCACCATGAATTCTCTGCTTACAGCTAATCCTACCCACAACTGCAGTCCTTTCCCATCCCATGAGATACAGCCTAAGGTCTCTGTCAACCCAATTAGCAGAATACTGCCATTCCTACCTTTACTTGGTTTTCTAATCCAGAAAGTCAGTGGCATGAGGACCAGGGGAAGCGATTGGCTTAGAGACAAAGACTACCACCCAAGCACAGCAACTCCACCATGGCTCTGTGGTCTCCCCAGGCACCCATAATAGCAACAGTGGCAGTGGGGCCTCAGGCAGACCCATCTTCCTTCAGCTGTATGTGCATGGCCTGGCCAGCTCAGAGGACTTTGTCCAGTGGAGGATATAGTACAAACTGCTGTGGGTTTCTTTCCATGGTTTTAAATTAAGAAGCTTTTTGACACCTCCATGGCATTCAAGAACATTATGGCTAAAACAACTGTGAAGCTTAAGTGTATGGGATTGCCAAGAGCCCCTGAGAAATAACAGGAAAGGCTGGCCTACTCATGCTTGGTGAAACTTCAGAGACTGGACTATTTTTGTGGAGCATTTCTCCCCTTTCCTGCTCTTCCTTTCTTGTCTTCTGTGTTCATGAGGAAGGCAGTTAGTTCTATAGAAATAAACACAATAAAAAAAATTTACTGTCTTCTGCGTTGCTTAATGATGGACTATGCGAGGTGATTGTTAATTTGAATAGTTCACATATATGTTTGCTTGTCTTAGAGATTGTAAGGTTGTCACTTCCTTGAGCAGATTGTGTAAAATGATATTAACACCAACAAATAATAATAGCATTTACTGTTGTCCAGAGACTTTACCATTCCAATTCATTTTAGCCACAAACACCCATTTAGCAGATTAGTAAATGAATGCTGAGGGAAGTTAAGTACCTTATTGACATCACGGAGCTGGTAAGTGGCAGAGTTTGTGTCCTAAACTAGCCTTCTTAATCCGGTGCTCTGCAGTCTGCGGTCTGTAGTGCCTTTTTTTTTTTTTTTTTGGTATCCTTTTAAGATTGGTTATACTGTGTTTCTTAAAAGGATAATTCAGTCATATGAGAGATGAGACAACCAACCACTTTGCAGAGCTCCTGTGATTTCATTTGTCTTCAGTCCCCTAAGTTCTCTGCACAAACAGGACAACTCTACTTCAAAATTCTGGAAGAAAGATAAAGCTTTCCAGAATGCTGGAAGCACTAAGGGCATATGAAACCCAATTTAGCCTAAGTGGTAGTGCCTTATTGCCCCTTCAGTATTGAAATTGGCCTCTCCAGTATTATTACAGCTTTTGGAGTAGTCTAATCCAGGTCTAAACCGAGGGTAGTGGCTAGAGTAGGGCGGTCTCCTGCTCCTCTCTGCCTCTTGTCAGAATCCTTACAGGTGAGCAAATGTAGAGTGATGAGTTCATGTTGAACATCTTTTTACATTTGAAATTTGTTCAATTGGAAGAGCCCCTTTTTAGCCTAATCATCTTCTATTAATGTACAAATGAACTTATCCAAATAGTTCGTATTTTGACTCCTGAGGGGATATTAGGAGCTGGATGTGAATATAAGATGTATAGGGGGTATTTGCCAAACGAATGTATTTTTTTGGGTAGCTACTATGTGCTTGCATAGTATGAGAGCCAAAAAGGTGAGTAAAGTATACTTGTCTCCAAAGAGCAAACACTAGTTGGAAATTCATTCACAAGTCTTAGGTGCCTAGCACCAAGCGAGTAATAAAGCTTCTCTTTACTTTAAGTTGTTAAATGGTGCAGATGAGTATAGAGGATGGACACTTAATACAGCCTGAGGAGGATGAGGTTAGGTTGGTGGAAAGTGGAAGGTAAGGCTTTCTAAAGAAGTGATGATTGAATGGTGGATTGGTGGGAATTAGCTGGCTGAGGAAGGACAGGCCTTTAAAGATCTGGGCCTGAGAGGGATCACAAAATGTACATTTAAGGGTATATTTCAGCAATGAGCTGTATGTGTAGATAAAACAGTACTCCTTTTATCTGGAAAAGTAGGGCCAAGGAAGTAAATTCCCAGTTGTTGGGGGCCAGCAGAGGCAGACAGCATGCTTTACCCACTTTCTTGGGTGGCCTAGAGCATAGACACTAATTGAGAAGATTTCAGGCATACAAACCTAGTGCTTCCCGGAAGATGTTCTGTAGAACAAGATGCTTGGATATTAATAAATGCCATATGATAGGTTCTGAGGTCAAATTAGTTCAGAAAATACAAATATCCATTGTGAATCTTTAGAGAAGGTAAAGTCCACTGTTTCCCAGAAGGTTTGGGAAGCTTTTTCACCGAAATGTTTTGAGAAACTAGTGCTCACAGTACATGCTGGGCAACGCCATGTCAGCACTCAAGTGGCATGGATGCTACCTGGCTGATCTCATAGGTCGTCTTCTTCCTGAAGACTTGCTGTTCTCCCAGATCAACATAGCTAGAGGCAGGCTGGGGGAAGCAGCTGCAGATGCATTGATGCTGGGAAGATCTACAAATAAAAGTGAAAGCCATTAACCCGTTGGTCTTCTGCAGTTTAACCCGCTGCTCCTCTTTTCTGTACTGGGTGTTGTAAGCCCTTCATCTCTCCAAAGTGCCAACTTTATGCTATGGCCGGGAAGCACCTGCGCCTTCCTTCTCTCACTTCTTTGCATTCTTTTGATGGCCTCTAAGGCAGTACAGAGACTGGCGTGGATGTTAAAGTTATGAGCCATTTTTATAGATGGAATGGTAGTTGAAAGTAAAAATTCTTGCTAGGATAGGAGACGTTGGGAAATTAATTAATTTTGGTCCCTTGAAATTTGAGAAAATTGTGCTTTTCAAGAGTTCTGGTTTCCAGTGTCAAAGGAAACTTGTCAAATTTTTTTTGTAGTGAAAGCTAACATAAGAGTCATCTCATCTGTGTTGGAAATGTCAGAGAATGGGTGAGGAGGACTGGTCTTTCAGAGAGGATCTAAACTATTCTTGGGTCCCAGAGGGAGGGAGAGTAATAGATTTCTCCTGATTTCATAGAGCATCTGTTCTTGGGTCACCACTATAAAATGACCATTGCCACAGTTATTCTCCAGACATCAGTATTAATTTCAGTAAGCGTTGTGATGTATATTTTTAATGATGTTCATGTTATTTTAAAGTCCTGTGTGAAAGAAGGTCTTGACGGTAGGATCATGCATTGGGCTCGATGTGTTTTTGCAGTTTGTGCAGTTAGTCACCTTTAAGGTGGGGAGGACCTGGACATAAGAAGAGGGAAGAACACAGTGTGAGTAGAGATGGAGTGGGAGTGCCAAGAGTGTTGAAGTTTGGCGTTCTTGTGCTTGTTTATCTTTCCCTCATGAATACTGGCCCCTGTGCATTGAAGGAGACAAGGTAAGGGCAGTTCAAGATTGATGGGCTGAGAGCAGAGTATAGAGAGCAAAATTTTTTACTAAACTTTGTTATATTTACTTAATGGCCATTAGATAGATGTCTTCTGTGTTTACTTCAGAATTATTTCTTCATCCACATAGAAATCTGTCATATAAAGTGCTTAACTTTTGATAGTTATCCTGTCTCTGAAATAAACTTGGTTGGCCATTGCAACCTCCAGCTACCACCTTTTCCTTTCCTCTCTTGTCCCCTAAATCCTTCACATGCAGCGACTTATCCTCGGAAAGTCATTAGAGATGTGCTGTAGGAGATACTATAGCATTTTCCTGGAATCATTAATAAAGTATAATTAGACACTGGCTCAACTGCTTAAAGATCTGAATTATGGCACAAAAAATAGAACTATTAAAAATATGTGATATGAGGGAAAGTAATGTCTTGCATTTTCAAGTAATTGTTGGAATTGAAGCCTTATGGTTTTGGTGTGTATCATATGTGAAATAAAAAAATCAGTAATTTATTATTTTTGAAAGTGTCAATTAAGGTTGAAGAAAATAGAGAGCTTTGTTGACTTGAATGAGTGATAATTCACAGCTCTATTTCTGGCTTGCAATTTGAGGGGATGATGGTAGTGGAACGCGTCTTTATTTTGGGAAGGTACCTATGAGAAAAAGTACAATATGTTCTGAAGGCAAGAAAGTCTCAGAATTCTACTTTCTTCTCCCTTTCTCCAGAATGGGCTAATGAATTACCATTCATGGATTTCTTCTTTATCTTTTTCCCTCTCTTTGCAGATGATGTCACAAAGTTCTGCAAATTCCCTCTTTGATAAAATAAGAGCTTTTTTTTTTTTTTTAGAACTATTTAATGTACCACTCCTGAGCTGCTGGCTCATCTCTCTCTGCACAGGGATCAGTCGCCATAGGCAGATCCACTTAGGTATAGTGTGCTTTGGACTGTTGCCCTCTCAGACTATCCCGAGGCATAGGGGATGGAGATGGCAGGATGGGACCTGAACTTTTGCCAGAGTCACTCCTTGATGAGGCCACTGAGAGTTCTGGAAGGTCCTTTGATTGAAAATTTCATGGTAGAGTTTTGGCATATTCCCGAGGTTGAGATGCAACCTTTTTGGCATAGACCTTCTTCTTAAATATGACTAGCACAGTTCCTGGCATATAACAGTGCTCAAGAAATAGCATTTTTTCTCTTTGCCCTTCACAGGAGTTATAAAGAACTTAAGGGCAATTTCAGAAGAGAGCCCAGTATGTACAGCTGAGGTGGATGGGGATTAGTAATGTTCTGTGGATGAAGCTGATCTGAGTGAAGAATTTAAGAATAGGTTCATTCATTCATTCACCAGATACTCTAGCCTATCTGGTCTGGTTCTGGTACTGCTACAGAATGAGACTAGTGACCAAAAACAAACACAAGGTTTGCAAACTGGGGAGCTATACAAATGTTCATTAAATAATATAAATTTACATGGAAAGCAACCTAAATGTCTAATAGGAAAGTGGTGAAATAAATTATAACATGTTCTTTTGATTTAATATAATGTAGTCATTGAAATTGTTTCAAAGAGTTGTAAAATGATTGCAGTAACATTGGGTGTTTAAGAATAGGGCTATCAAAGTATAGAGTATAATCTATAAAAACAAATGCATGGTTGCCTATGCATAGGAAAGTTATATAACACATTGAACATAATCTCCTTGGTGATGAGATTATGAAGCACAGAGCATGTTCTCATTAAACAGTACTGGTTTTGCCAGGTAGCAAGTAGATTTGTTTTTCCATCATGTGACATCATATAACTATAGTTAGATGCCTTACATGCTTTAATTGAGGAACTAAAGCATTAACAGGCATTCTTTCTTTGTCCATTATTTCATTTTGTTTTTGATGGGGTGGGGAAGTAAGCTAAATGTCACTGAGGACTTTTCTTGTTGAGTGGAAGAAGGGTGGTTCTGGTGAAAGCCCTCATCCTGTGTGGCTGCTAGGGTTGTGACTTATGGCACTGATTCCCTCTCACTGTTTGCCCAAGAAGGATTCATCTTCCTCTGTCTGCTGTTTGTTCTGGTTGTTTGGTTTTTGTCTACTGTTTTTGAAATTTCACATCTGTATTATTCTTCATCTGACTAAGCTCCTACATTATTAATCAAAATCTGGATTGTTGTGGATTATTTCCCCTAAAGTGATAAGTCCCATCTTCTTAAATATTTACCAAAAATGGTATTTTGTTTAGAAGCTTTTCTTTTGGAAGTTAGTGCAGTGTTATTTCTTTTCAGCTTAAGACAACAATAATTTTGTTTCTAGGTGTGCTTTTTTTTTTTTTTAAAGCATATGTGCTTTTTTGAGGTGAAAAGTAAAAGTATTTATTACAGAGGTACCGATATAACCATAAGGATGGAATATGGCATATAGGCTGTCATAAGATATAAAATTCTAGAATTTTCCCTCTGATCTGTAATATTTTTTTCTCTCAAGAAGGTTTTTCTTTCTTATGTTCTGTTACTTTAAAAACCATCTGAGTCATTTAAACTGATTTAGTTCTGTTGGACAGGATAACGTTGCATGCAGCCTGCCTTTAATGCCATCTTGGACTCACCCTACTTAGTACAATAGAGATACCAAGGCTTGACCTTATGAATGGGGCTATTTTCCCATTATGATTTTAGAGATGCTTAAACAATTTCTCACTGCTTTTCTTACAACCAAAATTACACAAGTAGCGAGTTATGCTTTTCTAATAGACTTTTTTCATTATGAGTTTCTGTTATGTTATGATTATCTAGGATTGAAAGCTGTTGTCATCCAGAATCTTAACCAGCCACCCAGGAGGACAGAGCAGAATGACCAGGTTGGTGAAGGACTCATTACTGCTGAGCCTTCGAGAAGAGCTGGCAGGAAGCTGGTCTCACCAAGGACTTTCAGTGGCTGACCCTGGTTCCACAGTGACAGCAGCTCCTATTGTACGGGGCTGTAAAATTATGCAGAAAGGAATGAGGATAGTGCATGTACATTTTACCTGCTTAAAACAGTTTGGCATTTTACTTCTGGGGTTATTCTCTATACCAATTAATTTATAATTAATTCCACTTTGTCAATCACTGCTTTTTTTCAGTGATAATTGCAGGGAAGAGACCGTGATTTTCTAAGTGTTGCAGTTTCTTTCTGCTGTATGTGAAATTGGATCCTCTGTCCTCTCAACCATATTCCCTTCCTTTTCTCAGTTCTGCTTCTTGTTTTTTGAGCATTTCAGTGAAGGAACATTTGAACCGTTTTGCTGAAACGAATTTCCATTTACCAACGCATGAAGAATACACATTCAGGGACTCAAAAGAGGTATATGATAAACTATGTAGAAACATAGATTTGAGAAATTGTAGCTGTTTATCCTAACAGTATGACGAATTGGTGAAATCTAGCCTTTCCAGGATTGACTTGCAGCCCCTGAGATGTCATCCCTCTTCTAAAAAAATGTGCACTAAGGATGCTGTGTTCAGTTGAAGGAGAGTCAGGCAGGCTTTCTGTCAGAACAGATCACATATTTTTTTGTCACCTCCTGCCTCCTTAGATTGTTGAGAGACATGCCATCTTGCAGCAGGAAGGAATTTGTTAGCAAACACTGACAAACATCTGGTTCTTGTACTTGTATCTAGCTCACAGGTGCAGATCTTGAGAAATTTGAGATTTTATCAAATATGGCTTTCACTTTTAAAAATGTTCCTTCTAATTTGGTTACTCTTTTTAGGTTAAAAAAATGTTTCTATGTTGCTTTGCTACTCCATAGATACAGGGCATATTAATCCTTTTGGATATCTCATTCCCTTTTAAGCTGACTGCTTTTGTAGATGTTTCAAAAAAATTTTTTTTCCTGTGTCAAAGTGGGGAGGAATTGCTGACATACTGAGTGCTAGAGCACTTGAAGCAAATCTATGTCCACCTTGAATATCTCAGCTAAGGAAATTGCCAGAGTGATGCATTATTAATTTTTTGCTGCCTGACGCTAAGTGCGCCTAACGGCTATGCCGAATGCTGCCTCCTGTGCCATTCAGCCACAGGCAGAGACTGGCATGGTCCCAGCTGCTTTGTCTGCTGCCCTGTGCAGGGGCTGGTTTCAGCTCTGTGCAGCCTCCAAGCTTCAAGAGTACAAGGATCAGTTGCTGAAGAGCAGGAGCCACAAGCATTTCTGGTGGTTTGTTGCAGGATGCATAAATCTTCCTATAGCTAAAGCAACAGGTTCCTAAAAAATAAGTATCAGAAATATTTTGCATATATTTTCAGTCTAAAGATAAACAAAATTGTCTACATATTGTTTAACAAGGTGCCACTAGTCTTGCTTAGTGATAAAATTTATTTTTCTTATCAAGCACCTTAAGAAAGGATTAAATGGAAATGGCCAAATAATTTTGATATATGTGGTTTATGTGATGGATGAGTTAGTTACAAAACAATTATCGCTCTATTAGTAAAATATCAAGAATGTCAGTTTAAAGAAAAACTATAAAAGTTTAATAAAAAAATATGAAAACACATAGTAAAAGAAAATATAAAAGCATACATTTTAAAGCATTAATTGGCAGAGACGACAAAAATTCACAATACTCAACATCAGGAGAAATTGTTGAGCTGACTTCTCACCCACTGGGAACATTCACAGGTACAATGTTTCAGTATGGCTCTTTGCCTATATATCTTTACAATTTAAATTATACATATACCCACCTTATTTAACATGAGAAACTCCAAAGGAGGTTGATTCAGGATTGTTTAGTATGGCGTTATTTATTTCACATGACCATTGATAGAAAGCTTACTTTGCCCTGTTCCCTGTGATGTATAACTCACTGGATTCAGAGCTCATGCTTAGCTATGATGCAAGCCAAGTTACTGTGAGGGTCTCTGAAAGGACATTTCTTTTGCTGTGGACAGAACGATCAAGGATTCTAGAGGAACACTTTTTAGTTTCTTTAGTCAAATTATTAACATTGTGCATAGGGCTATCCTGACAGTTCTGCAGATGAAACCTTAACCACATGGCTGTTGTCCCCAGGGTTCAAATGGCTGCTTTGAGATCCTCCTGGAGGTCCTTATCTAGGACCAGCAGAGACTAGAGGTTGGCTAGGCCTGGGGCTGCTGAGGATATGTCCAGTTTCCTTCTTTTTTTTTGCTCCCCTACCACCTTTGTTAAAGCTTTGAGTTTCAGGAAAACAGCCTGTCACTTCACTCCCTTTAGAAACCTGGGGCTGGAGCCCATGGGCCACATGCAGTGTGCCCTCATGGCCATAGTGTTCTGTAATCATTAATGTGTCTCCATGTGCAAGTGCCATCAGATGCTCAGAGCAGTGAGTGTGAGGAGCATACAATTGTGTGGATTGTTTTTCAAGAGGCAGCATTTGGTATCGGTGATCTTATAGACCCTTTGCATTAATTTACTCTTCCATGAATTTGGCTAATTAGTGCAGCTAACCACTGTTATAGCTAAACTCAGTATTAAGGGCATTACCCACAGGAAATACTGAAGTTGTAAAAACAATGATAATGACCAATCAGCTTAGGTTGCTCACCAATGCAGCTGTTCCTTAGCCCTGATTTCTTATGCTGGAGTGATAGCTCCGTTTGCACTCCAGTGAAATTATATCTTTCTAAGAGTCAGCTGTTGTAATTCTTATCCCCCCTCCCTGCCAAAAAAAAAAAAAAAGAAAAGAAAATAACAATTTTTTACGAGCTTTTACTTAGTAGGCACTATGATAATGCACATTTTTTTCTATTATTTAGTCCAAAGTCTACATATTTTGTGAATGTGGTTAGTAAACAGAAAAACACATAGAAAAGGTCACACTGTAGATCGTGAAGATTGCCCACAGGGTTTGCAGTGTACACCATGCATCACTGCATGCTGCAGCTCTGCATTGACCTTTCCTTCCTTTTCTCCTTTCTTACCCTTTATCCTGGGAGTGACTAAGCCACAACCTGCCTCATTTGAGAATAGAAAGTTGGGAGGAGGCAGGCGGCTAAACCTGCACTGCCCCTTGCCTTGTGTTGGTTCCCACTTTATGAGTCCTACTTGGCAATATTGTTATCCTGGGCTTTATTAAAATAACATACTGACTTCTGGTTTGTACATCTGAGTTGTAGTAGCATTTGGTGAAATTTTACTCCATTCAGAGATCGGGCAGGGATAGAAGAGATCTGTTCCTAAATAATAGAAGAGCCCTTGAAATTCATGCTACTCTTTGCACATTACCTTTAAATACTTTTTAATAGATTTTAAAATATCCAAATATGCACTTTTATTTTTGCTAATGTTAAATTGGACATCGATTTATACTAGATTCCAGTGTAGACCAGCATCTTAGACCAGTCCTCTTCCCCCTAAATCATAAGAAGAAATTGGGAAGAGTCTGCCTATCAGATTTTTAACAAAATTATGTAGGAAAATATTTTAATTTTAGCAGATTACTCAGTCTCCCTCCTTCACATCCTTCTCTCCTAGTCCACTGTTGGGAAAGCTATTTGAGAACATGGCCTAGAGAATAATGAAGCAGTTTTGCTGCTCTGTTTTGATCATGAAGGTAGGAGGCCCCCCTCTCCCTAATTTATATATTAGGATCTTTGAGTCAGTTTTTCATTAGCAATGTCATATTGTAAAAAATTAATAGCTTAAGATTCAGGAGACCCAGGTTCTCGCTGATCTCTTCTCCAGAGTTCCTGTATAACCGTGGAAAACTGCTTCTGTCCCTAAGCCAGTTCCTCTTGTGCATCACTCCTCGGAAATATACTACGTCTGAATCTTTTTATTAGTGTTCATTTTGTAATTTTGCAGTGTAACTGATGACTGTATTTTAGGTGTCTCGATGTCTCATATTTTATTCCTTTTGGCTTTCGAGATATGACATGAAGTTGTTAGGAATCCTTTTGTACTAAGAATGACTTCTAAATCATTCTGCCTGTGAACACTTTTTCCACTGCAGCTCCATGGCCTAGAGCTTAGTTCTGTGAACCTGAATGTCAACAGTGGGGAAGTTGACATACTGTAGATGAACCCAGTTCTGTGCGAAAGAGCTCTTCTTTCCTTCACTATGCTCCCAGACATTGTATTATAAACCTTCACCAGACAACTTTTGTTGTGGACAGCAGCCACTGTTGGCCATGTCCTGAGGGAGTGCCGTATCTCAGAAGTTAGAAGGAGGGAAAGTTTCTAGTGCTACCATCCTGGCTCTGGGGTTAGATTCCTACCTTTTCAAAATGGCCCTGCCTTACTTATGTGGTGGGTAGATTCTAGGGTGGGTAGGTTTTGGTGTGATTGCTGTGTTTCAGTTACAAAGTGGCCTGATAATTTCCAACCTCTGTTGTGAATATAGTTTCCAAAAAAAATGTGTGGCTGCTAACCAACTCATAAACAAGGTGGTACTTTTGCTACTTGAAATAGTCTACTTGGCATAATATTTAAGTTTCTGTGCTTTACCTTATTCAGTCTCTCCCAACATTAGAGTGATAGTTCAAAATTATGAATGTTAGTGAAATCTAGAATGAATTCACCAGTATCTTAATTTACTATAATTGTCCTGCCGTGGTTGAGGTGCCTATGAGTTTTTTTCACTCATAAAATTTAGATACCAAATAAATACATACTCACCAATGCTACAACAACTGGGTGCCCCACAATTAAATTCAATTCTGTGCTAACTATCCAGAGCTAGCTGAGACCCCACAGGTAAAGGGCTGAGTTCCACCAGACTTTGCCAACTTCAGATGCTAGTCACCACCCTTGGTTGCCACCTATACTCACCAACCAGCTATAAATCTTTGGTTCCCATAACCCCCTTCTTAGGTTCAAAAATTTGCTAGATTGGCTCACAGGAATCAGGAAAGTATTTTACTTACTATTACTGGTATGTTATAAGGATACATCCCAGGAGCAGCCGAATAGAAGAGATGCACAAGGAGATGTGTGGGTAGGTTGTGGGGGTGAGGAGTGGATCCTTTTAGGGCTTGTTACTCTCCCAACACCTGGATGTGTTCACCAACCTGGAAGTTCTCTGAACCCCATTGTTTAGGAATTTTTTAATGGAGATATTGTTATATAGACATGATTAGAACAAATATAGGGATATTTTGGATTAGAAAAAATTTAGAAATGTGGCATAAAAGAAATTTCATGTTCCTTAACAGGCCCCTTGGGATTATGCCTCCATATTCTCCCAGAGATATGTTCCTCTATTCTATTCAGATGAGGTAGTTAGAACATGCAAGTATTTGAATATGCTTTGTAACTTTTTAAAAGACTGTACAAATGTTAGTTTATAGGAGATATTAAGTGAGTACTTGTTGATTGATAATCTTATTCCAAATATTTTTTGGGCTGTTATTTCTACTGGAATGAAGTTTTCAGGTTTATTCTTAGGTGGTCTTTGGATAAAAGATTTAATTTTCTTATTTTACTTGGCTGAATTAATCATAGTCTTTTTCATTTAAATGTTGCCTTTTTCAAATTGTATTTATTAGACTGATGAGTTTAATTTTAAAGTGCTTTGTATATAGGTACCCATAAGGACAGATTAACCAGAACCATGTTTCATATATTTTGGGAGCATTCAGATGTCATGCTTCCCCCATGTCCACACTTCCATGTTATACCTGTTATACCTCTTAGGGTTCCCTAGCCACAGAGAAGGGCTCAAAAATAGTGTTCTCCTTGTGACTAGAATTTCTTTTTATCTGAACCTGAAGGTTAACTTTACTGACATTCATCTCTATTTCATTTTGGAATATTAGGCCCAGTAGTAGAATAGCAAAGGTTAGATACAAGGAAGGACATATATAAGGGAGAACTGGGGATTAGCTGGCCTAGGACTCACATTAGTTGTTACTGAGTCACGGCAGGGTTAAGTCTAAACGAAGTGTGAGATCAATATTAACAGAATTGGACCATGAAACAGTATGGGGAATATTCCAAAATGGTCAAAGCATATTGTGGAAAACATTTGCTGCTGCTTCTTAGGGCCTAGTACCACTCCGTTATAGTTACTGGTCATAGAGGGGGTATTACTCTGAACACGCTGCTCAACCTCACCCATGCAATTTATGAGGATGTATGTGTGAGGATGGATACATGTTTTAGTGAAAATTATCTGCAATTTTTTTAGTCCTTATGTGCCAGTGATTTTAAATACTACATTATGTCACTTAGTGATCATGGAAACTCTGTGAAATGGATAATTTTTTATCCTTATTTTTCACACCAGAAACTAAAATCCTGAGAGGTAACACGATTTACTCAGGCTTATGGTTAGATTCAGAAAGTACTGGAGCTAGGATTCAAACCCAGGACTATGTCGGTCTGATGACCTGTGACAGATACTGAGCACCTACTGTGTAGCAAGCCTGGGCCAGGCACTGGAAATGCAAAGAATTAGACTGCTTTCACCTCAAGGAAGATAATGTATCATCTTCATTGGAATGTTAAGGAGCTTCCAAAGTGACTTAATTAAAAGCACTGCATAAATGCATGATATTATATTAGGTTGGCAGTGGTTTCCTGCCAATATATGAAGTGCCAAGAATCAATAGGAAGAAGTGTATAGTTATAAAAAAGAAATGAGCAGAGCCATAGAAAGGCTAATTGAAAGCATAGAATGTTAAGAAACTTACAGATTTGTTTGTGTGAAGTTTGGAAGGTGCTACTCTAGCAGTTTCTGGCTGGTTTTGATTATTGCTGATATACCTAAAGTAGCTGAACTACTCAGATTAACTCAGTTTGCTTTATTTAAACCATGCTCTTTCAGAGAACCCTACTTTTAATGCGTCTGAAGGTATACACCTGTGTTATGTTGGGTAGAGAAAATGAAGAAAGGCGCACCATGATGTGGTTTTGACACTATTTATTAGGATATTGCCCATGATACTGTGCTAGAGCAGTGAGTGACGATGTGTGAAGGGCAAGTAGGGAAATGCTCATATTTGGAAAGATGATTAGAATCAAGACAAGGGGTGACCTGTATTAAAAACATAGTGGCTTAATATTAAGGAATATTTAAGAGCAGATGTTACAAATTTTGCTTTTATTTAGCAAAATGAATAATTCTCAGTTGACCCAGCTGTTAGGTTTATAGGCAAAATCAAGAATGTTACATTAATATCAAGTTTCTTATATAACTGCTTGAATTTATCCAAAATATTTTTGTATTGGTAACTTCTAAACTGTACCATTTTTTATCTAGGCATTTTTCATCACCAAGTACATTTTTACTGTTTTGATGGAATTATGTCAGTGAAACTAGAGAAAACTAAAAGATGTGCTTTGGAGCGGTCAATATTTAAGTGATACTATATATTTTGGTATTACTTGAAATAGGTGGGAAGGGGAGAGAAAGAAATTTGTGTGTAGAATTTACACATTGTAAGCCACACGCTCTCCTAGGTTATATATTTTTTCAATCTCATTTCATTGGTATAGCATTTATAACCAACCATTTTGATTTTTGCAGATGAGAAAATTGTGGTTTTAAGAGATTAAATAACTTGCTAGTTAAGATGGAGTTGGAATTTGAACCTAGGACTTTATTTTTCAAAAACCTTGTTTTTGCTGGTGTGTGCTGCTCTCTCTGGTTTGAAATGACTGAGTTGCAGTTATCAGTAAGATTATAAAACATGAAGTGGTAAAGCCATAGTGTTGTTTTTTGATTTATTTTGAGTACCATGATTACATTAAGTAGATATTTTTTTTTCAAGATAGTCCTATAGTGAATCTAGAAAATGTGTAAGGAAAGTCCTGTCTGGCTAGGTGTCGAGCTTTTTGTTTTGTTTTGTTTTGTTGTTAGGAATGTATATAATCACCTAGAGCAGGTCTCTGTTTGTAATTGATTTTTAGAAATTCTTTTTGGCAACTGTTACTTGTGAAATTCATTTGTGTGTTGTGCTTCTCTTGTCTGACTGGCCTGTTTATAGTTTGAGCAATCAGTAGAAAGGTATTAGGCCAACAACTTACCACATAAGTATTTGGGTTTTGACTTTGAACTCAAGGTTTGCTCATCTTATTTGTATGTATACCATATACTGTATCTTCCCTGTGCCTTTCTGGACTCATCATTGAACATACAGGTGGAGCCTCCCTTCTTCCATGAGTGCATTCCCAGTCATTCTCATATTTGCTGCTCTTCCTGTACCTCTGCAGGACTTATGACTGTCCTCCTATAAATCATATGTGCTTTTATAATTGTATTTCTGTGTTTCACTGTGAATACCCTGATGCTCCAGCTTCATATTATTAAACTCTTTGGTGTCATGAATGGTGAATTAAACACCAGTATTTTGCACAAAGTAGGACTTAAAAAAAATCTTGTTGTTATTTAGTGTAACTTTATCTTAGTCAAGTTCTCTGGTAGTATAGAGGTAACATGGTTTGATCATATGTGGTATTGCAAAGAGTGACTCTCATACATTCTTGGTGGGACTCAGTGGGATTTGAAAGTAGTATATTCCAGCTTGGGAGATCCATTTGGTCGTGTGTGTTCAAATTTAAAATGTGTAAACCATTTGACGTTGCAATTCAATTTTTAGGAGTTTATCCTGCAAAATGCTAGTATGTGTATACAAACTTAAGTATACAAAGTGTTCTTTATAGATTTATTCATTTAAACACAATATTGGAAAATGTTTAAATATTCATCAATAGGGAAATGGCTAAATGCATTGTGGGGCTTTCATATGATGGAATACTCTGCACCATTTAAAAGAATGAGGTAGATCTCTATGCTCTCCTGGACTTCTGTGGAATACCATCAATATAAATTCTAAACTGAGAAGAATAAGGTAAAGAATGTTGTGCTAACATTTGTATTAAAATTAAGTTTGTCAGAGAGGGGTATGAGTGTATATGTGTGTGTATACGTACACACTTAAAATTGTGTAGCGTAGTATAGAAACATGTCTACAGGGAGGTACAGAAGTCAATGGAAGTTTACTTTTTACGGTTTACCTTTTTATAACATTTGAATTTTATTACCATATACATGATTTATCTATGAAAAATATTAGATTAACTTTTAAAAGTCTGATTGTACGGGTTTAAAATTCTCAAATCAGTTGACTTAGCAATGGTACATGAGATAATGTGTGTAAAGAGTTTAGCAAAGTTCCAGATGTAATAATGAGTATTTAGTAAATTATATGAGTGGTGGTTATCGTGGAGATATAGTGGAGTAGTAATGATGATGTCAGAAGTTTACGTAGAACAACCCCTGATGGCCGAGAATAGTAAATGTTCCCTCCCCTTTCTTACCCTAAACTGAGAGATTTGAATAATCTTGAAGAGGTGCTCTAAAGTTTGATGAAATAGTTTGTAGTTCTGATGATTTGGTTTAAAAATTATGAGGTTTTCGTTCTTGTCTATAGTATTTCTCTATTTGTTTTTTTTTTAACATAAAATAATTGTGAATCACTTAATATCAGGAAAATAATTAAAAAGCTAATGCATCTCCCCAGGGGAAAAGAAATTAAACAGAATTTGCAGTGGTGACCGATGAGCCATGTTTATCTTTTGATGATGTGGAATCTTTGTCCATTGTCACCTAGCTCAGGTGTATACAGGCCATATTTCAAGAAGCAAGGCTTTTTACCTATAAATTAATGTTAGAATCTAATACTGTCTTTTGATAATTTCTATGGTGATTTAATGATTTAGGTGAAGTTGATGGAACTAAATTTGGCTTCTAAATCATGTGAGCATCTGTTGTTATTTGACT
Organism: Eonycteris spelaea; assembly: GCA_003508835.1. NCBI lineage: Eukaryota > Metazoa > Chordata > Mammalia > Chiroptera > Pteropodidae > Eonycteris > Eonycteris spelaea. The sequence goes on along the minus strand of PUFA01000211.1, from coordinate 567,587 downwards.
TATGAGAGCATTAGTAACTACGTGTGACTATGCCCTAATAAGGTGTAGTTGCCTGAAATTCCTACTTCAAAATCAGCGTCTTCTCACTTCAGGGTTTTTTATTGCTTTAAGTGACTCATGCATTTGCAAATTCCTTGTGTATTTCAGTTCTGCCCCCATCTAATCCTTCGTGATGACCTAGGACAGAAAGAGGGACAAGGGCTCTTCTGGAAACTGTAAAGATGGAAAGTGGGAATAACAAATGAGGAAATACCTGGGAAAGATCTAAGGTTAACCAGCAGGGTGACCATGTGCAGATGCTCTGTGTCGATGTTTTTGCTTCAGGGTATTGAAGCTTTCTGGCTTGATGGACATAAAACTATTAATAGATATAATCTTTCTGTTTTGTACTTACGTACTGATGTTATTTTTTGACCAACATTGAGATCTAGAATTAATTAAATGCACAGATGTCATACAGTTAGAAATGGTTTAAAACACTGTCTCTTCTGAACACAGTTTCTTAGGTGAAAATTAACACATTACTAAGCGATTTACTAGTAATTTTAATGTAAGTCATTTTTCTTTAATATTTTAGCAATCCTTTGAAGTGAAATGAAATTATATTGGGTGATTCAGGGTGTAAAAGTATCATGAATGAGTTTTTCACCATTATTTCTGGAGATGTAAGTTTTTGGAGAAATTGAGTGACTAGTAATCAGAGAATGTAGAATATTTAGCAAAGTAGAATGTGAAAAAAGTTTAACATTTAATATGGAAACATAGACCTCACTTTTATTTAGTTGTATTGTCAAATAATAAGTGGTAGTACTTATATGTCTAAGAAGTACTTATATGTATACTTACGTGTAGTAGATAGTGGATACCTAGGCACTTATCTCCATTTTTTTTATGCCTATGGAGCAGATATTTTGCTTTTTACAGGGAAGAGAGAGACAGGAAATTTTATTGTTTAGACTGTGTGGCACCTGAGAACTGCTGCCTCCACTTGCGTAATGTCTTTCCAGTGCAAACTCAGTGAAACAGTGGATCTGTTTTTCTAGCGCAGAGCTCTTATAAGACTTAATATGAAAAATTACAGAGTCAGAAATGTAGTCGAACCATTACTTTTAAGCTGTATTTTTTTTTTCTTTCTTATCCTGTTTAATTTCTATTTTATCATACCCTATCTCCTTTGGGATTAAAACAAACCAAAAAGTAAGGTTGTTTTTTGGTAAGGAAACTCAGAGTGGAGGAAAAAAAAAATTAGTTCTAAATATATCATTCTAGAGTTATAAAATAAGAGAGGCTTTTCCTTTAGAAGTACAAAGACATGTCAGTCTGATGGTTTTTAAAAGTCTCATAGACTTTATTTAACAGCCCTGTAACTGGAAGCTGTGAGTCTTATCAAAGTGTTTCTAAAACCAAAGATATTTCTCCACATATATGGAATCTTATAAATCTATAAGCAAATAAACTGTTCCCAAAAGCCCAGATTTGTTTTTGAAATAAAAATGTACGCTTATGTTTTCCAGATCTCTATTTAAAATGACACAAAGAACTATTTATATGGTATAGGACATTGAAAAGAATATCAGCATATCAAAGAGCTGATGTTCTGTCCCAGAGCTCAAGTTAACTTAGTGCCTGACTCCATCATTCACTACAGAAAACTTTCCCATTTTCTTTTTTAAACTTTCACACTTTTTGGTGTTTGTAAACATTAAAAGTTAAATTTTCATGTGATCAAATTTGTGTATTTTAAAAATTTATTTCATTTAATTCTTTTATAGAACAGTCATTTCTAACCCAAATTCAATTAAAGAATTATCAATATTTGTTCTGTTTTGTTGTTGTTGTATGTTTTCTTTTGAAACATAGAACTCGACACAGTCTATTTTGTCTATTTTGGCACATGGCATGAAGTGAAGATGAGTTCATTTTTCTCCTAAATATTTAGACAATTTTGTAACACTTTCTTATATAATCTATTTCTATATTGGTTCATGAGAATTTATATTGTTTTAAAATATCTCAGAATCTATTTGTTGTTTCAGTTCTTGTGCCAATTTTCATTATTGTTGCTTTCTTCGTGTTTTTCAAAAAATTCCTAGCTTCTATTACTTTTTTAATTTTTCGGATGAGCTGGGGATTGTTTTTAAAATCCTTCTCCTAATCTTTTACCTGCCCGTGTAGGAATTTTCATTGGGAATTAAATTAAAATAATTTGGGTAGAGCTGGCATTTTATACTATTCAATTTTCCCATATAAAGTTTATCTTTTTCTATTTATTCTGATTTTCTTTCATGGTTCTTAATAAATTTTTGTAACTTACTTCAAATAGATTCCTTCATTATATCTGTTATTATAAAAGATTTTTTTATAACTATTTCCTGTTGGTTATTGCTAGTATTGAAAAATACTGTTAATTTTAAAAACTTAAACTTATTCTTTTCACCAAACTATGGTTTGTTCTAGATAGTTTATCAGTTTGATTTGTTTTAGCTTTCAGTATAGAAAATTATGTTGTGGACAGTGATACTTTGTTTTCTTCTCTCTAGTAGCCATGTTTTCTTAATTTCTATCTCGTGCTTGCATACTGGCTGAGGTCCGAAAAGTTTTTTAAAATATTGGTTGTAAAAAAATATATATATTGGTTATAAAGTATTCGGTGTTGGAAATGATTTGTAACTTACCTAGAGACTGCAGGTCACTTTTTCCCACAAAAAAAGGTTTTGGGAAATTGTGAAATTTCCTTGGTAATGAATCAATGATTTCTATTCATATTTTAGGGAAAATTTATTTAAAGATTGACCTTGAAAATTTTTTTGAAGCAGATTTTTAAATTGATTATTGTATGTTTTTATCCTTTTTCTTTTTATAGGTGGAGACTCATTGATATTGGGAATGAGAAATTCAGAGTTAGAAATATTGGGTTCAGTGGTTCTAAAGTAAAAACCAACTTTTAAAAAAATTTATTTTTCAATTAGAGTTGATATCCAGTATTATTTTATATTAGTTTCAGGTATACAGCACAGTGGTTAGACCTTTATATAATTTACAAAGTGATCTCCACAACCAGTCTAGTACTCACTCTGTCCTATACATTGTTATTAAAATATTATTGGCTATATTTCCTATGCAGTACTTCACATTTGAGGTCTTTTATGTTTCCATATAAATTTTAAGATTATTTGTTCTAGTGCTGTGAAAAATGCCATTGGTATATTGATGGTGATTACATCAAATCTATAGATTGCTTTGGGTAGTATAGACATTTTAATGATGTTAATTCTTTCTATCCATGAGCACTGTGTATATTTGTTTCCATTTATTTGTATCTTCTTGAATTTCTTTCTTCAATGACTTATAATTTTCTCAGTACAGGTCTTTTACCTCCTCGGTTAAATTTATTCCTAGGTTTTTGCTTGTTTGTTTGTTTTTTGATGCAATTGTAAATGGGAATGAATTCTTAATTTTTTTCTGATAGTTCATTATTTGTGTATAGAAATGCAACTGATTTCTGAATATTAATTTTATATCCTGCTACTTTACTGAATTCTTTTTATCAGTTCTAACAGTTTTTTGATAGAATCTTTAGGATTCTATGTATAGTTCTGTGTCATCTGCAAATAATGGCAGTTTTACTTTTTTCTTTCCAATTTAGATGCCTTTTATTTCTCTACTTTGTCTGATTGCAGTGGCTAGGACTTTCAACACCATTGAATAAAAATAGTGAAAGTGGACATCCTGTCTTGTTCCTGATCTTGTAGCTTTTAGCTTTTTCTCATTGAGTTTGATGTTAACTGTGTGTTTGTCATATATGGCCTTTAAGATGTTGAGGTGTGTTCTGTCTATTCCCACTTTGCTGAGAGTTTTTAATCATAAATGGATGTTGGATTTTGTATGCTTTTTCTGCAAGTATTGATAGGATTATGTGATTTTTATCTTTCAGTTTTTTAATGTAGTGTATCACATTAACCCATTTCCCGTTTGCCCCAATAATACTTGCTGGCGCTTGCAGTTGCAGCATTAACTTGCGAGGTAACTCGCAGATTGCAGTCCTAACCTTACACCCAACGTTTGCCACACATATCTCACTTTTATTATTTTCACATTGCTTGTCTATTAGTCGTCTTTGGAAACACATGACATCGTTTTATTTACATGGACCCTGTCTGGGGATTGTCCTGTGGGAGGGGAGGGCCTTTGTTTCTTTTGTTGTCTAACCTACAGATTCTCATTCTTCTCCTAAGACTGTGGTGTTACTTTTACTTACACTTTAAGAGTTTTAAAATGAAATTCACCTCCCCAGTTCCTTTAAACAGGTAAGAAATAATTTATTAGCTGAAATCAACTAAAATGTTGAAGTGGTCCTCATGCATGATGATTGATGGGTAGGAATGAGTATTGCTCTGTTTTGAACTGTCCTCTGCCTTTGTTGTGAGAAACGTGACAGCTCTGCCCTTCCATGCCTCCTTTGCAGAGATCTCACTGTTCGTTTCTAAGGTATATGGTCACCTAAGTGGGTGACTAGATTTCAGTTCACCAAACATCACAGAAGCCACTGCATTTTGTGTGGTGATTTTAAAGCATGTGGCCAACAGGTCCAATTTATAAGTAGATGATTCAGAGAGGCCAGTGCAGATGCTTCCTGTGGAAAGACGGGCTGTTATTGTGGGCAAGGACTTCATTTTCTATGGGGACTCTTTGCTCCCTAGTCCCATCACTGCAAAAGAGTGAGACATGGAGATAGAAGCAGAAAGGGGTTTAAGAGACATCACAGGCCCAGAGAAGAAATAACAAGGATTTCTAACACATGAAACTGACCCGAAGGAGGGCCTTGAGGTGGATAGCAAATCTTTTTATGTTCAGGGTAGCTGCCTGACCTTCTCCTTATGTCTCGATTAACCTATGGTGTCCTCTTAAATACACTCTACTTTCCTATTCTGCTGGACTGAAAGGCCAGGTATTGGCAATTGAGCTAGTGTTTAGGGAGGAGGAACTATTGTTACAGTGGACACAGAGGCAGTGCATCTCCTGGAAGCCTCCATCTGTATTAAAGAACATGCTGCACTAAATGGTACACTCTGCTCAATCCATTAGAAGCAGTGCAATGATAATGGTCTGGATAACTGAAATTTATCCATTATCCAATTAAGTGGAAAAACTGGGCTTTGGAGTTAGATCTGGGCTTCTGATACTTAAATTAACACTGCCACTTTTTTTTTTTTGATATGTAACTGTAAAACATCATTCTTTTCCCTATAAAATAAAAATTTTGAATTGTGATGATGACTAAATGAGATAATATATGTGAAATGCTCAGTCAGTGACTAAGAAAAATAATGCCATTATTTTTATTGTTCATCTGTTCTTTACTATTTTTATTATTCAACTTTTCTAACATCTTTGCAAGAAGTGTTAGTAAAAGAGTAAGCTGCTTTTAGAGATACTCTTTTTTGCTCTGTTATAAAGGTGAAAAATCTTAAAGGCAAGCTGTTTTTTTGATATTTGAAAAATATCAGAAAGGGCCAGTACTGGATAGATTGTAAAACTGGTAGCTTGCCAGAGTATGTTTGCCCAGTGTGTGTTACCTGCTCCCAGCTAAATTAAATCAAGAGAGGCATTTGACTACCAAAAGATCAACTCCAAGTTTCCTTTAAATAGCACTCCACCCACAACTTCTCAGACATGCACACATAAAAGAGGTCTATGTGCTCTTTGTTCAAAATAGGTAAATAGATATTTAGAGAGGGGACTAATTTCAGCTTAGTGTTTGAATTTTGTGTTTGACAATAGCAGATAATTAAATGCCATAAAGTGGCACAAGAAAGTGGCTTGAACTTTAAGAATGTTCCTTTTTCTACATTCTCCCACTTCATCCTGAGATTTTCACATTTATATTAATTATCTTCGTGGCTCAGAGTAGATAATACAATAGAATCCGAATTTCAAATAAATGTCAAAATTAGAAAATAGTCCTATAATCTTTCATAGGCAGCTATGAAGAAAATGGACTTTCTGTTTTTGGAACATTTTGTCATCTGAAGCATAGACTTTATTTTTTCAAATACACTGTCACTAAAATAACTAGAAAATCTCATTAAAGACTCTTCAGGGGTGCTGGGGATTGTGGCAGCAAGAAGAGCAAACAGTGGACTGACAAGCCTGGGCCTAGTCCACCTTGTGCTGACTCCTGGCGGTGACCTGTCCCCTGGAAATCTCTTTCTTAGCTGGACCCAAGTTTCTCATCTGGAAAATCAGTATATTAAACTAGTTGATCTTTGGTGTCTTTTCCAGTATTCTGCTTGTATGAGTATACATAAGATGCGCCACTACATGTTTTACTCAACCATTCCTGAAAAAGACGTGATTATTTTGTTACTCACTGAGGCTCATGGTACTTGTGTGGATAAAATTCATTATCACCTCTAGTGATGGTTTTCTGTTGTGTGTGTGTGTGTTTCTTTGCATTATTGGCGCTCTTAAAAATTATTTTGCTTGAAATGCCAGTTTATTAAAGTAGAACTGCTGTGGTGTCATTAGGGCCTCTGTCCCACTTTCTTATCTAATTTTTACCCCCTGAGCATTTCCAGAGCCACTTCCATAGAGCCCTAGGATTTGAAAACTAGAAATATAGGGTAACATCCATACTCTTAAATGTACCTTGTATTCTTGATCCAATCCCATTCTTTCCTCCCTCTTTTTCTTTTATGAATAATTTAAAATAGTACAATTTGAAAAATTTTTACAGTAAACCTCCAAATAGCCACCACCTGGATTCTTATGATTAACATGTTAGTATGCTTACCTTATCACATATCTATCTGTCCTTTTTTCTTTTTGGGTAGATTTCAAAGTAAGTTGCAGACTTTCCCTAAATGCATATAGTTAATACATTTTTAAGGTAAAATTTACATACAGTGAAATGCACAGATTTTAAGTATACCATTCATTGAGTTCTGACAAATGTATACACCTTTGTAATTCAAATCCCTTTCAAAATACAAAATATTACTAATACCTTAGGAAGTCCCCTCTTGCTCCCTTTGAAGACCAATCTTCACTCTCATCTTCCAGGGGAAGACATTGTTTTGATTTATTTTCTGTTGTAGATTGGTTTATCTATTATCTTACATAAAGAGAATTGTATAGTATATACTCTTGTGACTGGCTTCTTTCATCATAATGTTTTTGAGATTCATCCATGTTATTGTGCATATAGTTTGTGTGTGTGTGTGTGTGTGTGTGTGTGTGTGTGTGTGTGTGTGTAATGGTATTCCATTGTGTCACTATACCACTGTTAATTTACCTATTCTCCTATTGATGGACATTTGGGCTGTTATGAGTAAAGTTACAATGACTGTTCTAATATGTCTTTTTTCTCTCGGTTAAACACCTATGATCGGAATTGTTGGATCATAGGATAGATGTGTGTTCAGTTTTATAAAACATTGCCAGATTTTTTTCTGAAGAGGTTATACCATTTTATATTGTCACCAACAAATGTTTGAGAATTCTAGTTGTTCCACATCTTTATCAACATTTGGTGTTATCAGTCTTTTTTAGTTTTAGTTATTCTACAAGTATAGTGATAATTAATAATAATAGTGGTATATCACTGGGTTTTATTTGTACTCCCCTGCTGACTAATGATGTCAAGAACCTTTTATGTGCTTATCAGCCATTCATGTTTCTTTTCTGAAGTGTTTGTTGAAAACCTTTGTTTCTTTTTAATTGGGCTGTTTCTCTTTTTATTATGGAATTGTAGATATTCTTTATATATCATAGCTGTCATTCTTGTTTTGCAAATATTTTCTACTGGTCTTTAGCTTCCCCATTTACTTTCTTAAGAGATGTTTTCTGAAGAACAGAAAAATTTAATTTTCAAAAGAAATTATCATCTCAATATTTTCGTTCATGATTATTGCTTTCTGTGTTCTAAGGAACTTTTGTCTACTCCAAGTTATGAAAATATTCTCATGGGTTTCCTTCTAAAAGGTTCATGTTTAGGTCATTGGGTTTTATGTTTAGGTCTTTGATGAATCTTGAATTAATTTATGAGTAACCTGTGAGGTAGGGCCTCTGCCTTTTGGCCACATCCCAACATAATCTCTCCTTCTGTTACCCTGGGCGAGTGGTCATGGCAGTGTACCTGTGCATTCTGTTCTTTCTTTATTTCCTTCTACAATTATTCATTGAGTGCTTATTATGTGCTAGGTGCTAGGCTTGATATTGGGTATATAATGTTGAACAACATAAATAATCTGTGCCACCATGGATCTGGTAATCTAGTAAGGATAAATAGACATTAAACAAATAAAAACAAAAGGTTTTATATTTATGGCTGGTGAAGTCCCGCTGTCCTTTACGACTCACCTTAATTCAATATTTGAAAATCAGACAATGTATTCTACTATATCAGTAGGCAAAAGAAAATCCTGTGATCATGTCAATTAATATAGAAAAAAATTTGATAAAATCCAATACTTAGTCAAGAAAAAAATTCTCAGCAAGCTAGAAATAGAGGGGAACTTTTTCAACTTGATAATGAGCATCTACAAAAATTCTCTAGTTATCATCATATTTCATGCTAAGAGACTGAATGCTTTTGTCTAAGATTAGGAAAAAGGCAGAGGTCTGTTTTCAACACTGTTATTCAACATCGTATGGGAAGTTCTAGCCACTGCAGTAAGGCAAAGAAAAGAAATCAAAGGCATTCAGATTGGAAAGGAAGAAATGAAAGTATCCCTATTTGCAGGTGATATATTTGTTTGCACAGAAAATCCCAAAGAATATACCCAACCCAAAACAAAACAGAACACCTTTCTAAAACTAATAAGTGAGTTCTGCATGGTCACAGGATATAGTGTTAACAAATAAAAATTTATTACATTTCTGTATGCTATTAATGAACATGTGGGAACCGTAATCACAAACAAAACTAATTATAATCCCTCTCAAGATAATGAAATATTTATGAATATATTTAACAAAATATGTATAGGATCTATATGCTGAAGGTTATAAAATGCTGATGAAAGAAATCAAAGAAGACCTAAATAAATGGAGAGATACACGGTGCTTCAGAGATTGGAGGACTTTAAACATAGTGAGGATGTCCATTCTCTCTAAGTTGATGTATATTTTTTTAATGCAATAACTGAAAATCCCAGCAAGGTTTTTGTTTTCACTTAAAAAAATTTTTTGATGAAAATAAAATTACGTTAATCTCATTAAATTTAAATCCTTGAACACTTGCGTTTTTTAGAAATGCATGTATGGGTATATATGTGTTATATGTATTTATGAACTTTTTATTTTAGAATAGTTTTAGATTTACAGAAAAACTGAGAAGATAACACGAAGAGTGTCTATTCATCTCTTACCCACTTTCCCATTATTAACATCTTACATTAAGTATGGCATATTTGTTATAAAGTCCTTTTTTAAATTCAGATTTCCTTATTTTTCACATAATATCCTTTTTCTCTTACAGAATCCCATCCAGGATTCTACATTACATTTAGTCATTTTGTTTTGGGCTGTGACAGTCTGACTTTTTTTGTTGTTTTTGATGACCTTGACAGTTTTGAAGAGTACCTTCAGGTATTTTATCTCTCAGTTGGGATTTGTGTAGTGTTTTTCTTATGATTAGTCTAGGGTGATATGGTTTTTTGGAGAACAACCACAGTGGTAAAAGGTCATTTGCATCACATAATAATATGGGTACTTATTATCAACATAGCTTATTACTGTAGATGTTGACTTTGTTCACTTGGCTGAGGTAGTACCTTTCACTTTTCTTCACTGTAAAATGATTCTTTTTTAACTCTATACCTACTGTACTCTTTGGAACCAGCTATTTTTTTTTTAATACATAAGCTTCTTCTAAAATTTACATGTCTTAGAATAGTTACAGTAATCTTGAAGAAAAATGAAGTCAGTGAAATCACTCTACCTGATACTAAAGTCTATTATAGCTACAATAAACTAAGGCCATGGGGTATTGGTAGAAAGATAGGCATAGAATAGAGGACCCAGGAAAAGCAATTCAATGGAGGAAGGTAGCCTTTTTAAAAAATATGGTGCTGTAGCAATTGGACATCCATTGACAAAACAATAAACTTTGTCTTAACCCTCACATCTTATATACAATTAACTGAAAGTTGATCATGGACTTAAATGTAAAACTATACATTTTTTTTTAGGGAAAAATAGAAAATTTTGGAGATCTAGGACTTGGCAAATGGTCCTTACACTTGGCACTCAAAACATGATCCATAAGAAAAAAAATTGGTAAATTGGACCTCACCAAAATTGCAGATTTTTACCCTACTAAAGATCATTAGGAGAATGAAAAGCTGTTAGACTGGGAGAAAATATTTGCAGACTACATATTTGATTAAGGACCGCATTTAGACTATGTACAGAACCCTTAACAGTAAAACAAACAAACAAAAAATAGTTCAGTTAGAAAATGGACCAAAAACATGAATGGACCCTTGACCAAAGATCATCTACAGATGGCAAATAAGCTCATGAAGAAATGTTCATTATCATTATCTATTAGGAAAATACAAATTTAAATCATAATGAGGTATCACTACATACCTATCAGAATGGCTAAAATAGAAAATAGTGACAACCTTAAGTGCCAGTAATGATATAGAGAAAATAGATCACACAGATTGTTGGTAGAAAGTAAAAGATACAACAACTCTGGAAGACAGTTTGCAGTTTCTTTAAAAATTAAACATACAACTGCCATGCAACCCAGCAATTGCATTCTTGGGCATTTATCTCAGAGAAATGAAAACATACGTTCACGTAAAAATTTTTCCGTGAATTTTTGTAGCAGCTATACTATGAATACTAGTCAGCAATAAAATGGAACACAGTATTAATACATGGAACAATCTGCATGAATTTCCAGAGATTTAAGCTGAGTGAGAAGATCCAATACTATGAGGTCCAATCCTGTATGATTTCATTTGTATAATATGCTTAAAATTCTAAAATAGAAGTGGAGAACAGATTTATTGCTTACTGTGAGTAATGGATGTGGGGGAAGGGAAGTGAGTATGGCTATGAAAGAGCTCCTTGCAGTAATGGATATGTTTTGTATTTTTAATGTATCAGAGTCAATATCCTGGTTGTGATACTGTATTATAGTTTTGCCAGATTGGTTATCATTGGGGGAAATTTAGTAAAGAGATCTCTATTATATATTACAACTGTAATTATCTCAAAATTAAGTTTAATTTAAAAATCACCTTAAAAGCTAATTCCTTTGAGAACTGGGTTGTCTTCTGTACCTTTCTATGTTTGACATATAGTCATTTACTCACTCAGCATTTATTAACTTACTACTTTCCACCAAATTCACTGCTAGGTTCTAAAAACACAAAGAGTGAGAACAAGCCTGGATGTAAATATTTGGGATTCAGGAGCATATAAGTGGTGGAACATTACCCAGGGAAGATAATATGTTTTCAGAGAGCAAGCATTAAGATCATTCTTGTTTAACGGTATTGTGTGAATTCCACATAGCTGTCTGTCAGACTGAAAGATTGCATATGATGCCATCATTTGTTCATCTTTGTATTCCAAATATCTGCCTTGGTAGCTGGGATATATGAGACACTTAATGCAAATATGCCGGATGCTGTATTGATTGCATGAATATGGTGGAGTTTAGGACATTCTACCCCCAAATATGGCACCTGGCATACTGAAAATTTTAATCTGAAGGAATTTGAAAAATGGCAAAAGCAAGGTCACTCTGACCTCCTCTCTTCCCCACACCCTTCTTTCCTGAAAGCAGGAGATAAGTCTCTCATGTGAAAGGTATCCCTGTACCAGGAGGTAGGAATGCATTCTTACCACCAGTGACAGGGAATTTGGATCTGAGAAATTGGTACAAACAAACCTTGTTAAATTAACCCTTATCTTTCTAGTTACTTCTTCACCATTTACTACCCCAACCCAAACCCCTTTGTCTTGATGATTCATCACAAATATATTGTTTCTTTGTCTAAATGGTGTAAAAGTTTCTTGCTGTGGTCACTTCTTCTGGTCTTCATTCTCTTGTGAAGACTCCCATGTATGTGTAAAAATTTAATAAAATTTATATGCTTTTCTCCTGTTAATTTGTCTTTGCTAGTTTAATTTTCAGACTCAGCTAGAGGCTCTAAGAGGGTTGAGGAAAACTTTCTCCTCTACAAATATATGCTTTAGTTTTTATGAGGGCAATAAGCTATATGAGCAAACAAAAGAACCAGATAGGGAGATTAAAAAAATAATGTTTTTTGGAATACAGGAGCATGTCTTTTCACACTATTATGAAATAGTGACTGGTTGGTAGACCTGAAATTTAGCAAACTCAGAAAAAAAAAACATTTCTGATATAGTCCTTATAAATCACTTATGGAAGTTTTTCAGAAGTACTTTGCCATAGATTAACTGATCCTCCATAACAAACTACATTGCTTCTCTTCCCCTAACACAAAAACTCAGTGCATAAAAGCAGGGTGGGGGAGATCATATGAAATGCCATACCACCAAAAGTCACTGTTAATTCCATTTGTTATATGCTCTTCCAGTAGTTTTTCTAGGATAACAGACACATACATAAATACAAAATAAAGGTAGTATCATTTTATATGTATAATTTTTTAGCTAATTTATGTATTTGATGACTATTGTCCAATGTCAAAGAGTATTCTTTATTGCTGTCTTCTCTCACTTTATTATAGCATATTTATTTCACAGGCCTCTTAGAGTTGGACACTTAAGCTGTTTTCAAATGATAATACAGTTTTTTATTTTGCTTTATTCAGTCATTTGAGTCAGTACACTTTTGCAATCTCTATGAAAGACAAGGACACCATATCTAACTAAATCTGTGGCAATAAATATTTGAAACAGTATTTGCCGCCCTCCCCCCCCCCCCGATTTATATGGTGGGTTAACTACTACCATAATGATCTTTGAGGGTAACTTAGATTTCTGAGAAGGACCCTTAAAAAAATAGAGCTCTTATTTCAGAAGATTAACATTGATTTTTAAAATTTAAAATCTAAAATAATTAAAGTATGTAACATCCACTTTGCTCAAGTGTTGCTTGCCACTATCTTGATGCTTATGGTTTTTTTCTGTGTGAATGAAGGTATCAGTGGGACCATGGAAAGAGCACTAGATGACAACTAAAGGAGACTGGAGGACGGGGTCTGTAGTTGGCTTGGTGTCTTCAGAGAAGGCCATGTCTGTGCCTCAGTCTTCTCTGATAAATGTCATGATTGGTCTAGCTCATCTTGAAGTTCCCTCTGACTTTAAATTTCAAGTTTGTTTTAAACATGGTACTAGATAGATAGCTAAAAGGACACTTGTTTACAATATGAGAGCTGAAACAAGAAAGTAGAATGTTACATTATTCAACTTTGGAAGGAAACATTCATGTAGAGAGAATGAAAATCTTTGATGCTCTGCTTAATTAGCCACTAAGAGAGGCAGCCATCCTGTCTGATGTTGGAGAGACTGTGAAAGAATGAAGCCAGAAGCAGAAGGGGAAACCAGACTTTTGAGCTTTTCCCTTTACACAAGCTTCACGTTTTTTAAAAAGTGGATTATTATAACAACAGTCACTGGCATATATTCAAGTCTGTTCTAAAATATTTTCCAAGTCTCAATATGATACCATCTTCATCTTTTCTAGAGATAGTTTTCTATCCACGTCTTCCTTCTGGTGCACAGCCCAGTCCTGGGAACTAAAAGCCTTTAAGAATTGGGGGGTGGGGGGTGGGGGGTGGTGTGTGGTGGTGGTGTGGAAATGACCATTTCATTCTTTCTGCACTAAAACCAGGCACTTTATTCCTTAGGTCTGTACCTAGTCTTAGTGTTCAACTCAGCTTAATTATTTTACTTCCTTGATAGCTTTACAATAGAGTGAAAACCTCAATCTCAGAGGAGGGCAGAGCTTTTGGTACTACTATTATGATAGTGGTAGAGAATCTACTCGCCAACTGAAATTAAAAAAAGGCAAAAAAATTAATAGCACTAAAAAATTGTATGATTGTACAGAATAGCAATAGCTTTTCTTAAAGGATGGCTGTCATTATTACAAAAAGTTTAAATTTTGTTTATAGTCTCTTAATGTTATAGTATAGTAACATCTCAAAGTATTTCTGTACCAGTGGTTCTCAAACTTTTGCTGACACCAGAATTACCCTTAAGGCTCGTTAATGATAGACTGCTTGCTGTTTAATGCTGCTTTTTCTGAGCAATGGTCATAAAAATTTCAATCTCTCTCTCTCTCTCTCCAAAATAAAGATGATTAAAAGGTTATATGGTGAAAAATGTTTCTCTCCTACTCTTTCTCCCAGCCATCCAGTTCCCTTCCTTGGAGACATCTACTGTTACCAGTTTCTTGTCATAAAAGTAAGGCTTATTACTCATGGATTCTGTATTTGTGAATTCACTTAATTGCTAAAATTTATTTGTAATCTCTGAATCAATACTTGTGGGATTTCAAGATCATTTGAGGACATGCACAGAACGTCAAAGATTTTGATTCTCTCTGCATGAATGTTTCTACCTGTGGTTGAACAATGTGACATACTGCTTTCTTGTTTCAGTTCTCATACTGTAAACAAGTGTCTTTTTTGCTGTCTATTTATTATGTGTTTTATTATCATTATTATTATTATTATTACTATTATTATTGTGTTTTCATTGGTGATTTTACTGTTTAAATGGCTCCCAAGTATAGTGCTGCAGTCCTGTGTAATGTACCCAAGTGCAAGAAGACTGTGATGTACCTTATGGAGAAGATAACCTGTGTTAGATAAGCTTCGTTCAGGCATGAGTTACAGTGCTTTTGATTGTGAGCTCATTTAGTGTTAATGAATCAGCAGTATATATTACAAAGAGTGTCTTTAAACAGAAACACACATAAAACTAGGTTCTGTGTTGATTAGTTGATGAAAATGTGAGCAGAGGCTCAGGAAAACTAGCTCTGTATTTACCCTATGAGCAATGATTCAGTATTTGCAAATTTGGTGTTCTCAGAGATGTTATAAATCATAACTACCACAAAAAATAAGAATTGATTGTGTATTATTTTCATTGTTTTCATTTTTTATATATTTTGAAATTTCAATGAAATGCTTTCACATACTAGTAGCTAATCCTTAGAACTTACATAGCTGTAGAGAAATATGGAACTATATTTTTTTCACAAGGAACATATCAGGACTATGCAAGGTACAGTGGTATTTATCAGGATAGGGCAAGCAATGGAAAATGGTAGCAACAAATTGGGACTAAGGAAGAGTCAAATGGCCTGGCTTTGAATCTTGTTGCTGCTATTGAGTACTTTTAGTCAGTAGGCATGACATTGGACAAATTAGTTTATATCTTTCATAGTGTTGTCATAAGGATTAAGTGGAAGAAACAAAAAGAAGAAGAAATATAAGGCTTCAGAGAGGAGGTGATGTTATATCACCATCTATAGGTAGGGAGCTATTTCAGGCTATTAGACTCTACTTCATAACTGAGAAACTAAGCACAGGCAAAGTTTTTGTGTGCTATAATTTGTACTTTCCTTCACTACAGCCAAGGCTCCAGAATTCTATGTGTAGTGGCTTTATTTGGAAAATCTTAGATAAACTCAGTTAATTTAGAACATTTAGGAGAACAGAATTTTTAACCTGGAGGTTTCTTCTATATAGCAGTCATATTTCTACTTGCCTAAAATAATTCTTACCATGCAGTTTAGTGATTTGATTTTAAAAGTTTTAATTCTACTTGCCAAAGTCATCCTGCTTGCTAAATTATTTCTGGGTAAAAACTTTTTTTTATTAGCTGAATATTTGTTTGTTTTAAGACTATTATGCACATATTATGCACATGTACATTAGGAAGATTATTATATAATTTTTTTGCTGAATTTAGTGGATAATTAATAATGTTATCATTTTCCAAATATGGAATATGTGGAACTATATATTTTAGTAAAGTAAGTACCTTTTAATTAAAAATAAAAATAAGTGATCACTAGTAGGTTGATTTAAGTTGAGGTTAGCAGTTCTGAGGTTTCACTTGATTTTGAGATGCTACAAAGTAGCATAAAGGATGTTTGATATTTTTGTTTCATTTATTTATTTAGTGTGTGTGTGTGTTTACTTTTATATACATTGAGAAGAATTTTTTCTGTGGCATTTTAGGAAAATACTCTTTAATTTTAATGGATAACTTAATTTTCACTGATAATACTTTACTTAAGTGAAAGTGTGGTTGGGAGTCCACCTGCAGTTTCAAATACGGTGATGTCTTTAGACACGTATTAATCAACCTTCAAATTAATTTTGCAGGGTCTTTGGTCTGCATTCATCCCCTCATACATTTGTTTAGTTATAGATTTTGACCTTTTGACTTATGACAGCAGAACTGATATCTTTTGGAACTAGGTACCATGATTTGTGTGTGTGTGTGTGTGTGTGTGTGTGTGTGTGTGTGTGTGTGTGTGTGTGTTTTAAACCTTTAAAAAGTTGTATTTTCCCATTTATTTTTATGTCTATCACAAGATACTTTTTTTCTGGAGTACTCCTATATTCTTAATAATTAAGAAACTTCTAGTGTGAGAGAATATTTTCAAATTTTTCATTCTTGAAAATATGGCATTTCTTTGCCAAGAAACGGTATAGTCATTTCTCAACTGAATTACAGTGATGAAAAGACATCTCTTCTAAAAGAGAACGTGGCATTGTATATTCAAATAATGACTGTATTTAGAATTACTTTCTTTGCTCCTTTTTCTCCCCTTAGACTTCATTTTAGTAAAAGATACTGTCTTCCCAAATGGTAACTATTACAAAAGGAGACTGAAGTGTCAAGGGATTTTTTAGGCTCTCTGATCCGCATACCCTGGCACTGTCTCTCATTGGGCTTGCCCTTTATGTGCAGCTGCCAAGTTCTTGCATAATTGTCTTGACAAATGGCATACTCATTAATATTGTAACTGGGCCTCTGCCAACCCGCAGAAGCCGTGTGCCCCAGGCAAAGTCCAGTGCCAATTTTTTGCTGGTGGCTTTAAACATGACTAAATACATTGTTTAAACCAATGATAGATAAATAGTCATTTGAGGTAACCATTACTTAAATTTATCCTTTCAAGATAAGAACTTTTGTGAATGGTGAGGGGCTGCTGGTGTTTCTGTGCTGTAGACCCTCTTGTGGGCTGGAGCTGCAGCTTCCTGCTTTCCTTTTGTCACTTATATGTGCTCCGAATCCATCAGAAAAACACATCTTGGTGAATCCTTAGAGAAAATAATTTATTTACTTTATTCTACTCAATGCTGCTAAAATGTCCATGGTAGAAAAACAAGATCATGGTTATCAGTGCCTACAATTATTTCTAGGGATTAGGTATACCAGATGCTATAAAAAAATAATGATTGTGTCTAAGTGGACAAAACTCAAGGAAAGAGTATGGGATGCGCTTAGTACAAGAATGCACTGAAACATTCTCTCAGGGATTTCATGTTATTGCAAGTTAATGATTTCAAAACAGTGTCTATTTGACCCTATATTAGTTAATTTCTAACCGGAGAGATAAACATGTCCATAGATAATTATTCCTGGGTTCATTTGACATGAAAGGTGTGAATATTTTTATTTTAAACATCTAGGTTATTTATGTTGATTTCAACCAAGCCAGCAGGAAATAGTTTTTCTGGTGTCCAATTAGTTCCAGAATTTATAGAAACCATATCTTCTGTTCTTCTGCACATCCAAACTGGACTCTTAGAAGATTTTATCCTTCATGTGTTGTACAAAACTCCCAGAATAATATCCCTCTAGTTATTCTCTAGGTAGAGCTATCTCGATAATGTGTTGCCTTGTTTCTGATGATTGACTTCATTTGCATGTGGAATTTTCATTATAGTCTCACTGTCAGTTGGAAAGAACTCTGGCTGGGATCACCAGGACCAGGAGCTGGGCTTGTGCATTTTAATTTGTAAGACATTTGTCCTATTTGATGAAATTTCAAGTGTGTTCTTAGCTTCTCTAATTCTTTGATTTAGGTAATGTAAACATTCTATAGCCAAATTCTTAGTTTCTCTAAAATGTATAAATGCATTGATATAGATTTTCCTGAATTCAGAATAGGCTTCTTCTACTAATATAACATGATGTATTTTATTTTCCAATTTATTAAATTACATTTCCCTTCTGTTCAGTGTCACCTATGAGGTAGGAGAGGTGAAATCACTTTAATTGAACTGAATTACTGTTTTGCCATATAATTAAAATTCTAATAACACTGTTAACATACCTATGTTAATATATCAGAGTTAAAGAAAATGCTAGCTATGGAAGGACTCAAAATCCTGGGATCATTCTCTAACACATAGGTGCCTGGGACTGAAACATGCTGAGTGTCCTGGGAAAGAAGCCAAGAGGGTGCAGGAAAGGTAGTTTAGGATTGGACTATAAAGTAATCTAGACTTAATATTGTAAACTGTTAAGGGTTTTCCATCAGAAAATTGACATGATCACATCTGTATTTTAGAGGGGCCTCCTGTAATGCACAGTATAGAATGGAAGTGAAGGTAGAAAAGCTGAGGAAAGGGGCCAGATTGGGGGTGACCCATAATCTCTTATTTGTAATTACAGAATCTGAAAAAATTTTGAATACTGAAAGTTTTATCATTCATTTATTCATTCATTCACTTATTATAAATGTGGTGACAAAACTCATTTGTCAGTAAAATCTGAACTGAACTGATTTCATGTGTGAATTATTTTAGTACTGGTACTGGTCATGCTAATAATCTATGTTGGTTTCTTGTGTGTGTGTGTGTGTGTGTGTGTGTGTGTGTGTGTGTGTCAGTGTGTGTGTGTGTGTGTGTGTCAGTGTGTTTCTGAATTTAATTTTACTTTGGAAATATAACAAAGGGGTTAGAGACAGCACTGTGGATAACTGTGAAGAATTCTTCTCCCTCTACCTTCCTTAAGTTCTTACAGTTGGACTAATAATAAAATTGACATAGAATCAGATCAACAGGAAAAATACCAATTTAATGCCTGTGCATAGGAGAATCATGCATGATGCTCTGAGATGATGAACTAGCTGTTTATGCAGTTGCTAATACTTGAAATGAGGTTGATAAATCAACACTAGCAAATACTAGGCAGTGACTCTGAACTACAATAATATTTGAAAGTGTAAAGAAGACATTGAAAGATTTCATGTTACCAGTGAAAGATTATGTTGCACTTCTCATGCCAGCAGTTGATTAGCTAGAGTAGTAAATAAGTTGAGTAAATGCTGGATTTGATAGTGTACCTCTTGTACATTCCTTGAATGATGGGTAAATTGCCGAAATGGTATTAAATTTAGACAAGCATGAGGGCAGTATTGCTGATGGTGATGGCGGCATCATGAATACAGATGTAATAATGTGACTTGTAATAGGAAAAATATATTTGGTCTTTGTTCTTTCTTTTTAGCACATAGTTCCTAAAACAACTCATAATTTCTAATTGCAGTTGTAAGCCATGTAACTATAACTTATAGGGGCATCTTTTCTTATAATATTTAGTTTTATTTCTAGTTCCTGAAGTAACTGCAGAGGCATAAAGGTGAAATGGATGTCTTTTGTTAATCATATAATAATCTCTTTTCCACCACACTTGTGCTTATGTTAATGACATGTTTTTGGCAAGCTCCTGGGTAACCTGAGGATGAGGCCTCATTGCCAGGGGAACCAACCAGTCCTCTGGGGTGGGCTAGAGGGACTGGAAATTGAACTCAGTCACCAGTGGCCAGAGATTTAACTAATCATGCCTATGTAACGAAGCCTCCATGAAATCCCAGAAGAATGTGGTTCAGAGAACTTCAGGGTTGGTGAACATGTAGAGGTGCTGAGAGGGTGATGTGCCTCGAGAGGGTATGGAAGTTCTGGGCCCTTTCCCCCATACCTTGCCGTATGTGTCTCTTCTGTCTAGCTGTTCTTGAGTTATATCTTTTTATAATAAACTGATAATATAGTAAGTAAAATGTTTTCCTGAGTTATGTGAACTGCTCTAGCAAATTAATTGAACCTAAATTGAGGGAACCTCTGATTTATAGTCAGTCATCACCTGGACCTAGTGATTGGCCTCTGAAGTGGGGAGAGAGGGCAGTCTTGTGGGACTGAGCCCCTTAAACTGTTGGATCTAATGCTGCTACCTTCAGGCTCAGAATTGAGTTAAATTGTAGGTCCCTTATCTGGGTCTGAAGAGAATTGGAGAATTACTGGTGTCGGAAAATATACATCAGAGCAGGTGAAAAATCTCCATAAGAGCACAGTAGTGAAAAATGTATTGTTAGTTAATTCCTGGACTTGAACAGCAAGTATGCAGTGATAACAGTGAGCAAGGAGTGACTCAGTTGAGGGGAGCCTGCTCAGATAGAAACCCATGTTAAGGAAACAGGAACAAGCCTTTTTAAAGGCCATGTATCAGTGCTGCTCATGATTTGAGAATGATGTTCCAGGCCTGTCATTAGATCTCCAGAGCAAGGCTAATAACTATTACAGTAATAGCAATATTGACTTACTTTCTGAGATCCTCTGGCAACTCCATACAATGCTGCATATATATATAGCATAGGTATTAGCTTAAACTAAGTTTCAGTGAATATTTTCCTTAAAAATAAGAAATTTCTCAAAACTAAATACAGCGTAACATTTTAACTTTAACATGTATTAAGGACTTCATTAATGGGTATAATTGAGAAATATTTATTTGGTATAGAAGCCGATATTATCAATTTCCTAGAAAATTTCAACATCTTGGGAAAATACCATCAAGTGATTGGAATTGTGCTTATGAAAGTTGATTTATATTTAGGGAAAGGAAATTGTAAAGGCAAAGAAGTTTTTTATATGCCAGACATTCCACCTGCATTGTTATAAAAAATAATTGCTTAGCTGGTCACTGAACACAATTAATTAAACTATGGCAATGTTGTATTTGTACTTGCATTTATTCTTGATATAATTTTAAGCAGGTTTGCCATAGGTATTAAAGTGGCTAAAGCTCAACTCAATAGATATTTTAAAGTAAGTCTTTCTTATAAAAATAATTCAATTATTTCAAAATAAAACATTTAATTAAAAATGTGATAGGTACCTATTTAGAAAATTTAGATATATAAAGGTATGAAATAGGAAATTATGATCAGGTATAATAGCTTTTAAATCTTGTATAGTTTTACCCCAGGTTTCTAAATATAATGTGCATGTATTTATAGGTAGATGTATATTTACATAGTTAAGATCAAATCCTATATACAGTTTTATATCTTATTTATCACTTTATAAGTATACAATTTTATTAACTCTTTGCAACCTATTATATTTTATGAGTGCATAATATTTTATGGCTCTACTATAATTTACTATAATTTGCAAGGGAATGATTATTCCCTTGTTAGGAATGCTTATGTTTATAATATTTTTCTATTATAAATCATACTGTAATGAAAATTCATGTTTAATATCTATATTCACTTACATTATTTCCTTGTGATAAATTCCCAGAAGGATAATTACCCTGTCAAAAGGTGTGAACAGTTTTTAGTCTCTTGATAGTGCTAAATTGATTTCTAGAAAGGTTGAACCAATAATACTCCCACCAGTAACATAGGGAACTGCCTTGTATTTATACTACTCAGCAGAAATGAAGACATACTCCTGCCTTGCCTTTTTTGAGTAAAAGTTCATGGAAATTGGCAATCTCTCCACCATTTTTTAGTAGAGTAAAATGTGTAAACTATGTGTTGACTGAGTCAAGCTTCATTTTTCTCAATAACTTTTTTAAGTACTGCATCTGGAGGGTAATGGGATGTGCTCGATCTTTTGTGTGGTTGTGGCCATATGTGGGTCATGTTTGCTTACCATGGCCCTTCCCAGTAAGCTAATTGCACTTTAGACAAATTACTAGTCCAGTAGCGTCATGTACTGTTTAGTGTCTCCTTTACGCACAAGACGAGGGAGATTGAAAGGAAAGACTATTTAAGCAATTAGAAAATTCGTTTCTAACAAATATTTATTTGATGTTTTTACTAGTTAGTTCATAGTCACTATGCTTGATATATAGTGGTGTGATCTATAACGGTAAACAGGATGCCTCAGATACATTTTTATTTTTATTAACTAAATTTATTTTAACTTAATTTTAAAAATAAAAATTGTATATGTTTAAGATACACAATACAATGATTTGATACACATATGCATAGTGAAATTAGCTACAGTCAAGCTAATTAACACATCATCTCCTCACATAGTTACTTTTTTTTGTAAGTAGAATGAGAGTACCTGAAGTCTACTCTCTCAGCATTTTCCTGGTATTGAATACAGTATTATACTAAGTATAATCATGTTGTGCATTAGAGCTCTAGGCTTACTCCTCCTACTGACTGCACCTTTGTTGCCTTTAACCAATATCTTCCCATTTTCCCTACCTTCTTTCTACTCTTTGCTTCTATGTATTAAACTTTTTTAGATCTCACATATAAGTGACATTTTAACTGGACTGGACTTGAAGTAGAAAGAACATTTACCTGGCAATGAGACTTCTGGGTTCTGTTACCACCTGTGACTATGATTGATCAGCTGAACATCCTTGGGAACCCAGCTTATCTGTGACTTGGTGTCCTTATCTACAAAATGTGAGCTTTGGACTAAATGACCTCTGTGAGTCTTTCTTTTTCTATATTTTTTAATTCTGCTGAAGATTGAATACCTCTCTCTGTTTGTATAAAAGTTGAAATCATACTTTTTGAAGCTAGTTTGTATATTAAGATATATTCTTGGGAATCAGTTTTGATTTTTTGGGTATATAATTCCCATTTTTCTTATATGAGGGCCTAGATCTGCCCTGTACAATATGGTAGCTACTAGTCACATGTAGCAATTTAAATTAAAATTCAGTAAAATTAAATACAATTAAAAATTAAGTCCCTCAACTGGGCTCTTAGTTAAGTGTATTATGAAGAGGATCAAGTTTAATTTTTATACTAGAGGTAGGCATTATTTTCTGTATTTTATACATGAGAAACTTGAGGGCCAGAAAGGTCGATTAATGTGTCCAAAGATAACACACAGCACCTAAGTGGCAGACTTAGGGTCATACCCACATGGAGGTTTCTGCAAAGTGTGGTCTTTTGCCCATTCTGTTGTATTAATTCTTCTTGCGATTGGTCTCACTGCCTCTTCTGTACCAGTGTTAGCATATTTAATATCCACATTATACTTTTATTTTAGTGGCTTTATAATTGACATATATTTGTGACTAGGAAGATATGCTTAATATAATGGAAAACGTTTTAGAGCTAAGCTAAAACAGGGCTCAGCAAACTCTTTGTGTAAAGGAAACAAGATAAGTATTTTTAGGTCTGTTAGGCCATACAGTCCTCTGGGACAGCTATTCAAGCTCTGCCTTAATAGTAGAAAAGCTACCATAGACAATATGTAAACAAATGGGCTTTGCTGGGTTACAACAAAACTTTATTTGCAAAAACAGGATGTGGGCAGGTTTGGGCTTCAGGTCCTGTGTTAAACAATATTTCATTTCCACCATTTAGGCTAATATGTTTTATTTGATTTATTGATTTATTCATTCATATATTCATTTATATATTTAAAATGAATTGCTTTGAAAATACATTGCTCAGATAAGATAGAAGTTAAGATAGGTAATTAAGAGATGTATTTTGAATTTAACAGTCTCAGGTCTATTTTGATTGAATAGTACTTGAGTTGCCCAGAGTTCTGAACTTTGTCCATGGGTAGGTATATGAGTTTTTACAAATTACAAGATCTACCTGAGCCTTTGTTCAAATGGTAAGAATACATATTCTTACTGAGCTTTTGAAAGGATTGCTTGGAAGACCACTGTACCAATTAAAGAACGCTGTTGGTAGTGGTGTTATTTTCCTGGGTCTCCTGTATATTCCCGACGAAACTATTTCTTATAGACTTGATAAAGGCAAAAGAAAGGAATTTACTTCTCAGTTGGATGTGGGAAAACTATCATAGTCATTATTTTTCTTTCTAAAAGATGATAATAGAAAAATACAAGTGTTTCGGGTCGGGAGAAATGACAGTGGAGAATATATGCAGGGGATAAGCAGATAGATAAAAAGTCTGAAAATGAGGACAAGAAAATGACAGCGAGTGGTGGGTGAACAGAACAAGAAAGGATGTCGAATGGTGCCTGTTTATGGAAAGAACCAAGAAGTGGGTCTGGATGTGTGAGGACTGAGAAGGAAAAGGAAGCCAGTAATGTATAAATAAGTGCATCAAAAGCACTTTTTCCAGAAGAATTCTGAACTTTGTATAGTAGTATATGCCTTTGGAAGGAAGAAGTACTTTCTTATGTCATACCAAGGGCAGTGGGCTAGGTAGTTAACAACTTAACAATATGATTTTGTGCTAAGATGTATAAGGTGGCATATACATATTTAAAATTCCTATCTATTGCACTGACAAGCCATTGAACACTGTGGATGGGAAGACAGATTTCTGTTGAACCTGAGCCAAAAATACTTTTCAAAACAACTCTGACAAAACAGTGCCAGAAATGAATAAATCCAGAGAGTTCCTGAGAATCTTCAAAAACTTCTGACATGACGGCAGTGTCAGACAAAGGTGCTATGCACAAGCTTCTAATAAGCAGTGACACACACGTGATAATTTAACTGGGAATTAGATTTTTTCAATTCCTTTTTTTAATCTGGTGAACTGTACTGCCTGGCTACATACTACATATGTTTTTGATGGTCTTTGGAGCAGTACAATTCTCTCCTAATGTAGGTTAATATCATGAAGTTATGCATTTTCTGGGTGTGATTGTAGAGCCCTTGAAGAAAAATAACCACATGGTTGTATGCTGTAAAGTAGCCTAATAGATAAGAATTCCCAATTTTAGAAGATGGATTTGGGTGATTTAAGTTCTTAGTAAATTTTTTATGAACATAGGAATATGGCATCTAAAGATTTTATAACTGAGATCTCTGAGTCAATTTAAAACTTGTTCTGTGACAGTAGGGAAAGAACACTATGTTAAGTGGTCCCAAATCCTGCAATGTTGTCTTATCTTTCTCAGTACCTTATGGTTTGAACAGTTGTATCTGAGTCTTTGATAACCTCATCTGGGACATGGACAGCCTGTACTAGATAGATGATTACCGAGATGACTTTCAGCTGTGAAATTTGGTGCTCTTATTAAATTCTAGGCATTTTTAAAAAATGATGTGGTAAATCTTTTGTCTTCTGGCTTCTCTGAAAGCCTTTCCAAGTAAGTTTAGTGCTGCTCTTGGTTTATTGTAGTGTGTAGTAGAAACTTGGCCTTTTACAAAACGAAAGTATAATCGATGGGATGCAGCAATGGTATTAAGTTTAAATGACATGAATAGATGAGAGGATAGAAAGGATTTATGTTATGGAAATAATTTCAGCTGTCCATTGGTATAGTCTTTCACTTTGTGTGCTATTTTCTTAAGTTTTTTATTTTTACTTTTAAAAGTATTGAATAAAAAAAACACACACCTAAAGTGGTGTATTTTATTTGAGACATCAAAAAAAATGTTAAGCCATTTTGTAATATATTGAAATAATCTAGAAGTCATGCTCTAGAGGTAAGCAAAGGTAAGCAAAACTTAGTAGTTATGAGGAAAAAGGTAGAAGAGATGTTCAGGATGGGTATTTCAAATATCATTGCTTCTGCTATACTTAAGGTGTATGTGTAATCATTTGCTTCCTTTAATTAATGTGGGAGCCTACTAAAAGTCCTTTCTTTTAGATGATTTCTCTGAAGTTTTTTGGACCTAAAATGTAGCAAAAAAAAAAAAAAAAGAAGTCATATTTAAAGTTTTATTCAACATGAGGTGTTCAGAACATACCTCAATAATGGAGATTTTCTTTAAACCCAGAGATCTAAATGGCAAGGGAAGGACAACTAGAGATTAGGGATCTAAAAGTGATGTTCAAGATTCTTTTGATTTAGTGCAGTAAATAGTAAGCCTCTCTCAGCAGATTTCCTTAATTGGACTTTCTGTCTATGTTGGGGAGGTGATGGAGGAAGCAGAGATGTTAGTAGGACAATGGGGAGCTGGTGGGAGACACAAAAGACACACTTTTCTCAGAGTAAAACTTGACTTGGGCTTTGCCTGTATGCTCTTTTCAGAATCTGTGAAAGCAGCTTCTACAATGGTTTGCTCAGCTCTCAGAAGAGTTGCCTGTGTGCGTGTCTACCTGGTGAGGAAGGCCAGTAGTGTCTCCAGAGGCCATCAGCATCAGGCCTTGGGTTCAAGGCCTGCTGCTGCAGAGTTTACTGCTGGAGGAGCCCCGGGTGGTGTGGTGGAGCTGCTGGGTAAATCCTACCCTCTGGACGACTATAGCAACCTCTCCCGGAAAGTCCTCTCCAGGGTTGGCAGAAATCTGCACAACAAGCAGCATCATCCTCTTTGGCTGATCAAGGAGAGGGTGAAGGAACACTTCTACAAACAGTACGTGGGCCGCTTTGGGACTCCGCTGTTCTCTGTGTACGATGACTTTTCTCCGGTAGTCACAACCTGGCAGAACTTTGACAGCTTGCTCATCCCACTGACCACCCCAGCCGGAAGAAGGGTGACAACTATTACCTGAATCGGACTCACATGCTACGAGCACACACCTCTGCGCATCAGTGGGATCTGCTGCATGCTGGGCTGGATGCCTTCCTGGTGGTGGGTGATGTTTACCGGCGTGACCAGATTGACTCCCAGCACTACCCCGTTTTCCACCAGCTGGAGGCTGTCCGGCTCTTCTCCAAGCATGAGGTGAGTCTTGAGACATTTTCATTGTTGAAGGACAGCATGGACATTCTTGTTGAGGTCACTAAAGTTTTCTCAGTGAAACTAGTACAGATGTCTTTTGCGTTCATCAATTATTTGTCCTTAACGCTATCCTTTGTATAGGCTGAGCCTCGATATTTTTTGACTGATTTGTTGCATCACAAACTATAGATATTGGTAGGTCTTTGTTTTCTCTTGCCTGTCCTCATCCTTTCTCAGGGTTTCTTCCTAAGAATGAATGGTCAGTGGCCCAAATTTACCCTCACCAAGATGGCTGATGATACAATGCTGAAATTTATGGTCAGGTTATTCCAGTTCTCAGTTAGTAGAAGTAAATTATGTATTCATGTTGTTAGAAATTAATGAATTTCTTCTACTATAGTGAAGGGGACTGGTGATTTATTGGCTTAGACTGTAAACTGTGAGTCATGTTGTAGGAGACAACTTTTTCCTTAGGATGTTATTTTCCTGTGAATCTGTGATAACACAGTAATAGGTTATCTTTATACAAAAAGTCTATCCAAGCTTGATCTCAGAGCTACTTGGACGGGCATTCCTAGTACATGGAATATCTGCCTATTTTCTAAGTTATGGATAATTACTATTAAGGATACAGATTTATTAGGAAATGAAAAAATGAACAAAAACAGGTTAAAATCTGGGACATATGACCGGATAGATAGAATATCACCCACAATTCATGTGCTAGAGGAGATGTGATGCCAGTAATGTGATATTGAGTCATGGCAGCAGGCAAGTGCTCAGCCCAGCTTATCTCATTAAAAAATAAAAAAAAAAAAGGAAAGCACTCACTGGTTTGTAAGCTGCATGCCATGAAAGTGGCAGTGGAAGCTCTGAGACTCACACTAGCATTTTAATGGAGGAAAAATCAAGGCTCCCTTAGAAAGTAGAAAATGGAAAGAGAGTAGGGAATTACTTCTTATCTTGTGTCATATTTGTTTTGGGTTCAGTCTGATTTGGTGGGTAGCAGGCATGGTTAATCTAATCTGATGATGTTACTGTACGTTCTGCTTTAGAGTTAAAAAAATATACACATATTTCTAATGTTATCATTTAAGTACTTACATCCTTATTGTTTCATTTACTCATCCTAATAAAAACCTTGTGAGATAGATTATTTCTACTTCAACCACAAGGAATCTGAAGTCCTGGAAGGTTTAGCGACTTGCCCAAGGTTACCCAACCCGTTGATGTCAGAGCTAAAACTTGAACTTGGGTCTTCTGAGTTTATTGTTCGTTCTACTTATTGTGTTGCTTTTCATAGAGCTGCTTTGTAATTGGGATCTGCTTATGACCCAAGTGTATGTAGCATTAGTTCCTAGAATGAGGTGAGAGAGAGGGGAGGTGGTTTTTGAATTCCTGGTCTTAACTAAAGTGTTGATTTTAAGTCTGACCTAATCTTTACTCTCAAAAAAATTTTTATTCTTCTTTCAGTTTATTCTCCTATGAATAGGATCTTTTTCCAGTTGTTTTAATCATGCTACATATGTAACTTAAAAAATCATATCGTTATGTTTTAAAGTTTTCCTGTTATTTAATCTCTATAATTATTATTTTAAGTACTATATGGCATATTTCAGCAAGAAGTAAAGCGAATAGAGAGGTATGAGGTGGAAGAAACACTGGTAAGCATTGAAATGGAACTATGACAATACATAGTTACAATTGACCTGCAACAACAGGGTTTGAACTGCACAGTTCCACTTATATGTAGCTTTTTCAAATTAATACATATAGTACTGTAAATATATTTTCCTAATAACATTTTCTTTTTTCTAGCCTATTTTATTGCAAGAATACAATATATAATGCATGTAACACACAAAATATGTGTTAATCAATTGTTTATGTTATTAGTAAAGCTGGTCAGCAGTAGGCTAGTAATAGTTAACTTTGGGGAGTCAAAAGTTGTAAATGAGTTCCTGATTTGTGGAGGGTTAGTGTCCCTAACCCCCCAGGTTGTTCAAGGGTCAACAGTATTTACCTGTTAATTGTGAAGAAAACCTTTTCTCGTTTGGAAAAAAGGTGAAATATATTAGTAGTCACAAATTTAAATGGATTAAACTGACCGATTACAGACATACATTATCAGATAGGACATTTTTAAATCACAGAAACTGAAACAAGCCCACACCAGAGCTTAAAAGTAAGGGGCAGAAAAAAGATATATCAAGCAAATACTTATCAAAAGAAAGCTGGTACAGCAATATTAGTATTAGACAAAATAGAATTTATGGAAAAATGATAGATATGAATAAAGAAGGATAATATATCAACCAAGATGCTTTATGAATTAGGAATTTCAATATGCCCAACATTGTAGCCTTAATGCATAAACTAAAATTGAAGAAATAAAAATTATGTTTGACAAATTCATAGTTATTGTATAGATTTTAAATGACCTCAATCAAAATCAAATGGATTAAACAGACAAAATGAGTAAATATATAATCTGAAAAATATGATCAATAGGCTTGATTTATGTTTATTTTTAAAATTCTGTAACTGTGTGTGTTTATAGAGATACACACCACACACATATGAATAAATTCCATAGTCAAGAGTCGGCGGTATACAGTCACATGGAATACTTTAAATAAGTTGTCCATGTTGACAGTTGAAATATAAACAAATGTCAAAGAATTAATAACATAAATAGAATTATGCCTGAGTACAATATAGTTTATGTAGAAATTTAGAAAATTTTCTTATCCTCATTTGAGAATTCACAGCTATAGATTCATAGGTTAAAGAGAAATATTACAGTAAATCACATATTACTTATCACCAGCATTGAAGAAACTCATTTCATACTGCTTAGATGTGAGGGAAAACAGTTTATTTTACAGAAACTTGGTAGACCCCATTTAAATCATACGATCACAGTTAACATTAATAAAGCAAAATAGATGGGATATAGTTATAAAGGTATTGTAGTACATTTTATTTTAAGTATATTTACTTAAGAAAAAATTTAAACCCTCAAAATCAAAAATTAAGTGTTCAGTTTAAGATGTGAAAAGTAAGCAGCATTGTTCTGAAACATTAGAAGGGAGGTACTGGTATAGTTTTAAATAATCCCAAATCTTACAAAAACAGATACAGCTAACTGGAATAGCAATACCCAAAACCATAGACAACATCTGTAAGACAGCTGGGTGACTAGGTCTCCCTAAGATCTTCCAAAAGTGTGGTAACTCACAACTGACAGCTGGAAGATATGCATTGTGTCAGAAACAGAGATAGTAGAGGAAAGCATCTATCAGAGAACAAACTGTGGACAACCAAATTTACTAGAGGAGCTTCGACATTAATTACTAGTAGTAACATTGTTTACCAATTAGTAATCACTAACATCACAAAAAGAGGGGAGCTAGACTTATGTGTTTCCTGATGGAAGAATACCATGCTAAGTGTAAAGTCTTGCCAAGAAATGTGGAACTGAATATGATCAAAATCTAGATCTAACTACCAAATTTATAGGAAGTATAGAGGACAGAGAAACATATTAAACTACATCATGGAGATGTAATAAGCGAAATCAGCTTATGGGAAATTATATAGCAATGCTACCCTGGATGTGATCTGCACCATGAAATTAATAGAATGATCAAAAGTAAGCACTTAGAAATGTTTAAGCAATGTTAAGTGGTTAAAAATGTTTAAACCATTATATTCAAGCACATTATCAGTGGTCTTTTGTTGAATACCATATAAACTGATTCAGGTGTTCTTAAACACTCTTGGTAAGTTGCATTTGCTCAGTCTGTTAGTACTTATGTGCAGTAGGACCACGTGTCAGTTTGAGACCGATTTGGACATTTAAAACTGCCTCTTCATCATAGAGAGTTTGAGAAGCAGTGCTCTAGGGTAAATGATTCAACTTCTTCAAATAACCTCTAAGAAAAAAAAAAGGGATTGAAATGGCACCTATAGATGAAAAAAAAGTTCAACCGATATGTAGATCCCATCAAGAGAAAACATTTTTAAAGAAAATATATTGAGACAATTGGAAATCGAACACTAAATATTTGAATTTAAGTTCTTCTTTTAAAGAATTATAATAGTATTATATTTTTATAAGTCTCATTTTCTTTTCAAGATACATATTGAAATATCTGTGCATGAAATGATCAGATGTCTGGAATTTTCTTCAAAATATTATGGGGATAGGCATTTGGGGATGAATGTAAGAGAACTGGTTATGAATTGTTAATTATTGAAGCCAGGTGCTGGGTCCATGAGGAATTATCCTTTCTGTTTTTGCATATGTTTGAAAAATTCCTAATAAAAGTCGAACGGAAAAGATTGAAGGAAAATGTTGGAATCAGTAAGTCAATCAAAAAGACATTTGCTGAATATGAACTGGATCCAGGAATGTAAGAAGGTATCAGTCAGTCAGTCATGAGATGATCCATAGTTTCTTGGGGAAGAACCAAAACCAAAACCAAAACCAGGAGGTAGGAAATATTAAACATAAGAGCATACAGTGCATGCAATAGAAAACTGAAACCAGTAGCCTCTCTTCTATCAGTCTGAGATGGTTTTACATGTGAATTTTTACGAAATCCGAAAGACTTTTCCAGTCTGTTTTAAAGAATAGAAAAAGCTCGTTTTATGAGGTTAGATGTGTTAATATACAAACTGAATACGTTTTTTTACACATTTCAGCTTTATGAATATGGATTCTTTTTTAATGTAAAGATATAGAATTATTAAATGAAATATTTGCAAAAATTTAATTCATAGGTATATTGTGTCCTACTATATTAGTATTATACATATAATACATTCTACTATATTAACCAATAAAAGAAGAAAAAGCATGTGATTACCTCAATAAATATAGGAAATAATTTGACTTCATTTAATGTTTTAGGACATTCAAAAAAGCATTTGATGACGTTAATGACTCATGATAAAAACTTTTAGCAAACTAGGAATAGAAGGTTACTTCCTTAACATTATAAGTGATATTTGTCAAACACTCACAGCAAACATCATAATTAGTGGTGAATCATTATAAACATTTCTATCAAAATTAGCAACATTTCAGGATTACTTGCCATCACTGTGTTTTTATTCATCATTGTGTGGGAAGTTCTGGCTGATGTAGTAAACCAGAAAGAGAAGTAGAAGGTATAAGCATTGGAAAACATGAGATAAAACTGATTCATTTGTAGATGGTCTACCTAGAGAATCGAATACACTATCTAAGTCAATTATTAGAACTAATAAGACAGTTCAGCAAAGTTGTTGGGTATGAAAATAATATAGTTTCTTAATCACAAATAATAATTGGAAAATATAATAGCATAAATTTTAATTCATAGTATCAAATTAAACTTTGAGGTACCTAAGTATAATTCTTTCAGAAGATGTTTAAGATATTTATGGATAAAATTATTAGATATTGTTAAAAGACATAAAAGAAGAAGAGAAAAAGGAGAGATATATGATGTTTGTAGATTTGTAGGTAGGAAAACAATAACATGAAGATGGCAGTTATACCAGCTTCAGTCTATAAATTCAGTGTAAGTGTCCAATGTGTATTTTGGAGAAGTTGAAGACTGATCTTCAAATTCATAGGAAGAACAAGTTTACTAATAGCCAGAACAGTTTTTAAGAGTACTGATTAAGGGGACACTCCTTACCAGGTGTCAAGAATCTAAATCTCTAATTATTAAGATGATTTAGCATTAGCACAAGATTAGTCAAACAAACCTTGAAACACTCTACTCGTATCTGGGAATTTATTATCTAATTATAAAATAAGAGTGATGTTAAATAAATGGAGAGGTAATGTAGTCTACATGAATTGCTCTGAGACAATTACTTATATAGAAAAAAATTGATAACTACCTCATACCAAATGAGAAATTCAATTCTGGATGGATTCACTATTCATTTGTGAAACAGAAGTCTTTATAAGTTAAAGGAAAATGTCAGAGGTTATCATTATCACCTTGGGGGTAAAAATTAATATCTTAAACCAAGAATCTCCAAACAAGAAAAATCCTTACTGTAAAGATTGTTTAAGTTGACTATCTTAAGGTAAAACTTCTGCATAATGAAAGACTTCATTAATGAAGTTAAAAGAGAAGCAACAGACTGGGTGGATATTTGCTATGCATATGACTAACAGAAGATTAGTGCTGATCAAATAAAAAGATCTCAGTATGCAAAAAATAATTTAATAATGACCAAGTGTTGGTCATTACGTGGAGCCTTGGGAATGCTCTTGGGGAGGTTATAAAAACCCACACCTGAAATTCCACTCCCATTATATGCTTTAGATACGTTCTTAAGTGCTTGTATCTGCAGATGCATGAGAATGTTCATAGCACTATTAGTATTAACTAAAGACTGGAATAACACATGTTTCTACCAAGAGTTGAACAGATGAGGAAATTGTGGTCTATTATACAGTGGTATGTGATATATATATCTGTGTAAACAAATTACAACCATACACATCAACATGAATGAATGTAGAAAGTACTACTAGGCAAAGAAAGTAAGTTACATATGGTTACATTTATGTAAAGTTTAAAAAATGGGCAAAAACATCAATATATTATTTAGGGGTTCATGCATTTATGGAAAAGTTGAGGAAAGCAGGGGAATAATTTAAAATTCAGTTTAGTTACTTCCTTGAGTCGCAGCAAGGCAGCTGTGATCAGAGGGTTATGCAGGGTGCTGCAGAGTTTTTGGTACTGTTCTCTTTTCTGAAAATGGATATGGGTAGCGAGCACACATGTATATACTTTTTATTATTCTTTAACCATGATATACTTATACACTTTTTATGAATTTATTGTGTAATTTTTTTTATAAAGAAAGAAAAACAGGCAAAAAGCATTAATAGCCTATTGAAGAGAAACCAATAAACAAGGACCAGCTATATCAGTAAACAAGAAACTGCAAATTAAAACAACCAGATATTATTTCAAACCCATTAGATTAGCAAAAATTAATAATTCTGACAATACCAAGTGTCTAGAAGAACAGTAAATCTTACGTCCTTCTAATGGAGTGTATATAGTTGCAACCACTTTGTCTAGTTTTTTGGTGGTTTCCAATAAAAAAAATTGTATTGCTATTTGATCTGGCATTAACTGTAAATATATATATATATATGTAAATATATATAGGCAATGTACATTTGTACATTGAATACTTTATAATACTTAATGTAATTCAACTAGAGGTGTCTGTCAACAGGGATGAAGTTTCAATATGTTGAAAAAGAGATATGAGTGGTATTAAACAGTGATCTCTTTTTAATAGATATTTCAAAACATGCCCAACAATACATGTTCTCACTGTGTGCTAGTTTATGCTCTCTCTGTTTCTCTGTTTTACTTCTCCAGCTTTCTTTCTCTTTCTACACACATGAATACACATATACACATCACAATACCACATTTTTTTGTTAGCTAAATATGTAGACAGATGTGAAAAAATTACTTGGGAGCCATAAACATCAAAATCAAGACAGAGATTACCTGAGAGGTGAGGGGAGGGTGAACGGTATCAAGCATCATTATTGTTTGCAAATGATGCAAAATGTTAATGATTTTTTTTGGATCATAGAGGGATTTTTGAGATTAAAATGTTTGAGAGTCTCCTTTCTATAGTTTCAAAACTAAATTTTTATGAAATATTTATTGAGATATTTGTTTTGAAAAGAATAGCAGATTTGATGTGTTTAACAGACCCACCAGAGGGAGCCCATATAAATCATGTATCTATTTAATCTGACTTAAAAATATTAATTAAAAAAATACATACCTGGACCAGTGCTCAAAGATTTTATTTATTTTTTTATTTTTTGTCCCTGGAGATGCCTTGTCCTTTTTCACCAGTAGTGCCCTGTGCAAGATTCTTATGAATACACCGAAGGGCTGTGTAGGAGGCAGCCAGTATGTAGTTCACGCTTTACTCTTGACTGCAGTCTTTGTTTCCTTAGTGTGTCTTCCTTCTCCTTTGATGACTTACTCTGGGTCAGTTTTATCCAGGGACTTTCTCTTACGTGCACACATATGCAAACAGTAACTCCTCCTGAATTGAAGATTATTCATGATGAGACTTCCTTTCTTTGCTCAGGAAAAAAAGGGGAA
Source organism: Eonycteris spelaea (assembly GCA_003508835.1). NCBI lineage: Eukaryota > Metazoa > Chordata > Mammalia > Chiroptera > Pteropodidae > Eonycteris > Eonycteris spelaea. The sequence goes on along the minus strand of PUFA01000211.1, from coordinate 532,571 downwards.
TATTTTTATAGAAGAGATGAGTGAGGGTGTACAGAGGAGTAGGCTATTGGTATAATTTTGATCACAACACATTAGTAAAACGCTTCATCAAGATGTCTGTCAGATTCGTATTCCATCCCACCCCATTCCCTTTAAAAAAAAAATGATCATGATCATTCACCATTTCTTCCTGCAGGAGTGTAGTTTAAGGGGATCCTTCCATAGGTTGTGCTCCTTGCCTGTAATGATTCAATCATTGTCAAGTGGATATCCTTCATTTTGGATAACTCTTTTAAAATCCTTTGTGATTCATTTTTATTAGGAAACTGCTTTCGTTTATCATTAGAAAATTTCACTTTTGCTCCCTTTGATATTCTTTCCCACTTTCCAGATGGTTCATTAGAACCCTCCTGTTCTTAGGCTTCTTTTTCCAAGCTTCCCCACTGTTACTCTTGCGGTTTTGCCAAGGGTAGTCTCTTTATTCTTGCTTTTTGTCCAGAATCACTTTCTATTTTTCATTGAATGACAGGGTTTTATTTTCCACCATGTGGTTCAGGGGTTTCCTTAATAGCCTCATGTGGAGGGGCTTTATTGAAGGCATTTTTATTTGGCCTTGATAGATTACAGTCACCATGTTTTCCTAATCTCTTCTTTAAAATGTTTTAGGATGGACTGCCTCTGTCAAAGACACACTTAAATTGAATGGCTTTAATTTAAAAAGTTTTTTTTTCCTCTACCCAAATGTTTACTTAGGTATATCTCTTGACAGTAAAGTGAAAGGCAACTGTTTACAGCCAGAAGTCCACACTATATTGTGTTTGAGTAATACCCCATTATTAGAAGACAAAGTGGGAGGTGGTTGGAGAACCATTTAAAGAGAAGGGTCTCTGTTTCCTTTGGCATGGGTCTTTACAAATCATTAGTTCTTGCTTATGACAAGCTAGAAGCTAAATAGCATTTTAATCTGAGACCCGTTACAGACCTATAGTGTTCTTGCCCGTGACCCTGTTGAACTTTTAGCTTTACAGCCTTGAATTGTTAATTTGTGTACATCTGATATCTTCAGCTGGTTAGTCAGTTCCTTAAGGGTGTCATTCTATTTTCTTTGTGCCTCCCACCTCTAACACAAGGTCCTGCACAGAGTGGTAGTTGGTAAATGTGGCACTTAGATGTCTCCTTTGTTCTAGTCGGCTGACTACCACTCTGTAAAAGATGGCGGTTAACATAGTTAACTGCATGGAGTTTCCCTGTAAGCTTTTCTTATTGGGCACTCTTAGCCGTTTTTCACACTCCAGCCTTCCAGGGGAGTAGATATATCAGTTAGGGTTGGATTGTAAGACAGAAACCCTATTGTAGCTTGATCAGGGAAAGCTTAACATAAAGAATTATTAAGTATAACACAGAGAATTGAGGTAATAAGGGGCTGGCGAGTAAGAAGTAAAGTGGACTGGAAGGAGTACAGAACAAGCAGATATAAGGAGCAGCTGCTACCCCTGGACTGATACTGAGCCCCCAAGGAAAAGCCCCTCTCCCCTTCCCTAGCTGTGGCTCACTGAAAGACCCAGAGGTGGCAGTGGTGTCAATGCTGATGGAATTGCTGGCTGACTACACTTGAGCATTTGTTGTAAATATGCTCTCTGAGGTGCCAGGGAAAGCTATTTTGGGAGCGATGTCTTCCAGGAAGCAGCCTGCTCTGAAACTGCCCAAGATGGGTAATTGGAGGAAGCAGCTGGCTACTGTGGGAGTCTTTGGGGAGCTGAGCGCTGTTGCTCGCTTTACAGCGCACTTACGATCCAGCAAGATTCCTTTTGTAATGTCTCTCCAGTGACCTCTACTGACAGAGCTTAACATTTTGCCAGCTGGCAGAAGAAAAATATTTAAAGGGCCCAACTCAAGTTTTCACAGAGCAGTTAATGAAGGATTGATTTGTGGCTCAGAGGTAGTGCATGATAACTGGCATAGTCAGCTTTCTCGCTTCCCTGAATATGTCTTTAGGGAGATAGGTTGTTATTAACCCAACAAATGGGTTGCTAGAGAAAGTCACATTTAGGGAGGCAAAAACATTTGTTCTCGATTTTCATTTAAAATTCCCTGAGTATAATTTAGGTAGTGAGGATGTTCTCTAGTTATTGGCTCTTGGTATGTGGAATGCAGAAAGGGTAGAGGATGTTTTGAAGGGTGAAAGCTTGTGCTTCTGATCCAATATAGCATTCAGAGCAAAACAGGTGAATATTCTCTGTATCTTATTCCTCCAAGATCTCAGGAAAATTATTACCATTTATATTCAACATTTACTGTTGGAGGTAAGAGGGTATTACTAGGTTTAACTGAATCCACATAATTACAGTAAGAATTTTTTTTTTTGTACTAGCTACAGTGATGTGTGAAAGTAGCAAAAATATTTTCACAGTGATAAGATCTTTCGCTAGAGACCACATATCTTTGCCTGGTGCACATTACTGATAGCTACTTAGATAGAGGAAGTGGTGTAATTCACATTTTCAGCTTGATAGCTGCAGGTGGGGTGGTAATGAGAGGAAGTTTCTTTACTAGCCAGCCTCAGAATCAGTCAACAATTTGTGATACATGCATCCTATTGAATTGTATGTTCTAATGCCTGAGTCTAAGATGTAAAAGATGACATTCTTGCTATTTGACTGATAGTGTACCCTTAACAAGTATTTTAGGCATCTTCTTTCTGAGATTTTCTCCTTGAATTTACTGTCTAATATCATCTTCCCGACACATCCTGGGGTAGTTCTCTGTGAAATTGTAAACCTGTTACTATGAATCAATTTGAAAGATAAAACAGTTTTCTTAAACTAGATACATCATCTAAACACAATGATATTTTTCAGCTATATAGAGACTTTATATAATGTCAGTAGTATTTCATCATAACAATGATTTCTAATCTTTTTCTTTTACCACTTGAGAATCTGTTGAGAGATTTGGACACTCCTCCCACATCAGATTTTGTATATAGCTTAAGGGGTATTATATGCTCCTGTATTAGATTATGAAATTAGAAGTCGTTGTCAAGGAGATAGTTCAGTTTCCTTGTTGGTAATTGCCAGCCCAAATCTGTAGTAAATTGGAAAAGCTATTGTTCTTTATTCTCTTAGCAATTCTCTTTCTTCCCACTTCTGCTGCTTCTTTATAATATTTTTCTTAGATCACGCTGGGATCCAAACTGGTATTGTGTTCAGCAGTGGATTACGTAAACAGCAGCAGAAGTCAGGGTTAAGTTAGCTATAAGAAGGCAAAGAATGCCGCCTAACTTGAGAATGACCAGATGTCAGTTGCCGGGGTGTTTTGAGGATTAGGATCAAAGTCAAGAGTTAAAAGTCAGAAGCCTTCTAGGAATAGGAGGCTGAGCTGAATGTGTCTAGGGGAAGCCAAGAGAACAGTTTCTGCCTAAGTCTCTGTCCTAGGACAGAGAACATTCTTGAGTAGTGACCATTCAAATCCAAGAAACAAATAGTAGTTCTGTGTTTAGAAATCTCATAAGGCACTGAGCTACCTGGAGATGAGACTCAGGTACAGAGTTGGTAGTGTGGATCTTATAGGGAGCAGATTTTAACACACAGCCATAACAGGACTCTTGGAGGCCTGTTGTGAGTTGAGGTTTAGATAATTTGTTGTATGTATTAGTTAAGGTTTATGATCCAGGTTTAAATCACAACAAAGAGTAATTGACTTCAGACGAATGGAAAGAATAACTTTCTCACCATAAGAATTGGGAGTGAGAGACTATTTCAGTGGGAATTTGGTTTATCTTCTCCAGGGTCATATTTTTAGGACATGGACTCTTAGATAAGATAAAAGACTCCTCAGTTCAGTTGCCCCAACTCTTACACTTTTTTTAGTGCAAAAAGAATACTGTGATACCACTGATGTGTTATTTCTCAGGAAAATTGGCAGCAGGATCATGGAGAACATGTGAACATCTGCTTTGACTCTAATGGTATAGATGATTCTTATTTGAACTATAGTGTCTTAAATACAGTTTTAGAATCTAGTTGTTAAATGTTGATTCTATTGTGCATCAACATATACTATATAACGTTTATCAAGTAACCCACACAAATTCGTAATGTACAAGTAATATATTGATTTTGTTAAAAGGCTCTACCAGCATTTGAAATCTACAACCAACCTAAAATTCCACTGAAGATCTACTGATAGTTTTCTTCTTGTGAATCGTGGAGGTTCCAACTTTTCAGATGTGTTTCAGGGCTATAGGAGCTTTTGGTGTGTTTACCGTTTGTATTAATCAGGATTCCCTAGAAACAGAACAAATAGGATGTGTTTGTGCATGTATGTATGTATGTGTGTACACAAATATGTGATTTATGTAAAGAGATTTATTAAAAGAAAGCAATGCATGTTTATAGAAGCTGAGAAGTTCAGACCAAGAAGAGCCAATGGTATAGATCTGAAATGCAGGAGAGCCAATGGTGTTAGTTCCTGTAGAAATCCAAATCTGAGCAGAAGACTGGTGTCCCTGCTTGAGGGGGGGGAAAAATATATATATATATATGTATATATATATAATATAATATAATATAAAATACAAAATAAAACATAAAATAACAACTACAAGTCAGAGAAGAAAAAGATTGCTTCTTACTCAGCCTTTTTTTTCTATTCAGGCCTGCAATAGGTTGGATGAGGCCCACTCACACGGTGGAGGGCCATCTGCTTTACTCAGTCTATTGATTCAAATGTCAGTCTCATCCAGGAACACTCTCATAGACACATCCAGAAATAATGTTTAACCACATATCTGGGCACCCCATAGCCCAATCAGGTGGACACGTAAAATTAACCATCATAGCAGTCTTGGGCAGCCAGACTTTTAGTGGAACACTGAGAGTCCCTAGTCAATTCTAATAACTCCTTAATTTTTTTCAATGGATGCCACATTTTAGAAATTTCTAGCAAACCACGTAGTTAATTACTAGCAAATAGCCTTTATTTGTACATAAAAGTGTTAAAGTAAGGAATTATCCTTTTTTTTTTTTTTTTTTTGGCCCTTCAGGGTTGAACAAAAGACTTGAACTTTTGATTATTGGCTCATGGAGCCTATCTGTGGGCCTTGATATCATATGGAGAATGGTTTCAGTAGCAGTGCTTGTTATTCTGGAAATAACACCAGCTTTTGAGCTGGTGAGAGAGGAGTCAAATCCTGGCTCTGCATCTCACTCTCTGGGGACATTTGATAAGTTATTTAACCACTCTGAGCCTTAATTTCCTTAATTAAAACAAGGACAACTGCTGAGTTGTGGTTAAAGAACCTAGTATGATACCTTCTGAGTGGGAGGTACTCAGCAAATATGTTAATTCTCCTACACATACCTTTATATTAATCTTGAAAATAGATGTCTGCCTTATTCGTGCTAAGTATATCATCAACATGAATCAGATATTTTGTGGTCTTACTTTTTTGGTCTGATTTACTTTTTCTTTCTTTTGTTTTAAGCCACTGCTATCTTTTCCGTTGATTAGTTAACGAGTCTTCTGCCATCTTCCTTTAGAGTAGGTGATAAAATTTAGATGAGTCTCAGTCTTGTTATATTTCACCCATTGGCACTATGAATGAGCTGTTTAAGTACCTGAAGAAAAAATGCAATCCATTTCTCCGTTTTATCAGTCCTTATGGCCTACGAAGAGGATGGCGAGAGACCACAATATTAAATTCGACAGCAGAATGGAGTTTTATCTGCCATTAAATTAAGTTTTATCTTCCTTTAAATGATGGTTGTCATGAGAACCAGGTCACACCAGGATGGGGTGCTTTTTATTGTTGCTGTTGTTGCTTTTTGCTCAACATATCCAGACATTGACTCTCTCATGTATTTTGTGTACAGCTTCATGTAACTTCTTTGCTTTGACAGATTGAAGTTTCTGATGTTTCTCTTTATAGGCTAGAGGTTGGCAGAATATTAATCTACTTCCTTCTCCCAATGGTACCCCTAGGAGTACCCCAAGAGAAGAAAAGTGCTGAAAAGATACTTGTCATGATATGTCAGGATTAATAAAATCAGGCAAAACAAATTTCTGAAATACCGAGAAGCCTTTGGCATTATCTTTGGGTAGTGGAAGGAGGCAGAAATTGCTGCTGAGATACTCCACAGACATTGGTGCTGAGTGCGGCCTGGGCTTGCCAGGGAAACAGCTGTGTGCTGTCACTCGGGTTGTTATCCTTGCCATTTCCTTGTTGCGGTCTGCACTGGTTCTCTCTTAGGATCATTGTAAGTAATCTTCTAGCTGGTCTCACTGTCTTCATGCTTACCCTACACTGCTCCATTCCACAGCTACTCTGCAAAAGTCTTTTTTAAAATGCCAATCTGACCACATCACTCTTATGCTTAAATATTATTAAAGACTTCACATTCTTTCTAAACTAAAGTTCATATTCTATATTAGGTTACCGAGAGGCCCTTCATGAAGCAGTTCACACCTCTCTCCCTAACTTCATTTCCTAGCACTTCCCCCTGCTCCAACCACTCTGCAGTATACATTGCAGGAAATCTCCACATGCTTTTGTATCTTCATGCCTTCAAATCTGCTACTCCAGCTATCTGAAGACGGCACCCCATCTCTACCTGAATAATGTCAAACTTCTCTTTAAGGGTCTTTGGTAAGCCTTCTATCATTACCCCAGGGACAAAGATTCCCTCCTTCTGTGCATTGGCCATATCTCTCTTACTGTGCTGACCATGTTGTGTAGTTTCTAGTTTATCTCTCTCACTAGGCTGTAAACAAAAGGAATAGCATTTAGTCAGGAACTTATTTTACACTAATCCTATTTAGGATGAGGTTTCAAGTAACACATGGTATCTAAGTATGAAAGCAATCCTATATCCCGTTCAACTCAACCAAAACCAGTCACTAAGCAAATCACCTCTGAGCCCCAGGGACAAGCCAGTCACCTAGAGAATGACAGATAAACCCTATAAATCTGATGAATACAGCCTTATTTTTTTGGCAGGCCCACTGCTTCTTAATTCTTGGTTCACAGACAGAGAAATAGTAAGAATCACTTCTAAAAATGAGCACGTTCACATATCTTACCATAGGAATTCCCAAGCCTTCATTTCCCCTGAATGCAGCGAGCAAATTCAATTATGTTATTTAAATCCAACTAAAGCATTTCAGCAAATATTAAGTATTCAAATCACTTTGGAGGAAGGATTGGGATGTCTTAGTGAAATGAATAGACAGACATTATTAAAGGGATAGTAGACTCATTCAAGTGGATTTCAGCTGCTAATTTCCACAGTCTTTAATTTCTTTAAACAACTGGACCCTAAGTGGGATCTTCTACTGTTCATCATTTGAGGAGCTTGTGTTCAAAGGCCCAAGTTAAATACAGCTCTGTCCTAAGGTCTCTGTGGGAAGTCCATTCCAGTTTTAGCTAATTGATATTGAATCAGTTTTGTCATTCCTTGGATTTTCTGCAACATTCCACATGCCAATTAATCAAGTTACCGAGATTAGCAGAGGGGAGGGAATGCATTAAAGTTCTGTACTGCACAAGCAGACTTTATTTTCTCCCTGCTGCTTGTTTTATTTCCTCTTCTCGACATGAGACTGTGCCAGTGAAATAATGGAAAGAGATTTGAAACAGTCAATGTTCTGTGGTGAAAGACACTACAAAATACATTGGCGGTTGAAAGGCAACTTTTGCCAGGCAGTGGAACAAAATATTGGCTGTCAAGTATCCTATACAAGACAGGAAGCTCAAGGTTCAAATGGACATGTTCCGAGGGTTTCAGTCTCATGGTTTTTGTAGGGAAAGCCCCAAACTTTCATCTGCAGACTCAGACAGGTCCCTGCTGGACAACATGGTCTTTCCACACCTCCCCTCATTGAGCCTCCATGAGACAAATCTCAAGTCAAATATATCACAGAAGGCTATTTAGGTCTTTGCTTAGTGACAAAAAAACTCATGTTCTCAAGAAGTCAGGGTCAGGAATATATTCAGAACAGCAAGTTGGTGCCCGTGTGACTCTACAGGCCCAGGCCGCACTCAGGACCAATGTCAGTGGAGTAACATCAATGATTTCTGCCTCCTTCCACTCCCCAAAGATATTGCCAAAGGCTTCTGGGTATTTTGGAAATTTGATCAGTTGTTTTGCCTGATTTTATTAACTGGGTTGCTTTCTTGGTACCATTCCCAGGGTTACGGATGCCAAGAGGAGGGCTGTTTTCTGGGGTAGGGGTCAGGAAAGCTAGTTGAGTTTGGGATATATTTAGGTGAGGGATTTTCAAGTGGATATGTCCAGTAAACAGGTACATATATGAGTCTGGGCTCTGGTACAGTTGTCAAGGATGGAGATGGAGATTTCCAATCCATCAGCATACAGATGGTAGCTGCGGCTATGATTTTGGCTGCTTTTATCTAGGGGAGAGTAAGCATAGTTAGAAGTGTCCGAAACTGAAAATGCTTGTGGAATACAAATATTTAGCAACATGAAAGCAAGGAAAGGGAAGCTGTGAAGGTAATCAAGAAAGAGTGACCAACTTGACTGTGAAGAGGAGAGAGGGTAGTCCTGTGAGGAAATGGGATCAGTGAGAGTTTTGTTTATTTTGTGTACTGTTCCTTTAAAGGGAAGAATTGAATATGTTAACTGAGGAGAAAGACATAAGAGAGATTAAAGGTATAGGAGACATGAGATGATTTCTAAGAACTTTGAAGAGATAGAAAGTGATGGGATTGGGTGTATTCAGTTCACTGGAGAGAGGTTACAATGCCTAGAACCCGACAGGAGGAAGGTACACTTCTCCCCCTCCCCCCAAATTAAAGTGGGCATGAAGAATTAAACATGACTGCAAAAGCAAATACATTTACGTATGGGAATGGAAGGCTAGAAGTTGTGGGGGTTTCTTATCTGATGCCTTTTCTTGGAAGAAAATAAAACAATTTTTTTTTTTCTTGTGAAAGTAGTGTAGGTGGGATAGATGCTTTCAGGAGTGAGATACATGATTGGTCTCTGAAGTTAACTGGAGAGAACAGCTAATACAAGGTTTGGTCTTGACTCAGCACATGCTTAGAGAGAGAATTCTAAATTAATGAAATAATTAAGAAGAAATGTGTGAAGCATCTGCTGTGTTCAAGGTACCGTGATGATCGTCCTTACTCTTGAGGTGACCCTTGTTCACAGAGCCCTTTCCTGTTGCTCCTAAGTGGCTTAAAAATCATGGTAGCCCGTCTTCTTTCACAATAAGACTTTGAAATGTTGCTGTTTGGCCTTGAGTCTCTCTGGAGCATGCTGACCTAATCAGAGGAGTATATGGTACCTCTATTCAATTTCTTAATGAACTTTATGTTTTAGAATCATTCTAGGTTTATGGAAAAATTGCAAAGACAGTACAGAGAGTTCCCGTGTACCCCACACCCAGTTTTCCCTGTTACTGACATCTTATACTACTATGGCACATTTGTCACAATTAGTAAACCAATTTTTATTTATTATTACCTATATTTATTTTTATCTGTATTTTCAAGCCTTCTTGCTATACTCTTTTCAATTATTTTTGACGGCAAGAGGAGTACTTGTGTACTGATAATTCAGAAAGATGAGTTGAATCAATAATTTGAACAGTTCCCCTTACTGTTTCTTTGGGATTGTCTTATCCTAAACCCCACTGCTTACCCCATTGAGAACTCATACAATTGAGGGGAAACAAGACTACAGAGAAAAATAAATATGAATTTGAATTTTATCAAGTCAATTGTGACCCCGGTGTCAGTTATATGTGTCTTTAATTTAAAAAGTATTATTTAGTAAATACAGCTTATCAGACAAAAATCTTTTAAAAATGGGTTCATGAAGAAAAAATAATTAAGGGAGTGGTGTTTTGGTGAAGAGAGCATATCCCATCACTGACTTTATACCAGCCTGTCATGTTTTTGAGCCATACAGTTTGGAATTAAGTCTCTTCTGGTTAATACATTTGTGCTCATAGTGCACCCTCTTGTTTTCATTTCCCACTCAGTAGAATACAGAAGTAGGGACCTCTTTTGTTTATTGTGTCCAGTCATTAATGAGTGATGTGGAATCTGTTGATAATTTTGTAAGTAAGAAAGAAGAGAGCATTTGTATCATGTAATCTGCAGGGAAATCATTCTGAAAAAAATTTAAATGACCCTGCCTCTTCTCTCCAAATCCCCTTTTCTGTTCTCTAGCCCACTTTCCAGTGTCAGGAAATTTCAAAAATCCTTAAAAAAGCAACTGTTTAACAACTATCTTTTTTTCTATGGGAACCTTTGGGTTTTCACTTCCTAGCTCTGTTATTGCCCCCACAACACCCCCTCCCACCCTGTACTCCCAACTGCCAAAGAATTCTCTTGTTGCTCAGAGACTTTTTTTTAAAAACTTCCCCTATCTAATTAAGCTGATAATCTTTTGAGTCAGATCCTTTGCTCATACAGTCATACAGCTAAATTAAACATTTAAAAATATCAACTTGAGGAAATGTTTATACATGTAAACGTAACTTCAGTCTAGGATGAACTCCACAAAACCAAAATGTCATTTGGGTTCTGTTATTGAGATTTTAAAGCTCCTCCTCCTCTTCTTCCCCCTTCTCCTTTTTCTCCTTCCCCTGCTCCTTCCACTTCCCCCCTCTTCTTCTTTATTAAAATGCTGGTTTGCACAGCCTGAATTCATGGTTATGACGTCATTTCTTTCTTGTACTCAATCTGTCTGCTTAAACTATGTCACCCAGCAATATTTTCCCATTAATGTTATCTTGGACTATCTCTTTACTACTCATGTTTCCTGTACTTGTATTTGACATTTTTCAGAGCAATGATGCTGTTACAGTCTGTCCCACAAGGTTTTAGACTTTTGGTCTGTTACCTCAGGCAAAGATTGACTTTTGAACCTAAAATTAACTAAATTGATGATATAGTTATGGCTAATGGCTTATGAACTGATTAAATTTTCAAATGTTGGAGGGACCATATCATATTTGTTTTAATGTTATAATGAAATACTTGGTAACTTGAAAGTAGTATATCTGTTTCTGATTTACTTTTCTAAATATTGTTTGATGCTGCTACCACAGTTTCTTAAGCATAAGTTTTTCTTTCACTATGAGATCAGGCTAGCCCTCAAACCTGTTGCCCAGGGTCAGATACCTCAGGCAAGAAGGTGGAATTATTGTATCAGCATTAAGATTAAGTTAAAATGCAATGAACACATGATCTGTGCATCTCACATGCTTAAAACATTCTTGTTGGGTACCCCTGAAGGACCTTGCCTTTTATGAGCCCCAGCCACCACAGGGACTGTTTGAATTAAAGTTTTATCTTGATTATTTTCTATGCCATGTCATCTTTTAAAGTTATATAAAAAGAACAACGATATCACAAACCCAGTCTTTTCTCTCTGGAGGGTTTCTTCTGAACCACTTTTGGGTTTGTGTAGTGTTTCTTCTGCTTTTTCACCTGTCTGAATAGTATTTGTTTCTTCACCTTTCAAACATTTCTTTTCCACATTTCCACTGCTGTATTCCCTTGGTTCTCTTCTCCCCTTTAGTTCAGAATCAAAGGACTGAGATAACCTCCATCAAGTTCTGGTGTCACAATAGGCATGACAGAAATATCAGCCTCCTCACACTGGATGTTGCCTTTGGAAGTCTGCGTGGCCTCTACCAAACAATGCCTTCCTGTTACTGATGCACAACATTGTCGCAGCTCACATCTGGTCTCAAAGCAGTCCTTGTCAACTGTTCACATTGATGCAGTTGCACATATTAACGCATTTGAAAGGCAAATCTTAGTAATCATTTTTGAAGGATATATTTACCTTGTTCAATAATGGTTTAATTATGAGAAACCGTCACTTTTAAATAGCGTGCCTAAAGCAATATCAGTGTGTGAAACTACTGTAGCACATCTCTCTTCATGTTTTGTATTCAATTCTTAATCTCATTTATCTGACTTTATAGATCCTTTTTGCACTGAAGCCAAAAAGATGATAATGTATATGCTCTTATGGAAATAACCATGGAGCCTTGAAGATACGGTTGTGAGTCAGATTTTGTTTTGAATTTAGGCTCTACAACTTGCTATGTGATAGTGTCAAGATATTTAACTTCACTAAACCTCACGTTTCTTATATGAGAAATGGGGAAATAATAAAGATAGTGAAGATTAAATGAAACCATATTGTAAGCAAGGTAAGCACCCAGTAAGGTAGCAAGTATAGTAAATGATCAATAACTATTAGCCAATAGTGTAGTGCAAGCAGGTACAACAGCAGCCTTTTGTAATAGAGTCATTTTATCTGTCACAGGAGTCAGAGAGAGGCAGAGTGGTTGAGTGTTCAGCATTAATACTTAAGGCAGATTCAATAGATTAAACCAGTGACCAATGGATATTTTTAAATTGCTGAATAGAAAAATGACTGCTTTGGGAAGTCCTAATTGACTCCTTGAAATTTTGCTATACAAGCTCTGTTTACAGTTGGCTATTTATTTGCTTTTTAAAATGTGTGTTTAAAATCTGGGCCATTTAAAATATCCTTTTGATATTAAAAAATTTTAATTTAATTGGTTTTTGCAATGCACTTTTATTTTTAAGCCTGATTAGAATTGATTTCTTATACCGTTTTGTTTTTGTTTTTGTTTTTCATTTGTGAACTACTTGCCCTGGCTTCTGTAAGCATTTGCAGTAGGGGTGGAATTTGTGTTCTGGGTCCTTTGGATTTGTGCACGGACACTTAAGAAAATGTCAGAGAAATAGAAGAAATCCTAGTGGAAAAACAAAGACACAGGCTAGTGTATGCAGTTAATGGACATCTAATTTAATTTCATCGACAGTGGATGTGTCTCAAGCATAAAGCTAAGTGAGAGGCAGCCACTTAATGGTCCCTGGAATCAAAGGTGGGATGAGTGTTTTAGTCCTGGCTTGGTGACTGAGTGGCTAAGTGATCTTATCCTCTCTGGAGCTTCATCTCTCTGGATTTCATTTCCTCATTTGGGTTTGGCTTAGCTGATCTCTAAAGCCCCTTCTAGCTCTAATATTATATTTCCTCTAGAAATAATAGCTTGCTTGTTTTCATGGTCTTATTCTTCTTTGTTATATGTGCAGATGACATAATGAATTACCACTTTTCCTTCTTTCAGAGTTTTTTAAACTTCAGTCTTTAGTATATGCTACAGATATTTTTCAGATATACTTATGTATTGCCTATACTATTAGATCTTCATAGTTTTTAAAAAATAGTCTTAAAGTGATTGACTTATTTAACTTAGCATTGTTCTAAGCTATACTGTGTGTGTTAAGGATTTGGTATAGGATATTTATCTAGTATACAATTAAATTAATATAAAACTATTAAACTATTAAAATAAAATATTTATCTCCATACCTCTCTAAATCTTATTAATAGAATGTGTGCTGCTCTTTGGGAAACATCAGTATGTTTTGGATTTGTTCCTCCAACCATCCTTATTCTCTCCTAATTTTTTGGTATGTTTTCTGTACTTACATGGACATGCCAGTGCTTCTAATTGACCTACTAAATCTACTAAACTAGATTAATGGAAGCCGGCAGTATGCAAGTGGACTCCCAGAATTATGACATGCTTGATTTTGCTGGACACTTAAAAGAACTACCGTTCTGGAATTGCCTTCGTTTATTTTCACAGCCTGAGTTTCTCTCTGTGTGCCCAGTTAATATGTCACCTGACTAAAAGTCCATACAAGACCTGGTTTACTTTTGTATTCATTCTTATCATGAGGATAAGTCCTTAAAGGCTATTTTTCCGACACAGATGCTATGGACTTTTACTTTGACCTTAGTTGCTGTGGTAAGCTGTCACAACCAATGTTCAGGTTTTCAGTTGATGCATTGGATAGGCAAATAGTCTCATTATTTTTCTCTTGCCTTGTGCAGGACTTTTTTCTGGCTTTGTGCTTTCTCTCTATTGTGTTACTTCTTCAATGCTTTTAAGGATTTTTGTATTTTTTAGTAGATTTATCAGGAGGTTTGGTTCTAATTATTCAGCCCAATGTTATTAAAAACAGTAGTTAATTTATTCTTTTGTTAAAACATTAAAAAAATTTTAATTTCATGACACATCAGATGGAAAGAATGGTAGATTCAATTGCTCAGTTCTCCTTCTTGAGTCAGTCTCCTAGCAGGTAAAGATCGGCTTTGTTGTTAAAGATGGGGACACTATTTTGGTGGTAAAGCAGCTTATGAATAATATTAGCTGTGATTAATTATGATTATGATGATAATGAGGAAACTTTATTTAGCCCTTGCAATGTGCCAGGTACTCTATGCTTTTCATGCATTATCTTATTTAATTATTATGAAGTATCTAATTTAGTGTTACTATTTCTATTTTACAAAGCATTATCTGAGACTTAGCTGCCATATCACTTGCTAGAGTTTACCTGGATAGCAAGTGGCAGCAATATGTTTCAGGCCCTGTCCTGGGCTTTGGAAAGATGGGAATAACAAGGTCCAGCATACTTCCTGCCTTCATGCATGTTATAGGATTTAATTCCTGGACTCTTTTTTCTATCTAGACTCAGGACATGCTCTAAGGATACTGGTCTGGTCAGAGATACAATTTTAGAGTCTGAAAGCCTGATTCACTGGTATATTCACTAACATTGAGGGTAATGTCTGTTGTGAGATAATGACTATAATTTAACACAAAAGTAAAACAGAGAGATAAGCAAAGAACAGAAGTGTCTTTTAATTCCCTAATTACTCTTCATTACATGTAACATAGTGCTTTATTCAAAGTTGGTAGTAAATGAATGTTAATTTCAGTATGTTCATTGTCTATTATAAGACTTAATGGAACTCTACGGACATGCTACCTTGAACAAGGCTGATCTTGTCTGATCTTGGAAGCTAAGCAGGGTTGGGTCTGGCTGTACTTGGATGGGAGACCACCTAGGAAGACCTAGGTGCTGTAGGTATAAAAAATAAAAAATAAACGATTGGAAACTGACAAGGTCTTTCCCATCTGTGACATCAACCAAGGGTTGCCTCACCTAAAAAAAAAAAAAAAGATTTAATGGGTTTGATTCCTACATTATATTTTTAGATATAGACTAGTAAGGATACTATTTTTATTTATTTATATTATTCTTCTTGGTTTACAGTTATTTGCTGGCATAAAGGATGGAGAAAGCCTGCAGCTCTTTGAACAGAGTTCTCGTTCTACCCATAAACAAGAGACACATACCATGGAGGCCTTGAAGCTCGTAGAGTTTGACCTTAAGCAGACACTTACCAGGCTTGTGACACATCTTTTTGGAGATGGTAGGTACTCAAATGCCTTTGTCTTTGGTGCATAAATATTCCATAATTATCATATTCCTGAAATCATTAAGGCTAGTTGTGTCAAAATTTTTTGGTCTAAGTTGTGGCTTAATGTTTCGGGTCCTTAGTGAGGTAGAACTTGTAGATTTCCTGGTTCATTCCATGTGAGCAGAAAGATATGAAAATGAAATTAGCTAGGGAAAGAAATGATGATATTTTTTGAAAAGAATGATAATGGATTAAGATCAGGGTCATCAATGGGGAGAAAGTGTACAGACTGATTAGTGTTATTGTGTAACTATGTTATTAAGTCAGACATGATCAATGGGGCAAGATTCTTTATTTTCCCTCCTTTTGCTTATTCATTCATTCATTCATTCATTCATTTATAAAAATTACACTTGACATTCAATATTATATTAGTTTTAGGTGTACAGCATAGTGTTAGACATGTATGTAGCTTACTAAGAGATCCCCCAATAGGTCTGGGCCTACCTGACAACATGCATAGTTATTTTAATATCATTGACTATATTCCCTATGTTGTGCTTTAAATATCTGTGACTATTTTGTAACTGCCAATTTGTACTTCTTAATCCCTTCACCAGTTTCACCCAGCCTCCCAAGCCCCCTCCCACTTGGTAATCATCAATTTGTTTTCTGTGTCTGTGAGTTTGTTTCTGTTTTGCTTGTTCATTTATTTTGTTTTTTAGATTCCACATATAAGTGAAATCATATGGTATTTGTCTTTCTCTGTCTGACTTATTTTACTAAGCATAAATACCCTTTAGGTCCACCCATGTGGGGCAAGATTCTTAACCATGTGAGTGGGCCCAGTAGAAAATTTTACATATTTGTGTACTGATTACTGCAGTGAGCAGCAAAAATATTAACAGTGAATTTCCTGGAGGAGTAACAATACTTTTAGGAGGTGGACTCTCACTTTAGTCACTTGCCCTTGGATTATTTCTCCCAAGAAATTTTTTGTTTGTGATTCGTCCCCCTCCAACTATTTCTATCTTCCTTGAGGCAATATTTTGTTTGTTTTTAGAAAGCTGTAAAGAGGTTAGGAGATTTTCTTTAATTATGACCTACATTTAACAAATATTTAGAAGACAGAAATCTAGCATGGTTAGGAATCTCTTTTATTCTCTTATTCTAGTGTGCTTTTTAAAGAACAGTTTTATTGAGGTATAGTTAACATAGAATTAACTATACATATTTAAATTTATCATCTGCTAATTTGACATACAATAAACTGAATGTATTTACACAATTTTATAAGTTTTGACACATGTATACACCTTTGGAACCACCAGCAGAATCAAGATAATAAACATGTTCATCACCCCCAATAGTTTCCTTCTTTCCCTAAGTAATCTATTCTTCTTGCTCTTCCCTACATTTTCTTACCCCAGGCCACCAGTGAACTACTTTCTGTCACTATTGATTAGTTCACACCTTTTATATTTATGTAAATGGAAATCTATAATGTGTGTTCTTTTTGGGAGGGGGGGCTTGGCTTGGCTTATTTTACTTAGCCTAAATGTTTGGAGATCCATCCATTGGGTACTGTATACCAATAGCTCATTCCTTTTTATTGCTGAGCATTCCATTCCATGGTTTATCCATTCACCCATTGACAGATATTTGGATTATTTTCAGCTATTACAAATAAAGCTTTTAGTCACATTCACGCACAAGTCTTTGTATGAATATATGCTTTCATTTCCCTTCAGCAAATACCTAGGGGTGGAATTGTTGGATCATACGGTAGGTGTATTTAAACTTTCTGAGAAGCTGCTAAACTGTTTTCTGAAGTGGTTGTGCAATTTTGCATTGCTTCTAGTTGTGTATGACAGTTCTAGTTGCTCTATCTACATTTTCAACAACACTTGATATAGTCAATCATTTTAATTTTAGCTATTCTAATAGGAGTGTAGTAGTATGCCAAATAAGCATTTAACATATATAAATAACTCCAAAGAAACAAATGAAAATCAACCTAAGAGAGAAATGTGTGAGCATGAAGGTGACAAATAGTGTAGCTAGAATGGATACATGAAGAGATGATCACCCTTATTAGTAATCAGGGGAAAGCAAATGAAAGCCACCATGATCTATCTTTTGTCATTTTCCATATATGAAAATGCTTTGTAAAATGTAACATTTATAAGCGTTGACAAAGATATAGAAAAATAGATGTAGTAGAAAGTCCTGGTTCTATGTAGGAGTCTTAGTTACCATCTCCCGTTGCTAGAACGTGAATGCTCACTTACAACTCGTGATTCACTTCTATTTTTCCTACCTCCAGATTTTCCCTATTTACGTGTAAAACTCAAATATGTACTTAAAAGGATTCTTGTTATAGTTTAGTAAGCTTTTGCTGGATGTCCTATTTTATCAGGGTTTGTTAAATATCTAGACTTCCATATTGTCAAGTTCATGTAATATTTAAGAAGCCGCTAAATAATCCTATATATTCTTTATCTGCATACATTTTTAAAACGCATATATCAGCTTCATGCTAGTGTCTTTTTCTAGGAAGTGGAAAATGGTATTAGGGAAAAGGTGCAAACCAGGCTTCAAGTGTGTCCATAGTGTTTTATTAAAATAAAAAAGAGATGAGGTTTAATATGAAAAAATGTTATGATTTCATAAAACTGAATAATGGGTACATGGAGATTTGGTATTTTTTGTTTGTCTCTTGGTTTGAAATATTTCATATTAAAATGGTATAATGTAATAGTGAAACTGGTTTCAGATAGAGATTACTGTTGTGAAAATCCTATTATAGCCAGCTTCTCTTTAATGATAAAAGAAAGGAATTATGTTATTGTTAGCAGTAATATAATCTATTTAACACTGTAATGCAGGGAGATGGATTGTGTTGTTCGAGC
Source organism: Eonycteris spelaea (assembly GCA_003508835.1). Taxonomy (NCBI): domain Eukaryota; kingdom Metazoa; phylum Chordata; class Mammalia; order Chiroptera; family Pteropodidae; genus Eonycteris; species Eonycteris spelaea. The sequence goes on along the minus strand of PUFA01000211.1, from coordinate 514,384 downwards.
CATTTTTGAGACAGGTAATGGTAGAAGGAATTTCTGTATTTTAGGGAGATAGTGGTCTGTCTCCAGTAGCTTTGCAAAAAGATTCACACTGAATCTAAATTTTTCTGTTGTCAATCTGTGGAGAGAATGATTAGAGCTCTCCTTATTTATGTCTTGCTACACATTCCTATCATCAAATGACTTGCTGTTTGTGAGGTTTAGAAACTGCCTAATAGTTAAATAATTGATTGATTCTGAATAGATGGGTAGCCTGCTTTCTCTAATGACTCACTAGTATTTCTGTTTTTCTTTCTTCTTTGTTATTTTTCAAACTCCCTCCTGCCCCACTACACCCCTGTTTAGTACCACAAGCTCCTTCACTTGGCTAATTCTTACTTACCCTCTAGTGTTGGCTCAGCTATCCTCGAATCAGGACACTTTCCTGGCGCTCACTCTGAATCCTGGAGAAGGTGCCTTGTTGTGATCATCTAATCTCTCTTTGGGGATGGACTTAGACTTTTCTGAGCAGGAAGCACCACTGGATTTTTATCACATTGTAAGCATCACAATATTGAATAAGATAGACATAATCCCTGCCTTCAAGGAGCCATGAATCTTAAATCTTCTCACAGGGAGACAGTGCGTGCTGCAGAAGCACAGAGGAGAGGCACCTTGGCACGGGTTCCAGGAAAGGTTCTTGGGTGGGAACATCCAGCTGACACTGGTCATGGAGAACAAGCATAAAGCCATGTAGCCTCAAGGAATGAAGAAGGAAGAGGAGAAAGGAAGAAAAATGGTTAACAGAAAAATCTTATGACTACTGGGATACAGTAGTATGGAATCAGAAAAACTAAAGTTCTCTTTCATTCACTTACTCTGAAATCTTGAACAGGTCATTTTGTGCTTTAGGCCTCAGTTTTCTAACTTTTAAAAGTCAGACTAATAATACTTGTTTTACATGAACATAAAATGATATAACATGTGAAAGGTGCCTTGTAAAAAGAAAATGTTAAATGCGTAAATATGAAAATAATTAAGGAATAAGGGAGGGAAGGAAAATTATGACAAGGCAATAAAAGCAGGGAGCATATGAAGAAACAGTAATACTATCAAGGAACAATAGTTATGGCTGATTTGTCTTACTTTTGTCTAATGAAATGAGATGTAATTTTGTATCAGACTATGGCACAGCAGTCAGATTGGTGTTGATGGTGGCCTTAACATTCTCTCTTAGCACCAGCAAATATTTTTAAAAGGGTACAACGTGCTAGACCCTGTAGTGATTATAAAAAATGTTCTCATGGTCCTTGAGAATATTCATTTTTCTGAATATGGTCCTTGACGTTCCTTTGTGTATTATTTTTAATATTTATATTTAAATAGCTTTCAAAATTGTGTGTTGAGATGAAAGTTTCCAGGTAGCAGTTTTCCTTACAAAAAATCATTTCTGCAGTGTATGATTTTTCTGACTGATACCCATCATGCCCATGGCCAAGAATTAAGAATCTTAACTCTTGAAATAGCAGTGAAATTGTGTCTTCTCTACTTCAGGCAAATGTTTGCTTTATTTTTAAAATACGACTGGCTTAGACTTTTAGGTTTCACATTTCATTACAGATCAGAGTTGCCGTCTTATAAATCTTCAAATTTATTTTTTGTTTATAAGACTGAATCAGCAGAATTATGGAATGGCATTAAAGTAAAACCCCACCTGCTTGAATATATGTTGTTCATATACACTAAAGCCTACTGTGAGAAAATCCTCTTATTTTTCTTTCTTTACAGCCATGAGATCATTTTTAACCCCATCTGCACAGTAGCCAAACACCCTGAAAATCCATAAAGATGCGTTAGCCACACATCTGCGTAGCCCTGGTGCGTCTTTGCCGGGTGTATTGCTGAGGAAGCAATTGCCAGATGGGATGTGTGAGCTTGTTCCCGGGTGTGTCTGCATGTTTGTACCATCTGCTAAGATGCTTCTCAGGGCAGCTATTTAGCAGGGGGGAAAGTGACCCAAACCCAGGTCCATTTTATGAACTATAAGAGTGAGGGGATATATATTACAGAAAATAGATGCTGTATGCTCTCGTGTTCACACTGAATGTTAACAGCTCCCTCAGGACTCTTGGCTGTGTCTTCTGCGTTCTGAGAGAAGTGCCATGTTCTTTCTTAAGGCGTTTCAGTGGGTCATTTCAGGTTTTTTTTTGGGGGGTGTGTGTGCTAGTTTCTGAAGAATGTCTTGGTAATCCTATCTAGGTACAAATAATCTGCATGTCATTTAGATTAATAATAGCAATAATAATGATGATGGCAATAATAGGGATAATATTTAACAGTGCCAAACTCTACACTAAGCACTTTAATAAGGATTTTTTAAAACTGTATCTATGATGTTGTATTGTTATAATGTCCGTTTTTCAGATGAGAGATCCTACACAGAGAATTGAAGCGCCATGTAACGATCACATAGCTGGGAAATATTTGAGGCACAGTTTTAGCCCAACAGTTTGATTTCTGAGTCCATGTTAGAGGTTAGCTCTTTTGAAAAGAGAAAGAAATCATTTTAGGAATATTTTTGAGAATGTGAGGTCTACAAAAGCCATGGTGATAAAAAATTGGGCCTCTCTCTAGGTACTGCCCTCTGACTCTCCCCTTGCTCTGCCTCCCGACCCCTAATTTAGAGTAAAGCTCTGTTTGCTGTATCATATTCAGTTACATTTTGTGGTACTAAGGATCATTTTTAAAACTTCAAATTTAACTTTTTAAAATTAATGAATAGGAACTGCCTCGGCAGGCCTCAGAATTATTAACAACTTTTTGTATTTGTTTTTATAAATTTGTCTAAGTTTTTCACTTTTTAAAAATTATTGGTGTTGTATTCCTTTGTGCTTGAAAAGCAAAATTAAAAATTAGAACACAGTATTTCCTTGTGGCAGTTTGTTGTTATTACAGCTGTTTTAGTTTCAGGTTTGTTTGTTTTTTTCCCCTCTCTAAAGCAGTTTATTATTTTCTGCTAACATTTAAATTGTACTAGCATCCTAAGGCTGTTTTAAGAGAGGTTATCAGTTTAGAATCAGAAAGTAATAAAATAACCTTTAGACTGTTTTTATGCTTTTGGAATTTGCTGTCATTTTTAACATTTCTAAATTGTTTCTCCTATATTTTGTACCATGTTTGGCAGATTGTTTCTTTCAGAGCAACTAAGGTGGGGGTTTAGGACTCCTAACGTTTTAGTTATTTTGTGTCTTTTGATATTTACAGCCCTTCCTGGCACAGCCTCTTTGCTAAACACTGGCATTTCCCTCTATAAAGCATTGGCCTCAGAGCATAGTTTAGATGAACTAGTCTGAAGGAGAAATGGGTTGTGATTCTCAGCTCTTGACTAGATATGTCGCTATGGGCAAATCAGGTCTCTTCCCTGTTGTTTAAAAGCCAAAAACTCTTGTTGTGGTCATTGAGATGCACCCTCCAGTGTACCCTCCAAGAACTCTGGCTGATGGGAGTACAGAGGGCCTCCAGCTCAGCTCCTTCATGGATTGCCTCAGCTGTGGGCAGCCTCCTTGCTTAAGGACATGCTCTTCCCAGGGCTGCCCACATCCAAAGACTGGCTGTGGTAGGAACATAAAGGCCCAATATTTTTGCCTAACACTCCACTACTCTACCTCAGGCCAATTCTGGTGGGCCGTGGAAGCCTCAGACTTCTGGCGAGGGTAAAGCTTTTTGAGGCCTAATTGCAGTTCATTGTCTGCTCTCTCTACCCCAGCCTATTTGCGGCCCTCTTTCTTCCACAGGTGTTGATTTCCCCCAGATAACTTGTCTGTCAGCCCAGCCTCCACAGGGACCTATGTACAGTCCCATTCAGCTGAGACATTTCTGGGCTCTGTGTGGTGTATATTTTTATGGCCAAGAGTGAGGTCAGTAATAGTAATGAGGATCCCATATCTTCCATAGTTTTTCGCATTTTTTACTATTTGTGAATCCCTGTTAATATTAATGAACCGATTGTAAGTTATATAAATGTCTAATCACTAGGTTGTACACCAGAAACTAATTTATTGTATCAACGTTACTGAAAAATAAAAAATTAATAAAAAATATATAAATGAAGTGGAAGTGGTCGAGAATAACAATTAGGTTGATAGTTGTCAGTTCTCCTTTGTTCCTAAAATGGACGAGTTGAAAAAAAATGGAGCACGTCACTTTTAATAATTTTTAAATCAGGTCCTTGGGGCTGTCTGGTGTTGTCTGATTTGGAGAGCTTTGTCTTTCTCAGAGTACTCCTAGAAAGTGAAGTAGCAGAGCAGTTCGTTGTCGCGTTCAACAATGTTGAGTTGCCTCTGCTGCCTGTGGCTTGGATGTAGTTCAGAGGAGGCTATACTGTCAGGTAAAAACTGCCTGACACATTCAGCCTCCCTTCACCTTGGATCACTAGCTATGAAATGGGGATATGAAGTGCCTTGCACTGTAGAGGTGCTCAGTGGAAATAGGACATCACCCTAGGAATCGGATGGAGAGAGACATAAGACCCATATTTCTTTCGATGTATGGTGAATGGAAAAAATATATACTAGAGTTGACCTTTCTGGTCTAAGATTGGTACAAAGAAACCTCTTGGGAGAAAGCTTGAAATAACAGTGGTTGAATTGTATCTTTTAAGAAGCCTGAAGTCCATGATTCTATGGCTGTTGGGAAAGGAATACCAGCATACTATTTCTACTTGTATTAGTCTTTCAGGTGGTTGGTAGACAGGCAACCTGGAAACATTAAGATTTATGGTATACGAAAGTTCCTTCTCTACTCCTTAGGGTTATAGAAAGCCCAGTTCCTTGATCCGTTCCTGTCACTTCTAGTCTCTCTTCTACCCTTGCTTTATACTAGGGATAGATAATCAAAGCGAGGTTAGTTTTCTAAATTCTGTTATCAATCACTTTAAGTCTTTGGATCTTTTACTTGCCCTACTCACTTGTTAAAGCTCTAATATTGAATTGATGCTCTTTCTGCTTTTCCCTGTCTGCTTAGATTTTGTAATTATGATCTTCCACCTTAGCTAGGGCAAGGTTATTAGGGATTTTTTTTTATTATCATCTTTGGTCAGTTCACTGTACAAGTCCCTTTCTCAGTTATTCCAGACCACAAACACTCTCATCTTTCCCAGTCAGAGGATAAGCTCATCTGTTTCAGTAAGAAAATTTAGGTGACTAGGTGTGAATTTTGTGCCTCCTTGGCCTCTCGATCTCATTTCATTATTTTCTTCAGAATCTTGTTTCCTCAATTACCAGCTTAAAATGTGTTCCAGACTATATCATTCCAAAATAAAACAAATAAATTTTGTCATTTAACCTTCTATTCTTCTTCGGAAGCTTACTTTTCAGCCACACTTAGGACATGTACCTTCCTACTTCTGTTTAATCCAGGTTGTCTTGATTTTAACTGTTTCTATTGAGATCACAGTTAACTTCCAAATTACAAAATCCAACAGCTTGAGCAAAATGCTTATTATGCTGACCCTTTTTGTTTAAAATTTTAAAAAAGCTTTATTGAATTATAATGGCTTCCAATAAACTAAACAATTTAAAGTATACCATTTAAATTTAGACATATTTATGCACGTATTAAATCATCACCACAGTCAAGGTAATGAACCTATCCATTATCCCCCAAAGTTTCCTTGTGTCCCTTTGTTATATCTCCCTACCACCTTTTCTGCACTTTCCCCACCACACCATGCCTAGGTAACCAGTGATCTGCTTTTTATCACTATAAATTATTTTATATTTTCTAGATGTATATAAATGAAATCCTACAGTATATATTCTTCTTTTGCCTGTTTTTCCCCCCCACTTAATATAATTATTTTGAGATTGACCCATTTTACATTCTAGACTAGTAGCAGTGTGTGAAAGTAAAAGTTGCTTCCATCTTTACCATTATTAGGTATGGTTAGTCATTTTAATTTTAGCCATTCTAATAAGCTTGTAGTGGAATCTGATTGTGACTTTAATTTGCATTTTATTACTGACTGGTGATGCTGAGCATCATGTGCTTGTTTGCTATCCATATTCCTATTCTTCGGTGAATTCCCCAAATCTTTGCTCATGAAAAAAACCAGTTTTTTTTGTTACCGATTTTTGAAACTATATATATTCTAGATACAAGTCTTTTATTAGATATGCGATTTGCCAATATCTTCTCCCAGTCCATGCCTTATTTTTTATTCTCTTAACAGTGTTCCCTCAAAGGGCAGAAATACTTAATTTTGATGAAATGTAACTAACCAACTTTCTTTATGGATTATGTTTTAATGTGGTGTCTAGGAAATCTTTTCTAATCCAAGGTGACAAAGATTTTTCTACTGTTTTCTTCCAGTTTTATAGTTTTCAGTTTTATATTTAGGTTTTATAGTTTTTTATTTTATATTCAGTTTTATATTTCTTATGCCTATGCTTGGTGATTATTTTGAAAATTTTTTATGTGGTATGAAGTATAGATTGAAATTCTTTTTGCATATGAATATCCAGTTGTTCCAGACTATAAAAAAGAAATGATATTTTTTTTTCCTTCACCTAATTATCTTTGTGTCTTTGTCTAAAGGCAATTGACCATATATGTTTGGGTCTATTTTTGTATTCTGCTCCATTCATCTTTTATATGTCCATCTTGATGTAATATTGTATTGTCTTCATTCTAGTAGCTTCATAATAAGTCTTAAAATTAGTTAAAGTCTTTCACCTTCATCTTTTTCAAAATTGTTTTACTTAGATTATATGTATTTATGTGATTATATTGATGTAATTGAGTTGAAATGATCTTTTTGCTACTTTTGTGCATCATATTTGTCCTTTGTTCTCTCTCTTAATGTTTTCTTTGGATTCATTATGGATTTTCTTTTGCTATTTTATTTTATCTCCTTTGGCTTATTAGCTGTAACTTTGGCTTTATTTTAGAAATACATTGCTTTATGTTTCATAAGATACATTTTTAAGTTGTCATAGTCTGTGATAATACCACTCATGTACAGTATTAGAACTTCACAACAGTACACTTTCATTTTTGTGATAATTGTTGTCATATATTTTATTTCTATTATGTTATCAACTCCTAAATACATTGTGGTTATTTGTGTTTTAAGCAGTTGATTAGCTTTTAAGGAGATTTAAATAAAAAGAAAAAAGTCTTATATTTACCCAGGTAATAATCATTTCCAGTGTTCTTTGTCTAGGTTTCCTTATGCTTGAAGGACTACTGTTAATATTTCTTGTAATTCAAATCTGCTAGCAGTGAATTCTTTCAAATTTGGCATATCTGAAACAAGTTTTTATCTTACTTTTATTTATGAGATATTTTTACTGGGTTAATAATTCTAGATTGGCAGTTTTTTCTTCCTTTTAGTTCTTAAAGATATTGTCTCTCTTCTCACACTGTTTCCTGTGAGAAATCTGCTGTCATCCTTGCATTTGCCTTGGTTTTTAATGTACATAATGTATCATTTCTCTTTGTTTTTTGAGATTTTTTTTTTCTCTGTATTTGCTTTTAAGCAATTTGAGTATAATTTATGTAGGTATAGTTTTTATCAGATTTCCCGGGCTTGGTTGAGTTTCTTGGATCTATGGGTTTATATTGTTCATCAAATTAGAGATATTTTGGTCAACTTTTTTTCAGATAATTTCTCTGTCACTCTCCTCCTTTGGGGGCTCCAATTACACATATATTTGGCTATTTGAAACTTTTTCACAGTTCACTGATGCTCTGTTTATTTTCTGTGCTTTTTTTCTTTTTTGTTTTCTTTTGGGTAATTTTCATCACTGTATCTTTTAGTTCACCATTTTTTTCTATAATGTCTAATTTGCTAATTCCATGCAGTGTTCTTTCTTTTTTACCTCATTCATTTGTTTTAGTTAAGGTCTTTTAAAAATATCTTTTATATCTTAACATTTCAATTTTCCTTTAGTTTTTTGAATATATCAAATGTATCATATGTATTTTAATGTCTTTTTCTACTAATTCTATCATTTGTGTCATTTCTTTGAGAATTGTGATTTATTTTTCTCTACATTTTTTTTTTTTTTTGCATGCCTGAGAATTTTCTATAGGATGCCAGACATTTTTTACCTTCAATTGGATATTTTTGTATTCCTAATAATACCCATGTGCTCTGTTTTGGAGTTGCTCAGAAATACTTTTATCCTTTTGGATCCAGTGGAGTGTTTTAGTCTAGAGTTAGTTTTTCTCACAATAATGTAAGACCCTTGAGTAACTGAATTATTGAGGTTTTCCGCTGTTCTTGGTCCTTGTGAGCTCCCAGCATTATTCCTTCTAATCCTTTTGTATGGTTTGTTCCCTGGTTTGGGTAGTTTCTTTATCACACACGTGCTGACAGTATTCAGTTGAATATTAAAAGGGTATCCTCTGCAAATCTTCATAGATCTTTGTGAAGCTTTCTTCTTCCCTTTCCTCTGTCCTGTGAACTCGAGCCACTCTGACTAGTCCAGACTTCCAGCTCTGTCTCCTCAACTTGGAAAGACTTCTGGCTCTCCTTGCGGCATTGTTTCATATATTTTGTCTGCTTTTGTTGTTGTTGACATTGTTTTTGTTTGTTTGTTCGTTTTTAGTTTATCACACGGAAGAGTGAAACTGGTTCATTATTCCATCTTGGCCAGATGTGGAAGTCTCTCTTTTTCATTTGACACTTTTGACTACCCTTGTTTTAGATACTTTTTTCTTCCCATTTTCCATTACATCTCACTTTTCCTCTTCTAACTTCTATCTTATTTTTCTTATACCTTGCTAAATACTTTCTTTGTCTCCTTTTCTTATACTGCTTAATGTTTGTGACAGGAATTTTTTGAAACTAAGTAGCTGGTGTTTCTTCTAAAGCAGAATTTGATTGGAAGATGGATAAAAAAAAAAAAACAAAGACGAATTGTTTCAATCTGGTTTTCAAAAGGATTGCCTTAAGATTGTTTTTAGTGAGTTGTGCTTTCATGTATCTATTTCGTAGGCTATCTGAAACACACTTATCTTAAAATTTTAGGTTGTTTTATAAAATTAATTTAAAGTGCGTTTATGTTCAATTGTTGGTTTTGTTGGCTTGTCTTATTTAGCTTTTGATTTATTCATGTATTTTGAAATTTTTGTTTGAAAGGTCATATTTAGTGGAAGATTTTTTTCTCCCTTTCTCTATTTTCCTCCCTCCTGTCCCACTCCACTTTGCTGATTTCTTCCCCATGTGGTTTCATAGTTGGTTCCACCTCACTCTCTGGGCTTGAAATCCAGAACAAGGTTTTATAGGAATCTGTCAGATGTGCTAACCACCCCTGATTTGGGGTAGATCCAACACCTGTGTTTAGGCTCTCTAAGCCTACATACAGCTCTTTAGAACTACATCCCCAGGCTGTATTTGTATTTGGTGACAGTTTTTGTCATCCTTCTTTACCAGCATGGAGCTTATTTCATCCCAGCATATGACCTTTTAGCTTCCCTCAGATCCAAAGCCAGTATATTATCCTGCAGAAGGCAAGCTCCTGGCTTCTCTTCATGGTTGTGGACTCTGAGTCCAGCAGCCCTGTGCTTTTTTCTATATCACTGTCATGGCGTTTTTGTTCTGTTTCTGGCCTGTGGAGTTTTTCTTAAATCTTTGAACTTAAAGCTATGCTTTCTCTCTCTCTCTCTCTCTCTCTCTCTCTCTCTCTCTCTCTCTCTCTCTCTCTCTCTCTCCTCCCTCCCACTTTTTCTCCCTCTCTCCCTCTCTCCCCGCCCCTCATCATAGCTGTCATTGTTAGAAGAAGAAGAAGACTGATGGTGCCATCTTGACCTTGTAAGGACACTTTGCATGGGAAGATGAATTAGTGTAGTTCTTCATTGTCTATTCCAGTAGAGGGCAGCATAGGGCTTTGTTGTCTGATAGACCTGGTTTTGAATTCTGATCTTGGCATTTACTAGTTATGTAAACTTAGATTAGATACGTCAACTGTTTCAGCCACAGTTTCTTCATCTGCAAGATGGGAACAGTGATAATTACTATGCAGGGTTTATGCCAGCCTTAGATCAGTGTGAGGATTCAATTAAAGAAGGCGTATAAAGTATTTAGCACAGTGCCATAGTAACTTAACAAGTGTTGATTACCTTAGGAATGCAATTTAGAAGTGTTTATTTTTCATATTTTTATAAAAAGGTGATAGATATTTTAGATTATGATCTGATTTTCAATGACATTCAATTCAAAAATCATCCAGTGAATATTTACTAGGTGCCAGGTACTGTGCTAGGATTTTACACACATTTCCTTATTGAATTGTCTCTAAAACTTGACGAAGTGATATTTTTATTCTAAACAGAATTGAGGCAGTGAAAAGTTAAATCATTTGGTTGCAGTCCCTTGGCTAAACGTGGTAGAGCTGGGATTTGATCCTAGATCTATGATTGTTCTTCCCATGATTATGCCCAACCCACCCAAATCTCTGTGACCAGATTTGTGGAGGGTGGAGTGTGAGCCTCCTGTCTACAGGCTTGTCTGTGTAGTTATCCTTTGTGAATGGGTTGAGGAAGAAGATTGAGGACCCAATATAATAATTGTTACTATAATTTATAGGGAGAAAACAAGATGAAAGTATATTTTGGGGGTAATATAAAAGTATTCAATAAATAATTCCAGTACCCCAATGGTTTTTAAAAAGTGACTGTTAATGTGTCAGTGTAACTGAACTTTAAATTGTTAGAATATATTATGGTCTTTTGGCAAAAATTACATGTGATTATAATTTACTTTGAAATAATAACTGTTTATGTTTGAAGTAGAACCATAGGCTCTTCAAAAATGGTTTTTTATAGATTTTGTCTTTCACCTGTTATATGAAGGAAGAAGAATTTAAGAACTGAAGATATCCTTAAAGTAATGGGACAAAGAAAATGAGTGGTTTATGGATTTGGCATTCTTTGCAGGGTCATAAATTTTAAAAAGGAAACTTTAAGCAAAGGATCTGAGGAAATGAAAAGGATTGAAAACGTCCCAGTTTTATTAGATAAAACTTTTGACAATCTGTGGTTTCTGTTTTACTTTCTGCGGATCATCTTCATGGTTCTGAAAAACTTTTGACTAGCTTTTCTGACTTTTCCTGCATTGCTGGGTGTGTTTTTCAGTGTGGAACAATTAAGCTTTCATTGCTACTGAGAGAGGCACCTGTAGGATGACAGAACAAGAAGAAACCGAGGGCCGTGGTGGCTGAGGTCTTAACCCAAGGAAGAACAAGAGTTGAGCAACCAACATATGGAAGTTTTATCTTAAGAATTTATTTCAATGTTACAAATATTAATCTAAAGTTATAATTTTTTTTTCTAGTTTTAGAAGTGGCAAAATGAACACCCTTCAGTAAAGGAAGGTTCCTGGGGAAGGGGAGAGATTGTCACATCACTTTTTTGTTCCATCCTTGTGCTTCGATGACACCATCAGCACCAACATCTTAGACAGGCGCATGTAAAGAGGGTCGTGTCTTTAGGGAGGCTCAGCTTCCCATAGACTTTATGCAATAAAGATTTGGTTTGGACTTAATAAACTGATAATAGAATTACTTTAATCACTGAGATTATTTTGGGAGTTTATTAATATCTTAATTTTTTTTTCTCTCTGACTAGAGGCAACCTAAGATTTTACAGGTGTGAACTATAAAACTATATAAATTATGTTATTTATTTAGACTGTCAAAAGGAATAAAATAAAGCCATACAAAGAAAATTAATTTGTGTCAACATCACCTGTATTCTAGGCATTTAGGTGATATTTGGTTATATGATAATGAAATCATCATGTTAACCCTGAGCGCACTTCTTTTGGTAAAATTCGAGCCAAGTATAAAAACACCATGTACACAAAATTTGTTTTTCTAAATTGTTTTTGGAAGGCAATTTGCCCTTACCTGCCAGGAGTTATAAAATGAATGAGAAAAATGGTTTTGTCTGTCAGTCCTTCTGCACTCAGTTATATATCCCGGTGTTTCACACGTTTCTGTTTGCCAGCAGGATTGTCTTTGGAACTTTTTGATAAGAATATTGGTAGGGGATTGTTGGCTCCAAAGATGCACAATCACACAGGTGTTCAGATACCTTCTTCTTAGAATACCATCGCGTATGAGCAATTGCTCTGCACATAGGAGCTTTTACGAAGAAAAGTCTGGGTTCATCAGGGGACATGCAGGCATTTCCCCAGTGGCTTGCAGTAGGGCCAGCTTTTTTCTTAGAAAAAAATGTTGTCAAAATCTACTCGGTAAGAAAAAGAATAAACTATTGATATGTGCAACACAATGAGTGAATCTTAAAATAATTATGCTGAGTGAAAGAAGCCAGCCACCCTCCCACCAAAAAAGATTACATGATGTATGATTCCATTTTTATAAATTTCTGAGAAATGCAAACTCATCTATAGTGAAACGAGAGAAGAGAGAAATAGGGGCAATGGGCAGATAGGTAGGATTACAGAGAGGCATGAGGAAACTTTGGGGGCAATGGATATGTTCATTGTATTTATTGTGGTGACAGTTTCATGGATGTATATATTTGTCAGTATTTACCAAATTGTACACTATATATGCAGTTTAATGTTTGTTTGTTGTACCACATATATAATAAAAAGGGGAAGTATTATATTACTGTTGTAAACAAATCAGTTATTCACTTGCCATAGACAGCAGGGAACTAGGGAAATAAATGCTACTAAAATAGAACAATGAAAGAAAAATCTACCGTCTCCTTTTTAATTCGGGGCATAGGAAAGGTCCCTGTGTCTCAATTCTGTTCCCATCTGATTTTTTTTTTTCTTGCAATATCTTTTTTGATGGGCAGGGAATTATGTTTTAATTTTCAAGGGCTGGAGTTTTAGAGTAGGTCAAAACTGGGTTTAGCTTCTTTATCTGCTAGCTGTACTCCTTGAGCAAAATACTTGATCTTTCTAATAGTTTTTTGCCCCCTTCTTTTAAACGAGATGATAGTGGCATAGTAAGCGCTCAATAAATGGAAGCAGTTTTTGTTAGTGTTTTTATTTGTTTCTCATTCTGATTTTCACCAAGTTTAAAATGCAAAAATAGTCGTAGACAAGAAAGCATAGTATTTTAAATTCATAGAGAGGCATGTTACTGTGGAGAAACAGCATTGGGAGTGTTGCCTGAAGGAACAGAAAAATCATTACACAAAGTGAAAGGAACATAGGGTGGAGGCCATGGGTAATTTGCCTAATGCCCACCTTTTTTGTGTGTTTCTCACAGTGCTTAACTGGCTATTAGGTGACTTTCTCATATGGTTTCTCTGCTTTTAGTAATCTCTGTTCTTTGCAGGCTTTAACTGTTTTAAATTCATTAGTCTTTTCCTTTGTTAAATAATATCAATGCATATAAATAAGTACCATATTTATGATTGTTTATTGAGAGATTAATTCTGGCATGTACTTTGTTTAGATGTAAGTATATTTATCAGTTATCTATAGAAAAAATGTTTTGGCTTTTTAAATGTTTTGCTTAAATTTAGCTGGTCTTATTTAACTTTTAGCTCATCAACTTAATTAAAAAATTAACATACGTACTCATGGAAATGAAAGTTGATTAGTTTATTTAAAATTTGTCGTATTGCTGCTATTTAAGTTTGAAGAACTATATAGTAAAAATATTTTTTTCTTTAACTCTGAAAGGATGCCATTTTTACTTATAGAAACTAGCAGAATTACCTGATTATCTGTGATTTTGACCTAAGTTTTTCCTCTGCCAGGTAGTTGCAGGTATTTGACAGGTGATTGATTTGGTTTTAGAGAGCCCTGGACCTGCATAAAGTGTTTTTCATATTGGAAAAGACATTCTCAGGTTTTCACAAGTTTTAAGATTTATCACCTCCCCCTAACATGTTGCAAATCAATTTGTTTGCTATTTATTTCACTCAGAATGTAGTAATTGGTATTTTTAGCTGAAAGACATATTTGATCACAAGAAAGAGTAGACTGCCTTTTAACAGTGTTTTCATCTGGCATCTTTGCAGGGCTGGACATTAGATGGGTAGATTGCTACTTCCCTTTTACTCATCCTTCCTTTGAGCTGGAGATCAACTTCCATGGAGAATGGCTAGAAGTTCTTGGCTGTGGAGTGATGGAACAACAACTGGTAAATTCAGGTAGAAAATAATCCAACATTTTATTTGTAGGCTCTCTTCTCCTCTAAGCTCATTTACATAGTCATTTACCTACTCATTTACATCTTATAAGGGTAGCCTCACCATCTTTCTGCTCTCATATTACCTTCCAGACTTATCTCTGACAATTAACTCTAGACACACTCATCTCTCACACCTAATTTTATGCTAGTTCTTTTTTTGGAGTTTTTTCTTGTCAGCACTTAGTTGTTGGATTTGTATTTCATGATTTCATATTTGTTAATAGGTTGCTTTTTAATTGCCTCACTGGTATTTGATGCGTGTCACATGGGTGCTGTTTGCCTTTCAAACTATAAGAACAAAGCCGATGTGTAATCCTTTTTTGTTCTTACTGCATTTAGAATAGCACCCCAAATTCAGCAGATATTTCATAAATGCAGTAAAATACAATGTAATACTTAGTCCTGTATTTTTTAGTTGTTTGCTGCCCTCAGGGTTGGTGGTCCCACCTGACAAGATAAGTTGGAAGATGAGATCTCTGATTAAATTCTCTCTCTATATATAAGTACTTGAGATTTTTCCAGCTCTTTAGAAGACCATTGCTTAATAAAAGATTATTTCTAAACTTAGTTTGAGAGGTGTGAGTTTTTATTAAAAGTCAACTATATATAAATTAAAAATAAAACATAACAAAAACTCCAAGTCAACCAATGCAAAAATAAAAAAAAAATTAAATAAATTTAGTGGAAATTTTGCAAAAATATTCCTTTAGTCTAAATAATACAAATACTCACTTTTATATTTGGCAGAGTTATTGTCACCTTTCACCTTTGCCAACCTCAGGATATTCACAGGAAGTGTCAATAGAAGCAGGTTTGAAGTCATCTAAAAATAAGTATAGATGATGTATTTTTATAAGATGAGCTAATACCTTAATACCTGGACATCAAAAATATGAGCATGTTTCAGAATGATAAATCAGTTTTCAACATTCAGTAATTAAAATGGTTTACAAGAGTCTTTATATTACAAATAAACAAACAAAATACAAAAAAGGCAGTATCTGAATTCAACTTAAAATATATTTTTCAGAGTATAAGTGATGCAAATTGCAAATTGCACTTCTGCTCCCCTCCCACCTCCACGTTCCCGCCCAGCTCCTGTGGAACATTTGCTCTGAGGCCTTGGAGGGCAGTAGCTCTGGTTCAGGGTTGGTCACTGGGCTTCCTACAGCAGAATGGGAAAAGAGCAGTCTTGCTTTTGGTAACTAAGAAATGTAGATAGACCATGGATAAGGTCATAGGGTTAGAGAATAAGGATGGGGTGAGATGGAAGAGGTGAGGTGGCAGTGAAGTACAGCAGTTTGTGTTATCTGGGCTGGGACACCAGAGGCCTGGCCTTCCCCTCTTACTCTTAGGTAACCTCAGCCTATAGTCAGTTCATAGAGTCCTCTCCATTCTGCCAAGGAAGGCTTTGGGGAAAGCCCAGCAGACTGCCATATGCTTCTTGGATAGTTTTCAAATATTTGTGGATCTGTATTAGAGAAGAGGGAACACAGAGGTCACATATTAGGGCCTGTGAGTAAAAGTTGTGAGGCCTGGGCTTGGGTGTGTGGAAACACCAGATTTTCTGTCAGTTGACAGCTGTGTAGCTTCAGGAAGGTTGCTTAACTCTTGTGAGTCCTGGTGTTCTCATAGTAAAAATAGGCACAGTAACACCTCCCTCAGAGTTATATGAGGATTAATCATGTTGATACATGTAATGTGCTTTAGCACAGGGTCTGGCACCTGGAAAACAGTCAATAAAAATTAACTGCTAAATTCTTTTAAATTTTCAAATGATTAGCACCATTTTTTTATCAGCAGAATCCCTTTAATAGGAAATATTTAAATAGAGACTGTCCTGAATATCATAGATATGATTTCTATTCCATGAGTTTTAAGGGCTTGTCTCATTGTAGAGGCACATTGTGGCTGTGTAGGTGAAACCAGAAATTTTTTTTTTTAATCTGTAAACAGGTATACTTTTTCCAAATGCTGCTTGAGTTATTTAATAGGATTTCTTTGTATTTTCCCCTCTCCCCAAATAGTGCATAATAAGAAGTGATTTCTAACCAACTGGAACTAGATTACCTCTGATTTTAGTTATCTCAGTATCCATGATTCTGGATTAAGTGAATGATTTTAGAGGAAAAAGGAAAATTAAGAGGACGAAGGAACAGAAAAATCGATCTAATAGGTGTATATGCATCTTAATAGAAAACACATAATACTAGGAGTAACTATGTAAGGTTTATTCTTTTTTGAGTGGAGCTAACTTCAAATACTTCTGTGGTGTTTTATTTTAGGCAAAAGATTTGAAGGAATCCTAAGCGTCCTCCCAAGAGTGCTTGGTGTCAGGGGCCAGAGCTAAGAAAGCAGATGAAGGGTTGTATCAGCTTATGTATCAGTTGTCACTTGGAATTGTGCTTCCTTGTATGTTTTCTGGTATCCTTGATGGGTTTGTATGAGGTTTATTTACACAGTAATTAACTGAATATAGTTATCCGAAACAGGTTTCCAAATCATTGTTGCACATTAAGGAGACTGCTGTTCTATGATTAGATTAGCCATGTCAAGTGTTCTTGAAGGAAATGGCAAAGTGAAAAAACAAACAAGAAGTAGACATACCTAAGACGCAAATATGTTTGGGAGATTCACAGTGGTGGTGGGATGTGCTTTATGTTGTTGGGAAATTGTACACATAAAATTTAAATACCTTGTAAGAGAGGGAGACAAAAGAAAAGTAAGAGATGGTTTTAGAAAAGAAATTCTGTGTAGCCTTTGCTATTTGAACTTGAAATTAATCTGACAAAATTCTGATCTGTGTTCTCAGACTTGAATGCATTTTGACATATATAGTTTCATTTTTAACTGTGCCTGGCAGTCACAAATCACAGACAGTATTTGTAAATACAGCTTATGTTCTTATTTACTTTTGAGCTTTTTGTTTCATAAAGACTGTGTTCACCTTCATCCATCTTGTTCTCCTATATTTTCTTCCCTTCCCTTTTTTCCCTCTCCTCCCCTTTTTTAACAGAACTCCAAGAAACAGTAAAGTTGAGGGTTTTAGATTCTCCTTCTTTTAAAGTTCTTATAGAGGTTCAGGTAAATGGCAAAATAACTAGAAACCAGAGAAGCTGATGAAACAACAATTGAGTCCTCATTGTGTGCCAGCCTCTCATTAAATGTTGTAGATGTTTGTTGTTTAACCTTGATAACAAGGCTCTGATGTAGAACCGTCATTATCCCTATTTTTCACCTGAGAAAGGTGATCAGGACTAAATAGCTAGATAGCGGTAGTACAACTTGCCCAAGTCTTTCTGATAACAGTTAACCACTGTGCCGTGCTACCTGAATAATAAGTTGCATGATTTTGAAGTGGCTAGAAATTCATTTCAAATAAGTTATTCTAACATAGAATGAAGCACTGCAAACAAATGAAAAAAATAACAGCAAACAAAACTCCTATTTGTTCTGTAGTTATTTATGACCTCTAAAGAAGGACAGTGCCCATGTACATTATCTCCTATGGTAGAGTGCATTTAATTCAAAGCAGAGATTAGATTGCTGATTGAACAGTCAATGAAAACACTTCATTGCACTTTTAAGTTGACTAAAGCATATATGTGTTTTTATGAACAGAGTAACATAAGGCTCTTCCTAATAGTTTATAGCATTTTATTTTAATTTTTCTTTAAGATGTAATGTCTTCACCATTGCTTTCCGACCCCGTAGATTTAGTAATTCTGAGGTGGGTGGTGACTTGTCATGATGTGATTGTTTTTTTGCTTAAGGAGATGTTTTGAGGACAGTACTGAGTCATGTCCCCAGATACTTCACAGTTATTTCCCATTGGGCTGACTCAGACTGCTAATGTCTTTTCGGATAGTATGTGGAGCATGAACATCTAAAACTATCATCAGGGATGACTGCGGGTCGTGATCATGCTAGGAATGAATTTATCATTTATTGAGTCCCTGCGAAATTTAGAAGATTGTACATAGGCTAGGGGGAGAGAAGGCTCTGTAGTGGAAAAAAGAACTTTGTAAAAATGGAATCACCTTACTTATATCTTCATTAAAATTTAAAAATTGTTTATTTAGGGAAAAACTTATAAATATGTACATGAACAGTTTCCAGTTTTAAATGATCTTTTTTTTGTTCGTTTGTCAAACATTTTTTGAATTCTTTCTAAGGCTATAGAAAATCAAATTAGCATTGTCTTTGTCTTTGAAAATAGTGCAGTACACACAGACATAGAAATAAATGATTAAAGTACCATGTGGTAAGTATTTGTAGTAGAGATACAGTGAGCAAAATGAGGAGGAGAGAAGGATTGGAGAAGATGTGTCAAGCCCTTGTCCTGGTTAAATTCAGGATGAAATATTGTTGATACGGATATTAGAAATGTGCATCCCAGAATAAGTTAGGTTCCTATTTGCAAGGGGTTATGTACTTTATCTGAGGATGCCCATTTGTCATACCCAATGCTGCTTTTTCTGTATAAGTGTAAATCTATTTCCAGTCTATTCCTTTCTTTGGTAGCCAATCTGTACAACCTCTAGACACACTTACACCATTCGGTGTTGTAGGTTTAACTTTTAGACAGCATGGGCCAAGATTGTACCAGTATTGTGTTATATACAAGCAGACATACCATTCTTATACTTAGTAACTTGTGTGTAAGGCACTGTGCTAAACAAAAAGGAGGGCACAAAAATTGCTGAGATGTGATTTCTCTCTTTAAGTGTGGTAAGGAAAGTAAGGCTGTGTAATTAGAGCTGGTAGCTTAAGTATCATTCTTAAGGTGGAGCTTTGGGAGATGTGAAGAAGGAACTCTATCAGTTAAATCAGTGGATGTGTTAAAGAGGAAGTGGCATTTGAACTGGGTCTTAAACAGTAGTTGTCTGATGTGTGCCTACTAATCACCTGGGGAGCTTATTTAAAATGTCCACTTGTTGAATGCCAGACTCTTTAGGTCTGGGATGGAGACCAAGATGTGCATTTTAAGTGAATACCTCAGATAGTTCTTGCGAATGACCTGTGCTCATACCCTGCCTGAAAAACATTGTCTTTAAGATAGTTAGAATATTTTCCTTAATTTGAGGGAATAATCAAAGAGTAATGAATTACACATATATAAAGTGTATAATTTTTAACATATGTGTAGACCTGTGAGACCATCATCATAGTTAAGATCATAAACATTTTCAACATGAACCAATGTTTGTACTCTTTTTGTAATCTATTCCTCCATCTATCCTTGTCTCCAGGCAACCACTGATCTGTCATTATAGATTAGTTTGGATTTTCTAGTTTGATATAAATCAATTATACAGTCTGTATTCTTTATTCTTCTTTCCCTCAGCATAGTGATTTTTAGATATGTTAATGTTGTTGTGTGTATCTGTCAATGTTGTATCAGTTCTTTTTGTTGTGAGTATACCGTGATTTGTTTATCCATTCGCTATTAGTGGACATTTAGGTTGTTTCCAGTTTTTGCATATTATGAATAAAGCTGCTATAAATATTTGTATAGAAGTCTTAGTGTGGACATGTGTTCCTCTTTCTCTTGAGAAAAAAAAATCTAGGATTGGAATGGTCTATAAATGTCAAATAGATCAATGCGATTGAATAGCATTCAGCTCTTCTATGTCTACTGATATTTTTGGTCTTAATGTGCTATCGATTTGTCTGAAAAGAGTGTTAAAATTTCCTACTATGATTATGGACTTGTCTATTTTACTCTTTTATTCTATCATTTTTTTTTCAAGTTTTCATGCTATATTATTAGGTGCATACACTTTTATAACTGTTATATCTTCTGCATGAATTGTCCCTTTTATATTTACGAAATATCCATCTATCTCTGGTAATTTTCTTTTTCTTGAAGTCTGTTTTATTTATATTGAAATATGCATTCTAGCTTTACCTATTCTCCTCCTCAGTTACCTATATGTTGTTTTAGTTACATGTACTATGTCTACATACATTGAAAACTGCATCAGTGTTAAAACTTTTGTTTTAAATAGTCAATATGCATTTTAAAGAACTTAAAAGAAAAACTGTATTCTTTTATATTTACCTAGTTATTTATCATTTTGTTCTTCATTCCTGAAGATCCATGCTTCTTTCTGGTGTTTTTCCCTCTCAGTGTGGAAAACTTCCTATTAAGCAATTCTTATTAAACATGTCTCCTAGTGTTCCTTTATCTGAGAATGGCAGTGATTCAGATCTCAGTGTAAACCTTTGCTTTGCTGATTTGTATCTGTCTTGCACGTGTGTATTTTAGGGATTAGCCTGAAACTTGTGTGAATGGTCCAAATATCAGTTCAGTTTCCTCAGTTGGTGCTGGTTTGAAATATAAGTAAAAAAGTAATTCCATTTTCACTTAGATAAAACTTTAAAAATATTTCTTATGTGTAATTATTAGATATACCTAATAATATATATGTAGAACATGCATTTTATAAAAATGAAATTGCACTTTGAAATTTTTTTATTGTGTTTTTTCAGAACAAATTTGACATGAATGTCTTTGCTATTACCAAATATCATTGTTAAGGGCCACATAACCATTGTGGATGATTCTTTTTAGTCATTTATATATTGATGTATTGTTGACAATAAACAGTCTTTGGACATATGTCCTCCCACACTGGCTTTAGTGTTGCACTGGGATAAGTTTATAGCACTGGAATTACCAGGTTTTTCCCCTCCAAGGTTTTGATGTGTATTGCCTGATAAAACACTGGAAAAAAGCATTTTCAGTATTTGAAAGTGCCTCTTGTCCCACACCCTCAGCAACACTGAACACTTTTAATATCTTTACTCTTTGCATCTAAGGGGGAAAAAATCTTGTACTAGTATTGTTTTAATTTCTTTTTCTCTGGTTACTAGTGTATTGAACACATTTCCAGAAGATTTTGGCTTAGTCTGTTCTCTAATAGCAGTTGAAGGGATGCTAGGATATGCACTATATATTTTCTTTTTATTGTCCCACCTCAAATTATAACTTCATTCTCATCCCTGTGTTCTTAACATGTGCACTTTCTATTTTACTTAGACCATCTAAGCCACCTTAAGTGAACTCTCATTTTCCCTCTTCTTCATCACTAGACTTCCTTGTATTTTCATATAACTTCTTCTCTTTGCCAAGGCTAGGTGACAGTGACTCTGGACTTTATGCCTAGATACAACCTCTTAGAATCTGAGTGTATCACTTATCCTTATTTTTCTTGCTGCAGATTTTCAATTTTTTAAAATTGTTTAAATAATTTATTGAGGTGAAAAGCACATAAAATTAAATTAACCATTTCAGTGGCATTTTAGTAAATTTACAAGGTTGTGCAATCACTACCTCTACCTAGTTCTCTGCAATTTTTATTACTCCAAAGTAAAACATCTTATCCTTTGAGCAGTTTCTTTCACCTCTCCTTCTTCTGGCAACCATATTCAGTATTTTGCCTTTGAGGATTTGTCTATTATGATTTCATATAAATAGAGTCTTACATTAGGCGACCTTTTGTGTCTCACTTCTTTTACTTAGCATAATGTTTTGGAGGTATATCCACATCATAGCATACATCAATATTTCATTACTTTTCATGGGTGAATAATATTCCAGTGTGTACGTATACCACGATTTATTTATCCACTCATCCATTGATGGACATTTGGTACTATTTCTATGTTTTGGCTATTGTGAATAGTGCTGCTATACACATACATATACATGTATTTGTTTGAGTCCCTGTTTTCATTTCTTTTGAGTATATATCTAGGAGTAGAATTGCTGAGTCATATGATAATAATGTTTTAACTTTTTGAAGAAGTGCTAAACTGTCTTCCACAACAGCGAAACCATTTAAACCATGCCCACCAGCAGTTTATGAGGGTCCAATCTCTCCACAGCCTTGTCAATGCTGGTTATTTTCTGTTTGCTCTGTATTGTATTGATTTATTTTATACCCATTCTAGTAAATATGGAGTAGTACCTCACTGTGGTTTTGATTTTCTTTTCTCTAATGACTTATAATGTGAAACATCTTTTCATATACTTGTTAGCCATTTGTATATTTTCTTTGGAAAAGTGTCTATTCAAGTCCTTCGCCCATTTTTTAAATTGGATTGTTTGTCTTTTTGTTGTTGAGTTCTAAGAGGTCTTTATTTTGGATACTAGATCCTTATTGGAGGTATTATTGTAAATACTTTCTAGGTTTTTTTTTTTTTCATTTTCTTGGTAGTGTCCTTTGAAGGACAAAAGATTTTAATTTTGATGTAGTCTAGTTTATCTATTCTTTTTCTTCTCTGGCATTTGCTTTTGGTGTCATATCTAAGTCCATTACCAAATAGAAGATCAAGAAGGTTTTCTTCTAGGAGTTCTGTGATTATAGCTCTTACATTTAGGCCATTGGTCCATTTTGTGGTGATTTTTGTATATGGCATGAAGTAGAGGTCCAACTTCATTCTTTTGCATGTCGACATCCAGTTGATCCAGCACCATTTATTGAAGAAACTACTCCTTCTCCACTGAAAGATCTTGGCACCCTTGTTGAAAATTGATTGACCATAGATGTGTGGATTTATTTCTGGAGTTGTGACTTTATTGCATGGTTCTATATTTCTGGCTTCATGCTTAGTACTGCACTATTTTGATTCCTGTAGTTTCGTAGGAAGTTTTGAAATTGAGAAGTATGAGTCCTCCAACTTCGTTCTTCTATCCATTCTTTACTCTTTGCCATAAACATGCTCAAGTCTCCCTATTTTTAAAAATTATTTGTCCTTAATTTTTTTCATTGAAACACTTTATCCTATATTTTATAAACTTGTGTATGTATGTATGTATGTATGTACGTATGTATGTATATATGTATTTATCCATTTATATCCATCTATATGTCTGTCTGCCTATCTATCTATCTATCCATCCATCTATCTCTCTATCATCTTCCTACCTACCTATCTATGTACCTATCATCTTCCTATCTTCCAATCCTTTATTATAGCTACCTGTCCAGTATCCACCACACAGCTTAAGAGATAAGACGTTATACAGTTGAAGTTCCCTATATTGGTATCTTCCCTCTTTCCCTCCTTCCTGTGAGCAATCTCTGTTGTGAATTTTTTGTTATTACCTTGATTTTCATTATAGTTTTAACATGTATTTTTATAAAGCAAGTTAACTTTCACTGGGTTTTAAACTTTAACAGATGGAACCACACTATGTATACTTTTAGGACTTTAGTTTTTCGTAATATTGAGAGGTTCATCTGTGTTGTCATACAGTTTTAATTCATTCATTTTTCACTGCTTAAATTCGATTGGATGAATATGCCAGTTTATTCATCCATTCTTTAATGGACTTTTGATTATTGCCAATTTTTTTTTGTTGTTACTACAAATGCTACTGCTGAACATCTTGTACATCCTGTATGTATAGGTATAAGAGTTTCTCTAAGGTATATTTTCACAATGAAATTGCTAAATCAATACTTATGAGCATCTTTATCTTTATTAGCTATCACTAGATTGTTTCCCAAAACCATTAGGCCAGTTTGTACTGCCTTGAGCCTATATGTGAAAATTCTTGTTGCTCTACATCTTCTTCAACACTTGACTTTGTTCAACTTATTTTGCCAATCTAGTGAGTATAAAATAGTATTTCATCATGGTTTAATTTGCATTTACCTCATTACTATTAAGGTTGAATGTATTTTTATATATTTATTTGACACTTATAGTTTTTCTTTTGTTCATTTTTGAGTGGAGCTTATTTTTGTCTTTTTCTAATTGATTGGTAGGAATTCATGATTTTTTTGAAAACAGTGTTTCCCCCCTTATACACGGGAGATACCTTCCAAGCTCCCCAGTGGAAGCCTGAAACCATGAATAGTACTGAACCCTATATATACTGCGTTTTTTTCCTATACATACATAGCTATGATAAAGTTTAATTTATATATTAGGCTCAGTAAAAGATTAACAATAACTAATAATAAAATAGAACAGTTATAACTATACAAAATAAAAGTTATGTGAATGTGATCTCTTACTTGAAATACCTTATTTTACTGTACTCAATCAACCCTGATGATGGTGATCATGTGAGATGATAAAATTCCATATTAAGGCAATAAGTTTTACCTTTTCACTTTAAGGAAGAACTTTATGGCTTCTTTTGGCATATCTGAATTACCAGTGTGATTCCTCTTGTGCTTTGGGGCCATTATTAAATAAAATAAGTGTTACTTGGACAGAAGCACTGCTATACCTTCTGAGTTGATCTGATATTTGAGATGGCTGCTAAGTGACTAGTGGAGCAGGGAGTGTGTACAGTGTAGATGCACTGGACAAGGGATGATTCAAATCCCGGGGAGGACGAAGAGGGACAGTGAGAGACTTCATCACGCTACGCAGAATGATGCTCAATTTAACAATTTAAAACTTACGAATTGTTTATTTCTGGAGTTTTTCATTTAGTATTTTTGGACCGCATGTGACTGTAGGTAACTGGAACCATGGAAAGCAAAACCACAAAGATGGGGGGCGGAGCGGAGAACTACTGTACTAATAATTTGTTATTTTTATTTTTACGTGTTGGAATTGTGTTCTTCAGGTTCGTGCCTTTTATTTTTTTATAAGTTGGTCTTTCATAAATGAAATATATATATTTCTTACTTAAGTAGCTTTAGGTTTCTTTATATAACCTCATTCTCCAAAAACATCACTTTGTCAGGGAATGTGAGTGGGTGTAAGTTGACAAGTTCCATAACGATAACCCTTCTGCTTGTCATGCTTGATTTTGGTAGTTTAAGTCTCTGATGTTACTGCTATATCATTCATATTTTTAGCATGGGGATTCTAAATATTTAATGACTTTCAAACATCTACCCACTTTTTCCTAATGTTCTGTCAGTTTTGGTCCCACCCTCTGACAGCTTCTCTTGGCTGGTAACGTATGCTCTAGGATGCTCTTGTTTGACTAGGAAATGTAGCTTAGAGCTTGCTTGGGGATGACACTTTTACCATTTGCAAAGAATTTTATTTGTTTCCTGGTGTATTTTTTAGTTTTTTTTTTTTCCTAGTTCTGCTCAGTATTTCTGTTATTGCAATAAAACTAAATGTTTTGGTAGCTCGATTCATTTCTGAAGTTTTTATAGCTATTGTAATATGTTGCATAGTATTTGTGGCATAATTTCTATACATAGGAGACTTCTGGAAAGCAGAGATTCTGTTCTGTGCGTTATTTTCAATGTCTGAGGTCTCGTGTATTTGGCAAACACAAGGCAATTGTCATTTAATTCTTCAGTTCTTCCCTCATCAATATGAACTGAATTTTCCATTTTTTCTGTTTTCCTATTTTCTCCCCCATTCATGAAACAATAACCCTAACAACACAGTCCAACTATTAGCTTTTGACACTTTGAAGCTGCTGGGTAGTTTGTGAGTTTCCAAATAAGAGGTTTAGATTGGAAAGAAATAGAAATTTGGCAAGTTTGGATTGTTGCAAATCGTCATTTCTTTCATCAGACTCTTTTATTCCCAGTTCTAACCCCCATCCTGTATCCTTGTACTTTGCTGGTGACTCTGAAGCACTTTCCACTGTGGGAGGAGTATACTTCTTTGCTGCATTGATTTTTGGCTTGGCCACCTGACTACTTTGGCTGAGGGAATATTAGTGGTTGTGATACAGAGACTTGAAGTATACTTGGCAGTTGGTTTTGTCCTCTTTTGTTTCCACCTGTGTTATGAATGAACATGGATAGCCTGCTGGTTCTAGAACAGTAAGAGGTGTGTGTAGTGGATTGGAACCACTGGGGAGTTTGAAGCCCAGCCCAGTCTGGACCAGCTGAGCCCCAGCCCCATTGATGTGTGGTTGTTATATGCCACTGAAATTTTGTAGTGATTTGTCCATCCATAGTAGCTGTTTGATAAAATGTACATTGTGTTTACTTTGCATATTCTTTTTTAGCTTATCCAGGGCTCATAGTGTGCTTACAATTCTCTCTTCCAAAACCATTATACAGAATTTGTTTTTCTTTTGAGCTTTTCTTACCACCTCCCTTTCTAGCTTAGTGAGAAAGATGATTGGAAAAGAGCTCGGCTTTTTCTATTTTCTTCCTTCCCTAGAGAAGCCATTGAAATAGATTCCCAGTACATTAGTTTGTGTAGCGGTTATTACCTAAATCAGACAGGGATTTGGGGTGAGATTTATCTAGAAGACCCTAAAGAGAGTAGTTGGTGCAGGAAGACACAAAGTCAGGTGAGAGCACTACTTGTTCTGGGAAGACCGATTAGTGTAGAGTCCTAGAAAAACCAGGGGGCATATGAATCAAGCAGAGAAAGCCGAAAACACATTGGTAGAGGTCGGCTCTGGAAGGTCTTAGAAGACAAAAGACCTCAAATCTCATCCTTCAGGTAAAGTACACAATCGAAAGATTTTAAGTCAGAGAGAGAGATGATCAGGTTTGTGTTTTAGAAACTGGCATTACTATGGAGAGTGAGTCAAAGAAATGCCATTTCAAAGGTAGAGAGACCAGGTGAGCAGTGTAGACTCTAAATTATGCCAGTGGGAGCTGAAGCAGTGGCAGGGAGAGAGAGAGGGAGACCAGATTGGAGTGACTCTTAGGAGTTATTGCCAGACTGTGTGCCCAGGGTCCACTTTCTTGGCATGATGAAGAGGTCACGGACATAGCAATCAGGTAGTTCTGGATGCAGCCTTCCCAGACATAACTGACACATAGAACCTTTAGGTATACTTCACCACTGTATATACCCTCTAGAGAATTAGAGGTAAATTCCATGGCCCCCGTCTCCCACCTTCTTTGCCTTCAGATGCCTGAACCATAAATAACTAACATAACTTCTTTCTTATAGAGGCATTCTTTATAATAGAGGAGGCAGATATCTTCTGAATTTAAAAGAAGTAACATTTTATTTTTGTTTTAAAAAGAGTTCTAATTGTATAAGCTTCGAGCCCTACAAAACCTGGATTCATTCCTGGATGAAATGCATGTGGTAAAGATGGCTCTCATCTCTTCTAGACCATTGTTCTGGCTCTCCTTGGACAGGCTTTCTGTGGATCCTCTCTATGTCCAAGTATGTCTTCTTGGAGAGTAGCTGGTTAATGAGTACTCTACAATGGTTGCATGGCACCGAGACATATGTCTCTAACTGAGCAGACCTGAAGTGATCTTTGTGTAGCTCCCTCCCTTTTGGGAGTGGGACTTTTTAGTTGAGTTATTTAACTAAAGTCATTCTTCCATGGCTGGTTATTTTTCTGATAGCCATTGAGAGGGCTGGGAATTGGAGCTCCTCATTAGTTGAAGTTATGTTCTTTGTCAGTAGTGCATGGAATAGTAGACGTGGGGAAAAGCCAGATAAGGAAAAAGGACAAGGTCTCATAGGACTTGCTTATTCTGGGACTTACTAGTCTCTACTCACTGGTTTCCTTGACCACCATGGAGTAGATGTGCATGATTCTATAGAAAATATTGTAAACTTTAGACCAGAAAGATAACCTTCACTGACAAATACATTTACCACTTAATGTCTTTGAGTTTCAGTACCAAATCTATAAAATGAAAGTAATAACATGTACGTCATTGGTTTGAGATGAAAAGTAAATGAATTAATACATATAATGTGCTTAGCATGGTATCTGGTGCATAGTAAGATATCAAAAAGTGTTAGATCCTTTCTCCCCTAACTAACTCTTCCATTCTTCGGAAAGTGTTAAAATTGGAAATAATATCAGATATTGAACTCTGTGAATCCCCTGAAATTACATGTTAACTTTTACACCTATTTGTGTATGGACATTTGAGACAAGGGAGTGTAATTATGGTTTTCATGAGATTCTCAAAGGGTTCTGTGGCTTAAAAAAATTACAAACCACTGATCTAGCCTAATACCCTTATTTGGCATATGAGGAATTAGAGTTGTTTATTGGGGCAGTTTTAGATGTGTGTACTAGAGAACCAAATGCAGATATGATTTGAGGGATACTGAACAATCTGACTAGTAATGCTGTCTCCCTTAAGGATCTTTTTGAGACAAGTGCAATTTGTTAGGTGAAGGTGCTTGTTACCCAGGAGGGCAAATATTCATTGACTGGTTATTGAGGAAAGGGTGAGGAATGCAGGTAGCATTGTTGGAGAGGTCAATGCTTGGCAAGTGAAGGCGAATAAGACAGAGCTTCTGCCTTCGAGGAACTAATGATCTAATGAGGAATATAGTCACACACATATCCCAAGAAACAAGTTATCATACCACGTGATAAGTAGGTTCAGCAGCCATTGTTGTCTTTGGGAATCAGGGAAGTTGTCCCAGAAGAGTTACTCTGAAGAGGTGTTACTTTACCTTGATCTTGAAGAATGTTTAGGACTGTGCCAGGACAAGAGAAAGTGTATAGGACCTTTTATGCAGAGGGCAGCATGTTCAACAACTTCTAAAAGAAGTTGTTAACACACTTCTAAAAGACCTGGAATGTTTGAGGAAAGAGAATTTTAATGTGATTGGGGTAGTACATGTGTGGGGTGAAGCCGGAGGGGTCTGGAGTGTGATGGACATTGTTTGCAAAGTTAAAGACCTCAAGTCTGAAGTGCCTATGAACCATTCAGATAGAAAATCTAGAAGACAGTTGGACATAAAAAATTAGAAAGTGTAAAAGGGCTTAATGAGAGATTTTGGCATTGTCAATGTCATTAAAGGTTATAAAATTAAGATAATGTAAGAAAATAATCACAGAGAAAGAAGGGGAAGAACAAGGAATACAAGGTTTCAGAAAAATATTCTCTGGCATTTTTTTATCTATTGAATTCACTAGAGTTTGTTGGCATAAAGGGAGAGTTTTCTTGCAGTTCAGGTCTTCATTCATTCTTCATTCATTCATTCATATTTATTCAATATTCACTGAATGACTGATGCTACCAAGTAGTGATAGAAATATAAAGCTAGAGATAGTCCCAGCCTTTGAGAATTCTCAGTCAGATGGAGAATGTGGACAGCTAAATGTATAATTACAATACAACATGATGCCTGCTCAGAGGAGTGGAATACACTTTGCTGTGGGAACAGTAGGAGGTAGCATCTAGTATGATTTGGGGGAGGTCTTCAGAAAGGTCTCCTACTGTGAAACATAAAGGATGACTGAGAGTCAGTGGTGAAAGGGACCGGGGAGAGGGGAAGCGTGTTCTAGTCTGGGAGCGGCAAACTTGTTTTATAGGGGCCAGATGGTAAAATGTTTTTAGGTTTGGCTATCTTCTCTGTTGCAGTGATTCATCTCTGCCATTGTAATGTGAGAACTGCCACAGACATAGATAAATAAATGAGTGTGGCCATGTTCCAATATAGCTTTATTTATGGACACTGAAAATTTCATATAATTTTCATGTGTGTCACGAAATAGATTCTTCTTTCGATATTTCTCAACCATTTCAACATGCAAAATTCATTCTTGGCCTGCAGGTTGTAGTATGCTGACTTGTGTTCTAGGCAAGAGAAACATCAGGTTCAAAGATAGAGTGCAAGAGAAGGCACACTGGGGCTTCTGTAATATTCTTTTCTTAGCTGGTCTCCCTGCACCCAGAGTTCCCAGTCTATACTATATGCAGTCACTTGGATAGACCGTTTGGGGGCCATCGCTTCATTTATCTTTGTGATCTTCTGTGTGACATTCAGTGATTCTCCATGAAGGTAATTGATATCCTTCCTTAATTGTGTGCTTTGTTTGCTTCAACCGGCCTTTAAGGAGGATTTGGCAAAAATGATGCTTCACTGACAGTAATTTAGTATTTTAGATTTGATTGGAGGTGTTATAAATGCTCAGGGCTTTCTGGGCCACTGCTGATTCCCTGGATATGCAGACAGCGTTTGCTTACATTGTGAACTTTTTGTATATTTCCTGAAAAAGTTACTTTTGGATTAATTTACATATTAAAGTCCTATGTTTTCATCTCATTTTTATCCTGCCACTTCAGGTAGAGAGAAATAATGAAAAAGTCTTCACATGTTGACTTCTGAGATGTTATTACCACAGACAGCTTCATTATGTTTGTGAAATCTAGTATGCTTTGAAGGAATTAATCTAGCCTTACTTGCAATCTGTATATGTTTACATAGTATGAACAAACATTGCATTACGTTTCATGAAAATTCAGTTATTCCTCTCTTCAGGAAACATGTTCTGCTTAGTGTTTAATTCTCAAATAAGTCAGTATGATGGTTTTCGAACTGTCACAAGAATTTAGAATTTTGAGTTTACTGCTTACTTTAAAATCCATGGAGATATGGCTAGCTGAGACTTTTCACCACTATAGCCCTGACTCTTATTTGGGATTATGGATGACATCTGTCTCAGTTATATAGATAGGGTTAATATGAGCTACTATTCCTGTTAGATTTTTCTTAGAATTAAGAGAAGTGAAGTTAAGGGTAATACTCTACATGATTAGTATTTTATCTTGAAATCTACTCTATATAGAATGTATTTGGAAACTGTACGATAGTTGCACAACTTACACTTTTCTTCCACAAGACTCTAACCTCCTTGAGGGTAGGAACAATGTTTAATTCATACTTGTTAGTGGTTACAATATTTTAAAAAAAATTGAAGAAATGATAAGTAAGGTTTTTAGCAGGCAGAGATGGAGTGGGGTATACCGTGGCCAGGGGAATAATTTGAGTCAGGTCTTGAAGAGCGAGGTGTAGTTTGATGTGGCACAGGGCTAGGAGTTGAGGATGGATCAGAAAGGTAGGTTGGGGACTAAATCAGGAGGCACAGAAGACCATACTTAAGGGTTGGGAATGGGGAAACACTGGAGGTCTCTTATCAGAAATCAGGTGTTGAGATCAGCATGTCAGGTCCTTCCTGACCTGGCTTTCCCTTCCCTCTAGCTTTCTCTCCCACTCTTATCTGTAGATATCTTGTGCTCTGATGGGCTCTCGAATGAGCCATGTGTGCTCCGTTCAGTGTTTCCTGACAGGACACTAGGCATTGCTAGCATTCACTTGTCAGAGTATACTGTAGTTTGTTTATTACTCTGCCTCCCCTCTAGTCACAAGATGTTGAGAGGAGATCAGGCTTTTTTATTTCTTTGTCACCAGTACTTCACACACACCTAATCTTTAGTAGGTGCTCAGTAGATATTTACCGAATGAGTGGATGGGTGAATGCATTTTGGCATAAAACCTCCACTTCTGTACTGAAAGATAGATTTGATGGAGCAGAGATGGGAGGCAATGAGATTGGCTAGGAGCATCACACAATAGCCTAGGAGAGGAATATTGTGAGCTTGAATTATATCTGTGGCAATAGAATTTCAGGAGAGGAAATGGGTTCTGTAGACCTGAGAAAGTAGAACTGACATTGAGCAACAGATGAAATGGGGTATTGTGAAGAGCTGAGAGAAGCAGAAAAGTAAAGGTAGGGCACTTAAAACACACCTAACCGTGTCATTCCTTAGATGTTTTGTTGGGGGACAGGAAAGCCATTCTGTGTAGCTCTGATTGAAAGTCAGCTTAACTGAGGACTAATTGCTTTGGTTTGAAAACTCTATTACTAAAGATTGCACAGCAGAGTAAATTGTGGAGTGCTAGAACATCCTTCGCTTAATTATTTAATTTATTTAGATATAATCATGATGGTTCTATGAAGACTATGACATAGCTACATCTATAGCTAGCTATAGATGTATCTGGATAAAACAAAAATTGCAAGGCAAAAGGTCAAGGAAAAATAAAATTAGGAAAATAATTAAGGATTACTGTTGCAACAAGGAAGTACACATTTATGTCCATTGCTATAAGGAGACATAGATTTGGCTCTAGATGCCTAATGGTAAAAGAAAAGAGGGAAACAATTTAGTATACAGTGTCTGCAAGGTAAAAGTGTGCTCATTTTTTTCTTTTTTTTTCAGGGAAAACAAAATGTTCATGGCTGTTTTTTCATGGAAAACTGAGAGAGAATCTCCCCTCATCTATGAAGCAGAATATCTTTAAAACGATTGTATTTCATAACATTCTTTTTTATATCTTTTAGTGTGATAGGATTTGATTTGCTTTTTTAAGCATTACACATTTAACATGCAATGAAGTTCATTGTGAAAGACCTGTCTATCCCAAATCCACAGATTATTTCCAAACCCCATTTTCTATCTTTTACCACTTTCTCACTTGATGGGCCAACAGTTGCAAGCTCCTGTGTGTTTGGTATGTTGCCAGTTGCCTTGATGGTACAAAAGTATGTAGGAATTTCTTAAGGAGCTCACAATCCCAATGGCAGTCTAGGTATATAAACACATGGAAAGTGTGTCACAAGCAAGGGTCGAATACGATGACCATCTTGGGAGTGAGCAAAGCAGTACCTGGCGCACTGCTATATACATGCTGAGGCATTAGACAATGTCTGTAAATTCAGAAGATGGAGACATGAATGACCAAGGGAGGTTTGAGAAGGGGGAATAATTTTTTTTTTTAATGATAGCCTCAATATTTTATTATTGAGTTTATATGCTAAATGGATATTGAATCATTATTTGATTCTTCTAACAAGTTCTGAATTTTATTACAGTCTTTAGAAACATCATGTTCCTTTTTCTGTTTTGTTTTGTTTTGTTTTGTTTACAGAGTAGTGTGCCTAGTGGTTTTATCAGTACCGTTTCGGGTGACTAAATATGTTCTCTATTCCATAGATCCGTGGATGTGCTTTCCTGCTGTCACTCCTAAATACTGAACTAACAATCCTTGTGTCCTAATTGAAATTCTTCAATTTCAAGTGGTTTGTAATGTTTTTCAGTGGATATCTTTTAACTGTCAAGTCTTTGCCATTATAATGTCTTTATAATCTTTGTATTTTCAGTGCTCTGAGGCCAATGTCTAAAGCCCTTAGTTGACCTGACCTTCCAGGTAGTGCCAGCTCTGGCTCTGGTCCTGACTGCCCCTAGCAGCATCAAGCCCTGTCCCCCTGGCACTTGACATTCCTGCTATGCACACCTCTCAGTTCTTCCTTCCTGCTC
Source organism: Eonycteris spelaea (assembly GCA_003508835.1). Classification (NCBI taxonomy): domain Eukaryota; kingdom Metazoa; phylum Chordata; class Mammalia; order Chiroptera; family Pteropodidae; genus Eonycteris; species Eonycteris spelaea. Next base: position 481,224 of record PUFA01000211.1, on the reverse strand, counting down.
AGGACCTGCATACACCCTTTCTTCTGCTGGGACTGCCCTTTTCGGGCAGAGGACCCCATGAGACACTGTTATAGCACCTGCACACCTCATTCATGGCAGTTATTGCCATAGCAGTGAAGTGATGGTGACTATGTCCTTATTCAATGTCTCTGATTCTAGCCCCCCTCCCAAGACTGTAAGTGCCTTGACAACACTGTTGGTCATTCATAGCAGACCTCGACCAGCATCTAGCGGATGGTCATGGAGCTGATGATCACAAGTACTTATTTCCGAACAGTACTGTCATTGTGAAGTTCCCTTCTTTGGTCTTCATTTAAAACTCTCTTGATTATCATTCATTTGTTGTTTCTTACCCTGCAAGTGGTTACCAAGCACCTTTTTTATTTTAAATCTTTGCAGAAGATTCCAAAAGCCCCTTCAAAGATGACACAAGCCTCTGTTTGTTGCCTTTCAAAATATATACACTTTTAGTGCCAAGGGGAGGTTTTTGAAGCTTGGGTATGTGTTCTCCAGGGAGCAAGTAGGGAAGGCCAGATTGTTAGTCAAGTAATGTCTGATGTAGGTTACTGAGTAATTTCAAAGCACAGTAATGGCAGAATCTTAGAAATTCTAAGCAGCGGTATTGTAAAAACACAGAGAGAGTGTTGCTTTCATTGCATTGACCCGAAATCAGGATGTTTCCTTCATTCTGCTCTCAGTTTTTTTTTTTTACCTTAATATTTTGTGTTATGAAGGTTCTCAACATTTTCAAAATAAAATTATTTGGAGATCTTTAAACTGCTGCTTTCTAATTTCATTGTTCTTAATTATACGGCACTGAAAATGATACCAAAAAAATAAAAAAGGGGAGCAGGTAATGTGAGACAGTGCAAAGAGCTTTATATTTGGTATCAGGAGACCTGATAATAGTTGTAGTTTTCCAACTAACTGATTAAACTCCTTGGCTGACTCTGTGAATCAAGGGAAATCCTTTGACATCTCTAAGCCTTCATTTCCTCATCTATAAAAGGAAGAGATAATATTTAAGATTGTTTATAGTCCCAGTTTATACTCACCCACAATGCATTGCGTTTTGTTTGTTCATTTGACAAATATTTGTTGCATGCCTACCATGTGCCAGCTGCTCTTCTAGGTGCTTGAGATACAGCCTAGTATAAACAAATGAAACTTCTTGCCCTGCTGGAGCTTGCATTCTATTCAATGGCATTTAAAAGTTTTAATATTTACACAGTACTCTTTTATTACATTTCTGTGTGATAAAAAGAGGCATGGCTAGAGAATATTGTCATTGACAAGAAGGCATTTCTCATAGTGCATGAAGGGTCAAGCAGGGAGGACAGAATATTCCTCATCCCTGTCCCTGTCCTTGTTGATCCTCATTTCCTGGGGATAAATGTACTGCCTTACAAATAGGGAGGAGAGGGAGGCCCTCTTGCCTTGGCCTTGTGTTACATAAAATTTTCTAGGGCTCAGAGGCCAAACAAAGAGGCCGACAACTCCATTATTAAATTAAAGGCACTTACATACGAGGTCCGGTGCTGGCCCATATGAGCAGCAAGATAACATAGATATTCTCTGCATTGCGTGGCAGGCCTAAGGAGTCTGTAGTACAGGGCAGGATGATAGGGGTACTGCGATGTGATATACCACAGATAAAGGGAAAATGCTTTACATGCTGGCCTGGGGTGAGGCAATGGCCTTTTCCAGGAACCAGCCCACCTGGCACATAGGGGAGGGAGGGGCCTGTCAGACAGTCTCTGAAGGAGTTTTCAGGAAACAGTGTCTGTTCTGGCCAGGACCTAGCTGGTGGGTCTGGCAGTGGTCAGGCAGCGGCCATGTCATGGGATGGTTGCTCCTTCGCACCTTGGTAAGAGTCTTTACAGCTGTTTGATTTAGTTTCCAGTTGTGACACTCCAAATAGTGATCCTCTCCTGTCTGAAGGACAAAGTACAAACAGCTGTTTTCCCAGCAAGGCTTTGAATCACACTCCTCACTTTTCCCTGCACATGCCCTTGGCAATGGACAGGTGGGCGGTTAGTGTCCCCCAGCACTTGGAGTGCATGCTCTCTTGTCTCCAGGCCATTGTGCAGTGTACTCAGCTAACTGTCTTACTATCTCTGCCGGGTAGCATTGCCTACACCATCAGGCATGCCTTGGAATAGCAACGCTGTCATAGCCGGCTTGACTTCTCTCACTGGACACTTGACCACTAGAATCAGAGACTATTTCTGCTCCTCACCCCCCAAAAAATCTCCCAGTCTTCACTACACTGTCCACATTTGAAGGAAGGACTGGTCAACTTTTATTGATCTTATCTTCCATGGCTAATACAATGGCTAGCACAGATCAGATGTATAGAAATTGTTTAATGAGCCAGGTGTTGGCTTGTTCTTCTTCTACAACATCTATTATAGTTTACATTTTGGTATGATTATCATAGGCTATTTATTATTTATTTATTTAGTTAGTTTTTTAATGCCTATAGCACCTGTTCTTTCTAGGTGGTTTCTCATCCAAGTACTAACCAGGCCCAACCCTGCTTAGCTTCCTAGATGAGATGTCGGGTTTGTTCAGGGTGGCATGGCCATAGACCATGGACCATGGCTCCACTGGGGTGCCAACCCAGATCCTTCTGCATGCAAAGCAGATGTACTAACCACTACACTATGGAAACACATCCTAGAGTATTTTTTTAACTTTATAGATCTGAGCTCCTTAACAACAGGACCTTTGTTTTGCTTTGTTTTTATTTATTTATTCATTTATTATTTTTATCTATCTATCTATCATTTATCTATCTATCTATTTATCCTGAAGCACCTAAACTCTGGACTCATGAATATTTAATGACTTGAAATAAACAATTCTTGTATTCTTGAATTCGAGAGGTAGAAATAGAAATATGGTTTTTATTCCTTTTTGTCTAGGGAGGGAAACTGAGTCAAAGAAAAATAACTCAAGACTTGATATCTCAGCCAAGGCTAAAATTAGGGAGATGTAGATAGGGTATCAGAAATTAATCAATAAAAGAGCATTAATTTTGAAAAGCTTCCAGATCTTTCCCTTAATTTAGAAGTATTTCCTACCTTTTACTCTAGGATCTGTTATACAATTATGCTTTGTTTGCTGCAAAGCCTCCTGGCAATGAATGAGTTTGCTTTGGCATCAGCGAAATCCCTGATTTAAGGTGGAGATGAGACATGGATCACTCTAGCATGGCTTCCTTGTGGTTGTCGTGGATGCTCTGCTCATCACTCTCCTGTGCCGGCCATGATCAGCTCCAGGGCACAGCTTGTGTGTCTGTCCCTGCTGCCAGTATCCCTGGCTCTCTTCCTTTTGGCTCCAGTTGGGCCTAACTCTGCCTTCTGCCTCTCAGTCTGTCTAGGTTTAGTCCTTTGTCATCATTTAGAGCGAGGGCTGCCCACAGCTGGAAATGTAGCCCTGGCTTGGTTGGAAAAGGGGGTTGGGCAAGAACTGGTTTACAATGTGCCTAAAACACTGGAAGCCTTGCCATGGCTACGATTGCAGGAAGCCCAGGCTGGCAAAGCTGGTCTTTCTGCCCAGGGCCATGGAGCATTGCTCTCCAGGAAAGGGAGCACTCTCCAGCTCCTTGGCTAGCCAGAACAAGGCTGTCTATAGTCTAAAATGGCATATGGATTCACAAATGGAAAGAGCTAGAGATGGTCTGGATTTCCCCTTTCTCCCAGATAACTGCTAATAATAATGAATTATGAACAGTGTAATATCAGGATCTTGTTTGCCACGTTAGAGATCAGACCCATTAGCCTTGAACAATTATATAACCTTTCCAGTACACGTGGACAGTACTGGGGGTGGCACTTTCAACCAGAAACCTGCTAAGTGAGAACAGGTCTGCTGTTTCTTCCACCGGGTCAAAATGTTGTTATTTCTTATTCCTAAGAATGGCAGGGAATAAAGGATTATTTCCCTTGATATTTTTTATTTCAGGAATCAACATGGGCAGATTTATAGTGTTCACAAACACCCTGGTAGCAATTTGATTGCAGTAAGAATAAAATTTTAGCCAGGCAAGTGCAAATTTATTGGTTGTGGTGAGAAGGGCCATGCCTGTATATAAATGGTACAGTTCTACCCTGAAGATAAATTTTAACAGAGGTGGTGTAGTGGTTTTTATTCTTGTTTCATTCTCTTAGATGCCTTAGATTAAAAATTAAAAAATGAAATATATTATTGTGACTAAATGCAATCTTTCAGCTGGATGTGTTGCTTTGTAAAACTTTTGCATTTGTTTAACCCATAATGTTTAACAGAACCGGTGAAACTGCTGTTCATGTGGACAACAGAGAGGGAAATAAGATTGGCTGAGAGCAGTTGATAGATCAGTTTCTTATACCTACACTACTTTTAAGAAAAACAAGCTAGTTTTATATATTTCTGGAATTCATGACTCTTGGCTACTCCAGAACTAAAGTTGAATTTAGGCAATCCATTTACCCTTTAGCTCAAAATGTTGGTATTTCACAACTGTTTTAGGTAGAGACAGTTGCTAGTGGTTACCTCAGGCTTATTTCAGGTACATTATCTCTGAAAACCAACTTATGATTTTTTATTTGACTCCCAGTATATTGAAATGTTACTTTTATACCTGATCTTCTATCACTTTAGCTATAGTTTTGTTTGAGTTTTTCTTCTCCTTTGTGCTCTTGGCTTCCAGTGACCCGGCCAGCCTTCCAGATGAGAGTGGAAACCTCCCAGGCAGGTGCTGCCCATGCTGGTGTGGCCAGAGCAGTAGGGTTGTCCTTGTCCATCTGTACCAGAGTGGCTTGGCCTCGGAATGATAGGGAGAATCCATGCCATTTCCTTTTCTTCTTCCTTTACTCTTTGAAGAAGTTTTTTTGTTTTAATTAAAGTTTGTTCACCTCAGTTTAAGGAGTGAAATGGTTCTACAAGGTTTAGTACAAACCCTAGCAATCCCCTATGTGCCTTCTCTCCACATTCTCATTTCCTCCTCCCTGTCGGCAATCAGCTTCAACTCAGAGCTGATTCTTGGACATTATTATCTCTAGGTAAAATGCTCATATTGCTACAGTTAGAGTATAATTTGGAATAGATCATTGCTTTATATTAGGTTATTGTGACTATCTAAATGCTATCCACGGGTAAAAGATTTACTAAACTGTGATTATCTTTTCTCTCTTACACAGCTTTTTATTTACTCTATTTTTCTGGCTTACTTTCCTTGTAACTTTTCACTAATTCAAAATCACATTCTATAAATTGTTGGAATCAACCTTCAACGTGTTCATATACATCAGGTTTTCTTTCATTTCGTCTTTTGAGGTGTCTGTCTCAGAGCCTCTGGACAGGTCGATTTCTGCACTTTGCACTCACAACCGTCTTGCTATCTCTTTGTCATACTCTTGGAAATTCCTCTTAATTTCTTCTTTTGTATGGAATATACTGCTTCCTGTGTCGTCCTGTATATTATATTATTTAGGGCTTCAGTTGGAGAAGATACAAACCACACTGGCTCTTTTAAACAGAAAGGGATTTAAAATAGAGATTAGGTGACTTCCAAATTACTGGAATTAGTGGAGGAGTGGGTTTGAAGCTGGGCCTCTAGAAATGCCCCAGAACCACACAGCTGAGCTGCCCTGACTGTCAAGGGCGTTGCATCCTCTGCCACATTAGGATGGGAAGGAAGTCAGCAGGCCATCACTGCTCACTTCAAGAACTATCTGTAATAGCTGTAGTATAAGATCAAATGTATTAAAACAACTGCCTTTTGATACCCATGACACTCATGACTGGTGGACAAGTTGCAGGAACCTAATTTACTCAAAGAACCCAGGTACAAGGAAGGCCAGGAAGTGTAGTGTTTAGCTTTCCAGCCTGTGCTATACAGAAAGGTACCTAGAAGAGGACATGAATGCTGAGTGCCATTCCACCATATACACCACAGTGGGCTTTGGTTGTGTGTGTTGACTCTCTTATTTTGATGGACCTTACCCCCAGTGCCTTTCTGAGAAAGGAAGCAATTTCCTTAAATCCTTGAATGTCTGAAAGTCTTTTACCCTGTCCCAACAATTATATAGCATATTGTCAGGGTATAACATTTTTGTGAAAAAAATTTTTTTTTTTAGAATATTAAACATTGTCTCACAGATTCTGGTGTTCCTGTTTAGATTCTGAAGACATTTTAATTCTTAATCATTTATTTGTGACTATTTTTTTTTCCTGAGACTTAAATTGTTTTTAAGTTTTGAGGAATAATTTGTATAACATAAAATTACCCACTGTAAATATGCAATTCAAGTATTATTTTGTAAATTTATAAAGTTTTGCAACCATTGGCCACTACAGTTCACTTTTAGAACATTTCCATTATCCCAGAAAGTTTTCTCATGCCCATTTGCAGCCAGCCAGTTATCACTCCTATCCTGCTAGCTGCAGGCAACCACAGTTCTGCTTTCTGTCTCTATAGATTTGTCTTTTCTAGACAGCTTATATAAATGGAATTATACAATATGTAGTACTTTGCATGTGGCTTCTTTCACTCCGCATGTTTCACGGTTCATCCTGCTAGCATATCACAGTAGTTTGTTCCTTGGTACTGTTGAATAGTATTGTATACAGTTTGTTCATTCACCAGTTGATGGGTGTTTAGATTATTTTCAGTCTGGGGCTATTATGAATAATACTGCTCTGAACTTTCATTCACAAGTTTCTGTGTGGAAACGATTTCATTTATCTTCAGTAGACACCCAGGAGTAGAATTTGCTGGGTTGTATGTGAGTTTTTTATTAACTTTTAAAGAAACTGCCAAACTGTTTTCCAGAGTTTGGAAAATGTACCATTTTACATCCTCACCAGCAATATATGAAAATTCTAGTTTTCCTACATCCTCATCAGTACTTTATATTGTCTCTATTTTTGATAATAGCCATTTCAGTGGGTGTGTAGAGGTATCTCATTATAGTTTTAATTTATATTTTTTTCACAAATAATGACATCTTTTCATGCACTTATTAACCATTTGTATTTCTTTGGTGAAGTACTTACTCAGATATTTTGCTCATCTTTGGTTGGATTGATTATTTAGTTGTAAAATTATCTACATAGTATAGGTATAAAATCTTTATCATAGAAATGATTTGCATATATTTTCTCTTAATGTGTGGCTTGTCTTTTTATTTTCCTAGTGGTAGGTCTTTTAACATGAAATAGTTTTTTTAATTTTGATGAAATCTAGCTTCTCAATTTCTTTTTCTTTCGTGGATCATGCTTTTGGTGTGCCTAAGAACTCTTTGACTAACTCAAGTCATGAAGATTTTCTCTTATATTTTCTTCTAGAAGTTTATTATTTTATTTCATGCAGTAAAGTGTGTGATCAATTTTGATGAAATTTTGTGTATGATATAAGGAAATATTCTAAATTCATCTCTTTAAGTGTTGATATCTATTTGTCCCAGAACTATTTGTTGAGAAGACTGTTTCTTCCTCATTGAATTGCCTTGATATCTCTCTTGAAAATGTATATAAGTAATACCACACAGTCTTGATTTTTGGAACTTTATAGCATATTCAAATTGGTTAGTGTGTGTTCTCAACCTCTGTTCTTTTTTTTCTAAAATTCTCTGGGCTATTCTAGCTCCTTTATATTTCAATATAAATTTTATTTTTTTAATTTATTAAAAAACATTTTTTAATATAAATTTTAGAATTGGCTTGTCAATTTCACATACAAAAAAAAAGCCTCTTGGGATTTTAATAGGAATTATATTGAATCTGAAGTTTATTTTGAGGAAAATTGCCATCTTAACAGTATTGTGTTAACATGGAATGTCTCTTCTTTTTTTTAGATTGGAGATTGTCAAACTTTTTCTTAAAAGGCTTGATAGTAAATATTTTACTCTTATGGCCCATATAGCCTCTGTCATAACTACTTAACTATGCCATTGTAGTAGGAAAGTACTATGGGCAATGATCTGAGTCTATATTCCAAAAGCATTTTATTTACAAAAATAGGAGGCTGGACGATGGGTCACAGATTGTGAACCTCTGGCTTGATCATATTTAATTTCTCTCAGCAGTGTTTTATAGTGTTCAGTGTATAACTTATACTTATTGTATGAAATTGATTTCTATGTATTATATTCTTCTTGATGGTATTGTGGATGGAATTTCTTAATTTCATTTTCAGATTATTTCTGGTAAATGGAAATATGATTGATTTTTACATATTGATTTTATATTATTTTACCTTGCCAAACTTGTTCGTTATTGGTTCCAGAAGGTTTTGTGGATTCCTGGGACTTTTTAAGAACCTCTTTTCTTTTTGTCCTTATGTTCTAAAACTTTACGTTCTATACCTTGGCATGAGAGCACTTAACATTCATTGTGTTGAGCTGATTTCCTGTCATCTGTAAGAAAACTAACAGAGGAATTCCTGTCTTGAGTTTACAGGGTTTATTTTGTTGTTTGTCTTCGTAAGGAAAAATAAAAGAGCACACTTATGTTATTATGTTTCTGCTGAAAATATAGGAAAATTTACAACAGTAATAGATGTGATAAAACTTTAATAATACAGATTATCTGTAGATTCATTTCTTGTGCCTGTGGCATAAATACATAAACAGCATTTGCAAAGTATGGTTGCTTAGGTATGTCTATTTATGAGCAGATTTGTTTTCTAGAAAAATACTGGATAAAGGCATATCCTATGTGCCATTTTTTCTGTTGCTTTTGTGCACAAAAACTGCTTTACTGATTCTGCATGGAGAGTCCCTTAACAGCATGTTTCAACTCTAAATTTCTTTATTTTTCTTTTGGTTTACATTCCTGATTTACTCCTTCCCCTCCATGCAAAAATATCAAATTGGGAAAGACCTTGTTAAAGGGAGGGAATAGAAAAGTTTTCAGTAAAGTTTTGATAAGTTAATTTAGTCATGTTAATATATTAAGGTAAAGGAGGTTTTCTAAGGTGTAGGGAATTCATGCCAGACACTGGAGTGGTCCAAGATTTAGCCTCTGGCCTTACATATGCACATCTGGTGGTTATTCTTCATCTTTCTGTGAAGGCGTGTGATAGTAAACCAGATTGTATATGTCTTTTGGCGTCTGATTTTATCGATTGTTGTGCATTTGTTCATTCCTTAATTTATCAACCAATTTATTAATTTATTCAGCAACACTTATTGCTATGTGCTGGTTCTTAGAAATACAAAGAAAAGCTACCCCTATTAAAGGGTTAGGGGCCCATTTGGGATAAGACAGAAATAGTTTCATATGCTGCTGCCCTACCATGCTTGAAAAATGGGCTCTGATGCTTTAGAGTAGCTGGGTTGGCAACAGCTCGTTCCACCATACGTGTAGGTCCCTCAGACTCACGGATGGACAGTTATGACCTTGACAGTTTCTCAAGCCCATATCTCAAGTCCATCAGGTCACTCTGGTGGAGGTGTTTGGAGACCTGGACTATTTTACAGTTTACACCAAACCTTCCTCATTATTGGCAATACACTGGGGTAGAAAGAACCTCTTATGTCAGGCTTTGCTGAACCTACCAAATTGCTTTCTCACTTTGTCTCTTACTATTTTGACTCCCCCCTCCCCCGCTTTATTTCATTGTCCTTGATGAGAGCATTTATTAATACCATATTGTTCAGCATTTTCTCAACCTATTAGATGTCTATTTTCCTTTTTGATTTATAAGCTCTTATAATACTGGGACAGTTTGTAGTATTTTCAAGTAACTGAAATATACAATAGTACCATCATCCCTTAGCTTTTTACAGTGCTTAAAAATTTTCTAAATGTACAGTAACCCCAAACCAGAGAAAAATACCATTTTTGTAGGTTAAAACAAACAAACGAAAAACCAAAAAACAACTGTTTCAGAGATGTCAGCGATTTAATCATCTGTTTGCATTATTTAGCTTGAACAAAAAGAAAATAACAAAATGGCCATCTAATATAAAGGTAATGTGTCTTTTCTACAGTCTTTGAAGGTGCACATAGAGGAATTGTATAAACTAGTATGAGGGCATTAGGTTAGAAATAAGGAAAGCTTCTGAGTTACTAGGAGGCTGTGGAACTTTTCAGTTTTGTGAGTAGATTTTCTTTTCCCGGTAGCATTTTAAATACAGCCGCCCTGAAAGGGGAATAGATTTTTGGAATATCCTCTGACAAAACAGTTATAACCCCAAATGTCTCAAAGCTTATTTAAAAGTAAAGTTTATTTAAAGTTTATTTAAAAGTAAAAAAGAGGGGGAAAAATCTGTATTTTAACTACTTAATTTTTTTGTAGTTATGTCATGATGGAAATTGAATATCTGTTCTTCAGTTTCAGTGACTATTTCAGTTAAACCTCTCAGTTGAAAAAGTAGAAGCAATGAGAAGAGTTCTGACAACAGAATAAGGTGATTGTTGCAGGTGTGTGTTTGTGTGTGTGTTGTTTATTTATTTTATGGTAACTATCATTTGTTTAAAGTTAACTAAGTCTGGATACTTTTAGTCTTACTGCAGATTATAGTGCATTTAAAATTGTCTTTCTTGACTTCTAATCAAAACCTGACCAGCTCAGCATCTTGCATTTGTAGCAGAGCTATTGTATTAGCTTCAGACTACATTTCCAATTGATTTTCTGTTCTTAGGACTTTTTAAAGACCCCTGGTAAGTCTTTCTATTTACATGTTTATTGCCATTAACTCTGCACAGATGGTCACACCTCTAGTTCTCAGTTCATTGGTAAGTGCCATAGCCATTTCAGCATAAGTGATGTGAAAACCAGTCCTTTACTCTTTTGTATTTGTTGGAAATTATTTGACAAACACTAGGAGATATCTTTTTTCTCTCAGAAATTTTTTAGTGTAAGCATCATTAGCATTTTTATTTTTTCAATTTTAACCTAAGTGTCATAAAGACCTAATGACAGCCATATTCTTTTTAAGAAAAATATTGTGGATTTCTGTCCAAATTCTTCCCAGGTTTATAACACTTCCCTTGTAGAGGAATCAATCTTATCTTTATTTTTAACATCATCTCACTAACACTGCAGTAAGCAACCCTTACTTACTTATCGTATGATATACCTGCCTCTTTTTTCTATCCCCTACATGCTTCAGAAGCCTCACTTCTTACACACAACTCCTATTTAGTTTTTTTTTTTTTCCCAAAGATTATGGATAATGTCTCCTCCCTGACTGCTTCTTCTCTCATTGCCTCTGTAACTTTACACATGTCAATCCTTTTGCCTAAAATCCCCTTCCCCTTCTCCACTTTCTCCCTTTGATTTCTGTTCATCCTTAAAGATTTAACCTCAACCGCTCTTTTAACCCCTCATTTGTAAATGGATATGTATAATATCCATTTAAGGATTAATTAATAATATATTCATCTCTTAGGATTCTTAAAAAGATTAAAGAAGAATATATATAGAAAATACTTTAGAATAGTTTTTGGCATACAATTACCTTTGGTAAATGTTAGTTTGAAAATGATTATGATACTATTAAATAGTATTACTGTTATTATTAGTATATTTCTCCAGATTTCTGTTTCATCATCAGTAAAGTAAATAGGGTTGTACTAAAAGATTTTTTCGTAGATTCCTTATGTCTTTACTCTTTTATAGTGCTATTATTTTAGATATGACCTCTGATGGTTTTAAGTATTCATTGCCTTGAGAAAGTCATCAGAAGGGAATGATAAACCATTTTTCAGAACATTTGTTTTCTTAATGATGTGATTTACTTCAGAATTCCATTAAATAGAATATATACTGGTGCAATGCTTTTCATCCATTTTCCTTATTGTGAGACTGAGGCCAGTAATAAAAACTTAACAGTTACCAAATATCACAGTTGGAAGGGACCTGAGGCTCCATCTTCTCCGGAAAGTCTGCGATATTCTCTGGGTTTTGGCAGCATGTTATGCACATCGAGACAAGTTCTTTTAAGAACTGCGATACTGTGGAAACCTTAATGCCAGCAATGTTAAGGCCAATGATTGTCTAAGTGGTATTTCTCATTCTGCAATGCACTGCAAAATAATATTCTTAAGCTGTGAAGGATTGCACATCTGTACTATCAAAGTTATCTTAATATTTCAGAGCATGCCAATTAGATATTTTTTCTCCTGGCTTCTATTAGAAAAAGAATTTAGCCATATAATCAAAGGGTAATTTGTGTGATGGTAATGTTATATCTTATTATAATAACCAAGTTCTCTTTTATATTCATATTTAGAGATAACCATTTAAGGATAATCCATTATGTTATAGAAAGAATACTCATTTTCCAAAATGTGGTTTGACCAGAAATCTTTAAATCTGTTTCAAAGGAGACCATTTCATTCATAAAATATAATGTCATTTTTCTGCATAATCTGTAGATCATTTTATTTCCTAACAATTAGCAAATTATTCATACTTTACATAAGAAAAGGTTGTTGCATGCAGTCAGTTTCTGTTCTTATACAAACTGATTGGAAAATAATAGTGAAATAAGAATGAAAAGAATTGTATTTGTCTTTATAGGGTGTTGTGTGAGAGACGTACTTGTATAGTTCATATTCTTTTCAGAATAAAGAAAGTAAAGGATTTCTGTGGCTGGAATTTGTATCTGTAGGTCCAAATGTAGATTTGTATTTGACTTGGCATCATATAATCCCCTTATCCAGCCATTGCGTGACAGGAAAATTTTGAAAATATGTCTTCCTGACAATCTCAGTTTGTTGGATTCTAGTCATTTCAAGTCTCATGGGATTTGGGTCCTTGAAAAGGAGTAGAGACTGATGTGAACCCCTTACACAAATGTTTTGACAGAACCATGTCTTCAGCCCTCGCTTCTCCCACTCTTAGTGTTTCTTGGGGGCACTCAGGCAGGCCCACGGTCAGCTGCCCATGTTGCAGCTCTGTTGTTTTCCCGCCTGCGCCATCACCACCCGCTGGCCGACTGAGATTCCTTCCTGTGCAGAGCTGTGCTCCATCTGAGCCTACTCTGTCCTTACCAGCTCACAGCGGAAATGCTTCTCCTCCCCCATCTCTGAGCCCCATGCACACTTCAGACTTCTCTGCCCAGTGTCCCTCCTGGCATCAGTTGAAAAGACTCAGGGGCAGAGGTGATGAGTAGCTAATCCTGCTGCTGGATACTTTATTGTCCTTCTCCCTAGACAACTGCTCAGGCCTGAGAAAACCCCTTTTCCCCACTCTAGCCTGTCAGAATCCAAGAGCTTCCAGTTAATTACTGGTACAGCAATTCATAGACCATCTGCCGGCTCTAGATTCTGGGCGTGTAGGATATTCTGAACACTGACCCTCGTGTTTCTATTGTAGCTGAGTTTCTGTCATGACACTGACTCAGTTCAAGGTAAATTGATGATGTCCCTTGAAAAACTTAAAGGTGATGGATAAATATGTGGTCTTTGCTTCTAAAAATATAAGGTTTGGGTTTAAAAGGGGGAAATTTGTTAGATAAACAGAGTTTTTATAACTGGATTCCATGATCAACAGCTTTTTTGAGTCTAGTCGCCTCAATTTAATTCTACTCAGTGTTCTTAATGGTTAGCATAGCATATTATTAACTTGATAGGTTTAGGATTTAGATGATCTGGATTTGAATTCTCATTTTGTCACATGTCAGTAGGGTGAACTTCCACAATTTCTCTCTCTTTGCTTCATTCTCCTCAACTCAAAAATGGGAATAATATTGGTACTGACCTTGAAGAATTATAAAAATTAAAAGAATGTTGCATGTAGAGCACTTAGAACAGTTTCTGATACAGAAAAAGTTCTATGAATAAGACTTTAATATATTGTTTATTGTATTGTTATTAATACTATTATTACCAGCACTTTTCTAAAAGGAGTTAATTACTAATAAGGAAGAAGAATTTCTTCAATATGCTGTCCAGTTTCAGATCTAAGCTGAACTTGTTTTTGCAGTTGTTTAAATGTTATTTAAGGGCCATCATTTTACAAAATGGAGAAAAGAATGAAAATGATTTCAAATTGTTTTCTCATCTGTATAATATTTTGTTTATTGTGATAGCATATAGGCTCAAAAGTGAATTTCTTCTGTATTTTGTTGCAGAGTGTGGGTCTGGATTTGTTCAAACTAAACTCAGAAATGATGTTGGAAACTAACTAGTGCTGTGAATGATAACAATTACACGAAAAAGGGGCTTTCTTTTTCACTTGATTCTTCTAGAAACAGACCAATCAATAAGGTCCTATTGGTATCCTGCTTTTTCCCTTCCTTGTCCTAGGAGAATATGAGCAGAAAGTAAGGTACTTCTTTTCTATATCCTTTTAATGTTTGTTCTGATACAAAACTGAGCACTCTGAATTTTCTAAGACCTTTCCCACTCTGCTCTAAGTAATCGTGGATACCTTTGAATGGTCTTAGTGCAAGGATATTCCATTGGAACAGCCAGCCTATTGTCATCAGTTTTCCCTTCCTCCTTTTTTGCACCTTTCTTCCTGCTCTTACTTATCAGTAAATGCCTTTCCAAGCCAGAGTGTAACCATATTTGTGAACAGTGAATCTCGGTGATGGGCTTTCAGACATTGAGAGACTGACCTAGAAGTAGCAGTAGAGGGCGCTCGGCCTCTCATTTTATAATAATGGAGCCTGCACCAAACATCTTTCATGAGTAGCTAAAAATGAATTGTACATATTAATTAAGGCTTGCCAAAACCTCGTTCAGTGATCCAGTGCTAAGTGCCTAAAATAAGGAGATTTTATTTTAATCTTGGAGAAACTGAGTAAAAGAGATTTTCCTCAGATCCCATAGGACAGTCAGAATTTCAGTAATAATGCAGGAGTCTTTTGCCTTTTTGTACTCTGACCAGTATCCCAAATGTTCCTTCATTTGGGAAGAACCAAAGGGAAAGCCCAGGAGTTTCAATTTCCTCTTGAGTAGTTCTTTCAATGCAAGTTGTATGAGATAGATACTATAAATAAATCAGTTACCTACAATACTGTATGACCTATTTTAAAATTACCCCTGATTGTTAGATACTTAATCTAGTGGCTCTTTACTTTTAACCAACAGAGACCCTTAAAAATGGAAAATGAAAAATAAATAGCATTCTTAGAATCCGTGCAGGCAGATTATATTTTGTGTGATCTTGTTCTCTCATATTATTTGGTGATTAGAGCAAGACTTCAATCAGCTGAAGGATTCCCCAAGGCAAGGTCTTGTCCCACCAGTGCACATGGCGTGCCCCGTCTGACACCAGGGCGACTTGAGAATTGAGCCCAGGGAAACTGCAGTGTGGTGCAGCAGATGAGCACTGGTGGTTGCCATGGAGATCGCTAATACTGCTGAAATTCAAAGAAAGGGCACTTGCCGAAGCTCAGAAGCCTGCCTGAAAATGAATGAGAAACAAGTGGAATTTAGAATAGGCCCTTAGCTAGTTGTCCCACATGGAGTTTTAATTTCCTTTTCTTTCCTCTTCCTCTTCCTTTTTCAAAGAATAGATTGAAAACAAGGCAGTGTTATAAAGCATACTCAGGACCTTCTGACCTCATTGCAGTCTGACATCCATGGAATAGATGTATATTCATGATGATGCATGACTAATAGGATTGGGGGTGGGGGCCGGGGAGAGGCGCGTGCTGGCCCTTCTGGAGGCTGTGTGTCACTTGTCACTGGGGTTTAGTAGGTGCCTTGGGATTTGTCTGCAGCATATGCGCTGCTGTTAATGATTGAAAAATTACCACAACAATTAGTCACGGATCGCTAAAGGCAGGGCCCCCAAATGTGATGGACAATGTGATTAAATCCATGTATGTGACAATTAACTCTCCTGCAGGTTTATCCACCAAGGAGGGTGCCCTAGGGTGCGAGCAAAGGGGAGAGTAAAAAGAAGAAAGGGATAACAAAAAAAGGAGTGGGAGAGAATAACACTGCAGAATGCAGAATGGATCTGATACAGCTGGCATGATTGCTCTTAATTTGATCCTGAATTAATCACAGTTTGATTAATCCTGGTTTTATTGCACCTTTCTATTGCCCATTTATTTATTCTCCCTTAATTTTATGGAAGCATGACTGATTTAATTCTGCCCATTCCATGTTTTTAAAAATTTTAAATCAGGACTCTCAATTTAATACAATATTCTAGGTGGTCCAAGGTGCAATTATCTCGTAAAAGCTAAGCAGACACCAGGCATAGCATGTCGTGAATCCCCCTATGTATCACAGCTGAGTAACCCAGAATAAATATTTGTTTGCTCAGTATTCTGCCTAAGTGAAAAAGAAGCTTTGTGATATCAATCTCCTTGTTTATTTGGGTGGAGGAAATAAGAATACACATACACACACAACTTTGTTAAGAGGAGCACAAATACAGTGTATGTCACATACAACATTTTGTGCATAAGAAAAAACAGTGTTACAATTTGAATGAACTGTCTGCAAAATATGTTTATTCTATATAAGGGTAATGTTTGTAGTCCATAGATATGTATATGTATGTGGAATTATTTTTAACTGGTATGTACTATTCTTATTTTGTTCTTGCTTTAGATGTTATTTTTGGTGTTATTCATATTTATGTACAAAACACTGAATTTAAATAATGCCAAGGAGGTGGTAACAGAAACCAGTGTAAACAAAACCTCGTGCTTTGTAACTCACGTGCCTTGTATGCATGTATGAGTTAGGCATACCCCACTCCTAATTCTTGAGAGGGTGTCTAAAGTTTTAGAGAACACCGAATTATATAAACGTAGATGGTTTTTCTTCTTTCAGTGTTCCTTAGGATTATTCCATTGCCGTTATTTACAGTGATTTTGGTATAAGACTGAGTTGGGTTTTTTTTTTTTGTTTTTCTAATTTGCAGACTAAAGTAGTTTATCTTTGTTGCTTGCATTTTAGCCAGGCATGATGTACCCAGGCATATAAAGATAAAGGATCTGTTTGTGATGTGGGTAGCAGTGTCTTTCAACGTAGTAGTTAAAGAAAATAATCAGCAAATATCTTACTGCTTTGGTGGCACGACACAGATGTTGCCCTGTTAGATACCCCTAGAATGCATCCCTAATTTTATCCATGCATCCCTAATCAGCCTTTTTAGAGCAACAACCAAGAAACTAAGTTTAACTGCAGATGATTTGGAACCTCAGGATCCCCGCCATTGCCAAATTTGTGCTTATCACTCAGCTTCCCAATAAGTAGGCCTTCAGTTCTGGCATTAATATGAAGATAGGGACACACTTCATTCATGAAATAGCTTTCATACCCACCCAACTGAAGTAACTACATACTTCTTGAGCCACCATCTCATTTCTGTATTTTCTAATGGCACATGCTGCTGTCTACCTGTGTTTATTTCTACCATAATTTTAATGACCAGGACTAGCCAGTGCTGTTCGTTCATTTGTTTTTTTGTTTGTTTGTTAATTCATCAATTCATTTATTTATCATTTACTGAACAAGTGACATAATCCAGGCAGTGTGCTTGGTACTTGAAGTAGAAATAAAAGTAGAAGATGGGGAGACTCACAAACACATTTTTTTTATGCCAGAGATATAAAGATAAGACACATACCCAAAGAACCACGTGCAAGGTAGAAATTGGCAAGGGCCATAAGAGGAAAATGAGATGAAGTGTTGTGATTGTTTGCAGTGGGAGAAATAACTTCTCCCTGAATATTGGAAGGCTTTGTGGCATTTGACTTGATTTCTGATGAGATTCACTCATAGCCAGTGGTCAAAGGACTAGATTTCTTAGATTGTTTTAAAAAAGTATTGAATTGGATATGTAGGCTTAAAGAGAAGTATATTCTAGTTTACGTGCAAGAATGTATGTGTAGTACTACTTAGGGTGTAACAAGGGAACAGACTTTGATTTGAATGTATGATGTGGGGCCAGATCATGAATGACTATAAATGCTCTGCCAAAGAGTTTATACTTCATTTTATATTAGCGAATTAAGTCATAATAAAAGAGGATGAGAGGGCATTTTGTGAAGCCTGAGTATTTCAGACCTGACTATACTGTAAAAGCTTCCTGTGAAGCTGCCAGTAGAATGGGCCTTCGAGGCCCCGCATACCTAGTCCTGGCCTATTGCTCCAACTTTATCGGCCATTCTCTCCTTCCCTCGTACGTGGATACTTATACCATATACAAAAATCAACTCAAAATGTATTAAAGACTTAACCATAAGACCTGAAACCATAAAACTATTAGAAGAAAACATAGGGGGAAAGCTCCTTGACATTGGTCTGGGCAATGATTTTTTGCATATGACACCAAAAGTTCAGGCAACAAAAAGCAGAAATAGACAAGTGGAACTACATCTAACTAAAAATTTTTTGCACAGCAAAGGAAATAATGAATAGAGCAAAAAGGCAACACATAGAATGGGAGAAAATATTTGCAAATCACGTATCTGATAAGGGGTTAATATTGAAAGTCTATAAAGTGCTCGTATACTCAATGGCATAAACAAAACAAACAAAAAAGAACCAAATAATCCTATCAAAAAATGGGCAATAGACATTTCTCAAAAGAAGACACACAGTGGCCAACAGGTATGAAAATGTACTCAACATCACTAATCATCAGGAAAATGCAAATCAAAACCACAATGAAATCTTACCTTATACCTGTTAGAACAGCTATTTAAAAAAAAAAAAAGTTAAGTGTTGGTGAAGATGTGTAGAAAATGAAACCCTTGTACATGGTTGGTGGGAATGTAAATTGGTATAGCCATTATGGAAAATAGTGTGGAGGTTTTCAAAAAATTAAAAATAGAATTACCTTATGACCCAACAATCTCACTTCTGGGTATGTATCCAAAGGAAATGAAATCAGTAAATGAGATCTCTGCTCTCTCATGTTCATTGCAGCATTATTTACAATAGCTCAAATACGGAAACAGTCTAAATGTCCATCGGCCAATGAATTGATACAGAAAATGTGGTTTGTAAAATACAGTGGACTAGTAGTATTCAGCCTCACAAAGAAATAAATCTTGACATTTGGGACAATATGAATGAACCTAGAGGACTTGATGCTAAGTGAAATGAGCCAGACACAGAAAGACAAATACCTTCCATTTTTACTTATGTGTAGAATTTAAAGTAGTTAAACATAGAAGCAGAAGTTGAACGATAGTTGCCAGGGGCTGAGGGGAGGGGGAAATGGGAAGATGGTGGTCAAAGGATACAGAGTTTCAGTTTTGTAAGATAAGTTAAGTGGCTCTAATGCACAGCATGGTGACTATATTTAAAATATTGTATACTTGAATTTTGCTGAGAAGGTGGATATTAAGTCTTCTCACCACAAAAAAGAAAGAAGGAAGGAAAGAAAGAAAAAACTACATGATGTGATTGATATGTTCATTAGCTCAATTATGGTGATCATTTCATAATGTTTAATGTGTATTAAAACATCATGTTGTGCACCTTAAATACATATAATTTGTATTTGTCAATTATACCACACTAAAGATTGGGAAAATAAGAAAGGAAAAAAGTAAGTAAAAAAAAAAATGTGGAATCTATTGCAGGAACACAGATTGTTATGGCAGCAGTAGAGGCTTAAGATAAATTCATTAGCTTTTTCTGTGACCAAACATTAGTTAATGTGTCTGTCCACTGTTAGCTTTTTCCTACTGTAAATAAAATTTTAGGCTGGTAGAGATAGAAATGATTTTCTGTATGATACTATATCTTTTATTTATATGGTGCTTTTACAGATTATTTTCTTACTCTCTGATCTTATCCTGTTTTGGAAATTGGCAGGGAATATCATTCCTATTTTATGACACAGGAAGCTTAGCGATAGAATGGATACATATCCTAACATTTAATAACTGAAACACGAGTAGAACTTGAGTCTTCTGTTTCCTAGCCCCTGGCTGGACCTGCTCATCTGTTAATCCCAGTCTGTACGTCCAATGCCAAGTAGAAGAAACACCTGGAAGCCTGGGCCACATAAATGTGTTCAGACCACCACAGTCCTCCAGGTTGACTAAGTGCTCCCAACTTTCAAGTGGAGAACAGCAAGCATCACTACTAAAATTGGTTGGTGTTGGTGCTAAGTAAATTAATTCATCTAGAGCAGTCTTCCCATCTAACCCCCTAAGATCATGCTAGTTTAGGCTGTCTCATGACCTGTACTGAGAGGTTGTGAACGGCCAGGTGATTGTACTTTGATCATCTACTTTTAGTGGCCATGTGGCAGTGCTTCCCAGGATTGTTCCCATCCTTAGCTGTGGAGAGGGTACTCAGGCCCATGTGACTCAGACCAAGTCCCAAATGATTGTTGTACATGCAAATATTTTTAGAAGCCTCCTATCTTTTCTTGACTATAAAATATGCAAATTATTATTATCATCATATGTTCATGTTTATTTTAATACGTAAAAGTACTTAAAATTATTTGACATACAGTGAAATGCTGGCTTTCAAGGATTCTATCACGTTTAACCTGTGAATTTGCATTTTCTGGACCTGTACGGACAAGTGTCTTACTCACTTTAGAGAAGTCTGGGCTTCCAGGTTGTGTTTAGTTCTCTGTGTGCAGATCTTTTCACTGGTGATCCCTTTGTTCAGAAGTCCTCACTGGGGCTGCTATATTTATCATGTTGCCTATAAAATGTGTTAAGTTCATCTACTCTTTCATACTGGCATAGTTATAGTCTATCATTCTTTTCAAATTTATTATTTTCTATTCCAGTAGGTACCAACCACCATGAGAACAACATGACACAGAATATGTTGTAGGAGTCTGGATTAGCGATTGAGTTCTGCTTTCCTCTAGTGTCCCTATGTGTCACTACTGGACAGTCTTTTCTTGAGAATCCAGGAACAAGAAATCTGTAGATACTCGTCTAGTTTTTGTCTCCCAGCAGGATAAAGCTATTTCTATTATGTAGTTGTTTATGTTTTAAATTTTATTCACCTTTTTTGATTTCCAACTTCTACTTTTGCATAATATATCTATAAAAGTTATAACCTCTTATAACAAATGCTATTATAGCTCAAAGCCTGTATAATAAAACAATTGCCAAAGTCCTGTGCAATGACCCCAGTTCAGGTGATACAGTATATATACAATTCCAGAATAGTTTTAAAAACACGTTCTGGTTTGATCTAATAGTATTGACTACCTTGAGCTTAATTTTAAAGGTTAACTGACAACCATAAAGCAGTTATGCCAAAACCTACACAGCCACACTTGAGTATACTAGTCTCAGGTAGACATGAGCTAGCCATCTTAACGCACCCTGTGTTAGTGCAGCCCCCTGCTCCTGAGGAACAGGAGAAGAGAAAAACGATTGGGAGAATTAGGGACCAGTAGCTGCTTCTCTCGAATCTGTATATGTGACACATTCATCTCTCCACTGTAATAAGCAAGTATACACCAACACAAGGCACATGCACAAACGGACACAGACTCACAGTACCTGCAAATCAAATACACAAACACATAAATGTGCGCACACCCCTGAGCATACACACACCCTTAGGCCTTAGGCCCTAAACATAACAAAGGACTAGACTGAATAAGGGCAAGGACTGGTTTAAGTAGAATTCAAGAGGTCCTGTAGCTGGGAGACGCCTGGGGCAGGTAACTCCCTCTGTTTACAGATAAAGTGATTAGAATACCTGGGAGACAATTAATGAGACCAGGGACACAGAAAATCTGTTAGCAACTCTAGGGGTATATTCTCTGAGAGCCAGTTTAATGCTGCTACCAGTATATTATCTCAAGCACGTGGGGAAAAAGGCATTGGCAAGGACTTGTATTTCTCTGTTTGCAGGAGAGTGTTTAAAAGTTGATTTCAGGTTTTGCATTTAATTTGCCCTAATTCTGATGGTAAAATCTTAGGTTTTTAACCCTCCAATACATAAACCTCTTTAAATGGGGAATATAGGCCTTTAGATGATCAGTGATCTAATAACTGGGATTGGGGGACACCTGGACAGCTGTGGCTGGGTTGTCAGAGCCAAAGTGCTGCCAGGACTTGGCTGAAAACTCCTCCCCCTCCTCCCCTCCCTCATCCCTTTTCACTGAGTTTAGTACCTGGATTTATCCAACAGCAGATAGAGATGACATAATATATTGTACTTCTAGATATCTACAAGGTATTTTATAAAATATTCTCTTAGGCCCTTGTGAGTAACATGGAGAAATGTGGGATGGGCAGAATAATGCATTTACTTAGATTTGTGTTTATTTGGACAGATATTTCCAAAATTTGGATTATCGGTTTACTGTTAACCTGCAGGAATATTTATAGTGGAGCTATGCATAGCTCTGCATTCAGACTTGTCCTGCTCATGATTTTTACAGTGACTTTGATGAAGATATGTTTATCAAATTGACAGTTGACATAAGCCTGGGAGGGACAACTAATATGATTAGTGACTTGATCTTGGATCAAGAAAACCTTAATAATCTGAAATGATGTGCCAGAAATAACAGGGTGAAAAATAGTAAAGATAAATATAGTCTTTAAATTGGGTTTAAAAATTAATTGCACAACTCCAGGGATGGGAGAAGTGGAGGATGTAATTTGTCATAAATTCAATATGAGTTAAACTTATGATGAGGCAGTTGAAAATGCAGATGATACTGTAAAAGACAGTATACAGTTTAAGGGAAGTATTAGCATTGAGCAGACCACATCTGGATGATTGTATTGAATAATCCCTCCCTTATTTGAGATACACTAGAGTTCAGAGATTACTAACTGATATGTCTGTTCCAGTGAGTTAAGTGAAAATATTTAATCACAAGGTGAGATATATAACTTTTGGATAAACTATTTGAAACAGAGAAATGATTACTTCAAAACACATCTTGGGAAATTGTTAAAAATCTAGAGAAAGATTTGCTGTCTCCTTCCTGGTCTCTGCCACCCCTCTTCCACCCTGAAATGAAAATCCCTACTGCCACTATTACTTAAAGATACCAAATAGGTGTCTTCTTTATTTTTTTATTGACTAAAATCTTTATCCCTGCCCCGCCCCCACTACCACCCCAGGTTTAACTGCATGGTAAATTTAAAGTTTTTAAATGGTTTTTCTGTAAAGTAGGTTTCTACAGGCTCTGTAGAGGACTTTAAAAATGAAAACAACGTTGTGTGTGTGTACACACGTGCTAGTCTGTTGAATCCATTTTGCAAAATTAAAAATGAAAGCATTCTTTAACAAATTTTCTTTTGCAGTTAGCCTGCAGTGTAATGTTTACTGGAAGCAGGAAAAGGCAGTCAGTTCTCTATACATGTCTTACACTTCCCTTTCAATTCCTGTCTCTTCATTCTGGAAAGAAAAATACTCTGGCATGAGCATCTTTTCGTCATTTCTGTTTAGAACGGGTACCACCTGCCTCCAGAGCCCAGGGGAGCCCTCTGTGTGTTCCTGCCCAGTCACACCACATGGTAACATGGACAGTGTGCCAGGCTTACTTGCTAATAGGCTGGGGAGAAGAGGCGAGTCAACATGGGGGAGGGGAAGTACTGGAGCATTACAAAGCGTTTAGTCACAGTCACCTATTTATTAGCTGGTTAAGGCTGCCTGCGGTGTTATGAAAGGGAATAAAAGGCATGGGGCATATTGCAAGCTGTCAATTGGACACAGAGTGCTAGTTGTAATTACTACCACAGTTTCTTTCCCTTCTTCCTCTTCTTTGAGTCCCCTGAGTTCATTATTCTTAGGCTTGGGGAGTGGGGGAGGTGACTCTAACCATTTATCTTCAGTAGTCCAGGATCTGTACCCATTAAGTTGACTCTTCAAAAGAAAATAAAACTATAACATAATCTCCTATCGCCAGTGCCATTGTTTTTCAGAATCACAGTCTTATTTATTGCTTACTTTCGCCATGCATGAACTTTGCAAGAACTTCCTTTAAGAATTTTCACTTGTAATTTCAGTGTATGCAGTCATTTTTCCCTAGGAATTTGGAGTGTCTGTGTTAGTACATATTCTAACAGGGATGCCTAGGTAGGACTGGAAAGGTAGGCTCTGTTGAAAATGCCTCCCTTTTTCCAAACACACTTTCCCTGTCTGCTTTCATGATGCCTGAGTTTTCTACTTTGAGATATGGCCCTTGGTGATGGCTTCTTGCTCCTTTGTTCCAAGTGTAAGAAGTGTATAAGTATCCATGGACACCCCTGGAAGATTATCTTTTAAGTTCTTTCTTGGTATGAATGAGTTCATCAAAAGTCTTTTTGAGTGGAGGTCTTGCCACAGTGAAGAACGAACCTCATGTAGTGAAGAGGGAGGAATGAGAAGGAAATATGGGCTGTCTTCCTTAGAATTCTCAATTTTTTAAATTGGTAAAATGTGAATAATAATGTCTGTCTCTCAGGATTGCTAACTGAAATATTTTTTGGAATCAGATGGGAAATAAATATCACATTTCAAAAATGCTAGGAAGAGTCCCCCCCCCCCGCCCCGCACCTGCCACACATTTTTGTATTTCTGAAGTCAGTATTTGTCTTAACAGTCAGTATCATACTTCAGTTCTTTTGTCAGTATTATTTTCTTTCCTAATGGTAAGTAAATGCATTTATGATGTCTCAGGTTTGATGAAATATGGTTTAACTGACCAGGGCTGTTTTCTGCATTAAGTGAAGTATCCTGAGTGCAAAGCTCTGCAAATGCCTGTTTTATTTTGTTGGGGCTGGGCCTTTTATCATGTGCTTTCATTAATAGAGAGCATAAACATAGATAGAGATTGGGGAACCCTTACTTGCTAATTGATGTCAGGGTACACTCATTTCCTCCTTTTCTTCCTTCCCTTCACTGAGCATACAGGCGTCGAGCACCAGTGTGCCTGGTGGCATGCTAGGAGCAGGATTTCTAGAGGTGAAGGATAGTTTTTTTCCCTGAGAGAGTTCAGAGTCTAGTGGAGAGAGACAGACTAGTGAACACACACTGTGAGAAGTGTTGTAGGGTACTGGGGGAACATAGAGAAAAAGCATCCAGCTCAATCATGGATGGGGAGAACAGGAAAAGTTTCAAGGAAGAAACCACTCAGGCTGAGTCCTAAAGGAGGATGAAAGATCAGCAAGGGAAGTTCACAGTTGGCACTTTTAAGGAGTTATGATAAGGAAAATAACACTTGTTCTCATTTGCAAGGAAGCCTGCTTTGGATCACTGCCTTAGCACCTGTCTGTCCAACTCTAGGTTCAGCCATAGCTGAGGTGGAAAGAATCATGCAAGCTTAGACTTGCCTCTGCTGCCAGGGGCCACTTTTCCACCTTCTGCCCAGAGACCTCTGGAGCTATGGGTACTTTATAGGCCCCTATCCAAAAGCTTCCTTGAAGTGCAACCTTCAGCTAAGGGACTGGGAGCTCGTAGATAGGTGCCCCAGGCTGACAGTTTCTGTGAGTTTTCTGTGTGGTGGCTGTGAGATCCTACTGCTCACAGTAACAACTTTATAACACACCTTTATTTTAGCTTTTCTTCTTTTTTCACTCTCCCTGCATCCTCACTCTATCTTTCTGGAATCAGTTCCCCTCCAAAGCCTACCTGCAACAAAGTCTTTGTCTCAGGCTCTGCTTTTGGAACAACCCAAAATAATTCACTACTGAAATGATCTCCAAAGTAATTACTTAAAGCTTGTGTTAAGGAGATTTATAATATGCTCTAAAACTGGCCAACGAAGTGGGCCCAGAAGTAGAAGAAGAGGATGGGTAAGTCAAAGAAGGCTGTTAGACAAAGACAGTGAAGAGCTAACAAGATAGAAGGTAAATATACACATGCATTTCTAAGCTTTTAGTGGTTTATACGGTAATATACAATTTCAGTAGGTTTAACCCAAACCATTAAGGCCAGAATACGCCAGGTGAGAAAAGAATTTTGGAAGTTTAAATTGCCAAGTAAAGCTTACAGGCAAACACATTAATAAACGACTTAATTTCAGAATGGCAAAAGGGAATTTTGGAAGAAAGTGTTAAAAAAAATAATCATGAGTAAGTTGAATTTATGGTACTGTGCAGGAATTTTATTAGTAATTAATAGAAATAATTTGGTAAAGGTTATATGGCATCGGTGTGTTACAAATCAGAAGTTAGAAGAAAAGTACACTCTTCCTCATTCATATATTTGCATCTAATAATCAGAATTGTGTGAATATTAAGTTTAGACTGCAGCCCAGTCTGCTAGAACCCTTGGTGATAATGGAAATGTTTTGTATGCTGTCCGCTGTGGTAGCCACTCACCACACATGGCTTTGAGCTTGAGTTGCACATGAATGCAACTGACTAGATTTTTAATATTACTTAGTTTTAATTACCTCGAATTGAAATCACCACATGTAGCCACACTGGCTACCTTATTGGACAATGTAGTAAGTATAGAGCATAAGAAAACAGTACAAAATACCAAAGGCTCATATCTAACCTACCAGAAAATCTGAGGACAGTGGATGGGCCCAGGGCAAAAAAGTAGTTTGCCAGACACTGTAAGTCCCAAAGGCTCCTCCGTTCTGTGAAGGATGTCAGAGTAAAGACCTGCTGGCTGTTTAGAGGACACAGTGAGTTTCCAAAGGGTCTCAGTTGTTGCTAGGAGAGGGGTACCCACCTGAAGGTGGGTAGGGGGACAAAGCTGCTCATACTTTTGAGAGGGCCTGGGCTCCTGGGAGCCGTGTTCTTTTGATTTTTAGGGCCTCCTGTGAAAAAGCCTACTCCTATCTACCCTTCAGAGACCGCTTGTGTTCCAGAAACTGGAAGTGACCTTGGAGGTGCCTGGAGAACCTCTCCCTCTGCACCCACTTAACTTGGTGAAGAATGAGGCTTTCTCCCACAGAGGGAGAAACCCATGGCCTTAGCCATTCTGCTTGACTCAGTCGTACTTACGGGGTGTTCATATTTGTACCATTTGGTTTTTCTTCATTTAATTTTTCTTCAGCTTCTACAGAAATCTTTTTCATAGGAAAGTCAGTGGACTTGGAGTTGCCACTCTTTTAAAGTAGCATTGAGCCCATCATGTCTCAGTTCTCTCCTTCTAAAATGGGCATCCTTGCTCATGAGTCTGTTTAAATAAAATAGGAGACATGAATGCAAAAGCAGTTTATAAGTGTGAAGTGCTGTTTTGGTGGCTGACTGTACAGGACTTGATTAGGGCACATCCTGGTCAGATTTTTTGCCTTTGCTCAGCTTGGCTCACTTAAATATTGTAATGAAAAATATGAAATTGCTCACATGATGTAATTTTTAATGTCATCCTCATACTGAGATTTAAACAGGGAGACTGGATTTGAAATCTCTTTTCCCAGGGCCAGTGATGATGGTGGTGAAGAGATAGCTCTAGGGTGGGTATCTGCTGACTGTTTCTGTAAAGGGCAAGATAGTAAATATTCTAGGCTTTGTGGGCCATATATGGTCTTTGTTAATTCTTCTTTTCTAAAACCTTTTTAAAAAGAGAAAACATTTTTAGCTCTTGTCATATAAAAACAGACCCAGGCCAGATTTGGTCTGCAGCCTGTGGTTTAATGACCACTGCTCTAGAGCTGTTTGTCCAGCCCAGTATGGTAGCCAATGGCCACATGTGGCTAGGTAAATCTAAATTAATTAAAATTGAAAGTTTAATCAAACAACTACATTAGCCACATTCCAATTTGCCTGGTGGCCACATGTGCCTGATGGCTACTGAATTGGGCAGCACAAACAGAGTCTTGTCAGTACACAGAGAGTTCAAGTCAGGCAGCCTGTCTAAGTGAAGTGAAACTCTAACTTGGCCACGAGCTTGCATGATGGGCTGAGACTAGTTATTTATTCTTTCTGAGCCTTTGTTCATAAAAACTATAAAATGAAAATTACAACATCACCTCTCTTGAGGATTTGGTAAAGATTTAATGAATGTAAAGTATTTAGCACAGAGCCTGGCCATACTTAGTGTTAGCTGCTGATATGATAGAAGCGCCTACATTTCTATTACTGTTAATTCTAATAAAGCTTTTTAAATTTTTTTAAAATTTATATTTAAATTTAAAAGGAAGAGGGATTATCATCCTTTTTCATAGGACATTTGGGAAGTATGAGATGACATCTGGTTTTGGTTTTAGTAGTTGCCCAGTGAAAGAGAAGTGCTCCTCTAAGTCCTGAACCGTGTTACCACACAGAACAGGTCCCCTCTTGCCTGTCATTTCTATGACTTGTTTTCAATTTAAATTTTGATTCAGAGT
The DNA here is from genome assembly GCA_003508835.1 of Eonycteris spelaea. Classification (NCBI taxonomy): domain Eukaryota; kingdom Metazoa; phylum Chordata; class Mammalia; order Chiroptera; family Pteropodidae; genus Eonycteris; species Eonycteris spelaea. Next base: position 453,083 of record PUFA01000211.1, on the reverse strand, counting down.
AGTGCTTACTCTATGGTAATTTTATGAAAAATCCACAATAAATATTTGTTCAGCTTAGTGGTAGTATAGAGATAAAGGTTAGTTCACAGGGGAGAATGCTCTGCAATCAGAATTTCAAAGTAAATTATTGTTTTACTCTTGCTTATGATGGAGTTCTAGACAACACTATATTGATTAGCTTCTCCTTCAATGCTAGTGTATTACTTGTTGCTGTGCAACAAGACTTCTTTCATATATTCTAATGAACCAAATGTGATGTCTTGAGGCCAGCTTGTGGGGTCATGGATTTCTTAAGCCTTGTGTTCCTTTCTTTTATACCCAGCTGTCAGCTGGGTATTTTTATTCACAGTGTCAGCCATATTTACATCATGTGAATGTATGAACAGGCCCTATGAATCAACCCTTTTGCCTTTCAATACAATGTGATCTACCTGTATCCTTGCTGAAGAGAGATCATGGTCTTTACCTGCTAATATTATCAGCTGATGATGCTGGTATTTTAGTAATCCCAAATGAGCTATTGATCAGTTAAATTGTGTGATTTATATACTCAGTCTGTGTGTGTGTGTGTGTGTGCACGCGCTGTATGTATCATACTGTTAGAATCCTACGAGGAGCCCCATCCTTGACAGAAATGAAGGTGGTTGAATGTTGATCATTCACGTATAGGGATATTGGTGGTTATTTCAAAGAAGTTACAGAGTGAGGTGTATATAAAAAGACATTTCAGTACTCAGTTGAAATAACAATGCTTATACAGAATACTTGATTTGGTTGTTTGTATTCCATTTTGCACATTGAGGTGTTTTGTTGTTTCCCCTCTGTGATGTGCAGTCCTATTCTTGTGCCTGGGATTCTGTGTATCACCACATGGGTGGATTCCTCTTCATCATGAGCAGGCTGCTGGTGGGACGAAGAGAGCCCCACCAGACGTTCCTGGCCTCATGGGTCAGCAGGTGGTATACTCTGTCTGTGAGTGTAGAGTGGAGAAGCGCTGATTTCTGATGGGTGAGAGCCAGAAAATGGGGCCTGTGGTGCGAAGGAATTTCAATCTATAAAAGAACCAGAGGATATAAATGGAAAATCTCATCCAAGAGCCCTTAGGAAAACAAAACTTAAGGACTAAGGGACTGATTTCCTATAAATGCCTGTTTTACAGAAAATGTAATAGCATTTGAATTTTCTTATTTGATAGGGAGTTGGTCAGAGGTTTGTCTTTGTCCACCTTGGAATTTTGCCAGAGGCATGAACAGGAGATGGCCCAGTGTGGGTTGGTTTTGCAAAGTGGACTGAATAGAGCGTCGTTTGTGTAACTGGAATATTTTGTCTGCTCATGAAATTTTCAAGGCTATTCTCCTTTGTTTTTTTATTTTACCTGACTCTAGTAGATGAACTTTCCCCTCTTTACATTCCCTGTGCATAAATACAACCTACCCCACACTCTCAACAGGCTTGCCTGTAGCTCGCTACAGTTTACTTGTCACAAATTGCAGTTTCTCTGCTGTTCCCAAGTAAACTCATCTTTTGAGCTTGCCTCAGTTTGCCTCTTTATTTAAGCCAACAGGTACAGATCCTTGAGAAGTTAGGGACTGGTACTTAGACAGGGTGCCAAAATTTTAAGAACTGTGGTATCCAGAATCTATACTGACAGACCTGCGAGGCAAGTTAAGCACAGTAACTCAGTGGCTTGAAATCCTGTAACAGAGTTCATAAGAATCAATCTGTAATACTCATTGAATAAAACAGAATCAGAGTAGGAACAGTACCAAACAGCACGGTAATTGCTAACATATACTGAGCACTCAGCAGTTCTGTGCCTTATACTGCGGTAAAAACATACCTCAGTGATCTCATTTAATATTTACTACCCTGGATGGGGGGAGGATGGAGAAGGTAAAGAGGATCAGATTTATGGTGGTAGAGGGAGACTGGACTTTGGGTGGTGAGCACACTATGCTGCGTACAGATGGTGTATTATAGAATTGTACACTTTAAATTTATATAATGTTACCAATGTCACCTCAATAAATGTAATAATAAAAAAAAAACTTTCAAACTCAGAATTAAAAAATATATTTATAACCCTGTATATTTGGCACTATCATTGCTATTCCCATTTCACTGATGACAGAGGGGAGACTTAGAGAAGGTAACTCATTCAAAGCCAAACATTTTATTCAGTGAAGAATTGGATTCAACCCCAGGTAATCAGAGGGCAGATATTGTGGTCTTACCTTACACATGATTCTCTTCTTGTCTCTGCTGTTTCCTGAATATGCCAGTGCAGGCTCTTAGCACTACCTCTCTGGGCCTCATCTTGTTATCTGGAGATGAGTGGTTATACTAGACTGTTTTAAAGTCCCTGTGGTCATTGACAGGCTGTGATTTCTTTAAATCCTAGAATCATCAGTCTCCTTTGCTCATGTACATCAGTTGAGCTCTACGACGGTATGTGTACTATCTTTCTGGCATATGATAAGCCTCAGTAAATATCAAAAGAGTAAATTAAACTCCATATTATTCCATATTGGCAAGGGCATGAAACAGGCTTCCAGGGGTAGTGCTTATTCTGGAGAATATTCTCTCCTTGAGGCAGTGTTTGTCATGCTTGAGGATAGTTTCTATAGGACTTTCTTCTTCATTAGGAAGTAGAGACAGCATCAGCTGTGTCCTGGGACAAATTTGTTTTTTCCAGGGTCCTGGAGTTATTCATTAGCTTTTCTGTTAGGCCCTGACCTTTCTTTAACTGTCCCTCTGATTCTTATCCACACTTCTAACCAACCTTCCCTAGCAGCAGTGGTTGAAATACTCAAGCTTCAAGAACAAAAGTACAGCCATACGTTTGTGATGGTATTCAGAAGGCTGTCTTTAGTCAGGCTGTGATTCAGTTCCTCTGAAAACCCTGTTTACTGGTTCTGCATGTATTAAGTACCCAGCGTCTACCCATCTATCAGGACTTAATGAGTTAGGAGTCTACCAGTTTACTGCCTAAATATTTCTACTGACCTCAAGTGTTTAAATTGATTGAATAAACAGTATTAGCTACTCTGTAGCGATGTCTGATAGCATAAAAAGTCATCATTACAAAGTGTGTATTATGTCCATACTCAGGGATGCACACTTTTGCAGTACACTGAAGTACAATGATGAAAAAGATGTTTTAGATTTTTGTTTGTTTGTAATAAATCTCTTTGTTAAAAGAAAGCAGGTTTATGGAACATACCAGTGTAGTTATGGAATTTGAGGTACCTTTTAGAGATCTCATGTTTTTGTAGAGCTTCAGCCATTGTCTTTGGGAAAATCACTCACCCCACTTCCCAGGCAGCCTCTGGCCCGTTAGCTGTTAAATAACTCACACTCTGCATATCTAAATTTAAACCCATCATTTCTTCCTGCTCTCCTTATACACACATACATACACACCCATTTATTTTCTTGTTTCTTTTAATGTTTCCATTGAGTTCATTTAGTAATTATTTATTGAGCTCTTATTATGTAGCCGGTACTTTTCTAGGCACAGTACAGCAGTGAATAAAACAGGACAAAACTATACGTTTATGGAGCTCATGGTCTGGTGGGAGTGGATAGTCATCAAAGTGAATGAGTAAATTATATGTCTAGTGTCATAAGATCATAAATGATAAAGTGGAAAATGAAGCAGGGAAGGAGGTAGGATGTTCTGATAAGGGGGTTGAAGAGGGTATTTCAGTTTCAAACAGGACAGTCAGCAGATGCCTCACTTAGGAAGGTGACATTAGATATTTTAATGGTACCATAATTCTCCCAATAATCGTAGTTGAATGACTCCTTTGATTCTCCTTCACCTTCAGTCAGTTGACAAATTCAGTCAGTTCGACCTGTGTAATATGGCTTCCATCTATTTCCTTCTTGCTATTCTTGATGCCATTACTTCTACCTTAGAGCTTTATCATTCTCTCTTGTACAGTTATTTACATTACCAGATAAGCCTACCAGTCACTTAGTGTCTTTCAGATTTGATTTTCTGATTAGTCACTGCTGGCACATAAAAGTGGTTTTGCATTTCACATATAATGAATTTATATCTGAAAAAAATAAGTTATAAAAGTTTTGTACATTTTAATGGACTTTTGTTTTCTTTGTAGTTGAGAAGCATATAATAATGTCATGCACATAATGATAGTATTCTTATAAGGTATTATTTACATAAAATAAACTTAGCCATTTCAAGTGTGCAGTTTGATGGATTTTGGTAAGTATATAATCGTGGAGCCACCTCTGTCAAGATATAGGAAGTTCCCTCACCTTAAAAGTGTCCTCATGGCTCTTCTCTCCCTACTCTAGCCTCAAGCAATCACTGATACAGTTTCTGTCATTATTAGTTTGCCTTTTATAGGATTTTGTGTAAATGGACTCATACAGTGTACTTCCTTTCACTTACAAAGTGTTTGAGATTCATCTATGTTGAATGTATTCATATTTTATTCTTTATAATTGCTGAGTTAGTAATCCATAAAGTAGCCGTATCATGATTTGTTTATCTGTTCATCTGCTGGTGAACTTTCAGATTGCTTCCAGTTTGGGACTATCATATATAATGCTGCTGTGAACACCCCATGTATACATCTTTGTGTGGATACTTGTGTTTGTTTCTCTTGAGTAAATAAGGCTGGGAAGTGAAAGGTCATTTGGTAACTATGTTTAACTTTAAAAGATACTGTTATATTGTTTTCTAAAGTGATTTACCGTTTTGTATTCCCATCAATAATGTATGACTGTGGTAGCCAGCCTGCAAAGTGATCCCGAATGATCCCTGCTTTCTGAGGTTCATATCTGTATATAGTCTCCTCCTAGATTGTACCAGCGTTGGTTCAGTGATCAGTACAATATAGCAGAAATAATGGTATGTTACATCTGAGCCTTGGTTATAAAATACAGTACAGGTTTTATCTTGATTGGTTGCTTACTCTCTCTTGAGTCACTCACTTTAGGAAAAACTAGATGCCATCTTGTGAGCAGCCCTGTGCAGAGACCCACATGATGAGGGACTGAGGCCTCTGGCCAACAGCCAGTTAGAAACCAAATACTTCCTACTAACAGCTATGTGAGCGAGCTGGGAAACAGATCTTGCAGCCCAGTTGTACCTCCAGATGACTGCATCTTTGGGACATCTTGATAACAACCTTATGGGAGACTCAGAGTCAGAACTACTCAGCTTAGTTGCTCTTGGATTCCTAGCCATCAGAAACTGTGAAGGAAGTAATATTTGTTTTTTTAAGCTGTTCAATTTTTGTTAAGACAGCAATAGATAACAAATACAATGAGACTTCAAGTTTCTCCATATCTGGCAACATTTGACATTGTCAGTCATTTTAACATTAATGATTCTAGTAGGTATGGAGTGATTTCTCATTGTGTTTTTAATTTTCATTTCTGATGACTGGTGATGTTGAGCATCTATTCCATTTGTTCATGTTTTTAATTGTTATTTGTATTTCTTCTTTCGTGAAGTGTCTATTCCTACTTTGGTCCATTTTAAAAATTAGTTTGTTTTTTTTTTTTTTTAATCTCCCCTGAAAATCTGTTGTGTTGTCTCCACAGGAGATGAGAACCCTTACCAATCATGGCCTCTGTAATTGTTGTTGAGCAGAATTCAGTAGGCCTTATAGTAATAATTTTTAGCAGCATTTTGAATATACTTGGCTATAAGTTCTCAATCTCCCTGTGTTTTCCTAGAGTAACATTGGGTTAAAATGCACCATGGAAGCTAATTCTCTATCCACTACTCAAAATCTTTTCTATAGCATTGATTACTTCTTGTCTCTTGCCAGTTACTGAGAATTGCATAAACACAGTACTTTTTCCATATTGCATGATTCCTTCTCTGCTCTTTAGAATTTTTTATCCTAGTATCAGCTTTATTCCACATAGACATGCAACATTCATCATTTTTATCTGATTCGTATTTTATAATCATCCCTAATTTTTGTTTCTATCATGAGCTTACCATCTTTCTTATTATTCCTTTTAACACTCACTGCTTTTATATTTTCCAGATGTCATGAAACTGATATTATTCTTCTAACACCTCAAAATTAAGTACAAGTAATAGAGAATTCTAGTACAATAGCCTTCAGTCAGATTAGCAAATTCTCATGAGGTTGTAAAGATTTAATAAGATAGTGTACATCCTGACTTTTCTAGTTTAAGAGATGAGTTAAAGGATAGGCTCTGAAAAAGTAAAATGTATTATGCAAACATTATTACAATATTACTATTTACTACTGGTCTTGTTTAAATGAGTATTTCTTCACAGCTTTATGTTAAGCACAGATTTTAAATTCTATCAGCAATAGAATCATATCAGCAAATATTTATTGAATATCTGCTGTGTGTTGAGCATTGTACTAGGCTTGTAAATGCCAAATGGCACTTGGTCTATTTTTCTATGAATTGCAATTTATTTTCTGTTAAACAAGAATTTATCAAGCCTATGCCTGGGCACAGTGTTAGGTGGTATAGATCTATGAAAATGAATAAGCTTCAAATCTTATAGTCCAGGAGCTCCCACTTAGAGAGGCAGACATGGAGGCTAGTAATCCCCACGTGGCAGTGTTGAATGTAGCAGAAACTGCCCGTGCAAAGCACAGAGGCAACTTCCAGTAGTGCAACGTCATTTCTGCCTGGGTATGCCAGAAAAGGCTTCCTGGTGAGTAACACTGGGAGAGAATTTGAAGGGCCAGTAGGAGTTCACCAGATGACAAGGGTAAGGAAAGGGCGTTCTAGAGTGTGCAGGATAAGACATCTTTGATAACTGAAGTAAAAAAAGTTTCCATGTGCTTTTCCGTCCTCCTTACTACCAGCAATAGAATCATATCAGCAAACATTTATTGAGTACCCACTCACTATTCATGGAAGGCAAGGTGCTGTTGGAATAAAAAATTGACAGATTTTAGTGGACTGTATCTAATATTGTACTGTTTTATATTTGTGACTTATTAGTCTTTATCTCAGTATGGACCCAGGTATTTATGTTACCTTTATTAGAGCATTTGCTACTTCTTCTATTTTAGTGATTTTTTAAGTGTGTTTGGGGCTGCATAATTTCATTATTTCAATGCCTGTGTTATGTAACTGGAGCCCAAATTAATGTAGCCTAAAAAGATACTTTATTCTAACTTGATAAATTCTGTATTGCTAAACCAATTTGTTATTTCTCCCTGCAACCTTTTGCTTACATAATTTGCTTAGTGACTGTAGACAGGTAGCACTGCATTACATTCAATAAACCATACTTTTGTCCTATTCCCACCACTTTAAGAGTTTCCATTTTAAAAGTGTGTCTTTGTCGAATAAGTCTGATGTGTGCCTCTATGCTTCTTATCAACATGGTCTCAATGGTTCACAAAGCTAGCTACAAATCCCCCATCCCACCTTTTTTTTTTTTTTTGGTCTTTTCTTCTATAGACATGTATTCTGTATACTCATTTAGAAACAAGTCACATGTTGACCTCTTGTTATTTAACTATTGGACGGTTGCTTTTAATTCTCATTTGTTTCATTTGTCCTTTATTTCTCTGGTAAGATTTTAATATTCTTGAAAGTAGAGATCATTATACCTCTTAGCATAGTGCTTGGTACAGAACATTTAAGAACTACTTTTTTAAATGTCTGACAAAATCTTGATAGAATAAATACTTTTTTTGTCATGTAGCTAGATCAAGATTGACCTTTGAGGGGATAGGTAGTCAAGATCATACTTTCCATGGGTGATCTGATGTCTTTACCAGATCTCTACGCCAGGACTTGGGGGTCTGACTTCTAGCTGTATTGCTAACTAGTTCTGCTAACTTGGATAGATCACTTAATGTCTCTTGGCCTTAGTTACCTTATCTATAAAATGTGGGAAATAGTATTACTTATTCATAATGTTATTTTGAGGATTAAAAGAAATAATGAACAGAAAGCACTTAGGATGACTATCACATTTAAAAACTTACTAACATTTTGTTCAAGATACCCTAATGGTCTAAAATGTCAAAAGAAAATTAGGTGAGGAAAGAGCAATGGAGAATAACTCTTATTACATGCTTCCTTATAGCTCAGGTTAATCCTTTTTTTTTTTTTTTTTTTTGACCCTTTTAAATAAATGAACATGTTGGGCCTCTTAAGGGGTAATTGCTCTTCTCTTCGGAACACACTTCTTAAAATGACTCGCTGGGAGAGGTTATGCATTCTGTGTGACGAAGGTTGGCAGAGCCGAGAACCTTGTTTACCCTCCCTATTTCTCATCACCTTCATTTTCTACCCTCTCAAATAATAAAACCTTTTTCATCCCTAGAAACTAGAAGTCAAAAATATGACTCAGGTTAAACACAGTGAAAATTGTAGCTACCTTAAATTAGGACACACGTTTTTAAATTTTGATCCAAGGTAGTATGCTAGCTAGAAGATGTAAATTTGTCATCATTTTCTGCCTGTGTTTCATCTTTTCTTTCCTTTTCTGCATTGTCATAATTCTCTAACTTTATTATTTTTCTCTCTTGGTAAGTCTCTGTGCTCCCAGGGGAACTAGAAGAAATTGTACATGGGGTTTTGATATTTTGCCAACTGTTTTCTATAATTAAAAGTGAATTGGAAATGTGAACACTGCTTCTGTTCTGCCGATGCTTCTGGGGTCTAGCCTAATAGAAGCATGAAAAGGTGTAAAAAAAGAATCTGGAGGCAGGAAGAGAAAATGGACGCATGCAATTCAGGGTCAAGGATTCCTAATGCAACAAAAATCCTTAAGCCTTTGGGTTAGCTAGTCCAAGTTTATTTTTTTTATTTGGGTCAGAAGATCATCTGTTAAGTTTAATTCAAAATTAAACTGCTAATATTGAGGCAGTAGTTTATGTCATTCGTGATTGGCTTGATCCACCCTAATTATCTTCCCTGGTGAAGTAATCAAGAGCAGAAACCTATACAGTACTATTTAGAACCTGAGCGAGATTTTTATTTAAATTTCAATCTCATCTCCAGCAGAAACAATAAATAGATTACAACTCGTGTATTAGCCCTAAGTGACTGGTCATCTGGAGTACAGAGCTGAGAAGGATTTCAAGGACTAGTCTGTTGTTCCATTGACACATTGGAACATCGTTAAGCCTGCCTAAGCAGCTAACCAAACCTTAACTTTGATATCACTTTTTCTTAAACTCTCATGCTATTGAATTACAGAAATTAGACTTTAAGCTCTGCAGGGGCAAAGAACATTCCTTTCTTTTTCACCTTTGCATCCCTAGTGTCTAGATCTGTGCCTGGCACATTTTAAACAGTAGGTGTTTGGTGAATGAATTAATAATAAATGAATTCAATGCGAACTTTTTAAAAATTCAGGCTTTAGTCTTTTGGCTTTCTCCAGTGAATTCTAAAGTTAGGTACTTGTTATACCTTGATATTGAGATAGGCTGGGCATAGGATAGATTCAATACTAAAACCACTGGTCACTTACAAGTAAGAGGAAGAGCCAGGCTAGCATGAACAAATGACAAAAATAGATCCGTAACCAACTGCCTGATGCTCATTCTCTAGTAGCTTTTTTAAATCATGGAAATTTCTAGCAAATTTTTAGTAGATAAACTAGTAGTTGGAAGAGATGACCTCTAAAGTCTCTTATAACTTTCATGTTTTATCTATAATTTCACCTTTTTTGATTTATTGTCTATTTTTTTAAGTAGATACTATAAGGCGGTAAAATAGCTTCAAAAATGTAGCTAAGGAGAAAAGAAAGAGAAAAAGTTTTCTTATAGAAATATTAACTGGAATCATGTAAAATACATGTACAGAAAGGAGCTTATTCATTGAACTTCCCATGACCTACATATTCAGAAGTTACCAGAATAGTTAGCTCTTTCATTGCCAGTATGCTCTTTGTTTGTTTGCTTAATTTGGCACAATGATATATAGCATGATGACTTCTGTGTTTCTCTCAAGATCATGACTTTCCTGCAATAATAAAGTTTTTGTTCATTAAATTTGACAAAACATTTTTGGCCTAACGTTTTAGTTCCTTACACTCCTTTCTGTATCTGGGAGAAAGCTCATTTCATTAAAATCATCAGTGACTCCCCTTTCAAATTACTATGACCTGCTTTTCTGCTCTGATCCCCTTCCCCACCAGGTGATTCCTCTGCTGACTCTTTTCCCCAGTTACTTTGGCCACACCATATAAAACTATATATTTCTTTTCCTTCTTAACGTTGTTTTGAGGGGTAGTCGTTAATTCACTCTATTTAATCTTCAGTTTTTGACTATGTTACATATTTTTCTCATTCTGTAGCAGAGCATATTGCTCAAGTGCATCATTTGTCAGATGTTTTTAGATGATGACTTGGGTGCTGGCATTATAGGAGTAAGTCTAAGATTACTAAAAGTGAGACCTTATGAGATGTTTAGCAATTAAAATATTTTCAGCAAAGTAGGAAGAATTTTGGGAAATTTGTGAATTTGCTCTATCTAAAAGTTGGAGATCTGTATATAGCATACCGGAGATGGGGAGGTATTAGTTTGCTAGGGGCTGCCGCAACCAAGTCCCACAGACTGGATTGTCTTAAAAAACAGATTTATTTCCTCACAGTTCTGGAGTCTAGAAGTCCACAATCCAGATGTTAACAGGGTTGGTGTCTTCTGAGGCCTCTCTCCTTGACTTGCAGATGGTTACTTTATCCTTGTGTATGTACATAGTCTTCTCTCTGTGTCTGTCTGAGTCCTAATCTAATGTCTTTCTATAAGGATACCAGTCCCATTGGATTCAGATCTACCTTAATGACCTCACTTTACCTGATTAGCTCTTTAAAAGCCCTGCTTCCAAATACAGTCACATTTTGAGGTACTGAGGGTTAGGACTTCAACATATGAGTGGGAGGGGGGTCCCCAATTCAGTCCATTAGACGGGGCAAATAAACTCTAATCCCATGACTGAACAGTGTTTAATGGAAATAAGGGATTAAGAATAACTCTATCTAGGATGAGAATTAGATGAGGTCTTGCGTGTGAAGATTTGGAAACTACAAATTCCTACTACTAAAAATGGTATCGTGATTATCATTGTTTTATAACATAACAGTATATATGGTTATTATTATAATATAAAAATGATAATATTATTTGAAATGTCTGAGTCCGTGTGAGAAATTAGAAATATGATACCTTTTCTAGGAGTCTCATAGAAACTAGTGTATGCAGAAGAGAAAATCAGAATGTTGGGAAGGGGACAGGCAGTCAGCATCACTGCAGCTCTGCTGAGTTTTGAGCAGTCCTGAAGAGTGGGTCTTTTTGCCAAGCCTCTTGAGAGTGAAATTCTTAATGTGAGATGAAGGACAAACTGAACAGTCCCTTAAATGATTGACTGTCATAGATTAAATGTCAGAAAAAAAATTAGTAAAAGAAACATTGTGTTCCTTTTATAATAATAGAAATCAAAATGTTTTACCAAACATTAATTCACACCTTCAGTAAAAAGCCTGTATTAACTATTACCAAGGTAAGTGAGGTACTGACATAGAAAATGGATGCCAATAGTGCTGTTCAAACTTCTGTTTTCTAAACGTATTTTAAATGTTTTTTTCATTGTTACTCTGATTGAGAGCTATAGATGTGGGTATTTAATCACTTAGTTTCATTTTAAGTAGAATTTTAGAAAATATATGTTTTAAAGATGTAATCTCTTAATTTATGCTCCTCTACTCCAAATAAGTGATTCATTAATGTTTGATTGTAATAGGAGCTAGAGCATCTGAAACCAATTAAGTGTTTTACATTATAGTTCATTGTGAATAAACAAATAGTTTTCAGTCCCCTTTTCCCCAAACTGCTATTATTTCAGGATCATATGGCTAATTATACAGCTCTATAGCCAGTTTTGCAAGGGATAAAAATCTCTGTAAAACACATCTGCTTCAGCTGCTGTGCTGGGGACTCCAGGGTGTTGGGGGTCTCTCTGGAGGTGTTTAGGACTTAAATATTTCTTGAGTTAGGCAATTTGATACTTCTTGTAGTTTCACTGAATGGGATTTATGACAAATCTTAAAGGATACGATAATTAAAAATTTTTTTTTCATATTTTAGTGTTCTAAATTTGGGAATACAGCTTCCTTCGATAATAAAATAGTCGGTTTATAGATTATATTAGAAGATATGTTTGAGTGATAGTTTTTAGGCTCTTTAATTTTTTCCTCTCGTCCTTGTCATCAGGCTTTTGGCTATTTCATTTCTCAGAGTCATTGCTTAAAAGTGCCAATGGGAGTAAAGAAATGCCAAGGTGGAAATCAGATCAGCCAGGTTAGCTGTTTGACAAGAAGTCTGATGGAGCTTATTTTACTTCTAATAAGGCTAAAGGTGTTGGAATCATGACTTCTGTATTTCTCATTTAGATGTCAGATCGCTTGAGGGAGGACTCTGTTCATTTCTGTGTTGCTAACAGCAGAGTGACACACCCAAACCAGGCACTCAATAGATGTTGTCTGAGTTGGTTGTTGAATTAGATTTATGATTTGTATATTTTTGTTTTCGGTTTCCACAAAGAATAAAGTTGGCTTTTGCTTGTCTGCAACCAACTCCTCCAGCCCTCCTCAAAGCAGCTCTCACTCTCACTCCCATCTGCCACTTTTCAAGTTAAATCTGTCTTTTCTCAGTAGGTTAGCAACATGAAGATAAGGTTAAGATTGCTGAGTTAAGTAGAGAAGCTTCTCAATTAAATTGAGAGAACCTGGAACATAAACGTACCAGGATGCTAGAAGTTGAAATGTGGCAATTGCATTTCATTGAATCAAGCAGTGCCTTTTTCTTATTGAAGGTGTTTTGGGTGTGGTGTGCATTGATTACAGCTACACCCAACTTTTCACTGGCAGTTCTCTAACCTGCTTCTGGCCACAGTGACCTCACAGGAACTTGAGAGGTTGGAGGAACACCTTTCTTTGCAGTGAAGTATCTTGGTAATAGGAAAAGGTGAAGCAAGTCAGACAAGACAGTATGGTAGGTTTATTAGGGAGGTACAGTTACATCTTTACTTCATGAGATGATTGTACTAGAGTCTTTCAGACCTAAATCTCATGAATTAGGGCAACACGGTGAAAAGGAAAGAATAGTTAAGAATGGAATTAGAAGGCTTGTCTTTTAATTGCAGATCTATCACTCGTTGGGTCTGTGACCTGGAGCAAGTCTTCTAATCTCTCTCGGCTTCAACACGCTCATCTGTAAGATGAATGAGTTAAATGAATTGATTGCTAATAATGATCACTGCTCTTAAATTCTATGCATTTAGAAAATTTACATTTAGAAAATTCATAGTTCCCCTAAGTTCCCTACAGAATCCTCAGCGTTTGCTGTAGTTTAAACTTCAGGATAATTTTCTCCCAGTTTGGTTCCCTTTGGCTTGGTGATGTCATTGTGTGCAGAAATAGAAAACTGGTATAAAGCCATTGTCTAGTTCCATGTGCCAGAATATCTTTGATGAGATCATATGTTGCTCTTTTATTTTTAAAACTGAAGTCTGACTCAAATAGCAGTCACCGACTACTTAAACTTTGGGTGAATGGCCTATATTTCCTTTCGTTTCTCTGTGCGATTGCTTCCTTCTCAGTGCCTTCTCTCTCTTCCCTCTACATAAGTGATGACAAGAGGCATCAGAAATTTTGGCAGAAGCAAATGCCAGTTGTACCAAGCTGAGGTAGCAATTCTGGGGGCTGTGTCCTTTGCAAATGTATTGTTTTATGTAGACATTTTTACACGATTCTTTGCATCAATCAGCAGTTTTGCCGCTTGATGTTGTTCAAAAAGCCTGTTGGGTGTCTGATCCAGTTTTCTATTCTTCTGTGCTCCCCTTTGCCTCCCTCATCTCCTCCAGGAAACTTTTTCTCCAGCTTGGAAAAGTGTGTGTGGTACAGTGAGAAATTCTGGCCACTTGGTACTGCATCTTCTTCAGCATCTTTGAAAAAGAGGCAGATGTGGAGGCTGAGAAAGTATTCATAGAAATGCTGCTTTTCTCAAGGCTGCTTATAGCTGCCTGTGATTTTATCGAAGCAGAATGCAGACTAAATAAGATTTGAGGAGGAAGATAACACATTGAAAAAGTGTCTCTCCCGGACAGCCCCTGGGGAATGAAGGTCAGCTGAACAAGCCAAGAATGGAGCAAATCTAGGCGCTTCAGGTGGAGGCTTCCTGAGGCGAGGTCTGTTCTGTTTCCTTACAATGTATTCTCATCGTAGCAAAGCCAGCTGTAGGCCTTTCTGGCATCAGGTGGTGGCTAAGGAAGATACCAAGTTACAATGGCTAAGAGTACAGACTCTGGAAAAGAAAGACCTGGATTTCATTTCTGAGGGAGTCAGGTGTTTTGGTTGTAAGCCAAAGAAACCAATTCGGACTAACTTAAATTTAAAAAGGGAAAAGGGAGTTAAATGTATTCAAAGGACACTGAGTAATTCACAGAATTGGTGAGGCCTCAAACAGTGAGCCTTTAAGGGTAGGAAGCAGGGCAGCTCTAGTAGCTGCTCCAAGGTGCTGCCACTGGAATGACTTAAAATAAATCACCTTCTGTCCTGACATTCATTCAAGATTCAAATCCCTGAGAAAGAGATGATTGGTCTTGCCTTGCACTTTTTTGAGGGGTGGTGGGTGCGTAGGGGACCATGGTGATTAACATATATAAGGTCAGTTCACCCAAAGAAAATTGGGCTGCACTTATCAAAAGAAGACGTTAGGGTTGTTTGGCAGACTAAACCAACACAGGTATATAATATCAATGAATCCTGCCGCTCAGCATCTCAGCATTTAAGGTAAAACCTTAAAGACTTGGGTAAAGACTTGGAATACCTCAGCTTTGTGCTAAGAAAACCAAATTTCTTAACACAGTCATCAGTTGATGGGGTGACACACACATATCTCAGTTTACCCAGGACAGTACCAGTTTATGCTTTTATATCTTCTAAATTAACATTGGATTTCTCATTTTAAAAATAAAGTATTATTACTACTTGCATTAATATAAGCCAGGATCGTCTTGATAGACCTTTGCTTCATACTTGCAGCTGTGCCCTGGTGCCCTCCAGTAGTATGTGAGATACATGCACAGTGAACAGAGTTCTCCGAAATCTGAATCTGACCAGCGTAACCTTCCTGTCTTTCCCCAAGGCTTTTAAGATGCAGCTTATCCAACACCACCCTTTAAGGATGACATGCTGGGTGTTCTCAGTGAAAGAGAGTACTCTGAGACACTGGGGCATAGTCGTGGGAGAAGTGTTAGCTACTGCTACCCCTGCCAGCCACGTGGTCTATCAGCTAGCTGTGCCGGGGCCCATTCCATAGCTTCTAGGATGTGTGAGCTACTGGCCTTCAGTCAGCTTGGAGGGTGAAAATTGTAACAATTGAAATATGTACAGGAAAGAGGCTGAGCAGTTCTGCAATCCAGCCTACAGATACATGCTCTTGCTACAGGGGTTTGGCACACTGTATAGCGTCTTAATCTGAAGCTATTCATTTATTTTACTTTTTAGTAATTAAAAAAAAAATAAATCCTTTAGTATAAGTTACCCCTACCCCCCCCAAAGTGCCCTTTTAAGGGAAAATGAATTACTAGATTTCCACTTTTCAAGAAAATTGATATTGGATGTGTAACCTGTCAATGTTGACCATTTGCATGAGGACCATAACAGTGCCAGGGACCATAAGAAAACCCAAAGAAATAAGTCTGTTGTAGAAGGATGGGCAACTATCCTAAAAATCCCAAAGAGTTTCACACATGCAGCATTTTCACATGTTTTTTGAAGAATGGCTTTTCATTTAGACCAAATAATGGTTCTATGTTAATTTCACTTACTTTGGAGTTCAGGTTTTCTTGTATACACCTAAAAACTGTAGTTGTAGTTGTTAATATCTTGGCTCTATTAGCAAGAGTGCTTTATGAACAGTTAAGTGATCATGCTGATTTTATATGTGTCATCTCAGATACTTCAAATAAAAAATTAAATTAATTCCGATGATGTAAAGATTTTTTTTCCTCTCTCATTCATGAGATCAGAGGAAAGCTTTTGGAAGTTCCTTCTGTGAAGGGAAACACATCTTTCATTATTGTATTTGTCATTATAAATCCAATCCAGAAGTTTAACATTTATAGAGAAATTATTTAGTTTTGCAATGATAATATCTTAAAATTTTTGTGGGATACAATGTTTTAATAAAAAACCCTATTACTAAATTTAGAAAATCATTGATTATTTTACTTTTAAAGATTCATACAATTAATTAAAGAAGTTTTACTATTTTGCTTTAATGTCCACGGACTTTTTTAAGAAAGAATTTTGTGTTTGGAAATAGTTTCTGAATAAAGTGATTCTGTAGGTCCATTCATATAAGAAACTAGTTCATCAATAAGTAAATATTTCAAAAAGTAATATAATTTTAATTATTTGTCACACCTATTTTCATTCAAAATTGTCTTGGTTTAAATGATAAATTATATAGATATTTTATTCATTAATAGCTTTGGTGAATCTTCAGGATTGAAAAATGTTAGCGTTCAAAACATTCAGATCAGATCGTAAAGAGTCTGCCATCATGAAACTCATTCTTTCTAGGGCTTCTTCACCTGTCCTGCTTGGCACTTAGCCTTAGCTATTTCGCTCCACCACATCCACTTCCATAATTGATTAGCTCCACTCCGCCTTAGACAGTTGACAGGAGCAGTCTCTGACCCAGGCTGGGGCAAAACACATCTTGCCCAGGAATTTTGGACATAAGACAACAAATAGTACAGTGTCTTTTCAGTGCCTGAAGTTCAAAGTAAAGCTAGGGAGCATTTGGTGGCCATGTTTCTCATACTTTGCACTTGAGAGTCAACAGAGAGAAAAAGAAGAAAGCAAATGCAGAATAAGAGACAGGGTAACATTTAATTTCTCGGGTGGATTTTTTCCTGAGACTCCCCTTAGCTTCCATCAGTTACCTGAACATTTTCATAGTGAATTAACCTTTTGCTATTATAAATTCAAGTTTAATTGCTATCAATTGCAACTAGAGGAGTCATTTCTTACCCTCCTGAGTTTAAAGCAGATTAAGAAGCAGATGGAGGAAACAGAATTTCGACTTGATTTCTCCTAAGCTGAATGGACAACTTGACTACATTCCATCCAAGAGGGACCCACGGTCACTTTCCCCCTGCTACCTCTGCCCCTCCTCTCCAGCCACCTGAGGGAATGGTGGAGTTGGCATAACAGGCATAATCTCTCATCTGGCTGAGATGGAAGCATAGGAACAAAGTAAATTCCTACTTTTTTAGGACTTTTAATATATTAGCTCCACCCCATCTGGAAATCTAGGCTTCATTGATGGGCAGAGTGAGAAGTCTGAGGAGTTGCTCTACTGGAAAGTTTTCTACAGATGGAAACACAAGACCAGCTGAAAGGAGGGCACACCAAGTCTGAACTAAAACCTGAACCTAAACTCTCAAGATTAATGAAGCCCAGCATTCAGGTGGTCAGGTAGAGAGCATGGGCCTGGGGAAAAGCTGTAGGGCAGACAATTCAGAAATCTCTAGTATGTCACCTGTCTTAACAGCCATGCTCTTTTCTGTTTGCTATTCTGTGGGCACCTTCAGTGTTGTTGTTGTTGTTGTTGTGATTTGGGGGGGGGGGAATCAGTGAAAATACTCCCCTGACTTGTCTCTAACATTTCCCACCACAGCCTGAAGATGTCTAATGTAATCAGTCTACTGAGGATCGGCATTTCCAAATGGCAGGCCAGAATGATTAATATTAGTTGATAACATTACCAGTGATGCTTTGGACCTGGGAAGGATCTGCTTTTGGGGGGAGGGGGCAGAGCAGATTTAGCTAATAGACATGGCTACAAGTAAGAAAAGCCATCTGTTGCAGTATTTGATCATATAGGCCTTTGTGAAAACAGCCAGATGAAAAATCACTCTGAAAGTTCATGAACAATAAGATAGCGGGGGAATCTGATTATTATGATAAATCTTTGGTGTTGCTCTTGGCAATCCAGAGTTTTCTACAGATAGAGGCTAAAAGGCTAACTATATATTTAAAGACTGTCCCTCTTTCCTGGATGTGTATCTAGTGTAAAGGGCTTTGATTTCTCAACCCAGGATTACCTTTTTACAGCTTTGCACATTTGAGTGCATACATACTGCCATTTGGAGTTTCAGATATTTCTAAAAGCAGATTCACACAGACAACTAACCTCGCCAACCTTTTTCTGCCACCTGCCTTCTCTGTGAATACAATACTCACAGCCT
The DNA here is from genome assembly GCA_003508835.1 of Eonycteris spelaea. Taxonomy (NCBI): domain Eukaryota; kingdom Metazoa; phylum Chordata; class Mammalia; order Chiroptera; family Pteropodidae; genus Eonycteris; species Eonycteris spelaea. Next base: position 434,821 of record PUFA01000211.1, on the reverse strand, counting down.
TTCAAAGACAAGGGTTTCGGAACTGGCAGCCAGAAATTGATGGCACCTAACACATTAGCAAGCAGTGCGGTTGACAATAGCGGTTACTTACCTCTGCCACGCCTGACGAGCTTTCGCATTCTTAAGAGTGGTGATGCTGGCTAACACTGACTTAGAAACTGGACAGATAACTGAAGTGCTTATGTCAAAACCCATTTGGGGTTTGAGGTATTTTGTATATATGTTGTGCCAATTCATAAGAAAGTAGCTCTTTTTGTTTTCAAAGGCTGATGTTTAGCTCTTCTTGCAATGGACAAAAATGATTTGAAGCATATTCCTTTTCATCTCTTCTTTCAGCTGCTAATTTCTATTACTTTCATTTATGTTTGAAAAAACAATGAGAAATGCAAGTTCCCAGACAAGAATGAGTAATTGATGGGCTAAAGTAAAAGACTGGTTGCTCGGGATGGTTTCAAGAGAATATAATAGCTTTCAAGAGAGGCAGAAGTTATCATTGGAGCTTACTTTTAAAATTACAATCATTTTCCAGTGGCTCCACCTGGCAGATACTGAGGGGTGATGCTGGCACATCAGGATGACACGTGGAGAGAGGACCACACAGATAGCAGAGGAACAAAGAAAAAGTAGGAAGCAAGGGAGAAAAAATTTTCCCCTTTCTTTCTTAGAGATTCTATACCAAGGTTTTGTAATTTTGTTGAAAGTACAGTAGTTCCCAGAATACAATGTTTATAAACATTCAGCCTGTTAGAGACCTGACCATCCAAATGGATGTCTAAGGCTGCACAGACATGCCCAGACTATACCTTGCTGGAGGAATGCCTTTTTTCTTTCCAAATTCACAGTATCTGGTAAACAAGTTCTGGTTTTTCATATGTAGCTAGGGAAAGTAAAGAAGTCATTAGGTTTTATTAAATCAGGGTACACTTCTATATTTCACAACAGCTATTTTTTTAGTTCCTTTACTTCTTACCTAGTACTGTAATATATAGCCCATCTCTGAAAGGGGACTTATCAACTGAGAGATAAAAGGCAAACTTGTGAAATACCTTGAAAAAGTTAAGTATGTGATATGAGCTATAAATGCAATGTAAACTGAGACAGGGTAGTTTTTGCTCTGAGTTTAGATGGTCCAGAGGTTGAGATCCGATATAGATTTGGAAACCACATCTAAGAGAGGATCCCCTCCCAAATGAATACTTCTCAGCAGAATCTCTGTTGTAGTCTGTCCTAATTTATTTTTTGTCACCAATGGAATCTATGAGGTGAGCAAACAATTCAGCAAGAAATGAACTGGGAGTGAGTATTTGGCAGCATGAATTGAACAAAAGGGCAGAATGTGGAGGAGCCAGCATGGAATCTGTGGACCAGGAGAAGGTCCCATAAAGGAAATGGGAGCAGAGCTGGGGCTGGATTGGGCTGGGCAGAGAAAGCATCGGAAGCCTGTGGCATGGGGGTGGGAAGGGGAAGTAGGGGAGAGCTCAGTATGTGTGAGCAGTGCTGAATGGGCAGAGATAGAAGTGAGACATACATCTGACTTGGGGCCCTGAAAGACAAAATTAGGAAATTGGCTTTGGTGGCACTTGAGAGCATGTAAGTCTTTGGGCATAGATTTGAGAGGATTTAATAAGCGATCAGAGGATCAGCCAGGCAGCAGTGTGCAGGGTGGTAGAAGATGGAAAATAACCCAAACCATGAAGTGAAGAGAGCTTGAATCATAGAGCTGTCATTGGAAACGAGGGGGGTATTATTAAATTGTGAGGCCTTTTGGAGAAACAAATGGCATTATTTAATGATAAGTTTAAGATAGGAATCAGCAAACTTTTTCTTTAAAGGGTCAGGTAGTAAATATTTTTAGCTTCATGGTCCAGTTCCAGCTGGTCTTTGTCACTACTCAACTCTGCCATTGTAGTTTGAAAGCAGCCACAGACGATACACAGGTGAATGGGATGGCTAGATTTCATCCAAGGGCTATAGTATCCAATGCCTGATATAAAAGGTGAAAAAAATACTTTAGTTCTAGGGAATAGAATTGGACATTAGGTATAGACTGGTAACTCTGTAATCAAGATTTCATTTCACCCAGCCAGAATCATTATGAAAACTTTCCAAGCTATTAAAATCCAACATTGCCCAGTTATACCAACTTCAGTCTTCCTTAGCATAGAACTCCAGGATGACCCACTACTTCAGCTGGACCGCTGTCTGGTAAATGATTCTTAGCTTACATTATGTAGCTGATGAACATGTCACAAATTTCATTGAGCATATTGGTAGAATGAGGCGAATGTGGCAGAACAATATTGGCCCAGGTTTTTACAATTTAGATGGGCTCAGAAAATGAGGGACAGACTTGAAGGAGGCAGGTGCAGGGAAGTGGGTTCTTAAGGATAGGGGAAGGGATCCTTATAACATCTAAGTGACTGACTTTTCCAGGAAGTAAAAGTCGAGTGAGAAAAGACTGTCAAGAGGGTAATACGTCAGTCAAGGTTGATGCTGAAGCTGTGAAGTAGTGGGACATAAGGAGGGTAGGGACATCAGGACTGTTCTCGGAAAGTGGGTGGTTTCTTTATGTGGGTACCTGCTGGAGTGTACAGTTTAAAAAAAAATAGGTTACTGGGAAGAGCATTATCCACAATACAATATCTATATATACCAACACATAACATATGTATATTCTTCTATGTGTTTATATATACACATAGTTTCTGGTTTATTTTCCTTTTCTCAAAATACATTATGTCTCCCAATTTTGTTTTCTTATTTAATGTGGAGCTCTATCTGGTGTTGTTACTTGTAATTTTAGCTTTTTGTGAGGCTTGCCAGTGTTGGGTTTGGGATTACAGAGATTATCGTCTAGATAGATGGCAATGAGGAGCGGTAACCACAAGCATTTATGGTGGAGGCAAAGTATAGGCCGGTTTGGTTTTTCTCCCCTCCCTTTTCTTTTTAAGCAAAGATTTTTGCCTTGTTTAATTTTTTTTTTTAATTCAGTAATTCTATGGTTATATGATCACTTAGGGGTGATTCTACTTGGTCACTTTGCCTTCTCCCTGCGTGATTTCATCCCATCCTGCTTCCTTTCATAAAACCCTCTCAGAGCCATGGAGCTAAAGTAGTTTCGTCTTGTTCAGATTTCAAAAGCAGTATAGTCTGTCTTTCCTTCTAGTCTTTTAAATCCTAAATGCCCCCAAAACAGTATGTGTGGGGTCTCACACTTTGTAGGCATGAGGCTTTTGTTGAATGAATAAAAGTTCGGAGCCTGTGTCTTATTCATCTTTGTAGTCCCTGTGCCTAGTAGAGAGTCTAGCACACGAATCAGTGGTTGCTGAATGAGTGAGTAAGTGGATGGTGAAAAATGAGCTTGACCACATATGTAGTAGAATGGATGCTGAGCTTTGTTCCTGAGTCCTGTCGCCATCCTCAGGTTCTTTTGGAGGTTCATTGCCGGGGAAAATGAACTCACAAAAATAATATCCCGATAAAAAATTAGCTTCTATTTATTAATGGCTAGGCGGGTATCCAGGAACCCCTCCATCCGTGCAAGGTTTTTCTTATAGGAATATTTGGAACTAGAATCCAATATGAGTTTTACTATTCCTTCTCTCCGTCAGGGTGAGGGAGGGCATGAGGATTGGAGCCAGAGTTGTTCCTTGTACCCTCCCCTGATCTCAGAGAGGACTGAAGGGCCTTCGCAGTCCTCTCTGAGGTCAGGGGAGGGTGCAAGGAACAACTCTGGCTCCAATCCTCATGAAGCAAGGAGGTGAAAGTGTTCCACATGCCCACTCCAAACTGGCTGGGCTTTCTAGTCAAAGCCAATAAATTAGAGGAAAAGTAGAGGAATGGAAGCAATAACAAAAAAGAATAATGGGAGGCAGGATGAAGATTTTTTCCATGAGAAGGGATTTAAGAAACCTCACGATTTTCTTGTAGATAAAAATGAGAATGAAAGCAGTTGCGTTGATGAGAAAGAACCTATAAATTATACTTAAATAACTTTCCAAATAAATATAAATAATAAAGGTGCATAAAATCATTTTTATTTCATTACATTAGCATTAATAAATTTTAATTTTCAGGTGCATATGCCTAAAGGCCTCAAGGCTCTTAAACACAAAATAATCAAAAAGCTAATTAATCACAAATGGGCAACTTTCTCAAATAACTGTAAGAACAGTACAATTAAGAAATATTATTCCATCTGAAACAGAGAATAAAAGTGCTCAAATAGACAAGAAACTTAATTGCAAGCCATAGAAACCAAAAAGAAAAACAGAAGAGTCTCATTTCTTAGGCAAGATAATACCTCCAAATATGTTTGGGGGAAAACTGAAGATAAGGGTCATTTCAGAGACCTATGGCCCTAAATGGGCCTTTTCTCTGTCTTCTTTAATAAGCTCATCCTCTTGGGTCTCTTCTGGCCATTGAATCTTGACTCATACATCTATTACAGTAACCATTTCTTCCAGCTGTGAGAGACCTAGAAGTCTGATAAGCATGCCTTCCATTCCTCCAGGTGCCTACTGAGAACCTCAAATAAAATAGGGGCAGATCAGGGCTTACAAAATGACAGGAGAGACCTCTCTCCATGCGTGCATATCCATTAATCAAAACGTTTTGCATATATTGGCTCAACAAGTTTCAGATCCATCTAAGTAAACAATTGAGCTCTCTTCTCTTTCATGAGGTTATCTTAAGAGTCTTAAGCCAAGTGCTTTGCCATAATCCGAATATGCTTTATTTATTTATGGCAGGTTTTTTTTTTTTTTTTTTGGCTTACCCACACAGTAATGCAACCACAAGAGACAATAAGAATGGGATATTAGTCAGCACTCCTAGTTTCAAGAGCCAGAAAGTCAACTAAAGCAGAAAAGGGATTTCAATTGCCTACATAAATAGAGGTCCATGGGGTGGACTGGCTTCTGATATAGCTGAATCCAGGTCACATAGCTAATTAGAGGTAGAGTCAGTATAAGAATTTACTTCAGGTCCTCTGACTCCCAGGGCAATTCTGTTTCCATTATATCGTGCCACCTTTACAGTACCTCAATCAATATCTGTTGAATTAAAAGCAAAATGAAACAAAAAGGGCATGTCTCCTCCCCAGGGTTGCTCTAGCAGGTTATTCTGATTTTACCTCCCAAGGCCTGCATAGTTCATGTTCCTGAAGGAAACTAGCAAAGGCTTTGGGGATTCCTCATGAAAGAGAAAACCACTGCTCTCTACTTGCTTGTATTCCACTAAGCTAAGGTAGATGATTTGTCCAGCAATCATTTGTCCCTCCATTTATTCTGCAAACATTTAGCATTTCCTAGGTTATAGATGCTGTGCAAAGCATTTGGGATGCAAATGTGATGAAAACTTTGATAATTGGAGGATAAAGAACAATTCAACCAGAAGCCCTAGTAAGCATACAGACACACTGGGGAAAATCTAGACTTATTTGACACATGAAGAAGTGATATTTAGAAAATATTGGAAAATGAATAGGAGTTAGATAAGGAAGGTGGAGTAGAACTTAGTAGTGTGTTTGTATGTGTCTGGTATTTTACCTAGGGATCATGTCTTTTTGTTCTGGGTGCTGCTTCAAACCCCCCTCCACTCCTTCTGTGCCAGGAGCCTCTTCTGTCTGTGTAGGGAGACAGTTGGGTGGCTAGGCTGATAAGAATGAGTAGTAGCTATCATTTATTAAGCAATTTTGTTTTACCGGTCTCTTTCATCAGCCCTCATACATTAAAAAAGAAAAAGAAAAAGAAAAAAAGAAAATACTGAATCCTTAGGGCTTATTGCTACCTAAGTTGTCACTTAGGCTCCAGTCATGGTCCCTCCAGGCCCTCAGAAGGGGGAAGGCTATAGAAACTTAACAATGTAAAGAGTCAAGAAGAAAAGATTCTATGGGGTACACATTATTATTTTTATTTTTCAACCACTGTTAACAGTCAGTGTTATATTAGTTTCAGGTGTGCAGCATAGTGGTTAGACATTTATATAACTTATGAAGTGATCCACCTGATTGGTCTAGTACCTGCCTGGCACCATACACACTTATTACAACATTATTGAATATATTCCCTATGCTGTACTTTACCTCCCTGTGCATGTTTTATAACTGCCAATTTGTGCTTCTTAATCCCTTCACCTTTTTCACTCTCTGAAGTACATTGTAGAGTTTTAAAAAATCTATTATTAGGTCAGATGTGATATTTTATGTATTTTGTTATCTATGTTCTCCCAAGTAACATGGAAGGTGTGAAGATGCTTACAAGAGAACACACAATACAGTAATATAGAAATAAAAAATAAAAATAAAAATGAGGGATAGTGAAAAATATAAGATAAAGTGAATCCAGGAATATCCCAGATGTGTTTTGATTTTTAGGAAATTCTGTGTATTGCAGATTCACAAATATTCAGCCAAATTCTTAAATGAAGCACAAGTAATCTGCCAACCATCTTGTTAAAATGAGTTGTGTGAGTTATAATGAAATTCCTTCTAACTAAGTATACATTTTTAATGGAAGGACATGTACTTTGGAGGAACATTAAAAAGACAAAAATCTTAATCTTCTCCAAGAGGTGGGTAGCCTTACCTTGCATTGTTACTCTGTAATAGTAATTGAGAGTTACTTAGTTTAATCCATTATTTAGAAAGGCATGGCAGCATTTAGAAGTCTAAACATTTATAAAAGTCTGTTCTAAACAACTAAGAGTTTTTTTCAGTATAAATTTAAAATTCAGACAGTCAGGAAATTCACCCCACGATTGGCTGAAACTATTCTGGCTGAAACGCAAGGTAATCATGCTTTCAGTTTGCAAAATAACTATTGCTGTGAACAGTTCTGCCTTAGCAAAGAGTATTTTTTCTAAAGTTGATGCTAACTCTCTCTCTTTCCAAATGTTCCGATACAATCTTACATTGGCGTCCCTCTATGTATAGTCAGGAGATTCAAAATGTACATCATTAATCCAACCAAAAATGACTCTGTAGCTTGTAATTAATGATATATTGTAATATATATATATAGGGAAATAATTGCAACTAGTAGAATTTAAATGGTAACTTCTGACAGTAACAATAAAAACTTCTAAAAAATAGTTTCAGAAATAATGTGATGCAGTAATGCTGCTCATAGATGATGAATGAAGCCTACTTGAAGTTCCATGATAATTTTGTCAGTAGGAATTCTTCATGGAATCATATACATGTGAAAAGAAGACTAGGTCCTATATTCAGACAGTGACGTAGACTGGTATAGCCATTTCATGAGGATATTGCCAAGTTTTAGAAAAAAGTAATTGGCACTGAAATCCCGATTCAGCATTTAATTTTATCTGTGTTTCCTCTATTGACACTTTTGTCTTTAACCAGATTTACATCTGATATATCTGCAATTTAATGTATAGTTTATGTCATTTTAAAATAAAAATCGTAGCAGAAAATCTTTTAATGTAGATTTATATTTATATTTAGTAATTTAGAGTAACAATTAATAATGTTTGCCACAGTAGTCAATTTCAAGATACATCTCCTTAGATATGTAATTTAGTTTTCTGTTGGTTATGATTTAGAGTAATTAAGTATAAACTGCTGCCGCTGAAAAACAACCTGAAAATCTCAGTGACTAAGCACAATTAGAGTTCATTTCTCGCCCTTGTGGGGGCCTGTCCCTGTCTTTGGTAACTCATCATAGCAGGCCTCTTCTAGCCTCTAACAGTGCTAACCCAATACTGGTTCTAGGGCCGGGGGAGAGGAGTATGGAGGTGGCACACCCTAGAGGTAACATCTGCCACTTCTGCATATGTTTCATTGGCTAGAACTAGTCATATGGCCCCATGAAACTATAGCATGACCAGAAGGAAAAGCACAAGGAGTATTTGCCAAATGATATATTCTGTGCCATGCCATCTTTAAAGGAATTGACAGCAGTAATAACAGGCAATGAGATTTTCAGTTGTACAGTTTGCTCCAATTTTAAATGGATTTTAAATAACAAATTTTATTTGATTAATGTAGATAGCTAACAGAACCACATAAGTAGAATGGTATACGGAAAACTGTAGGGACCTGGGCATGTGGTTATGGTGCTAGTTCTGCGTTAGCTGGTTTTGTAAATTTGTATTCATCATTTAAACTCTTTTACCGGTTTTTCTTCATTTTAAAAGTAACTAGATCATGCCTAAGATCCCTTATAAATTCAGAATTAAAATTTTTTTTTATTCTACTCAAACTATAGCATAGGTATAATGTTTTCATAAGTATGCTCTGCATTGAAAGAGAACCAACAGGATTGGGTATGTTTGCAATATATCTTTGCAATTTTTTGATAAGGGTGTAAAATGTTACCTAAAACACCCAAAATTTAAACTCATAACCTGTGATTTCAGTGGTGTGCATGCTACTCTGATTCTTTTTTAATTCAGCAAAGATTTAATTGTCTGCTACAGTGTACAACATTTTGTAAGATGCTTGGGATATAAGCATGAGATATGGTAGAATTTTGCTCTGGAGGAACTGGTATTCCAGCACTGGAGACAGACGTGTAGATAGATGAGTTCAGTGTGCTTTCAGAAGTGTTGTAATGGTGGTATACACAAGAAGCCAATGAAATATGAGCCTATACTTAGCACAGCTTGGGAAGTGGGATAGGCTGTCTGATCTGAATCTCAAAATACGAATATGAGAGAAAAAGTATTAAAAAGTGTGGTATGCGGGGGAATTATCAAGCATCTAGTTAGTGCTAGAGCTCTACTGTCCAACTTGATAGCCACTGGCCACGTGTGCTACTGAGCACTCGAAATGTTGCTAGTCCAAATTGAGATTTGCTTTACGCATAAAATATATACAGAGTTTCAAAGACTTAGTTCAAAATAAGAATCTAAAACTATCTCATTAATCCTTTTTTATATTGATTATATGACAAAATATTTTAGATGTATTAGATTAAGTAAAATATGTTAATATAATTAATTTTGCCTTTTTTTTCCCTTCCCTTTTGTAATGTGGCTACTAGAAAATTTAAAATTACCTATATGGCTTGTGTAATATTTCTATTGGACGGGGCCATTCTAGGGCACAAGTTGCCCTAGAGGAAGATATGGCAGGAATCAAGGTGTGGAGAATCTTGGGTGCAGTTCTCTGAGCAGCTTTGTCTTTCACTATTTAAACTGGGGAACTTTAAATAGCGGAGTCGTAAGGTCTTGTTTGCATTTTAGTTAACTCTGGGCTGTGTAGATGATGATGGGCCAAGCTCTGGAATGGAGGCTGCGATACTGGCCAGTAGGATGTTACAGTATCCAGGGGTCAAATATGGGGATTGCATAAGGGTAGTAGTAGTAACTATGGAGATTGAGAGTTAGAGTATTGGGACAAGGAGTCAAGAGTGACTCTTGGGCTTCCTTCTTGGGCGGCAGGTGGGTGATTGTGTTATACACTGATATTTTTGAATTTTGGAGAAGTAGTCTATGCATTGGGGAGGATAACAGTGAGTTCAGTTTTGGAAATGTCAATATGACTTCCCTGTGGCATATTCAAAATGTTTGGGTATATGAATCTGAAGCTGTGGAAGGATGTCAGGGCTAGAAAAATAGATTTTGGAAGTTAACTGGTAGTGGATAAAAAAATGGGATTCTGTGTAATTACCTAGAGAGAATATAGAATGAGAAGCCCAGGACACAGAAATAGTTACCTCAGAAGCACCAACATTTAAGGATGGGCCAGAGGAAAATATATGAATATATATGACTTTCATCGATTCCATAATACATAAAAATATATAGTAACTCCTCACGTAACATTATTGATAGGTTCTGGGAAACTAGGAATGTAAGTGAAACAATGTATACAGAAACAGTTTTACCATAGGTTAATTGATTTAAACAGGACTTAAGTTCCTGCAGCATATTTCTGGTCATAAAAACTTTGCCCAACTTCTAAATGAAGACCCTAAAAAAATTCTAATATCAAACATCGAAATATGTATGAGCTATACATACATTTAAGGAAGATTAACAAAAACAAAGATCATTATTTTCCAACCTGCTTGTTTCAGTAGGGTTGCAGGTGGTAGGAGCCTATCCTGCCATCTCAGGTCACAAGGTAGGAACCCACTTTGTACAGGACACTCTTCCATCTCAGGGTGTACTCACACACCCACACTCACTCAGACTGGGACATGTAGACATGCCAGTTCATCTAACATGCACATCTTGGGGATGTGAGAGGAACTTGGAGTACCTGAAGAAAACCCACACAGACATGAGGAGAACATGCATACTCCACACAGACAGTAACCTGGTGGGAGTTGATTTTTTTTTTTTTCCTTATCAATGTTGTACAAAATGACATGTTTTGAGGACCTGCTCTATGGCCATAATCAGTTCCATAAAGGATCACTAATTTTTACTATAATAATATTAAAAGTATCTTTCTTTTAATAGTACTAATATCAGTGTTAGCATATGCAAGAAATATATATTTGATAATTATTTGATAATTTCCTAATATATATTTATAACTTAAAATTTATGTTAAAATTTGTTTGTAATGTGTTACATCAGCAGTTGCATTTTTTCTGGATATTTAGAAGATTTCCAAATTAATGGGATTTGATATAATACTTACAGTATATTGAGGAACCATTTGAGGAAATTGAGGGCCATATTGAAGAAAATTTGTATGTAAAACTTTACATACAAAATGTTGATATAATAACACTCGATATAGTGCCTAACATACAGAATTCTATATTAAATGAAAAGTATCGTGGCAAAATTTTTCCAAAAGTTATGACTACACGATGACTATAGCCTTAAATAAGCAAGAAGTTTGTTTGCTAGCACATCCATATTGGGTATATGAGGTATGACTTATCCGAGAAAACCTCGGAAAGCACCCATTGCAAGGGATATATGAATGTGTAGCACTCCAAAAGAAGGGTGTTGTCATCAGTGTTAGAAGCAGCAAATTTGCTATAAGATCTGTGTTATGACTGAATGTTTGTACCCCCCAAAACTCATGTGTTGATATCCTAATCTCCAGAGTGAAGCTATTAGGAGCTTTGGACTTTGGGAAGTAATTTGGCCTAAAGTCCCTTCTTTTCTCCCTACTCTACGGGCCCTATCTGACGTAATACCATTTCTGCTAACATTGGGTTGATGACCCTTATCAATAGCCAGACGATCTGAGTCGCCAGGGCAATTATTATGATTTGGGGGAGAGTGTCTTTTTCCCTAAGAAAGGAGGGAAGAAAACTTAACTAGGTTTACTTAGAAGATTAACTCTGCAAGAGATGTCCCATTTCATTTCCTGCTAAAAGATGAAGAATTTTACAAGTGATGTCCAGTCTCAGTTTTGCTTTTCATGGTTTCTGTTACCCTCAGTGAACCATAGTCCAAAAATATTAAATGGAAAATTTTAGAAGTAATTCATAAGTTTTAAATGGAGCAGCATCCTCAGGGGCGTGATGAAATCTTGTGCCATCCCACTCCATCACACCCAGGACACGAAATCCTCCCTTTGTCCAGAGTATGCACACTATATACACTTCCCACCCATTAGTCACTTAGCAGCTGTCTCAGTTATCAGATCTTCTGTTACAGTATCACAGTGCTTCTGTTCAAGTAAACCCTTGTTTTACTTAATAATGTCTCATTCATCTCACTTCTCATCACATAGGCATTTTATCATTTCACATCATCACAAGAAGAAGGGTGAGCACAGTAAAATAACATATTTTGAGAGACAGAGAATGCATTTACATGAATTATATTACAGGATATTATAATTGTTATATTTTATTATCAGTTGTTGTAAATCTTTTGCTGGGCCTAATTTATAAATTAAACTTAATTTATAAATAAATTAATCATAGGGATGTGTGTACAAGAAAAAAACATAGTATATGTTCAGGTGTCCACTGGGGTCTTAGAATGTATACCCCATGGATGGGGGATGCCTAATCTAATGCTGTTAATTTCTCCATCAGTCTTAGACCTCTCAGAAGGTCAAGGAAGGAGATATAGCTAATAAAAAAGCCTTTCTGTATTCCAAATATCCTTTTTTCTCCAACTATACCCTTAAAGACAGTATGATTCTCTGAGCCCAGTCTTCTATGTAATTTTTTAAAATAATGAAATAAAAATAACACTCTCATGTATTATCAAATTTAGTTGTCTAGTTGTTGTACCATCACAGTGTTTATTTCATTATGCATCACTGGATAGATCTAAGTGTGGTCTTGTGAGCTACGTTGAAAAGTAGATGATTTGTCTATTCATAATCTTATTGTGTTGCTTTGAATAGTCAAATGATATTAGAAGAGATCATTTGAACTCAGTATGAAGGTTAGCTATAATGTTAGGTGACTTTTTTTAAAATTCAGCTTTGCTTCCTGTCAAATACAGTGACTAAGATTGGGGTGTCCCTGCCAGTTAGCCCTGACCAATTCCCCACAATGCCAGGCTATTAGCAGGGAAGGTGGACAACAGTACATCTTCTTGACTAAAACCAGAAATGTATTAGGGGACCCTACAGGACTTCCATGGAGAGCAGAACCCGAGGATCATAAGTTTAGTTCAAAGACGAAGCATTGTATTGAATTGGTTATTGTTTTTTTAAAGAATGCTTTTATTTCTAGATTTTTCAGGCCTGAATACAGGCATTTAAGAAGAGGCTGTGGTTGCAGCTGGTGTCCATATATTCAGATTTTTTGTCTTGGTTCTGAATCTTGCTGGTTATAGTCACTTCCAGTTCAAAGCTGCCCAATTAGAAAAGTACTTAGTCTCTTGCTTTCTAAGACTAAATGTGCATAGTTATTTCTTTGTATTTGGCAGAGTATGAAGGAAGTAACCTGTTCCGTCCCTGCCCTCACAGAGCACGTTTTATAAATTATTAAGAAAAAATTTAAGCATTTCACAAATAATAGAGAATAGTATAATAGATGCCCTGTTCAAATCACCAGCTCGTGAATTAAGACATAACATATGCAGCCAAAGCCCACTATAGCTCTCCTTGCCCCTGGCAGCAGTGATTAAATGTCATGTTTTGCACCTTTTTGTCAACATTTTTTATTGTCGGATAAAATATATTTCCCAGTTTGATGAGTGAAAAATATGATGAAGCTATATATTCCAAATTATCCTTGGAGTTCCTAAAAATAGATAATGTATGGAAAATACATTCTCAAAGAAATACAGTCCCAAAAGGAAGTAAAATATTGAATAAAAATTCATGATAAATTTATTAAAATTGAAAATGAGAATATATCTACATATATATGTTAGTGAATCAAAATATTTTGAATATCCTGTTGGATTTTGATTGGTTACTGAAAGATGTATTTGACTACTCCCCAAGGGAATAGGGTAGGCTTTCTTTTGACAGGTTATTATTTAACAACAAGAGTGATAGCCATGGACCTATTTCTTTTCTGATAAAATCACACCAAAGATAGGCTCTGGTTCTTAGAAGCTTTTTTTTTTTTTTTTTTTTTTTTTTACATACTCTTAGGAGTTGTTAGAAATCCTTCCTTTCCCTTTGTAATTAGTCTTAGATTTTAATTTTGTTTGCTGTTCTCGCTCTTTTTTCTCTTTTTTTGTTAATTATGAAAGAAAAAATTTTGAAATGATTGGATCCTAGAGGCTTAAAGAAGATCCTGGTGATTTTTCAGCTTTTATCTAAGGTTTGGTTTTTGATGATGACAGGCAGTAGGAAATTTTCTGTGCATTGATATTTAGTAATAGTCAGTTTTGGAATAACAGTTGGCAGTTAACTTGAGAAGCAGTGTTCAACATATGATGTTGATCTTATCCTACCAGGAATATGTAGGGATATCTTATAAAGCTGCTTAATTATATATTTCTGAAGAGTGAGTCAGGGTCTTATCCACTTCCCAGTCCATTGCTCATAGTTCGTACAGTATTGATGTACACATAAGCAGTACTCGCTAAATAGCTGTTGGATGAATACACACCAGAGTTCCCTTTATTTCCTAACTGTAATAGAAAGCCCCTGCTTGAACAAAGAATTATAAAGCTGAAAAAGCTCTTCTAAGTGTTCTGAACAAGACCCTGACTCTCTAGCAAGGCAAGGATCTGAGTAAAATTCTAACATAGACAAGTTTGGTGATTGCCAGTCTTAATTATAGAAACTTTCTTAACTTGTGGTTGCAGAGCCTCTCTGGATAGCGTATTTCATGCTTTAGCTTCTTAGACATTCAAGGATTTTTTAAACTGTATTTTAGCCAAATTATTGCCTATCAAACCTTTGCACAGCAGAGGAACATCATTTTCTTAACAATTTATAAGTGGCTTACTCTCTACAAATTTCCTACAGAGCTTATATGAGATGTTTATAATGAGTTAGCAAAGTTATTTTTTTAACACAAGGAAAAGTGGCATTGATCCCCTAAGTTTGGTACCAATCAGAGGTTATGTAACTTGTCATTCAGTAAGTCCAGATTCCTCTGGCATATCAGAATGTTAGGGCTGAATAATAGCAGAATAGGTTAGGCCATGCTGTGCTAACAGAGAAATCACCTGAAATCTCCGTGGCTTAATTCATTGAAAGTTTATTTCTCAGTCAGGCAGACCAGTGTGGAGTCCTCCATCCATAGTCATAACATCTGAAACATGTGGCTTCGAAGGTCCCTGTAGCAGGGGGAGAAAGAGCTGGAGGGTCTGCAAGGGTCAGATCTGGGAGGGGCTCACATTCTGTCTGCTTAGATTCCATTAGCAGGAGCACAGTCACATGACCCTCAGTCTCTCTGCAAGGACACATACTTGCCTTTTTCTAGGAAGATGAGAATGAACCAGGGAGCATTTTTCCCATATAGATCATTCTTACTGGCCTAGACGTGAACTGACAAAGTTTGTTAATAAAAGTGACAATCTGTATCATTGTTCCAAGATAAACTCTGTCTGATTAGCACATTATGTTATAGAAGTTTCATGTGTTTAGACCCATGAAATTGTTAGCTTTGCCAACCGATATTCTTATTTTTATCCAACCCTATTCCAATGTCCTTTTAAGTTCCCCTCCATCTGTTTTATCTCATATCCTATAGCCATAGCTAAAAAAAAAAAAAAAAAAAAAAAAAATAGTGGATTTGCTTGGGAAGAGTGAGATAACTTCTTGACTAAATGGATGAATTTGGGGCAAAATTTCAACATCAGGAAAAAGACAGTCAGTGGAGAAATTGATCACATTTAATCTACATTTTTCTATTGCCTTTTTCGATTCCCCATCATTTCTACTCAGTTTAACATTACATGGTACTCTAATTTGGGTCAGAGTAAAATATTTAAATACTGCAAATATACATTTGTTATGCAGAGTCATAAGGAGGAGGCAAGAGCAAGAGCAGGTGCAGGACAGTGGGAAGCACAAAGGAAGAGAGAACTGAATGAGATCGGGATGAGGGGAGGAGAGGGAGAAGGTTAAAGTAAAACTTCAACATTACATTTGATGAGCTGGACTCGGGAGAGGTAAACTTCCGAAATAGTTGCCCCCGCCCCACATCATTGCCTCCAGCAAATTCTGCCTAATCATTCTTCTTCATCCAGAGTGAAATTTCAAGCAGATCCTATAGCCTTCCAGGTTATTTTCAAGTACAGTTCAGTCTAATGGCTAAGCTTCCATATTCCAACCAACTTAAAGCTATTTTTCTCTTTTGTTACTGACAATGGGAAATATTCCATTTAACAATCTGCTTCATATTCACTTATATTGAAATGACAGTGATACTTATGCAAACATGAGAGGATTTATTAATATTAGATATGAACTATTAGTTTACAGAAAAGTTTAGTGACAAATCACAGGTTCAAAGGGGAGCATGTTCATTGCTCCTTTCTGTGTTTCTGTCTATTCAGAACTGTATAATGATCATTACAAGCACTCATGGAGCCCTTCCATTTTTCTAGGCCCTTTTCTTACCCTTTTCCCTCTAACAACTTCTTTAAGCTTGACCATGGCTCCATGATGTAGGTACGGTTAATTGTCCTCACTTTACGGATAGGGAAGTTGAATCAGAGATTAAATAATTTGCCCAAGGTCACCTGACTAGTGGCTAGTAAATTGTGCAGCCAGGATAGTCTGGATCCATAGTCAGTGCTCCTAACCTATCTATTCTTCATATTAATAGTGGGATTAAGCTAATTGCATAGGAAAAGGCTGCGACTTCCCTAGAGCCTGGTTTTCCTCTGAGGAAGAAAACTGAGGAAGAAAACAAGCCCCTGTCAGTCAGCAGCAGCTTTCTGCCTCTGGCCTGAGGACTCTGTGCACTGCCAAAGAGCGGGGGCTCCTTTAGGATGTAGGTGGCAGCCTCTGCTCAGGGAGTGGCCAATCTACAGGCTTTTGTAGAATGCACAAGGGACAGGGTTTCTTCATCTTTTGGGCATACAGTCTCCTGGGGGAATTTCTAGAAAAGGAACACCTGGCCTGTATTTGCTGAGAGATTTACCTCTGCTCACCTCCACATTCTTCCAAATAAGCAGAAACCCCCACAAGAGAACTGCCTTTGTACATTGATACTCTCCTAACCCAAAAAGTGGATCTGTTCCCTGTCTGTACCTTCTTCTGCATCAAATTCTAAAAGCCTAGAAATATCCAGAAAAAGGAAGGTGATAGAGCAGAGCAGACTCCCCAAGGGAGCTCAGATTTGCATTGAGAAAAAGGCATGAAAATATCTTCATTCATGGATCCAATAATACTATTTATCAAATTAAAAAGAGCCTATTTATTAATAATACATCTTTATATAAAAGTATTAGTTGGATGTCACTCAGGAAGGTTTAATGGGAAAGGGAAGACTGGGTAATGAATGAGAAGAGAAAGAAGTTACAGAGTGATGCACTAACATACCCCTGTCAGGTGAGTTTCCAGGGTGCTGGGGAGAATTTCTCAGTCTATTGACTTGTAAGAACTATAGCCAACCTTGTGAGAAAGGGTTTTATGAGACCTTCACTGGGGAGGACAAGATTTTCCCCTTCACAGATGTGTAGAACGCACTTGCTGTTTTTTTTTTTTTATTATTATTTTAAATTGAAATTTCTAGGGATAATTGTAGATTCATATGCAATTACAAGGATAAAGAGATCCTGTGCATACTTTTTCCTATTTCCCCCAGTGGTAACATTTTGCCAGCGATAATTGGGTGTCATACCAGGTTATTGACATTGACAGACACCATTGATCTTATGTAGATTTCCCCAGTTTTACTTGAATTTATTTGTTTGTATGTGTAGATTAGTTCTATACAATTTTATCGTGTGTAGATTCATGTATTCACAACCAAAGTCAAGGTACAAAATAGTTACATCACCACAACGGCCCTTCATGCTGTCATTTTATGACTATATCTACTCCTCTGCTGTCCTTAACCCCTAGCAATCATCAATCTATTCTCCATTTCTAAAATTTTGTTATTTCAAAACGTTATAGAAATGGACTCATCTAGTGTATAAACTTTTGGGATTCATGTCTTTTCACTGGGCATAATTCCCTGTAGATTCATCTACACTGTTATATCTATCAATAGTCCATTCCTTTGTATTGCATGGGTTAGTATTCCACAGTGTGGCTCTCCTATAATTCGTTTAACCAATCCCCTGTTGAAGGACATCTAGTACACTTGCTTTTGGCTTCTTGGGTTATAGATGTCTTGGCCTTCTAATATATATATATTTTTAACTCTATTTTATTTTCTTACCACTTAATACTTCTGGATTGATGTATAGAATATGCTGATAGGAAAAAAATCCATCCATTGTATTTTTCATACTATTAGAGGCTTATTATTGATACAGTTGAAGAGCTGTTACATCCCTGGCTGTCCTACAGTGGGAAACCAGTAGGTGACATTTTGTAATGTTACCTGCTGTGTATACATTTCCTTACAGAGTGAATGAATACGCTGTTTAGAGCTATATAAGGATGTGATTCATGCTTTTGCAGGTTTTATTATAAGTAGTTGCATATAACTGAGAGGCTCAGGCTCTGAAGAATCGTAGGGTGGACATTGACCCCATGCCTTCAGTCAATCCCCAGTTACGTCGGCTTTGTAACAGACGTGCCCTCTAGTAACAAACACTCCGTTAGAGAGTTAAGTCCTATAAAGAAAACTGTGGGAGTGCCAGTGCGGCGGCCAGAGAATGGGGGGCTAAGCTTTAAAAGTAGGGAAGAAAAAGTGATTCAAAGCTTGCCAATGAAGTTTTGGTTAATTTATCCTTAAGCTATTTAGAAATAGATTGGATCAAGCTGTTTAGCTTTTGCTTAGAAATTTTCTCTTGTGTATTGATAATTAACTTGGCTTCAGCCAAATGGTTATATAGGCCACTGAATTGTGTGTTTGGGCTCTAACATTAAAGGGTGCCTTTTTTCTTGGTGTAGGTAGTTGCTAACATAGATGGTCTAAAACTGTAGAGATCACAAACAGGTAACAACAAACTTCAGACTATTAGGGCAAACCGAGGAAGGAAACAGAAATCTTTATAAGATACTCATGTTGATTTTGTCTTCTTTTTGGAAAGGTCAAAGATTGTTTCCACAGCAGTGAAAGAAGCAAATTATTATCTATCCAATAATACCCAATGATAATATTATCCAGCTTTTCATGTACTGAAGTGAGGTTGATATTCTAGGTTGACAGATGCAGCACGAAAGCTAGAAGTTGGAGAAAGGAGTTTGTCTGGGAGTCTGTCAGCTCTCAACTGCTTTTCCTTTGGGAGTGGGAGGCAGTTTGATTTTTTTTGTTTGTTTTAAATGCCATCTTTTAATTATATTTTGGATAATGATGAATAGAAATGCAGTTTGGTTGAGAGTAAATCTTAAAAGGCTCAGTGGGTCCTTTATCTACTACTTAAAACAACTCCCACTAGTAAAGAGTGTTTCATTAATTGTTATTACTTGAGAATTATGGAATTAGAATAGCTGACATTTCTTTTATCATTCATATATTTAAGTGACAATGGCATTACTTATTCTAAATTAAGTTCCTTTCATGGATAAAAATATTATAACAGTGTGACAAGAAATACAGCACTGTTAACTTTTATTTTGGAAAGCAGTTTTTCTAATTGAGATATGAAAGCACATTTTTTCAGGCTATCAGGTGGCAAGTGTTATTCATTGGTTTCATACCATAAAGAAACAAGTACCTTTAACTTACTACTTCAGGAATTTTAGGTATGGGTTAAGATTGTTTAAAAGGTACATCTGTGGGTTTTCATGCTCTCCACTCTTAGAAAGGTAGAAATATTCAAGAACTGTAGCAATGGTGTTTTCCTTTCTGGCAGCAAGGGGTTGGCCCACGTGGCTCCCTCAATTGGGCACTGACCCTGTAACTCTGTGTTTCATGCTAAGTGGAATCAGAGTAACAAAGGGCCAGAGGTATCTGTCAGAAGGACTGTATTGATCCTGTCATCTAAAGGCACGTCTCCTAGGGTCACAGGGCTCCTGTCATTTTGGCTCAAGAGAATTTATTGAATCTCTCTATTTCTGCTCCTTTCTTCCTGAAAGACTTCTACACCCTAGTTAGTATCTGTTGGTTTGTTTGTTCATTTGTTTTGCTTATGGCCCTGTTTTAAGAACTCTCATGAATAAGGAAACTTAAAGATATATTTGAAGTAAACAAGGGCATATGCCGACACTAGTAACTCTGTACAGTGTTTGGTAGTTTCCTCATACCTATCATGGACCTCCTTGTTCCTTTCATGGAAATTGGTGAGCGAAGAATCCACTTATTTGAAGGCGATCGTTGAATGTTAGTGCTCTTAAAATGTAATTCTTTTTTTTTTTTTAAAGTCTCACCTGCAAATTTGGGGAATATATTGTTACCGGAAGCTCTGTATGAATTAAAAACAAGATGCAACAAACAGTCAAACAAAAGCAATTTTTATCTCAAGAATGGAAGCTGTCCAAAGCTAGTAAGCTGTTAGTGAGGCTAACTTTTGCTGAATGAAAACTTTTATTTTCAATGTACTACATAACAGTACTTAATTATCTTGAGTTCTAGGACGTTAGAATTGTGAGGAAAAGAGGCAAAAGATATAAATACTGTATTTGGGGGACTAATGAAAGGGAGATAGATATAAGAGGTGAGATATGAGTCCTTGGAAGATTATATTCGAGTCAATATATTTAGCTTTCAGCTCTTAATAAATGCTAAGCAAAGCATAATATTCCCTTTTTCAGATGCTTCTGAATTACCCTGTACTACTTGCCAATTTGGTCAGTTTAACTTAATTTTATGTTTGTGCCTCCATGCGCTTGCTTTCACTTTACCCCTTGTTGGAACATCTTTACCTTTTTAAACCTTACGTGTCATTTAAGACCATTCTCAACTACCCTTCCAAAACATTCTTATTCAGCCTACCTTAAAGTGATGTCCCTTTCTCTGTGGTTCCATAGAGCCTAGTTTCTGTCACTCATGGGACCTATCACATATGCAGTAATAGGTTTTTCTGCCTCTGCTTTGAAAGTACGAATTCCTTGAGAACATGAACTATGACGCTATACATGTCTGGGTTCCAATTCTAAATCTAGCCCTTATTAGACAATGGCATTGACTAACCTGATGCCATTCCCAGCTGTTTTTCCTTGGACTTGTCTCGCTTTATAGTTTAAGAAATCAGACAGTCCTTTTCCTTCAATATAGCAGTGGCCAAGTGACACAGTCCTGGGCACTGAAATGTAAGGATAAGTTTAAAGGCTTCTGGGATAGTTTTTGTTTTCTATAAAAGCAACAGGCATGAGAGTGATGCTCACTGAATCCACTCCTTCCTTCCTCTTGCCTGGAATATGACTGTAGGTGGACAAGCCATTTTGCAGTCATGAAATCACTATAGTAAGGATGAAAATAAACTAAGGATGGTGGAACAAAAAGAGAAAACAAGACTTCTTGATGCTATTCTTGAGCTGCTGTACTGAATCTAGAAATGCCCACATCTAGAATCCTTGTTATGGAAATGAAATGTCTGTCATTCATGCCAATCTCAATAAGATTTTCTGTCGTTTGTAGCAAAAGCTTTTCTAGATAGCTATGTAAACTTGGGCAAATCAGTCAAAGTCTCTAATTTGCCCAAATGGAGCTAATAATAGTGACCTAAGAGAGTTGAGATGTGGATTAAATGAGATAATATTTTCTGATAATAGTGAGCTGATAATTTTTTCTTCCAGCTCTTTCATATAATATTGTTTATCTGAAAGCATATACTGAATGGTTTTGCACAAATATAAGCCACAGTGAATATCTGTTGAGCGAATTAAATTATTATTAGAATAAAGTAATCAAGTGGACTTTGAAAGATAAGCTTCTATAGTGGCTTCCCACAGATTTATTGATAGCTAAGTAGACATTAGAGAGGGAATTCACCTGATAATCAGGGTATAAGCTTGGAGAGAAAAGTTTTTGTACAGTAGCTCTGGGCAATAAAACCACACTCTTCCATAGTAGTAGGTTTAAAAATAGCCACAAATTCTAACCTTACCATTATTTTTTTTCTCTACTTCTTAAATTTAACTTGGTCATGTGACTTGCATTGGCCAATAAGGATAGTAGTAAATTTGATTCCAGCAGAATCTTGAAAACTTTGAATACTTGCCCTCTTGCTGCCATTAGATCCCTACAACCACCACGTACATGAGCCAGAGCTAGCTTGTTGGACGATGAGAGAGAACCAAAGTGTGTAGCTGACAGGCAGCCAACACCAGACATGTGAGTGCCAGCTGACCACATATGCTTGAGTCCAAAGTGCCAACCAATGTTGAGATAAATGAATAATTATCTTAAATCCTTAAGTTTTGGAGTGGTGTATTATGTAGCAAGAAATAACTGACATAAGGGAGATTCAGGGAACCCCTGAGGCAGGGGTAGATGGGCTTCATGTGTCTCCAGAGGTGATGTCTCGAGAAGGAGAGATGGACATCATATTGCTTTTGCAGCTGGTTTCTAGAAACTGAATCTAATCATGAAGAAACATTAGACAATGTCAAATTGAGGAACATTCTATAAAACAAGTGGTCGGAATTCTCCAAAATGTCAATGTCTTGTAAGACCAAGAAAGGCTAAGGTTTTGCTCCACATTAAAGGAGATGAAAGAGACATGGTATCTAAATGCAATATGTAATACTGGAGTGGAGGGAAAAAATGCTAAAAGGGTGTTACTGAGACAACTGAAAAATTTAAATATTAGCTACGGATTAGATATGAGTAAGACACGATATGAAATTTCCTGAATTTGATAACTATACTATGGACACCTAAGAGAATATCTTTATTCTTAGGAAGTATACATGGAAACATTAAGGGATAAAGAAGCATGATATGAACAATCTACTCTCAAATGGTTCAATAAATTATTATTATATAAATGTAATTATAACTATATGAATACATATAATAAAAATAATAACTAATATAGCCTCTGCTCACTCTTTTGGTTGAAGAAAGTTTTTACAAGTGTCTTTAAGTTTTAGTGGAATGTGAGCAGTCTTCTGCAGATTGTACCTTTCGATGTTCTCAGATGAAGTGAATATTTCATGTGAGCCCCTTAAACTTACATGAAGGAAACCAAATCAGCATTCCTAATTCTCAGCCCATGAGTTCAAGGTACTGACCCTGTGTGCTGTGTTTTCTCCTGCAGGGATTACCATTGGGTATTTAGAGTTCCTCTCTACTCTGACTTTTGATTGTGACCTGCGGTGACCATCACATGCCTCTAACTTGTTGACACCATTGATTTCTTTTGCCCTCTTATTGGAGCACTTGAACTGAGATATGCTTGTCAGTTCCCTTCCTTAAGGAAGTTTATTACTAGGCATAGCTGTGTTAATATCCTTCCTGACTCAGGCAGTAGTACTAACTCTGCATGCGGAGATGTCTACATTACTGCATATAGGCCTGTCTCTTGCACTTCCTAATTGTTAGCTTATCGAAGAAACAATTGAAGTGTGTTATATGACTTTCTTATGAGAGTCATTTTTCTTGCTTTGAAAAGAGTTGAAGTCATACTTCTCTCTCAGTAGTGCCAGGGTAATATATTAGTCTTCCTATACTTTTGGGATAAATCTCTGTAGCATCCTTTGGTTTAGTTTTTCGGAATTTCCCATATGGTGATTGACCCACTTTCACTGGTTGCTTAGGGTATTCGTAACCTTACTAAGATTCTTTCTAATTTCTATGTCTGCTGCCATCATGACTTAGACTTTGGGTCTACATATTTCCCACTGGTGCATGATTGTTAGACTTTAGAGAAGGCAACTTGAGACCCAGATAAAAGCTTAAATTTGTTATTTATCTGGAGACCCGAGAGAAGGCTTTGAAAAGATCAGATTTTATGTGTTAAAATTACCTTTGTCTCTCCAACATGGCCTGTCTTACAAACAGCTCTTATATGTTCCTCTCCCTACTCTTTAGTATATATCAGGTTTTATGCATCTGGCGGCAAGAACTAGAAAGCATAGATGGCAGTGGTTTATGTCAAGGGTCCCCAACCTCTGGGCCGCAGACTGGTACTGGTCCGTGGCCCATTAGGGACTGAGCCACACAGCAGGAGGTTAGCAGCAGGCCAGCGAGCAAAGATTCATTAGTATTTGCAGCTGCTCTCCAGTGTTAGCATCACTGCCTCAGCTCCACCTCAGGTATTCAGGCATTAGATTCTCAGGAAAACACCTGTCCATGGTGCCAAAAAGGTTGGGGAGCACTGGTTTAAGTCACACAGGTTTTTTAGTTCATTTCAGACTAAGAAATCCTAATGTATGGGTTGCAGGGCTGGTTTTGAGAGGTCCAGGCTCTTTGAACTCACCCACCCCTTTCTCCTCAGCACAATGGCTCTCATCTGCCAACTTGTTAACTCCTGGTCACATGATGGCTGCTACAGCTCCAGGCATCATATTCTTATTTGATAGTATCTGATACACAAAGGAAGATGGGAAGAGTTCCAAAGAATGCCTTTATCTGAGAAGAAACTGTCACCTATGAGTACCCTAGCATATATCCTCTTACATGTCATTAGCCATGCCCTCCCTTAGACCAGTTGTTGGAAGATAGGGGAACCCTCCACTGAGGTAAGTACACTGCTGTCCATACTGCAGAGAAGGCAGAATGGCTGCTGGAAACCAACATTGTTCATGACACCCAGATTAAAGCTCAAGGAGCAGAAGGATGCAAATGCACAGGACATAGATCCCTAAGGGAAACTGGAGACATCTATAAGGAAGATTCTCAGTGGACAAGACTGTTGGGAATTGCTTCATGTACTGTTGATTAGTATATGTATCTGAGACTGCTATCTCCTTTATTAAACTACAGAAAACTGAAATCTAGGACCAGGAAGAAAAGGGGATGGTCCAAAGTGAGTTTTTTAAGATGAATGTTAAAGGGTTTATGGTTGTTGTTGTAAGTTCATTAGAATGCAGTCCAGCTCAGAGTATTAAGACCCTCTGTTTTCCTGGTTTGTAGAATCTAATCCCCAGTTTATTCCATATCATGGGAAGGTTCTTTTAAAGAGGTCTGCCTTTGATTGCGTGAAGGACTTATTGACAAGTGTGTGGGGCCAAGGATATATATAACTAGAGAAATTTTTCAGGCAGGAGATCGATCTTTGGGCACAGCTTGAAAAGTCAATCATCTAGTGGCAAGTCTCTGAGGAAACAGTTCAAGAATTGTAGCTGGAAAGCAAGGGATCAAGGACTAAGTCAATGGTGGAACGAGAGGAAATCAGAATTTATGTAGCTGTGCTGGCCTTTCTAGGCCTGCATCTGGTTGTGCACTGTCACACTAGGATGCTCTGGGGCTTTAATTCCTGTGTGACTGTCATTGTAGCTAATGATCAAGGGAAGTGGAAGCTTTTGTTCAATACCACTGCTAAATACCAGCCCTATAGTTCACTCTGTAGGTCTGTGTGTTTATTAGTGCACTCCACTTTGAAAGGCATGTTTGGAGTGATGATACTCACTTCAGAAAAGTCTGCTGATATATTTGAGCAGCTACCCATGCAAGCCATTTTACTAGCTTTTGTGGAATAATAATAAAGTCGATTAGGAAATTGTGAATTACAAAGTAGAAGGCACACAGAACTTTCTGTTTTGAAACACTTTGAACAGAGCCCCTCTAAGTTAATGTTTGAACATGAATCTGGGGAAACATTTGATGGATATATACTTGAAGTAAATCACACACACACACACACACACACACACACACAGACATACACACGGATTTGAGTCCCATTGTCTGTGTGATCTTACTTAAATGACATTTGTTTTATAAACATAGATAATGATACCAGTCTGACATTGCCCACAGGGTAATTGTGAGAATCAAAATCTAGATAATGTAGGTAAAATGCTTTGTAATTGGTAAAGTTCTGTAATATATGAATGTTAAATGCTAGGTGTTTCAGTGTTGCTTATAGAAATTATTTTGGTAAAGTGTCAGTTCATTAAGTTAAAGAATTCCTAGAACTCAGTCCCTATTAACAAGGAACGAACAACATACTTAATATAATGGAAAAAATTTTTTCAATATGTAATAGTTTAAAGTTTTAATTTGACCCTTGGCTTTGCAACAAAACAAGCTATGAGAGGAAACCTCAGAGTCCAAGGTCTGTTTAAATTTCAAGAGTTTAGAAGCTGGGGGAGAAACTGAAATAAAAAGACAGAATATTGAAACAGGCAGTGCTGAGACCCTAGGCGTCGGGAGCTTGCGACCCTGTGCCCGCTGTCGCACTGCAAAGAGTAAGCTCTGTGAATGGTGATGAGGGTAGAGATGAATGAATAGAATAGTCACATATTCTTGTGGGGTTTTTTGTTCCAATTCTTTTTTTTTTTTCCCTCAGATGTCTTTTCAGAAATGCCATCTCTAATGGCACCACTGTTAAAATAGCAACTCATAATCATGTGAAATCTCTCATGGATATAAAATTAAAGAGTCACTGCCTATATTGAAAACTTCATTTTAAGTATGAAATTCTTCACAATACTACCCATTTAAGTGAAACAAGTAAGTTAAAAAAGTGGGTGGGGGGGGGGATCTATGAACCTTATCTTCCCTACCATTCACTCATTTTCTCACAAATACCTGAGCGCTTGCTTATATGCCAGACAGTCTTAGCCACTCGAGCTAAGCTAGTGATGAAAACCAGCAAAGATCCTGACATTATGAATTATGGGCTAGTAGCAGAGTCTGAAAATAAATAATAAATAAAATAAATATGGAGACTTGTAGTATCTTAGACGATGATATTCTCTGAAGAAAACAGAGCAGAGTAAGGGGGTTTAGAAGTATAGATGCGTAGAGAGATTTACAATTGTAAAATGGTTGGCAAGGGAGGCCTCGTTGAGAAGGTGATATTCAGAGACCTGAAACAGGTGGAGAAAAGACCACTCCCAGTGGATATTACTGTCCAAGCAAGGGGTGCAAAGTTGAGTGTACCTGCATGTCTGAAGACAGGTGGCAGAGGAGAGAGCAGTTGGTGGATATCTTTTGTTATGTTGTTAAATATGAAACAAAATTATTTTGCAGTAGTTTGTATTTCACTGAAAGTTTATTTAGAGTAGATCCTTAGTTAACTACTAAACTGCGCCAGATCCTACTCTGTTAAGAGCTAGAAGGAGCTTTAAATGCCCTTTTATTGCTATTCTTTCATTTTATGGGAGAAGAAGCTGAGGTCCACTGATATATTTGGCTAGGCAATGGCTCAATTCGTAGATCTCAGTGTTCTCAGAGGTGGATGTAGTAATGAGAAAAAAAATTGTTTTCTTTTTAGAAGGTGAAGAACACTTAGAAATTTTCTTCAAACTTTGTAAATGCTAGCCCCTCTGAAATTTTATGTTTATGTGGTAAATGTATATAAGATAAAATTTGCCGTTTTAACTATATTTAAATATACAATTCAGTGGCATTAATTGCATTCACAGTGTTGTGTAACCATCACCACTATTTCCAAAATGTTTTCATCACCGCAAACAGAAACTGTATTCCTGAAGCAGGAACTCCCATCCCTCTCCCCCCTCCCCCAGTAACCTCTGATCTTTCGGTCTCCATGAATTTACCTGTTCTTGATATTTCATGTAAATGAAATCATACAATATGTATCTTTTTGTGTCTGGCTTCCTTCACTTAGCATATCTTTTTCAGGGTTCATCCCTGCTGTAGCATATATCAGAACTCCATTCCTTTTTAGGGCTGATAAAATTCCATTGTATGTATAAATCACAATTTGTTTATCCATTCATCAGTTATTTCCACTTTTTGGCTATTGTGAATAATGTTGCTGTGAACATTGGCATACAATTATCTTCAGTTTCTTTTTCAATTCTTTTTGGATCTATGCATGTGTGTCTGTGTATCTGTATATGTCTATTAAATCTGTATATGTGTATGTCTATATATGTAGATCTATCTATCAAGATGGAGAGAGAAGAATTGCTGGGTCGTATAGTGATTCTATGTTTAACTTTTTGAAGAACCACCAAACTGTTTTCATAACAGCAGCACCATTTTACATTTCCAATAACAGTGCACAAGAGTTCCAATTACCTTACATCTTTGTCAACACTTGTTTTCTGGTTTTGTTTGTTTGTAGGCTTGTTTTGCATTATAGCCATCCCGGTAGGTGTGAAGTTGTAT
Organism: Eonycteris spelaea; assembly: GCA_003508835.1. Taxonomy (NCBI): domain Eukaryota; kingdom Metazoa; phylum Chordata; class Mammalia; order Chiroptera; family Pteropodidae; genus Eonycteris; species Eonycteris spelaea. Next base: position 407,195 of record PUFA01000211.1, on the reverse strand, counting down.
CTCATTGTAGTTTTGGTTTGCATTTCCCCAGTGAATAATGATATTAAGCATTGTTTCATGTGCTTGTTGGCCAGTTGTATATCTTCTTTGGAGAAATATCTGTTCTTTTGCCTATTTTTAAATTGGATTGTTTGTCCTTTGAGTTGTAGGAGATTTTATATATCCTGCACAGTAAACCCTTATCTGATAGATGATTTGCATATCTTTACTCCCATTCTATGGATTGTCCCTGTTCCTCTCTCTCAGGATATCTATCTATCTATCTATCTATCTATCTAGCAAGGTGGTTTAGGTTCATGGCAAAATTGATACTAAAGTACAGAGATTCCCCATATACCTTTACCCCCACATATGTATGGCTTCCCTTGTTATCAACATTCACCACCAAAGTGGTATATTTGTTAGAGCTGATAAACCTAAATTGACATGTCATAATCACCCAAAGTCCATATTTTACCTTAGGGTTCACTCTTGGTGTTATATATTCTATGAGTTTGGACAAATGTGTGATGACGTATATGCATCATTATAGCATCATATAGAATATTTTCACTGCCCTAAAATCCTCTGTGCTCTACCTGTTCATCCCTGGCCTGCCACCCTAATCCAGGGCAAACACTGATCTTTTTACTGTCACCATAGTTTTGCTTTTTCTAGAATGTCATATACTTGGAATTATACAGTAGATTGCCTCTTTAGATTGGCTTCTTTTATTTAGTAATATACATTTAAGTTTCTTCTGTGTCTTTTCATAGCTTGATAGATCATTTCTTTTTAGCAGTAAAAATATTCTATTGTCTGGATATACCACAGTCTATTTATCCATGTCCCTACTGAAGGACATCTTGGTTGCTTCCAGGTTTTGGCGATAATGAATAAAGCTGCTATACACATTCATGTCTAGGTTTTTGTGTGGACATAAGTTTCAGTTCCTTTGGGCATATACCCAGATGCAATTGTTGGATCATATGGTAAGTAAGAGTATGTTTAGTTTTATAAGAAACCACCAAGCTGTGTTTCAGAGTGGCTGTACCATTTTGTGTTCCCACCAGCCATGAATGAGAGTTCCTGTTGTTCCTCATCCTTGCAAGCATTTGGTGTTGTCTCTTTTCACTCTCTTGATAGTGCCTTTGATATACAAAGTTTTTAATTTGATGAAGTTTAATTTATCTGTTTTCTTGGTTGTTGACTGTGCTTTGGGTGTCATAAGATTTTCTCCTGCTTTCTTCTAAGAGTTTTATAGTTTTAACTCTTAAATTTCAGTCTTTGATATAGTCTCAGTTGATTTCTGTGTATGATATAAAGGTCCAACTCTATTCTTTCAAATGTGGATATCCAGTTTTCCTCACATCATTTGTGGAATAGACTGTTCTTTCTCTTTTGAGTGGTCTTGGTACACCTTGTCTAGAATCAGCTGACCATTGCTGTAAGGGTTTATTTCTAAGTTCTCTATTCTATTCCACTTTCCTATTTGTCTATTCTTATGTTATTACTACACTGTGATTACTGTGGCTTTGTAGTAAGTTTTAAAATTGGGAAGTGTTAGTCCTCCAACTTTATTCTTCATTTTAATATTGTTTTGGCTATTTTGGGTTCCTTGAAATTTGATAGGGATTTTAGGGTGAATTTTTTTTTATTTCTATAAAAAATGCAGTTAGAATTTTGATAGGGAGTCAATTGAATATTTATATCTCTTTGGATACCATTGTCATCTTAACATTGTTTTCTTACCCATGAACATGGATATCTTTCCATTTATTGGTGTTGTTTAAAAACATTTTTTTTTTGTAATGTTATAGTTTTCAGTGTTCAAGTCTTTTTGACTTCTTGGTTACATTTATTCGTAAGTAATTTATTCTTATCAATGCTATTTTAAATGGAATTGTTTTCTTAATTTTTTTTCAGATTTTTCATTGTGTATAGAAATGTAATTGATTTTTGCATGTTTTTCTATCGTACAACGTTGCTTAATTTGTTTAATAGTTAAGACATTTTTTATGGTTTCTATAATATTTTCTACACATAAGATCATGTCATCTGCAGTAGAGCTAATTTTACTTTCTAGTTTTGATGTCTTTGATTTTATTTTTCTGCATAATTTCTCTGTCTAGAACTTTCTGTGCTATGTTAAATAAAAGTGGTGAAAGTAGATATTTTTGTCTTACTCCTGATCTCAGGGAAAAAAGGCTTCAGCCTTGTACCATTGAGTATGGTGCTCGCTGTTGATTTTCATTACGTGGCCTTTATTATACTGAGAAAAGTACTAAGTTTTTTGTTGTTGTTGAGTTTTCATAATGAATATAATACTTTGAGTATTTTTGTCATAAAAGGCTGTTGCATTTTGTCAGATACTTTTATTGCCTCAATTGGGTGATCACAAGGGTCCCCTGCCCCTTCATTCTATTAATGTAGTGTAATACATTGATTTTTATGTTTTGAACCACCCTTGCATTCCAGGGATAAATCCCACTTGGTCATGGTCTATAATTCATTTAATATTCTACTGAATTTGATTTGCTAGCAATTAGTTGTGAATTTTTGTATCTATATTTATAAGAGATATTGGTGTGTAGTTTCCTTTTAGTGAGCCCCTCTGAAATTATACATTTTTTATTATCTTTAGTTTTAATTCCTCTTTCTCCATTCTCATGTCATATCTCTGAATAAATGGGAGTGTTTTTTGGGAGTTCCCTTCCTTTAGGTAAGTGAGCCAAGAATACATTCTATCTTTTATTAGTATGGTAAAGATTAGGAAGCAGGTATTACAGGGAGGCCAGGAAAGCAGAATATTAATTTGTTGATACGCTAAAATATTTACATTCTCATCCATAGCACCAATCACAGGAAAAATTGAATTAAACATTGTATTTTACCTCTGAGGAATTGATGTGTTTAGGCTTGTACATGTAATATGCTTTAAATTACGTTCTGAAGCAAGGATTTTATTCATAGTCTCTAAAAGGTTAATTATGTCAAAAATTGTACATAAAGGAGTAAATCTCCTTCCAAGCTTCAGGTGGGAGACAGAGTGATCTTCTCATTGAGCAGCCTCTTTGAGTAGACACTGGAATTTAAGTCTGACTTCCTTTAAACACCACATGCTTTCCAACTTTCAGAAGGGATTAGTATGAAAAACCACACTTAATTAGAAATTGAGGGATTATCACTTAAACATAGGGTACCATTTGAAATTTAAAAAATTTTCCCTCAATTCCTCACTTTCTTTAATTTGCCTGACAAAAACATCATTGTGTAATGTAACCTTTTCTCTGTAGTTCAAGGTCATCACACACTTGATATGAAAGCATGTAGGCTTCACTTGTGTTGGTGCAGCTCAAATACTTGTTTGTTTGTGTATAGACCTATTTCATAGTCAACAACTGCCCATTCTCAGCACTTTCTCATGTTTGGTGACATGACCTTGTGCACAGTGATTTTTTTCTAGGGACTTTTAGGATGGAAATTTGAGAAGTAGCTCCATTCCACCCCCAACCCCTGGTACTTTCCACTGACAGTACAGAGGTCCTATACCTTCAGAGATATAGCGTTGAGCAGTAGCAGCCATTTTCAGTCTTTGCCCAGTGCTGCTTGCTTTCCACCACAACCCATGCCCAGTGCCCAGAGTAGCTGTTCTCACTCATAAGATGACCCATGCCTAGCGGGTCTCTGTTTGGAGATACATACCAGGGGTTGTACGCATAGCCTTGTGCAGTGCATTGATCTCTTTCTGCAGTTGTTGAGGCAGAGCCTGGAGGGCCATCTACAATAGAAGGAATAATTCACGGATTAGGTGGTTTTAGGCTCTAAGATAAACTTAGTTACTCCACTTTCAGACTGATGACTTCTTACTGTCCTTTTTTCTATTGTCATACCCACACCTTCTCCTCCTCTCCTCTTTATAAGCTTCCTCATCCATGGACTGTTATCTTACACCAGTTTGCTTCTCTATATAGGCCGACCACCTTAAAAAGATTTTCAACAACAGGAACAAAAACAAAATTTTTCCTGCCTGGGTTGCTCAATCCAGTACAGAATTACATTAATCAGAATACCTAGTTGCTACCCATCCTGAATATTCTGTTTAATTGAGGATGTTTTTCTTCAATCAGTTGTCTTTTCTATGGGCTCTGATTTACTGGAACCTTCTAGTATTAGAATGGGGAAAATATACTACCTAAAACTCTGCCTGCCCTTGAGCACCTAGCAACAAATACTGCTGACGAGTGCCGAAGACCTGAATATTAGACTTGCCTTGTCTGACAGTATCTTTAGGTGTCTAGCTATTTATGGCTGACTTCCTTCCATAAAGAATGTGAAGTGCCATATAAAAGTATCTACTAGAGGATAAAATAAATAGTTGAGATAATCAGGACAAAGAAGAAATAAGGATTAAATAAAATGGGGACAAGAGTCGCACAGAGAAATGCACGCTGGACATTTGCACAGTTGTAGAAGTGACATGCATGGTTGGGTCCAAGCTCCCATGGGGCCAAAGTAAGGAATGAATTATAATTAGTAATGTAACTCATGGCATCCTTAAAATGAAGAACAATCCAGTTTAAGAGAAATAAGCTTTTTGTGTTCCTATTTTCTTAGGCATTTTCTTAGATCTGAGTTCAATTTCTTTCATGAATCCTCACAGGGAAAGCTGTGTGGTATAGTGATCAGCACCCCTGACAAGGGGTTTCCTGCACAATGCAGGGCTGCAATTCAGAAGAAGCACATTTAGATGGGACCAAACTAGTGTTTCAAAGGTAAAATTCACAGCTCAGTAAATAGATGCCATATCTTTTCTTGCAAGCCTCAGTGGTAATTGTCACAATCAGGCTCTTTGATGACAATGATTTAAGAGTCAAAAGACGTTAATAGTGGCAGGAAGCTGGATTCTAGTTGCTCCCTGTTTCTGATGAAAGTCTAGTCTTTGAGCTCTGACATACAAGGTGGATAGGATTTTAGGTGCCTGGTGGAATGGACCCCTCTCTGGCCTTAGTACTAGATCCTCTCAGGGAGAGCCAGTCTCCTCCTGTCTTCAGAAGAATGTCTAGGCCTGTCCCTTCTGACAGCCAGGTGGGACTGAGGCCCTTGAGTCATGCATACAATGGATTATTATGTATAGTGATCTTCCTGAACTCACATATTAATCACCTTAGGAATTTTTACATAGACAATCATGTCATCTACAAATAAAGATAGTTTTATTTTTTCCTTTCCAGTCTGTTCATCTGTCTCTGTTTTTGTTTTTGCTTTTGCGTCACCTTTTTTTTTTTTTTTTTAATGGCTTGGAACTCGGTGAATAGGAATAGGGAAAGGAAGGAGCAGGAGCAGAGCAAGTAGAGGGAGAGTGGACATCTTTATCTTCAACCTGATCCTGATTGGCTCTCGATTTTTTCTTATGTCTTTTATCAGATTGGAGAAGTTCCCTATGTTCCTCATTGCTGAGTTTTTGCAATGAATGGATCTTGAATTTTGTCCGTTGCCTTTTCTGCATCCATGGAGATGACTTTGTGTTTTCTTTTGAATCTGTTTATATAATGAATTACACTGATTGATTTTCAAATGTGAAGGTAACCTTGCATTACTGGGATAAATCCAGTTATGATATAGTGTCCTGTCATATATCACTGGATTCAATTTGTTAATATTTCGTTAAAGGGTTTTTTTTTGGGGGGGGGGGCGGGACTGTTATACTCATGACATTTTGATTAAAGTTTTCTTGTAATATCTTTGTTTGGTTTTGGTAAAAAGATAATCCTGGCCTCATAATATTTTATTATATTCTTCCTGAAAGAGTTTTGTAGAATTAGTATTATTTCTTTCTTGGCATTGTGTTAGAATTCACTAGTAAAGTTATCTAGGACTCAAGTCTTCTTTGTGGAAAAGTTTTTTACTACATATTCACTATCTTTAATTGATATACAGTATCTATTTCTTTTTAATGAGCTTTGAGCTTTGGTTTGTTTCTTTTAAGGAATTTGTCTATTTTGTATAGGTCATTGAATAGTTATTTATATAGTTGGCATAAGATTATTCATAATATTCCCTTATTATCCTTCTAACATTTCTAGGGATCTGCCTTTTAGTGCAGTTCTATCTTTCATTCTTGACATTGGTAATTTGAATTTTCTCTCTCTTTCTTTCCTTATTAGTCTGGCTAGCAGTTTATCCATTTTAATGATCTTAAAAAATATTTTGTTTTCATTATTTTTCACTATTATTTTTCTGTTTTCTATTTGATCGCTTATCCTACCTTTTCTCCCTAGCTTGTTTGTTCTTAATTTTCTTTTCTTTTTTTGGCTTCTTAAGGTAGGAGCCCAAATCATCGATTTGAGACCTTTTTTCTCCTCTAATATAAACATTTAATATGAAAGATTTCTTTTGAAATCACAGCTTAAGATAAGTTCCATACCTATTTATGTGATGCATCTTAATTTTTACTCATTTCAGTGTATTTTCTAATTTTTCTTGTGAATTCTTCTTGGACTCATGGGTTCTTTAAAAGTATGTTGTTTAATTTCTCAATATTTGGGGGATTTTTCAGATATATTATACTGTCGACTTATGATTTAATTTCACTTTGTACACAGGACATTCCTTGTACATTTCAATTCTTTAAAATATTGAGATTTATTTTGTGTCTCAGAATATGGTCTGTGTTAGCAAATGGTCCATCTGCATTTGAAAAGAATGTGAATTGTGTTGTTGAGCAGTGTCATGTGCATAATTTTATATGTGACAAAATTAACAGCCTGTGATTTAGAATTTTTTTTAAGTTTTTCAGGAAAGAGCATTGCTTCCCAATCTATTTGTAACTTACAGCTGAATACTGTGTTTCCATTTATCTTTAGATTGCTTTGATGCCAAGTGATAACCAAAGGTGCTAGTATTTAACTTATAATGAAACATTTTTCCAACTAGATCTTGCACATCTAATCTTCTGATTCTGTGAGTGTTCAAGTTCAGCTAGAGTGAATGGAGATCTGTGAAATAATTTTAAATCTTTTTCTTTATGTTTTAGAAAAAAAGTATATGTAAAATAAAACTAAGAACAAAATGTCAAATACGACTCTTTGAGATGAGTCTTTTATTGTCCCATTCTCACACACATTAACTAGTGACAGTGTTCTGATTCATGTTTTAGAAAGAAAATTGACAGTACTATCACAGATGGACTGGTTAGGGATACAGACAGTGGCCATTGGGTGTTTCTTGGAATACTCCAGGTGAGAGATACTTGCTGAAGGAGCAGGTCTGTAGTGACTATAGGACTAGAATGAAGGGATGATTTTGAGAGAAATTCTGAGATATAATTTAAAGGTCTCTATCTGAAATGAGGTAGTGTTTGGAGTTAAAAATCACTGAGTAACTCGATGGATGTTGATCCCATTCACCACATTGGAGAAATAAGATGAAAAGCAGTAGTTGGTTTGGAAGAGAGGTATTGTGTAGCTTTGGCTTAAGACAGTGTTGTTTGTGGGTTGGACAGTGTGATTAATAACATGGTCTTTAGTATTATGATGTAATTGATATTATGGCAGGTATGAGGTGCTATAATATAGAGGATTCATCCTTTTTTAAGCTCTCACTTTCTGTTCTCTTTTATATAAAACCCTTCTTAATCTTTATTTGCATCATTCTTAGATCTCGAATATATGAAGTTGTAGCAGCAGTTTCGTTAGCCTTTGTTTTACCATAAAGGAAAATGTTTGTAGTAAAAAGCAAAACCCAGATGATTTAACAAGGCCAGTGTTCTAGTTATCTCTTGTTGAATAATAAACTGCTGCAAACTTAATGACCTAAGAAAACCATCATTTTATTATTCTGTGTTCACAAATTTGGACAGTGCATAGTGGGAATGGTTTGTCTTTCATCTACAATATCTGGAGCCTCAGCTGGGAAGACTTAAATGAGTGAGGTGATTCAGAGAGCTGGGGCTGGGAGTGCGCTTGAATCTGTGTCACTCAAATGTCTGCCATCAAGGCTAGGATGGCTTGCAAGCTGGGTTTACCTGGCTTTCGTTGGTGCCTACACATGGCCTCTCCATACTATGAGAGCATAGCAGCTCTGCCTTCTCAGAGCATGGCAACTGGTTTCCAAAAGAGAATGTTCTGGAAGGTTAATCCTGAAAGGGAGTCTGGAGAATGAGCATTTGAAGAACACTAGGTGTTATGTGACTTTTTCTTATAATCTCAGAAGTCACATAGCATTATTCCTCCCCCAACTGAGATTCAAGGAGAAGGGTATTAAGGAATTTGAAGTTGTTTTTTGAAACTCTCATAGATAATGACTTTCCAGGCTTAGAAATGTATTGGCTTTTACAGAAAGAAAGAGGCCAATTCAGGCTATAAGGGGATATATAGATCTATTTTTACTGAAATCATGTGATTTTCCTGAAAGTGTGATAGTTGTGTGACAAAAGAGGAATAATTTGTTCTTCTTATAACCTCTTAAAAATAAACAGAAAAAATTACTGTACTTTATCTAGCCGTGAACATTCCCATTCTCTGAAATATTCTTCTCACTCTTTATATAAAAGGCATATAGTATAAAATCTCCCATTGTTCTCCATTACCAGTTCTCTCCCACCCACTCCTAACAAAAGAAAACAGATAGCTACTGCTTTTAGAAAACAGATAGATGGCTACAGACTTTTATAATAATAATATTGTATGAATGTTGCTTCGATTATTTAATATGTTTCCTATTGATGGACATTTGAGTAGTTTACAGTATTTTGCTATTATAAACAACACTCCAATAAATAACCTTGTACATTCATAATTTCCCATAAGTAGAATACATTCTAGCAATTAAAGTAACAGTATGGCATATGCATCTGTAACTTTGATAGCTACCTGTATATTATACTCTTTAAGTCGGTAGGTAAAAACCCACCTATCAACCTGCCAGTAATGTATGAGAATGCTTATTTTTCCTTGGCTTTGCTCTCAAATGTTATGTCATCAAATATTTTTAGTTTTGCCAATCTAGTAAGTAAAAGATGGTAACTTAGTGCATTTTTATCTTTCATTTTTCTTATGAAAATTTTTCATTTACTTGAGGATCATTTTCTTTCATTTTCTGTGAATGTCTTCATATCCTTGATGACATATTCATAGATGATAAATTTATAAGGTGGCAGGACAAGTCCAGAACAGATCCTCTCCACAGTGTCTTGCCCGCCCCAACCTTGCACCTCCTGCATTTCCGGAGCCAGCTCCTAAACTCCCTCTGCTGCACCTTCATGCCTTCACTGTCAAAGAGATTCCTTCAGTCTGGAATTTACTTTTACCGTTCTCCACATTTTGGATCCATATAGTTTTCTTTTTCTGGTTAACAAATTAATCTTATACTTAGCTTAAAACAACACAAATATATTATGTCACAATTTCCTCGCATCAGGAGTCCGGGTACAGGTCAACCTGCTCAGAATCTCAACAGATTGGAACAGAAGTGTCAGCAGGGCTGATGTTCTCATCTGGAGCTCGAGGTCCTCTTCTGAGATTTTTCAGGCTGTGAGAAGAATTCACTTCCTTATGTTTGTGGGAGTGAGAGTCCCATTTTTTGCTGGCCTCCGGGAACTTGCTTAGCTTCTTGAGGCCTCCCTCATGTCCTAGCCATGTGGCCCTCTTTCTTATGTCAGCTCGCTTCTCCCAGTCAGCAGGAGAATCTCTCTAGTTTGATAAGATGGACTCTTACACAAAGTAACCCAATCACAGGGGTGAAATCCTGTTCTATTCACCGTCCCATCTGCATTCAAAGGGAGGAATTTACACAGGGCATGTATATCAGGGGTAGGAATCTTAAGGCCATCTTAGCCTACCCAGGACTCTACTCATCCTTTAGTATCCAATTAAAATTATGTTCCTGAAAGAGCTCTTTTCATAAGCTTTTCCAGCAGTTATGAATTACCCTTCACCTTCTTCATACAGTAGTTTCTGTCTTACTCTGCCTGTATACATGAGATAAACAGAGCTCGTGGCCTTGCCATAATCTGAACAACACATTTTACCTTTGGAGTGAGTGGTACTAGATGCGCATTTCACCTTGGCTAACTTGCTCTCTCTGTATTGTCGAGATGGCTCTTCTAAGAATAAGAGCTGTATTTTTTTGTAATTGACAGCTCTTGAAGGCCTGACACACATTTTCTGAATGTTAATGGTCCACTATGGTGTGTTTTGAACATATCTGCCTATCTAGTAAGCCATTTAGGGACTTTGTAACCTGAACATAATAGGCTAAATGTTTAAATCAAGGCAAACAAGAATTACAGAAAAATCGTATCTCAGAGATAGGAAGCAGGGCTTAAAAGAGCCTGGAATTTAATTAGAAATGAAAGCCAATATTTGAGATGGTATGACTCCAGGGTGCCTCAGTGAGGGAAGTAAGGGATGCGGGGAGATTAGATGAGGTCCCATTTTGGTTGTCTCCACAGCCCCTCCCCAGGGCCTTGCCACTAGTAGGCACTCAACCAATGATGAATACATCATCAGAAAGTGGTATGTACCTGTAAGTCTTTATGATTTTTAAATCAATTGTTTTATTTTGTTTCCTAATTGTAGCTGGTGCTCAAGACAAGATTGGTTGGGCCTTTGGCCTGGGATTAGAAAGACTGGCCATGATCCTCTATGACATCCCAGACATCCGCCTCTTCTGGAGCGAGGACGAGCGCTTCCTGAAGCAGTTCCGTTTGTCTGACATCAGCCAGAAGGTGAAATTTCAGGTAAGGTGAATTGCAAGAATCAAGTAAGTCATAATAAAAATGGTTTTCAGGAATCGAGGGGAGTACGTGGACTTTATTGAATTTAAAAAATGTGAATTTGAAAAGAGATTTTATATATAGGTCTATAAACATAGAAGAGTTCATAAATCTTCAGAAATTATTGCAGGAAAAGATTTATCAACTTAATTAGTCTAAGCAGAGAACCAGTTTGGGGCTTTGTTAACGACCATTTTGTTATTATGAAATATCGATCTTTATATCTGATGATGCTTTTAAAGTTTAGTTTTTCTGATACTAATAGACATGCTGACTTTTTTATGTTCAGTGTTTGTAATGCATATCATTTTCATCATCTTACTGTCACTATGCTTTATATTAGATGCATGTCTTTTATAAACAGCATAGAGTTGGATCTTTTTTAAATCCAGATTTAATTGGAGTGTTGAATACATCTTACATTTAATATAATTATATGGGGTATTCTTGGACTTAAGTCTATCATCTTTTATTTTTCCCTTTTCCCCCCTTTGTATTCTTTATTTCTTTATTTGGACATGTAGGTTGGGGGGGGGGTTGTTTCTTTGTTATTTAATTCTCTTTTTTCACCCTTATTGCTATTTAGGTTCACCATTTTAGATTATTTTGAAGCATTATTCTAGATTACAGTATGTGTAATTAATTCATTACTCTTTACTATGGGTAGCTATTGTACAGCTTCATGAAACAGTTAACCTTACAGTAGTGTAATTTTATTTATATCTCCTGTTTTTATGTTTTATTGTCATATTTTATTTCTTCATATATTATAGTCCCATAATATATTGCTCTACTTGCTTCATATAGCCAATTGTCTTTTAAAGAAATTTAAAACTATATTGTTTATATTTATCTTAGTATTTACCCCACATTGATCATTTCTTTCTGCTGATCTTCATTTTTTTCTGTGATTATTCCTCTTAAGTCTGAAGACCTTTTAATATTTCTTATAGTGCAGCATGGAATTTTTCAGCTTTAGTTTGTCTGGAAACAGCTTTGTCTCACCTTTATTTCTTAGGAATATTTTCCATGGATATAGGTATCTGGGTTGCCAATGTTAATTTATTTATTTTTTTCCTGTCAGCTCTTTAAACATGTCATTTCACTGCTTTTATCTTTTTACGTGTTTTCAGCAGTTTGACCTATGTATGATTTTATGCCTGTTATCCTACTTGGGGTTTCACTGTGTAGGATTAATGTCTTTCAACCATCTTTAAATATTCTTATCTAATATCTCTTCCAACAATCTATTCCATTCCTTTTTTTTCCCCCCTTTTCAGACTGCAACTGCACATATGTTGGTCCATTTGGAATTATGCCATAGAACTCATGCTTAGGTTTGTTTTTTATTACTGATTTTTATCACTCTTTGCTTTATTTTGGATAGTTTTTATTGTCTTGTATCTGGGTTTACTAATCTTTTTTCTTGTGTCTAGTCAACCATTAAGCCCCTTCAATGAATTAATCATTCCAGTTATTGTACTTGTCAGTTCTACAATTTCTACTTGCTTCTTTTTTCAAGTTTTTATTCTGATGCAATTCTCTATCTTTTACCCATTTTGCACATCTTCCCTTAAATTCTTTAGCATATTTGTAATAGTTATTTTTAAACCTTGTATGTTAATTCCAATCATTTACTTTTGTTCTTTATTTTTCTCTTCTTATAGGTCACATTATTCCTATTTTTTCATTTGTCTTACTTTTTAAATTGTGTTTAAAAGAACACAGAAGCTGAAGTAGATAATATTTATCCCCAGAAAGCCTTACCCTGTCTCCCATTAGGCAAGAAAGGAGACTAGGTCAGACCTCTTTGTTCTGATCTGGAGTTGAACTGGATTTCACATTTGATTTCCTCTCAATGGTAAGATCTGGCCTTGCAGCCGCTTGGGACCTACGCATGTGAGATTACAAGATCCCTCTCTCTTTTCACCCTGCTGCTTCTACACAAGTGTTTGCTTAGCAAAAATATAAAGGAGAATTGGCTGGCAGCATGGACTATCTGGTTCTCTATTTTCCAATCTGCCACACCAGCCAATGATTGGCTGGTAAAAAATTTGGCTCATTTCTCCCTATTCCAGCAAAGTTTCTTTACCACGAGCAGGCTAGCTCTTCTGACTTCTCATGCCCCCGTGGTAAAAGTAGCCACTAATATTTGTTCACCCTAGAAGGGCTCATCTCGCTCTCTGGAATTTCATTCATTTAGACTTGTGTCCAGATCTCTTTCAATATCTTGTATGACAGATAAGATTTTTTAATTTGTTGTTTTCTTGTTAGTACAGTGGGACCAATTTTTTTTTTCAACCTTTTGTATCCTAACCAAAAGTGGAGCCTCCTATCACTAATTTAATATTTTGGTTTCATCTTTAATGGCTTTATTTTTTAATTTCTCGTTCCCCCAATCCTCTGCCCTTTAGCAACAATCAGCTCATTCTCTATGTCTATGTGTCCATTTCTGTTTTGCTTTGGTTTTTTGTTGTTGTTAGATTCCACATGTAAGTAAAATCATGTGGTATTTGGTTTCTCTGTCAACTTGCTTCAAAACTGGAACCTCTTATCATTAATTTAATTTTTGGTTTCATTTTTAATGGCCTTAAAAATCCTATTTTTAAAAAATAAATTTGTTTATTTTTAATCTAGTACCGGATTAATTTGGAATAAAGCTCCAGCTACATAATCAAAAGTAAAATCTGGCTCAAGGATCTAAGTTTTTCTCATTCGCATTTTATGTATTCAGTCATTTGTTTAATCGGCAAACGTTGCTGGAACAGCAGCCACAGGGCGGTGAGCAAGCACAGATGAATAGCGTAACCGCCACCGCAAGTTATGGCTTAAGCACAATTTAAGTTTACTTAAAACTGTCTTCTCTTAGGAGACACAGGAATATCCAAGAATAGACTATGGTTCTTTTGTATTAAGTGTCATTTTTAAAAATCTTTTCTGCCTTCAGAGTTGAAAATTGGTGTCTGCATACTTGCAGTATTACATAATTTAAATCATTGCTGTTGTGTAATAAACTTAAACACTTCTGATGGGGCAGTTAAGATTTAGTTGCCGAAAAAGTATATGTCTGTAAAATACTTTGTAATTTGTAGATCACAGAGAGATGTTTCTTAATTATTCACTTTCAATTAGTACCTATTAATTATATGTATAGTTTTCTATTGCTGAATGTAACAAATGACTACAAACTTAGCAGCTTAAAACAACACGTCTTTATTATTTTATAGTTCTGGGGTCAGAAATTCAAAATCGATCTGGGCTAAAGTCAGGGTGTCAACAGGGCTTGTTCCTTCTGGAGGCTGTAGAGAAGAACCCGCTTCTTGTCTTTGCCATCTTCTCAGACTAACCGTGTTCCTCTCTTAAAGCTCTCTACCGCCTTTTCCCCTCTCCTTTCCTTTGTGGTCATGTCGCTTTCTCTCTGAATTTTTGTCTGCATCTTACAAGGACCCTTGTGATTACATGGAGCCCACCAACATAATTCAAGATAACCTCCACATCTCAAGATTCTTTCTTAATTACATCTTTAAAGTTATTTTCGAATATAAGGACACACAGTCAGGGATTAGGAGATGGACATCTTTGGAGGGCCATTATTCAGCCTGTCACATGGCAGATTTATACATTCCATTTTCATCATAGCAGATTGCTTTCCTTCAGATATAATAGAGACCATTTCGTTGTTAGGTATAATAAATACCGATAGTATTAAAGTGTGTATTCTTTGACTGTGTAAAATGGTCATGTTTATACATAGGAGGGGAATAAGAGACTCATTTTGTCACATAATGTCGGCCTGTCTTCCCCCCACCCCAACCACCTTTTAATTTACCCCCTACCACCCCTGACCTATGGATGTTGCTGTTTTCCCTTAAGAACTGGATCTCTGAAGGCAGAGCATCTCCTCCCGCACACTCACGGTGCACACCTGGGTCCTGGCATCCCCAGGTGTATGGTCCGCCCCAGCCCCTCCCAGGTATGGTCCGTGGCTCCACTGGGGCATGAACCCAGGACCTTCTGCGTGTGAAGCACACATGCTAACCACTACACTATGGAGCCGCCCCCTGGCCTGTCTTAAGAAGAATATTTAACATGATTATTATACTCTGCAAACTCGTCCCGGGGAGGGGAGGAGTGGAAACGTCAGGGGAGATCTGCTGGCAGCTATGAGCTCGTGGCTTCTCTGGCCAGGAAACGCTGGGAGCCATGTGGGATCATATTGTGTAGGGCTGGCAGGAGGCAGAAATTTCTCTTCCCTAGTCTCCCTTCAGGCCCTCCTAGATTATGCTCTAGGCTCTCTTAGCTTCTCTGGCATCTCCTCTGCATAGTCTCCATGGACTTGTAAATCCCCAGCTAGCTGTGATGGCAGTCTTCTAGGCGCTAGCAGTCATCTGATTGATATCACCCTGAGGTGTCATCTCTGCCACTCTTTCCTGAATACCTGGAAAACTATTGTTTAAGTCTCATAAGTGGGAAATTCAAGTTATAGTGTGATTTTAATTATTTTTTATTTTATTTATTTTATTTTACAAGGTTTAAGAGCTTGTTCTTTGTGGCTCTCTGTACCCAACCTGGATCAATCAGTGCTTGTAATAAATGGATGAGCAAGCTGGCGGTTTTATCATGCAAGTGTTGTCTTATTCTATGAGGGCTCTCTATCCCTGACTCCAGCTCCCAAAGCGAGGCTCATTCTGGGTGTTTGGACCCTGCTGTGTGTATGTCTGCCCCCATCCCGTAAGGTAAAATTTGCTGTTTCAGTGCAGTGAATTGAATATTCAATAATCCAACTTTCGTTCCTTCTTTAAATGTTCTTTAATGAATCCTGAATTATGAATTTAATATTTAGTTCTACACAGAGTAATACTGGTTATTGAAAATTATTTATTAATCAACATTGTAAATGTTATTAATATATTTTACTTAAAAGTTATTAATTTCATGTGGATTCATAGTTGCTTACAAGGTCAGTCCCCATTTAATGAAGTAACTCAGCAATGTTTTTGTTATCTTTCAATTAAGGAGTTTATTTTAGCTTTCCTTTGTGGGCACAGACTGTATTTGTTCCTAATCCTAGATAATATATATCTCAAATACTTGTCACTCCAATGGGAATAGAAAGTGGATAGGTGGTGACATGCAAACCTACTCTATCAAACCCTATTCAAGATCATAATGATCATAGTTAGTAGTTAACACTGATTTAAGCTTTACTTTATGTTCAGCATTATTCTACAGGCTTTGTATGTCATAATTCAGTTCTCTTAATAACCCTCTGAGTTTAGTTACTATTTTCTCCCATTTTACAGATGAGAAATGGTAGCTGAGAGGTTACTGTGTGTTAGCACTGTGTATTGTTCATTAAGAGTTTCAAAAAGCCATTTCCTAAAGTTTTATCCTGAGAGTAAAATTCATAGGTTGATTATTCAGAGCCAAAGGATTTAGATTTTTCAAACAAATCCAAAAGTAAGTATATAATTTATAGAAAAACAAGGCATTGAGTTTAAATTATCTTATTTATGAACTTACTGATAACAAGCTACCTATCTTAATGCTTCGCAAACTTCAATGTACAGATACTCACACGAGGATCTTGTTAGAATTCAGATTCTGATTCGGTATGCTTAATATGGAGCCTGAGATTCTGCACTCCTAAGTAACTCCTGAGAGATGCTGATGTTGTTGGTCCATGGACTACTCTTTGGATCTGCTCAATGATACACAGAATTATCTTATGTGTCAAAGTTCAACTACCTCATCTGTAAAATGAGATGACAAAATGAAATAGTCTGACCATGTGATTAATTTACTTTCTTCTGTGTTGCACTTTCAGCAGATCTATAATTTATGATACCTTTTACACTCATCTCAAAAGTCTTTTCTTTCTTCTTATCCTAGATTTGTTACCATGAATTTCAGAGTTGCAGTACTATAATACTTTTGTTTCTTTATGAATGGCCTAAGCTTCCTTCCTTCTTTCTTTCTTTCCTTTTTTTTTCTTTCTTAATTTCTTCTTTAGTTGTTCACTCTCATTCATTCATTCATTCATTCATTCTTTTCTGTTTGTATCTGTCGGTATGAAATGATTGTGAGAATAAACTCATACAGTTTAAATACACATTTTAAAAATTCCGCTTAAGTCATATGTGTTTGTGTGCTTTAAGTAATTTGTGAAGAGAAAGTGTTAGTATTTAAATTAGAAAAACTAGAACTGGAGATGGAAGATGACTGGAAACACAAAGAATTGGGAGGCGTCAGCTGGGACAGTGACTATTATGAAAGGGTCTTATATCAAAACACTATTAGAACTGATCAATGAATTCAGTAAAGTATCAAGATATAAAATTAATATTTCAGAAATCTGCATTTGTACAGCAATAACAAACTACAAGAAAGAAAAATTAAGATAACATACTCATTTACAGTTGCATCAAAAAGAATAAAATGACTGGGAATGAATTTAATCAAGGAACTAAAAGACTCGTATTTGGAAAATTATAAGACATTGTAAAAAGAAGTTGAAGAAGACACAAATAAATGGAAGCATACACCAAGTTCATGGATTGGAAGAATTAACATAATTAAAATGTCCATACTCCCAAAGCAATATATAGATTCAGTGCAATTTCTATCAAAATACCAATAGTATTTTTCACAGAACTAGATCAAATAATCCTAAAATTTATATGCAACCACAAAAGACCCTAAATAGCCACAGCAATCTTAAAAAAGAAGAACAAAGTTTCTTTGTTCTTCAAAGTTTACTCTAAGGCTATAGTAATCAAAAAAGCATAGTACTAGCATAAAAACAGACAAGAGATAAGTAGAAAAGAATAGGGAGCCCAAAAATAAACCTATACCTATATGGTCAATTAATCTATGACAAAGAAGGTAAGAATATAAAGTGGGGTAAGTATAGTCTAATAAATGATATTGAGAAAATTGGACAACTACATGCAAAAAAAAAAAAGGAAAGAAAAAGAAACTAGATCACCTTCTTATACCATATACAAAAATAAACTCAAAATGAATTAAAGACTTAACTATAAGACCCGAAACCATAAAACTCCTAGACAAAAACATAGGCAGTAAACTTTCTGACATTGCTGTTAGTAATATGTTTTCTGATATGTTGCCTTGGACAAGAGAAACAAAAGAAAAAATGAATGACACTGCATCAAATTAACAAGCGTTTGCACAGCAAAGGAAACCATCAACAAAACGGAAAGACAACCTACTGAATGAGGGAAGATATTTGCCAATGATATATCCAATAATATCCAAAATTTACAAAGAACTCATGCAACTTAACACACACACACACACACACACACACACACACACAAAAGCCTAGCAAAACTAACAAAACAATCCTATTAAAAACTGAGCAGAGGACCTGAATAAGCATTTCTTCAAAGAGGACATACAGATGGCCAATAGACATGAAAAGATGCTCAGTGTCACTAAACAACAGAGAAATGCAAACTAAAATCATAATAAGATATCACCTCATACCTGTCAGAATGGCCTTCATCAATAAATCAACAAACAGGTGTTGGCAAAGATGTGGAGAAAAGGGAACCTTTGTGAATTATGGATGGGACTGCAAATTGGTGCAGACACTGTGGAAAACAGTATGGAGGTTCCTCAAAAAACTAAGAATAGAACTACCATTTGACCCAGCAATCCCTCTTTCAAGTATTTACCCAAAAAACTTGAAAACATTTATCCACAAAGATATATGCATCCCAACTATCATAGCAGCTTTGATCATAATGGCCAAGACATGGAAACAACCGAAATGTCCATTGATAGATGACTGGATAAAGGAAATCTGGCACCTCTATACAATGGAATATTACTCAGCCATAAGAAAACATTAAATACTGCAATTTGTGATAACACGGATAGATCTTGAGATTATCACCCTAAGCAAAATAAGTTAGACAGAAAAAGTTGAGAACCATATGATTTTACTCCTATGTGGGATAGAAAGCTAAATGTAACAAGCAAAACATGACTCATGGACACGGACAGTGGATTAGAGGTCACCAGAGTGAAGGGCAGAGTGGGGAGGTAGATAGAGGTAAGAGGGTAAAATATTTGGTGGCAGAAGGAAATTTAACTTTGGGTGGTGTACACACAATACAATATGCATATGATGTATTATTGTACACTTGAAACCAATTTGATTTTATTAACTAGTGTACCCCAATAATTTTAATAAAAAAAGATCAGACACAAGAAAGTTACAGATTTAGTAATCATTTTATAATGTTTATGTATGCCAAACCACCATGTTGTGTACAATTTTGATTTGTCAGTTAGACCTCCATAAAGTGAGGGAGAAAAAGTTATAGTTTTAAAAGAAAATCATCAGAAGAAAGACCAGAAACAAATACAAGTTTAAAGGAATTGCTGTAGAAAGAAAGAGCATGTCAATTAAGCAATGATGGGTAAGTCACTCAATGGTTTTTTTCAGGTATAAATATGGGAAGTAATTCTTACAGGATAGTAGTAAGGATGTTTTTTGGCTCAACCAAGAAAGACTGAACTCAAAAAATGGCTTAAATAAAACAAAATAACAAGAAGCCTTCAATAATGCCAGGGCTCTAACGCCCTGAGTGTTTTCCTCCTCTGGCTTGAAAGATGGCAGCAGGAGCATCAAGCATCACCTCAGATGCAAGATCTAAAGCAGAAAAGTGCCCTTGTTTCCTTTTTTAAGTGTGAGGAGAAGTTTTCCAGTTTTCAGCAGACTTTCATCACATATTTTCAAGGCAGTTGAACTTAACTTGCTCCTTTCTGATATTTATACTGAACTCTTGTCAGTAAGGCTTATGCTTTTGCTTTACTTCACCAACAAGTCCAGATGTATTCAATTAGTCCCTGGAGGCAATGTTATCTCTTATTACAGCACCGTTTTTATGAACAGTCACTTATGAAATTGCATGATGAGACTATTAGAAAAGCTATCCCACGCTAAAATTTTTTACCTTCCGTTGGCTTATGCTTGAAATCATCTGTTAGATTCTTCTTCCTTTAGTTTAATCCTTTAATCCCTTTGCCTAGAACTGGCTGTGCCTACTTTCATAGGACAGCTGGATGTGATTCGTAGATAGTTTGTGGTTATAGGACATTTTTTTTCTGTTTGAAACTGAGTATTGGAATCAAGGTCATCATGGCACATCCAACTAAGTTAACTATATTGGCCAAAGGGAAAAGTCTGAAATCACTAACCTCAAGGTCACTCAGCGTAGGAATGAGGTCCGTAGAGTTATCAAAGATTAGAGCCAATGCAAATAGAAAATTCAGTGTTTATGTTCATCTTCTGGTGACCAAATTAAATCAGAGTAATTTACTTTACTAAATTCTTAGTAAAGAAAGATAAGTCTGGTTATCCTGTGTTTCTATTTACCTCATTCTGTACAATAGGAAAAACAAACCTCTTCACTGTTTTAATTAGAGGTGTGCACTGCTCCTTCACTCAAAGGGTAAGAAGGGCATCTGAGCTCATCTGAAATGTGAGGACTTAAAGTCAGCCTGTGTTCAGATAGAGAAATGAGAATTGCTTTGCAATTACAGTATTGCACAACTTTTCAAACTGTGCATTTATGTTGGCATTTTGTATGTGTAATTTTGTGGTCTTGAAAATGAAGAATGGTTTAAGTAAGCAGTAATTTATATAGTAGGTAGCTTAATTATTCTGTTTATCACTTGGCTGAGTAATGAATCAAATGTTTTCTTTCAATGTAAGGGAAGAATTTATTTTCTAAAGGGCCTCCCTATGTGATTTACAAATTATAATTGTAGGCTATAATTTACTACCAAGGATAGTGAGTTATAAATAGATGACCCTCATAGAATCTGTTTGGCTGAGTTTGAACTACAGATTAACTGATGTTTGGGTATGAAGTAGCTATTTTATATTATTTTATTCATAGTTAAAATGATGAAATATTCTAAATATACATACATATATTTCTTGATTTACTAATAAATAGAACTGTGTCCTAGTTATTCACTCTATGCCTGTCTCCCTGATGACACTCTCCTTCCTGCTCTTCCTAGACCTGACCACTGACTTCGATTTGATGTTCACCATTTTTGTGTTATTTGTATATATCGAAAAACAATTTGTTGGATTGTTTCAAAATATACATTAAATAGCTAAAATAGTTTTAAAATAGAAAATCAGAGAGATTTTATAAGAAATTTCATTAGTAGTTTCTAAAATTTATATGGAAATGCAGAATGTCAAGAAAAGGCAAATAACGAAGTTGAAGGACTTGTTTAATGTTAAGTCCTTTTAAAAAGCTACAATAATTGTGAGTTGAACTGATGCAAAATAAACATATAGGCCTATAGAGAATGCAATAAGGAGCCCAGAAACACACCTCTGTTTTCTGCTAGACTTATGATAACACCTGAACCAGGGAACAGCGAGGCAGGAGGAAAGCCTTTTGTGCAAGTGGAACAGGAATAATTCGAGAATCCATACTGGAAAAATGAAACTTGACCCCATATTTCTAATTATTCAAAATTTAATTCCAGGGGGTTTATAGATCTAAATGTGAAAGGTAATTTATTAGCTACTGACTTTGAAAAAGTTATTTTACTATGAGTGATTCTTTTATTCTTATTGGAGTAAATCGAATCTCGGAGATTGAACTGAATGAACTATGGTAATGTAAAGTTAAAACTTAATTAAATGTCTGATCTTGAAAGTTTTGAAATGAGTATTTAAAGTAGTTACTGTAGGTTTTTTGTAAAGCCTTTTATCAAATTAAGGATGTTTCCTTCTATGTCTAGTTTGCTAAGAGTATTTATCATAAATGACTTAAAATTCATCAAACCTGTCTATATATTTTGAGGCAATGTGATTTTTAGGTTTTATTCTGTTAATGTAGTGACATTGTAATTTTTTTGCATAAATATAACTTGGTTGAAATATATTTTAATATATTTCTATATTTGATTTGCAAATATTTAGGGTTTTTAAATCTATGTTCTGAGGTGAGGTAGGTCTCTAATTTTCTGTTTCTTATGTTCTTATCAGGTTTTGATGTTAAAATTATGCTCTCATCATAAAAATTGGCAGTATTTTCTTTTTCTATTTTCTGGGAGACTATCTTGAAGATCGATGTTATTTATTAAGTATTTGATCAAATTTACCAGTCAAGGAGTCTGAGCCTGTAGTTTTCTTTGTGGGAAGTTTTTAACCACAGTTTAAATGTTTTAATAGTTATTACACTTTACAGATTTTTTTTGGTCTCAGTTTTGATGAATTGTATTTTTTAAGGAATCTGTTCATTTCATCTAACTTTCAAGTGTATTGTAATAAAGTTGTTTGTAATAGTCTCTTATTATGATGACTTTTTTAAAGAAATATTATTTTGATTAGTCGAGTTAAGTACATTCACTAACATTTTATCAAATTTTGTGCTCACCTTTTTTTTATACTAAGCCTTCTCTCTTGAGAGAGTTTGCTTTGCTTCTTAATAAAGTATATCCTTTGAATATTTTTTTCCATGGTAAACTGTTTTGGTCTTTGTATACCTGTGTTCATATTACTTTCATTCTTAAATGATAATTTAGTGGGTATAAAATTCTTGAAGGGCAGCCATTCTCCAGAAGCACTTTGAATACATTACTTCTAGCCTTTGTTCTTCAGAAGTCTAATGTTAGTCAAATTGTTATTTCTTTGTAGATAATCATGCCTTGTCTCTAGGGTAATGTTTAAGGCTTTCTTTTTACATTTCATGTCCTCCAATTTTACTATGTTGCATCTTGGTGTGGATTTATCTTTATCCCACATAGTACTTGAAGTGTTTTTTTATTTGTTTGTTTCTTGGTTTTAATTCTAGAAATGTCTGCATTATTAGCTATTTTAGAATAGTGATTCCCCTCCATTCCCCACACTACCTTTTTCTAAGTCTCCTCTTGTATGTTGGAACTTCTTAGTTATCAGCCATATATATATCTTAGCTATTCTTTGATTTTTTTTTTTTGTCCTCCTGTGCTGGTGAATTTCTGAATACTTCTACCAATTTAATAATTTTCTCCAAGATTTTTTAAACTTAACTATTACTTCCTTTTCTTCTCTACCTTCTTATTTAATTTCTGCCTGGTTTTATTTCCTAATTCCTTGCTTTTTGAAATGGTTAGTTAGCAATTTGAATACCTTTATTATGTTATTTTAAAGTCTTTAGGTATTCTGTAATATTAATTTTATCTAAATTGAGTTCTGGTTGGTGTAGTGGTGAGCAAGTACCAGAGTTGGTGCTTGAGGAATTGCTGTGAAGAGGACAGAATGCGAAGCTAATGAGTGAGGTATGGATGCAGCTTCCCGCAGACAAGAGGACTACATAAACAGGTGGAGTGGATATAGAAGAGGGACTGCAGAGGAAGATGGACAGGACAGTCTTTCTGTGGTACCTACTCAGCTTGATGAACTGGCTCATGTGGCTCTTTGAGGATGCTGTAGATTCCTGAACTTTGCTTAAGGATGGTTATATAAATGCTAATTGTTATTGAAGGCTAATGTCAAATTATTTCAAAAAAGAGAGAGAAAAAGGAAACAACATTGTTTTAAGCTTTTGGAGATCTCTTC
This sequence comes from Eonycteris spelaea, assembly GCA_003508835.1. Classification (NCBI taxonomy): domain Eukaryota; kingdom Metazoa; phylum Chordata; class Mammalia; order Chiroptera; family Pteropodidae; genus Eonycteris; species Eonycteris spelaea. The sequence goes on along the minus strand of PUFA01000211.1, from coordinate 383,835 downwards.
CAGAATGTTTCTTATATGTTAGTCAGAAAATATATTTTTGACTGAAAAATGAAAGGAAAAACCATTAGAATTAAATATTCTAGTAAATGTTATCCACATTTTGAATATTTGAATATTTGAATTTTTGAATATTTTGAAGATCTTCCTAATTTGTTTGTTTTGTTGGAAACAAAAGGAAATTAGAAGAGAGGATATTAAAAATTGGCTTGGCTTGCATTATTGTTTAAAACTTTAACAGTCTTGAATTTTATGGTAGGTATGTCTTAAGTATTTTGGTGGAATGATTAAAGCCATAAAATCTTTTTTTTTCACTTTTATGGACTTCAGTTTGCATCTTTAGCATTGTATTACCACAACTTTTGCATCCTCTAAAGGTAATTTAGTTGCCCTCTTCCCAGATACTGCAGATTTCTAGTTTTATAGTCCCCCCCCTTCTCACACAGTTTCTCAATTATCACCTTGTTAGCTACATACTTACTGCACAGAAAAATGTATTGCGCCATTTAACCTTTTAAGATTAAAAAGAAAGACTGGAAAGTGTACTTCGTTAATGAGCTAATTCATCCTCAAAAGAAGTGATGTTTCTGGGTCTGGAGCCTCAATGTGATTGTTGAAAGGGAGAACCTGATTACTTAATAGACTCTAAAAATGGAACAAGAAAGATTATTGACAGGTCCCTGGAATCAAGGAAGATGTCTGCACTGTCACTGTAGCTGTACATTTCCAGTTCCAAATCACTGAGATCAAGGCTAATGAATAAACTAGTCTTTCCATCAGGTTCCATACAAATCCTTAGGGAAGAGACACCTCCATTATGATGCTACTCTGAAATAATTCTCATTCATCATCTCATTCTGTGATTACCTTTATTTCTTGGTATAGAAGAAATAGATTCACCGGCTGTTTCATTGTTAGATTTCTCATGAAAAAAATGGTAACTTTACACTTAAGTGGTTATTTATTTTTTTTCCTTACTTTTACTACTGTATCTATTAAAGGCAAATGTGCAGTCATTAGTACGTAAATTGAAGTTGGGCACTGAACAAATGAGGTAGAGCCTCAAACATTCTTTATTGACTAGTTTTATTGTAATCTGAGGAGACCCTATAGGAATATGTAAAACGATGGATGGTGGGCCTGTATTAATATAAACACATGTCAGTTTCATTTTGGGCTGACCTATTTCATGTCTCTCTTGTGGCATATGGGTGTAATGCCTTTATTTCAAAGTGATTTAGATGCTAACATAGTGATTAGGTAATAATAGATAATTTAATAGAAAAGATTGTTGAATCAGATAAGAAAGCAGTTCTCACAGAAGTATGTAAAGAATCCTGCCCTCAGAAGCAATAGAAGTTGAAAGACACTGTGAGACCGTGATTAGGGTTCCCCAAGCTTGGCATTTTCAGGGATGACTTTGAATCATAAGCCCTCAGATTATAACACTTTCTTCCCTCACTACTCCCCAGCCCCCCGCCCACTATCACCTGATCACCCTCCTGCATTGCCTAGTGGCTCTGGCACCTGGTTGGGTTTTTCTCTCCACCATCTTAGGAGCAATGCCCAGGTGCCACAATTACTTGGCATTCTATAAATCAGACAAAAAGCATTTCATCCGACTTCACAAATTTACTTTAGAGACACACCTGGATCATCCAACCACTCTTCTTTTGCTAAAGTCCCCTCTCAGTACAATCCTCTGTTCTGCTCCTTCAACCCTCACATTCTATCAAGTCCTCTCTTCAGCCTCCTCTTTACCCTATTTCTTGCCCAGTCTGTGAGTCTTCCTGCATCTCCCAGGTTTCACTTCTTGCTCCATCAAGCCCAGAATGAGTCCATGGTCAACTACTTCACTTTTTTCTTTTTTCTTTTCTAGCTTATATAGTCAAGTCCCTATCCTATGCTAACCCTCAAATTCCTCTTTTTCCTGTTTGAACATGTTGTTTCCATGTTGAACATGCCTTAAAAAGTTAGCACGGCAGAGCTGATTGACCCATCTACAAATGTACGATTTCTTACTGGGAGTTCCAGATTTGTGCCACAGCCTTCCCCATCCCCAGCCTTGAACACATAACCTCATTTTATCACTGGACAAAACTAAGGCCATCTCCCATGAAATCTGTCATCTTCCCTCATCTCCACTTCTGATTTTTTCAATACTTCTTCATCCATCGTAGATCTACACAGTCAGAATCTTTGGGGATGGGATGCAAAAATTTACTTCTTAACATAATCCCAATGATTCTTATGTGGTTTAACATAAGAACGTCTAGCCAACACTGTTATAATAGCAACCTGATTCCCCTGATTTCGGATTCTTCCCGTTTCTGGCCATCTTCCACATATCATGATGTTACCATCTTGTTTTAACATTTTCAGTAGTTCCCCATTGCATGAAGAATGGATTTTGAACCCCATAGCATGTGATCCAAGCTTTTTGTTCACTAACTGCCTATTTCTATCCTGTCTCCTGCCCCTGCCTCCCTTACGCCCTCTTTCTGACAGTCATGTCAGACTTCTGCTCTCTGAAGTCAGTTTTTTATTGGTTCATTCAGAGTTCCCCTACCCCTGAGCTGCGGACTGGTACCAGAACCAGGCTGCACAGTAGGAGGTGAGTGAAGGGCAAGCAAGCAAAGCTTCATCTTTGTTTGCAGCTGCTCCCCAGCACTAGCATCACTGCCCCAGCTCCACTTTAGATTCACATAGAAGCACCAGCCCCTGGTGCCAAAAAGGTTGGACACCACTGGTGATTCTACAACTTTTTGTTGGGTCTTTTGCGACCCAGATTCTATATTGCGCCATTGAATTTTTGACTAAGGTATAGTCTCTGCTCTCACTATGAAATTAATGGTCATGCCTCTCTTCCACTGCTTCTTTTCAAAAGGCCCCTGCCCTCCCTGTTTCTCTCATTGGAAACAAGAGCTAACTTTTATTGAATATTTACCATGGGCCAAGCAATATGCTTTAGCCGTCCCTCCCTCCCCTCTTTCTCATATATGTGTTTGTGCGTATACACACATGTACATACATGCATACATGTGTGTATGTTGTGTATAAAAACGTGCATAATTTTATTTAATCCCACCTATATGGCATAGATGCTGTTATCTCAATATCCCCCTATTATAGTGAAGACACTCGCAGTTCAGAGTCTGGAAGCTGACACTCTGGATCTGGAACCCTATCCTGACTCTGGAGTGTGCACTTTTCTTCTCTGTGTTCCACTGCTCCTCCTTTAGACTGTGATCGGACATTACGTTGGCTCTGCAGCCCTCCCATCCCTACACTCTCTGTCCCCTCCTTTATTTTAGTGTTTCCATTGAACCCTTTGTTTATGTAAAAAAACATTCAACAAAATTTAAGTGCCTTTTCCATAGTAGGCTCAATTATAGCACTCTCCAGGTTGTACCATGGTTCGTCCTGTTGTCTCTCTGCCTCTGGGCATAGGAGACCCTTAAGTGCACTGAGTTAAGTCTTATTCCTTTTTTTTCAGTGCCCAGTGCTGGTTTTCTCTGTAACACTAGCATTGTCTGTGGGCCGTAGCACGATTCAGTAATGTTAAGCAGCATTGAGAATGATAAAAAGGAAGCAGAACATTTTTAGTTAAAGTGTTCTGTCTGTAGTCTATGACTAAAAGTATTTATTAACTAAAATCTAGGCGAAACTAGAAGAACGCTTAGCCTACTACACAGTAATGGCTGGCAGATTTTTTTCCAGGGACACTTCTGTAGCAGCATTTGTGTTTCAGTAGTGATCCACTAATTGCATGTGTTTCTCAGCTACTTTATTAAAATCATGAGGAGAGTATCTTCAGAAAAATAGGTCTAGTACATGAAACCATAATACTTGTAATAGTAGAAAGTTAAGAACAACATAGACCTCCATCTAGAAGAGATTGAATAAATAAGTTATGGCCCACTTATAAAAGAAATGCTATTTTGCAGTGAAAAAGAATCAAGTAGCTTGTGTAAAATGAAAAACAGTAGCTATAGCATGCCCCAACATGGATTTAGAAAAATAATAAAAATATATAACATCTGAGTATTCACAGAAAGCCCTGACAGGAATATATAAGAAACTCTTAAGTGTTTTAATTTGTGGAGAGGAGGGGACTAGAGATCCAGGTTAGACTTCTAATGTAACATTTGGTTTATTTGCTACGTGAATTTATTCCTTTTTTGACTATTTGTTTTATACTTGTGACTGATTGTAACTTTTGACTTTTACATAAATTCATACTTAAAAGTTACAAGAATAGTGTAAGGAACACTCAAACACACTTTATACAGACCAGGTGTGAGTGTATGTGTGTATACGGATGATTCTCATTATTTGTAGTAGTTATGTTCTATAAATTCACACCGATTGCTGAATATCGAACTGAAGCTCTTGAGAGAAAATACAAAATTAGGTTCCTACCAGCCTCTGGCTGGTCACAACATTTTCATCAGCTAATTAGTGCATAACCTTGTTGTAATGTGTATTTCTGTTTAAGATATCTTGTTTAATATGTGGTTGATTCATTAACATTAAATTCTTGACCAACAGCACTGTAACGGATGCCAAACTGAAGCTTAGCTAAGACATGTATTTCCTCCGTAAGGCACATTGCAGCCTCCGTGCATTTAGGAACACTAGACAGCACTTCAGCTCTGTGCTTGGCGACCATTTTTAAACAGCGAAACCACCAACACAAAACACAAAAATAGGAAAAATGCAGCACTTAGACTTCAAAAAGATACTTGTTTGTAGTTTGAGAGCTAAAACAAGAAGGTGGCGTTTCACCTTGTTCAACTTCGGCTGGGAATGTGGGAGTTGGGCAACTCAAATTTTTCGCCACTCTACTCATGTCTGCAAATGACCTCGAAAATGCCCAGAGTATTGATTTTGGGGTTACAAGTGCTTTTTAGGGAGTAGGCAAATTGCCAAATATGAAATCTGTGAATAAGGATCTAATATATGTATAGTATCCTTTATGAGATATGTAGTGATTATTATATATAATACTTATGTGTATATGTTTGTATACACATATGTATATATATATTCCTCTCAGCAATTGAGATCAAGTAGCACACACATGCCCTTTCCTCCTAGATGCATTAACATGCATTTTCTAAGAACAAGAACTTATTCTTACATAATTAAGTCAGGAAATTTCATGTTGATTCAACATCTAATCCATAGCCCATACTCAAGTATTGTCAGCCTTCCCAATAATGTCCTTTATTGCTATTTTCTTCTTGGTCTAGGATTCAATACAATTTTATATTTGCATTTAGTCATTATATCTCCTTGGTCTCCTTTAATTGGAATAATTTCTCTGTCTTTGTTTGTGATTTTTGACCTTGACATTCTTCAAAAAGTACAAGCAAATTGTGTAGTAGAATGGGCTTCAATTTGAATTGTCCAAAGTTTCCTCGTGATTAGATTTAGACTGTGTATTTTTTTTTTACAGGAATACCTGAAGTGGTGTTTTCTTCTTCATAATACATTTTATCAGGATGAGTGTGATGTCAGTTTGCCTCCATATTGGTGTTGATGGCTTTGATCACTAGGTTAAGATAATACCTGCCAAATTCTCTACCAGGAAGTTACTCTTTTTTCTTTTTAATAGTATGTTATTTACTTATGGGTGATACTCTGAATTTCACTCACAGGTTTTAGTGTTCATTAATGAGTATTTATAGTGATATTTATAATTGACATTCTACTACAAGAAGAGCTTTCTCTTCTCCCTCATTTATTTATTTATTCATTCATTCAGTTATTTATATAAAAAGTACTTACAGCTTCTTATTTTATTCAACTAATCGAAATCCATTACTATCTTTTTTTTTTTTTGAAACACTCATTTTCCGAGACTTGGCCAGTGGGAGCCCCTTCACGCTGCCTCCTGTGTCCTTTTGATGTGTCTCTATGATTCTTAGACATCTTTTGTATTATCTAGGGTGATTGGAAGTGTTCTTTATCTTGAACACTGGTAGTGAGCACACTTGGTGCCCAGATCTTGGTTTCTAAATACCATTCTCCACTAAAAGGAAGCAGGGCCCCTTATAGAAAAGACTGAACCCATGGCCAAAGCAGGGAAAATATAAGATGGTCCTGGAATATGTCATTGAACTTGAGTACTTTTATCATGTTTATTTTTTCCTTCGTAATAATTTCTAAGGATTGAATAACATTCACTTTTTCCTCTAAGCTGCATACTAAATCTATAGGGAAGCGAGACCATGGAGCCTTTGCTAAGCATAGATCCAGAAAGCAGGGTATGCTAATATATCTAGCAATAACTTTGGAGAAAAACTAAATTTATTGTTGCTGTATATTTTGAAGTGTCCTTTTGCAGCTATTAATCTTATTTACTGTTTCCTGAAATCCAATAATACTTTTCATTGCATTTATATGAGAATAAGTAGTGGTTAGGTCCTCTGGCAGCCACCCAGCACCTTCTTCTTCAGCACATTTGGTGCTGGTGTCCAAGAGCATGTTCTTGACTAGGGCCTTCGCACTCCTACTCCCTAACCCACCCAGGACAGCTCCCCTCACTGGGCAGAGGATTCACCACCGGGGGAGTGAACTCTGCACTGTGGTGGGATTGTGCTCAAACAAATTCTTCACAACACTTGGCCTTCCTGTCACTGCATGTGCCGATGGCCATAAAGAAACCTGTGTACATAGTTGGGAGGTGGGAAAAGGAATCAGGAGAAGTGCACTTCATTACCTTTTCAATTAAAAAAAAAGTTATTTAAAGGAGAGATAAAATGATAAACAAAGTAGTAGTAAGACATGACTTCTGTAGCCAGACTGTCTCCCAACTCTACTGTTTACTAACCATGTGTAAGATCTCTCTGGACTTGTTTTCTCATCTATAAAATGGGGATAATATTAATTACTACCTATAGCATAATTCTGTAAGGATCAGTCAGTTTATCAGTTTAAATATACATAAAATCCTTAGCACAGTGCCTGACAGAATAGTAAATGTTAAGTAAATTTTAACTATTATAGCAATAATGTCTATGTTATATGTTAAATAATGTATTTAAATGAGTCTAATAAATGTTTGTATATAAAACCTTCTCTGCCTGCCCTGTTAGGAGCTACTATATCTACTTTAAGGTAAGAGTAAACGTACAAAAAGTTTTTTTGGTAGGTCTTACTTTTTACCAGAATGACTTTCCTACCAGCAGGAAAAATAATGAGATATTAATGCTTTTTCTCTGGATTCAGAAGAAGGACCAAGTTTGTTCTCCCCCAAAAGCCAGTGTTTTTCTTTTGCCCATTTGAATATTTTTTTACATCCTGTGTGAAGGAGATGTTTGTGCCTAATAGTCTATGAAAAACACTGTGTATCTTATTGAGTCACTGATGATTCTCCATGGTTATTTTTTTCTGTATACAGATAAGTAATCACCAGGGCAACACTGTCACTCATTGATGATGCAAATATGACTTACATATATCTGCAAATCTACTTAAAAATAAATTAGCATTTTTTAAAATATTGCTCTCCCATTTGAGATCAAATGCTCATCCTTTCTTTCTTTATCTTCTTTTTTTCCCTGCCCTTGGTTTCATCTACTTTTATTTGTCGGAACATAGGGTCCATACGTAGGAAGAAGGGTGGAGTTTAAGATAATTTGTTTTTTTGACCATGTTGCCTCTATTTTTCACTTGAAGAAACTGAAGCCCCAAGCTGTTTCTGCTAATACTGTGGTCCAGTCAACCAAAAAGACAACTACACAGAAGCAAAGTAGGTCTCTCCTAACAGTTTTCGCTGTCTGAAACCCAGAAACCCAAATGGCCAACAGCATTGTCCACCCTGTGGCTCTGCAGCCAGATGCTTAATCTTTCTAAACTTCTGGTCTTTAGCTGCAAAATTGGCCTTCCCCTTACATGACAGGAGTGACTGAGTCCTTACCTGTGAAATCACTTTGTGTACAGGGATAGGCTGGACAGTACTATCAAGGTGTAATTTATTACTATTATTCTGGAGACCATTATTTATGATGTGAAAGTTAAGAAAGCCATTCTCAGGGAAATAACTTCACCTTCTTTGTTCCAGTAGCCCTGTGTACTTCCAAATAGAATACTTGTTTCTGTCTCTGAGATTTATGATTATATTAAACATCTGTCACTGTGTGCAATTAGTGGTGAACATAGGTTGCCAAAACCCACATTTGTTTAGTATAAAGGATAAACAGAAGCAAAAGTTCTATATTCATTGGTTGAAAAGTTATCCTGTGGGGTGCATAAAATTTTTAAGTTAAGTATTTGGAATATCAGCAGCATGGCAGAATTTATAAGAAGCCAAAAACGTACATGGTCATTGTTTGGAGATTTTCAGGCTAAAAGTGCACAGAATGACAAAAGGGAGGAGCCATTCCTACAAAGGATTTGCAGCATCAATTATTCTCCATCTATTTATTGAGGGCCTGGTGTGTGCCCAGCACTGGGGATTGATTGCTCCTGCCTTAGAGAGTGCCCAGTATAGCTGGGGAGAGAAAACCAATGTATGAGAAACAATTTCAGAACCTGTGAGTGTTCTCTTAACTAGGAATGCAAAAGGAAGTTAAAAAAATAAAAAACAAACAAGAAAACGAGAAAGGATAGTAAGCCATAGTGGGCAGAAAGGTAGATTTCAGAAAGCCTCTCTATGGGTTATGTTTTGGTTTTTATTAAAAAAAAAAAAAAAAAGAAGAAAGAAAAAAGAAAAACAGTCCAGCCTGCTAACACTGCTGTTGTTGAAACAGCAACCAGTTTTGTTGCTGAGCAGTGTCCCACAGGGTGTCATTTCTCGGCATCACGCTCAGACAGAGTTTTCCAGCCAGGTGTGTGCGAGATGTTAGGCGCACTTCCTTGCTCTGAGCTCCGAAACCCTCCTCCAGCTGACAGCTGCTTTGTGAAAGCTGCTGCTGCTATTAATGCTGAAGAGGGAGAGAGAAGAAAGGGCATGGTTAGGCATCCTGCCTGTGCCCATTGGGGTTGGAGGTAGTTTCTTCTGAAGGAGCCAGGCTCTTCTTTCCCAGTGTGCTTTTTACCGGGATCACAGGAAGGCACTTCCTGTTCAGCTTTATTTCAGTAAGTCAGCATCGGAACCAGAGGCTAATATTATTACTGTGAATAATGAGTAACCTTTATGAAGCACTATTGTATACACAGTGACTATGCTAAGTACTTTTCATATATGTTCTATAATCTTTATGATAACACTATAAATAAGGTACAGAGTATCCTCATTTTATAGATGAGAAAACAGATTTAGAAAATTCAGAAAATTTTCGTAAGTTACACAACTATCAGGTTGAACCATATGAAATTGCTGTGTGGGCAGGTCAAAACAGTCAGTTATTAGCAATTTTATATTGTTCAACTGATGATTTGTGGCAGAGCCATTATTATACAACCAAATAGCTATAAGCTTGTGTATGTATACAGATGTAAAATTATCAGTGGCTGGGCTAACTCTTAATCAGATTTCATTCATTGAAAAAAAAACCTTTACCAAGTTAAAAAAAAATGACTTTGCACTACTTTTACAACAAAATAGGATGGTCTTTTATGTTACTAGTGTCAGACATGGACTAATGAAGTTTATGGTATTAGTGCTAGCAAAAGAGTGCTCAGCCTTGTTGCTTCTGTGATGTAATACATCAGTTTCTTTTTGATGGCTTGAGTTTTTTCAAATGAGAGTAACTAGTGAAGCACACTTAGAGATGTTTGAGGCATATTAAAGGAGTACTTACCCAGGCCTAATAGGCTTTAAGAAATAAATGTTCTGCAGTGTCTGATGTTTTCCAGCCCTCATTCATTCATCATTAATTAGACCAGTGACACTCTTCAAACAAACACTTACCAATGAATGACTATTTCCCATGCCAGTGCATAATTCTCATGTTAAAAAAAAAAGTCATTATAAAAACTAAATGGTTTAGGTTGCCAAATGTATCACTGTTCTTCTTAGCACTTAGAATCTAAAAGGAATGAAATTAGAATAAAAAATATTTCTATCTCAGTTACATTCCAGTTAGGTCTCAAACCTCAGGAAATTCAGTTCAAGCCATCAGTGTTTGTCAAGTACCTGCTGTGGATGCATCCAGATGAGAAGCACTTGACAGAACTTGCAAAAGAATTATACATGTTAAGTATGCTCTTTTGGTGCCTCAGTGTCCCCATTTGTTAAGTGAATGAAGACAGCTTTACTTAGAGGGATTTCATTTGTATGACAACTTACATTTCCAGTGAAACATGGATGTCATTTAAATTATAAATAAAATTGGTCAGAAACAGAAACCATCTCTCTCACTCTCTCCTATATTTACAATTATTTATTTGTTTGTTTAACAGATTTTAATGTTATGCTTTCAGGAACTATTTTAGCACTTTATAAAAATCTATACATAGATACTGTTATACAGATGAGGAAACTGAAACCCAGAAAGGTCACATACCAGGCCCACAGCCACATGTTCTGACAGTAAGTGCTAGAAGCAGATTTGAATGTAGGCAGTCTGATTCATAGTCTTAATGAGGGCACCTGACAACCCTGCAGTCTGGTCTGTCCTTAGCACAGGCAAGTGGCTTTTATTTTTTTATTTTTTATTTTTTTACAGGGGGAGCCTGTTAGATGAGTTTCTTTTGTGTCCCTAAATGTGAGGCATTTTGCACTATTTCCTGAGGGAATTATTGTGGCCGCCTAAGAGTTAAATGGCCTTTTCATCCAATTTGTGGTGGAATTAAAAAGCAGAAAGATGAATTTTCCAGGAGACATCTCTATTTCTGTTTTTGAACAGCCACCAGCTGTAGTCCTCCCCTCCCCTTGGACTCCTCTTCCCCCACTCACCTTGTGTGTGCAGATGAGGACACCAGCAGGCCTGAGTTTCTGCCTGTCCAAGTAAAATGTCAGAGACAGGTCAGCTCCCTCTTCTCTGGCTGTTATTGCCACCCCTTTATTCTACTTTCTCCTCTTCCTTTTACTTTCGTAAACCTATTCGCCCAAGCTGTAAGACAGAAATAGCAGACTCTCAGAAAGAATTGGGTAATTTTGCAACATCATCTCCTTAACACGCCCCCGCCCCCCACCCCGTCCATTTTCCAGCCTCATCTTCAAGTGTTTATTACTCTCTGCATAGGAATTTCATATAGTTTGAGTGTGTGTGTGTGCGTGCGTGTGTGTGTGTGTGAAATGTGCCCTTTGGAGAAAGACCTTAGATTCCATCAGTGGCACATTCCCTTGATGGTTATTTTATCGGCATGGTTTTTTTTAACCTTCCATAGATTTGTATCTGCCCCCAAAATAGCATTTAATGAAGAGGTCTTTGAAATAAATCTCTGAGAACAAAAGCTACTTTATTTATCATCTACATGGAGAGCAGCCAGGGAAGCTCATCTGTAAAATGCATAATTAGAAAACAGAGGACTATGTTTGTGCATGTGCCTGAGTGGGGGTAGATATCGATGGTGTTAATAAAATCCTGGTTTTCAGTTCCATCTTCTCTGATCAGAATAAGAATTAGGTTACATGGAAACTAAATGACAAGAGGAGCAGAGGGAAGAAAAATACATTATTTTTATTATTGTAATATCCTTCCCATATTCTTTTTCATAACACACAGGGTGCTAGAGATCTTTAGGAATAACTATTTATAAAAGAAAGCAAGAGGGTTTTTTTTGTTGTTGTTTTGTTTTGTTATGTTTGTTTTTTTAAAGCAGAGTTTTGTGGGGGAAATAAATATTTACTTTTTTTGTAGAATAAAAGTAAAAACCTTCCATATTCTTTTTTAAAGGCTATTGATCCTCAGGATTGGCTCCCTGTTGTATTAAAGTCCTAGAAATCATAATACAACTAAGCTCAGTTATTTAGAAACCTTGTTATAATGTCTCTGTAAACCATGGTTAAGGAACAGGGTTAATCAAAACGCATAGTTAACTGGGAGCTAGATGACTAATCTTAAAATAACTGATAAATAAAAAAACCAAAATGCTCTTAATGTAAAAACTATGTTGAACATAGTGTTTAATCAGCACTTTGACACCTGGCAGCACTCAGGGAGGTATTTCAGTAGAAAGAGTGGGTTAATGTTGCAGCACTGCCTTGGTGGCTTTGACTTTGGTCAATTCATTTAATCTCACATCTTCATTTTCTTTATATATAAAATGGGAATGCAATAATTTCTATTTTATAAAGGTAGTGTTGAAGATTAAAACAGTAAATGTCAAAATATCCTATACATGTAAGATTTTTTTATTACCTTTCTAGTATAGATGTGTTACAGTGGTAGTTAATAGAATTTTAGATTAATATTATCATAACAACAAAGTTTATTTTAATTGAGATTTCAGGTTAATGAGGAAGAGGTGAGATCATAAGCTAATAGGTTTTTATAAATGAAATACTATTTTCAAAAAATTAAGGTTTGCAAATATTTGACTTAGTTTAGAAAATCTGTATTGCTCAACCACAATTATGCGATTTCATTTATGTGGCCCCAGAACCTATCCTTCCTACCACAACATATTCCTTACTGTGTTCCTTGCAAAAGATTTCACAGCTAAATTTGGGAACTTGGTTTCCCTTACTTGGAGATTCACAAAGCCTGCTAGTGTTTGTTTGTTTGTTTGTTTAAAATTTTATTTTATAATTAGTTTCAAGTATACAGTACATTGGTTAGACATTTATATAGTTTATAAAATGATATTCCTAATTGCTCTTTCACTCCTCTGTCTTTCTACCTAGCCAATATATTAATGCTAACCACGTTCCCTATGCCATGCTCCCCAACCCCCTGACCAAGACTACTAGTGTTTTAAAGTTCTGAGTAAGAAAACTGAAGCTAGCATTTCCCAAACTTTTTTGACCATGGGACTCTTTTAAAAAGAGCATCTATTAACATTCTTTAGGTCTAAAGTTCGTTTTACTGCCTCAAGTTCATAAGCTCTGGAGGTGGACTGCCCATGTCAAGTCTCAGTTATGTGACCTTGAGCTAATTACTTAATTCTCTGCACCTCAATATTCTCATTCTTTAAAAAAGAGGACAATAATATTAATTTATAGGGTTATTAAATGTTTTTATACATATGTTAAATGAGATATTATATACGAATTATGAGGTAACAATTTTGGAGGTGGGGGTAAGAGTGTGGGCTGGAAGCACTTATTGGTCAGTAGTCCTCTCTGGCCTTTTATTCCACAGTTAAGACCACAGCCTGGTCTCTATAAGTTTTCCCTTCACTGTAGAGCATGGCTGTGAATTTTCTCCCAAAGCAGTTTTATTACCTCCTGTTCTTAGTATCAGAGCTGCAGGTCACCAATTCAAATGTGTACCCATAGAGATGTAAAAAACTTAAGAGGCCCAATGTAAAGGCCATTAGGAGGTGGTCTGGGTTGTGGGCAATCGAGCTTTGCCAGTTTCTTCTAAAGGAATTGCTGTAGTAGACTCATAGAAGTCAAATCTTGGTGTGGCTGCATCTACTTTTTAAGAGATAACTTAGGGATCCAGTTGATGTTCAGTTTCCTGATTTTTAAATATAGACAGGTTATTCTGATTAAAAATATAAAACAACATACTGTTTGGCCCAGTTAATGGTCAATTTTGCAATCTCTGCATTAAAAGCAAACTTGCAGGCATCCCTGCTAATGAGATCATGGGTGCTGCCTTCTCCCTGTCCTACCATCTTTCCCATCTTTTATCTTTGCTCTGACATCTGCCTTTTCCCTTGGTAAGATGGAAACCCACTTTTTCAGCTAAGCTAATGGGTACCCTTGGTTCTGCCTACTGGTTCTCTCTTCACCTTGTAGGACTCTTTCCTCTGAGTCCTCCCCTGCCTAGAAATCACCATTTATTCACTGATTGCCCACTAGATACCAGGCTCTGTAATTCTCAGTGAGGACCTAGCTGCCTACACTGTGATGCCTGCTGTAGCCTAGTAAGGCCCTCACAGGTCCGAGTCATGACTGCAATCCTAAGACCACACCTGTCTCTTTCCCTCGGCTGTTTTCTGTATTCACACCATCACCATGGCCAACCAGCTCCTTAGGGGACAATTTTTTAGAAATTAATACTTCATCAGGTTGAACCTTTCTGAATAGTTTCTCTTGACAGTTTTAGATAAGTTTTTACTGTGTTGCTATTTTATACTTACTTGGAAAACTAGCCCTCACCACCCCATTTCTGTTGTGATTGGTATGTTTCTCCACTTCCTGAGGGGCTGTATTTTATTCATCTTTATAATCACTGTGTCTGTCACAGTGCTTAATACAGAGAAAGAGGGGTAGTTAACGAGCCCAGGAACTGGAGCCAGCCTGCCTGGTTCTCACCCCAGCTCTGTCGCTCACTGACTAAAATGATATAGTTCTATATAGTATTGAATTATATGCTAATTATCTAACTATAATTTTGGGCAAGTTTCTTAGCCTCTGTGCCTCAGGCTTCTCATCTACACTGAGGGGTTGATGTGAGGCTTAAAAGAAAGCACTAGGACAGTATCTGGCACATAGAGTGCCGTAACTATTAACTCTCATTAGCAGTAGGATTAATGTTCATATGGCAGCAGTGTCATACATGCGATCAGAAGAATGAGCTCAAGATACTAATTTGTCTTTGGCAGTGTCTTCTCTAGAATGTCTTTTTATTTTGAAAACAATGGAAACCCTGTAGCTTTGCTTTGCAGCGCCGTTTTTTCAGAGCCTGCTCGGTTTGTATACAGGCTGAATGAGGTCACCTCTGCAGATGGGCTGGATTGCAGCAGTCATGCTGCAATGACTCTGTAAGTGTCAGATGAAGCACACTGGAACATGCCACCTCTGGAAACACTCGTGGCATCCTGTTAAGATTCCAGTCACTGAGACTGGATGCACATAATCAACACAATGTTTTATGAACATAGATGCTGAATATATATCCTTTTGGTAAATCATTTCCAAGTATATTTTGTTTTTCTCTGTTTTGTGAATAAATATGTATCAAATAGCCTTTTGTGCATAGATGCAGACTAAGTTTTAAAAACTGACTATCTCATACATAAAAATAAGTTAGTATCTCTTACTGTTAGAAGCATAAATTTTGATGTCAAGCAGACAGAGTTTATGTCTTGGCTCCACCCTAAATAGCTGTGTGACTTTAAGTAAGTCACCTAACTGCTACACGTTACAATTTCTCCATCTAGACACTGGGAAACAAATAGTACTTACCTCCTAAGGTTGTTTTTAAAGATTAAATGTCAAAATGTATGAAAGGTCTTTAGCTTAGTACCTAGTAAGCGCTGGCACATAGTATGTGCTCAATAAGTGTTGGGTAATATATTTAAATTTGACAGAGCTACCAAATTGGGTCTAAGTATGGGCAAATACAATAATGAAGAGTGATGCATGTGTGATCACTGATTTTTTTTCCAGGGTAAGAGAAGCAGTATATTAGACTAGAGCAGTGGTTCCAAATACTCTGTATGTGTCGGAGTCCTCTCGGGAGCTCTCAGAAGAGACCCACGCCAGGCCCTACCTTCAGAGGCATTCCATCAGTTACGGGCTAGATTGAGAACCCGTGGGCCAGAGCTCATGCTTCAAGGGTAATGAGGTCATAGCCAGCATCTACCTGAGCGGCCATCACTGCAAATTGCACCTTGGTGTCACCTAGCACAGAGATGAGCATTGGTTGATGAGGAACAGGCTGGGAGTGCCAGTATTTATTCAGCTCTATCCCCACCTCTGAAAAAATATTCCCAACATATAATCTGCTGATAGGAATTTAGGTAGGAGAGGGAACTAACACACCACATTCCTCTTTTGCCCCTAAATCTCATGTATGTAGTACCTGCCCCATTAGATTTTATTTGATTGTCTCAAATCTTTAAGAGCTCCAACCTCTGCTATCCCTTGTAATATCTTTAAGACAGTTGAAAACAGTGGTGAGAGCTAACAGTGGAAAATTCACCAATCTGCCAGCCCTAAAATAGACCCAGCCGCCCTACAGACTCTTTCTCTGTTTATTGGATGTATCTAGTGCCTTTGCTTTAGAGCTGAGAGAGCATTTGCCAGTCACCTGAAGGGATCCCATATTTCAACCACCCACAATCAATAGGCAATAAGAGTGTCTGATGTTGACATATTCTGCTTTGTGTCTCCTCTCGCTTCCCTATTCACTACCAGTCTGTACCTCCTGCCTGCCACACCAGGCTCCACAGTGAGAGAATCCTAGAAAGGAGGACATGACAGGTACACAGACCTCTTAAAGATAATGGCTGACAGCTCCAGGGACTATCCCTGACGCTGGCCCAGGGCAGCGCTACTGCTCACAGCAAGGCCCACAGCCTCTTTAGGTGATTGCAGGTCCTTCTCTATTCTGCCGCAGCAGTCAAATCCTCCAACGAGCCCTTTCCCTCCTCCAGTCTGGGCTTTCTGCCTTATCTCCTTGTCACAGTTTGAGAAAGGGTGAGCCAACCAAAGCCTTCCTGAGCAACTGACATGGTTCTGGTTCATTAACAGCACACAGAGCCAGTGAGGAAGGGCAGACAGCACAGACAGAATCCCGCCTGAGAGTTAGCGAGTAACAAGTGTATGAGCTCAAGGGAAGTTCAGGGTTTTACAGCTCACTCTTCTGCCATTTCTCTTAGAAGGCTCACCACTAAACAACCTCCACTCGGGAACTGTACCTCCTGCCCTCCCCAGTCTCTGCCAGCACCTTTCCAAACACAGGGAACTCATGCCCAGCAGCACAGTCACCATCATAACTCAGGGGCCAGGTGATACAGGTAAGAGAATAGCTGCAGTAAAGAAATACAACCCAATTTAAATAAGGAGCCAGTATTCATCCCATACCCCCACCCTTTTTAGCCTTCGTCTGAAAAAATAAAATAAAATTAACAATAAAATAAATTCAGAATCTTGGAAAACGCTGACAAGAGGAAATTGCCTCCTATCTGGTTTGTCAAATTTGGTTCTTCACACCTTCCATAAGAACAAAGACAGTCTCCTCCTCCATGTCACCTGTCAAGTGAGGATAATAGGAAGGTATTGCAAATCATTTTAATCTTCAGGTTATTTGGGGAGGAAGTTATTGAAAAATAGCCTATAGGAAAATGTTTGATTCCATTTCATTCAGGCTCTGGCTAAATTTCCTATGGCATTGCAGGGCACAGGAAAAGCACTGGGGACAGGAGAACAGTGGAAAGATCCTGTGCTGATGAGAACACAGGGCTGTGTTTTCTGACTCAGTGCTATTTATCAAACACAATCAATGACAGCCCCTCGGGGTAGCAGGCGGCTGGACATGCCGTGGCTAAACCCTTGTTAAGGACCTGTGGAAGGGAGTCACTGCCATGTGGCACGTCCCAGTGGCACATCCCTCCAGCCTATTCCATCAACTTGGAAGCACGAAGCCCTCCCAATGCTCGCTGCCATGTCCCTCGCCTTGCTCAGGTCTCATCTTCTGACACCATTGAGTTTTGTCTGATAAGGGATGGAAAAACACCTGAAGGATCATAGGTCTGGTGTTTTCTTCTTTGAGGGGATGGAGGTATATTAGTTTAGGGTGCAGTACTTGGAGAGTGCTTTTTTTTCAAGTTTCCTTAAACGCTCAGAGGATCCATGCCTGAAAAACTTTGTTATTCTCTGAGCAACTTATGAATGCCCTTTTTCTTCACTTATTTGTTTAAGTTTCTATTGTGAATTCATTATTCTGGATTTATTTTCTGTAATTTATAAGAATCTGGCATGATATCAGGGATACAAACCACAGACTTGGTAAATCTCTTTGTCCCCTCCAAGATATATCAGTCAGGGCACAGGCAAGAGACAGAAACCACACCAACTTTAAAAAAAAAAAAAATAAAGAGAAATTAATCTAAAGAAATGTTATCCTTTGAGGGAGGTAAGTAAAGAGTCAAAAAGAAAACACTAAGGTTTCATGGATATAGCAACTGCAGGATGCAGCTATCCCCAATAGGGCCAGGACACCGTAGAAAGAAGTTGAGATTCATGAAACTTAAGAGCTTGATGGAGAGGCCCCTTGAAGGTAAGATTTGGACCTCTGAAGAGGAGGAAGGGCAGGTGTCTTCCGAGCTCAGAGTAGAGGCATCAGCAGCCGTGCTGGGGTTTCTGGGGAGCATATGAAGAGGCTGGTTCTGCAGGTTTTGGAAAAACTGCAGTATGAATTCAGCTACTGCTCCTGCTACTGGTCAAACTGGCATTACTGGGACATAGAAGCAGTATTACTGGGTGTCCTGCCTGCTGGAAGCCAGCAGGGAGGAGCTAGTTCTCCCTCCTCTCTCCTGCAGCCTCCCTCCAGGGAGCCTCTGGCAGAACATAAATGTGGTTGGCAGAAGCCAGCCCAGCCTCACACAGCAGAGTGCAGGGAAATGGGTTTGAAGCTTGGAGGCAGGAGCTTAGTAACTGGCATGTAAAGCACTTCATTAGGAAATCAGAGGTCTTTCTAGGCACTGTGAGTTTTAAGCATCCTATTCTTTTTTCCTGCTCTCCAGCTCCATACTTGACTCTTTAGCTCTCCAGAACAAATGACTGAAAAGGCCTTGAGCATTTCCACGTTTCCAGTTTATAATCCCTTCATCCTTTCTGCCAAAAGGGCTCTGCCCCCTAATCCTTTGATGTATGTTTCTAAGGGGGAAATGATGTCTCAGCTCTACCTCCCAATCATTTATTCTTCACAGTAGCTTCTCTCTCAGCATTTTTATGATGGCCTTTCTCACCCTTTTCTTGCTTCACTGAATTCACAAGAATCCACACCCCTGGTACTACAGCTGGGTCAAGGATGGTGAAACGAGCAATCATGGAAAAGAGCCACAAGGTTTTCTAATTCAATGTCACAAGCATTGGTTATTTCCATTGTGTGCCAGGTACCACGCTCAATATAAAGGAGAAAATGTGGTCCTTGCCCTGGAGACATTTTTAATCAGGTAAAGCAGAGATATGTAAACTCTTTCCAGATTACAGACCATAATGATAATGCTACAGCATGAGAAAGTAGTACAATCAGCTGGATCTTAGTTCAGTCATGTTTTAATCATGCAGGAGCAAGAAATAAAGTAGTAAACACTTAGGTATTTACTATGTGCTTTACATATACTAATGCCTTTAATCCTCATAGCAACCCCATGAGGGGCTACTGGCAGGATCCCTCTTTTGCAGATGGGAAACTGAGAGATAAAGAAACTGCCCAAGGTCACAAAAACGAGTTAAAAGGCAGAGCTGGGTTGTACCAGCTGCGTGACCTCCCTCATACACTTCACTTGCAGATGAAATGAGGTAATATTGCCTGGCGTATGGTAAGCACTAACTAAATAGTAGCCATTAGTATGTTGTTAATCTGATGAATTTTTTAAAAAGCTCGTAAAACACAAAGAAAGGGATAATTAATCATACTTTACCTTGTATGGTGTTTTTTAATTTATAGAGGTTTTTAATATATATTATCCTATTTAATCTTCATAATAATTCAGTGAGGTAAGGATATCATTCCTGTTTCCAGAGTCTACCGAAGCTTGGGACATGCTGCAGAGTGGTCCTAGGAGACATAAAAAGGGCAGCACAACTGTCGTGGGCTCTCCATGTTCAGGGAGGCCTTCAGGAAGAGGGGCCCTTTGCTCAGCATGGTGTGGTGTACTGGATGAGTTAGAGATTTGGGAGCCACATGCCCCTTTATTTGGATCCTACCTCTCATTACCTGGGCACCCTTGAGCACAACAGCTCTGCTCTTCCGTTTCCCCATCCATACACTCTAGACAACACTATCTGCCTTACACCACTATGAGGGTAGCTAAAAGAAAGTGAAAACCTTATGTTATATACAGGTAACCAGCATAAGTGTTAGTTTTTGGAGAAAAGAATCCCGAAAGCTGGTTTTATGGCTGATTCTATCTACAGAGACATTTTGCTTCACTTCAATAAGGGAAATTCATCTCTTAAAAATTTTTTATATTTTTATTTTTTCAGTTATTGTTGAAATACATTATTATATTAGTTTTAGGTGTGTTATACACCTGAAACTAATTAGACATTTATATAATTTATGAAGTGATCAACCGATAAATCCAATACCTATCTGATACCGTACATAGTTATTACAATACTACTGACTATATTCCCCGTGCTATACTCTATATATCCATGGCTATTTTGCAACTACCAATTTGTACATCTTAATCCCCTCCCCTCTTCACATATCCCCCACCTCTTAATCTGACAACCATCAAAATGCTCTCTGTATCTATGAGCTTGCTTCTGTTGTTTGTTTATCCTGTTCTCTAGACTCCACATATGACATTTGTCTCTCTCTGTCTGACTTACTCCACTAAGCACAATACCCTCTAGGTCCATCCATGCTGTTGCAGATGACAAGATTTCAGTCTTTTTAAAATTATGTATTATGGCTAAATAACATTCCATTGTATATATGTACCACCTCCTCAATATCTGTTCATCTACTGATGGACGCTCAGGTGGCCTCCATATCTTGGTTATTGTAAATAATGCTGCAATGAACATATTAATTCATGTGTCTCTTCAAAGTAGGGTTTTGGATTTCTTCAAATAGATACCCAGAAGTGGGATTACTAAATCATTCTTTGTTTCTTGTTACAGCCTTTGTTTTAAAATCTGTTTTGTCTGGTATAAGTATTGCTACCCCAGCTTTGGTTTTGTTTCCATTTTCATGAAACATCTTTTTTTCGGCCCTTTACTTTCAGCCTGTGTGTGTCTTTCGATCTGAAGTGAGTCTCTTATAGCAGCATATGTGAGGGTCTTGTTCTCTTATCCATTCAGCCACCCTATCTTTTGATTGGAGCATTTAATCTACTTACATTTGAAGTAATTGTTGCTAGATATGTAGTTATTGCCATTTTATTATTCATATTTTTTATCTTTTCATTTTCTTTCTTCTTCTTAAAGAAATCCCACTAACATTTCCTGTAATACTGGCTTGGTGATGATGAACTCTAGCTTCTCAGTCAGTACCCTGTATACATATTCCATTTACTTTGTGCTAAGGTATCACATCTGCCCTCTGGGAACTTTGTTGTAGACTTTGTTGGACTCATTTGGATTTGGCACAGAAGAAGATAATGCTTCCCATTTCTCCCTAACATGGAAAGTGGAACTCATTGTTTTGTTTGTTGAAGTACAACCTAATATTGACAGCTAGAATTTTATCTTAAATAAAGGGAAAACTATTTCTTTTTAAAATGAATGCTTAAACTGGAGCCATTGTCTCCCTCCAGTTACATATTTTCTAGAAAAACAAATCAATAAATGTTTTCAGAAGTAATGGACCTAATCTTCCTTCTTGGGCACTTCTGTCACCAAACAGGATGGAGAACAAAGCTTTAGACACAGACAAGGGGCAGGTATCTGTCCATTGGGGTCTTTTGCTGAGAAGCAACTAATACAGTGTTGATTCTTTGGCATTATGGAGGTCAAGAAGAAATATTAAAACATGTAGTATAAGGGATATGACCTAAAAGGGCCACAGACAGGGTGTAGGATGAGGAAGAAGGGAGGAAGGTCAAATGCAAGGGTTCGCTCTATAAAAGGTCACCTGTCTGTGGGAGTCAAACTTTTCATCTTTACTCCAATTTTGAACAGGCCATTGGAAGTCAGATGCTGTAAGTTCTTCAGGTTAATTTTTGCTTTGCTCATTTTCTTCCAAACAGGAATAGTCAGAAGGCCAGCTCTGTTTGAACTTGGGCAAATTCAAGTTACTTTCTCTAGCTGGCCCTTCAATTTACCTCATAGCACATACAATCCCTAACAGAACGTGGAACATGTAGAGATTGCAGTGACATAAAATGAAACAGAAATGGCAAGCCAGCTCCTGGAGTTCATGCTCTCAATGTAAACCATTTTGAGGTTAAATTTGTAGTTAGGGGTTAACCAGTTTCTCATTATGTTTTTAAGTGTAGGACCTCCATTCACTTACTTGAGGCATATGGAAGGGAAATATCTGTCTTTTAGTAAATATGGTTAACTGAGAAAAATTATGAACTTAAAACTATATGTGATCTCACAAATACAGTGATTGTATAAGGCCATGAAAATACAGATAATTTTCACAGAAGACTTAAATGATTGGGCAAAACTTCTATAAATATTTTACTTCTGAGAGGAAAAACTAGAGTACACAGTAAAAGTGAATTTAAGAGATGAATTATTCTGAAGATGAGGTAGAGACTGAATAGAAAATAGCAAAACTCCATTTCTAGAGACCCTTATTTCTTTGGTCAGTACGTTTTTTTTTCATTTATTATTTACATAATAACTGAGATATTCACATTCTATATAATTTATCCATTTAATTTGTATGATTCAACCGTCTTTACTATATTCATAGAGATGTGCAACCATCTCCACAGTCAATTTTAGAACATTTTCATCATTCCCAAAAGATATTCTTTTAGCATTTGTATTCTGTGTCAAATATTCCACCAATGCTTTAAGGTACTGGTCTGGGGTGCAGACGCCCACCCTCTCTGTGATTCCTTCTTTAATCAGAGGCACATATGATATTTTATTTGAACAAAGATTTCAGTGGCTTTCTCTGATGATTAGTGACCTTGAGCATCTTTTCATATGTCTATTGGCCATCTGTATTTCCTCTTTGGAGAAGTATCTGTTCAGGTCTTTTGCCCATTTTTTAATTGGATTGTTTGTTTTTTTGTTGTTGAGTTGTATGAGTTCTTTGTATATTTTGGATATTAACCTCTTATAAGATGTGTCATTAGCAAATATCTTCACCCATTCAGTTGGTTGTCTTTTTGTTTTGTTGATGATTTCCTTTGCTGTACAAAAACTTTTTAGTTTGATGTAGTCCCACTTTATTTTTCCTTTTATTTCCCTTGCCCGAGGAGATATATCCAAAAAGAAATTACTGTTAGCAACATCAGAGAGTTTACTGCTGATGTTTTCTTCTAGAAGTTTTATGGTTTCGGGTCTCACATTTAAGTTTTTAATCCATTTTGAGTCTATTATATATGGTGTAAGAAGGTAGTTCAGTTTATATTTTATGAATGTATCTGTCCAATTTTCCCAGCACCATTTATTGAAGAGACTGTCTTTACCCCATTGTATATATGCCTCCTTTGTCATATATTAAATGAGCATGTAGGCGTGGATTTATCTCTGGGCTCTCTATTCTGTTCCATTGATCAATGTATCTGTTTTTATGCCAGTATATGCTGTTTTGGTCACTGTAGGCTTGTAATATAGTTTGATAGCAGGAAGTGTAATGCCTCCAACCTTGTTCTTCTTTCTCAAGATTTCCATGGCTATTCAGGGTGTTTTATGGCTCCATATAAAGTTTAGGATTATTTGTTCTTGCTCTCTGAAAAATACCATTGGTGTTTTGATAGGGATTGCATTGAATCGATAGGTTGCTTTGGGCAATATGGCCATTTTAATTATGTTGATTCTTCCCACCTATGAGCACAGTATATGCTTCCATTTATTTGTATCTTCTTCCTTTCTTTTTTCAATGACTTATAATTGTCTGAGAACAAGTCTTTTCCCCCTTAGTTAATTTGATTCCCAGGTATTTTATTGTTTTCAATGCAAGTGTAAATGGGATTGTTTCCTTAATTTCTCTTTCTGAAAGTTCCATCATTGGTGTATAAAAATACCACAACTTCTGAATATTAATTTTGTATCCTGCTACTTTACTAAATTCATTGATCAATTCTAACAGTTTTTTGATGGAATCTTTGGAGTTCTCTATATATAGTATCATGTCATCAGCATGAGAGTTTTACTTCTTCCTTTTCAATTCAGATATCTCTTATTTCTCTTGCCTTATTGCTGTGGCTAAGACTTCCAATACAATGTTGAAGAGGGGTGGTGAAAGTGGGCATCCTTGTCTTGTTCCTGATCTTAAGGAAATTGCTTTTAGCCTTTCCCCATTGAGTATGATGTTAGCTGTAGGTTTGTCAAATGTGGCCTTTGTTATGTTGAGGTATGTTCCCTCTATTCCCACTTTGCTGAGAGTTTTTATCATAAGTGGATGCTGGATTTTGTCAAACAATTTTTCTGCATCTGTTGATATGCTCATATGGTTTTTATCTTTTGATTTGTTAATGTGATGTATCACATTAAATGATTCATGGATATTGTACCAACCTTGCATCCTAGGAATAAATCCAACTTGATCATGGTGTCTGATATTTTTCATATATTGCTGAATTCAGCTTGCTAATATTTTGTTGAGGATTTTTGCATCAATGTTCATAAGAGATATCACCCTATATAAGATATCACCTCACACCTGTCACAATGGCTATCATCAAAAAATCAAAGAACAACAAGTGTTGGCGAGGATGTGGAGAAACTGGAACTGTCATACACTGTTGGTGAGATTGCAAATTGGTACAGCCACTATAGAAAACTCTGGAGGATTCTCAAAAAATTAAAAACAGGTATACCTGTTGACCCAGCAATTGTACTTCTGGGTATTTATCCAAAAAAAAAAGCAAAACGATAATTCGTAATGCTCTACGCACTCCTATATTCATGGCAGCACAGCTAACAATAGCCAAGATATGGAAGCAACCTAAAAGTCCACCGACAGAAGACTGGGTAAAGAAGTTATGGTGCATATATACAATGGAATATCACTCAGCCATTTAAAAAGATGAAATCCTACCATTTGCAACGACATGAATGCATCTGGAGGTTATTGTGCTGAATGAAATAAGTCAGAAAGATAAATACCATATGATTTCACTTATATGTGGAATCTAAGGAACAAAAAGAAAGAAGTAATCAAAAACAGACTCACAAATACAGAGGACAGTCTGGTGACAACCAGAGGGGAAGGAGTTGGGAGGACTGGGAGAAAGGGGTAAAGGGTTAAAGAAGTACAAATTAGTAGTCGATAGATGATCAGGGGATGGGGAGCACAGCATATGGTTTGCAGTCAGCATTAATGTAATGGCTAGGTGGAGAGCCAGAGGAGCGAAAGAGCAATTAGGGGGATCGTTTTATAAACTATATAAATGTCTAACCGATGTACTATATACTTGAAATTAATAAAATAAAAATTAAACAAAAGATTTCTGAGGCTTACTTTTTCCCTTGTTTCATTAAGTTAAAAATTGTTACTTTCAGGCATGGCCCTGAAACCTTGCTCTGATCCCTAGGATCCCATGGAGAATGTGGGACCTCATGTAGTGGTGGGACTTCCCACGCCTACCCCGCTTAACTGGCTAGCATACTGCCTCTCTGTTTTTCACATGCATAGTGGTATATGATTTGTTTTAAACAAAGAGTTCTAGAGTTTTAAGTTAAATTTGAGAAGATGCAAAAAAGATTTAAAATTCTGTTTCTGCTCTTAAATTGTAGGGCTGTGGTTTACATGAAAAGTTAAGACAAAGTGAGCATTCCACGCTATTTTATTATGGAAATACCTTGTTCTCTGTGTGTCCTCAAACAGACCTGAAATTCTATCAAAAGTGAAGAACAAATATGGGAAACTTCCTTAAAGTTTAGAAGAATGATTAGAACTTTGTGGGTCTCATGTGGTTTCTCAGTGAAGTACCAGTACCAGAACAAAAGTTGCCCGAGTAGGAAATGTGCCTACTTCTGACCAGTACATTGTGCTCCTGGAACTCAGTGAAATTAAGTTATAATAAAAACAACATATTAGAACAAAGTGAAAAAAATCTGTAACATCAAGGCAGCTTGGAATCATGAATTAGAACAACTCAAATTTCAAAGTACCAAGCCTGCCAGCCAAATTTGATGAGCAGTTTTTTTACTGTAACATGAATAGGTGGAATTAAAGTAAGGGCTATCAGACATTTGAATGTAGAGCAAAGTAAATGTTTAAGCATACTATTTTTATAGATAAAAATGATTTTTATCTATAGGTAAGAACACAATCACATGGACTGTAAATAGACCAAAATTGCTTTTAAAGCAAGATAATTAATCTAAAAGCTAAGTGAATCATTGGCGGGGTGGGGGTTGGGGAAATGTCATGGAAAGCACAATAGGGATAAATGGTAGATTTGGTCTTATTTACACAATTGTTAATTAGGCTTAATAGACTGCTCCTTAAAATATTACTAGAAACTGAGCCATTTTCTGTGAGGCCTTAGCTTAGGGATTAAGAGCACAACCTACAAGCTGGCCCTGCATTTGATCTTGGCTGTGCCACTTACTGGCTGTTCGACCTTGGGCTGTAACCCATAGTTTCCTCATGGACACAGTGAGAATAGTAATGGTGGCTTTTACTGGGTATGTGAATCCTAGAAGTTCTGTGCAAAAATCTGTGTTTTTGAAAATATGCCAACCAAAGCAACATTCTGAATCTGAATTCACTGGAGGTTAAAGCAAAATCAGAAAACATTTTTTTTTTCCCAAATGCCTAATTTCTTCAAAGAGATCAATGTAGGATAATAACCATTTAAAAATTAAAAAAGAACAAGAACAAGAAAATCTAAATAAGGGGCAAAAACAAGAATGAATGAAATGTAAGTAGATATGGGAAAAAATTACAACCTTCAGAAATGAGTAATAGATTCATTGAAATAAAGAAGAAAAAAACAGATGAGACTAGACTCAGTTAAAGGGAAAATTAGTAAATAAGAATCTATTATTGAAGAATTCACCCAGAATATAGCACAAATCCATGCAGATTAAAAATCTAAAACAGATTAGCTAAGAAAAATGGAAGATAGATGAAGAATCTCCACAATATTTATTATTGCATTTTAAGAAGACAATGAAAGGAATAGCAGACAAGTAATGCTTGGAATTTCTCTGAATTGGAACAAAACATGAACCTTCTGATCGAAAGCACACTCTGAGTAATGAGCAGAATAAGGAAAGATAAATGCAGGCCTGGCCTAATCAAAATCAAAGTGCAGAGCCTCAAGAATAAAGATAAAGCCCTATCAGCTAGGACAAAGAGACGGATTCCTTACGAAGAAACAGCACTGACTGACAGCAGACTTGTCATCATTACTAATAGCTCCAGAAAAATATTTTCAAAGTGCTGAGGAGAGACAACTATAAACCTACAATTTTGTGCCCTGTCAAATTATTTAACTGTGAGGGGTTTCAGACATATAAATACTGAAAGAGGTTTGCCTCCCACATACTTTCACTGAAAAAACTGTTAAAGGATATTCATTTGCAAGAACAAGTGAGAAAGAAGGAAGGCTGTCAGAAAGTGTGAAAGGCCTTAGATTTTACTAGACTTGCAAGTTAACAGGGTAGCCTGCCACAGATTCATGGCTGCTGGCAGAATGACGTGAGACTCATAGGTCAGAGACAAAGGACTATTACAGCACAGAGGCTGCATGAGTTTCTTGTTTTCATTGGTTCTCCTGAACCCTCAACCCCACCCCCAATCCCATAGGGGCGATGTGGAGCAGCTCTGGTTTACCGCACAGCTGAAAACCCTCAAATTTAGGGACCCTTCAATCTTTGGTTTGTTTGCATGTATTTGTTTGCTTGTTTTCCTTCCAGTATTTTAAAGATGGTGTTAGAAAACCTGCACAATCTTTCCCCTGAGGTAGACGTTATCTTTATTGTCCTGGTGAAGAAACAAATCTGTTCCCTCCCAGCAAGGGCGAGACCACCTCTGTCTTCCAAGGCTGTTACACAGTGGCTACAAATGATGTGGAAATTCCAAGGAGAACTGTCTCCCAATAAAGAGATGGAATGCAAAAAACAAATATAAATTTAAAAACAATCTTTAATTTAAAATGAACTGTTTGCTTTAAATATTATGTTCTGTAAGCTTTTTAAAAATAAAACTCTAATAGTTGGGGAGAGGAGCTGTTAAAATAAACTAAGGTTCCTGTCTCATTTAAGAGCTGAATAGAGGCCCTAAAAAAATTTAGGCTTTAGAACAATTTATTAAAGTGTGTGTGTGTGTGTGTGTGTGTGTGTGTGTGTGTGTGTAAATGAATAAAAATGTAATTTACATCTTCCTAAAACCAAAGAGGGAAAATACTGGAATGTTTTTTAAAATCAATCAATGTAATAGAATGGAGGAAAGGAGAAAATTTACAGAAAGAAAAAACTTGTGGGATATATCTGAAGAGGTAATAGAGAAAAGTAAGAAGACCCCAAATAACAGCAGTTATTCTTTCACCTAAATAAGCTGGAGAAAGAACAGAATAAAACCAGTTAAATAAGAAACTGTTAAGTAACTGGACTGTAGCACTTCAGCTGCCAGCTTTCTCACCTGCAAGTCTGAAGACTCAGGTCTGAAGGGATGTGTGAGCCTTTTAAAGGCAAGGAGAAGGGAGACGGTGGAGAGAGAAAAGGGACATGGGAGTAAAACTTAGTAAGCAAACCTATTTTGGATAAAAGAAAAAGGTAAGAATAACAATACCTTTGAAAAATCAAATTCATGTGACCCAGATGATGTGGAGAATTATCCTTTTTGGAACCATAATTATTATCGTGAAAAATCTAAACTACCCTGGGAAATTTGGGAAATGTGGACACAGACCCCATAGTGTGATCAGTTCAATAAGATTTCAACAGGTATTTATTAGGCAGGCACTATGCCCCTGCTGGGCTTCGCAGATGAACCAGACATTAGTGCTGGTGCTAGAGGACATAGTGGCAGAGAAACAAACCTAAGGGGCACTTAATACAATTGGGGGCTTGGGGTAGGCCTGAGGTCAGGGAAGCACGTAACTCCATGATTGCCACCCCCTCAACTCCCAACACAGAAGAAAGCAATTTTCAGGTTGGAAGCGTTAATAATTGGCAGAGATAGGAGGTGTTGGAAAGGGCAAACTGTGAAAAATGTTTATAGATCCCTAGGATTAGCACAACCTTATAAAATAAGGATATTATTCCAAGACCATTGTAGGTAGTCACAATGCAATAAGTATAAGGGTGATGTAGGAGAGGGGGGAAATATTTTTCCTTTTACCTTCTAGGTCTCTCTCTGCTGGGGCTCTAACAAATGACAGGCTAAAAGAAAAACAAGTTTATTAACATGTGCACTAATGTAACACAGAAGAGTACCTAGATATCAGTCAAAGATTTGGTTAGTACTCGGGCTTATATCGCAGTTTAGGAAAAGAATGATAATTTTATTAGAGCAGTGATAGGACAAAGGAAGAGTAGCTTGAGTCTGTAGAGGTGGCAGATTGTGGAAAGGTAAATATATAGGAGACCAATCAAAGATAAGAACTAGTTAGTAAAGTTTGTTATGTAGGTTTCTCTAATGCCATCTCTGGGCTGATAAAAGTCTACAGTGGTCTCCAGAGATTAATTTTCATCCCTCCTAGTAGATTGGAGAGATGGGACACCTTTGCAAATTTATGCCCTTCTCTTAAGCAAATTAGAGAGGACTGGAGGGTTTTTTTGTATCAGCTTCTCAGTTTCCTTCAGCTCAAAATAATCCTTATTACAAAGTAGTATATTTTGGGGCAGCATAATTTGCTACCCTCCAATAAGAAGAGAGTTATAAGAATGTTAACTATCAATCTGCATGAAGGGAATAAAGTATAAATTGGGCTAATCTTACTTACTGGAGTGTAACACCCACTTCTACCCCAACCCAACCACACTTCTAGTGTGCAGAAGTCAGTGAATTTGCTGCACAAATCAAGGTTGAACCTGAACTTTCTGTGTCTTAAAGTTGAAATCCCTTTTATACCCTCTTGAATAGTTTTCCCTCCTTCCCAAAAAATTATCGTTGTTCTAAGTCCAGTATATATATAGCTTCCCACATCTGTTTTAATACAGTTTATATGTATAACTTCATATAAATATCATACTACACACATCTTAATAAAACTTGCTTTTTAAACTTAACATGTTTTTGAACTGTAGTCATATTTAATTTAGTCTATTTAATTTACTTTAATTCTTATCTATTGTATGTATACAGTATATACAAATAATATTATTGTGTGAGATAGATACTAATAATATCTCCATTTTCAAGTAAAACTAAAACAGAGATTTAACTGTTTGTCTAGTCATATATGTAGTAAGAAAGGTTCAGATTTAGATCACCAAGTTTGCCTATTTCATTCCAATTTATTTAGTTCATAGTTTTTCCTGTTTGTTGCCTTAATTAAAATTTATAATGTGAGAAAGCAAGGATGATAGTGGGTATGCTTATCTTATTCTTGACTTTATTTGGAATGCTCCTTAAAATTTTTTAACATTAAATAGTTTGCTTAAGTTTTAAGTACCTTGTTAGGCTAAAGATGTGCCTTCTATTTACAGTTTGCCAAAAAACCTTTTTCTTATAAGAATGAGTGTTACATTTATCAAATGCTTCCTGTCTATGGAAAACAAATCACATGATTTTTTTTCTTTATACAGTGTGTGATTAGTAGATTCTTTTTGGTTTTAAATCATTCCATTATTCCCGAAAACCTTACTTGACTTTTCTGTTATTTGTTACTACGCTATTGAATTATGTTTGCTAAAGTTATATTTAGGACTTTTCATGTAGTTTGTAAGGTGAAATTGGTCTATAATTTTTTATGAATTTTACTATGCTTGTCCAGTTTCAGACTACAGTTGATAGGAGCTTCAGAAAATTAGTTAGGTTACTTTCTTTTTCTGTTTTCATAAAACCTTCAACTTAAGTATTTGATAAGGCGATACCATGAACTGTCTGAGTCCAGCAATTTTGTTGTGAGATTTTACTTATAATTATATTTGGTACAGACTCATTGGTTTAAATTTTCTGTTTTGAGTGAAAATTATTCTTTTATTACAGGTTTTCAAATTGTTATTAAACGCTTCATAATATTTACTTGTGACTTTGAAAGTCTCTACTACATCTGTAGTTTGATCTCTTTTCTAATTCTTTAAAAACAAACAAGAATTACAGAGAGGATCTCAACAGAACAAATCAATAATAGGTGGTTATTTGATAAAATTGCAATAATGTTGGGAAAAATAGAAGGCAGCAGTAAGAGAGGAAGACCAAATAAGAGGTGGACTGACTCCAAAAAAGAAGCGGTAGGCATGAGTGTACAGGAGCTGAGCAGGGCTGTTGAGGATGGGACATTGTGGGCATCACTCATTCATAGTCACCAGGAGTCAGAGCTGACTCAATGGCACGCAACACACAATAAAATGACATGCCTCTATCTAGATCAAGAAAAGAAATGAGAAAACACAAATAATATTAAATGCTATTTAAAGTCCATGGAAGGATTTCAGTCTCAACGGAACCAGAGGATATGGAACAGAACTGTGTGCCCCTCAGAACTTAAGAACCAAGTGACTGATTTCAAGTAAATGCCTGATTCACAGAAGACCAAGACTTATCTTCTACCAGTGAATGTCCATGAAGAATCTCTCCCCATCCTCAAGCCAGTGAACTTACTTCTTGAACTCTGGCTGGATTCCCCTCTTTGTATTTCTTGCCTATAAATACAGCCCACCCCAAACCCTCAGTGGACTTGCCAGTAATTTGCTACAACAGGTGTTTCATGAACTGCAGGTCTTCTGCTGTACCCGAATAAACTCAGTTTCTGGTATTTGAGCTTGCCTCAGTTTACCTCTTTATTCTGGCTGAAAGTTTCCTTCCATTTTAAAATTTCTATTTCTATGATTATGGATTATCAAGGCCCTTTGAGGTCACTTTCCCTGTCCACCTCTAGCCTCATCATTCCACAGGGTCACTATCTCCTCATCACAGTATAGCCAGGGATGGAGGCAAGTCTTCCTGCCTTGCTTACTTGGTGTCTCCATTAGCTAGTCTGGTTAGAGAAGAACAGCTGAATTGATTCACTGTAATGTAGCACTTGCTACATTATCATGTTGACTGTTGTCCATGGGTTGCTGACACAGATGCTTAGTTGAGGACCTTCTCCCGTTTCTGTCATCTTATCTCACATCAGAGCTCAACAAGTGTGGCCCTTTGCTTGGGTCCATTGAAAAGATTTCAGGATATCCTAGCATTTTATCTAATCTCTCTAAATTTCCATATTGCATAAGTAGAAAAGGGTGTTGTCAAAAGAAAAGCAACATGTGTAACCACCAAACTCCTGTATCTCGAGCTGCTACATCAATCCATAAATTATCATAGTGTCTCGACTTCAGGAGAGAAAACAGGGCTGTTTTTCAGGAGCTTTGGTATTTTGTTAGGAACACCTGGATGGAGCTTTATTATGGTCACTTGAAATGTGTGTTCTGAACTGATGAGTTTGAAAACTTTATTGTTGTCTCAAGTTGAATGATCATTTATGTTTGAGCATTTGGTTTTTTAGAGGGTTTGCCATTTAAAAGTTTTATGATTTTTTTCTGATCAGTGCTTCACCAAAGGGTAGTGATATCAGTCTTGGAGTAAATCGATTTATATGTTTGGCCTTCTAACAAATTTATCACTTTAACAGATTCACTTAGGAGACTTCGTAGTTATATAATGAAACATTTAATAAAACATTTTTTATTGTGGTGGTAACTGCTAAACCTAACGCATGCTCATATATGTTAGCCATGTAATCAAATGCAATAACTTCAAAAAGTATCTAATTTTAAATGCCTATCCAATATAATGATGAAATAGTGAGCCCTAATAAACTGGAAAAAAATGGAGAAAATGGAGAAAATGGCTACATTGTGTTTATCACATCTGTAGAGGCATAATTTGAAAAATAACTCCTTAAATGACTACTTTCAGTTCAGTTCTTTATAATTAGCAATACTAACAAATAATGGCATTACTAATTGAAATATCAATTTTGATAAGCCCTTATTTCTCCATTAAAATGGCTTCCTGAAAATATCACAAGAAGTTAATGAATCGCTTGTTAATTAAATTTGAACTTTTCTCCTTTAGTATTCAAATGGAAAAAACTGAAATACCAGAAATTCATTTTGCTTTGTACTAAATTGAACATTATTGGTGATACGAATATAATATATGGTAATGTTGCACATGAACGTGATAAGAATCTGAAACATTCTTAATAGAATTTGCTAATTTTGAATATTGACTTATCTATTAAGTTCATTTTGTTGCTAAAAATTCAAGTGTTAAAATAATGCTTTACCAGAATTTTCTAATTAGCCATGTGTAACTTTCCATGAAAAATTTAAACATTCTCATCCAACTAACAAATCAATCTATCTTTTCTTCTCGTTTTGTTAGCCTCTTAGCAAATATCCTGCTGTGATAAATGACATTTCATTCTGGTTGCCTTCTGAGAATTACACAGAAAATGATTTCTATGACTTAGTCCGAACAATTGGAGGAGACCTGGTGGAAAAAGTTGATCTTATAGACAAGTTTGAGCACCCAAAGTAAGTTTAAAAAGCTTTCTGATTTTATCTATTTTTCTCTGTGTGTGACAAATGACATATGGGAACATATAATGAAATTTTGTTGAAACAATGCATATGAGACATAATGTCTTCTGAATTTATAGTGAATGTATAACTTATAAGAAAAGCATTTTATATCAGTCCTTTCTGAAAACTTTTCTAAAATGTATTTTTTCATCTTTCCTGCCTTAGTAAAGAAAGTGCATGAAACAGAATGCTTTAAAGATCGTGGAGTTTTTCAGTATTGCTTTTGGAAGTGATTTCGTACCACATCACATCCCAGGAACAGAGGACGAGGGAAAAAGAGGATTTTGTGGAGAAAATGTTTTGTTAGTCTCTTAATATACTTATTAAGCATATACCACAAGCCAAAATGTATGTAAGGTCCTAGGATAAAGTTTAATAACTTTGTCAGGATTCATTTCAGTGTTGACCTGTTCTCCCTGGGGGTGTGTGTGTGTGTGTGTAGTTGTCTTTCATTAATCAGGTTTGACTCTACTTGGCTTTATAAACGTTCTCTTGAATTATATCTTTAAGGATTTGTTCTGATCCATGGTTCTATTCTTCAGGGATTCCAGTTATGCAGAGGAGGCTCTCCTTTGTCTGATTTCTCTATGTATTATTTTCACTCTCGTGTTTTAAAACTCTTTATTTCCACTTCATTTTAAATGCTTTCCTCACTGTTGTCTTCTCTGCCCCTTACCGTGTTTTCTGCAATCTCTTCTTTCTGCACACATCTCATTTTCATCTACAGTTACTTTGTTTTCTCCCCTTTTCTGAGTTCTGAAATCTCACGTTTCAACTCCTGTTTTCTTGCTAACTTTTCTGAATTGTTCTGCTTTGTGATTTTTTTCTTTCATACAGAAATTGCTTCGTTTGGTCTTTGAAATTCATTGTAAAATATTTGGCTAGAAGCTGCATATGATCCATTGACAGCATTTTTCTGTGACTTTCCTGTTATTACAGTTTTCTTCCATTTTCCTTATTTTTTCCTATTTTTAACTGATGTGTTAGTGGTATGCATATGTTTGCCTTTTTGTCACTCATATTTGAATGTATTGGATTTTCTGAACCAGCTATTTGCATAATGTTGAGGGGTGAGGTTGAGGGTTGACGTGACAGGGAGGGGCTAGTAGTCATTTTGGCTAGTGGTTTTCAGTAAGGCTTTCTTTTTTTTGCACTACTAAGAAACCAGCTCTTTCTTTAATATGGTTCATTCATCTCTTTGATTCTTTGTGTAGGTCTGCCCTGTTACAAAGAGATTTACCTTTGCCAACTCTAATTTCAACACTTATTGGTGATCTACACTTTGCACTTTTAGATTGTAACCCTCAACTCTGAGAAATCTATTTTTGCTGGGATACATGTCCGGAGATATACCCCTCTGAAGTGTCTCTTCTCTTTATTTCTCCCATTTGGCTTCTACTTGTTATCAGCTATTTTTGGCAGCTCTAAATATATTTTAGAGCTTGCAGATGATACCTGTCTTCTAACTTTAGAGAAAATAGAACGCATGTGATAGCCTGGGTCCCTGACACAATGGAGTACCCATTCTACCCTGAACTTTTATGTGAGAAGGAAATTTCTAAGAGTTTACATGTTGATACTGAAAGTCTAATGACTTTCAAAAAGGAGGGAAAGTATGGGAATAAGACTGATTGCTAAGTATTAACCAATATACCAAAGGCACGTGAGATCATTTTTTTCCATTCTTATATAATATACAGATAATTTCCTCAAATTAAGGATTCAGAATCCATTCTTAGTTTTTTACTTTTCAAGCTCTTGCTTCCAATATTACCTTAGATCCACTTCCACTTCTTGTATCACTGGTGTTAAAAGTGAAAAAGTAACCTCTCTTGGTTGGAGATTATCAGAATCTAAATGTTACTATGAGATATTTTTGCTCTGGACGTGAGGCAGTGTGGTTTGGGGAAGGAGGTAAATATTGAGTTCTTTCTAACTTGCAAGCGATTTATGGTGATGAGGGTAGATGGAATGGGACATGTTAACTGGAGAGGTTGCAGTGGGAGTGGGAAGGTATCAGGGTCCCATGGACGCAGGGACGGAATGGGCAGGTGGACAGTCCTTTAAGAAAAAAATCACTGGACTATATGGGAGTATTCTGCACCTCAGGTCTACACACATGACCCCACTAACTGGTGAAAGGAGAATTTGTCCAATTCCCTTCTGACGGAGACATACTTTTGATTAGAAATTGAAAACAACCAACCAAAAATTACTTCTCACTGGCACTGATCTTATCGTTTCTTAAGTTAATGTTAAGCAAATATTTAAGGCCTATCGTTTTGGAGCTATGCCAAATGATTACAGAGCATGCATTTGTCTTAATAAGAGGCTTGGCTATTGGAATAAGGTTCCTTTGACAGAGCTTGCTAATTATCTCTCAATATCCAACCCCCTGTTTTAAAAATAATGTAACCTTGATTTTTTTTTTTTTAATCTAAGCAGCTTGCCAACCAACTAAAAGTCTACACTTCTGAGCCTCCACTACAGCTAGGTCTATCTATGTGGCCAAGTTTAGACAATGAGTGGTATTTCCAGAAGTTTCCTAAAAAGTTGGGTTGAGGCTGTCTCTTTTCCTTCCTGCTACCTGGACATGAATGTATTAGCTGGCACTTCAGCAATGCTGGACCTTAGTAGTGGAAGCTGTGTGGAGTATCGCCTGGGTCTCTGACACTGGAATGTCAGTTCAACTCTGGACTTCTATGTGAGAAAGAAGTATCTTGTTTAAGCCATTATTTTTCAGATCTGTTACTAACAGCCACAATAGTGACAAACTAACCTTACTCCTATAGTATTGAGGAAAAGAACATGTTATTTAGTAATTGTGGCTCACTGTGTGATGTTTCTCAGGAATATCTAGGACAAGGATAACAAACTTTTTCTATTAAAGGACAGACAGTAATATTTTTTTACTTTGTGTACCATACAGTCTCTTTCACTCAATTCTGCCACTTAGAAAGCAACCAGAGACCAAGCAAAATCAAATGTGCATGGCTATGTTCCAGTAGTTTTAACTACAAAATCAGATGATGGACTAGATTTGGCCCATAGTTTATTGACCTTTGATAAGAGGGAAGGAAGCACATGTAATTTTTTAAAAAGACCCCCACTCAAAAATTCTAAAATCCTCCCCTGGGAAGTCAGTTTTCCTTGAGTATCCTGCACCCTCCTGGTTCCCTCCCATTTAGAGTCCCTGCCTCGGAAAAAGAGTTCAGTTCCTGCCTTGGGTGGTGGCAAGCAAAGGGTCACCTGACCTTGTACTTATCAAGGTATACCTTGACCTCAAGATTTATTTCATTCTCTAAACACATCAATTAAATGTTATTAGATAATCCAGAAGAGCTCTGACCCTTTCTCTGCCTAACATCAAAAACTGAGAAATGCTACCACTGAGTGAAAGACAAAGGCCACTTGTTTATTCTGAAATAAACAAGTAATTGAACAAATTGGATGTTATATTTTGAACAAGAACATATCTCAGGATATTTCAGAAAAACATAAAGTGCTGAATATGAACCTAACTTCATAATGTTAGACAACTGGGCAAATTTTTTCTTGTTTACAAATAACAACTTGTGTCCTGAAGGGATATAATTGTTCAGGTTAGAAAATGACATTTCGTTCCAGTTCGCCATTCAGAACCTTCTCCCAGAACACCTTTATCACCTGTTCTTTAGGCCACTTAATATGCAGAAGAGGCCTTGTAGTTCCAAATTTCATGTAATGAAAAGTATAGCAGTGATTTATCTCTGGAAAGGAGAGTCAGGATCACTGTATATGCTTTCATACCTTTGGAATATTGCAATACATGCATGTATTGAATAATGAGAAAGCGCAGTTTAAAATATTTCTTAGGCTAAGGTAAGGAAAAGAGCAAAAGAAAACTTAATCATTATCTTCAACTGCTAATACCTCATTTGGGGAAGCAAGCCAATTTTATTTTTAATGTTAGTTTATTTATTTTTTTATACTATATATACGTAATTTTTTTAACTTTTTTTTTTTTTAATTTTCCTCCTTCCCTCTTCTCCCTCCCCCCTCCCATCTGGTATCCACTAGTCCGTTGTCCATGTCCATGTGTCTGTTTGTTTGTCCTGTTTATTTGTTGCTTTTAGGTTTATATCCTACATATGTGATATCATGTGATTTTCAACCTTTTCTGTCTGGCTTATTTCTCTTAGTATGATTATTTCAAGGTCCATCCATGTTGTTGTAAATGGCAGTATTATCACCCCTTGGGTTCTAGGTCAAGGTTTTCAACCTCTGCATTACTGATATTTTGGGCCAGATAATTCTTTGTTATGGGGGTTTTCCTGTGCCGTGTAAGGTGCTTAGCGGCACCTCTGGCCTCTATTCACTAGATTTAGCACACACCCAATCCCAACCCCATTTATGACAATCAAAGATGTCTCTAGACATTGCCAAATATCCCTTAGCTGGCAAAATTGCCCCCAGTTGCGAACTATTGGGATATCACTTAACAGAGAATGTCTAATTTCTTATGAAAAAAGATTTGTTAAAATTGTGCATTAGTTTTACATTATGACCAGCTGGGAGAAGGGATAACAGGACCTCACAAAGGAGAGGCATCGTAGTGGTGGTTCTCGTGGTTCCAAGGAACACACTTGATGAAACACAGGAAAAGTTGGACAAACCAATTAGACTTCCAAAAGAGTAATAACTAAGGCAGGGTCTGACCTTTCTCTGTCTCCATCATTCTTTCTCTGCTATGTCTACCAATTTCTACTTCTCTATGCCATTTTATTTTTTCACATTCACTCTATCTTTCCCTACCTTTCCACCATACAGCTTCTGCTTTTTTGTATCTTGCAGAGTTCAAAATATCCTGCCCAGCCCAAGTCTAAATGTCTTTCAGGTTTTGGCTCTGAGCACCAACTGGAAGTCTCTTGTCCAATTCTGACACTTTCAACAAAGCAAACCAGTTGGCCCAACTCAACTTTTCTCACTAGGTCAGAGATCACTGACCAGCTGGTGGACAGCCTCCACTCCAGTCAGATGCCTGTCCTTGGTCTACTTGGCCTCATGGGTCAAGAGGACAGGCCTCTGACCTTGTTTTACATATCAATCGATTTACGTTTATGCAGATATTTCTTTGTTTTCTCCTTAACCTGAACTCAGTAGCTTCTGACTCAGGCACTACCATTTTTAGACTTCCTTGAACTTTATGCAGACATGCCATAAATATATTTACCAGTTGATTCTTCAGTCATGTGCTGTGGGAAACTTTGAACTAATTGGGACCACATGGATGTTGAGGCAAGATCCCAGGTTTTATGGAGACAAATAACACAGGAAAAGTGAACTAGCAATGAAAGACATGAGGCGACAGTAAGATTGATTAAGTCTAATAAATGGTCCTGTATAATTTCTTGCACATAATTGATGCTCAGTAAACTTTGATTAACTTAAAATAAGAGGCACATGTCTGGGGCGATAGAGTCAGAGGAAAGAGGCCATTGATCTGGGAAGGTTTACCAAGGAGACAGGATAGCAAGCCCTCTATGTTTATCTCCCTTCCGATACCTTGTGAATGAGATGTACTCAATCCTGATTCTAATTAATGTTGAGTAAATATTCTTTAGTAGAAAATTTGTGTTTCCATAAACAGAACTCCAAATATTTAGGTTTTTTTGTTGCCGGGACAGATTCACTCACGGTGGCCACTTTAAGACAGTGGGGATTTATTTAAAGATACACCTGAATCAGAACTGGAAAGCTGTTCAGAACTGAGGCAGATCTCAGGGCCAGTGACCATCTGCCTCTGGGTGCCTCTTCCTCTGTCCCTCTCCTTGTTCCTCCTGTTCAGTTTCTGTATCCTTCACCCACCTGCCCCCACTTATATACTGATTAACATCCCCACCTCTTTCTGCACTGGCTGAAGCCTTTTCTGGCCAGTCTTCTCCATGATACCAGTACAAATTCTGAAAGGAACTAACCTAATTGACTGAACAAACTGTGATCATCACTTTTGGGCAGAGTCCTTGGCACCAGGCTGCCTCCCAAAGTTCTGGGCAGTCTGTGTATGGAACACTATCGGGCCAAGAACCCATTGTCGATCTAGTTAGGTATCATTAATAAAACAACTCGACCCTGCTTTCCAGGAAAGAAGCACAGGCTGAGCATTTTCAAACCGATTCACTGGACAGTTTTTCAGAACAAATACCCAAGCACCGCCTTCCTCTTTCCCCGTCCCCCATCAGTCTACTCCATGTATATATAGAACTCTATGTAACTGCTCCTAATCATTGGCTCAGTCATATCTTTTATTGTTTAGTTGAATTTAAACCTTTTCTAGGCAAATTCACTTGACAGAAACTCCTTACGTTGGACTATGGTTTAGTAGCTCATTTTCATCTTCCCACAATGTTTATATTAGTGGAAGGAGGCTTGCTACATGATGCTTAGTAGATGATAAATTGATTCT
Organism: Eonycteris spelaea; assembly: GCA_003508835.1. Classification (NCBI taxonomy): domain Eukaryota; kingdom Metazoa; phylum Chordata; class Mammalia; order Chiroptera; family Pteropodidae; genus Eonycteris; species Eonycteris spelaea. Next base: position 344,098 of record PUFA01000211.1, on the reverse strand, counting down.
TCTTTAATCCTTAGAGGAACTTAGTTTATGACATAAGAAGTAGAGACAGTGTAGCTCACTGGAAAGAACTCAGAATTAAGTCAGAAACTGTGAGTTGAATCCTAACTTTCCACATCCTAGATATCTGATATTGGTACTCTCCAAGCCTCAGTTGTCTCATCTACCACCAGAATTGTACTATCATCCTTAAATGGTAGCTGCAAAAATGACATGAGCCTGTATATGTGAAATGCTTTGAAAACTTCAGAGTTCTAAAAAAGTTGTTAGCTGTTCAGTAAAAACCAACAGCTTCCACAATCAACCTATTTTGTTTATTAAAATAAAGAATGACCTCCACATAGCTAGGAGTCTTGGATTTGGCAGCCAGATACATATGACTAGGACATAATGGTAATAAAGGGAAGCAGAATGAGACTTTATGTAAAACTGCCATTCTGAAATGATGCATGTTCTTCCTGCAACTTAAGGAGTAAATTTTTAATCAGAAAAAAGGAAATTCTTTGTAAAGTGACAGAGATGCTGGTCAGCAGAGCTATGCAGTCAGTATGGCTGTTCTCTGGGTTGTGTGTTGGAAAAATGCTATGGACAGTGGTATGTGGAGTGACATTTCTGGTTTTCAAATCACTTCCTGGTCTTGTACCTTTTGACAGAGCCAAGTAAGTGCAGTTATCTGAACTTAACGGTTGGTCAGCAATGAAAAGCCGCTACAGCTAATCCTGGCTGGCTTGTCGGACGTGGCGTCCCCTTGACCCTGGCACCTTGCAGTGCTGAGGAGATGGGTAGAGGCGGCCACGCCCGCTCCGAAACTCTCCTGGCTTCTTTCCCTTTCTTCGTTTTTCTTGCAATGCTAGTGTTGTGAGTGTAAGAACTTTTATTGTTGTGGTTCTGAGAGCCCAGAAAGCAATTCTAAGAAAACTAATTGTAGCCCAGATATTTGTTTCTTCCTACCTTTCTTGCCTTTCCTCCTTCCAAAGCCTTCTTTTTAAGGTAGTCCACGAGCAGTGCATTTCATCGCTGTCACATAGCGGCCCCGTTTGCCACCACTGTTAGACAAATTAAAACACAATTAGTTCAGTTTCTCAACACCTTGTTTCTGCCTCGTCCCCCAGCACGTCACATTTGCTGAAGGAATCTTTGGGATTACCCTCAGTGCTGACCTGGCAGGACCCCAGGAATAGCATCTCTGCACAGCGCAGGGAGAAGCAGAGAGGCTGCTTGACGACAGCTAGACAAGGATAGAGGCCAGGAATTGAATGAGCTGCACCTTCAGTTATCTGCTGTTTTACAGCACACCTTTGTGAAAATTAACAATGAAGCCACTCTTTTCCTCTAACTTTCAATTAGTAGCTTTTAGGGGGTTCTTTGGGTACTGTCTTCCCTTGGCTTCCCAAGGTACATATTTGTGGTATAGAGATTCAGAGCTCTCTTTCCAAGATGCAAGATAAGAGTACTTCACGTCCCCTGATGTTTCCTTGTCCCACCCTAACAGTATTGATCAGATTAAAGCAAATTAAAATGTGCACCAAGAGCAACCTATGAAGGGAAAACAGATCACAGAATTGTTAGCAGAAATGAGATGGCAGGGGAGAATCCCACTCTATCATTTTGGGCAATTATTAGTAAGGCTCTAAATTGTTTTGGTTCTTTCAATTTGTTATCCCAGTTCACAAAGTCACTTCTTTTGACTGGGTATCACCCAGATGTGATGCCCAGAGCCAGCAATTGGGTTTGTTCTCCCACAACCACCCCCATTGTCTGTTCCTATGTCAGTTACCTCATTCTTCATACCCCACAGGAGCTTGGCCTTGAATGTTCCACAGCCATCAGTTACTGATGTATCTTAGTAACAAGAAATTTATGAATCCAGATACAGCCTGACACTGTACAGCCTCAGAATTTTACATAGGGTAACCAAACAATTATCGTAATTATGGATTTTGGAGTTGAATCTCTAACAGTGAGCCTCTGTTTTATAAGGAGGTCTCAGGGATATATAAGTAAGACCACTTTAAGTCACTTTTCAAAAATTAAAATTTCCGAACAGGAGAAATAGCCTTGACAGACTTGGGCGCCACTTTGCTGGTCTCCTCCCGAGCAAGAAACAAGCCAATCCCTCTGGGCTTCAGCATCGCCCAAGACCAGGGCCACGGCTCACACAGTGTATAGGCTAGGGCAGTGCCGTGCAGCAGCTCCATGCGCCTCTCAGGCTAGTTATTATTCTTAACTTAGGGTCAAGCAGCAGCCAGGAGGGTGTGCATAAGAAGGCAGGGGTAGGCACATGTAGGAATGAGAGGGCAACTCCAGGAGGGACCAGTGGTATGCACAGATGATCCAAAAAGCACCAAGATCTAGGGTGTTTCATTAGGGACACTTGGTAGAGGCCGAGCAGTCAGTGAGCACTGTAAAGAGTGTGGTAGAGCAGAAAAGCAGTCACAGAGAAGCCCGGCTTAGAGGCAGCAATCCAGTTATTGGCAGAAAGGAGTCTTAGGTAGGCTTAGTTACAGAGGAATGTGGAGACCCTTTTTTGGGGGTATGAACCCCGGGCATTGCAGCAGTATCATCAGCAGGACTGCCTGAATGCCACGCTGGTGAGCTGCTGGCCAGGGCTCCTGATCGTCTCCTCCTTAGAGCTGGGATTGGGCTTGAAGTCCAGAATGAGGCTGAATCTAAAATGTGGTGGGTGGGGAGTTAAGTTAAAAAATCCAGGAGGCCAGCAGGTCTTTACAGAAACTTCAGTTTGTTTTCTCTTTGTTTTGTTTTGGTTTAATAGTCTATAGCTTCATTGTGATCTTACTCAAATGCATTTTGGAACCAGGGAAGGTGTTATCATGATGAGAATTTGAACAGGTGTTTAGTGAGGACAGAGCAAGGTGGAATGTTCCATAAGATTTACAAAAAGAAAAGGACACCGCAAGGCAATGTAGTGCAAGTAAGGAAACCCTGGGCTGGTAGGGGCCACTTGTGACCGTAAGAGGACTAGTCAGATACTTAGGAAATGAATTAGGAAACATATTCAGGTATACCCATCACGTCATCACTCACCTGCTCACATGATCTGTCTCCTGCAAAATCCCCCTCAGGTATTTCTGGAAGTCCCAAAGGGATCAAACAAACTTACTTCCACTGAAGGAGAGGATGCCCCTGTTGGGTCCCCAGGGTTTCTTGCTGGACATCACTGGAGTGTTCTTGGTGTCCTGTGGTATTTTGGGTTTGTGCAGAGCTATGCCTTCCCCCACTGATGTCATACTTGTTACCTGGGACTCTAGCAGCTCTGCTTTGAGCCTCATCTTACCTACTTTGCAAGGCCCCTCCCCCAAACCCTCTCCTTAGGTTTTCCCCTTCAGGTAAATACATGCAAAGGAAAGCTTGAGGATTTCAGCTCAGACCTGACTAAATCTCAGTTGAGACTAAAAATATTTTCCATGGGAGCACAATTTAGATATGAGGACAAAATCAACAACATGCCAGTTGCCTTATAATCTTCTGTGACATAACTATTTTGTAAGATGGCTTATGTGTGTAATAGTTTCAGAGGATAAAGAACACCCCACAAAAGTTTTTATATTCTGTGTTTGACAAATATGGCGACTTTTCTTAGTCTCTACTTCCCCCTGAAGGAAAGCGACAATAGTAAGATGAGAAGAGAGGAAACTTGTAGTGAAAATTAAGCAAGTGAAATATTTGTTCAAGAGATGACAGCTGTGGTCTAGACATTTACATAGAATTTTACTGGAATAATCACTTTCCTCAGCATTCATTAAATATGGGAGTTTCTCCTAGCAGATCATCTGCCCCTCAATGTACCTAGTATGCAATTTTTGAAATTCTAAGGTAATGGTGAAATAAGCATTTCTAGCACATTTTCCGTTTTAGCAATTGCCACATTGCATTGTATTGATTCATTTTTCTACCACTGCACTGTGAGTTACTGTCAAGCACCGGATCTTGCACCTTCTACTATATTTGGGATATAGAACATAGTAAGTACTCAGTAAACATTTTCGATAAGTTAATTATAAAAAAGGGAAAATTCACCAACAACATAATGTTATGTCATGTTTTCTCAGGATATAACTGACATCTTTTTTCATACAGGCCAAAAAGATATACCCCAATTGGTAACATTTTCCAGTTGGGTGACCAAAACTCTTTACTGTTGATTATGGCCCTTTCTTACAGGAGAGGAATAGAGTGGGATGAGGATTGCTCCCTAGGGACAGGAGTTGAGTTGCAATAAATTGGGTTCCAAGTAAACTGTTTAAAAATAATGTGGTTTGGACCAAATGTTCAGATAGAGAAAAGGAAGAAAAGAAAAAGAAAAAAGAAAAATGCTTTTAAGTAGGTTGGTCATATTCTATATAAAATGTATTTTAAAGCTCTGAGCTCCCAGAACCAGAAAGCTGGGATGTTGGAAGTATGCAAATTACTCATGGTTACCTAGGAAACGATTTTCTGATTGTAAGAGAGGAAATCACAGGGTTGGCTAGAAAAGAGTCACATTATAATGTGTTTATATGTATGTTTGCCCCAAGATGAGGAGAGAGGAAAAGTTTTGAATTAAAGTAATATGAAAGGAATAAAAATGTCATCTATATGAGAAGACAGAGAAACTTTAGATCTCTTGAATGCAGAATTTCCAGACCACTGTGTACCTAAGCCATTCTGTTTGGAGTAATAGGAGTAGTAGACATGAGCTTTGGACATTCTTTTCTAGAAGCAGCTTCTTGATTGGTCCAGGGGTAGGTACCTAACAAAGCTGGTCAAATAAAGTCCTTTTTTGTATAATGCTAGGATGGAAAATCAAAATGCTTAAAAGCCCGCAAGTGATAGAGCTATGAACTCTCTCTGGCCCGTGTTTCCTGTAGTGAGGCAGAATGTGGAGGGCAGAGAGAGAGAAGGAAGGGCAGAACAGAGATGCGCGATGGAAGGAAAAATGCTGGCATGCCTGAATCCCCGGTTCCATCCTGTCTGCGGATGGCTGCACCCCAAGCGCTTTCCGGGTGTGTTCACTTCCTAGATTCCTTCAGATCAGTCCAGGCATATTAACCCCTAATGATTTAATGTGGGTTTCCATCACTTGAGACCAAATGAGTTTTAAGAGAATGAGTAATTGCAGGCTTTTTGCACTGCAAGAGGACAAGAAGGAAGAGGTAACAGACTGAAGTAATCAGCTTCCTTGTCAGAGAACTCTCGAGCACCACAGAGATGTGGCTTGGCCCTTAGGCTCCAAGATGTTTCTTTTCGTACGAACTTTAAATGCTTTTTTTTCCCCTCTCTTAGCTAGAGTAGCTAAAAATTAATGCTATCTAAAGTTGTGATCATTCATTCCATTAAACATGTATTGAGCACGTACCGTAGGTGAGACACTATGCTATTATGGTCAAGAGATATAAAAATGATTTTTAAAAATGCGTGCTTGTCCTCAAGGAACTTACAGTCTCATAGGCTGGTACACATAATAGGTATTTGCAATTCAATATGAAAAGTGACTTAGATGACAGATGCACCCCCATGATTTCCAAAAGGGGCACTTACTTTGCTTTAAATGCTAAGAAATCTTTTACAGATCATGGTTTAGGTAAATCTTGAAAGACAAATAGGAATCACATATGGAAGGGGCCAAGAAATTCCAGGCAGAATGGGCAGCGTGCACAAAAACAACATGGCAGAGAAATGAGTAATTAATGTGCCAAACATATAAAAGCAGTGGGGAGAAATGCAGGTGGGGGGTTTGGAATGGGCCGGATTGTAAAGGCCTTGTATTCCCTTATAAAAATGTGGACTTATCTGATAAAACATGTAGGAAGCCACAGAGCTAATTTAGCTGTGTGCAGTTTTTAAATAATTATTTGTCTTGAGACTGTTGGCAGGGAAAGATGTGGAAGCACATCTGAGTAGTCTGAATGAGAAAAAAGAGTGGCAGGGGCCTTGTGGGAAGAAGCTAACTAATGGGAAAGGTATTTGGGAGTTAAAACCCATAAGAAATTTGAGCCCATTTGAGGAAGAGAACATGGAGATGGAAGAGTGAAATGTAATTCCCAGAGTCCTGACTTGTGTGACTGTGAAGGTGGTGGTTGACTCTGAGGTAGTGATGAATTAGGAGGAGCAGTGGGGGTTATTTGATGACTTCAGTAATGCTGCAGAGAAGTTTGGCTTTTCTATCACTTACCTGTTTTTATTTTCCCTCCTTATATAAGTTGTTTAAAGGATGAAGTAAGACATTTGAAATCTCTAGGCCTTCTCTGAGAAGTAAGAATCATACAGACATGATGATTAGTGACCAGGTCCCATCCTAGCACTGGGGTGGCTCACTTAAGACAAACCTCATTAAATTCATTTCATAGGCCATAGCCAGTGTCTTTAACGGAAGAAATCAAATGGCATGCAAATTAAGACCTGAAAATATGAATGGAATTTGGGATTTGAACAATACTTTCATCAGTATTTCTTAAAATGACACATGAGGAGGAAAAACACTCCTTAAGATTGCATATACTTCTCTTTAGTTTGTATGACAGGGAATCTAGTCACCTGCCTCATGGAATTGCCTCCGCCAAAAGATGAGACCACCCCTTACGAGCAGAAGTGCAGTACAATTCAAAGTACACTCAGTTCTTGAAATTAGACCTGACCTGCACTCACCTCTCAAGCCAAAAACAGCCTCCCCAAAATGAGAGAAAGAAAGCTAGGAAATAAAGGTGTGAGGAACATATTGCAAGGAAAACAGAGTTAATTATATTTAGAATGTTTTTTTTTTTAACCTACGTTGATTACCTGTGCATTGTGTAGGTAATATTGTTTACAATGAGAACCTACATTGATCTCATTTCGGGATCCTTACCACAAAAGAATTTATTTAAATATGAATCCCAAAGAATGTTATATCATGTCTGATACAGGAATGTTTCTGGCAATATTAATCAGATCAAATTCTTGAAAAGACTAGTCTGAATAGAAGCTATTCTTAGCATAGTTTAAGTAAAAGAGATCAATGTAGATATTCAAAATGGAAAAATCCTAATAGTTAATAGACAACTATAATTCAAGGTCCCTTTGACCTTCAAAGCAGAGCCATCTTAAGTGTTTCTCAGAAAACAAATGTGTTTTAGAGATTTTAGCTGGGACTCTAAGGCAGTGGTCACAGCCTGCTCCTGCTCATCTCCACGGCCTTTTCGTGTGGAGTTCTTCCTCCCTGCCTTTACATTATCTAAGGTCTTCAGTACTGTTCTTCCCTGCAGGCAGCTTTGCTGGGCCAACGGCTGGACCAAGTGGAGACCTGAAAATGGACCCCATAACTTATGACCAGATTTATACATTTGTATATTGTATTATTTAACTATTTTAAATAAAACTTTTACTTAGTTTTTACTTACTACAAGGAGGATTTTTTTTCCAGCTCATGCCATAATGTAAAAATGACAAGGAGTTATTATACTCATAATTGCAAATTTGTTTAATTAAAAGTACATTCAATCATTCTGACACACTTTTAAGTAACTCTGAAAAATAGCTATTACGATCTGTTGGGATGCTGCCTTGAGTGGCTAATAATTTTAGTTAGATGATGGTTACAGTTCTTTATCATCACTAAATATGAAAAATAAAGTTAAACAATCAATAATTATAAAACTTTATATTTGTTTTTAATCCGGCCTTTCCATTATGTTTTTAAAACCAGTTTACCACCCCACTCCCCAATAAAAATTAAAAAATTGTGTCCGTTAAAGTATCACATGGGTGTATTTTGTAGAAAAATAGATCCAAACAGTCCATAGCAGATGGAAGGCAACTATCTTCACAGCCATTACTTGCTCCACTGCATTTTACCTCTGAATCCAAAGTCTCTCAAATTCAGGGATTCAAGCATATTTAAAATTGGTCTTCATTTAAATGGCGTCCCCATAGAATGGGTACTCTAAACTTTTTTTTTAATGAGGTGAAATTCACAAGACAAAGGCAACTATTTTCTAGGGACACTTTGGTGATATTCAGCACATCCACAATACTGTGCAACCATCACCTCTTTTTCAGTTATCCAGGTGCAGGACATTTTCATCACCCCAGACAAAACCCATTCTCATCACACAACTGCTTTCCATTCCCTGCCTCCAGCCTGCAGCACCTGTTTACATTCTGTCTCTTTGGATTTCCATGTTGTGGATCCTTCATGTAAAACTGAATCATACAATGTGTGACATTTGTGTTTGGCTTCTTTCACTTAGCATAAGGTTTTTGAGTTTTATCTACATTTTAGCAGGTATCAATACTTGTTCTTTTATGGTTGAATAATTTTCCATTTTATGTATGTACTACTTCATTTATCCATTTATCTCTCAATGGGCATTGGGTTATTTCCACCTTTGACTACTGTGAATAAACACGTATGTAAAAGTGTTTATTTGAGTCCCTGTGTTCTCAAGTCTTTGGGCATATCCTAGTAGAATTGCTGAGTCATTTGATAATTCTATGTTTGTTTAACTTTTTGAGGAGCTGCCAAACTCTTTTCTATGGTGGCTAAATCATTTACATTCCCACCTTCATCGTACAGGTTTTCAATTTCTCCACATCTTTTCTAACACTCCCTTTTCCTTCCTTCCTCCCTCCTCTCTCCCTTCCTGCTTTCCTTTCTTCCTACCCTCCGCCTCTCCCTCTGGTCCACATGCAGGTATTGTTTGCATTTCCATGTGACTAAATGATCTTTTCATTTGATTATTGGCCATCTATATACCTTCTTTAAGGAAATATGTATTCAAGTCCTTTGAAAACTTTTAAATTGGGTTGTTTGTCCTTTTTTTCTTTTTCCTTTTTTTTTTTTTTTTTTTTTTAAAAATTAGCTCGAAGAGGTCTTTATATATCCTGGATACTAGCTCCTTATTACTGCAAATTTTTTATTGCCTCTTAACCTCTTGAAGGTTAGGAGTTATTTCCTTTTTTCTCCTTCTTCCTGCCTTCCTCCTTTCTTCCTTCTTTTCTTTCTTATATTAGATTTATTTACATGTATTTATCAGAGCATTTGGTTGGTTTAATGACTAGTGAATAGTCTTTCTATGTATTTGTTAGTCATTTGAATTCTTCTCTTAATTCTTCAAGTACTTTGCCCACTTTTTCTGTTAGGGTTTTATAAACAATAAAATGTCTTATATCAAGTGGTTCTCAGACATACTTTGTATGTATGTCACTGATAGAAAAGCACAGTGGAGGAAATGAGAAGTATGCCACGTGGTAAGGAAGGACGGAATGGGAATTTGTAGCTGGCACACCTGTTTGCAGGGCGATATTTGATAGGCCTCCCATTCTGGACAGGGCCTGCATCTTTGTTAATCAAGGTTTTGATTCAGACCAGAGTCTAAATACCAGAGGGATCCTGCAAGAAGCACACAGCACTTTGTACGACGATTTGGAATTCAATGAGCAGTTGATTTGATGATGTAAGTGAATATACCAAATAGTTTCTGTCAGTGTTTATGAAACAAGATATCAATCATTTTTAAGGAAATGACATTGTTTTGCTATTATCTACTGCTGTTTCAAAATCTATTTCATGGTAAAAATAATTTTCAAAGCACATCAACTATTAGACATGTATTTTAAAATAGCATGTATCACTAATTTACAGAAAGCAATTGCATTTCTTTTTTGAGTTTGAAAGAAGTGTGATAGGTTTTTGTTGTTGTTTTTAATCAGCGTGTCTGTTTGGAGATGTCTGATCAGCACGCCAGAATTTAAAATCATATATAAAATCATACCACTGGATGTAGCTAAGAAAATGGCAGAACTTATCAGGAAGACTAAAAGTAAAAACTCTGTGAGGAAGTGTTGTTCATATGATAGTGAGTTTGAATTTGACTACAGAACCCTGAGCTTTTGTAGCTAAGGCTTGATGGTATAGTGGGTACCTTTTGGGGTATCCTCCAGGCTCCCAGTGATTCCGCTTCTCTGTGAACTTCTCTCTCCAATCCAGAACAGAGCATTGGGCTATGGCAACCATCTTGTGCTGTGAGGCTTCTTCTCTATAGTCCCTTTTCCCCACCCCCTATTCCCAGTCTCAGCTGACTGGACTTGGACAGACACTTGACCCATACATAGAGAGACGTAGAGATGGGAGGCCAAGTTGGAGTACAGAGGGCCATCAAGTCTCATTCTATGCTTTCCTGGGACTGGAGGCATGCCTCACCTCTGGCTTCCTGAAATAAATTTTTCTTCTCCATCAATCCAGCAAGAGTAAATTTCTGTTACTCGCCCCCAGGAGCCCATCAGAGGCTTCCTGGAAGTACAATGGGGGTCTTGTTGATGTCCTCTGAGAGCCTTTTTGTTAACCTAAATGCCTAAGTACTTTCTTTGGCACTTAGGAACTTTCTTTGTTAGCCTAAGTGTCTCTTTCAATCAGTGAGTTATTGCACTGGCACCAGCAGTTCACATGTCCAAGAGAGCTCAGGTAGTGAGCAGAGTGCCTCAGAAACCTAGAAAAGCCACCCCAGGCACCAGATGGTGAGAATTCCATAAAACATATTGGTTAGAAGCAAAGCCTCTTTATCAGATCTTTCCATAAACACTCTCAGAGTGAGCTTCAGGCAAGTGCACAGGGAGACAAATTGACACACACCACCATCATCCTAGAGCTCAGTGGTGCAAGCTACTCCCAAGAGTGTGGCAACTCATGATGAGGAAGATGAATAAGAGGGATCAAGAGCAGAATGAGGAGCTAGGTCAGACTAATGCTTGAATATAAATATCACCTTCCTCTTTATATTACATCCAATTAGACCTATCTGATGGTGTCTTAATTAACTGCGTAAGAATGAAAGTGAACCTTTCTCAAGGACTTGTTTACTTGGCTCCAGCACTACACTGTGTTTATTCACTAACCTCATTACACCTTTACCACTCTTCTCCAAGACATGCAGTATTCTGGGCTCCCTTTTAGACAGAAGGCAGCTGCAGTAAAGTGTCTCTCCCAAAGAGACACAGCTCCTAAGTGGCAGAGACAGCATTCAGCCCCAGCAGTCTGAGCACACGACGTGTTCCTACCGAATCACTATAGTGCTTCCAGCATATAGCTTTAATCACTTGTGGGCCTCTTTGGTATCTTTATAGAGACCCAGCTTGAAGGTTGCTGTATTAGTGTACTAGGGCTGCCATAATAAATACCGCAGACTGAGTAAACCACAGAATTTTATTGTCTCACAGTTCTGGAAGCTAGAAGTCTGAGATCAAGGTATCAGCAGGTTTGGTTTCTTTCGAGGCCTCTCTCCTGCTTGCAGGTGGCTGTCTTCTCCCTGTGTCCTCATATGGTTGTCCCTCTGTATGTGTTGTATCCCAATCTCAATATCCCAATTAGGACACATTGAATTAGGGGCCACCTGTATGACCTCTTTACTTAATTACCTCTGTAAAGACCCTCTCTAGTTATAGCCACATTTGGAGGTACTGGGGATTAGGGTGGAGGGCACATTCATCCCACAGCAGCTGCCTGTGGGAAAATTAATGGATAGACCTCAATTTCAGTCCCAGTCTGATGTCTGAGATGGGCAGTGAACACAAGGAGCACCTGTTGGAAGGATGACTTCTGCCTGGGGATACTATGCCATACACAGGGAGATGGTGACATTTGGTCACTCTCTGAGTCTATATTCTGATACAGGACTTTGAAATAATCATGTTTGTTCTTTTGGGTTAATGAAAAGAGCTTCTTTGGGGACCAGAGACTTGCTGGGAGGTTGTATAAACTAGTAGAGAAGACATAAAGCCCAAGGCTTCTCAGAGCAGGCCTCACTGAGAACTGATCTCTCTCAGGATGAGGTACTTTGCTAGCATCCAGGAAGCTTGACCTATGCCTCTATTATGTGCTCCCTTTACAGGGTTCAACCATGGTGGTGCATTCTTCATTTCTAAAGACTTTCTTCTGTCTGTGACATGTTCATCTTCCTCAGGAAGGAGGATCTGATTGGTCCATAGAGTCACCACCAGGATGTGGGCCTCTGTTGGACAGAGTTCAGATCACTCATTGCTGCATGACCAGCACCCATTCTTGGTCCAGGCCTACTGCTAGGGTCATGTAGCCTGAACATGGAGACTTATACAGCGGTAGTGAGGGCAACAGGCAATCTAAGCCTTCCCATAGCAGTGCTCAAACTGTCAGGCAGCTTATCTAGCCTGTCCACTACCGGATAAAACATACTTCTTAAGAGTTTTCTTCGAGATGCATACGCAATCAAGTTGATTGTTGTAGTAGAAAGAGACCTGCTTTCTCACCCCATCTTCTCTCTCATTTGGATAAGTCAGTTAGCACCTTTGAGCCTCTGGTTCATCATCTTAAAAAATGGTATAATAACCTCAAAGTATTATCATACTCTTAAATGTTTAAAATGAGATGAAGTTTTTAAAAGTACATTCTAGAATTTTACAGCAAGGTGATTGGACTTTTAATTTTAACGTGTTTTTTTTTTTTTTTTAGCTTTCCGTTTGGCCGCCAGTATGTTCCCAATGCCTGTCACTGTACCTTTGTACCTTTGTACCTTTGTCGTGGGAACTATCATTTAACTGGAAGCATGTTGGTTTCGGTGTATTTGGAATTTGCATGTGAAGTGTTATAATGTTTATACTTTGCACTTAAAGAACTCCCGAAGATTTGAGCTCATCTGGATTCATGTCAGACATATTCAGAATATTTGGGGAGATTTTCAGGAAGTAGATTCGTCTTGCTTACATAGAGAAGACTGGTCCAGGCCATTGCATAAATGCGCTGTGGGAAACTCTGTGGTGCCTGGAAAGGCCACCTTTTGTTGTAAATTAGGGAATCAGACCTACCTTCATCTCTTCTTTGCAAATGGGTCAGTGAGAATAGTGCCAGTGAGGGCTCTTGAGGCATAGGGCATTGAAAAGGTATACGATAAACCCACAACATTTCACTGACTGACAAGCAAGGTCCTCCTTCAGAACCAGTCTGTCACTCACTGTTAAAGATGTAGTGGTCAGTGTCCCTGCTTTGGCATACCTGTGCTGCCTGTCTGCCACTTCAGGTCCTGGGTGTCTGGCTAGAACACAGAGTCTTTGGAAGGTCACCTGCTTTCTTCTCCTTGCTTCAAAGCTTTAGTGCCCAAGGGTTATTTGCTTACCCTACGGTAAGTTGTCTCTTTAATCAACTCTCAACTCATCTTAAAGGTTGTATCCCCAAGATAATGTTTAACTTTTTATGAGTGTGTATCTTTTTCAAGTCTCTTTTTCCTGTAATCCCACGTGGGTACTCTTCTTAGGGATGTGTGTGTATGGTGTCTGTATGAAGTCTATATTATGTACTGGTGTAGTGGGAGGATTGAGGCTCAGAGAATCTAACCTGCAGGCCTAATGTTACACAGACGTAATTAGTTGTGACAGGACTTAAAGGAGATGTAGAAGCTCTACTTTGCTTCATATCATGCAGAACGACAAATTAAATCTGGAAGTTGGCTCACCCCCCTAGTTGAGGCACCAGAACTTTATTTTTCCAGATCAGTGTAATAGACTTTGCTCACATAGTTTGCTCACATAGCTAACTGACAGCAGAGATTTCATGGGAAAGCCCCCACTGCCTGCTTCTAGTACAGCCTGGAGGACAGGTCAGCTTCTCTTCCTACTGAAAGATTACTGTGAGAAGAATAGACAGCTATTTTATAAGATTGTCCTTATTTTCAAAACACCGTTCATCTCCCTTGATGCTCTTACACTGATGTGTCATCACAGAATCACACAGAGGTGCACCAACTGATTTTGTTCAACAGGCATCTCTACACTGACCTGTCCATTGCATTTGTATTCTAAGGACAGCACACTCTCAGGCCAAGGGCAGGTAATGAAATTCAGGATTAATTTTAGCCCAGGGAACTAATATAGAAGATGCTCGCTTATCCAAAATGGTTATCTCTGAGTTACCATACATACCAAGCATGGATTACCATGTATCAGAGAGTTCAAATACAGAGGCCACCAAGCAGCCTTCACAGGGCAACTCAAGGATCACTTTCCTTAGGAACCCTTTTATGATACCCCTGTCCTCCAAAAAGAGTTGTTTATCTTTGGTGTTTACTGTGCCTACACGTACGTCATCAGAAAGCCGCTAACATTTTATTGCATGTAGTATTTTCATGTCTCTCCCCAGTAAACTATAAACTTAGGAGGAGGAATTTTGTTTTGCTTATCTGTTTTCATCAGTCTTACGATAGTGATTGGACAATTACTAAATATTCACTGAATGAATAAAATCCCCTTAGCCAGACTTATGCTGCTACTACTATACACATATCTATGTGTATGTCTAAATGTGTATGAATATATAACACATACATACATGTATATATACAGGCATATATTTCAGACACATGTAACTTATCATTTTGCAGGGACAAGTTTATTTCTATAGAAAACAATCCATGTATAGTGCTCTTCTAAATACTGTCAGTTGTATTTCTGTTTTTTTAAGTCACTTGTTCATTATTTAAGCTTTCTCATTGTTTCAATTAAAGACTAATGATGGTTTACTCCAAGATAAAACTGTTACTCTGAAAAAAAAATTTCTCACTTTTTAAAACCTTTTGAAATATTTTGAAAGTCATTTTTTCCCTTAAAAACAGTAATTGAGAGTTGACAGACATTCTAGATTATCCTGTCTTTGCCCCTGCATGTGAAATCTAACCCAGCATCTCAGGAAAAACAATGGAAGAGGATTTTTTTAAAGTAAGCAAGCCAAAACAAAACTTCCTCCTGTGCCTCTCACTTCAGCTTCTGTTGCAAACCTTGGAGGTCTGCTCTCCAGGACAGAGAGTCATTTGCACAGCTGTAAATAACTTAAGGACAAATTTGAAATGCATTGTACTGTGTTAGGAGCTGATCATTTCAGGGTCCATTGTGCTGGTATGGCAACCACACAAAGATGGGGCCTGTGAGTAAACTTGCTGGGTGCATCAAAACCTCCAGAGCCTGATTTATGTCTTCAAAGATCCCTCTGTGCCCTCATGATACTCCATCCCCTGGCAGCCTCGGTGAGTATATTTGCTGTGGCTCTGATCGAGCATGTCCCTGCAATGCATGGCACCCTGACATGAACATGGCCTCATCCCAGAGGACAGGATTGAAGAAGTGACATTAAGGGCTTGGAACTTGAGCTTCAGGAAAAAGCTTCATTAGCAGCTTTGTAAAGAAATATTTATTTTATGTTAATTCAGGAAATAAATAGCTTCACTCTAAGAAAAACTCTTAAATCCCTTATGATCTATCTTCACAAACAATTTTTCCAGAAGTGGGGAGCAAATGTATGTGGGTGACACAAAGAACTAAAATAGTAATCCAGCTTTGATCAACACTCCTTGTTATAGTGTTCCCTCTGAAAATGATTTTTAATCAATGAGCGCTACCACAGCACACCGAGGAGCAATTACCTTACATGTGTTTCACTCTGAGCTGTGATTAGAAATAAGATGTGAGAATAGACGGGCTTAAAACAAATAAAAAGAAAAATCTCAAATGGGCGCTGATGTGCATGAGCTGTGAGATATTTAATACGTATGGAGCCTTGCTCCAGGTAGTGATGCTGACAGTCATTCATTCATTCATTCATTCACTCAGTAAACATTTCCCTGCTATTTGGGCAGTGTTAATGACAGCAGCAGTGTGTTAGCTTATCATGTTCCGCCCTTCTATACAAAGACAAGGTGACCAGCCAGCTCTCGTTAAAGCATGAGCTTGAGTTCAGAGGTGTCCTGGTAGCAAGGAGAGATTTGGGCCACTAACCCTACACCTTCTCCTTCACTGGGTTTCCTTGAGGTTGGGAGCCAGTCTTCAGCATACTGCTTGGTACACACTCTTCAGCCTGAGCAATAGTGGAATGTGCGCTCTATTAGTCTGAGACACAGGGGCCTGGAAAGGGTAATAAAAGACTTGGAATAATTTCTCCAGTGAAAAAAAAAACTTAAGTGGTTAGGGTCTAGTGTTGAGTGGGAGTATTGAGAAAGTGAAGACTACTTGGTCTCTGTTCAGGAGAGAAGAGGAGGTTCCTGGCCCCAAGTGCTGGCTGGCACACTTACTGAACCCATGAGAAAGAATTTCCAACTCTTAAGGATATACAGTGAATATATAATGAAAACACCTGCACCGAGCAGAAATGTTCATTACAACAACCATCTTACAGTGGGGCAATGCTCAGACAGAGAAGGTTACCTGCATTTGTCAGTAAGATGGGATCTCTTCATTACGCCATCACCATTCAGCCGTAGCACAGCCATTCTTGGGCCTGCTCCTTCCTTCCTTGAGGGGCAGCAGCCCTGTATATTGGTTCTTTTAACCCTTGTCTTTCAAATGCTGAAAGAATGTCAGCATTTCTATACATATAATCTTAAAAAGGCACTCAGCATGCTTAGCCACATGATTCCCTTGAAAGCATTCTTTCGAGGTGATGCTCCCCTCACAGAAAAGATTTGGAGGCTCCAAAGTTTGATCTACTAGTTTTAAACTCAATATCGGTGACTTGTTTATCTTACAATGTTGTTCCTGAGGCTTCAACCTATATTCCTACTCCCAGTAGGTAGTATAGTTTTTATTATGCTCCATCTGCAAAAGGATTGAGAGAAGCTAGAGTAAGTGGCAGGTTTATTATATTGGCCATCCTCTGACTATGTTTACAGATGAGAATAGCTACAAACTCCAGATCATTGAGGACTTACCTTAATGTAACTTAGAAAATAGACTAAATTAGCCCCTATAGTTGACTGAGATATTATAATTCTGAAGAAGCACAGAATAGTACCTTACTAAACATCTCTGAATTAAAAACTAAGTGACTTAGATAAGATATCCTCCCCACCTTCAATGATCCTTAAATTCTTCCAAGATTATTCTGTAAACCCTTCACCCATCAGTAAATATGAGCAACCTCTGAAACAACAAATGACAGTCATTCTGCTTCCGGTGTAAAATCAGGGACTGATGAGAAAGACAAATACCATATGATTTCACTTATGTGGAATCTAAAAATAATAACAATAAAAAAATAATGAAAAAAAAACAGAAACAAACTCATAGATAACAGCGAACAGACTGATGGTTGCCAGATGGGAGCTGTGTTGGGGGAGCTGGGTGAAAAAGGGTGAAGGGATTAAGAAGTACAAATTGATAGTTAAAAATAGTCACAGGGATGTAAAGCACAAGCATAGGGAATGTAGTCAATAATATTGTAATAACAAGGGTGCCAGGTGGATACTAAACTTATCAAGAGGGATCACTTCGTAAGTTATATAAATGTCTAACTACTATGCTGTACACCTGAAACTAATATAATATTGAATGTCAACCGTAATTGAAAATTTTTTTAAATAAAATAAAATCGGAGACTACAACAGAGTGCTTTTACCTGCTTGCAGGGAGAATTAAAACAGCCAGAATGTGATATAAGTAAGAGAAATTTGGCCAAAGCTCTGGGCCAGTGCATCTGTTGTTATTTTAGATTTATTCAGTTAGAATCACAGGCAAAATAAATTGAGCTGTGTGGCTGATTTGCCTATTACTTGGAAGAGAGTAAAGAGATTAACAAACCCTGAGGGACTAGGGAAGAAGAGTGACAGGTTTTTCCCTCTTTCTTTCCCCATACTCAGGCCAGGCTTTACAGATTAATTTATGAACAACAAGACCAAAGCAGAAAAGCAGACACACCTTTTGTTCACTGCCATGTAGTCATTTTTCTGCTCTACTAGCCTCTGAAATTTCCTCTGGGTGTGTGAACTGAAACAGAAGTAAAGCGATGTATGCAGAAGCTTTCAAGTTGAAGAAGGAGGCCTAACCTGAAAATTATGTTGGAGGGACGGCTGGTCCAGTTGAATTTTGCCTTTGTCTTAGCGTTTGTGTCGTCTGGCACAGTTGGCTGCATTAAATTGAATTGACCTGGTGTTTCAAATAATTGGCACGTGTGAAATATTAAAATTAATGATACAGGCCTCATGTGTGTTTCCTTAGGCTGTAGGATAAATCACTCATTTACAAAAGAAGCTCTTCAACTTTATCATTTTTAGTGCTTTGTGGCAATGGGTTGTCTCACACTTCATTCAAATAATGAGGCATTTTTATGTATTTTTTACTCAGATTTAAGAAGTCCAGGGGCAGGGAGTGGGGGAAGTACAGGAATAAAATGATGCAAGGAGGCCATCCTATTTTCAGGCTCACATTTTATTTCTAAATGTGAATCTTTCATGGTGTGGCAGATTGAGATGATGAAGATGAGTCTTCGAGTACAACAGGAAGCTGGAACTGAGGAGAGAGAGAGAGCAATAGGGAAATCCAAGATGAGAATGGTGAGGTTTCCTTGGAGGTTACTTTTTGCCCTTTGTTTTTTTCAAGTTTGAGAACTGCTTTACTTTTAGCAATATTTTATAAAATACCACAGTCATAAGTTTCATTTTTTTACATCCTATGACTTGTTTTTTAATAGTTGGAAATTTGTACATCTTAATCTCGTCTCCTTTTTTATCAATCCCCCAACGTCCCTCCCATCTGGCAACCATCAATTTGTTGTCTGTATCTATGAGTTTGTTTCTGTATTGTTTTTTTATTTATTTTGTTTTTTAGATTCTACATATAAGTGAAATCATTTGGTATTTGTCTTTCTCTCTCTGACTTATTTCATTTACCATAATACCCTCTAGGACTATCCATGTTGTTGCAAATGGCAAGATTTCACTTTTTATTGCCAAGTAGTATTCCATTGTATATATGTACCACATCTTATTCACCCATTCACCTATCACTGGACATCCAGGTTGATTCCATATCTTGGCTATTGTAAATAATGCTGTAATGAACATAGGGGTGTACATACCTTTTCGAATTAATGTTTTGGATTTCTTCAGTTAAATATCCAGACGTGGAAATCCTTGGTCATATGCTAGTTCTATTTTTAATCTATTGAAGAACCTTCATACTGTTTTCCATAGTGGCTATATCCATTTATAGTCTTATCAACAATGCACAAATGTTCCTTTTTCTCCATATTCTTACCAATGCTTGTTATTTGTTGATTTATTAATGATAGACATTCTGACAGGTATGAAGTGATATTATGGTTTTAATTTGCATTTCTCTGATGACTAGTGATGCTGGACACCTTTTCAATGTCTATTGGCCATCTGTATGTCATCTTTGGATAAATGTCTATTCAGGTCTTCTGCCCATTGTTTTAATCAGATTTTTGTGGGGTTTTTTTTTGGGGGGGAAGTGTTAAGTTGTGAGTTTCTGTTATATTTTGGCTATTAACCCCTTAACAGATGTATCATCTGTGAATTATCTTCTCCTATTCAATAGATTGTTTTTGTTTTGTTGATAGTTTCCTTTGTTGTGCAAAAAAACACTTTAGTTTGATGCACTCCCATTTGTTTATTATTTCTTTCGTTTCCCTTGCTTTAAGTGATATGTCAGAAAAGTTATTACTAAGAGCAATATCAGAGAGTTTACTGCCTGTGTTTTCTTCTAGGAGTTTTATGGTTTGGGGTCTTCTATTTAAATTTTTAATCCATTTTCAATTTATTCTTGTATATTTGAGTGTAATCCACTTTCATTTATTTGCATGTGTCTGTCCAGTTTTCCCACCACCATTTATTTATTGAAGAGACTGTCATTGTATATTCTTACCTTCTTTGTCATAGATTGACATATGGGTGTGAGTTTATTTCTGGGTTTTCTGTTCTGTTCCATTGGTTTGCGTGTCTATTTTTTATGCCAGTATCATGTTGTTTTGGTTACTAAAGATAGCCTTGTAGTAAACTTTGATGTCAGGTAGCATGATATGTCCAACTTTGTTCTTTCTCCAGATTGCTTTGGCTTTTTGGGTTCTTTTGTGGTTCAATATAAATTTTATTATTATTTGATCTAGTCTGTAAAAAGTGTCACTGGTATTTGGATAGGGATTGCATTGGATCTGTAGATTGTCTTGGGTAGTATGGACATTTTAATAATGTCATTGTTCTTCTCCATGAGCATGGTATACCCTTCCATTTATTTGTATCTTCTTCAGTTTCTTTCTTCAATGTCTTATAATTTTCTGAGCACAGGTCTTTTATCTCCTTGGTTAATTTTATCTCTGGGTAGTTTATTCTTTTCGATGTGATTGTAAATGAAACTGTTTTCTTAATTTTTCTTTCCAATAGTTTGTTTTTAGTATAAAAAATGTAACTGATTTCTGAATAATAACTTTGTATCTTTCCTGCTACTTTACTGAATTCATTTATTAGTTCTAGTAGTTTTTTGGTGGATTCTTTAGGGTTCTCTACAGTATCATGTCATCTGCAAATAATGACAGTTTTACTTCTTCCTTTCCAATTCAGATGTGTTTTCTTTCTTTTTCTTGTCCGATTGCTGCTGGCAGGACTTATAATATTATGTTGATTATAAATAGTAAAATGGACATCCTTCTCGTTTCCTGAAAAGCTTTCAGTTTTTCATAATTGAGTATGATGTTAGCTGTAGCTTTGTCATATAGGGCCTTTATTATATTGATGCATGTTGTCTCTTATCACTCTTTTCTGAGAGGTTTTTTTATTATCATAAATAGTTGTTGGATATGGTCAAATGCTTTCCTACAGCTTTTAATGTAATGATATGATTTTTTAGCCTTCATTTTTTTTTTTACGTGGTATATTGTGTTAATTGATTCATAGATATTAAACCAGACTTGCTTCCCAGGAATAAATCCCATGTGATCATGATATATGATCATTTTAATATATTGAGGAATTTCTTGCTAATATTTTGTTGAGTATTTTTGTATCTATGTTCATCAAGAATATTGGCCTAAAATTACCATTTTTTTTGTAATGTTTTTGACTGATTTTTGTATCAGGATAACGCTGACCTTATAAAATGAGGTTGGGAGCGTGATTAGTATCAATGATAATTCTCCTGTGACTGTTTGGTAAAATTTACCTGTGAAGTCATCTGGTTCATGGCTTTTGTTTGTAGGGGAGTCTTTTGATTACTGATGTGATTTTGTTAGCAAGTATTGGTCCGTTCAGATTTTGTTTTTTCCAGATTCGTACTTAAAAGATTGTATATTTCTAGGAATCTATCCATTTCTTTTAGGTAGTCCATTTGATGACATGTAATTGTTCATAGTATTTCCTTATAATTCTTTATATTTTTGTGGTGATGGTTGTCACTTTTCTTTCATTTCTGATTTTATTTATTTGGGCCTTCTTTTTTCTTAATGAATCTGGTTAAAAGTTTGTCAATTTTGTTTATCTTTTTAAAGAACCGATTTTTGATTTCATTGATCTTTTATTTTGTTTTATTAGACTCTTTCATTTATTTCTATTTTTGTCTTTATTATTTTCTTACTTCTGCTCACTCATTGTTGTTATTCTCCTTTTTCTAGTTCCATTAGGGATAAATTAGATTGCTTATTTGAGATTTTTTCATACTTCTCAAGGTAGGCCTGTATTGCTATAAATTTCCCTGTTAGAAATGCTTTGGCTATGTCCCACAGACTTTGAGTCTTTGCATTTTCATTTTCATTTGTCTCAAGTTATCTTTTAATGTCTGCCTTGATCTCATTGTTAACCCATTCATTGTTTAGTAGCATGTTATTTAGCCTCCACACATTTGTGCGTTTTTCAGTTTTCTTCTTGTAATTGATTTTACCCTGGGTTTGTTTGGTTTTGTTGTTGTTGTTGTTGTTTTTCATTATCATTTGCATATACTATTTCTTTCTATCCCCTGTGTTTATCTTTTGATCTGAAGTGGGTCTCCTGTAGTCATTGTATGTAAGGGTCTTATTTTTATTCATTCAGTCACCCTGTGTCTTTTGACTGGAGCACTTTAGTCTATTTACATTTAAAGTAGTATTGATAGTCACATAGTTATTAATTGCCATTTTTAATTGTTTTTTATTGTTTTTATAGCTTTTCTCTTTTCCTTATTGTCTTGCTCTCTTCTCTTGTATGTTGCTCACTTTTTATAGTTGTACTTGGATTTCTTTCTCTTGTGTATCTCTAGTAGATTTTTGGTTTGTGCTTACCATATACTATATATATACATACATACATACATATATCATGCTATGTTTGTATCTGACCATTTTAAGTTGATAGTTACTTAAGTTTGAACGCATTCTAAAATCATTACAATTTCTCCCACCCCTTCCACACTTACATTGCCATTATTTTTTATCTCTTGTGTGTGTATATGTGTGTATCCCTTAATTTATTGTCGTAATTACACATAATCTTCCTACTTTTGCCTTTTAACCTTCACACTAGCTTTGTATGGCTGATCTACTACTTTTGTTATGTGTTTGCCTTTCTCAGTGAGAATTTTTTTCTTTCCTTTATTTTCTTGTTCATTTTTTTGATCCTTTCTTTTTTAAGAAATCCCCTTAACGTTCCTTATAATACAAAGTGATGATGAACTCCTTTGGTTTTTTTCTTTTCTGGGAAACTCTCTCTCTCTTTCTTTCGATTCTAAACGATAGCCTTCCTGGGTAGAGTAATCTTGATTTTAAGTCTTTGCTTTTCATCACTTTGAAAAATTCATGCCAATCCCTCTGGCCTGCAAGGTTTCTGTTGAGAAGTCAGTTAACAGTCTTTTGGAAACTTCCTTTTATCTAAATAACTGCTTTTCCTCTTGCTACTTTTAAGATTCTCTCTTTGTGTTTAACCTTTGCCATTTTAATCATGATGTGTCTTGGTGCACGCTTCTTTGGGTTCAAGTCTTTTGGGACTCTGCACTTCCTGTACTGTACATCTATTTCCTTCATCAGGTTAGGGAAATTTTCCATCATTATTTATTCAAATAGGTTTTCAATCCTTTGCGCGCTCTCGTGCGCTCTCTCTCTCTCTCTTCTCCTTTTGGTACCCCTACTGTGTGAACGTTGGTATGTTTGATGTTGTCCCAGAGGTCTCTTAAACTGTTGTCATTTAATTTTTTTTCCCTTTTTGCTGTTTTGATTAGGTATCTTTCACTACCTTGTCTTCCATATCGCTGATTTAATCCTCTACTTCATCAAATCTACTGTTCATTCTCTCTAATGTATTCTTCATTTCGGTTATTGTATTTTTCATTTTTGACTGTTTTTTTTTTGTTTGTTTTCGATCTCTATTTTTGTTTCCTATCTTTTTATTGAAGTTCTGAGTTCGCCATTTTTCCACTAATTTCATCGGACATCCTTTTAACTATTATTCTGTATTCTGCATCTGGTACATCTGGTGTGTTGCTTGTCTCCATTTTGTTTAATTCTTTTTTTTTTTTTAGAGGGTGGGTAGTTTTGTCCTGTTCTTTCATTCAAAACCTATTTCTTTGTCTCCTCATTTCGGCTCTCTGTGTTTGTTTTTCTGTATTAGGTAGATCTGCCATGTCTCCCAGTCTTAGCAGCGTGTTCTTATGTAGTAGGTGTTCCATGGGACCCAGTAGCACAGTTTCCCTCATCTGAGCACCTGAGTTGGTTGCTCTAGGTGTGTTCCTTGTGTGGGTTGTGTGTGAATTCATGTTGCAGTTGAGCCTTGATTGCTGTTGGCACATCGATGTGGGGGATTGAACCTCAGGCTAACTGGCTGTGAGGTATGGCCATGTCTACTGTGGACAAACTGTTGTGCAGGGCCAAGCCCGCAGGATAGGAGTTGCTTTAACAGAGCTCT
Organism: Eonycteris spelaea; assembly: GCA_003508835.1. Taxonomy (NCBI): domain Eukaryota; kingdom Metazoa; phylum Chordata; class Mammalia; order Chiroptera; family Pteropodidae; genus Eonycteris; species Eonycteris spelaea. Next base: position 320,459 of record PUFA01000211.1, on the reverse strand, counting down.
GATTCCTGCCGAGTCAGCCCTTTGGGTGTGTCATTTGTGGACTTAATTGAGTGGTTATCAGCTGTGGTCTGAAGTTGGCCACCATGTGTATTGGTTCTGGGGCCTCTTAGGAGCAGATCCAGTGCAGTCCAAGGTAAGCTTCTTCCTGAGCCCAGCTCAGAGATACCTGGTATGAGTTACAAAGTCATCTGTGGTTGGTAGCCACCTGTGCTGTGCATGGGAGTGCCTAATAGAAGCCAGGCTGCCAACTGAGGCTGGCTGCTATTGGAGTTATTTAACAAGAGGTATGGAGCATGCCAAGGCCAGCTGCTGCTTATTTGGTATTTATGGACCTTTTGAGAGATTTTTAGGAATGTCCACAGCATGAGTCAAAATAGGCCATCTATGTGAAAAAGCTACTGGAGGAAGTTTGAGACTTTCCCATGCAGGGTCTCAGGGAATCACTAGGGCGAGGTGAATGGTATTTGCCAACTTAATGGATAGCTCAGATTGGTGCCCGCCTGCATCTGCTGGCTGGGTGGGAAGAGAGCTCAACAAAGGAACAGAGGCATCCACCAGCATTTCCATACCCAGAGGGAGCTGCCACGTCCCCTGCCACTCCAGCCATCTCCCTGAAGCTAGTTAATCCAGCTCCTCCCCATGTGTCCCTGGTGCTTTTTGAGCTGCTGCCCCAGCACTGAAGCTTAGAGCAAGTGACTGTGAGTGAGTGGGTCTCTGCATAGGTCCTTATTTAAGACCAGTAGCATCTAGGTCTACAGCAGACCTCTGTCTCATTCAGCCACAATTCCCCTGGTTTTCACAGCCAGGGGTTGTGGGGACTCCTCTTCCCAGCACTGGAGCCCTGGGGTGAGGAGCCCAATGTGGGGCTTGAACCCCTCACTCCTCAGCGGGGACCTCCACAACCAAGATATGCCTCCTGTTTCTTAACCGCTGCACCATGGGTGTGAGACCTTCCCATTCCAAGTCCCCACCCCTTCAATCAGTCTATGTATGGCTTCTTTATTTCCTTGGTTATAGGAATTTTGTTCAGCTAGTCTTCAGGTTCTCAATGATGGTTGCTCTGTAATTTAGTTGTAACTTTCATGACTTGGCAAGAGACAAGCACAGCATTAACCTACTCCACTTTGACTGGAAGTCTCACGTCATTTTTATTCCCATGATCTCTCACTGTTTTCAGAGTATGTCTAATGCTACCCTTAATATCAAGGCTACAGTACTGGAATTAGATTTAGATTGGGGAAGAACATGTATAGGCTCTGGTGACTCTGCCACTAAGCAGCTATATAACCTTAAACAAATCACTTAAATCTGATAACCAATTTCCTATCAGTGGATTGAGGGAGTGGAGTTGTATAGTTTCCCGATCCACTCCAGCATTGCCCATCAGTGGTCTATGTCCTGTGGCCTGAGTTTCCAGTGGCTCCTTTGCTATAGAAAGAGGAAGGATTTTTAAAAGAATGTCTAATAGGGTTTGGATTATCAGTCTGTTTACTAGTACTATGATGGTTTTCTTTGGTCCCTATAGCCATTTTTGTCAGAGAATACATAGAAGGGGGAGATATGAAACCCTCCATGTCTTCTTCGTTTGTTGTTCCCACAGATGAGTTTGAGATTTTGGAACAGGAAAATGAAAACACTGACCCAGATATATTTTTGGTTTAGTTTTTGTTTGCTGTGTTCCTCACCCACAGTTAGTAAGGGCACAGTTGTTTTCTATTACTAACTACTCGTTTACCAGCAGATTCTTCACTTTTATCCCATTCCGAGCAGGGAGGGTGACTTTAGGCCTACCTGCCTTTTCCTGCCTCCTCTTTCCCTTCCTCCCTAGTAGGGTCCAACATCTTATTCATCTTGTACCCTTAGCGTAGTATTTGGCACATAGCAGATAATCAAAATATATTTGTTGACTGCCTTGGTTCAAAAAGTAGGCCAAGATGATTAGAAGAAATACTTGGAATTAAAACTGGAATTTAACATAATCAACCATGTCCTCAAAATAAAATGGAATTAACATTATAAGCTAGAGAAAATAGATTGTGAGCACATTTATCAACCTGGACCTGAATAAATGTTGTCTAGAGTAATCTAAAAAGTTTTGACAATGGATTGATCACCAAAGATTTCTTGTATCATCTTTAAAAATTTATAACTTACTCTATCAAACTCACACAAATCACTGCTTTCTTCATTCAGAAACTTAGAGAAGCTTGTCTCTTATAAGTCAAGCACCACATCTTGAATGCACGATAGAACAAAAACAGGTCCAAAATAAAGCATAATGGAATAGAGAGATGGTGAAATGACAAGAATTATGTGCAGGTAAAGTAAAAACATGTGCTTTGACTTCCACAGAATGATACTACCGCATGTCCAGTGGTCCAAACGATCTTCTCCAGTCCCTCTCTTTTACAACTCCTGCAATTAGCTTGTAACCTAATGATTAAGAGCATGAGATCTGGAGCCCAACTGCCTGGGTTTGAATTACAGCTCTGCACTCACTTGCTGTTATTTTAATCTCTCTGTGCCTCAGTTTCCTGATCTCTAAAAGGGAGATAATAATAGTTCCTACTACATTCAGACCGTTGTGAGAATTAAATGAACAATGTTGTAAAATGTCAGACATGCGGCCTTCTGATTTCAATGACAGTTATATTTCTCATTGTAAACAAATGTACTATCGTTTGGTTTATAAGTAGTTTGAGAGACGTAGGATAATTTCAGAGCAATTCCCTTTAATAAAGTCATATGTTATGAACCAGAGTAGACTCATCAAGTTAAATGCTAAACTGACATTTCTTAGCAGCCAACCAGCCTATTTTTGTCAACTCACTAATATCAGTACCTCATTCAAACTTCAGAAACAGGACTGCCCTCTTAGGTCCTTAGTGCTTGTTTCTCACTTGCCTGGCAAGATATGAGATATCCCCAGATCTCTATGCCACTGTGTGCCAGTGTGAGCTTCTAAATCCCGAGTCCCATCCAGGTCTCCTGGAGCAGCGTATTTCTCTCTCTCCCTGGGTGTTGTATGTCTGGGCTCTGTGTTTAGAGTGGGAGCCAGAGATTGCATCCCTCTCCCTCTGGATAGGGACCCATTCACAGTAGGTTGAAAGGAAAGAGGGGAGGACATGAGGGCTCTTTGGACTCGGGATCTCTAGATGAGTATCCATCCTTTGTCTCTGTTTCATGAGCTCCAGAACTCCTTCACCTCCTCTCTGATGCTTGCTTTTTTAATCTTTGCCTTCTTTCCTCTGCCTCTTTCCCTCCTGTCTTCTCAACCTCTCTCTTTCTATCCTTTAAAGAATTTAAATCTCAAAAGCTAGATCTTTTTTTTTTACCCAACTCTCTTTATTTGAAATACATAATTCAAGCCCACTATCCTCTTTTATTTTCTTGACAGCATTTTTAGATCTATGAAAAATATTATTTATTAGCATGTTTAGTGTCTACCAGCAAACATATTCCATGGAAAGAAGAACTTTGTCTGTATTGCTCATGCTGTATACCCAGGGACCAGGCAGTCCCTGGCACTTAGCAGGTACTCAGTCATTGTTGAATGAATAAATGCTATATAAACAACATTGTTTTATATATACCAGTGGGTTAATAGTCAAGACTAGGGTTTAGGAGCTCCTCTTTATTTTGTTTAACAGTCTTATTCCAGAATATTTTTAAAAATCACTGAAGCATATCATGCCCCAATTTATCAGAGGTTAATTTCTGTAATTATAATGGTAGTTGGCAAATCTCCTTGAATTAATGAATCTTGCTGAGTTATGACTGATGTGAAAAGGTATATAGTTAGCATCTGTTTGTTCTGTGCGCATATCTCTCATCCGTGCTGTATGTATATTTTAAGGAACATTTCCTTGGGTGCTGCGTTTTTTTCTATTTATGTCTTTGCCATAAAAATATAAATAGATCGTTTATCCTGGTATCCTTCAAGTAGCTTGCATCATTTCACTTTTTAAGACTTTTATATAACCAAAGTTTCTGTCCCCAGTATACATTGTATGGAAGATTTGCATGGTTGGGAGCAACCTAGAAACAGTGAAGCCAATTTTTAGCGACCCTCCCGCCCCCCAGGCTTAATGCAGGGCCAGGAGCTGTGCATGCTGGCTGTCGGGTAACTCGTTCCCAGTAACCGCACGGGATACCCATGGTGTTTGCCCTACCTGGCATCAGACCAAAACCGTTTTAACATAGAACTGATTTGTATTCATTTTTGTATCTTTCAAAAAGTATAAAACAACTCTCTGAACATAGTAGATATTTTAATAAATCTTAAATCTGAATTTGTAACATGAACATTTTTATTGAGGTATAAGTGACATATAACATTATATTAGTTTCATGTGTACAAATAATGATTCAATATTTGTATGTATTGCAAAATGAGCATCCCAATATGTCTAGTTACCATTCGTCACCATACATAGATACATTTTTTTTCTCGTGCATACTATTTCTTTAATGTGGTAATAACAAGAAAAAAAAAATACAGCTAGCAGTTATTAACTGCACTACTAGGTATTATGCTTAATGCTTAACATATAATATCTCATTTAAACTGATCGCAGCTCTATCATGTGAATGTTAAAACTATTACTGTTTTATAGATGAGAAAAATCAAAGCTTAGAGAACTGATGTAACTTGTCCAAAGTCCACATAAGCAGTAAGTGACAAAGGTGGGACTTGAACCCCAGCCTGTGTGATTCTAGAGCCTGTGTTCTTCTCCACTAGCTATATAGAATAGATTGATCCTGGTGGGGATCTATGGGGTAATTTTGTCATATGGAGTCTAAGGTTGTCATGAGATGAAAGCAATGGCTGTTAGTGAGTGAGACCTAAAAGTTCCTTTTTGGTAAAAATACCCCAGACATTTTCTGAGAAGGGGTTTCTTTCATTTCGCAGAAGTCTTTTGATCATTGGAAAAGGCAACAGTTGGCATTTATATTATGGGGCAAGGGCCTCGCTGTTAGAACTATTCTTTCCTTGTTAGGAATCCTTTCAAACTAAGGTCAGGGCACTGAGCCTCAGCTTTTGGTAGGATGCATGGAGCAAAAGTGTGGGGTATTCAGGACAAGGTGTGGAAGAGATGTGGTAGCAGCAATGAGCTAAGAGACATCACCTGAATCTTCAAGGTCTCACAGTATTTATCTTAGTTCTGATTTCAGAGTGTAATCCACCTGTACTACATGGCTTCTAGCAGAAGATGCTCCGTGCTCTTCTGGAGGCGTGTACGCTCTCGTGGAAAGGGTTGGGCTTTAGGATCAGGCAGACCTGAATTCAGGTTCTGATTTCATTTCTTACCAGTTTTGTGAACGTTAACAAATTACTTTCCATCTCCTGGTACCAAGAAGTAAGGTCAGTACACTTGTGATTAAAGATGACAGATTGAACATAAGCATTAACCTCAGTTAGCTTTCAAAATGCTATTGTAGTCATAGTAAAGATTCTCTTTTTTTTGAGGATAAGTTAATCAAGAACTAAGTCAGTGGGAGAGGAGACTTCAGCTACATAATTTTAGAAACCAAAAAGCAGTTATAGAAGTGGAACCTACATATAAGCAAACTCTAAAATGCTGAAGTCTAAATAGGCAGTGGATAAAGTCAAAAAGCAACTCAGCTTAAACTACAGTACCCCCAAGATTCAGGAATTAGTGCCAGTTACTTTGGGAATAGGGGTAAAGATAGGGCTGAAACAGGACTGTCCATTAAAAGTTTACTTGAAAAGCAGATTTCCAGATATTCTCCTAGTTCTGTGTAGCATACCTGTTACAGCCCAATAACCAATAAGCCTCATCTTGATTGAAGTCTGAAAATTTATCTCTGGAGAGAACAAAGCAAAAGATCTCTGGTTTGAGGACTGAAGGGAAAGTTTATTAGTTGGGTGTTGAAGCACCCTGCCTTCTTCACCAACTTGCCTCCCTGGACCCTGCACACTGTGGTTATAACCCTTACTGTTGCCCAGTGGGAGATGGAACAGTCAGTCAATCTGGGGATCTTACCAGCCTATGAGAAAATAGTATAATATACTAATATCAGGGATTCCCAAGAAATGGAGTACGCAGGTTATGTTCCAGTGAACCACACATTCAGTAAGCCTTAGCCTTCCCTGTGCATGCAGAAAACACAGGACTCCAACAGCTCACTCTGAAATGTGAACACACATCCAAAATATCAGGCATTCACAAGGTAGGAACAAAGCAAAATAAGTAAACAAACAACAACAACAAAACAATAAATACAGCTTGAAGGAACTATAGACTATAGAGGGAGAATAAAACATTAAAAAACTAACTTGCCTTTAACATTTTCGGAGAAGAGATGGTGTATTTAGTAACAAAAATGAAAAGACTCATTTAAAATGGAATATTCAAAGAACAGAAGGACTCATAAATGGTAGCAAAAATGTAAAAGTTAGTAGAAGGATTAAAAACTAAAGTTAAGCTTTCCTAAAAAGAAAAAGGACAATTTAGAGAAAACATAAGAAGATTAGTGCACAATGCAGCAAGTCCAACATCCAAATAAGGTGAGTTCCAGAAAGAGAGGACAGAGGAAAGACAGGAACTCCTCAAAGAAATAATGAAGAAAAATTCCCCAGAACCGAAAGACATGCATTTCCACATTGAAAGGACTCACTGACTACTCAGTGCAGTGAACAAAATTAAAACCACACCAAGACATTCAGGGCCTGAAGGAGTGATGGAGAAAAAAGAGAAGATCCTAAAAGCTGAGAGAGACATAAAATGTGAATCAGATATTAGAATGATATCAGGTCTTGGCAGTAGCACTAGAAGCTAGAAAGCCAGTGTCTTCGGAAATGTGAATAAAAATTATTTTCAACCTAGAATCCAATATTCATCAAACCTGAAGGTAAAAGAATACTTCAGGCCATGTCGACCAAAAAGAGAAGTAAGCCAAGACAAGATCCCGGAGCAGGATGTCTGACATAAGAAAGAGGCACAGGCATCCCCAAGATGATAGAGAACTGCTGTCCCAAAGCCCCAGGTGTGATACAGTCTACCTGATGGGGGATCATCCAGACTGGAGCAAATCAGATGGCTCCAAGGGAGACTTCAGCAGGATATAATAATGGCATACCTAGTAACAGTCATCACTCCTTCTGTTTATTGAGTAGTCACTGTTTGTCAGACACAATTCTAAGCATACATGCATTAAATAATAGTAGCTCTATTAGATGGGTAATTATTATTATCTTCCTTGTGCAAATAAGGGAACTGAGGCACTCAGTGTCTAAATAATTTGTCCGGAGCTACATAGCTCGTAAGTGGCAAAACTGGGTTTTGAACCCAGACAGTGCATACTTATAACCACTACACTGTGCCTTCCACCTCCATCACAGCAGGAGGAGGGCATCGGAGTGCACAGTTTGTAGAAACAACACAATTGAAAAGTCGACACTGTTGTTAAATCCAGGGAGAACAAAAAGTTGCACAGAAAAGGAAAATTAAGCATAGTCTAAGAGTGCACACATCAGGGTAAACACTGAATGATGAGTTACAAAATCTCAGCACACCTTTGTTGGGAAGATTGTGGGGCGTGTGTGTGCAAAGAATGGTGGTGTAAGGGGAGTGAGGTGTGAAAGAGAGCGAAGCGCTTTTCTTCTACAATGGAGAGTTAGTATATAATGCCTAAAATGAAAACAAAACAAAACCCCAAGAAGTAGCAAATTATCTTATTTAAAGATGTAAGATAAATACCAAAGGAATCAGCTAGAAGAGTTAAAAACTGGTTGCCTCTGGGGAACTGATTGCGGCAGGACTGGGTCTGAGAGCTGCTGTTTTTCAGAAAAAACCCTGAGAATTATTTGGCTATTCAAATATGTGCAAATATAAATTGATAAAAAATATTTTTTAAAAACCCTTAATTTTAGAAAGGAATACCTTGCAGTGCTGTATAAAAACAAATTTATCTTCCTAAGAACTTAGTAAAAGTTGGGTTTCCTCCATTTTCCTTTCAAGGCACTGAGCTTCTGTTACGTGCAGAGATCAAAGATTGACATGTGGCAATGTTTACTGACCACTTTCCTCTCTCAAAATTGCCCAGCTACTCTTCCCTGCAGCCCTTTCATTTTTCAGTTACTAACATCCAGTGAAGAAGAGGAAATTAGGAAATCGGTTCACAGAGACTTTTGATAGTGCTTATTAGCAAATGTGGCTGGTTTGGGCTTCTGGATTGACATACAGCAAATGGCCAGATCCAAGGTGTTGCTAATGTGGTTAGAGAAGCTTCTGGCTTTGATGGGAAAGGGCATTAAAAACATCTCACTGAGTCCTGAGGAACTGGCTTCCAGTGCCTTTCCTGACTGGTGGTAGTGGACAAACAAGCTTTTCCCTCGATAGTCTGTAAGGAAATAATGGTGTCAGCGAACCTAAAGCCTTCTGTTTAGGCACCTCAAACTAGGGCAAGAGGCCAGTATTTTGAAAGGCAGAGTTGGGGCTTGGGTGTGTGAGGGAGAGAGAGACAAAATGTGTATATTTATAAATCATACCATATGCCATTTGTTCAGTGAAGTATGCATTTTATTTTTATCTCTCCTTACTTCAAAGATAGGGAAAGCCTATTGATTAGTGAATCTAGTTATATGTGTGTGTACACATCAGTACATATACATATATTTATCTTAATTTTAAGATTTTTTATTAATAAATTGATTTTAAATGCTTTTCACTCTGACAAAACCTTGGATGTTGATAAATCTGGATGCTCTTGTTGGAGCTTCACTTCGTATTTTATAGTAGTTCTTCCTATTATGGGGTAATTATGAGTTTCAAAAAAGTATATTGAATTATCATCTTCTACTCAGTAATCCTGGTGACCTTTAGATGCAAACCCTCTCTCTCCAAAAAAATTTGATAAAAGGTGCTTTACCAATTCAAATCTATTTATATGTATTGAGCACCGACTACATGGAAGACATCGGCCTGGCTGCTGTGGATGCAGAGATGGATAGGGCAGGCTCAGCCCTTAGCCTTTTACAATCTATTTTAGAGAAAATTCATGAGAACTAAGTGACAGCAACACAAGTCTGAGAAGAATAGCATATGAGAGGAATAAACAGGCCTTCTCCAGGGAGGGGAATTTCCCATTTCAAGGATCAGGTTAAGTCTAAAGGATTTGCCATATTGTAATTGTAAAATAAGCATATCTCTAGCCTCTTGTTATTCATTATTACTCACTCCACAAATGTAAGTGCTTACTGTGTGTCAGGTGCCCCTCTGGGCACTAGAGGTGCATCAGTGAACAAAACAAAAGCCCCTTTCGTGGGGTGCACAGCCCAGCTGGAACACATTCCATCACAGCGACTGCTTAGACAGAAATCGGAAAAGGATAGCTTGCATCTCCTCTGTTCTGACTGTAACTAGCATTCCATCACTGTTCAGAAGTTTCCTATGCGATGCACATGTGACATTAACCTTTGGCAAGGCTAGGCAGTTCTTGTTACTCTCAGAGTTTGCCTGGCGTGGGTGCTGCGTGCAAATGGCGCCCTGGGTTTTCTGGTAGCAACTGCAACAGCACTAGTGGAATGAGCGATGCCCGTCAGATGGCAGAAGCCTCTGCCCTGGCCCTTTTACCAAGGCATCAGAGTTCGATTAGAGCCTTCAGGCTTTCCAGGAGTCAGGAGCATGCGGACTGTAAAAGCCAGGGCCACCCCAGCCCAGCTGGGTCATAGGAGGGGAAAGATCTGCCTTGATGGGTCATGACATCCTCTTCTGAACCTCCCTTCTGCCATGTCCATGTGTTTTCTCTTGGAAGGTCATGGGTCAGCCAGCTCTCCTAATCCCTCTCTTCAGTGTTAGCTGTTAGCTGATAATTTCAGAGGTTAAATCAGAGTTTTAAAATGCTTTCCTGGAGTTGCAGCTTAAAATATTTATCCTTCAAAGAAAGATATTGTCAGACTGATACATCCTTTGTGAGTAATAGTGTGGACTGCATTAGTTGTCCCTGGGGTTGGGAATACTGCCTTTCCCATTAGGATTAGCTGAAGGTCTGGTAAGGAGATTACTAAAACAAAAAGCTTTTAAAGATCTGAAACTGTGAGGGTGGAATTCCAACCATTGTAAAGAAGATATTCACAAATTCCCTATCTACTCCATCTGTTGGAAGCCCTCTACTCCACTGTACTTGAGACCAGTCAGTGGGTACATTAGACATTTTGTCTCCTAATTAGATGCTTTTCCTAGTGTCTTTCTAGCCAAATTTTGTCTTCCTTAAACCCAATAGAGTTTAGGCGTCTAGTATGTCACCTATGAAAGCCCTCTTTCCTTATCATTGGAATAATACTTTTTTTCAGCTTGATTTTTTTCCCCTCCATTTTTGTGCCTAGGATCCTACCTTTCACTAATAGTAGCTATATTAGTTTCCTATTAATGCACTAATACCACAAACTTAGTGGCTTAAAATAGTACATATTCATGATCTTATACCTATGGAAGCGAGTTTGAAATCAGTTTCACTGAGCTAAAATCAAGGTGTCAGCAATGTCGATTCCTTCTGGAGGCTCCAAGGGAGAATCTGTGACTTACCTTTTTGAGCTTCTAGAGGCCACCTGCATTCTGTGTCTTGTGGCCCCTTCTTCACATCACTCCAACTTCTACTTCTCTTGCATCGCATCTCCTCTTCTGACTCTGACCATCCTGCCTTCCTCCCATTAGGATTCTTGTCATCAAATTGAGCCCACTCAAGTAACCCACATCTCCCCATTTCAAGATCCTTAACTTAATCACAGTTACAAAGTCCCTTTTACCACGTAAGGTAACATACAGGTTTCAGGGATAAGGATGTAGACATTTTTCAGATATCATAATTTTGCCTACCATAAAAGTTAATTTAAAAACTTTTAAATCCCCTGGTTGTTTATTTTCCCCTTTTCTGTCCCTGAATTATATTTATGGACCAGGTTTTCAAAATGCATAACATACTTCTCCATCATAAATTAAGAAATTTCAGATAATTTTATTAGTTCCTTAAAATAGTTAAGAAACAAATAAGTTATCCTTGCAGTGACTGTGAGTTATCACTCTGGAAACTTGACTTGAACTCCAAGTATATCAAATATAATTCTAGGAAGTCATTAATACATCAAAGAAAACAATATCTCTGTTTTTCTTGGAAACGCTTCTTTTGTCTCCAAATAAAATGGGAGGCAAGGAAGAAGTCAGTCCCTTTGTCATTGCTGTTACGTTGTTGTGAATTCTTGCCTGATACATAGCCCGATACAGCCCAGTCTTGAGCTGGCATTCGTGCTAATGACCTCACTGTTCTACCTGTCTCTAGGCTTGTATCTGCCACACTTGTAACCTAGCTTCTTGGAGCTCAGTAACTATGCTTGAGCATAAGTGCACAGTCTACTTTTTCTTTTATTCTAATTCTTGGCCACCTTCCAGAGCAGTGACACTTTTAATCAAACCCTGAACCAGTAACATGTTCCTCCTTAACTTTGTTCTCTGATACAGCTGTTTTAAGCATCCATGTGATGTGTTCTAGTGAGAGTGAAAAAAAAAACTGTGAATAACCAACTGTATTGTATACAAATTGCTAATCCAGCTAGTGTGACCTGATTGGCTTTTGACAGATACTTTTACTATATCATAGATAAATTATAGATGCTAAAATATTACATATTTTATGTATTATTATGTAATACATACATATAATGCATGTATGAACATTATGTTTGTGTATTTTATGTGCATTATACATATGTATATGTAAATTATATGATAATATGTAAAAGCCTTGAAAAATCTTTTGAGTTATTATCCCCTAATCCTCTCTTTGTAGGGTATATAATTTAAAAAGATAGGAAGTGCCCTTTATTATTGTTAAGTTACCAGCTCCCCCTCAGCTCAAAAGACTGATCCCTGTATCTTTTTAGGCGGAAGTCTTTATCTAAACGAAGGCCTAAGAGCTTAAATCCCTCTGGCTGAACACAAATTAAGGATAACTTGATGGGATGAAGACGTCTTTTCCACTTTGCTGCACTGATCAGATTGCCCAATCAAGCTCAGAATAGAAAATGGCATGGAAGATCAGATGTGGGAAATAATCATTTAAATATTTGCCCTCCTGTAAGAAGATCGCTGAAGTCCACTTAATATGAGACCCCGAGGTTTGCACTGTTAAGAGGCAGGAAGATGGCAGCAGTAAAACTGGTCCTGGAGGTGTGTGGTTTTAGAGTCCTCTGCCCTCGTAAATGAGTTCTTGCTTCAAAAGGACTTTGGTTTATTTGCGCTTCATTGGGATTTATATGTGTTTTGCTACATGAAGCCTGAATTGCATTAACAGTTTTTAACAGCAGAGACTATTGAAAGGGAACAGAGTCATTTTCAAAAATTAATGTTCAAAATCATAACTCAGTTTTTAATAAAAGTTTGCATTATAGTCCGTAGTTTATAAAAGTGCAGCAGCAAATTGTAGTTAAAAGTGTGGGCTTGGAGGCAGGCTGCCTGGGTTCAAATCTTGGCTTTACCGCTTACCATCCGTGTTGCCTTAGTAACATTGTAACTTCCCTGAACCTCATTTCCACATCTGGGAGATGGGGAATGATAATAAATCGCGCCTTCCTCAAAGTAGTTGTGAAGATTTTATAAGTTAACACATTAAAGCACTTAAGACAGTACTTGACACGAAGTACTTGATAAATATTGGTGGTTATTATTTTACTAATTTATTATTGTTAATACTCTGCAGAGATTGGAAACATCAACATTTTTTTCAAAGATTTTCATCCTCAATACTTAAAACCAAAAAATCATGTGGGTACTTTAAGGGAGTGATATTGAGTTATACAAATGTATCCTCCTTGGGTCTGAGAGAGCCCTATAACTATGTTTAACTACTTCTTTATACTTGCTTCTTTAAGAAATAAATAGTGCATACAGTTTTATTGTCCTAGCATGATGGCATTTACATTGTATAAATTGGAGATAAATTGCCCTGAATTTTCTGTTAAAGAACTGAATTTTTCCAGAATGAGATAAAGGCATTTTTAACAAAATATATGACTGGAATTTCTGTCAGAAATTTTCAAGGAGATGAATTTTATGAGAAATTAAGTATTTCTCCCACAAGATAAAACCAAGTTATTAGATAATTTTAAATTCATATCCAATTGCTTAATCTTCCATTCCATAGTTGCTGATTATAAAAATTTTATTTTATATTGCTCACATCCAGCTTCATATTTGTGTTACTTTTTATTTGAATTACTACTTCCTTCGCTTCCAGGTCACTCGGCACTGATGTTCACCTCTATTTTATAATTGTTCCCTATAATTTGTAATGTTTTGGGAGACTTCTATGCAAATTTCCACAGTGGACTATAGTTGTTCCTTTACTATGATCCTTGTTAGCAATGCCTAATATGATTAGCAATACAGAGTTTTTTTAAAAGTCACATGTGACTTATTGTGATTAGTACAATTGCTTAGGCCCTGGCTGTCCCCACCTTTCCTCTGCTTGGGCAGATGATTAATTATGGATTCATCAAATATTAGAGCTGACAGAAAGATCTTGAAGATCATATAGTCCTACTATGTCATTTTACTGTTGAGAATATTAAACTCAGAGAGCAAGATTTTTTCAGCCAAGACTAACCCTGCTAGTTAGTTTAAGAGCTACCACTAGACTTTGATTCATTTGGTAAATAAATTAAGGAGGTTGAGAAAATAACTCACATTTACTCTGCACAAAGACAAATGAAAAGGCTTGCCATCCCTTGAGGAACTCACAGTTCAGTGAAGTGACAATGAGGTGAATAGGCAATTACAGAATTGTCTTTAGATTCCCAGCCCATTGCTCATCCCCTATATTAGGGTGATGATTTATTTGTTAAGTACTGTTTCTGTCCATCTACACAGTTGTAACATAACCAACTTTGTTTTTGATGACTATTTTTCCATTTATCCAGTCATTTATTTTTCTGTCTGTGCATTGTTCATCAAGAACACTCATTAGTGCCTGACCTATGCTAGACACCTGAGTCACTTTAATGCTAATACTAGGGAAAAAATCATGGTCCTTGCCTTCAAGTAATTTATACTCTAGTTGAAGGAGAGGGCATATAAAGGACAAAGTACAAAAATGTGTTAAATTAACTATGATACAAATACTACAAGGTACATCAAAACACAGTCTCAGACCTGCTAAATACTCCTAAGGTTTTCACAGATATTTCATGCGTTAGTTAATGGAATGAACTTTAAATGTTCCTTCTCAAGGGCATTTACATTTTAAAGTAGGTTGGAAATCCTGCTTTTCTCTCTTTTCTCCTCTTCCTTTTTCCCTTTCTTTTCTCTTAGGTTGGGGAACATGTCCAGAACATGTCATTCCTGAAAGAGGTCCTGTTGGCAGACCTAGCTTTGAGCTCCAGAATGGAGCGGTCACCTTCCATCTTTACCTCCCCTTCTAGAAAGAAAATGCGATTTCCCAGTCCAGCACTCTTTGGTCCACAAACTAATTATTCCATATATTAATTATGTCATTCATTCATGTATTTATTCAACTAAATGTCTACTCGTGTGCCAGGGAAGCAAAGACAGACGTGGCTGATGTTCTCAAAGAGTGTATAGTCTAGACTAGATGGAGGAACTATTTTAATCAAATAATCACACAGACAAATGTGAAATGACAACTGGAATAAGTGTTATTGACATTCAGAACTGAGATGCAGCACAAGCAAGGCTCTGGCAGAAAGAAACTTGATGTACCATGGACCCAGTAAGGAGGCCAGTGTGGTTGGACAAAAGGGGCAATGTGGTAATGATGCTAAAAAGGTGGGTAAGGCCAGACCATGCTGGGCCTCAGGCCAGGTAAGGATTTCTCACTTTAATCAACAGCAACAGGAAGCCCCTAAAATGATTTTAGCAAAGCATGTTACATGATTAGATTTGGTTTTCAGAAAGAGTTACTTTGGCTGCTCTATGGAGATTGGATTGGAGGGGGGAAAGTCGTGCCACAGGACAAGGAGGAGGCTATTACAGGGGGTTCAGAGATGATGGTAGCTCGGACTGAGGTCATGGCCACGGGAATGAGGGAAGTGAACACATTTCAATAAAAACTAAAATTTCTAGACCTTGCTACTTAATCGAATATGAAGTTATAAGGGGTGACTTGTGGAATAGATGGACAGTGTTGTCATTTGTTGATTAAAAGGACATGACTGGATGAGATTCAGGTTTGGACACGTTGACCTTGAGGTTTACCCGGGTTGCTGAGATAAACATGTTGCCCAGGCAGTTTGAAATAGTCTAGAGCATAGAGGAGACATGGGGACTGTAATGTAAATTTGTGGATAATATTCATTTAGAATGTTTGTGAAATGGAGGATATGGAGGATATTGACTAGACGTATAAAGTGAAAAGAACCAAGGGACTTTGGGTGAGTCATGAGGACTCAGGCATTTAGTGGCAAGGTGAAGGATAATAAACCAGAATGGAACAGGGAAGAGCTGGGAAAGTGAGAGAGAACCAGTAATTGTTGGAGCCAAGAGATATGTAGAGTTTAATTTAAGCCAACATATAACAATGTATCAAAAGACTAATGACTTTGTTAATAACTAACAAAGAGCCATTGTGTGTAGCAAGATGGGATCTTCGGTGACCTTTGTGAGAAACGATCACTTTGGGGAGCAGAAGCAAGGGTAGGTTGGGTTGAAAAAAAAAGTGGGAGGGGTGGAAATGAGCTAGTGAGTAGAGATAACTCAAGGGAAAGAGAGAGACAAGGTTGTGGTCGAAAGGGATGTGTGGGTCAAGGAAAGTTTTGCTAAGATTTAATAAATTTCAGTGTGTTTAAAAGTCAGCAAACACCAAGAATGAACCCCTAATGTAATGTATGGATTTGGGATGTCAGTGTCGGTTCATCAATGATAACAAATGTACTACTTTAATGGGGGATGTTGATAATGAAAGAGGCTATACATGTGTGGGGCAGGTGGCTATATGGGAAATTTCTGTACTTTCCTTTTAATTTTTCTGTGAACCCAAAACTGCTCTATGAAATAAAGTCTATTTAAAAAAAAAAAAAAAGTCAATAGAAGGACCGAATAGAGAAGGAGAGATTGGCAATGTAACAGATAGAGAGAAAAGGAACACCCAATGGTAGTGTTCCTGAGAGAAGGCAGGGTACCATGGGACCCAACGCTGAGGAGGTAGACAGAGTTGACCTCAGAAAGGAGGCGAGATGGAGAGTTGGGTGGGTGTACCACATGCGTCTCAATTCAGCTGCTGGAAGTTGGACAGAGTTGCCACCTGGGTGGCTTCTCTTTGCTCTGCGAAGTAGCTGGGAGGAATTTCCCAAAGATGAATGAAGGGGAGATCAGGTCTGGTCAGGGTGGTTCGGGATAATGGAGAACATTTGAAAGTGGTATGGTAGAGTGGTAAAGTAGACAAGCAGAGAAGCCAAGTTGTGTGAGGTGGGTGCTGGTGAATGAGAGGGAGACTGTGCACCTGTGGTTTGACTTCAGGTACAAATCCTTCTTGAGCGACTGTCTCACACTGCTGATGCATTCCATCATTCTTCCCTCATTGGGAAACCTTTTATTGAACTAATCTCTTGAGAAGCTGGTGTGTTCAACTGAACAAAAATATAATTTACATTGAGTGAAAAAGAAAAGGAAATGATTTTTGTCATTTTGCTTAGATTTCCTACTTGGGCTTATCTTTGACGTGGATCAAGGCCGCTGTACTTTTTATTGACTTCTTACCTTGGGTTTTGCTGCCTCAACATATTTTTAAATTTATGGCTTTTTTTTTCAATTTTTTTCTTCTTTCTAGCTCTTTTATTACAGATTATACTTTTCATTTGTTATCTTTTCCCCATCCTTACAATGTACTGCTTACAATGCTATTACTGCTATTCTGCATGTATATTTTTACTTTAGTTCTGCCCTGTGAACAGCAGAATGTAATTTATGAGATATGACAATTATTCTCATAATACCTCTGTGCTCTATGCTAAACTCACTCAAACAGCAATGTAGAAATAGTTACCTGTACTGCCGGCATCCAAAGCTTTGTGCTGTCTCTTGGGTTTAGAAGGAGCCTTCCCTGATTCTTCTCAGGATGGAGCCTATCAAGGCCACTCCCATTTCTGGCATTTACTAACTCAGAGACCGGTGTCTCCATGTGTGTAAAGACGTAATTCTCATTTCAGTTACTAAAATTGTAATTATCTAAGAAAGTGATTCTAGGTAGTCATTTTTCAGGTCCTTTCATGAGAAGCTAGTAACATATAATTGGCATGTGTAGTGGTCATAGGGAAGATTCTCAGGTCGCAATGCCTGGGTTTGAATGCTGGACCTGTCATTTGCTGGCCGTGTGTGACCTTGGGCAGGTTATAACTTCTTCGTGCCCCAGTTTACTTCACTGTAAAATAGGGCTAATATTACATCTCATATGATTATTGTAAGGATTAGAAGAGTTAATTCACATAAAGCTCTTAGAACAATGCCTGGCACATAATAAGTACTCAAGAAATTCTATTATTTAAGTACTTTACGAAGTCTGTTATCTTCTCTTGCCTCCACTTGTTGGCAGTTTCATTTATGAAGCACTTAGTTTTCGTCACATACAACTCTAAAAGTAGATTATTGTATGTCTAATTTTTCACAATGTCTAAATTAGTATGACCCACAGTAATAATATTTTCTATTATGTGAATGTTGATTTATCATCTCCCAAATATGTAATAAGTAATACTTATTCCTTTTGCATTGAAAACAACCTCCCCTCTCCCTTGGGCACTATATGGTTCTCAGATACATGGAATATCTTCAGCCAGCTTAATACAGATAAAAACATAATTTTTTGTTTCTTAAACCTTGTTGCAGAGGAATCAGATGGTTGAACTTTCAAGAAAGCATTCTTCCTAAGTCTGTTTGGATGACATCATTTGCTGTAAAGATCCAGTGTTATTCAGAGACAGTTTGTGCTCCCTTAATTGAAATGCCCTGACATTGACATTGAAGAGGGATTGCCTTTGGGGCCACCAGCAGACAGCTTTCTTTAGTTTCTTCTCTTGTTAATGGACTCAGAGAATGTTTCTGATGTGATCAGAAGCAATCCACTAAAGAAAACGTGGAGAGAACTTAAGAGCTTAAAAGAGCGAAGAGGAGGAATGTGAGAAAACCTAAAAAAAGACAAAAGTTGGTGTGGGTGAAGGAGTAGGGCTAGCTCCCTGGCAAATTTGTCATTCATCCCAGCCCAGCTACTCAGAATCTTTTTTCTGGTAGGAAGAGAAATGATGAGAAATCCTGTCCTAAGGAATAATGAAGGTATCTTTGAAATGATGTAAGGGTAGCCAGGGCAGACGTGGAGTGAAAGTGGACCAAGTCCTGCACTATAGCTCTCCAGGAAAGATTTATTTAGCACTATTTTTCACTGCTGGCCATATCAGTGTATATACTCAAGACACAAAAGATGGACTATCTACGCCTTGCCCAGTGCTTTGCCCTGCAGGCACCGAGATGTCCACACAGTAGATGGCTCTTCACAGCCCGTAGCTGCTGTCTCCCTCTTCATCCTTCAGTCTTCCTCAGCACAGCTGCACTGGTGATAGCTCAGCATTGGAATTGTAGTCTGAACACATTAAGTGGCAGGCTTGGGGTTTTAAAGAAAAAGGAAAACTTTTCCGTTTCATTTCTTGTGACAGTTCACTGTATGTCCCATGAAATGGTTTCACCTGTGATAATTTTATGCTGAAAGTAAGAACTCTTTGGCCCTGGAAGAGGAGAGAAAGGGCTAGAAATCAAAGACTATCTGAGTGGCTGAGCCCAAGTGAAACTCCTCAGCTCAGTCCCACTTCGAAAATGTCCTCTGAGTTGAAATGGCCTTCGAGACAGCCTTGTGCTGAAGGCCACATAAGAGGAGCCAAGGACTACACCTCCCACCCAGAAGGCTGTCTCCCAATCTTTGGGCATGGATTCATTACTCAAAGAGTCTGCATGTTTCTCCTTGGTCTTGTACCAGTGATTTCCCTGGTGTATCTAGATCGCAAAATTGACTTCTTGCTTTCTTCCACTTCTGTTTTAAATGAATAATTAGTTCATAAAAAATGATCTCAAAGGCACAAAGTAACCCATACTTCCATGACTGGAAGCTTTCTGAATAAGCAGACATTTTATTATGTTTAGTTCTAGACTTGTCTGCTTCTCTTGGTAGAAAATGCGATGCTGGGGATGAGAACCTCCTCTCTGTACCTTTAGCCCATGGGACACTTTTGCAAGAATGCACAGAGAATGCCGGCCGGGCTGACATACTGGGACTGTGATGTGCCTTGTCTTTAAAACAGAAAGAATTTCTTAGAACATTGTACTCACACATTCCTGGGGGGTTTAAGAAAGAATATCAAGGAGACACAGGGGTGTGGGTATATGTGATTTCTACTGTTTGATAATAAGGCTGTAAACTTTATGTTTCTATTGTATTCATTTTTCTCTCACATTAGGATATCTGGTCCAGAAACAGGTAGCCCAGGGCAGGCATTTTAGTGACCTAGAATATGAAATGAATTTAACCATTTGGAAAGATAATGGAAATTGTGCTTCTTTCTTTCTTTTAACGATTTCCCTTGAGATTTAACTATGTAGTATTGCCCTCTTTAATTCTTTCACAAAACAGAACCTGGCAGAACTCAAATGGGTAAATGAAAAGCTAGTCACCAGCCAGCTCCTGGGTGACATCTGCTACTGGGTGACAAAGGTTAGAGCTTCCTGCTTTCTTTCTATGGCAATTCCACTCTTCTGAATGGAAGGAGCTAGTGATATGCAATGTGTCATGAGGGATTTGGAAATGAGGTGGCTCTCATTGTAGAGGCATTGGCCTTGAAGGGACCCAGAAAAGGGAGTTGCATCTAGCCCCATGGTAAGAGCCAGGAGGAAGAAAGGAGGGTTCACAGCCACAGAAGGTCTAGGCTATGGCATTTATTGGTTACCTCTTACATGCACTGCTCTCTAATAGGAGTGGTCAGGTGTACAAAGAAGAATCCAGTAACTCTCTCAACTAACTTAGAAATTTAGTTCTTACTGAAAAGGAACACAACTAAGAGCCATCTTTTTTTCTTTTCTTTTCTTTTCTTTTCTTTTTTTTTCTTTTTTTAAATATAGAGCAAGGCACATTGATGTGTTCAGTACACACTAAAAATCCCAAAGTGTGCTTTGAGTTGAAAGAGGTATCACTTAGATACCCCATGAGTGACTTCATAACAGGAGAGCAGCCAGCCTGATTGTGTAAGAACAGTATTGAGTCTTCTCCTGTATGGTGCCGGGAGCTCCAGGAGACTTGCCAGTTGAAAGGAGAGAGAAAATTTAATCAATATTTAGTGCACAATGCAGATTTGCCATGTACCAGGCATATGCAGCGCTAGACACTGTAGATACAAAAATAGACAAAGAGGCAAAGTAAATAAAATGTGATTAACATTATCACCAAAAAATCCAAACTCTGGGAGAAAAAAAGAGGCATCATTTGGCATTGAAAATAGCCCCTTAAAGGAAAAAAAAAAAAAATTAGTACCAATTGTAGAGCCAGTGGCCAAATCCATAAAGTTATAGAATGTCAGAGCTAGATGAGTTCTTAGAATGATCTGTCCCAGTCTATAATTTCATAGATGAGGAAATGGAGACCCAACAAGGGGAGGTAAAGATAATGTCCATGTTTACATTTCTTTCTGCCTGCATTTACAGTGGGTAAACACCTTTACTTTAGTGAGTTGACAAAGACAGATGCTAACTCTTCTCAAAGTATTCTGGCTGCTGGTGAACAACTCTTAGAGCAAGAGAAGCAGTTTTAGCATTGACGAAGAATTATGTCTGTGGTGTGTGTGTTTCCTGAGCTGCCGAGCCTTTTCACAATCCCCTGCTTTATTGTTTCATAACATAACATTCCTTTAATGCCCATCATCAGAGAGTTTCTCTCTACTGTTCCTCGACTCAACTCCTTCAGAAGTGTCACATACTGACAATAAATAGTAGGTCTGAAAACAGATGAGAGGTTTTTAAATTTGGCTTTTCCCCCCAAGCGATGATATAGGGTTTAGCAGTTTCAGTCATGTTGAATTTTACTTATAAATAGTGATGACTTGCGTATAATGTTTTATTTTCTGTTTTACATGTATTTTATATGCAGCCACATAAGCAAATATTTAATCTACTTTCACTCTTGTACTGTTGGATAGCAACAGTTAGTGTAAATGATGTTGTACAGATTCCAGCATGGGACTAACTTTCTGAGAAAGCTTGGTAGATACCCAGCACACTGTTAGAATGTTTCGGGTATATATATGATTCTGAAATAGCTGGTTGATTGGTCATTTTAGTCAAACAATCAGAAAAAAAACAGTGGGGAAAAACCAGTGGGAAAAGTTCTTAAAATTTAACTAAGTGAATTAATTTTTAGATGGTTTTGACTGCTTGATTTGTGCCAAACATTTAATCTTTTATTCTTTCTGTAGAAACAGTTGAAACAAAAATATCTGGCTTTGAAGACACATCTAAGTTTGATCTTAGTTGCTATGTACCTTGAGCAAGCTACTTAACATCTCTGGGCTTCGGTGTTTTCAATTCTAATGGAGATGGTAGTAGTTACTGCATAGTGTTTTTAAAGGCATTGTATTTTAATAATAAATTTAAGCTACATAGCACAGTACCTAGGAAAAAAAACAACCAAGTGTTAATTCCTGTCCTCCTAAAAAAGAGTAATCCTGGATGGATAAATAGGAGTCACTTCATAACATCAAGCAGACCGTGTCATTCTGGACTCCCATATCATTTCCTTCACTAATAGGTACTTGAGTGATATGGGCTTGCTGTCCATCGTTGGATCCTGTAAGAAACAGCCATATGAAATAGGTTGCCATGTTTATGATAGGAAAATTGTTGAGGATCTTATCCATTATATCACTCAGCACCCCCTCTATAAAACCTTTTGTGAGAAGTGTGTTAAAAATTTACTACCAAGAGAAACTTAACTTGCCTCAAGGTACAGGTAAATTTAATCTTAAGAGTCACGTAACTCACCGTTTCCCCTCTTACTCTGTCCTGGCAGAGGCTCAGAGCCAAATGTGAAGTGTATCTGGTTTATGCAAAGCCTTCACAGCTTGCTGCTTGGATTGTCCTTTTCCCCGACCTCAGTGGATCTACTCTTAATATCTCTCCTCCCTGTGTTGTTCTGATAGGAGAGAGATTTCGATGCTGTTTGATGGTATTTCAGCCACAACTCAAGAGTTGCCAAATCTGGCCTTGCAAGTCACTCCTGCACATCATGGGCTCCTGAAAGTGTCAGGCAGAGAGTGAAATGTGGCAGAGGAGTTCAAGTTTCAGAAGCACCCAGCACCTCAGTCCAGAACTGGTGAAAGAGAAAAGGGACTGAGTTGACTGAAGCACACTTCTATCTCATTCTTAACCCAACCTTCAGATCTCTTCATGCCTACTTGGGTGGCTCATGGCCTTTAAAGGAGAATGGGGAAGGAGTGGGCATAAGTGAATCTGGCTTGAGAAAGGTGTAAGCAACATCCCACCCCTCATATGATTCTTAATTTTTATTCATATTCAAACATTATTTCATTGTATATTTTCTTTTGTAAGGCTCCTTACATCCTTTGTAGAATGAGTAAAGGTGTAAAAACATGAAGCTTCCAGATCATACATTTATAAATTAAATGGAGAAAGTTAATGATATATGCACCTAAACATGGGCGATTATTCCCAAATGCACATGCAAACAAAGGGCATTCAGTGGCCAGGGCCAGCCATAGGCAGTTTGGTCATTGGTCAAGTCATGGCCAAGATTCTCTACTCAAATCACATAACTCAATAGTGACCGATTAATTTGTATTGAACAGGTAGTACAGGTATCATACAGCAGGAAATCATTTATTTATAGGTCCGTGTCTCCTATTCAACTTTAGCTTCTACAGAGAAGGCTATATCTTATTGTCCTTCATACTTACAGTACTTGGCCCACAACTGATGCATAATCAATGTATAAAGGATGAGTGGATAAATGAGAATTTTTTTAAATGGGGAGATTAATTCAGAATAAATGAAACGTAGGATATCAGAATATTTTCCAAGGAATGGCATTTTGAATAAGTTGTTATTGCTTGTAGGTACTTTGTGAAACACAAACTGTTCCCTAACCAAATGCTACTGAGTAAGATCCTGCTTTGATGGATGGATAAACATGATTTCTCATTAGCATACACAACACTAAAACCCAATTACATTTTTTTAAATAAACACACTTTTTAAGTGTTTTCATGCAGCTTCTCTCAAAAGCTTATTAAGTGATTTACATTGTTGATTTTCTAGCAGTTCATGTCCTACTGCCAGTGTAAAGTTATAATTGAGACTTCACAATTATTACTAATTCTTAATGAAGACTGAAATCAGGTGACTTGATGGAATTTATATTTGCCTGAGACATTATTATTTTTAGTTTCCTTATTGTGCCCACCCTAGACTATACATTCAGCAGTCTGGAGTCTATGCTTGACTATGAAAGATTTGAATGGTCACACACTATAATAAATAATGAGTGTCAGTGAACTTGTTATGGTAAATCCCTAGGTAATTACTTTCTGCCTTGGGGGACTTATGGTAGCATAAGCTAAAATTATTCTGTCTCGAGACAAACCGTGATGGCTGTTATAGTTAAATATGATTCATTTTCAGCATGTTTATTGTAGTTAAATTTAACTAATGTAGGGCCTGTTGCTGGCCAACAGCTGAGGAGGAGGAAGTTTCAGCGTCCGTGAGTTCCTCAGAAAGAAAAATGAGGCTCCAGGACCAAGCTTTCAGAACATGACGTAAGAGCTACTCCCACTCTGTCTTCGTTCTTCCTGTCCCCAGAGTTGGACGGGTTTGTCACAAAAAGTGGTTGGTTAATGAGCTAGTCAGGCATTGGCTAAAAGTTATAGCAAGAGGAAATCTCAGCATTAAGGTAGGGTTCTGCTTAGTTCCCTGTTTCTATTTGGAATTTCCTGAAGTTACAGAGAGAACCCTTATATCCAGAGTCATTGTGGAAGAAACAGATTTCTCTGTTAGCCTCCCTCCTTTCATGACCCACTTCCTGTCAAAATGATAGGGCCAATTTAGGTGTTATTTCTTCCTAAGCCTCCCTGCCTGGATGAGTGTTTCTTGGGGAAAAAATGTAAAAGAATTTCTTCAAAGAACCAAATGTGTGTTTACAGAGGATATTTTTACCTTTTAAAGATGTTTCCACTGAATGAACACTTTTTAGAGTAGACTTTCCTTTGTGAGAGTGCTCCTGAGCTAGGTGGCTTACTCTACCAAGGATGCTGAAGGGATGCCCATAGGTGAAATCACACTGGCACTGAGAGGCAAAGGCTGTGCACCAGCAGCTTTTGTCAAAGAACAAAAGTTAAGAATCACTGTACGTAGATTGTTCTGCTGAAGACAGGAGTCATGCCAGGAGAGGAAACAAAATTTGATCATAGTGAGGAACGAGAATTTGAGAAAAAACATTGTCCTACTTTACCACAAAAGCATGTATCCACTTTGGAAATATGTGTGCTATTGTATACCTCAAGAGAAAGTAGCAGTGGGAAAAAGTCCAGAGAGGGATGAGTGAATGGACACCAGAGTCAGCAGGTAACTGTGTGAAAGTTAGAAACAGCAGAGCCCCTTCAGTGGGAAGACGAGTGTGAGAAGATAGCATTGAAATATGTGGCATCTAACGCTGGTTCACTGGATTCAGTACACAGTTTCCTTAACAAAGTCCAAAATGCAAAACTAGCGGGGTAGGCGCCCACCTGTGTCTAGAGGCCCACCCTGAGACTCCGTCTAGCACAGATGGGCCAGCCTCACTAACCCTAGTCACATCCTGGCCGTTCATTCCCAGTGACTTAGCTTACAAAGGCCAAGCTTTCTGATGCTCAGACTAGTGTTCTTTCTGCTGTACCACAGTTGCCTCCCCTGGGCCCACACTCTGAAAACTCCCCTTTTCCATTTAAATCAAACAAATTTTGGCCATGGGAATGGTTTGTGACTTTGATGGCGAGCTGTGATATAAAAAGTCAACCGTATAGGTTACATAATTTCAGGGGCAAGTTAATTTTTCCAGAATTTTGATGTCAAAGATTTAGTTTAGGCTATTAAAATTCAGGAAAAAATAAAAATAAAGCCTCTCTGTACCTCCTTCTTGCTCCTGCTACCCCTACCCCTTGGAAACAGCATCTGAAGGCTAATCGCAGCAGAGTCGCTGCTTGGTGTAATCCAGGGCTAGGCTGCTACTGGACCTGTCAGAATGAGGCCACAGTGATTCATGATGGAAACTAAGTTTGGTTGCCACTGACAGCATGTGTTCCTTCCTCTTTATCCCTAGAGTTTGGCGACACCGTATTTTGCCTCTGGAGCAGAAGCACCTTTGCACGGTGATATTAATGGGATAAAAATGGGCCACTGAAGTGAATGTACCCTCTGGGTCCTCCCACTATGATGTACAGAATTTCTAGCCATTTATTAGGGAAACATATGAGTAATTAGCATAGCCAAAGACCTATGGAGACTACAGCTGTGCAAGAAATGTATGTTTTCTACCATTGCAGTTTGATATCAAGTCACTCTACCAGCGAGTGCCCCAGCAGCCTCACTGTGCCCCATACTGTGCTTCCCGTGGAGGAGAGGCAAAAGATTGAATAGATGTGATCCCTACTCCAAAGGAACTTGGGGAAACAACCAATGAAAGCAGCAGCCTGTATTCCCATGTTGATTGTAATCATATATGTGTCTGTTTCAAAACAACGTGTACCGTGAGGGCAAAAGCCATGTCTTGTGCACACTACCTTTCACGTATTTGGGGGGTCAGTTGTGTTGGGGAGCAGAAATGGACTGGTATTGCCTGCAGTACCTGCTGGCCACCTTCTGTAATCAGAAGGACTCACTCGGTACACCATTCCTTCATGTCTATCCTAGGACACACATTTGGGCTTGTCCACCCTGGTGCAAGTGTTCAGGGAAGTGAGAGGAGATCTGTGTCAGCAGGACGTAATTACAATGGTTTTCTTTAAAAGTGGGACTTGGCAGTAAAGAATTCCATGCTCCCTGCGTTTGTGCATAATTTGGCAAAACTTGTGCTAGTTGGACCTGTGCCAGCTCTTTGGAAGTGAGGGGCAGATATAAGAAGCATGGGGACTTTCCAAGAAATGAAGCTTTTCACTGCAATGCCAATGATGCTTATTTCAGATAAACTCAAGCTTATGGGAAACAGAGCAGAGCTTCTCAAATAGGGTGTCTTAGTATACAGATGTACACGCAGGTGTGTGAACATAATGATATCCTAGGCTCTTTGGACATCGAGATATGTCTGCAGTATGGAATGGATTTCATACAAATAGGCCCTAACTTAAAATGATTCGACTTAATGATTTTTTTGACTTTATGATAGAGCAAAAGACATGCATTCAGTAGAAACCAGCTAGGATAAGCAATGATGTTTGGTAGGTTAGGTGCATTAAATGCATTTTTGACTTAGGATATTTTCAATTTACAACGCCTTTATCCAGATATACCCCATTGTAAGTTGAGGAGCATCTGTGTATGGATATAGATATAGATATGTAGTATATATACATTCCAGAAGACAAGAATATACCAGATGATAACTGCTTATTTCTAGATGGTAGGATTATGGCACCCTTTAATATTTTCCAATTATTTTCATTTTTAATTTATTTATATGAGTTAATCATATAATTTTTTAAGTCACCCAAATACTAACCAGAATATCGAAGTAAGACTTACCAAGATTTGGTGGTCCAGCTAAAGATTTTTGTGTATGTTATATTCCAACACTAACTTAGAAACCATTTGCCTGATTATCCTCTTTTATTTTGTAAGTTTAAAAATGATTATTTTCAGTCTTCCAAAAAATATACATATAAAATAAAGCAGATGTCACAGATCAGAGAAATTGCCACACATTGATAGATTCACACCGTGTGTGGTGTGTGTGTGTGTGTGTGTGTGTGTGTGTTTGTATCTAAACCTAATGTTGGATAACAGCCCAACTTTTCTCCATTTGTAGATATTCTCATAAAGTTAACTTCCTATTAATGATGTATTTGATAGGACTATTAAGAGAAAAGCCTGTTGGTCATATATTAGTTCCAAATGGCCAAGCTACAAAGGACACCGAGGGTTGACTCTTGGATGATATGGAAACACATTGATGCAATAGACTAGAAATTGGAAAATCTTGTTTCCGTTTTCATCCTCCACTAACCCAGTACCTACAACAAGGAGTGATGATTTGCCACTTGTATTTTATGGTATGTTACATTTGTAAAATGTTTATGGTAATTCTAATTTGTTTTCTTCACAGCAGTTCTGTGAATGTCTAATTTCTTTTTGCGTAAGCTCAGATTCTTATGCAGGGGTTAGAAGGCACAGTATTTGCCTTTTCGCATTAGAATGCCTGTAACCTAAATGAGATCAATATCATTCAGTTCTTCTGGGAGAAGTACTATTTTTTACCAGTTTCCAATATTATAAAATACTTCCATATTTAGAACTGTGGCATTTTGTACTCAAAGGAATTTTTTAAAGAGATTGTCTGGTCCGGTCCTTCATTATACAAATGAAAAAGTTGAGACCAATATAGTCAAACAGAAGTGGCCAGAGTCCAAAGGAGCAGTTAGCCACAGGGCAGAGGCCAGAGCCTAGTTCTCTTTTTTACTACCTGTAACATTCTGTACTTTTCCTCTTAGATTTCCTGATTATCATGTTTTCTAATCTGCATATTTTGGTGGGAAAAGAAATGTGAAAACACAATGTCTGGTACAACACAGGCAGTCAATAAATGTTTGGTGACAAAGGTAATTGGCAAGCTTGCATATATTCACCCATTAAGTAAATAAAAAATAAAGCACATTTGCACACATGCACATTTAAATTGTTTGCATTGTAGGTAGGTAGTAGGTAGGTAGGTAGGTAGGTAGGTAGGTAGGTAGATGGATGGATGGACGGACTGATGGATAGATGATAGGTATTGGGTAATATGTAGCTGGTGATAACATGTGTGTTCTCAGTCAGCACAAGGATTCAGTTATCACATGTTCCCAGTCTATATGTCCTGTGGAGAGGAATGACAAAGAAATATAGGACACAGAAAAAATATAGTTCTTTTCACTGAAAATTTAGCAGAATGGCTGAGGTGAGAAAGCCATGCACACCTGTGTGTTTGTGTTTTGATATCACTATGGTATTGTCAATAGTAACGCTTTCTGTAGTCATGAAATATATTACATGACATTACACATGTACCAATGTAGTGTTAAGGAGACCCATTAAATTAGGGTAAATCATAGAGCAAATGTAGTAAGAACATTACCCAGTAATTATACAGTATATCTTTTTTTTTAGTTTCCAAGTTTCTCATAGTTTTTTATAAAAGAGTAACTTAGGAAGCATTAAACAAGGAACTAATCTCTTCACCAAAATAGAGTGGAAAGTTCAGAGATAAGTAAAATAAAAGTGGACTAACTCATAATACCTTACATAGGATATATGTAAAGCTTTCATCATGTTTTCTTTCCACTGGTTAACATATCCAGCAAGAAGTTAAATTTTATTTCCTTTCCCATATCACAAAATGTGTTTCCTTAATCACCTTTTCCACATATTGAATAACATCTTGTTCATATCGTGGCATATGCTACATTGACACTAGGTGGAAATCATTCTTTTTCTCCCACTTAAGGAAAATATCACTTTTTTACTGAATGAAGGAGGCATTTTAAGCACAAATAAAAATAAAGATAACTACTATTGAATTTGGTTGGATTCACTTTAAAAAATAATAAAATAGCAGTCAAAACAACCTGACTCAAGTTTACTACAGAAAAATTTAACACACATTTGAGTATACAAGAAGATTTTTCTTATCAGTACTTAAAGCTGTCAACTTCGGTTATCAACGAAACTCACTTGAATGGAACATTAGATAAATGAATGGTTTTTGTACTTTTTTGTTATTAATGATTTCATTTATTTGATTATTTTTTTCTTCTCCTATTAGGCTCTTATGCCTTCAACTGGATTTTGCATTCATTAAATACAAATAATATCACACATATTAGACTGGACAAATATTTAGAAATATGCATTTATGTAATCTTCAATCTTTAAATCATGAGACTAACAATATATTTTATTGCACATGCCTCTGGTGTTCTAGATTGGGATCTGCTTAAATTCTCAATGAAGACATTTATAATGTCACATTAAGGTAGACTGTGTGCCACGTGCCTTGTAATGATATATTCAATAGGATTTTATGCAGAAAAGGCTCAAAACAGTTAAAAGATTCTGTATGGGGCCATATTTCTGAGTGTGAAAGTCTCATTTTGTTCAATTATCTCTTAAATGCTCCCAAACTTAATAGGGCTTAGTCTGTTTTTATTCTGTATTAATAAGGGAAAATCCAATAGTCAGCCTTAAATATATGCCCCATCTTGCCTTGATGATAATGACTACAAGATTCCCTCCCTTATGATTTTGTCCCAGGAATTCTTGCTGCTTCCTGAAGTCAATATAGACAGACTTGAGCCAAATGTCTCAATATTTACCTAGTACAAAGAAAATTCCATTAGAGAAAACCACAGAGCATAGTCATTCTTGGACAACCAAGAGATGGTATTACTGTTGGAAGAATTATTTTGCTCTGCTTTACTTTAAGAATGACCAAAATAGTTCTTTAAAATCTAAATCAAAAGCAGACACATATATATATTTAATGTGCCCACACATCTAAGATTATTCTCGGGTACTTTCATGAACTGCTATTATTTAAATTAAAAACATTTGAAATGCATAACCAAAGATGATTAATTTTTACATCTTTGTAAACTTTTATATAAAAATTTATGAATCAAAGCAAATTCTTTATCAAACGATGTGTCAGGTTCCTTTTTATATGTATGTGATATAAATGTTGAGAATCAAAGCAACTGTAATTAGAAAGGACTGGTCCACAAGTAGCTAATGTTGGTGTTCCCCTTTACTCCATCTCCTTCTGGCTCCCTTCAGCAACTTCTTTCTTCCCACCTTACTCTGCCTTGCCCCTTCACACCATAATATCTGTTAAGAACTTGGCAGTGAGCCGACATAATAAAATTCTATTAGCCAGACTTCTCTAATGACAGCACTTTCTAATAATTGGAGCGTAGCACAAAGACACAGGCAGCTGCCTTCAACAGTCAGCCCACCTATATGAAAGGACATCCTACCAGTGCTGGGTGAATTCCTGAGTGACAGTGGCATTGCAACACTGCTTTGGAAAATTAGCCTGGCTTCGGTGAGTAGGACAGAGAGGCAAGACAGACAAGGAAGGGACTATTGGCAAAGTCCAGAGTCATTGTTCCTTCCCCTGTGCGCTTGTATAATAGTGTGCTAGTTTTGCCTTGCACTTACTTGAAATGTTTGTTTACATGTGTGTTTCATCTACTTGATTGTAAAATTCCTGAGGGCAGGAATTATATCTCATGCCTGGCACCAAGGAGGCACACAGCAAATGGATGTAGAATGAATGACTGAATCAGTCTGTCCTGAAACCAGTTAATCCAGATGTCAACAATGAGAGTATGGATTCAAATGATGACACTGAAAACAGCAAAAAAATGGATGGATGTGAAATACAGAGAGGTAGAAATAAAGAAAAGTAACAGAGGTATCAAGGATTCGATGCCTCCAAGGTTTTTTTTTTTTACAGGTTTATCGAAATATAATAGACAATTGGTTGCTCATATTTACAGTATACAGTTTAGTGAGTTTTTCAATTATAGTTGGCATACAATAATATATTAGTTTCAGTTGTAAAGCATAGTGATTAGAGATTTATATAACTCACGAAGTGATCATCCCAAAAAATCTAGTGCCCTTCTGTCCCCTTACACATTTATTACAATATTATTGACTATTCCTTATGCTATACTTTATATCTCCATGACTATTTTGTAACTACCCTTTGGTACTTCTTAATCCCTTTGCCCTTTTTCACTGACCCCCCAACCCCTCCCGTCTAGTAGTCCTCAAAATATTCTCTGTATCTATGAGTTTCCATTTTTGTTGTTGCTATTTATTTTGTTCTTTAGATACCACATGTACGTGAAATCATGTGGCATTTGTCTTTCTCTGTCTGACTTACTGCCTTTAGCACAATACCCTCTAGGTCCCTCATGCAATATCTTTTTCCATCCCTTTTCTTTTAGTCTGTGTGTGTCTTTCAATCTGAAATGAATCTCTAATAGGCAGCATAAGTAGGGGTCATGTTTTCTTATTCATTCAGCCACTTTATCTTTTGATTGGAGCACTTAATTCCTTCCCATTTAAAGTACTTGTTGATAGGAATGTATTTCTTACCATTCTGTAGTCCTGTTTTTGATACATGTTTTTTCTTCTTAAAGAAGTCTCTCCAACATTTCCTGTAATACTGGCTTGGTGTGACAAATTCCTTTAGCTTATTTTTGTCTGGGAAGCTCTTGATCTGTCCTTAGACTCTAAATGATAACTTTGCTGGAAAAAGTAATCTTGGTTGTAGAGCCTACGTTTTCATCACTTTGAATATTTTGTGCCAGGCCCTTCTGTCCTGCAAAGTTTCTGTTGAAAAATCAGCTGCCAGTCTTATTTTATCTTTGTACCCTTGTAGGTAACTAACTGCTTTTCTCTTGCTGCTTTTAAGATTCTCTCTTTGTATTTAACCTTCAGCATTTTAATTATGATGTGTCTTGGTGTGGGCCTCTTTAGGTTCATCTTTTTGGAGACTCTCTAAGCTTCCTGGGTTGTATGTCTACTTTCTTTACTAGGTCAGGGAAGTTTTCTGTCATTATTTCTTCAAATAGGTTTTCAACTTCTTGCTCCCTCTCTTCTCCTTCTGGTAATCCTATAATCTGAATGTTATTATGTTTGATGTCATCCAATAGGTTCTTCAAATTATCTTCATTATTTTGGATTCTTTTTTTTTTTCTTTTTGCTGTTCTGATTGTGTGTCTTCTGCTACTGCATCCTTTATACTAGTGATTCATCTCTCCACTTCATCCACTCTGTTGATTCCCTCTAGTATACTCTTCATCTCAGATAATGTGTTTTTCATTTATGATTGGTTTCCTTTTATAATGTCCATATCCATTTTTATGGGGTTTTTTAAAAATCTCTTTGTTAAAGTTCTCACTGAGTCATCTATTCTTCCCATGAGTTCATTGAGCATCTATATAACCAGTGTTTTGAACTCTGCATTGGGTGGATTGCTTGATTCTATTTTTTCCTACATCTCAGTTCTGTTTTCATATGATTTGTGCTTGGCAGCCTTTCTGTGTCTGTTTTTATGTACTTAGCAAAGCTCCTAAGTCTCCTGGTCTTATTAGTGTGACTTTGTATAGTAGGTATCCAGTAACACAGTCCTGAGAGGGATCCAATTGCAGGCCAGGTGTAGCCCCAGCCTGTGCCCCTCTGGGGCCACCTGGTAAGGTTTAGGAAGCAGTCCACAGATGCTCTGCTTACAGTTGCCTCAAGAGGCCATGCCAGCCATTGAAGCCAGGTGCTACCAGTGTAGGGCTTGGAGTCTGCTCAGCAAGGGACACAAGGCATGCCAAGGATACCACTGGATGTGGCTCAGATAGGGCTGCAAGTTGGGAGAGTAGAGTTTCAGGGAATCCTCTGGGTAGAGCGACCTCTATTATCCAGTTTGATGATGTCTCAGCTATGGTGGCATTGGGTGGGGTACGGCTCAACAGAGGATCAGTGGATATCACCAGCACTTCTGCCCAGGAGAAAGCCTCCAATCTAGCCATGTTCCAATGCTCAACAACTCAGTGGCCCCCTGTTTGCCCCTGGTGTCCCCGAGCAGCCAACCTGGAGCTGGTGCTCAGAATGAGCAAGTTCATCACTGTGAAAGTCCGATCATGGTTGCCACCCCTTTAAGAGAAACATCGACACCTGCTGGCCACAGCTGCCATAGCCTCTGTCTCACTCAGCCGTGTGGGACTGGGCATCTTGCAGCTCCACCCTCTCCTACCATTGCAGGGTGATTTCTTATTTCCATAGTGTAGGGCTTCTGTTCATCTAGACCCCAGGTGACCCTGCTTGCTGTTTGCTCTGTCATTCCGTCACAACTCTTGTGTGGTCGCAAGAGATGTACAAAGCCTCTGACATCCACGCCACTTTGCCTGGTCCCTCAATGCCTCCAAGGTTTTATGCTGAGCAAAACTGAGATATTGGGTGGCAGTGGTAGAAATGGGGCACTCAATAAGTGAAGTTTCATGAGGAAAGTTGACAAATATTCTTTCAGACAAATTGAATGACAGTTGAGAAACTTTGTGTCAAAAATGTTTTTCTCAATAAAATAGTCTCTAAAATGTACCTCCATGTCTAGCCTCTGACATCTCCTCCCCTTACCATGCCCCACTCAATTTCCTGGAGACCTGTTTCCAGGTAAATTACTTTATAGCAAAAAAAACAAAAAAAAACATATTTTATAGACCTAACAGATGCACATGTTTTAAAGAACTCTTGAAGAATGAAGGGCCATTCTGTAAGAGAACAATTGCCAGCAAAAGGCGGCCCTTCAGGCCTTGATATCTTCAGTGGTACTGAGTTTACAACAGAGAAAACACACTTTTACTTACAATCTATGTCAGCGGTCCCCAACCTTTTTGGCACCAGGGACTGGTGCTCCTATGAGAATCTAATGCTGATGATCTGAGGTGGAGCTGAGGCGGGATGCTAGCCCTGGGGAGCGACTGCAAATACAGATTAAGCTTTGCTTACTGGA
Source organism: Eonycteris spelaea (assembly GCA_003508835.1). Lineage (NCBI taxonomy): Eukaryota > Metazoa > Chordata > Mammalia > Chiroptera > Pteropodidae > Eonycteris > Eonycteris spelaea. The sequence goes on along the minus strand of PUFA01000211.1, from coordinate 286,649 downwards.
CCACCACTCACCCCCTGCTGTGCTGCTCTGCTTCTAGCAGGCCACAGACTGGTACTGGCCCGCAACTCAGGGATTGGGGACCCCGATCTACTTATAAATTCTGTGCCTTAAGATATTAGTGTAGGTAGCCTCAAAATAAGTAATTTCTAAGGGAGAAGATTCACTTCATTTCACACCCAGCCACCTTTAATAACATGAGGGATGCTTTGGCATTATTTATCCTGTCTTATAGGCCTCTGGAGCTTCAAACACATCTCATTCCTACATCCTTTAGAAATGCCAAAGAAAGAGCTACTTAGCTGAGTGATATGTAAGCTAGGAAGAAAAGAGCCTGGTATGTGCTCATTAAAGTCTGTGAATTAGAAAGAGAATATCATAAATAATTCATTTTCAATTTTCAGCCCCTCATTCTTCACATTTTGAGAATGAACTCTTTTGATTTTCCAAGGACTTTCTCTAAAAATTCTATCAGATGACAGATTTCAGAGATATCTGCCATTGTTTTCTTGAGTTTTTGTCCATTGTCCCTCTGATATACCAGTGATTAAGCTGCAGTCTTGTCTTGACCCAGAAGTGATGCCCCTTGAATCAGAAGGAATGTTGAAAAACATTGATTTGTGGTTGGAATAGTAAGCTAAGTTCTAGTTACATCCTGCCAGAGGCTTTAGGAAATAGTCTCACAGATTTTTTTGCTGGTGAAGAGATGACATGCTGCAACTGACCTTCTGTTGAAAGCTAGAAACAAGAGATAACAAAGCAAGCCTTTTACTTTCTAATATTTCCTTCAGGCTATGCTTTTTAGGGGTGATACCCTCTATACTTTAGAGACTGTGTCTGCAAGACATTAAAACTAGGTCCTCAAAATGAGTGATCACTGGCTTCTGGAATATAAGTATTACCATTATACCCTCAGGTCATGAGCCTTCTCTCACCCTTTCCTATGAAATCCACATGAAAACGTTAAGCCTTTCTTAACCAGAATGCCCTATTGAATGTTTTACAGATTTTGTGGGGGTATTTATGCCCATTCTTTCCTTTAATTTTAAATTTTTATTTCTGGACACTTTCTCCATCACCCCTACTGTCTTGTCAACATTCCACAGATTGTTGGCTTCTTCACAACATCAATCACCTCACCCTCTTTTGTTTCCCAGAATACCTGAAACAGTGCAATGACTTGTAAAAGATTGAAATGATATGGTCATCTCAATAGATGCAGAAAAGCATTTGCAAAATTCAACATCTGTTTATATAAAAACTCTCAGCAAAGCAGGTGTAAAATAGTGCACCTCAACGTTAAAACGATCACATGTGACATTTCCTACAGCTGACATCATACTTGACAGTGAAAAGCTGAAAGCCTTTCTTCTAAAATCAGAAACAAACAAGGATGCCAACAATTGCCACAACATAGTATTGTTAAGTCCAGCCAGGGAAATTAGACCAAAAAATAAATAAATAAATAAAAGGCATCCAAGTTGGAAAGGAGAAATAAAACTATCACTATTTGATAATTACATGATACTATATATGGAAAATCCTAAAGACTCCATCCAGAAATTGTTAAAAATAGTAAACAAATTCAGTAAAGTTGCAGGGTACAAATCAGTACACAAAAATTAGTTGGGTTTCAATACACTAATAATAAACTATCAGGCGGAGAAGTTAAGGAAACAATCCCATTTACAATTGCATCAAAAAAATAAAATAAAATACCTAGGATTAAATTTAACCAAGGAGGTGATAGACCTATATATTGAAAACTGCAAGATAAAAAAAAAATTGAGAAAGACACAAATAAATGGAAAGATATTTCATGCTCAGGATTGAGAGATTCAATATTCTTAAAATGTCCAGACTGCCCAAAGCAATCTACAGATTTAATGCAATTCTTATTGAAATTCCAATGTCATTTTTTAAAGAAATAAATAATCCTAAAATTTGTATAGAACCACAAAAAACTCAAATACCCAAAGCAATCTTGAGAAAAAACAAAGCTAGAGGCATCACACTTCCTGATTTTGAGCTATATTACAAAGTACAGTAACTAAAACAGTATAGTATCGGCATAAAAGCAAACACATAGGTCAATGGAACAGAATCGAGAACCCAGAAATAAACCCATGCATATATTGTAATTAACTTATGACAAATGAGCCAACAATATACAATGGGAAAAGACAGTCTCTTCAACAAATGTTATTGGGAAAACAGGACAGGGACATGCGAAAGAATGAAACTGGCCCACCATCTTAAACCATACAGACATAAAAAATCTCAACATGGATTAAAGACGTTACACATAGGACCTGAAATGATAAAAGTCCCAGAAAAAAGCATAGGCAGGAAGTTTCTTGCCATCATTCTTGGTGATGATATTTTGAATCTGACATCAAAAGAAAAAGCAACAAAAGCAAAAATAAATTAGTGGGACCACCTTATACTGAAATTTTTGCGCAGCAAAGAAGCCATCAACAAAATGAAAAGACAGCCTACTGATTAGGAGAAAATATTTGCAAATCATATAAATGATAAGTGGCTAATATCCAAAATATATAAAGAATTCATGCAACTCAATAGCAAAAAAAAAAAAAAATCACTTAAAAATGGGCAGAAGATATGACTAGACATTTTCCCAAAGAAGACATACAGATGACCAGCAGGTACATAAAAAGATGCTCAACATCATTAATCACCAGGGAAATGCAATCAAAACCACAATGAGATATCAACTCACACCTGTTGAATGGCTATTATCAAAGAAGGAAGGGAAGGAGGGAGGGAGGGGAGGAAGAGAGAAATAACAAGTGTCCGCCAGAATATGAAAAGAAAGGAATCCTTGTACATTGGTAGGAATGTAAATTGGTGCAATGTAAATTGGTGCAACCACTTTGGAAAACAGTATGGAGGTTTCTCAACAAGTTAAAATAGAACTACCATATGATCCAGCAATTCCACTTTTGGATATTTATCTGAAGAAAATGGGACATATGCTCCCCCGTGTTCATTGTAGCATTATTTACAATAGCCAAGATATGGAAATAAATTAAGTGTCCATTGATGATGAACGGATAAAGAAATTGTCACACACACACACACACACACACACACACACACACACACACACTGGAATACTCTTCAGCCATAGAAAAGGAAGTCTTGCCATGTGCTACAACATGGATGGACATCCAGGGCATTGTGCTAAGTGAACTAAGTGAAAGACAAGTAACATGATCTCTCTTGCATGTGAATCAAAAAAGAAAAAAATTATGTAGAGAAGCAAAATACCTACATAAATATATAAATATGACTTAAGTCATGGGGATGTAATGTACAGCATAGTGACTATAGTTAATAATACTGTGGTATTGCATATGTGAAAGCGGCTAAGAAAGTAAATCTTAAAAGTTCTCATCATAAGAAAAAATTCTGTAACTCTGATGATGTTAACTAGACTTGTTGTGGTGCTCATTTTGCAATATATACAAATATCAAATTATTATGTTGTACACCTGGAACTAACATTATTGTTAAAAAGATTGGAAATAATGGAGAAGAAACTAAAACTAAATTTCTGCATCACAGGTGTGACAGTTTATCAGTGATTTGTCACAATTAACCTTCTGGCCATCTCTTTTCTGTTCATAGCTGAGGAAAGAACTGTCTCTTTAGAGGAAACCTTCTGTCATTTCCTGGCTTCTCCTGAGTGCCTGGTTTTCCCAAATTGTCATCTCTTTGGCCTGACCAAAGCAAACCCTGACAAATCAGTTTCCTTCATAACAATCTTCTACTGTGATATTGTTTTAGTTAACTGTATGGAGCAATTTATCTTCCTCTGTTCCAACTTTCCTGTTCCTGAAGGCCTTACTTTTCATAATAAAAAAAAATAAAATAAAATTCATTATAGTGTTTTTGCAAACTAAAGAGTTGTTCTCCCTCTACAGCTGAATTTTCTTCTCTAGCCCTATAGCAATTCTTTCTTTCCTCTACATGATGAATCTGATTTGAACAAGCTCTGGTGGCTACCATTACAGTGTAGCTCTGATAACTGAGACTCAGTGAGGTCACTAGAAAGAGCTCTGTGGTCAGAGCGCTTGTGTTGTGCTTGGCCATTGTTGAGACAAAGCTGTATTTCAGTCTATGGCCTTTAGTAAAGGTGCCCTTCCAATGGGGAGATGCATAAGCAGGACTGTAACTAACACTGATAGTAAAAGTAGCCACAGGTTGTGCAAAGTCATCCAGTCCACCAGTTTGTCTGGGTATCACCTGTCATTGTTTACCCACAGGGTCAGATAGAAAAGGACGTCTGGTAAGTGTTTCTATCAACAATAAAGATGAGGATTATGGTAAACTGGGATTTATAAAGAAAAACAGTCCTTTCTGTATTTTTTACACAGCTACTCTCTAGCTTACATATATCTATCCTGTCTTTCCTGCCATCATCACCACAGGCAGATTACATGGAAGACGATCTGTTGTTAGCTTTTCATCACGCTGCTTCTAGAAAGTTCAGTAGGTACTCATAGATCCACCATCTAATCTGTAACACGGCATTAGTTTTGGTGGTTATTTCCTTCTAATCGGGTTTCCATGCAGTTTTTTTCTTTTCTTTTCTTTTCTTTTTTTTTTTTTTTTTTTTTTTTTTTTTTTTTTGGCAAAGTTGCTTTTAAACTAGATAAATTTTTTTGGGGGGAGTGCTTTTACAAAGTAAATGTCAGCTCAAACAATCAGTGAAAAAACTTTCTTGTTCTAATAGAAAAATGTACAATTCAGTAGAAAAACAGTTCATTAAACATTTTCTCTAAATACACAGCCAGGAAATAAATTTTGAAAGTTTAAAATCATCAGTAATCAGAGAAATACAATTTAAAATAATGATTTTTTTCATCAACAGTTAAAAATATAAAAGCAATAATATATCTTTTGATAAGGAAGTAGTGACCTAACTCCTCTCATATAAGGCTAGTTTGAGTATAAAGCTCCAAGGCATATTTTGGCTCTATAAGTAAAAGTGTCCATACTTCTGATCCAGTAATTCTACTTTTAAAAATTTGCTAGAGATTTATCTGAGAAGAGTTTAAAGACTTCTAGATTATTATTTATAAAAGTGAAAATTTGGAAACAAAGTGTTACCCACCAAGAAATATTTAAGCTTTATTCTCTGAACAGTGAACTGTTTTATATATATCTAAAACATTTAGAATTGCTACAGACATTGAAAAGCAGTTCACAATATAACAATAAGAGTAAAGAGTAAAGAGAAGAATATGTATTCTACTTCTAATTTTATAAATAGTTACATATTTATAAGGGAGAGTGGGAGAATGGAACAAATACAATTGTAACAATGTTTCTCATAGGACTACAGGTGACTTTTATTTCCTTCTTTATACTTTCCAATATCTCCCAAATTTTTTTAGTGAGTGAAAAGGGAAGAGGGATATAAAGAGGAAAAAAAGAAAACTTTACAGCAGCTTATCAAGCATTTTACAACACTAGATGAGAAATCCCCAGGATATACAAGCCCTTTCTCCCCTCTCTGACTTTGGCTGATCCATCTGCTAGCAAACTGCTGACTGTTTTCCCCAGAAATCAAAGAATAAAATGAGCTCTGACAGTTGCCTTTATAAAGTTTTTTCAGCTCCCTTGCAGCTGCCGTTTCTTCTCCTCCTCTTCCTCCTCTGCCTTTCTTCCTCCCTCCACCTTGGATGCTGTTTTCTGAGGCTGGCTACATTTGGTCAGTGTTTGAAGTTATTCTTTCATAAATAATTTCTGAAGTGATTTGAGTTTTCTGACAACAACCTACAGTTCCCTCTAATAAACTGATGCAATTAAAAGCTGGAAATAAGGCTGGTCAGTGACCATCCTGCAGTTTAAGTGCTTTCTGCGAAAAGGACACCTCCAGTACTCCTCAGGTTATGTGGTGTTTTTACTTCCAGTGAACTTTTAGTAGCCAGATGCCCCCAAAGAAAGAATGGAGGTGTAAATTATGGTATCTCACCTTGATGGAATATTACAGAGCCATTAAAAATTACAAACACTAGCGTGCAAAATCAGAAAGTGTTATAAAAGAACCTCAGAACAAATTAATGTGTATATATGGTCACAAGGATGTAAAAATATATGTTTGTTTTGAAAACCAATGAAAGAAGCATGAAAAAATGAAAATTATTAATTTGATGGCCAATGATAAAAATATTTCTTTAAACTCAGCAATAAATGTTTATCAAGCACACACCATATGCCAGACACTGTACTAGGCTCGTTTGTTTGTTGAATGTAGTTGCGTAATATATTGGATTCTAAAGAAATGTAATCATGGAATTCATCTTTGAAGATGTCACTATGGGAAATGTCGACTCTATCTAAAAGGGACTCTTAATATACCTTCTTTTTCTACACTAGATTTATCTAAAATCTGTCTGCCAGACTCTAATATGTCTATTTATTCCTCAGTGAACCAGATGTAACTCTTCTCCCCTTTCATTGCATGCCACTCTTTCACGCACGCACTGAACAGATACCGAGTCTTGCTGTGTACCAGGTTCTGTTCAGGTGTGGGCACTACCCAGGAGCCTCATGTGGTTTCCAGGCTATTAGGAAGGACAGACACTAAATGAGTTCATTGGCAGTGTGACTTCAGGTAGTGATACCTGCAATGAAGAAAGGTAGAGTACAGTGATGAAGTGGAAAACAGTAGCTTATTTTAAGGTGAGTCAAGGAAGACCCCATACTGAGAAAATAGGAAAGTGGAGGAGCAATTATGCAAAGTCTGGGGGATATAGAGGAAATAGAATGTGCAAAGGCACATGGAAGGAACAAGTTTGGTATGTATGTGAGATGAAATTAGTTTAGAGAAGTGAGTGGAGACCAAGAAATATAGAGCTCGTGGGCCACAATAAGGGTACCATTCTAAGTGTGATGGCAAGTTTTAAGGAGTGTGAGCACATTTACTACTTATCAGTAAAGAATGGACTGTCAGAAAGGAGGAGAAATGGAGGACCATCCAGAGGTTCAGCAGTCTAGATGCAAAGTGAAGGTGTCTCGGCCTGGGAGGGTAGGCATCGGTATGGAGTCAGGGTCTGCTGAAGGCAGAGTGCGTAGGATGTGCTGACATGGGGCGTAAGGAAGAGTCAGGAGGCAAAGATTGTTCCTACGCTTGGGACTGAATCACCAGGTGAATAGTGATGACATTTTCTGGGAATGAGGAGGAGTAGGTTTTATTATTTCTTGATGAACATGGCCTCTCTCTGGTCCTAAGCATGACCTGCAGAGCCTAGTCCAAGGGAGTAGGCTGAGTGTGCTAAGTCAGTCTGGAAGCTGCTGCTAATTCCCAGAATTCCACAATTATAGCTTCAGGGCAGGAAAAAGGTTTCATGGGACAGTGGTGAGACCTTCGTCCTAGGAACTGGGAAACTTGTCTAGTCCACCTCTGCTTCAAAATAGCAGTTTGATCTAGGGAACATCATTTTGCCTCTCAGAGTTGCACTTTCCTGTGTATTGCCTGGCCTGCCTTTTAGAGTTTTATAAACCATTTTAAAGTTGAATACAGATATATATAATGCCGTCATCATTGCTACCTGCACACCTTTAAGTGAGCATTCCTTTTTAGAATCAAGACCTGGAGCATATGTGAAAGCCAGGTTACCAGAGGATTGCCCAGATGTGCTGGTTCTATTAATAAAGCTCACCGGTTCATCCCCAGCCCCTCAGCCAGCATTTGCTGCACACCCATTACCGGGCAAGCACCGGGCTCTAGTAGTCAAGACAAATGGCTTAGCAAGAGCCCCTTCAAGAGTCAGCAAAGGCCTATTCTGATGAATCTGTGAGTATCCAGCAAATTAAATCTGCATTTCGTTCTCTGAGGATTCTTGCCAACTGAGGTGGTTGGTTTGTTTTCATTATGACTGCCCTCCTGTGTTAGCACATGCTGCGCTTTGTTTCTGGGGACATTTCTATCAGCCTTACCCTAGATTAAGCCAGCCATATAAATGAGAAGCCGCAGCAAGAAGCTAACTTCTCCCCTCTAAGCACTGCCTAATAGTTCTAGTCAGAGAACATCTTCCTTTTCTCCCTCTTAAATGCCATCTTGAAAAGTCCCAGTACCTGTCACCTAAAGGAGACATCTTATAGGTTGAATGGAGAGGTAGAATAGATTTTTAAAGGACAATTTAGGGCGCTAATCTAAACCGTTAGATGTTTTTCTTGCTAACAGGAGCCTAATTACATTATATCTGTGAAAGGACTCTATTAAGATGTTTCTTTGACTCCTTGTACTCTATTTAAACTTCTAAAGACATTCAGATTGCCAGCTCACCAGCTAGGAAAAATACGTCTTTCTCCATAGCAATTTTTAAAAATTTAAGTGGAGCCAGAGAACAACTTTTATAAATTCTTGAAGAAACTCACAGTCCTTCATCCAAAGCACTATGGAATTCGTGGAGGCTCATAACAGTAAGAGAAGCTCACCTCAAGACGCATGTGTGCATGGAGGTGTGCGGCATGGCCACGTGGAAGCTGGGAGCGGGCTAGCTAGGAGGCCCCTCACAGGCAGCCAAGGAAGAAGGCAGATCCACCCAGAATGCAGGCTGAAAGCAGAGGGATGTGGGCTTGTTGTCTGGGGACAAAACCAATCAACAATTTCTTAATTTCGGCCATTTCAGGGAATTTTTCCCCCCTCCTATATATAATTGCTTTTGCAAAAAAAGATTCATTATTCATGAGCCACGTACAGGCGCTGAGATTTCCCCCTTGGTTCCCTGTGCACCTTGCCCTCTCTTTTCCTCAGACCGAAGTATTGAACCAGTTTGGGTTAATAGATGGAATGTCTGGCTTCAAAACTGTGCTTTCTATCCTTCAAACAAGCTCAAATTGTAACGATTGAGGTAAATAGGCCTCTTTGTGACATCCTGGAAATCTCTAATATAATGGGGTAGCTTTAATCCAAATGTAACTGACCTTGATGTGTGAGTGCTGGGTAAAGAATGACATTTCTGCTAGCCTATCTGACTCTGTTATGCGGAGAATAGGAGGAATTTCACTTTGGAGGCAATTTAAGATGGAGAGACTCCCTGGATTGGAGAAGGCACTTTACATTTACCTGAAGTGAGTAAAGTGTCTGAGGCGTCAGCTGCAGGGACTGGACACGGGGGCAAGAGGAGCACACATGCACCCTCCCTTGGACTAGGCTCTGCAGGTCATGCTAGGACCTGAGAGAGGCCATGTTCAAAGGCTTCCTGGGTTTCTTACTTTCTGTTCAAGTCTAGTTGCCTTGACAACACTTTCCCATATTTTCAGGTGAAAAAACCTTCTTAACCTAACCAGATTGAAGAACTTTAAAATACAATTCCCACAATGCCACTTGGTAGATATTCAGATCACTTTCTGCTACCTCAGGATCCCCACATAAAATAGTTAAATGACACCTCGGCTGAATTTGTAGTACCCAGAGGCACACCTAATGAAGACTGATGGACAGGGGATTGATCTGTTTCTCCTGCACCACCAAGCTAGTAGGTGCTCAGTCTGCAGAAGTCATGCAGGTTCAATAATTTTGGTGATACCAGTCTTTGTTTCCATGAACTTTTTATACTGTTTAAAATTCATCTCAACTTTAGCTTTTAAAATAATAGCTAGCCACTGGCATATCCTTTGGCAACCCATGGAAACTATTTTGGCCTCTTTTCTATCAGAAATCACTGGCTAGGCCCTAACTACACCACATCCTGAGCTAGACATTGGAAAGTCTTGTTCAGAATTTACTTTGATAATGAGATTTTTGAATACCTAGATGGAAGTAAAATATGCATGCAGATGCTAACAGCTTTAAAAATTTAATGCTTAATGCTTAGAAAGTTTAAAATCTATTCACTGCTAACCAATATTAGATAGGAACATGCTAAATTATTTTTATAATGTACCCAAGAAAATTTTCTGTAATAGGTGCTGACATGAAAATACATGTATACTAATATATTAAAATTATCACATGTGAACACGTGAGATATGATATGTATGTGGCTATTAACATTCATACCTTTATGTTGGTCCAGATATTTAGAACACGTATAAAGGTCAAATCAGTGGTACTGTCACCAGCCCGACCAGATTGCTGCCAAGCGTCCCAGGCTTTAGGGGTAATCCTCTAGCTCTTATTTGTGCACTCACCTCCTTTTTTTGCCTCAGAAACGTGGATCCTTATGGAGTCAGGTTAATATCTACCAAGTTGCAGACTGTATTTCTGCTCTCCTTCCAGAGTTTTATTTTAGATCCTATACCAGAGATATAGTATTTATGTTTCACCCGTTTTATGAAATAAATGTTAATGATACTAATGTTATTGTCCTCTTTGGACACAATAACATCCTATTAGTTTACTTTTACAAGTAAAAAATCCAGCCTGGCATTTATCTTTAATGTTCTCAGGATAAATGGTTTTAAACTTAAACAGCCATAGAGACAACTGTCAAACCTTGTCAGCTGTAACTGATAAAAGAGAAAAATGCACCATCTGAAAAACAACTTGCAAGGTGATCTAAATATTTTATTTTCTTTTTGAACATCCTCACCAGATTCGCCCCTTTGCCACTAATATTTGAGCAGCCTGATGATTTATGGGGAAGTCATCATTTGGCATTTACGTAGGGAATAAGAGATGAACGACTACTTCCCAACGTGTGGCTGTTTAGCAGGATATTAATGGGCAAGGTGGCTAATCTGTTCACATTGTTCCTGCAGAAGTTTTGTAGTGCTTTGGGGAACAATTTATCCTTAGCGGTCGTAAGACGGCCTGTTTTTAAGTAAGCCTAGAGTAAAAGTCTAGTTATCTATTTCTATGTAACAAACTGTTCCCAAAACTTTGTGACATAAAGCGCTGACTATATTATGCTCAGGCATCCTGTCTCTTTGTGTTTTGTCTGTTGTCTGGGAAGGCACAAAGACTGGGGTTGGCTCGATGCTGGGGCCGAGTGAGGCATCTTCACTCACAAGTCTACCAGTAGACGGCGGCTGAGATTTGAACAGTCAGTAAACACTGATCTATTTGCAAGGGCAAAGGACATAACCCACACCTCTCAAAAAGAGAATTGTCAATGTCATATCAGAGGAAGAGCATGTAGGAATGAATATGTCATTGCTGTCATATTTGAGAAGAAGATTGTGCCATGCTCCATATGGAGGGTTCCAAGGTTATGAATGAGCTGAGTTCTCTGGCTAAAACACATCTGAAAATGTGTTTATGAAAATAATAACTACTCTTACAGTTTTTCTTGCAGGTACTAAGATCAGTATCTGCTAGGCCTGGCACCTAAATGGTAGACCCAATCGCTAAGCTAAAAGTGGATAACTAATATGAGTATTTTCTAGATACTTAAAATTTAAGTTAAAAAAAAAAACACAAAAGAGCTACGACCACTCCAAACAATTACATCACGACACCTTAGATCTAGGCAACCTTTTTCTTCAGTAGTGGTAATGTTACTGTGATTAGAACATATTGGAAAAGTAGATTCCTTCATCTAAAAATTGCTTAAGATTTGACTCCATACTGTTAAAGTAAGATGTTTTTGAAGTAAATGAATTCTTTGAAGAAATTTAAAAAATTTTTTTTGATCTATTTAGCCATGATAAATAAAATCAGATAAGAGACTGGTGTGAATACACAGCAACATACCTTCAATTAGATAGATGTACATAAATGTTTCTCTTCTTATTGTAGATCACCAGTGTGTGTAGTGCTTCTGAATCCTCATTTAACAAAAGAGGACTATGTGAGATGTCTCCATAGTTTTTTATATTTTTAATTTCTTGTTCAGTTCTGTTCTTTTGCTCTGGAGCAGTTTCTTCTCTTCACTCTCTCAGAGTTAAGGTAAAGACATCGTGCTTATCCAAAAGCTGCGTGCCTGTGGAGCTAACACTGGCATTTGTCCTGAGCCTTTTTGGTGAGCTCTGATCCCAAAATGATTAAAAAAACAAACAAACAAACAAAACAAACAAACAAACAAAAAAAACACCTCTTAGATCCCAAAGGTCTATAAGAACTGTGCTAAGAATTTATCCTGCTTCATGGGAAATGAAATGACTAGGCATTTGTGGTGGTACCTTATCCATCCAGGTCCTGGGCCCATGGGCAGTGTGCTGTGATCCCCAGTCCTATTTCTGCCTCCCAGGGAAATGTGAATTCACCACAGGCCTGTTACTCATTCGCTGGAGCTGGTAAGTGGTGATGATGTCTAAAACCGAGGGGAAGCAAAGCTTCCATTTATTGAACACTTCCCATGTGCTGTGCACTGAGTCATAACTGCATTATTTTATTGGCTTCACAATAATCCTTGGAGGTAGCTTTTATTATTCCAATTTTACCAATGAGGAAATTGAAATTCTAGGAGAATGAGTAACTTGTAGAAGGTCACACGATATGTAAGTAATGGAGCCAGCCTCTCTGACTACTTTCAGCAGTTTATAGAGATTAAATTAGAAGCAGTTCTTCTTTTCTTGGAAAAATAAACCTAACAGGAAACTCAGAAGGCATGAAGGAAAAGAATGATAAATTTATTCACAATACAATTTAAAGCTTCTGCTTAAAAAAATGAACCAAAAAGTTGGATCAAAGACATTTAACAAACAAAGGGAGTGGGGAAGAAGATTTTCTATGCTGTGATAAAAGACTAGTTTTCTTAATATAACATAGAGCTCTTAGCAGTCAGTGAGAGTGAAGATACAGACTGCTAGTAAACATAAGACTCGGTGCTCAGCCTCTCTCAGGATTAGAGAAGTGTGAATTAATGACTGCAAGTTATCTTTTTTTAGCTTTTGGATTGGCAGAGATTTTAAAAGTTGATAATTGTTATCTCTGCAACAGGGGACTGCAGTTGGGCATATTTTTACTCTTCCATTCATACCCCATTCTGTGCAATTTAAAACTTTATTATGAACATATATTTTTTAATAAAACAATAAATTTTTTAAATACAGTGTGGAAAACACTTATTAATTAGAGCCTGGTTTGCAAGAAGCAACCTTTATAAGTGGGTCATCCCATACTGATAGAACTTACCCAGCCCTAGAGAACAGATATCAACACTTTAATAAACGATAAACATAATAAAAATTGTAGCAAAACTGGCCAGAATCTCTAAGCAAATGACTCTCTCTGGCCGGATGAATTTTTCAGCCTAGTAGGAACAGGATAAAGAAATGGGGGTGGAGGGTTGTGGAAGGAAAGACACTTTCTGAGATGTTATCCAATTTCACTGTATTATAATATCTTTTTTTTCTATTCACCGAAGTGATAAATTCATTGTCAAATTTGGAAAATATCAATAAACTCAAAGGAAAAAATAGAAATTTCACATGTGCTTTATTTTAATGGTTGTACATTTAGGCACAGATAACAATTATAAAGATTATGTCTAAGCAAAGAGAGCAGATTAATAGCTGAACTATTAATTGAGTAGAATGAATTTTGGATTCTTTTTAAAATTGAGTTCTATGAGAGGTAAAGGAAACATACTGGTGGATGGAGAATTGGAGGGTGTTTAGGGTCTGAGAGTGGAATTAAAAACATTCTTTGAGAAGTACTCAAATTTCCAGCCAAAATAGAGTTACATTCCCCACTGAAGGAAATCCTAAAACAGCATCATGTAAAACTTTGGAGATGAAAAGATGTCTACGTTTTCAAATGAGAGATTTGAGTTCAGCTTATTTATTAATGTAGTTAGAAAAATATTTATCAAGTACCCAGTGCTGTACTCTCTCTACTTCTTGATAACGTGATACAAAAGAGTATCTTCCTAGGACATTATTCATTATTCACTTGGGAAATAGGTATTGCTTTCAGTAAACAAAGACAAAATCATGCGATACAACTAAAATTGATAATTCGCCTTTGAAGTGGTTTCAGGTCATTATTTTAATACTGCGTTCACAAAGAACCTGTTTTACATTCATTTGCAGACTTGAAATATCTAATTTCAGGGTGAGGTTTAGCAGAGTGACATTGGAGGCTTCTGAACTGGCTTTGGTTTGGTGTGAAGTGAGAGGTCTAAAAAGAATATCAAGCTAAATCCTCAACTTAAAAGCATGTACTTTTTTAATTACAAAAAAAATCATCCAATGTTATTTGAATCTTTTTAACAATAGATACGTGTCACACTCTTTAGTTAAGATTCTGAATGCAGAAAACTGGCTTCAAGGGAGTCTGCACTGAAATAGAGAGCAGAGGTGAAAGCCAAATAATAATGTCTGATTCTCTGAGCCACGCTATGGGGGAATGAGGGAAGGAAGATAAAACGCCATGGGTGAGAACACTTATATCAGAAATCCCTTATTTACCAGGAAAGCTTCAGGAGCTTAGGAAACCCATCTGAGATATGAGGACATGTGGAGTTTCCTTAGTGGTCCAGTGTGTTGTGGGAGTCTTTAGGACCAGGGTCTTTAAACAACATTCCCTGCCCTAAGTGGAATTTGGGTGGTTTGTCAGCAGGTTCACCAGGCCATGAGGAGCCTCAGATCACCTCTGCCAGGTCTCTGGGACTGGCCCACAGAGAGTGAAGACACTTGGTCATTATATCAGGCAGTCGGGATTGGCCAGGCTAATGTTGTAGTAACAAATAACCTGAAGGTCTCTGCCACTCAACCCAACAAAAGTGTTTTTCTCATTCCGTCTATCTGTCAGTGGGCACTATCCGAATTGTTCTAACCCTGTGAGTTGGGCTCTGCCTCTCAGTTGTTACTGGGGCAGCCAGTTTGCAGGGAAGGAAGGGTGAACACTGGTGAGTGCAGGCCTAGCTCATACCACCTGCTCAGAACCAGTTATGGGCCCTTCTAACTGCAAGGCACAGGCACAGGCAATCCCTGCAGGTGCCTGGAAGGAAAGAAGTGATGGGGGCGATGAAGTCTTTAACACAGAGGGCAAAGGCACTGGCATTCATGCCCAAGCTCTGCTGTTTAGTTATGCAGACTGCTGAGGAGGACCATATGCCAAAGGAGACTATATAGCTCTGTATGATCTTTTAGATCCTGGTACGGCTTTTTACAAATTCATCCCAGAGCAACAGCCCCTTGTGTGGTGGCATTGCATATGAGAGGGTCACTTCTCCTCAGTCATCCTGCTGCCAAAATCCGTTCAGACTTCTCTAACCCCATCTCTGTCTCCTTTAGCATCTTCCTTACTCATCTCCTATTTCATTCCCAAAGCTCAGCATTGATTACATCACCTCTCACACAGAAATTTTGTGTGGTTTCCCATTATCTACAGTTTTGGCATTAAAGTAGCCCATGTGCCAGCAGCAGCAGCAGCACCTGAGGTCTTGTTAAAATGCAGCATCTCTGGTCCCACCCCGGACCTCCTGAGTCAGAATCCGCATCCTAAAAAGATCCAGGGGGATTCATGAGCACATTAAAATTTGAAAAGTACTTATCCATAGCATTGTTTCTCAAATTTGACAGCACATTTGAATTACCTGGAATGCTTTTAAAAATTGCTAATACCAGTTTCGAGGTCGGGAGTGAGGCCTTGCACCAAGATTTTGAAAATCTCTCAGGTGAGCCTATCATGCAGCAAAACTTGAGAACCATTGCTATACAGGAACCCGGGTGACATTTACAGCCACCTTTAGCATTCCCTCCAAAGTCTTCTAACCATGTCAGACTGATCCCCAAATGCACTCTATGCTTGTATAGGAAGTGCAGTTTTAGTCTATTAACAGAAGTCACCAAGCATTACATATGTCCTCTCTAATGACTGGAGAGGTCTTAAGACCACCATATCTAATTTTTCTTAATGCCATAACTACAAGTTATGGAGACCCAAACACATTCATGTACTAATCATACATTTGAAGTATTTTTCTTGATTAATAGATTTTAAAATTTGAATACTCCAGGC
This sequence comes from Eonycteris spelaea, assembly GCA_003508835.1. Classification (NCBI taxonomy): domain Eukaryota; kingdom Metazoa; phylum Chordata; class Mammalia; order Chiroptera; family Pteropodidae; genus Eonycteris; species Eonycteris spelaea. The sequence goes on along the minus strand of PUFA01000211.1, from coordinate 270,763 downwards.
AACAGCATAAGGATATGTCATATTGTTATAGTGTTTCCTGTTTTGTGTTATCTTTTATTGAACAATGAAAATATAGTAGATAATGGGAAGAACGTGCTTGTTTTGTTTGTTAACTTTGAGAGCTATAAACAGAGACTTTTAAAAATATATGTAACAATAGGCATGGTAATCTGTTTTTAATTTATTCTCACCGCTTCAAGGTCACTTAATGTGTGATTGGTGGCACATATTTGAGAGCTATCTACCTGGCCTTGGAGACAAAATCAAATAAATATCCTTAACCCCTTCGATACCTTTCCTAACAAAAGGAGGCTGTCAGACACACAGACATCTACAAGGGCTCTGCCTGCCAGGCCAGATAACTCACATAACAGTGCCCTGCCTTTTAGGGGAGCATGCCCTGTTGCACAGTGCCTGTAATAGAACCTTGCTCATGGGTATATTGTTTTCCTCCCAAGTGGCCTCACTAGAGGATAAATACTTTTCTGTATGTTTTTATTTGAACAGGGTGTTAATTTTCAACAAGACTTTTATGGGCTCAGCAAGTATCAGTTGTTTTTTCATATGAACATTAAATAAGATTCAGGATCCGAAAAGCCTACTGCAGAGGCTCAGAGGATCAGTAGGATTTGGCGGGCTGTGGCAGATAAATGGACTGCTAGTCTGTGACAAGTTTGCAGTCGCTGTAGGCCCTGCCTTGGGAGGAAATACTCTAATTCATTGGGATTACCTGGGCTCTACCCCACCAGCCCTTAGAGAGTTAGAGCCCCAGTTGTGCCTCTCTCTGGAAAGACCTGGTATTAGTGCTGTCTGCCTGAGCCGCAATAAGTCACCTCTCCTTTGGGGCTGCTGCAGCACATTGCCCTCAAAACTGTGCCCTTCACGTGTCCAGGCCCTGCACAGCCTGGAGGTGTGGGTCTTGTTCATTGGGGAAGCATGCAGATGAAGATTCTTATTATCAATATGAATATAAAAGTACCACTGAATATGGAAGCATGTGCCTAGGCCTTTGTACTGAGCTCTTACTGGGACCAGGGACTTCACACACAGCAGCAACTTTGGACAGGTGCAGAATAGATGACTCTAATGACATTTCAGAAACCACAATAACAGGTTCTTTCTCACAATTGTTTTACGTGCTAATATCAAGAACTCAGAATTATAGTGCTGGTAATACTTTTCCATATTCTCTGGTTTATCCATAAATAATAGAAAATAGTCTTAAATAAAATAAATTAAAAGTAGAGAGTAGTTAACTTCATGTCAACTTTAAGATTATATTAGTAAATTTTAAAGACTAGTTGAAATTCTCAGTGTGTTCTATTACTAAGTTATTTTGTGCTTTAATGGGTTACTGATGGCTTGTGGTTGAAAGCAATTCTTTTAATTGCTCATTTTTATTAACTCATACAATAAATATCAAAATAGATCTTGAGAGCAATAATGTAGCTGAAAATAGATGGGTGATTTGTCAAATCCAAAATATAACAGTATGTATATATATATATGTGTATTCTTACCCCATTTTCATATTTGTATTGGCTATTTTTTAATCTAGTCTAGCCTTTTACTGATTTGTTTTATTGCACTGCTGTTCTTGACACCCCTCCAAAATTAGAATTCATATAACTTATAAAATGTATCCAAAAATCTGGGACTTTCAAAAGCCAATGGTATCTGTTCTTTTCAGATGTTTCATTCATAGTAAGCAAATGGGCAACAACAAGAAAGGAAACACTTTAAGATTTTTCTCCCTTTGGGAAATTATGCTTTGTGCTTTTTAAATTGTTATACCAAAAAGTGAAATATTTTAAAGTGTTCCTTTAGCAAAGTATAGACCTAACCAGATTCTGGTATCATTTTTCTTCGATGTTAAAAAAAAGTGTTAACTTTTTTAAAATAATGGTGTCATTTTGATCAGCCTCTATTAATTAGCATGTCTATGAGGTTTATGTTATGATTAGTTCAATATTTTTATTGATAGAATAAATTCAGAAAGCCCTTTCAGTTTCTGTTTATCTTTTACAGTGATAGTGAACTTTCTGCCTTTATAAGTAGAGTAGATAAAATTTAGCTTCTAATCCGTCTTTGGTAATTGAAACATTTTTCTAATGGTCTGTGATCACAGATGTTCCTAGAACTTGGTAGAACAGCCATTCACTAATTAATGAATATGTGTAGGTCAGTTCTTACTGTAAAACTCTAAAGGTATAGGAGTTCTGAAGCTAAAGTTGGCTCTCCTGTTTTTATTTGTTTAAAAACAAATGCTCAGTCTAACATCTTCTAAAAGAGATAGCAATAAAATCAGAGATACTGTGATAGCAAAATAAGGTTTGTCTGAGTATTCTGCTTGTTTGGATTTTAGTTAATTAAGATTTTTGGTGAATTTTGGGGGGAGTTTCTTTTCTTTGCTATGCACTGCCATGTCCCCCAAACACTGGGGCTATGATAATGAGGGCTGGGAGGTCTATGCTGGAGGACTCGTAGGAGCCTTCTGGCAGCGGACTAGCAGTTCAAGAAGGGCCTAGTAGGCTTCCTTCTCCTGTACCCTCTGGGATGTCACTGTCCACAAGTCACCCCTTGGGAACACCAGAAAATTTCACATAGAAGGACTTTGCCAGAACGTTCACATGTATAGGTTTGGTTTTATGGATATTGGCTTTTCAATAATTATGAGATCCTTCTGCTTTGAAGTGAAATGAGGTCTTCTCAAGCTTGTAAACTTCCACAGGCAAAAATTTTTTAAAGGGAGGAGGGAGAGAAGCAGGCAGGCAGAAAGAAATAGTTACATGGGAACAAATTATTTTTCTTTAAATTCTCATTTAATATAATTCACATCATCATCAAAAGCAAATATGTGTATCTGTCTAGTCTTATGGATTTTATGTTATAGTATTGAAGAATGACGAACCTCTGGTAGCCCCTGGGACGTGAGATTTTCATAGTGTGTTATAATTCGGAAGGCATAAACTCAACTATAATCAAACAACATCGGTTCAGTTCAACATATTTTTGTCGTATGCTTACTATCTGATAGGTGTAAAATATCCCTGCCCTCATGTTACTTAAGATCGAGTACACACTTCTGTAAAATAAAATTCATGGACCCCTCGTGGTCTGTGGTGGGAAAACTTTTGGGTCTATTAGCAGTTAATAGTTTTAGAGGAAATGTAGAATGTAAGATCAATTGATATTTTTGCAGATATCCTATTGTATTCTTAATAGGTTTGTAGCAGGTATACATTTTATTCACAACTTTAGGTGTAAGAAATGGCACCTTCCTTAATTGCTAAATTTGATGGACTCTGTCTCATACTATCCTCCTACACACACATGCACACACACGCATGCGCGCGCGCACACACACACACACACACACCACACACACACACACACATCGCCACCACATGTACACACCAGGTTGGGTGAAGGCCTTGAGAAGTTAGGCAGGTACGCTCTTAGCTTTACCATACTGGTCATATCTGTGATGTGCTTCATGTCCAAGCCCGGGAGTCCCTTAAAGGCAGACAGGTCCTCTGCTTCTGTGCAAAGCTGGGCACAGGGGTCTTTCACCAGGGCTCCAGAGGCTTCAATTCTGGTGTTTAGTCCACTGGTATCCCTGAACTTTCCCAGAGAGGTCCTACCACCCCTAGGAGATGCTGTGCAGGCTCGGGCTGCTGGCTTCCCCTTCTCTCCGGATTCTCCAAACCCTTGGTGTCTTCAGGGTTTGTGCCTTCTACTATACCATAACCTAGTACGTCCCTTCTTTCTGCGCCCTCTTCCTTCCCTGAGCAATTGGATGTCACCTCCCTTCAGTGGACTTTAGAAACACAATGCTGGTTCTCCTTCCTGTGGGGTGATCACACTTCAAAAAAATTTTAAACACTGGTTAGATTTTTTCATAAGTCATGGTGATAAAGGGTATTAAATACAGAGCATATGCTATAAGGTCAATCTTGGTTACTTCTCAGCTAACATTCAATTCAAAGGGTTTAATTATCTGCAAATGTATTTTTGTCTTATTTACATGTTAATATTTACATATGTTAAATTTGTCTTTTCATCAGTGGTTGGATCAGTGGTTCAGAATGGCTCATTGAAGTCAAAAAGGGAAAATAATACATAAATCCTAGAACTCAAATCAATATGCAATTGATAATAGTTAACAGGATTCTGATGTGACTGTGGATTGTCAATCTGTTGTGATGATTTTTCAAAAGCAACCAAGGAAAAATAATATACAAATAGGAACTACAAAAATGAATATCTGAAAAATTCAATTTAGGTGGTTCAGGAAACATGGTGGAGTGAGAGATGTCCCAGATCTCTCCCCTTGAAACAACAATAAGCTGAACATGTAAAACTCAACAAAAAACACCCAAACTGCACCCCAGCACATCTGAGCATGGGATCTGTGCATAAAGAGACCACAGGGCAGAACCTGGGGTGTTGGGCAGTGATCTGGGAGTACTAAAGAAGCTACCTCCCACAGCCTAGGGAGCTCCTTGCAGAAGGAGGAGGAGGGATGAAGGAGCAGTGGAGTTCCCTGAACATTTCCTGCCTTGGATAGCTTGTGGCTGCAGGGCCCAGGCATCAGGGCAGAAAGCAGAGAAGTGGGACGGGACTGCAGAGGAAGAACAGCTGAATATTGCCAGCTGCGTTGCAAATCAAGGCTGAGCCACAGCCCCTAAACCCCAACCCAGAGGGCCCCTCCCCCCATACCTCCAAGACTGATCACCATGGAGCCCCAGGGGAATCTGAGCAAATGCTGCCAAGACTGTCGCTGACACTGACAAGATGAAATGAGGGTAGCAAGCATGAATTAAATATCTACAAGAAAATATAAAAAGCGTTATTAAGGCTTTATATACAGCAGGGATCCAAGAGGCTTAGACATCACATTACTGGACAAAAAGAAAAAGTGCCTTCTTTGCAACAAAGCTGAAGAGAGATCCTTGTATAATAACTCTTCTTTCTGGAAAAATGGCAGAATACACTTCCATTAATGCCCAGGCAGAGAAATAGTCCATTAAACACCTACGAACAACCAAGATGACAAGGCATCTTAGAAAGAAAGATAAAAAAAATGCGAGTTAAATGACGGAAATTCAGTCTGGTGCTTTCTGAAAAAACTTCAGTGAGATCCAAAACAAATCAACAATTTCAGGAATTAAAAAAAAAAAAACTAGAGGATGCAGAGCATGGAGATTAAAACCCTCAAAAACCAAATAAGAACTTCTGGAGATGAAGAACACACTGTGAGAGTTGAAAAGTGAAATAGTAATCTTGGGAAATATGTGACCAAATGGAGGATAGGAATCCGTATATCAAAGACAGTAGTCTAGAAACAAATCGGAAGAAGAGAGAAACCGAAGAATGAAAATAATGAAAGAGAAATTCAAGAACTAGCTAATACCATCAGGAGGAAACATAAGAATAATGGGCATTACTGAAGGGGAGGAAGGAACAGGGATTAGAAAGCATTTTCAGACAAATAGTTTGACTAGAATTTCCCAAATCTAAGGAATGAGCTGAGCTTGGAATTCAAGAAGTCAACAGAACACCCAATTATTACAACCCAAATAGGCCTTCACAAGACACACTGTATTAAATTACCAAAAATCAACAACAAACAGAATTCTCAAGGCACCAGGAAGAAAAAAAATGGTAATTATAAAGATAAACCCCATTAGATTGTCCTTGGCACTTCTCAGTGCAAACCTTACAAGCCAGAAAGGAATGGAGTCAAATATTTAAACTATTAATGCAAGGAACCTTACCACGCCTAGAATGAATATATCCAGATAGCTTCCCTTAATATATGAAGATAAGACTTCCGGACATACAAAAATTGAGGGGAATTCTCCACTATGAGGCTGCACTACAGGAAATACCGAAAGGAGTCAGTTCACCAAAAAAAAATGACAAAAAAAAAATTAGGAATAAAGTGACTATCAGGCAAACAGAAGCAAGAGGAGTGCAACCCTTACTAAGAACAGGGCATTATAAGCTTTAATAAGAAGAGAATTGTTATAACAAGATATTAATGAATGTTCGGCATACATAGGATAACACATGGAATAACAATGACTGAAAAGGGGAGATTCAAAGATCCACATTTTGCAAAGGGGAATGGAGATAGGCACTGCAGAAGAAAATGGATGACTGTATCTATATAACTTATCCTTTTCCATATTCAAATGTAACCACATGTTAAAGATTCAGAACCATTAATATATAACATAAAACAAGAAGACCAGAGGGAAAACCCACAAAAGCCAACCAAAATAAAGAAAACAGAAGCACAAGGACAAAGAAGCAATGGGAAACACCGAGCTACCAGAAAGCAAAAGATAAAATGGCTATAAGAAGAACCTCGTATTTCAATAATCACCCTAAATGTACATGGATGAACTAACCAATAAAAAGGCACAGGTTTGCAGAATGGATAAAAAAAAAAACCCACATATGCTGCCTCAGAGACACATCTCAGCTCCAAAGACAAATATATAGGCTTCAAGTGAAGGGTAGAAATGATATTTCAAGCAAATGGCATTCAGAGAAAAGCAGGAGTAGGGTACTAATATCAGAAGAAATAGACTTCAAAATAAAAAAGGTAAAGAAAGATACTGAGGGACTTTATAATGATAAAGGAATCATGCACCAAGAGACATAACACTTATTAATCTCTATGCTCCCAATCAGGGAGCCCTGAACATGTAAAGCATTTCCTAACAGAACTAAAGAGAGAAACAGACCAAAACCCATCATAGTAGGGGACCTAAATACCCCACTGTCGGATATAGACAGATCATCCAACAGAAAATCAGTAAGGAAATAACATTCTTAAACGACACATTAATCCAAACTGGACATAATTGACATTTACAGAGCTTTTATCCCAAAACAGCTGCTTATACATTCTTCTCTAGTGCACATGGAACATTCTCAAGAATCGACCACATACTGGGACACAGAAATAGCCTCAACAATATAAGAGGGTTGAAATCATACCAACATATTCTCTGATCATAATGCTTTGAAAGTAGAGATCAACTGCAAAAAGAAATCAGGAAGAACACAAATACATGGAGATTAAACAACATGCTACTGATGAATAATTGGGTCAGAGAAGAAATAAAAAGAGAAACAAGATACATAGAAATGAATGATAATGATAGTACAATACATCAAAACTTTTGGGACACACGGCAAGCAGTCATAAGAGGAAAGTTCATATCATTACAGGCCTATCTCCAAAAACAAGAATGAGCCCAAATAAACAACCTAACACTTCATCTTAAAAAACTAGAAAAGGAAGAACAAATGAAGCCTAAAGTCAGCAGAAGGAAAGAAATAATCAAAATTAGAGCAGAAATAAATGAAATTAAAAACAAAAAAAAAAAAAATAGAAAAATAAAAGCAACAAAGAGCTGGTTCTTTGAGAAGGTTAATAAAATTGACAAACCCTGGCTAGACTCACTAAAGAAAAAAGAGAAAGGAACAAATAAAATCAGGATGAAGAGGGGAAATTATGACTGATATCGCAGAAATACAAAGGATCATACAAGAATATTATGAAAAAGTATATAACACCAAATTTAATAACCTAGAAGAAATGGACCAGTACTTAGAAAAATACAATTTCCTAGACTGAATCAAGAAAACTGGAAAATCTAAATAGACCAATCAGCAGTATGGAAATTGAAACAATCATCAAAAATCTACTGAAAGTAAAAGTCCAGAACCAGATGACTTCGCCAGAGAATTCTACCAAACATTCAAAGAAAATTTAATACCTATTCTCCTCAAATTCTCCCAAAAAATCGAAGAGGTGGCAATACTTCCCAACTCATTTTATGAGGCCAATATTACTCTGATACCTAAACTGGTAAAGATAACACAAAAAATGAAGACTACAGACCAATATCTCTCCTGAACACGGATGCAAAAACCCTAAATAAGAGCTAGCGAACCAAATACAACAACATTTAAAAACATTCAAGTGAGCTTCATCCCAGGGACACGGGGTAATTCAACATATGTGAAATCGATTAATGTGATACACCACATAAACAAATTAAAAAATAAGAATCGTATGATCATTTTAATAGATGCAGAAAAAGCCTTCAACAAGATACAGAATCCATTTATGATCAAAAACACTTAACTAAATTGGTAAAGAAGGAAAGTACCTTAACATAATAAAGACCATCTATGACAAACTCTCAGCCAACATTTTACTTAATGGTGAAAAACTAAAAACCTTCCCTCTTAAGATCAGAAATAAGGCAAGGCCGTCCACTATCGCCACTGTTATTCAATATAACATTGGAGGTCCTAGCAATGAGGTAAGAGAACGATATTAAAGGGATCCAAATAGGAAATGACGAAGTCAAACTGTCACTATTTGTGGATGACATGATCTCTATATACAAAACTCTAAAGAATTCACAAGAAACACTACTAGAAACAATAAACAAATACAGTAAAGTCTCTGGATACAAAGTCAACATTCAAAAAATCCATAGCATTCTTATATTCTAATAATGAAATGTCAGAAAAATAAGTGGAAAAAATAATTCTTTTGCAATTGAAACAAAAAGTATAAAACGCCCAGGAATAAATTTAACAAAAACAAGTGAAAGACCTATATAATGAAAACTGTAAGACCCTATTAAAAGAAATTGAAGAAGATACAAAGAAATGGAATGATATTCGTGTTCTTGGATTAGAAGATTCACATAGTTAAAATGACCTTATTAACTAGAGCATTAAACATATTTAATGCCATCCTCATCAAAATCCCATCAGCATTTTTTAAAGAAATAGAACAAAAAATCATCAGATTTGTATGGAAGCACAAAAGACCCTGAATTGCCAAAGCCATCCTGAGAAAAAGAACGAGGCTGGAGGCATCACTCTCCTCGACTTCAAATTATACTACAAAGTGACAGGTAATCAAAATGGCATGGTATTGGCAAAATTAGACACAGACAAGTGGAACAGAATTGAGAGTCCCATAGTAAACCATATTTATATGGGCAAATAATTTTCAATTAAAAAAATGCCAAAAATATACAGTGGAGAAAGGAAAGCCTCTTCAATAAAGTGGTGCTGGGAAAACTGGAAAGCCACCACAAAAGAATGAAACTAGACTGTTGTCTATCATCACACACCAAAATTAACTCAAAATGGATTAAGACCTAAATATAAGACCTGAAACAATAAAGCACATGAAGAAAACATAGGAACTAAACTCAAGGACCTTGGCTTAAAGAGGATTTTATGAATTTGACTTCAAAGGCAAGAGAAGTAAAGCAAAAATAAATGAATGGGACTACATCAAACTAAAAAGCTTCTGCTCAGCAAAAAAAAAAAAATCGTCACAAGATAAAGAGAGGAAAATATATTTGCAAGCAACACCTCCGATAAGGGCCTAATATCCAAAATATACAAAGAACTCATACAACTCAATAACAACAAAAAAACAAACAATCAATAAAAAATGGGCAGAGGCTGAACAGACACTTCTCCCTAGAGGACATACAAATGGCCAACAAATAAGAAAAGATGCTAACATGCTAGCTATTAGGGAAATGCAAATCAAAACCACAATGAGATACCATCTCACATGTTAGAATAGCTATAATCAACAGGACAAGTAATAACAAATGTTGGAGAGGATGTGGAGAAAAAGGAACCCTCATACACTGTGGGACTGCAAATTGGTACAGCCACTATGGAAAACAGTATGGAGGTTCCTCAAAAAACTAAGAATTGATCTACCATATGATCCAGCAATCCCTCTACTGGGTATTTACCCAAAGACTTGAAAACTCATTGAAAAGATATTTGCACACACTGATGTTCATAGCAGCATTATTCACAGTGGCCAGGACATGGAAGCAACCAAAGTGTCCTCGATAGATGATTGGCTAAAGAAGCTGTGGTACATATATACAATGGAATATTACTCAGCCATAAGAAGAGATGAAATACTGCCATTTGTGACAACATGGATGGACCTTGAGATAATCATGCTAAGCGAAATAAGCCAGACAGAAAAAAGTGGAAAATTAAACCTAAAAGCAACAAAGGAACAGGACAAACAGAGACTCATGTGCATGGACTATAGACTAGTTGTTACTAATGGGGTGGGGGAGGAGGGAGGAAGTAGACAGGGTCAAGGTGGTCAAATATAGGCGGGGAGGGGGAGAGTGCAGTGGTAAAGGGGATCAATATATGGTAGCTGAAGGAAACTGGACTTTGGGTGGTAAACACACAATAGGATATACAAATGTCAAATGATATATATACACCTGAAAATTATATATTGTATTAACCAATATTATTCCAATAAATGTAATTAAAATTTTTAAAATAAAAGAAAAAAATTTTTAAAAACATAAATTGATTTGCACTGGGGAGTCATGCAACTCTAGTCTTGGTAATAGTTTGTTATGGAATACTGTTAAATACTTTCCTCCTGTAAATGGATATAATAATAGAACTTACTTCTGAATTGTTATGAGGAATAAATGAGTTAATACATATAGAATTATGTATACACTTATCTGTTATTATAATTATCAATATTATTAACATTGAGCGCCATAATCTCTATAGGTTTCTTGAGTTTTTCCATAGTAAATGAAAATAATAGTCTTCAGCACAGAAGTGATCAATTTTTTTTTATTAAAGGTGGAGAAGTGACCAGAACTGTAGCAGTATCAGCCATAGTTCCAAAGTTGGTGCAAGTTGCAGTCAGGACAAATAAACCATAACGGAACTATTTCAAAAACAGGAAATTTCCACTTTCTAAGTTCAAAATGTTAAATACTAGGAAATTCATGTTTTAAATTAGTATGATCAGAGATAAAAACAGTGAGCTACTGGCAAAATTCCCCTGCTGAGCGACAGTGCAGACAGCCACGCAGTCCGGTTGTGCGCTGCGAGGAGCAATCCTGCACCTGAGCGCGTTTAGCGTCCCACTGAGGCCGCAGCGCGTACGTACATCCTCACACGGGTGGGGCACGTGAGTGAAGCACTGGGTAACTTTCTGTTGTGTCTGCCCCCCAAAACTCAAGCTATGAAGGCACTATCATTGTTCAGGTAATGGTTGTCCCGGCGTGCCATAGATCGGGAAGAGTACATTGGGATTATTACTGACAGCAGCTCTGCCTGGCCCAAAGGAAGGGGCTCCTGTGAGAAGAGGCTGCACCCGAAGGCCAGGCGGCGCACTCGTAATCCCGATAGGAGGGTGGGCCAGATGCTTCCTCTCTCGATCCAGTGCTGGAGAAAGAGCAGCAACGGGAGCAGGAGTCTGTCAGGACGTACCTCCCCAGTGCCCTGTGCAGAAAGAGTGGTACCATGCTTCCCTGTTCTTGGCTGTTGAAGAGAAGGGTGCTTGCACAGAAATATCTTTTTACTTATGTTAATTTTTTATCAAGATATAATTTATAGTCTATAAAATGCACCGATTTCAACTGTTAATATCTGAGTTTCAACAGTTGTATGTACTGTGTAACTACCATCCAAAATAAGATCTAGAACCTTCACCTCACCCCAGAAAATTTCCTCACGTCCAGTCAGACTTATTCTTTACCCCCTCCCACAGGTTCCTTTTGACTTGTCACATAGATTAATTTTGCCTGTTCTTGAACTTCATATAAATGGAATTTCATTTGCTCCCATGCGTTTTGAAATGAAGGATGGGGTAGAAATGTTTCCTTGTGGTAGTGGCCATGCCAGCAGAGAGTTCCATGATTTCAAGGACTTACTTTAAAAATCATGGAGATATAATATAGTTAGCATTTTGAACAGCCTGAACCCATTGAAATATAATATTTTTTAACTTTGAGGATAGGATGACAGAATTTCATATAAAGCAAAACTGAACTGCAGTGCAGATGGTTTCATTTCTGAAAGTTTACTATAACATCAGGAACCATACTCTTCTGATCCCTGGCTCTACTTCTACAACTGACTTTTCGCCAGAACCTCAGGCCCACATCTCCAGCTGCCTCTGGATGCACAGTCTGAATGATCTGCCTGCATCATGGGCTAAATATGGATAAAATGGGATTCATTTGTCCTTCTGACTTCTTATCTTTCTAAATGGTTTCACCCTTCTCTAGGTCACCTGGGCATGGGACTTCTGTTGTCACGTCCCAACTCCCTCCTCCTAGCTCCCATCCTTCCCTGTTCACTTTCATCCCCCACCCTTTTCTCCCTCCACCTGGATTGTCGACCTAAGGCAAGTTCTTATTACCTTCTGTTTAAGCTGCTACTTCCTTAATCTCAATGACTTTCCCTTTGACTCTCTCCTAACCTTAATTCATCCTAAATGTTGCTGTCCAACAAATCTCCCCAGAGGACAGACTTTAAAACCTTTCTGCTAAGAAATATACAGTGGTTCTCCATGCTCCCTGCTAAAGCCAATCTGTTTTAGGTCAACTTGGCAGTCTAACAAGAATACCTACAGACCAGGTGGCTAAACAGCAAATTATTTCTCCAGTTCTAGGCGTCTAAAAGCCTAAGAGTGGTGCGCAGATAGCAAGCTGCTCCTGCTCTTTCACCTATAAAGACACTAATCATATCTTGAGAGCTCCATTCTCATGACCTCATCCAAACCTAATTTCCTGCCAAAGGCTCCACCTCCAAATACCATCACACTGGGATTAGGGGTTTAACATAGGAATTTGGAGGGATCCGAACATTCAGTCCCTAACACCATTAATGTGTTTTCCTACTTATGCAGTCTCTACTCAAACCATTTGGAATGTTTTCATTTCTTAAGCAACACTCATCACACCCTTGAGCCTTTCTTGCTCATACTCGTTCCGCTGCATCTCCCCATCTCTGCTCTTGCCCATCTTTCACTGCGCATTTCAAATGCCACCTTATTTTCCAGTCTCTTGTGCTCACGCACATCCCTGAACCTCCACATTTGCAGTTTCTTCTTTGTCGACGATGGTTATCTTACTCTATTCAACAGTGACATGTTGTCTCTCTTCCTCCATGAGATGGCAAGCTCTCTGAGGAAGGGACCATGTCTGGATTACCTTCGTATCCATCGCACATAGTAGGCCAGTGGTCAGTAGTTCTTGAATTAACCTTGGCCAGTGCTGTCCCCATTACTTCAGATCTCCTCCGTATCCCAGAGTGATGATGCTGACTTCTTAGAGGCTTGCAGGTTACTGGAGTGGCTGGCAACCCATGTTACTTACCTGCCATGAGCCCTGAGAGCAGCCAGAGGAGATTCCTTTAAACCCAAACTACACTAACTGTTGGGTTTCCAATAAGGAGGACTCTATTAGCTTGCCTTTGAATAAGAGCTTTGGCTGCTAAACTGAAGAAGCCAATTGCTAATATCTGGCCACCTTTAATTTTCTCTGTTGTTTCTCATTTATGACAGAGAAATGCATTCAGCATACTCCTCCTATTACTCCTCTTCTGTTAATTCTGTTCTGTCACTACTTCTCCATCCTTGAGATCTGCCAAGTGTTGTTGGAAGTGATCAAAACAGCAGTTAGATAAAGCTTTTGTCACACTTTGATGCAGTGTGGGAAATGGCTGTCTTTCTGTCCATTTACGGAGCTCCCATGGTTTCTATCTCACAGTCGGCAAAGCTGTAATAAAGACTGAGCAGATACAGCTTAGCTTTCTCCAAAGTGCCTTGATGAACCAAAATGGGTTGCTTTCATTTTAACAAAGGCACAGTCAGCCCAGAACCTATAACTGCTTACTTGTTCTTACTTTTATTCCTCTGTATGTCCTTTTCCCACTTTCTTTTATTAGGGACCCGCTTGATATCATCACCTTGCTGCCATATTTGCTGAAAGAAACAAATGCGTGTGCAGGCTCCTGTGGACTCTATCTGCGGTTAGCAGCACAGGCCTACCCCAAGCAGTGCTGGCAATGCGGGTTTCACTCATGAAAGCAGCACCTCATTGGCGATTGGGAAGCAGCCATTATTCCAGTAATACATGGATTTGAAAAACAAATTTAACATCTGACAACGAAGTGAATGAAGGAAGCAGTGAGCTTTGAAATGGCACCAAGACCTCTAACAACCCTCTAAGCATTAGGAAACCTGATACAGTTCAAGGTTCACTATCTTGGGCATATGAACTTAAGGGAAGCATAGATGCTTGCAACTGGATTAGAGACGATTTAGATTATTTCTCCCAGCCCAGGCCCACAACTTCCTCAAAGTCTCCCAGAATACTTTGCAGCACAGCCAAGACTGGAACCTCACGCTCTCTTTAGGTCTAATCTAGGACTTTGCTCAGTGTCAGATGCCTACTCATTCAACCTTTCCAGACACTCGTGTTTTCCTTAGAAGTAGACCACGAATAATATTAACTTTCTCACTGCCTGAGATATGGAAGCGCAAGTAAGAGCGCATATTAAACTACTTTGAAAATCCTGAAGCACTACACTATTCCTGTAGAGCAGTTTATTCTCCTTCCTTTCATGTGTCCATTCCCACAGTGTACCTCTCTTGGAATCTGCCACATCCCAAGGCACTTTGTTAGACTAGGGGTCCAGCGATGAAGCAAGCACAGTCTCTGCCCTGAGGTGCCTCCCATTCCAAAACCAAAGGCAAGCACTGAATCGTAGTTGGGGTGCAAAGGGGTACCTGCTCTAATTAAGGGGTGCATTCAGTACTGTGGGAGCAAAGGGAAGGAAGGCATTGACTATTAGTTTCTTCTTTTCAGGATATTAGGGTGTTCTTCACGGGGAAGGTGACCTTTGAATTTATTTTTAAAGAATAAGCAAGAGTTTACCAGGTGGAACAGATACGGAGGATGTTGTCGGTGGAATGAACATACACAGGCTTAGGAGTTTATGGTGTGTTTGTAGAGCAATGATCAGTCTGGTGTGGTAGCAAAATGCCTGGGCAGAAGGGCTTTGTACATTGTCCTCAAAGGAACTAACAGCCTTTATAGAAAATACCATCGTATTTTTGTTAGAAACATCCATACCTTAGATTTGCCCCAGATATAGGGGATTTCCTTATGATTCAAGCCTAAATCTGTATTTAGACTGCTGTTCTTCGTTTTTCTGTTTATTTGTATTTGTTGTTTAATTTCACTCTCTGTCAGGATGTGATATCAAAGGGGCTCTGTCGCTGGCCAGCTGTGGTCATTTATCAGTAGGTCTCTACATGCTCAGTTGGCTCCAGCCTCTCTTGTGGTCTAGGCTATGTAAATTCACAGCTATGACCCCACGTAGTTACCCCTAAGGGAATGGGATGAAAGGTAGGGGGAGATGGTCAGTCATTAAAAGCACTTCAGTTTAATTTAGCAGAGATCTATTGAGTACCCACTGAAGCAAAACTTCTGGACAAATTGAGGAAGCCAACTTCATAACAACCCTTTTCCATCCTCCTTCACCTCCCCTTTTGAAGAGGAGCATATCAATTCACTCTAAATCTGGGGTGCTAGCCCCATCTACGTTAGTGGGACACCTAACTTGCTGTGTATGACAGTAAACAAATCTTGAGAAAACTCCATGTCTGAAGCAAGGAATTGCATAGTTACCTATGATCCCTTCACGAGTAAGGATTCTCCTACTATTTCGTGACACATTTTAATGTCTCTAAGTGGTCGTTTGCTTTGGGTGGTGGGAGGCAGAAGGTGGAGGAAGGCGAGAGTCTCTGTGAGTGGACCCCGCACCCGTGTAGGGGACCTGGTGTTTGGCTTCGAGCAGAGGGGAAGGCCACTTTTCTACCCAGGTCACAGTTACCTCGCTTCCAGCTGAAGGAGAACAGAAAATGTGTTAGCATTAACTGGCTTGGAGATGTCTTCAGGGGTCTGTGTTTCAGGGAGATCTACCGTTCGGGGAACACAGATGTGCACAATGAACTGTGTGGAGAAAATTCCCTTCTCAGTATTTCTGATTTACAGTAATTGAGGCACTTACACTGGAAAGTGTTCTTTCTTTTGGTGTCAGGTTCCTAGATTAAAAAAAAAAATTGTTTGCAGATCATTTAAGCCTGCCTCACCATTTTAGGTTTCTAAGGTTTCTAAGACCTGAAGACAATGAAATTGAGAGACTCAAAAGAAAATTACTGTACACTGTTTATGTTCTGTGTGTGTGTGTGTGCGTGCACGCGTGCAAGATTGAGAGAGAGAGAGAGAGAGAGAGAGAGAGAGAGAGAAGAGAGAGAAGAGAGAGAGAGAAAGAGGGGAACTGGCTCCTTCTGATATAGTTGAGTTAGAGGGAAGGCTCTGAATGAGTGAGCCCCAGGGGGGCATTTACAGCCATGGTTTTCCGCCTTCTGCCCTTGTTAACTGAATGAGTTTTCAAGGTATTGGAGAGTACTCATAGTAACCAGCACTTCTCAGCTTGCCCAGGATGAGGGAGTATTCTGTGAACCCAGTCATTCTCCTTTTTTTTAAGGCGATTTCAGCGTGTACACATCACTCATGTGGGCTTTTTCATTTAAAATCCTTGTTCACTGCCAGCCAGCCCAGGCCAGAGCAGGCTGCCTGGTGAGGAGCCCTCCCCCAAGCAGCGTTCTGACCATCCTCTGGTATACACAGGGAAGCATTTTGGCTTTCAGAGCCTCCCAGTTTAATCCATTTATATTTTTATCCCTCCAACAACTTCATAGGTAATATAAAGAGATTAGCTCTGCTCCATTATTTAAGCCATATCGTGCTGCGTGGTCAAATCTAAGTCTCTCACTTGTCTAGGAAATGATGTGTTGTGATCACTAACTATGACAAGACCATTTATATCTCAGGAAAGTCAATCACATTTTAAATGAGACCCTTTCTGTAGCGAATTGCAGAACTTCTATTCAGGCCAAGATAGCGTAACAAAGACTGAATTCACCTTCTCACCTTAGACAACTAAAGATTTAAACAAAATATACGCAACAGTGGTTTTCAGACATTGGACATAAAGTAGCACAGGATGGTAATCCCTGAGAGGGATTGAGCCCTGCTGTTCTCCCAACTCACTGCCTGGAGAGGGTTCACAGGCCATAGCACAGGTACAGGGACCCAAACAGAGCCCAGGAGTCTCTAATCTGAGGAGACCAGGTTGGGGATCCGCGATGCCAGAGCAGCTGGCATCCACACAGCAGAGTGCCCGAGAGCTACGCAGACAGCAGGCTCTGGAGACCTGCCGAGGATTCCCCTCCAGCCTTCGGCACATTGCATGAGGAAACCCCCAGCAGCTGAGAGGAATAAGAAACCACCAGAAAGGAATAAGCAGAACAATCTCTGAGGTCATACAGGGCAAGAAATAGCCAAAGTGGGAAAACCTTGGGTACAGTCGTCAGAATGGTGATGCCTCAGTGATGGGGGAAGGCCATCCTGGTCCCGAACAATAGAGCTTAAAAGCAAGTCTACAGGGCTCCTTATAGAAATGACTGATTACAGGAATTGAGCAGGAAATATATAAGATGGGACTGAAGGGTCTCGCGGTGCCAGAAAAGAAGGATGTGCTATACAAAAGCCATGCTGTTGGGGTGGGGTAGGATGTGTCAAAGGGACACAGGAGCCAACTGAAAGAGCTCCCAAACCCCCAGTGGTGAAAGGTAGAACAGTTTGAGAACAAAATAATATTAGATTATAACCTAAAGTATAAAATAAATATAAACAAGTCTATATTAGTATAAATAAATGGATAAAAATGCATAAATACATAAATAAATAGAGAACAGAAAAATCTCCCATGCAGCAGAATTCCAAATCATATATGCAGATGCTTCACCCTCAAGCCCCTTAAGTGTGTGTTGTGAGTAGTACTTTCCTTCCAAAGACAGTGTGGGAAGGAGGGAAATAGAGCAACTTTACGTGGAGAAGCCTGACAGACACTACTACCTCAGCCAGGTGATTGAGGTCAGCATCAGCAGTGACATGTCATATTGATAGCATGTAGCCTTGATGATATAATGTGATGAGAATGGTACTTCACACAGGTATTCTGTGGTCCTCTTCCCCAAAACTATATTCCTGGTCTAATCATGAGGGGGAAAATCAGACAGATCCCAGTTGAGGGACATTATGCAAAATACTTGATCAGGACTACTCAAAACAGTCAATGTCATCAAAAACAAGGAAAGTCTAAGAAACATACACAGCTAAATGTAATGTGGTGTCCTAGATGGGATCCTGGGACAGTAAAAGACCATGAAGAATAAAACAAAAAAATTCAAATAAAGTGTGGACTTTAGGTAATAATGATGTATCATTATTGGTTCATTAGTTGTGACAAATGTATCAGTCTGACGTAAGATGTTAATAGGGGAGACTAGGTGTGCAGGATATGTGGGAACTCTGTATTATCTGTGGTTTTTCTGTATATCTACGACTCTTCTAAAATAAAACTTATGAAAGCATAATTATATAAACTTACGACTAAATAGCATTTGCAATAAAGGTGATAAATATTCAAGAAAATCGAAGTATTCACTTGACAAGTTTTTTTTGAATGTTAACAAGGCATCAAAATAAAATGTCCAATGCAGTGAAAGTAGCTGTCCCTTTCTCTCCTTCTCCTTCCTATGCTTACTATGAGAGCTGTTCCTGACATTGCAGGAGATGTCAGTAGCTTCACAGAGTCCAAATAGTATAATAAATTTAGGTTTAAAAACCTGAGTCACTTAATTATAAAAACAAACCAGGTAAACCTATGCTTTCATCTTGAGTGATCCCTGGAGGTAAACAGTCTCTCAGGGGCCCTCCTGGTTTGCAGGTCCTAGACCCCTGTGACAGTGTAGGGGTGGCAGTACCCAGAGGAGAGGGGCAGGGCTGGGTGTCCAGCTGCTGAGTGGCTCCTCTGGAATTGCTCAGGCCTCTCTACACCTCCATCCTGGCTTCTGCTGCCGCCCTCTTAAAACCATTCTTGCCCCTACTGAACACCTGCTCTTCACTCTTCATCTCCTCAACAACTCTGAAATCTGGACAATTTCTGTTTCTCACAAGAGAAACTTGAGGCTCAGAGAAGTGAATTAATACCCCCCTCCCCCCGATCACACAGCTAGAAAGTGGCAGCTCCACGGTTCAAACCAAGGCAAAGCTATCTGCCTATAAAGGTCATAGTCTCTGCTGCAATGCCTTCCTCTCCCCTCGCTCCCTGCCATCAGTCCTATCCTTGCTTTGTAATTAGGAACCTGTTGATGGGGCCCTGAGATGGGCTCCTGTACTCCATCTTCTAAATCGCAGCTCCACAGACAGACGCACTGCCAGGCCTGCACTAAGGGAGCTATGTGTGACTAATCCTGGGTCCCAACGCTCATGCCATAGGTAACACATGCCTGTACCTGTCCCTCTCCCTCTCCCTCTTCCTAAAGTGGAGCACATAAAAGGTGTACCTGCAGAATTCTCACTGTCACCATCGTGATATTTTCTGGAAGAAAGAGAAAGGGCCAAGTTACAGCATTTAATGTGCTACCTAGCTGATCCTGACCTTTAGTGAGCGACCACGAAACTTCAGTGCTCATGGCAATTTGGCATTACAGTGGAGCTGCCTAGTGAATTTTTTTTTTTTTTTTTACTTTTATTCTCTTTACCTTTATCTGGGAATGGACACATTTTGTCAAAGAAGCAAGTTATATACACTGTTCCCAGAGGTGGCAGCATTTTGGTTACAGAACATCAATATCAACGTTGTATCTGAGTAAATAACTCAATACACATTTCCATTTCAATTAGCAAGCCAGAGGAAGCCACAGAGATTATGGGAGTGAATTGGAAGAACACTGTACCTTTTAGCAAATATTAAAAATTTGTAAATTCATCATAACAGACATCATAACAGTAAAATAAAGTTTATTTTTTGGCCCAATCTTTTGGAGTGCATATTTGCTCCAAACCTTACAAATGGAATGGAGGTCTAGAAAAACCAGCACTTAAGAAGAAAATAAACTTAATTACTACATTACTTTACATTTATTTATTTGTTACAGTACATGACAGTCCCGCACACTGATGACATGCCAAATGCACACACCCACAGACACTCAGCGCTGCCCATTATCATAGCGATCCTGGGTGTGTTTATGGGGAAGGTTTTGCATGCAAATGAGGATTTCTTAAGGCGGAACGAATGCTAAGTAGCACTGCTCTGAGACATGGCTTCACAAGAACCTTTGCATGTTTAAACAGGTCATTGTACAGATGGGAGTGGCACTTTGACCTGGTGGCCCCCAGGGCGAGCATGGTCTGAGCATGGCATAGCACCTGTCCTGCCGAGTCGTAGTCCCAGAGAGCAGAGCGGAAGAGCATGTTGCTGTCTTGCTCTACCATATTTTTCAAAGCCATGAAATTTCATCCATATGTTTAAATATTTCCTTGGCTGATTGCCTCGTGCAGTTGATATATACAGTACAACAAAAATTTTTTAAAAATCTGTTTTGGACCAAATGTGAATGGAAGAAAATGCTGCAGTTCTATGTGGTGAGCATATGTGAGCATATAAATTCCATTGTGTGTGTGTGTCTGAGCTGTGCTTTCAGAGTGCCATTTATAAAATATTTATCATAGTTTTACTGATTTAGGTTCATGTATAGCTTTTGTTATTGACAAGGAGCCAAAGCACTTTGCTAATTTTGGAGGCCTGTGTTGTGGCATAAGAGTGGAACCAAGGCAGAATCCAGAGGAAAGCTTGGGAGGTGCGTTGATGTTAGCGGTGAAATGCAGCCGCCCCTGAGTTGAGCCAGTCTTGTTCTAAAGGCACCACTAAAGGAGAGGGGTCTGGAAGGATCATCTGTGGGCTTCAGCCTTTGCCGTTCCAGCATCCGTGTCCATTGGGTGGAGGGGTCAGACCTTCTTGCACAGAGTTGGTTGATGTGGCTATCTATAATTGGCCTCATTACCTCTCTTTCTGCTCCTCCTAAATCCTCATCTGTAGCCTGAAACCGAAAAGAAAACTCACTCACAGAAAATGGAACCTTCTGAGGATAATACCTTGTTGAGGAGAATCATAAAATTTTAAAAAAATATAAAGCCGACCAAACGCCAGGAAAAGTCAGGAAGACTTTAGTAAGCATCTACTAGGTGTCCGCAATTACTGTGGTTTCTGAGGGAGCAGCCCAAGAAATGGATGTTCCAAGGAGCTGGAATGAGAAAGAAAAAGTCGAGAATAATAGTTGCTGTTTATTAAGTATTTTATATGTGCCAGACACTGTGCCATGTGCTTTACATGTATCAACCTCACTTAATCTGTACAAACCTACATTTTATGTTTAAGGAAACTGAGGTTCAAAGAAGTTAAATATCTTGCCCAAGGTCGTTACAGCTAGTAATGACAGAGCCAGGATTTGACCCAGAGGATCTGACCATAGAGCCTACACATTTAAAAACTTTACAGCACATGGTCTGTAATGTTTCACCTCTATCCTTACTCACTGCCTCCTAACACTGTTTTTTTAACTGTACAAAATTCAGTGGCTTTTAGCATATTCACAGAGTTATGCATCTATCACCATAATCAATTTTAGAATATTTTCATTACCCCATGAAGAAACCCAAGAAATCTTAGCCATCACCCCCAATATCGTCTTTCACACACACACACACACACACATACACACACACACACACACACTCTCTCTCTCTCTCTCTCTCTCTCTCTCTCTCTCTCTCACCAGCCTTAGGCAACCACTGATCTGCTTCTTATTTCTACGGATTTGACTATTCTGGACATTTCATATGCACAGAACCATATAATCTGTGGTCCACTGTGACTGGCTTCTTTTACTTAGTATAATACCTTCAAAGTTCATCCATGTTGTAGCATGTATTAATACTCATTTCTTTTTATTGCTGAATAATAATAATAATGCTAATAATGTTGCACATATTTTTATGTATTTATTTCCTCATTTATCTTTTGAAGCTGATCTCATTTTATCCTCATGTATGTACCTATAACTGAAAAAAAAAAACTTTTCAAAAACGTACATTTTTGTCACTACCTAAAACAATTATTTAATTATCCAAATACACAGTGCTCAAATTTTCCTGTTTTCCCTTTGTTTCATACTTTCTTTTTTCAGTGGTTGGTTGAATCTGGATCCAAGGCCCACACTTGCATTTGGTTGATGTCTCATCTGTGTCTTTTAATCTGTGTTTCCTCTCCCCTTGATAATTTATTGAAGAAATTGGGTTGTTTGTCCGCATTCTAAAATTTTGCAATTGCATCCCTCGTGTTATTTAACAAGTTCTTTTGTCCTCTGTATTTCCTACAAACTAGTAATTGAATCTAAAGGCTTAATGAGATTTAAGTTTGCTTTGGGAGAGGGCAGAACTTCTTCATGGGTGGTGTTCTGTACTTTCATGTGTCTCTCACTTTTTTCTTGTAAGATTAATCAGTAGGTTCAAGGGTTGTCAGCTTAATATATCAACGATACAGTTCCTCCATCAAATTTGTACTGAATGTTTCTTGCAATAGTTGGTGAACGTTGCCATTATTTATCAAGAGGAACTTGCTTTCCTAATCACTCTGGTCAAATGCTCCCCCTCCCCCCAAAAAAATGCAACAGTGCTCTTTCTACCATAATCTATTCCTCTTGTGTTGCAAAGGCATGAAAATGAGGAGGTATCACTAATTAAGGGGACATTTTATTTTTTAGATGAATTGTGTAATAATTTACTCAACTGGTTTGTGCTCGTCTGAGAACTTCCTGAGGATAGGAACTAGGTGCATCTTCTTTACCACTGGGTACTTAGTGCCTGCCTACCTCAACCCTGGCCCATGAGAGGAGCTTAGTAAGTAGATGTTAAGTGAGTGGGTGAATATCATGCGCTCATTTGTATAGACTCTCTTCTTCAGATTTCTTGTGATACCAGTGTTGGCAGTTTTTGCAGTATTTTGCAGTTAGGTGTTTAGTGATATCCCTACTTTCGGATGACGCCACTATTGAACAGTAGTAAATCAAGTGAAACAGGTTGTAATGTATGGATGTCCAACAGGACACATTTAGAATATCAAAGTCAAGGGTGGCAATTCAGAATTTAAGCTGAATTTTTTTCTTTTAAACAAAACCTCCTTTATCATATTGAACCAAAAACTAGGTTGTCTTTTTCTCCACCCAGTTCATAGCTTCACTCCTCTTCTCCTGATCGAATAGTTAATGAAAGTTGAACCTATTTCTGCTCAGCCTGTGAAATCTGACTCTCAGCCTCTCAGAGCAATGAGGCTCCTTTTTTGGATTTAAAAATAAAATTTTTACTAAATTCTGGTTTATTAGATGCAGGTTCGGTGTATTGCAAGAATAGGGAAATTGTATCTAGAATCCGTCTTCCTGTTAACATTGAATCTTTGCTTCTTCTAAACCAATATATGCCTCCGTAGTCTTCCCAAGGCAATCACAGGAGTGTTTCCAGTCCCACTTGGAGCCTTACCTCT
The DNA here is from genome assembly GCA_003508835.1 of Eonycteris spelaea. Taxonomy (NCBI): domain Eukaryota; kingdom Metazoa; phylum Chordata; class Mammalia; order Chiroptera; family Pteropodidae; genus Eonycteris; species Eonycteris spelaea. Next base: position 247,387 of record PUFA01000211.1, on the reverse strand, counting down.
TGCAACTTGTGCATAAGACACCATTTACAGCATAGTTAGGGTCTGAGATTTGTCTCCCACCTCTCCCCATTACCTCCTGATTTGGTTTTTCTTGTCTGAAGAAAAAGGCTCCCGCAGCTAAAGGAAAGCACTTAGATGCTAACATGGGATTTTGAAAGCAGAAGACGCTTTTATGGAAAACTCAGGCAAGACAGTTGTGAGAGTACAATCAGTGCCCTTGTAAGTAGACATTCTCTCGGGCTTCAACACAAAGAAGGGCTTTGTGTGGGCTTTAACAGAGGTTCTGGGTTGTATGGCCAGCCAAGAGCTGTGGCTGTCACTGGTTCACAGTAATCTGCACTAGGGACACAGCTTGACCTGTATAAGACTTTCTTCTTATAGAGGGCGAAGACAGATCATAAAATGTGCTGGGGGTGCTGTGACCAAAATAAAGTAGCACAGCGTGACACAGGAGCTATTTTAGGCTGGATGGTTATGAAAGGCCTCTCGGAGAAGATAACATTTAAGCTGAAACTTTAGAGCGGGTAGATGGGACAGATTAGCTCAGGCTCCAAAGCAAGAATATTCGAGGAACAGAAAGAGGACCACATTGCTAAGCATAGTGAATGAGGGAACACGGTGAGAGAAAAGGTCAGCAAGAGAATCAAGGGCCACGCCGGACTAAGCCTTAAAAACCAAGGTAAGGAGCTGCATTTTATTCTTATCAGTGAGGACGTGGAGGGGATGGAGCCAAAGTGAAAGGTGATGATGTTGGGAGCCACAGATCATGACTAACCCAAGAGTGTGCACCTGGGGGTTAATATAAAGAGAAAATAAAGTGAAGAAGAAACAACTCTTACCACTTCTTTCATATCTTCACAAACCAAATGACAGCTACAGCTCATTCTAAACATAGCTATGAAAATATCCACGGTAGCATTCAGTTAAGAACTTGGGTCCTGGGGTAAGACTGCTTGGATTCAAAGCCTCATCTTAGACTGTGCAACCTCAGACACATTACCAACCCTTGCATCTCAGTGTCTCCATCTGAAATGGGTGGTAATAGCAGAACCCCTCTGGTTGTTGAGAAGATGATAGGATAATGCCTGTAAAGTGCTTGTTACAATGTTTTTGTCACATTTACAGAGCAGGTGAAAATGCTTTTTTCTGTAAATACTCCGTTTCTGTTTTTATTTTTTTCTTTCCTTATGTAACCAGGGAATACCAAGAATGAAGCAGGTTTGTTTTTTATTTTGTTTGTGAGGGAACGTTGTTGAATCTGTTCTTAAGAATGTTTGAATTAAATTCTCTTTGCCTGAGGATGATTTTTATCTTATATGATTGCTCTTTGAACAAGCAGTTAAAAAAAAAAATGATATTGGGAGGCTTCGTGCTTTCTTCCTGAAAAGAGGCTTCAGGGCTTTGGGCCAAAATGTGGCTTGAAATGAATTTCAGAAGCGGCCAGAGCAGGCGGTCTCAGTTGTGAAGGGCCCTGCTGGTGACTGGCACATTCCCCCGAGGGCAGCGGAAGTGCCCTGCACATGCTGCACTGCCCACTTGTGCGGGCACCTGCAGGAGGAAGGGTGACTCGGCGGGAAAGGAGGGGCCGCCCCGATGGGTTACAGGGGAGAGCCACACCAGGCGCGTGTTTTAAATTCCAGTCCACTTTTCACCGCTCTGCATGATGTCAGTTCTAACGGGTTTGGAATCTGCCAGGTCAGGTAGCTTCTTGGTAGACCCTGTTCCCAAGGAAGAAGTTAGCACAGGCCTGTCAGCCATTAAAGACCTGAGGTGGCAGCCACCAGCGCCCCTCCCCAGATTCAAGATTTGCACAGTGATTCTGGGTTCCATGAAGAAGAGGAGCAGCCAAGAGCCAGCATTTAACCAGAGATAAGGAGCAAAGAAAACATCGACATGCAGGAAGTCATACGGGAACTTTGTTGCCATAGCCATCACTTCGCTTTGCGGTCATCGGAAAAAACACGTGAGCGTGGTGTGGTAATGCCTTCGTGGTTGTGAATCTCAGGATTGCCTGAGCCCTTTGGTGTCTGGAAGGCAATCTCTGAGTCCCTGGGCTGTTCCACAAGCCAAGGAGGAGAGTACTTGGGAGACAGAAAGAGGCCACAGCTTAGTGGAGAAAGGACTGGAAAACGTTCGGAGACTGTGTCCAGCAGAAGCACAGCTCATCTTGCACCAGGAGTGCTGCTCTGCCAGGGGACCAACTAAGGCTCTGATGTCCTTGATATAAGGACCTTAGAGGTCAATAAGGACATTCGGGCTAAACCTGGAATAATAGCAGCCTTCTGTATTTTAGAACAGCTCTCATTGTTAGGGAACATTGTTCTTTGTATCAGCTGAAATCTGCCTCACCGGAACTTCCACAGATCAAACCTAATTCAAATCTTTTGTAACACAAAATATATCAGTTCTTTTTTTATTTTAATTCACACATTCCTTGATTGAGCACATATTGGCAGGCACTGCTAGAGGCTGTGCAGAAGGCAAAGGTGAACTCTGTGACCAATCTGGGCTAATTTAACCCATTTCTTCATTGAAAAAATGGGAATATATAATACCTACTCATCTGGTTGTATTGCTGTGAAGAGCCCTGATATAGGATGTAAAGTGCTTATGCTACACTTGGCACATAGTAGGTATTCAACAATGTGTCTTTTGAAGTCTTTTTATTGTAATATTGTTAGTAAACAGACCCTGAGATGGGACCACAGGTGCTCATGAGGCAGAATGCAGGAGCACAAGGCCTCACAGTGCAATGGCAGTTCACAGGCGGGAGTAGTCATCACATTAAGTTGCCTGAACCAGTGGCTTCCCAGGCAGCAGCTGTGGATAGGACAGTTTTGGGGTCTGCAGAGGGGAAGATGAGAGTGAGAGTCAGTTGGGGAAATTGTCAGTGTGTGCAATGGACAAACAAAAGAGACTAGTTCAGAGAACTTCCAAGGCAGTTTTCATAATGTTGCCAAAGTAGGGCTTAGCGGACTGGAAAAAAACATGTTTTTCTAAAATTACTGGGTGGACCAAGGCCAAGATAGAAAGTGGTCTTGTTTCTCAAGTTTCCAATGAACTTAAATTTTTAATTAACTTTCTTATTATATTTTTCATTTAAGGCATATTTACATACAGTAGAAATCCTTTTGTGGACAGTTCTGCAAATTTTGACAAACACGTATATAGTTATATGATCACTGCCAACCATGATATAGAACAGTCCCACAATCCACCCCAAAATCCCCTTATCCCTTGTGCTCTTTTAGCTAAACCTGGCTTCTAGTGTCAGCCTATAGCATCCACTGACCTGTTTTCTGACCCTGTGCTTTTGCCTTTGCCAGAATGTCATGTAAGTGGAATCTTATGGAATATATCTTATTAAACCTGATTTCTTTCATTTAGCATGATGTATTTGAGAGTCATCCATGTTGTTGTATATTAGTAGTTTGTTCTTTTTTACTGCTGAGTAATATTTCCATTTTGTGAATGAACCACAGTTTATTTATCCATTTTCCAGGTGACAGGCATTTGGATTATTTAGTTTGGGGCAAATATAAATAAAGCAGCTATAAACATTCACATGCAAGTGTTTGCGTGATTACAGGTTTTCATTTCACTGGATAAATACCCAAGAATGAGATTGCTAGGTCGTATGATAAGTATATGTTTGTGAGAAAATGCCATGCTGTTTTGCAAAGTGGCTGTACTACTTTACATCCCCACCAGCAATGTATGATAATTCCAGTTGCTCGGCATGCTCACCAGTACTTGGTATTGTCAGATTTTTTGTCTGTTAGCTTTTTCATTTGTTTTTTAACTTGTCTAATAGATGTAGTGATAAATTATTGTGCTTTTAATTTGCATTTTGCTCATTTCAAATGATATTGAGTATTTTCCACATGTTTATTTGCCATCTGTATATTGCTGAATTATCTGTTCATATTTTTTATACATTTTTTAAATTGAGTTGTTTTTTTATTAAGATCAAATTTATAGTTTTTTTTCTTATGAGTCATATGTTTGGTGTTATATCTAAGAAATCTTTAGCTAATCCTAGATTACAAAGATCTTCTAGATGTTTGATAGGTTTTACATTTAAATTCAGTTCGAGTTCATTTTGTAGCACGTGAAATATGTAAATCAAGGTTCCCTTTTTACTTTTTTTTTTTTTTTTTTGCTTATGGATATCCAACTGTTCCAGCACTATGTTGAATATCATATTCTCCTCTCTCCACAGAATTGCAGTTTTACCTGTTTCAGAAATCAGTTGTCCATATATGAGTCATATTTAGGATTTCTTTTTTGTTTTTTCTGTTCTGTTCATCTTATATATGTTTATCCTTTCTTAAATACTACACTGACTTTTACTCTTGCTTTTATTGTTGTAGTAAATCTTGAAATCAAGTAAAACAAGCTCTCCAACTTTGTTCTTTTTCAGAATTACTTAGAGTATTCCTTTGTTTTTTCATAAAAATTTAAATTCAGCTTATCGATTCCAATAAAAACATCTGCTCATATTTTTATTGGAATTGCCTTGAATACATTTTTGGTCTGGGAAGAATTGGCCTCAAATACTCTTGAGTCTTTCAGTCCATGACTATAGCATGTCTTACCATTATTACATCTTCTTCAGTTTATTTCAGTGTTTGTGCTTTTCAGCATATACCTCTGGCACTTATTTTCTAAGATTTAGTCTTACATATTTCATGTTTTTTGATGCAAATGATAATGTTTTTATCGTATCTGTTTCCAGTTGTTCATTGCTAGTTTATAGAAATATAATTGATTTTGAATATGGACCTTGTATTTTGCTACCTTATTAAGTTCAGTAGCTTTTTGTTTTATAGATTCTTTGGGATTTTCTATGTAGGCAAATCACGTCATATGTGACTAAGAATTTTATTTCTTTCCAACCCCTATGCCTTTTATTTTTTTCTTGCCCTATTACATTGGCTAGGGCTTCTAATATGGGTATAATTTTATATTAATTTATTCTCCATAGGTTTATCATATTGGTCTTGTTGGAAAAAGTCATTTATTCATTCATTAAACATTTATTGAACATCTATCAAGTGGCAGGTTTTATACAATGCACTGCAGATATGATTTTTTAAAAAAAGTAGAACATTAATTCGACCTCCGAAAAGCTTAGTTCATTTAGAAAATATAAGATATTTTTCCAAATAAGAATAATACCAGGTAAAAAAAAAAAAAAGTACAGGTCATGCCATAGTCCCTTGCAGTCAGGCCTTAAGTGGGCAAAGCCCTGGGTGAAGTTGGAAAGGAGGCAGACAGTTGTCATATCCTTGCTCAAAGGGCTTCTTAGAACTATGCAATAAATCAGAGATGGCCCTGACTTATTCCCAGGGTTACAGGTTGGGTTACATGCTAGCCTAAGAACGGGGTAGGTTTTTAGCATAATAAGATCTAACTAGGCCTTAGGGAGGTAGAAATATGTACCTATTTGTTAATAATTCTCACAAGAAGGGCAATTTCTAACAAACTGTACCTAAGAGAAAAAATGCTCAGCTAATGTACTTTCCCTTCGAAAATTCAGAGACCTGAGAAGGAAGCTAAAGCAGAAAGAATGCCCTTCCAGAAGTGCTCCTTCCAGACTTTGAGGATCAGTCAGAAATATGGGCTTTAACTCCAAGGGAGAGGAAAATGTGAGCTGGTGGTCAGGGGATTGAGAATTCAGGGACTAATAAGAAGAGAGACTAATGAAAAGAAAAATTACATTTAGGTGTGTGCTGTGGAGGTATCATAGAACGTTATTTCCAGGGCTCAGAGAAGTGGGAGATAAGCAATAGGGAAGAGGAAGCTTCTAGAGATTTAAAAAAAAAAAAATAGGCAAGATTTGGATATGCAGAAATGGGAGAAGGGCAGTCCACACCAAGGCACAGGAAAGAGACTGAGGATTACTAGCTGAGAGCAGTAACACTTTGGATTTCATGCTCATGTTTAGGGCCTCATGCATGGAATGGAGCAGGTTGAAAAGGATCTTGAGGAGAAAGCTGGAAAGGGGCTTTGGAGGCAGGTTGTCATGTGAGACCTGGAGTGCCAGGCTAAGGAGTCAGAACTGAGATCTAAGTTTTGGGGAAGTTATTATATAAAATGGTTCTGATGCACCTCTTTAGCCTGGCTACCTAGGTTCAAATCCTGGTCGCTAGCTGTGGGAAGAGCTGTATGTTCTCAGGGCCTCAGTTTCTACATCTGTAAAACAAGAAGAAGAATAGTACACACTTATAAAGTACTTGTGAAGCTCTTGGAATAGTGCCTGGCATATGAAAAAGTACTACAAAAGTGCTATCTTATATTATGGTTATCATCATTGTCACCTTTATTATTTTAGGAACACTAATTAGGAAGAAGGTGAGTGAATTTGAACAGTTAAGTGACTGTTCAAAGGACCAATTAAAAGGGTATGCGTCACCCTTCCCCCCCCCGCATGGCACGTACTCCACACCCTCTCATCATCCTCCACCCCTGCAGCTGAAACACAAATAGTAGAAGTTTTGTTATTTATTTCCTTTCTAAAATCTTCTTTTTGACCCTCACCTGGTTAATCACACTCCAGAAACCCTTCATGAGAGCACATAATGGATGTGCACACACTTAGAGCTGTACTTCCCAGGTGTAGATTTGGGGAAGGAATTTTGAGGTGCCTTTCTCCCGAGCCAGCAGACCCCTGTCCTGGAGATGCATATTTGGTGACTGGAGCCCACCATCAAGACGATAATTATAAAGAGTGCAGTAAATAGGAAACCACTTAGATAATAATGTTAAATGAAGTAAAACCTGAAATTGTACATACATAATCATCATAACTGCAAAAACGTGCGTACATATGACAAGAAATTAAGAAATGCAGGCACATGACAACATTTGTGTTAAGCTGGGGAGAATATGACCACATTAATGGGTTCCCCTTTAATGTTTCCGCAGTTGTTTTTAATAATATGTAAAAAGCAGAAAAAATAGAGGAGGGAGCATGAGGCTCCCTGTTCCTCAGAGACCCCTAATGCAGAACACTCATTGTTTTAGCAGAGATTAGAGGCTATGGAAGGGTGGAGGTCATCTGTAGTTAAAGAACCAGCACACGGTCCCCAGAACCAAGGTCCCCTTGCCCCATCCCGCCGCCCCCAACTGCCCCAGAATATACCATCGTCTCTATGATTGGAAATCCTTGCCAGTGGCTCCTGAATTAGCTCTCAGCAACAGAGGGCCCCTCCCTTCTGCACCTTCTGCACAGACAATACTCCCCCGGGACTCGGGTCCTTCTAGAGTGAGCTTCCCAGGTGACTGCACATGGGATGAACGTGTAGCATCCTTAGGCTCCCTCATTGATGGTCTCAGTCAAATCCTGATCCAGATTCCGGCTCTGCCACTATTGTATGCAAAAGGTACGACCTTGGGTAAGATACTTAACCTCCTTGCCTCACTCATCTGTAAAATGAGATTTTAATACCTTTCAGTGGGCTGTTATTAGTAAGAAAAGCATGAATATACGATGCTTGGAACCCAGGAAAACTGTTCAGTAAATACTAGTAGCTGCCGTTGGGTGGGGCTAGGGGCTGCTTTTAATCATTATTTATTTTCCTGGAGAGAACCAGCATTCAATGGCCAGCTCAAATGCCACCATCTCCGTGAGTTGAGACCTCTTTCCTCTATCAAGAGCTTGCTTTCTCTCTCTCCCCTGGTCTCCTGGAACATTTCCTAGCATCTGCTACTTTTTCTGTCGTAGCAGTGTTGTCTATACTGTTGTCACTTTTCAGAGGAGCCGAGTTGCCAGAACAGAAGGCCAGGTCGGAGACTTTATGTTTAAGAACTGAAATGCTACCCCAGTGGGTTTCAGGTAATTGTGAAGAAAGCACATTCAGGGGACCTTCTAGAGTCAGTCTTTGTGACTCAGAATGCACTGAAAAGCGTGTCATTTGAAATGAGGAGGGACTTTCCGTATCCCTCAAATCCTCCTTCCTCCATGGTCCCCTGCTCCACTTATGTGAAGGTGGCCCCATACGCCCGGGGTCGGAACACGGATCAGCCATCCACAGCTGCTGTGACTGCATTTACTTTTCTCTGCTTATATGTCTGCTGCCCACTGCAGCAGTGCTGGGAACATTGTCAGTGCTCAGCAAATATTTACTAAATGGCTGAACTAATTAATTTAGCCTAAAGGGAGTCTGAAGAATTTGCGGATTGAGGTACCACAAGGATCCCCCATATTCAGGTACATTTCCCTCCAAAGCACTGGGACAGCCTGGAAAAGTTCCTCAAGGTTCTGTCACATCATGCTCATTTCCATGTGTCCTCAGCACTTGGAGATGTACTGCAAGGGATGCCCATAGAGAATAATTTCTAAATGAGCTTCCTGCTTTAAAGCAAAGGTCAATTGGCCTGTGCGGTTAGCAGGACCACCAGGTGAATGAAACTGTAATGTGGGTGAAAGGTTGCTTGGAGCATAGCTTACTGTGGGCTCTTAATGGATGCTAAATAATTGAACAAATAAAGTGAGAGATGGGCGAATGCTGCATTGATGAACCCGTGGTGAACTAAGGGGGTCCTAAAACATTTTCAAATTGGTCATTAATGTTTCATCAACACTGTCTGCATCCTTTGTTAATTTTGAATAATAGCAGGAGTTTCCAATCACAGGGATACAGTTTCATGAGAAAACATATAGAGGAATTATGCCTAGCCTATAATTCTACCCAATAATTTGGGTTTATTTCAAAATAGTCTAATAGCTGGGAATGGCTTAGTATTGTTTCCTAATGTACTTAGAAGGGGCTTGGGTGCTTTCACATTGTGACATTGGAGGGGCGTTATGGATTTTAGAGCATTACAGTGTTATTGGTTTCGGGTGTTTTTGTTTTTGTTTTTTGTTTTCTTGCTTTTGTTTTGTTTTTTGCTTTGCCTATATTTGAAGTGAAATTTGCTAACGCTGAAATGACTGTGTATTCATGACGTGGAGGGGATGAGGAGGTTTAGGGAATAATAATTCTACTCATGGAGAAAGAATGCCTTATTCAAAATCATTTTTGCTATTGGCAAAGCTGAAAACATACTTATGATTCTCCTCCTGCAGGAAGTGACAGGAAAAACACATTGTGTGCCGTGGATAGCTATAACTGGCAGCGAATTGGTTTAAATCATAAAGAAGCCTCAGTATACACAACGTACTATAAGTCCAGGAAACATAGCTGGAGGAGAGAAATGAAGGCCAGTTTATAAGTACTAGGAATGCCAGGCACAGCCATGCACCATGGTTGGGTTCCTCGGGAAATAACTGAGGACCTGCCCAATGTGAGCTGTACTTTTTGGTAAAACTTTGCACTCTTTTGCTGCCCCGGTTCTCCATGTGGGGACCCTGCTTTGTAGGCGTTGCCGAGCCTGCCGTGTTTATGCTATGCCACCTGCAACCACCCAAAACCCTGCCTGAGCCAGTGCTGCTTTCATTGGCTTATAAAGGTCGCGGAAGGGGGAAATGTCCCTTGCATGTAGCACGCTTATGACAGTGGCCCGTCCTGCAGCTTCTTAGGATGCTGCACTATCCAGAAAGCTGATGGCAAATTCCAATGGCTCTCAGGATCTCCGGTGCTCACTCATACTGCAGACGGCTATTATTTCCATTTTTCACAACTTAACTGAAAAGGGCACTGAAGTGAAGCAGGCATTTAGTCCCAAGCAGGATCAATCTCTCTACTGAGGGAGAGAGCCAGGCCCTGTGCAGCTGGTATTTGGAGTTAGTTGGTTTCAGTGTATGTTGACTCAACTTCCTCTAGAGATCACTGAAATGAATAGCGTGTGCTGATGACGAGGTGTACCCAGAGCCCCTTCAGTCTCAGGCGGTGCCTGGTTAGGGCCCTTTGACTAGGCCAGGCACCCTGAGCCTGTGTCAAGTCAAAGCTCCAGCCTGGCCAGAGGGTCTCTGAACCTGCCCCTGTGGCTGGGCATAGACCTTGCAGAGAGTACAGGGATGAGGAGATCGGAGCAGGATTATCAAAGGAAATGGGAAAGGAAATAGGGGTAGGCACACAATTTTAGAACAGAGAAGGTTGTTCAGAAAAGGAAACATGCCTCCAACTGTGTCTTTTTCAAAGATGAGGTGTGTACTAATTTTATTTTTTCCTTTGGAAATCTTAAGGATTTATTGCAATACTTCGTATTCCTCTGAATTCAGAGTTCTGTTTCTGTCCTCAGCTTCTCTCTTTCTTTCCCCTTGAGGAATGGGCATGTCAGTCATTTTACAGGTGCCTGAGCCTCATTCTTTGAAGTGCAAGGCTTCCCTGCTTTGTTTTTGTTTTCTGTTTGCTTTTTTTGAAGCACAGGTTTCAGCTATAAAATTTACTCACTATATTCCTTCATTTACCCTCAAGAAAACCTGTTTCCCAAGGGATTGACCTAAATCACTCTAAAGCAGGGTTTTTCAATCTTAGCACTATTGATATTTTCAGCCTGATAATTCTTTGTTGTGGAGGCTGTCCTGTGCTTTGTTGGATGTTTACAGCATCCCTGGCCTCTGCCTACTATATGCCAGGAGCGATGCACACACACACACACACACACACACACACACACACACACACACACACACATACACATGTGGCAATCGAAAATATCTCCAGGCATTACCAAGTGTTCCCAAAGGAGCAAAATTCCCCCAGTTAGGAACCACTGCTCTACAAGAATCATGCTACAGCTGCCCACCCACTTTAAACATATGCCAGTCCATGTAGCAAGATGGGTCATTCGTAGACTTAAACTCTGTTTATTATTTGTTCATTTATTCACCTGTTTACCCATTGATCCATCCACCTGTCTACTCACCTAACCAGCCAATAATCCATCTATCCAACTCATGGAATAACAGGGCCTTTGGAGCTTGAGTATACATTATGGCTCTATCACTTACTGACCACATGACCTTAGATTTAACTTCCCTTCCCTGCGCCTCACTCTCCTCATCTGTAGAAGAAGAGAAAACAGTACCCCACTGGCGAGAAACAAAGCGGACTGGGATTAGACTAGGCTTTATGGAGATGATGATAGGTTGGAATTGGCAGGGAAGGTGAAGGCTCCTTAACCTTCCAAATAGAAGGGTAAAGAGGTTGGAAGAGAGAGCAGATTCAGAGCCCAAGAAGAAGCCGTCAAAAACTTATTAAGATTTTCAGTGCACAGTGTGGTGAGAGGAGAGAAAGGGGCATCGAAGAGGAAGATGGGGTCGACTGCGACGTGCTCGAAAAGGTTGAGATGGGTAAATATGGAACTACAGGGGACAAAAATATTCTTCACAAAGGACAGATTATATCAAAGTTGGCGGTCTTTGAAAGGTCATAAGCTAAATCTTCATTTCTTCACTCTTATTAAATCGTTCTCTTCTTAGTAGTAATTTTACCTCCTCTACTCATTGTGAATTAGTAATTTTATTATGTACTTTCTATGTTCTAAGAGCTACACATGGATAATTTAAAGGTGAAGAAACTAAAGCATAACATGGTTAAGTAAATTGCCCCATGTCACACAGCACCTAAGTGGTAGAGCTGGGATACGGACCCACACACCCGGCCCTGAGACTACTTACAGGCTTGTTGTCTGAAGGAAACAGACTTGGGGGGGGGGGCTTGTGAGTGGTACCACCACGCCACCTGGATGAGCTGATGCCCCTCAGGATACTCAGCTGACCCGAGCAGGTGACTAACTTTGGGCATTGAGCCCATTCTTCGTTGGCCCTGAGAATAGTCGCCAGCAGCACTTGCGGCTGCAGTGTTTGCCCCAAGGTAATTCACAGATTAGTCCTAACCTTAACCCCAAGACAAAACATCTAGCTTTTGTTATTATTTTCACATTGCTCTTGTGTATCAATAGTCTTTCTAAACAAGTGATATTCAATTTACAGCATTCTGGTATTTCCATTTATAAAATATAGTACTTTTCAATCTCTGAAAATGTCAAATCCTAAAAAACGTAGCATTCCTATGCGTGATGTTAACATCGTTCTCAAATAGTTGTCAGCCGAGGATTCATTCAATGAATCCAATTCATGTATATATTTCTATTACATTGGGATGAGAGACAAGTTCTGTGTAGAGATAACTCCAAGAACAGTTTTTATATTTTACTTTCACTTTGAATACCAGTCAGATTTGCTTCAGCCTTAAAGAGAGTGTTTATGCAATATTAAAATAACGCTGGCAGCACGCGGCCCTTTTTTTTTTTTTTTTTTTTTTTTTTTTTGTATACTGGAAATGAGTGAAGAGAATCTGGGAATTGGGTTTTTTGAATCTGGGAAATGAGACTGTGTTGGTTGGACAGACCCGAGGGGACCACTACCCAGAGGACAATAACTCCCTGTTTTTCTTTCCTTTCCTTCCTCCTTCCCCTTCCTGCTCTTCTTTCCTCCCTCCTTTTCCTTCCCCTTCCTCTTCATCTTTGTGGTTCCCCCCTCTCTCCACACAGCCTCAAAACTTGCCTGCTTCTCTGCTGGGCTGTAGCCTGGCTCCCACAAAGCATGTTACCCCAAACCCTGTTCCCCAAATCCTCCCCAGTGCTCTCCCTTTTGCACTCACATCATGAGCTGGTGCCCCCTGGATTTGAAGCCACAGATCCCACATTTTCCACACAAGAGTGTGGCAGTTAATGAACAGTTTTACTCCATTCTATGCTTTGCTCTCCTGTGCATTCTTCTTTGGGTAGTGCTGTGTCACAGGGGGGAAGAGCTGGGCCATTTTAGTACTTGGAGCTCAAAGCCCCTTTGCAGTGAAATGGCACCCGAAGCCCACAGAGCTTTTAGCTTGGAGCACAGCATTTGATGTCTGTCTTCTCAGATAGCCTTTGCCATTAAAAATGGAAAATCATTTTAAAAAGGGCCCCTTGGTCCCTCTCAGGGCCTCAACATTGGTTAGCTGTGGCTGGGAACTTTTCCCTGTCAATGTCCTAATGTGATTCATGACCTCATTTGTCATCTGGGCTGCAGTGTGGCCAGGTCGTATCAGACACTCATGTAGTGCATGCTAGGAGAGCCTCCCTGTGGAGTTTAGGCCTGTCCCCTTACACCCTCTGCCTCCCCTTCTCCTCCTTAACTCCTCTGGGGTCCTGCTGACCTCACCCACTTCTGAGACAGGATTTCAGAGCTGCCCCTCCACCCTCAAGCTGCCAGTGTGTCTTGCTGGTTCTGGCTCTTGCTTGCACTCTGTACACTGTTTTGCATTGCTCTTTAATGTGCATCTTTCCTTACTGGATCACAAGTCACTTAAATAATACAGCAAACATTGCTCAGCATCTGTCATGTGCTGGCCATTGTGCTAGGTATTGGGGATACGAAAGTGAATGAACAGTCCTTAGAAGTGACAGACGTTGTTGACAAATGGCTCTAGTAACAAGACATGAGTTTAATGAGAGAGGTGTGTCTCGGGTGCTTTGGTGATAATGCATGCAAGCCCCCCCCCCTCAGAAGGCGGGGACCACCTTATGTTTGGCTCCTAGGGGTGCGGTGAGCACTTGATGGGTTAACACTTGGAAATGCATGTGGTTGTGCCTGGCATATAGTGAGCACTGAAAACATTAGCGGCCATTATTCTTATCTTTGTGGGTCCGCTCCCTTCCATCCCATTCCCCCAAGTTTTAATATCTATCGTTCCGTACATATGGTGTTCAGAAATGCTTCCTAATTAAAATAAGAGAAATGGATAAGTGAATGATGGGCTTATCAAGAGAAAATTAAAGAAGTTGGAGAGAAGAGCAGACTTTTTTGGTGGCACAGTTGGGAGGGGAGAGTCTGAGAAGAAAAGGCTGGATCCCACAGACACATTGACCCCCCACCCACACTACACACTGCTCTGCCGCACTCCATAAGGCCTGGCCACTAGTCCCTCGATGGCCTTTAGTGAGTCTCCTCACTATTTCCCTCCTTTTTTTTTTCTCCAGAAATAAGACCTTTTCATACACTTGACTTTTTTAAAAAAAAATCAAGAATATTTCAAAGCCTATTCCTCCATTCACTCTGCTTCAATTCAAATCACTTCTGCAAACATTTGTCAAGTTCTAACTGTGTGCCGGGTCCTGGACGAGGCTCTGAAAATACAGCCGGGATGAGGCAACCCTGCCCCTTCCCCACAGAGCTCAGTCTAGCAGGACAGACAAGGGATCCCTCAGGATGTGGGGTGCCAGCGCTGCCTTGCAGTCCATACCACCACTGACAGTAAGACAGGTAGTAGGAGGGTCTGCTTGGGCTTCCTTTTCCCAGGATGAGGTTTCGTGTGTTTTAACTTATTTGCAGATAATTAACCCGGGTCAAAAAAATCATACCCCTCTGCCTCTGAGAGACTGAAATCAGATTTTTGAAGAGAAGCAATCGTTGTATAGAATTAAAAGCTTCTTGATGAATAATACTGTCATTACACAAGGAGGAAATTACAGTAGCACTTTCTGCTATGTAATTAAAAAACTAAAAAAGCAGAGATGAATGAAATACCCACAAGTGAAAATGAGATTTGGTTTTCAGCAGAGGAAATTGAAGCTCTGTCAGTCACATGGTTTTCATTTCCCATTCTAAGTGAAGTGTGCCCTGAATCATTTCAAATTAGTAGGGACTCTCAGGGCACATTTTCTTTAACCTTTGTAGTACTGTGGCCTAAAAAAAAGAGAGAGAGAGAGAGAGAGAGAGAGAGAGAGAGAGAGAGAGAGATTTTTACCCTAAAAAGAGGAGGGTTTTTTCTATCCTAATTATTGACTTTTCTAAAATACCAATATCATTTCATAGACCCAGGTGGCGTCATAATCTATTTTATTTTCCCCCCTCCCCACTGCCACACCTTGATTTTAGCAGTCACACCAATTCTCCCATCTTTAAAGTAGCCCAAGAACATGCAAAGATTAGTCGCCCAGAGCTGGACTTGTAGTCAGAACCATGGAGTCTACACCATACTCCCCAATCTGACTTTTTCCCAATATTATGAAATCAAGCCCATTACTACTACACATTGATAGGCCCCTACAACAGTGGAAAACATTGGCTCTGAAGTCAGAGAGGCCTGGGTTCTGATACCAGCCTAGTTACTTGCCATGGAGCCCTGTGAGATCAGTAAACTATTTGAGCTTCTCGGTCTATACGTATAGAATAAGGATTGTTAATAGCCTTAGCCTCTTCATTCGAGATGTAAGAATTAAATGAATTGATGTATGACTGTTTAGCGCATATTAAGTCCACAGGAAATACTAGCTATTATAATCGTTTGTTGCCATTGTTAGAAATAACCATGGCATTCAAGAGTGCTAAATGGGTATTACCGCTGAAGGATTTGGGATTACCAAAACCTATCGTGGACAGCGGCCATCATTTCTTAGCAAGTTCCAGTGGCAGATTTCACATTACGAGCAATGAGAAATATATTCTGCCATCATTCTTGGAAATCTGAGAAGCTAGGCTGTAGCAAGAGGCCTGTCCTAGAGACCTCTTTTACCCCACCCTGCACCCGGACCTCAGAGTCCTACCACTGAAGGACTCTGAATACACATTCCTGAATACATGTTTCTTGAGAAAAGAAGACTTGGAGACAGAAGGAAGAGAAAAGGAGCTTGTCTTCTTTAGGACTCCCAAGTACTTAGAAGTAAGAAGCCGGCCTTGGGCCTTTTATCTTCTTTGCACTGAGATCAAAGCAAGGAGGGCGTCAGAGAGAGGCTTACCTCTGTGGGGACCATTATCACACACTACAGTCTCATCCACTCAGGCTGTGTTCCAGAATTTGACCCATTGAACCAGGCTTCCTCTCCTTGGAGAGAGAGCAAGGAGATGACGACAACGACAACAATGATGATGACGACAGCAGTGATCACTTATATAGAACTTAATATGGTCAGATAATATTTTAAATGTTTTATATAAATTAGCTCATTTCATCTTCATAGTAACCCTTTGAGATAGGTATTTATATTATGCTCACCTTATACATAGGGAAATTGACACAAAATTTGGATAAATAGACCCTGGAGAATTCCTCTCTAAATAAAAAGGGTGAGTAGATCGATAGAATACTCCATCTATGGTATAGTACACTGTATCTATAGATAGATAATTCTTCTCCTTTTATCCTCACAAATGTTGCCTCTGAAATGACCATCACAATAAAGTAAGCAGCCTTTCAGAAGATTAAGTCCACATTTATTCCAAGACATGTCACCTGGTTATTTTGCAGATTATATTAAAATGCAAAAAGCCCAACTGATAATATTAGTTTTGAAACAAAATGAGAAACATACTTCCAATTTAACCTCAAGGGATTTTTTTTTTCCCTGTGTATATCCCTGGCTATTTATTATAGAGATGGCTACAAAACCTTAAGTATAGACCAGCATGAATTCAACTCTAATTAATTTAAAACCATCATAGGTGCTAGAACACCCCTTTTTCAATCCAGAGGGGAGAGTTATCTAAGAGTGGTGATTGAATGCATAGCAAACCAATTTACTGCTTCAGCATCTGTAACATAGAATAATTTGCATTTCATCTGGCTCATCTCTTTTCTATCTCTACAATTTCCATTAGTACATGAGGCTGTATTCTCCCTTCCTCCATACTACACAAGATTATTTGGGGTGAAGACATTGATTTAAACTTACTCTGCATTTACTTTGCCCTGTGAATTAATGTAAGGAAATGAAATCAAACTTCATAGGTGCCATACCTTAGCAATACAATCAAGTTCACATAAAGGAAGATCACATAGTTAATTCTTATAAAGGTAAAATTGGGCAACCAAAACCTCATCTGTATACACTCAACACCATTCACAGGGATCCTGAAAGGGAGTAGGAAAAAGAAAAAATAGAATACACTTTAGAAATAAGATCCTACGGGAAGGCAAGCAAGCCCATGCTCTGTTTCTGCAACAGTGTGAATAGCAGGATAGCATTGGTTGGCTGACCCAACCCTCATCCATAACTCTCTTCTTCCTGACTTAGAAGTACTATATAACCTAGTTCTGGGCAAAGAATAAGCAGACGTTTCTGGATGAGTTTCCTGAAGGCTTTTTGCCTGGCACCCCCCTTTTGCCTTTTAACATGCCACCCTTCTTCCTTCTGTCCATCTGCAATGCTCATGTGAGGCCTGAAGATGGAGCAGCCATCTTGCGACCATTAGCAAACACATATGCAGACAGTGGCCTGCTTGCTAAGGATGGTGAAACACAAAGAAGAGTCCAGATGCCTCATGCCATCATTGACAGCTGCTTTGGTCTGCACACCACAAGAAGTTTTTTGATACATGTAAGCCAGGTCAGCTCTTTTTGTTGCAAGCAGCTGAACTCATCAGAACTGACACGTAGTGTGGCTCAGTGCGCTGAAGAGCTAGGATATGTTGTTCTGTTGTAGATAGTCAAAGGAAATGGGATCCTAAAGAATACATGAATAGGGTCCTTGAATGTACATTTCTGCAATCTCTAAAGAGAGGTCAATGAACAAGATACAGAAAATATCTAAGTATGAATGACAGTGCAGTGCATCATTTTTATTTAGAAGTGAAAAGGACAGTAGAGTGTTTCCTGTTTACCAGATTCAGAGTTGTCTATATAATTATAAGGAATGTTTTTATTGCCAGAAACATCTAACTTTTATAAAAGCTTAAAGTAATTTTTATCATTATTTCTGCAAAATGTTTTTATTAAAGGAAACACCATATGGTAACAGCAAGAAGAGTTAGTTACAAGTCACGAAGCTAGTCACAGATTTCTTTCCAACAGTTAAATTCAAAATACTTATCACAGACCCTACATTTAGAAAAAATTTGCAAGTTTCAAGACTTCTGAAAGTATAAAACTTCCATCAAGTAGTTGTGCATTTGTTTTGTTTTGTTTTGTTTTCACTTCCTAGAATCCAAAATAAAGTCTTATAAGACCTAGGACTTATATCAAAAATGTTTAACAACCAGTAGTACAGCCTGGGCACTGACAGAACAGACATCAGCCTCAGCCCTAGATGCTTGGCACAAAATATTGGACTTCAGCCCTTGGGAAACCTCAGGGCAGGGAGACATCGTGTGTATGAGATGCTAAAATGTATATCTGTCATACATATTTTATTCTTTGATCATTTACAATCTAGTCACCATGGAATTGAAAATGCTAATGCACTAAGCAGTGGGTTGGGTTGTGTGGTTTCTATCTGCACTGGTTTGGTCTTTAAAACACTGTAATGCTTTGATTTTAGATACAATGAAACATGGCCTCACCCCATCCCACCCACAAAAAAAGCAACAACAAAAGAAGAACCCTAACCTCCAGCACAGTAATTTCTGACTTTGAAGTTGTTAACACTGACCTGTTGTTTGAATAAGAATTGTATAACACCCTCAGAGGCAAAGCAGTGGGTTGGTTGTGTGCATGTGTGTGCGTGTGGATGTGGGTGTACGTGTGTAGACACAGAGCCATCATAAAAAGATCTCCCTCATGCTCCCCTTATAGTCTCACCCACTCTCCTTCCCCCAGCCCCAGCCTCCAGCAACCACTAATCTATTTTCCAGCTCTATAATTTTGTCATTTTAAGAATATTTTATAAATGGAGTCATAGAGTACATGACCTTTTGAGATTTTTTTTTTTTTTTTGCCCTCAGCATAATGCCCTGGAGATCTATGCAAGTTGTTGTATGTATCAAGAAAACAATCCTAACTTCTAACCCAGACATTTCCAACTTTGGCAAAATTGGGACCCAGATCTACTATTTTACTGATCTCTTCCTAGGAGGTAATACTTAAAACCAAAGCAGTAGGTTATTTTTTACATATAAATTAAACATTGCATAGGAGGAAGAACTGTGGACTTGGGCCCTCAGGGCCCCTGAGAGCCTGTGTGTAAGGAGTAGGACTAGCTCTATAAGACAGACACATGTTTCTAGGGCTAATGTTGACCACCTCACATCTCATAGCAAAATTTTAGAATATTAGTCATAAAAGATCTCCCTTCTAGGTCTCCTGCTATAATCCTGGCTTTGGATCAAGGAGGGCAGGGGTTGAGTTCCCTGCCTGCATGCTTGGGTCAAGGCAGGAGGCTCCCCATGCTGCCACATAGTCACACGACATTTTAGAGCACAGGCAAGGAAAGACTTAGAGCTAGACCTGGATCTCTCTGTTCTTGGGGCCTCTGATATCTCAGCCGTGCTGTTAAATCCATTGTATACATTATTCTATATAATCCTCTCAACAACTCTATTAGATAGACACTGCAACAGACCCCATTTTATAGGTGAAGCATTTGAAGCTTAGAAAAAATAATGCCCCAGAGGCCTTGCTCTTAACCACCAAATTCTCTTCATCCAGAGTGAAAAGCAGACAGCCTCTGCATATGCCAGCATCTGCCACCTCGTAGAGAACATGTATCATCTGGTGGCACTAGAAGTCTTGATATCCCCCTAAGTCATGGGCTAGGGTCCTTCAAAACCTTTCATCTAAGACTTAATAAAGTACATCTTAAAGTTTAAGTTGTTCCTTAAAAATAAAGAAACTGAGACCTCAGATTTTTTTTTTTTTTTTTTTTTTTTGGCGAGGGGGTGTGGGTAGCTTGTGACTTGGGGGCCTGCCTTGGTAGTTTGAAATACCTGGGACCTTTGAGTCTATGTTAGCTTTTTCCCATTGGAGTAAATAAGCAATGGTGATTTCTTAAGTCTGTGGAACCAAAAGCCCGTGCAAGGGTTGTATCTATTCCAAATTAAGTACCAAGTGAGTTTATCTATATGCCTTTAAAAATTAGTGATTCCAGTATGAAACGAAATATTAAATATTTTTTAAAAATCTTTCTTTATCCTTCATTCTCTATCCTTCAGCTTGGTTTAAGCAACCACACTGAGGAGATTGACAACCCCCGCCGTCCCCCACAGGATTGTCATGGCACCACAAAGGACCCACATTTCCAGATGCTATTCTCCAGTATCTCACTGCTTACCTGCAGTAAGAAAAAGAGCAGCATCTCCAATCTTCTCCCGGGCAGAGAAATCCTTTTGGAGACTTCTTTTATCCTCACTAAGCAAATAGACAAGTGACCTGGGAAATTAAAAGGAGGAAAACAACTCCTTAGTCTCTAACCTGAGGGGAACAGTGCTACTGAAGACAGGTGCTCCAGGATTTGTGTTGCATTTTATTCTCTGGCTCCAGTTTTTGTAGGTGGTGCCTCTGAGATAATTAACGTCAGTACTCTGATCTTCGTGCCCTGTTCTCCTCACCAGGACCCTCGCTGAGGCAGAACATGTGCAACAACCTGCTGGAATACCTAAAAATAAAATGGACTAGCTTTGGACAGTCACATTTTTCAATCAGGTTGTCCCTGGAGGCCACAGCAGGGCCTCCAGGCTACTCAGGAAGTGGCTGCCTTCCTCTCCACACCAGCCTCCTGGCACATCTTTAAAAGCTGTCCCAAGACCATTGGGGGACTAATTTCTCACTGTCTTAAGACAAAAGTTCACTTTAAGTTTGAAGAGGGAGAGTTTGACCAAATTCTAGTAAAACCATATTCTCATTTTCAACTTCTGTGTTTCCTTCTATCCCTGTACGCTGGCCCACTGCTGTGCTCGCAGGTGCCAAGATTAATGAGTATCTCGGTGTCCAGTTTTCTCACAAAGTCTTCTCGAAACTCCAGATTTACTTGCTCCCAAATCTTCTATTACTTGTTACCAAGATGCTCATCATGCAGTGGGGTTCCTGGATGTTTTCTGGTGCCTCATTTCCCACAATTCCAATTTGGGCTACAGGTTTTTAACCATCACCACCACCACCCCCGCCCCCCGCCACACACACACACACACACACACACACACACACACACACACAATTTTGCTTTTAATCATCATCCCAACACTTATTTTGTCCCTTCTTCCTGCATTGCTACTCTTTCCAGATTTTTTATTCCTTTGATTCTAAACACAGTTTCTTAAAAAGAACCAAATCAGTTAGTCTAAGGAATAAAGATGGGGGAAATTCTCAAAAATTCTAGTAGGTTGTTTTTTACAAAGTATATATACTTTTTCCCATTTATTCTAACCATTAATTTCAATGAGAACTTTGTTGGTGGAAATTGGAAAGCCTTTGGAAGAGGTGAAGATTTTGGGGTGTTGGGGGCTGTACAGTGTCCTCTTACTTTTTATCTGGCAGAGGTTTTTTTTATTGTTTTATTTCTTTTCTTTTCTTGTCTTTTCTTTTTTGGCTTTTTGGTTGGTAGGTTGCTTTTCCTTACCCTCCCATGACCCCCATCACCACTTTTCCATCCCTACCTGCCCTATGCTTTTTGAGTGTCTGCAAAGAAAAAGATATGTTTGTGGCTATTGGAAATAGGGGGAAAGAATCCGGTAATATTATTCAAAACAGGTAACTTCCTCTTTCATAACAGTTTCTTTAAATGGGAAAGTAAAAGGAATTCTTGGATATAGAAGGAAAGAAGCAGAAACCCACAGCCCTGCTGAGACGTGGGGTCACAGTATTCCTGAGTGAAGTGATGTTTTTGCCTGGTGAGCAGTGAGTTGTCCACAGGTACATATGTGTTTATGTGGCAGTGGGAGTGTATATAAGGAATATGGAACAAGAGCAGGATATATGCTGTAATAGATCAATAACATTGTCGATTTAGGCTGTGCCTAGTTATTTGAGCTTTGAGAATTCTCCTAGTTGTAATCTAGCCCTCTTGAGAACCTTGAGGAAAATCCTTTAGGGATTCCAATAATGGTGACTTACATTCCTTTGGAAACTTTTACTTTTCTCATCCTAAAATTTCTTTGATGAGACAACTTTATATTGGTGACTTTCATCTTTCAAACTGACCTGTCACATTGGAAACCATGGAGACCTTCTTTTGTCCACCCACAGCCCTAAGACAAATCCACAGCAACAATCCCTGATGCGGGGACACTGAGCACGAGCTCTGGAGGGCAACAGATGAGGCCAAGACCATACGTTACCTTTCTTACAGCAGCTGAAAGGCTGCAGTGTTTGTATTGATCTACAGAAGCACTTAATCAATGCTTCTAGTTTTGTTGTCTCTTTGCAGCTGTACAAAACAACTTGAATATTAGCAGGTAAAAGCCATGCTCCGTAATAACCTTATGAAAGTTTTATGGTAGCATTTGATCAGTAACAAGCCTGGCTTAAAACAAAACCATGTTTCTAATGCTGCTGTTGCAGGTTCACACTGGCACTGAAATTATTTCCTTGTCAAGGTAGCTTCATAAGGGAGATGGTTGCCCTCCCTTATGAATTGTACCATCTACCAAAGGAAATGGTAGGTACAATTGTCTGGAGGAGTTGGGAAAGTGGATGAATGGAAGAGGAGAAAGCACATTCATTGAACATGTGCTGAGCTTAACATTACGGTTTCCGTCTCCGTTGAGGAAGTAAAAAAAGAAATGTGCCTACCAACAGGAATTTAATAAATGCCTGTTATTTACACAACTAGGACAATAATTAACATTCAGTGAGGACTAGTTACATGCTGGAAACATTTTATGTTTGTTAACGCTCAGTGGCCATTTCTCCTCAACATCTTTCCACCCTTGCAGATTATAGAGCAGCCCTTCAGTTTGGGCATTGGCCTTAGTTCCAGGGAGATCCCTAACTAATCTCAACTACGGGTGGCCATTTCATTTCTTCACCCAGTTCTAAGCCAATCAGTGTGGGATACTTTCCACGTGACAGGGATTGGTGATAACCCAACAGAGACCAGTGATTTGTGAGGGGACAGTGTGAGTTATCTAAGTGTTTCTTCATTCTTAAGGAACAAACTCAGGGAGGATGTTTGCCTGTGTGGATGTGAAGCCTGGACCTGTTGCCCCAAGTCTGGGGATGAAGCTGGCATATGTAGGAGAGGAGAGCTAAGACAGAAGCAAGGAAACCCAGCCAGAGCCTCCACTGTGGGACAGCGCTCTCGACCGCCTGGCTCTTAACAAAACAATTTGATCCAGCACATTTCTGAATTCTCTGAGCCTATTCAAATTGGGAATTCTGTTACCTGCAGCCAACACTATCCTGACTGAATCAGTATGTTAGTAAATTACGCATTACAATTCTCTGAAATTGGTGCTATTATAGTATCTGTTCATAGAGGAAGCAGAGGCTTTGGGAGGTTAAGTAATTTCCCCAGGTCACATGACAGGTAAGCAGCAGGACTGGGATGCAAACCTAGTTCTCTATGATTCCTAAGCCTGTGCTCTCTCTATCTATTCCCATATCCTAACCAGCTTTTTATCTGGAAGGCACTCACTTTTTGGGGGCTAGAGAGGGTGAGGGAGAGGAAGCCTACCATTTTTCTGCCTTTGAATCAAAGTGAATAAAGGCCAGAGCCTAGGGCAAATGCTCAATGACTTCTGCAATGCCTGTCCAAGCTCCAGGACAGTCCTATGATTTTAGCATAGGAAGTACCATTAAGCCATAGCCATAGAAAAGTGTATAAAATATAAATATACTATATAATTAACATTCACAAAGAAAATGTCTGTTCTGTCAGCCTTAGTGCCATTTTCTTAGAAACCTCCGCACCATGAGCGCCAAGAGGAGGAAGAAACAAATGCGCAGGCTGAAGCACACAACAAAGATGAGGCAGAGGGCCAAGTAAACCACTAGCTGTACACCCTGGAAGCCACAGGAGCAGAAATAAGGAAAGCCAGAGGCCAGGGACGCTGGCACAAATTGTTGGACTGCATGCCCGCTATCTAGAACTTCTCAATGGATCTAAAACATCAATCATCATTGATTACCACAACCACTTTAAGAGACCCACCTTGCTTGTATAAAAGCAGTCCTTTTTGGTCCCTTGTCCTGGACTTGTGACAGTTTGTACTACTTCTGTTCTCGGTTATGGCTGAATATAACATATACAATAAGCATCTCTTCTGCTGTCTTAGCAGAAAAAAAGAAAAAAGAAAATATCCTAGCCAAGATCTATTTGGGTTGGACAATTAAATGTTGATAGCAAAGGGAATAGATATGGTCATCTTGGTCATTGTCCCCAGCCTAGTCACATCAACTTTATCTGTAGCACTTTGCACTCTTTAGGAAAAGTAATGGTGTCCGTGCCATAATCTATAACATTTGTCATAATTAACATCCACAAACATATCCACAAAATGGTGTCCTAGAAAGCAGTCATTAAAAAATATACCGAGTTTCTGAAGTAGGACTATTGCAGCAATAAAGTTATGATTAGCCCTGTTCTACTTTCTGGCTCTTGTGGTACCAAATTCTCAGGAAAAATGGCCTCTAAAGATATTTCCTGGAAATCCAAAGTTATGGAGTGGTTTCCGGGGTTCTTGGGAAGAGGAGGTAACTGTCCCCGCCCCCACAGCCTCCCCTTTGCTCCTTTTCCTTCTGTTCATGAGGGTCAGGCCTTTCGTTTGAGAGCGAGCCTCACTCCACATTTGTGCAGGGTGTTCTTAACCAGACCTACTTCATCGTGTGTGCCTGTAGTTTAAGGGTCTTTTTATTTTTCAGCGGATATCCCACATAGATAAATTCCAATTTCTGTTTGTGTATATCTCTTGTAATTGACACTTTAGTACTTCTTCTCAAAGACAGTAGAATAAAAAGGTCTGTTTGAAGAAAGCACAGAATGTCCATTGCTGCAAATAAGAGAATAAATAAATCAATGGGCCTTTACAGCTACCCTTTATACCAAAGTGAGCCCTCTGACCCTGTACGGTACAGAGTCAGAGGAGAACACTGGGAAAAGCTCTCCATTGAAAGGAACCCCAAAAGCCTGTGGTGTAGAGACAAGCCTCCAGCTGGCATGCCCTCTAATTATGAGACAGATTAATCAGGACGTTCCTCTCCAGTTCATATTTTAACCCTTAGAGTCTTCGATTGAAAAGACAAAAAATATCTTCCAGCCTTGATGACTCCTTTCTTATTTTAATTACTAAAGTTATCTATTTTGATACCTTACATTCCCAGGCAGCCAGCAGGTAATTATCTTTTTACACTGCAGAGACCAGCCCAAAGCCTGGCAGGCTTTCTTCTAGAAGTCAGAGCCTGCCCTGCGAACAAAGACCGTGGTCCTGAGATGGTGTATGGAAGAGGACACACACACACACACACACACACACACACACACACACACACGCACACACACGTCCTCCTTACCAGTGGTATACAGTTTATGCACTTGACAGTGGCAGGTTCTCGTCTGCTTGCTGTATATTGCCTTGCACATCGAGTACAATCCAGGCAGTGGCCTTCTTACGCCCCTTGTCATCGAGGTCCTGCCACTGAGAGTTTCCCAGCCAAGCAGGGCAGCAGGGTCCTCGTAGTTTTTTCAAACCAAAGTTGTTTGCACACTGTACCTACTCAGGCCTGGGGCTTCAGTGAATAGTGCCCCAGCCTCTAGGCAGCAGCCAGATTTGGCTGGTAAGACTGGGGCATGGTCACGAGGAAGCTCGTCAAATAGCTGGTGTTGGAGAGTGGGGAGGGGAGAGTTTCCTTAGGGCAGGGTCAGGTCTTACTCAGCCTTGTCCCCTCAGTGCCTGAAACGGTATGTATCACTCAGTAGTAATCAGTATCAATATCCATGAATACAGGCATGCCTGTTTTATAGCACTTTGCTTTATTGTGCTTTGCAGATATTGCATTTTTTTTTTTTTTTTTACAAACCATAGGTTTGTGACAACTCCACATCAAGCAAGTCTATCAGCATCATTTTTCTAAGAGACTCAGATGATGGTCAGCATTTTTTAGCAATAAAGTATTTTAATTAACATTTACATTATTTTTTAGTCATAATGCTATTTTGCACTTAACAGACTGTAGTATATTATAAATGTAACGTATATATGCACTGAGAAACAAAAAATTCAAGTGACTCGTTTTATTGCGATATTCACTTTCTTGTGGTGGTCTGGAACCAGTCCCACAATATCTTCAAGGTAGGCCTGTATATATTAGTGCCTTGCTATGTGCCAGACTCAGAGCCTACAGCAATGAACAATATTAAAGGAAAAGTAATGTCCACATACAGTTTATATTCTAGTGGGTAGAGACAGATAATAAAATGAATATCGTATGTAATATTTCTAGATTGTGATAAGTATTGTGGACAAAAAGCAGGGGAGTGAGATAAATTCTAAAGCAGGAGAATGTCCCACATTTGAGAAATAGGTGTGCAGTGTACACCACCCGAGAGAGGCTACAGTAGTTAGAGCAGCATGAGTAATGGGAGTTACAAGAGATAAAATCAGAAATAACAGGTCGGAGCTGGGTCACACGGGGTCTTGTAGGTCATTGAAAGGATGTTGGCTTTTACTCTGAATAATGTGGGCAGATTTTAGAAGATTCTAAGCAGAGGTGACATGATGTGACGTGTTTTGACAGCGTTATTTTGGCTATTGGAGGCAAGGATGGAAGCAGGGGGACCAATAAGACTTTTGCAGTAGTTCAGACAAGAGGGGGCGGTGGTTTAGATGGTAGTGATGCAGGTTGTGAGTGAGAAGTGGTCAGATTCTGGATATGTTTTGAAGCCAGAGACTGTAGGATTTGTTTATGGGTTAGATGTGGAGTATGAAAGTAAGTGACACACTGTCATATCTGCCATAATCTGTTGGTCACACAGGCCGACCCTGGTATGTGACAGAATTACATAGTGCATGCATATGGCAGCAGAGATCATTGGGGACCATTCTAGAGGCTGGACCACGAGGAAGGAAGGTGGAATGGGTGTTAGAGAGGCAACTACCAGTGTCCCCTGACAATGAGGCTCAGAGGAGTCAAGTCGCTTGCTGAAACTGTGCACATGATCTTGAGAGTCAGGACAGAGTTGACCTATGGTCACCTATCAGCCTTCACTTTGTTGCTGAAAAATATTTTTTCATTGATTACTGAAACATATTGGGTTAGTATCCCATTTTAGATTCCTAACATGTCACTTCTTTTTTTTTTTTCAGTTATTGAATTTAGAGATAGTCTTTATCTTATTCTTAGTCTTTATCTAAAGCTTCCATTTTCTCCAATTCTAAGCTCATTGCTTTCCATATATTTCTGTGCTTTACCCTGGACCATTTCTTAAGATCAAGAGTTTATCTGAAATGGCTTTAACAAATAGTTTTATTCAAAATCTGCCCCCAAGCCAGCTCCATCCCCACCCCAAGAAAACTCCCATTACAACCCCTCCCTCACCCCTCTTTCCCCCCACCCATCCTGTCTTCTTGTCCTCATTCCTAGTGTGGTAGCAGAAATCTGTGCCTCCCAGAGCTTTGGCCTTTTCCCCCTCAAACCCTAACTGTTGGCATTCTGGAGCCTCTTTTTTCATAGTTGACACCTCTCATCTTGAGCCAAAGGAAGAAATGTGTGTCTTAGGGACTTATTTCTAGTGAAAGGATGGTATGTTTAGTACAAAAGACACTGCCAGCTTAAATGCAGAAAATGTAAAGAGAGAGTAATCTTGAGAGCTTAGGAGTCACGGTCCTCCTAGCTAATGTGCCTAAAATCTTGAGCCTTTTCCTCACCAAGAAAGGTGAGAGCCAGGCAGGGGTCCAGTGCCAACCATCATGGGCACAGGCAAGAATCAGGAGTAGACTAAAGCTGAAAACAGACAGAACTATCCTAGATTATTATAGTGTGCCAGACAAGTTGCCATGTGCTTTGCATTCAACATACCATTTTGTCTTAATAACACGACTGAGTCTTAGAGAGGTTAAGTAACCAGTTCC
Organism: Eonycteris spelaea; assembly: GCA_003508835.1. Lineage (NCBI taxonomy): Eukaryota > Metazoa > Chordata > Mammalia > Chiroptera > Pteropodidae > Eonycteris > Eonycteris spelaea. Next base: position 219,741 of record PUFA01000211.1, on the reverse strand, counting down.
AAGGCACACAGCTAGTAATTGACAGAGCCTGGAACAGTAACCCCAAATAAGTCAACTATTGTCTGCCAGTACTTTTCTTTCACCCCTTTAGCAAATACAGATTCGCCTATGGGCAAACACTGTGGATCTTTGTTACTTTGCTTTTTAACTTACATGTGGTTATCCTAAAACAGTAACAGATTGAGTTTGTAAATGTTTTGAGGAGGACCATTAAATAGCATCCCTGTTTTTCACTGAGTTCAGATGTAACTGAGAAACAGATACAGGAATTAGACAGGTGAAGATTAAAATAGTTTTATTATTGATGTGGCGAAATGAGAGAATGTGGTTCAATTTATAGCCATAGTCAGGCTCCCTGACTTACCTTCCCTGAGATCACCTCTGCCCCCAACCTCATGGATGGGCATACATCTGAAGGACAGACCGGTGCAAAATGGGGAGCCCCAAGAGGGCCAACCCCTACAGGCCTTCTTCCTCCTCCTTGCCTTCCCTTCAGACTAATTCCATGGGAAGCATCCCAGAGGTTGTGCTGTGTGTGTGTGTGTGTGTGTGTGTGTGTGTGTGTGTGTGTTGGGAGGAGGGGGGCGGAGCATGTGAGCATGCCTTGAAAAGAAACTGAACAAGAAGGTTGTGTGACTCCCAACTGCAAGAGCAAAGGGAGGGGTGTTAAGAAGGATGAAGTGGACCCGGGCCAGGCCTGCGGTGACTCTTTCATCTTCATCCCAAGAGTGGTGACAAGCTAACTAAGCATTGTAAGTGGGGATGTGACATTATCAGATTCATATTTTTAAAATACCACACAGGCTATGATGGGGAGCATGGGGTGGAGGAGGGCGGACCAGACTCAGGGAGACAGGACAGAGCGGTACCAGTGAGAGTAGGGCCAGCCAGGGTCTTCTGCCCTGGTCTCCTCCTGTCGCTTTCCTTCTCAGGGCTGGTTCTGACCCTCTTGGGGCAAACACAGCTGACAGTGAGCACTAGGAGGAGACTGGGGCTCTGTCAGAGCCTTGAGAGGACCAACCATGCTGTGCCTTGCCCGCAGGACATGCGCTAAGCATCGTGAGCTGAAGGCCCCTGTGAAGGGTATTTTGTTTTCAAGCTTTGTTCCAGCATGAAAACTTCTCCTTTCTGGCATTTTTATAGTTTATGAAGCAAAAAGGCCATGAAGAGGTTTATTGTCCCTATCTCAAAGCTATAACCTAGGTGCAGGTGTTGGCCGGCTGCCAGGCTGGCTCTTTCCCCTGCACTGGGGAAGATGTGATTATTGCTAATGAGAGACCACGAGATGCACAGGACCCATGTTTGTGTGTGGACTCCCTTTCATACCATCATAAACGTGGTCTATGCCAAGAGTATAGGGTGTATAGCAAATTTTTGCTATGGGCCCAACACTGCCCTCTTCCCATCTGCAGGCATTTCACTGGTGAGGAAGTTTGTTCTTTGCCATTTGACAAACATCTATTGAGCCCATCCTTTGAGCTAAGCATCATGCTGGGTGCTGGGGATCCAGTAGTAAAAAGGAGAGACATGGCCCCTGCCCTCCCAGAGTTAGTGGAGACTAGAGGTTGGGACACAGACAAGTGACCAACCATCACAACCCAGCAGCAGTGATACCAGGGCAGCATGCAAACAAGAACCAGGGAAAACTTCTCAACTTTCCCAGCAGAAACCTGAGGAATGAGTGGGAATTAGTGAGCTAGAAGGGTAGGTCGGAGGGGTTATGTAGAAGGAAGGAGAAGAGCATTCTCAGCAGCCCTTCAAGTGCCCTCATAGGAGTCGGTGGCTGGGCGCCACCCTCCCTCCTGGAGTGCAGACTCAGCCCCTCATGTAGTGAGCACAGTACAAGCTGGACTTCAGCCCCAGCTCACCCTCTTACTCAGACAAGATTGGAAAATGAGCAGGGCAAGAGGACAGGGAGGCAGTGAGAGCATCATTTTCAGAAATGTAGCTGTGAAGGACAGGCAAGAGAGAAAATATTAACCAGAGATGAGGCCCAATTGAGAGAGAGTTTCTTTCAGATGGACTAGACTAGGGCTTGTCTAAATAGTGATGGGAGAGCTGGGGCAGGAGTGAGCAGAGAGAGGGGGTTTGCAGATAAAGGAGAGAGAAAGCAACTTTCCAGCAATAGAATGCATATCACCATGCTGGGGTTAGCATGGATGCTATGGAGTTGTAGATTTGGTGGCAGGAAATTGAAGGAGTTTCTTGGTGACTTCTTATTTTGCTGAGAAGGAAGGCAAGAACATTTAAAAGATGACTATTAAGAGGCTCTCTTTCAACTTTCCAACTGATCTCTGAGCATCTCTTAGTCAAACCCTTTCTTATAGGATTTCTAAATCTTTCTTCACCATTTGGATGTTGCTTTGCTAGAACACCCTACTAACTCAACCTATTAACTAAACCAAGAACTTTTTGTTTCATTTTTCCATGATTAGGTAAACTTCATAGACGTAATAAGTTACGCAGATCTTGAGAGGCTAGGCCAGAATCCTAATACCACATACAACATTGCTTTTGGGTTCGAGCATGCATTCTACGTACAAACTCACTGGTTTATAAATGGTATTTTGGAATGTAATGCTCCATAAAGGACCCTACCGCAGTGATAGTAACTATTTCAGAAACTCATAGATGTCGAACCTCCTCGGTGCATCAATCTAGCGAGGCAGGTCAGGAGTAGACAATGAGGTGACTCAGGTCAGTAGACTTGGGCTTTCAGTCTCTAGTTTATTAAGCAAATGACACCTTCCAACCTGAGGACCAAGTGTCACTGTCCTAGACATTTGGTGCTTGGTGCATAATAAAAATGCAGCAATTCCCAGCAAGTAACAGGCAACCTTTTCCTTTTGAGCAAAGCAAACTTACGAATGGTCCAACTTCAAATAACAAGACAGATGCATAAATGCTTTTCTCCTGCCTGCTTCTGGCTCCAGGGTAAGCCTAATGGAAGCCTGAGGTGGCCTGGATCAACACCCAGGTGTGCCAAGGAAGATAGTTTGTACCCCAGGGACCCTCATTCCTCGAGCCCTTGTTCAGTGGCCCTGATTCCACACAGAGACCTTGGACATGCCAAGCACCAAGTTACTGCTCATTTGTGATAAGCCATTGGTATCACAAAAAAAGGATTCTGTCTGAATTTCTTCCGTTGAAAAATTATTTCTCCCACCTCGTTTGTGCCAGAGTGCCCTATCATATGCTACTTTTTTATGACATAATGGTACATTTTTCTCACTTATCACCCTACAAATGCTGAGAGGGGAAAAAAAAAGTCCTCTTACCAGCTCTGCCCTTGCTCCACTTTGCAGGGTTCTCCTAAACCCATTGTGTGCCCAGAGGCAGTCTGGGGAAGGACCAGTCTCGCTTAATATCTCTGTTGTGATGTGCAAAGATCTCAGGAGGGAAAAGATTAGTGATTTATACGAAATACTTGAGCATCTTTTCTACCCTCCTCCAAGATGTCATAACCAATACATCAGGGCTCTGAGCTCTGTGTGTTTCTCCCCCGTCCCATCAGAAATCTGTGTAGAGTTAAAGCTAAATCATGGGACATAATTAATTAAAAGACAAATGGCAAAATAAGGTTGTGGATGCTTTCTAATTGTGGTCTGTTCGATTTTAATTACTCATTGTAAATTGTGAAAGCTAATCCACAACGTGTCTTTGCACACTCCTGTTCTTTTTAATCACAAAGAACATGTTCTCAGCTGCTGACAGGATGGGCCTCATCATCTGTGCAGAGCAACTTGATCTTACCCGACAGTGACTCAGCAACTTGCCGAATCCAATTAGCAGCTTTGTAGCTACTTACTCAGAATGGCCCTGCTGAAGCCTGCCTTCAGACACCTCAAACAGCGAGATCTCCCAGCCCATGATCTGGTCATTATCAGCAATTATCATAGGCAGGGTAGAATAGAACAGACATTGGGTGCCTTGGTAAGTCAGAAACAGGCTTCCCCCTAGGGTCCAGCTTTTCATCTGCCCTTACTTGTGATTGACATTGAAGCACCTGGAAACTCATAGAATGGAGGACTCAGCAATCTTAGCTGAAGTAAAATAAATCTCTAGGCCACATGAAGAAACTGAAGTCCAGAGATGCTAAGCGCTTGGTCGCAATTCCCCAGGTGGTTGGGGAAGGCTAACATCACGGGAACCGGAACCTCCTGACATCCCATGTGTTGCTCCTTCCCCGTGCCCCCCACATCTCTCTCCCAGAGCCACATTTTAGGAAAGGGATAGTGGGGTGTCCTGGAGAGGTCCTGCAGGCTCTGCCCCAACTAGCAGGGCAGGTGAGGTTGGCAAATCAGACAACCCCTCTGGCTCTCAGTTTCCTTATTGTTACCGTGGGAGTAATACCATGTAAGAGAGTTTTGAGAAGTATGATAGTTTAATGAAAGTGCCTAAAATGAAGTAGAAAGACTCTTCAATCTTGATTTGGGGACATTGAGGCAGAGGGAGGGAAAGGGAGATGGAAAAAGAGAGAGACAACACATATTTCGTGTGAAAACACTATGAACTAGCCACTTCTGCAAACACTGAAAAAAGAAGGTGGCCAGAGGGGCCCTACTGTGGACATCAGTTTAATTTGGTTGGTAACAAAGAGAAAGGGTGCCCTCTCTGGCATTTTTGCTTGAGGGCCCAGAATTTATACTTCTGCCTCTATTCCAACTGTAGAACTCTGCTCAGCATCTGCCAACGAGGTATTAGATTCCTCTGCAGCTTTTTCCTTGGACACTTGCCTGTGTTGTGAGTTGCTGTTTCTGTCAGTGGAATAGACCTGTATCTATACCTAGAGGCTAAGGTGAATGAGTGTGTTTTATTGAATTGTAGAAATGATCAACTATGGCATAGAGCCATCAATAATCCAGCTCTTTCTTTTGCCACTCATCACCTCCCCATACTAAGATGCTTATAAAGTTTTGTGACTTTGTTCTATCCTTTGAAAAGGGAACAGCAGATCTGTCTTTTCTCTCTGCTATTTTGATTTTTCCTATGGCCAGAGGTAACTGCAGAGAGCAATTAAAAAAGAAAAAAAGCCAACCAGGATACATCTTCAATCAACTATGGTCCACACAGTGATCCAGAGACAGACTCACTAGCCCTTCCCTACAGTTTTAAAGAAACTTGCCGCCCGGATGGAATTAGCACCATGGTGGTGCTAGCAGAGGACCTGCTTAGACGTCGTGCAGCTGGAGGTGCTCACGGAGCAGGGGAAAGTAGGAGAGTGTGTGGTGCTTAGCACCTGGATCAGTACATTTTCAGTTAATATTAATGCTTTCGTTTATTTTTTTTTTCTTTTTAAATCTGAGGACACATAACTTTTCGTTTATTTAAATAAACGTATCTACTGCTCATTAAACAAATTAATTAGCAAAGTTTTTAATGTTAATATTAATTATAGTAGCTGCTAACTTTTATTGCGTATTTATTTTGTGACAGGCGCTGTGTTGGGATCTTCTACACATATATCTACAAAGTATGTTTTATTAGCCCCACTTTAAGATGTCATAAATTAAGCTTAGAGAAAGTAACTTTCCACAAAGAAATCACACCTAGTATGAGCTGTGTGACCCAGAGCCTGTTAGCCCTCCTGGTGTATTGCTCACAGTGTTTCAGTGAGTAGTCAGGTTTTATGGGAATGACCAGGACAGGAGATCAGTTTTCCTAGGTTATTTACTCCAATTTAGTATAATTCTGGGAATACCATCTAATATGGAGACTAACTCTAGAAACTGGGACATCCGAAACCATAGCTTTAAAACAGAGAGTAAATCTAGCTTTCACTAGGTTGTGATCTAAGCCATTGTATTATCATGGCTACCTTCTTTCTTTTTTTTAGTTCCGTTTCTTTCCTGAAATGCACCTTTGATCAGTCTTTCATTAAAGGTGTCGAATGGTAAACTTTCTCATTTGTCTCACTTTGTATGAAAATTTTTATTTTATCATTATTCTACAATAACAGCTTAGCTGAATATAATTATTATAGGTTGACATTTTGTTAGTATTATTTTATTACCTTCTGACCTCTGAGAAGTCACCTATTTCTTTTATTGTTCCTTTGTAAGTTCTGTTTTCCCTTTCTATTGTTTTCTAGGTCATCAATTGTCTTAAGTGATCTGCAGTTTCATTACAATGTGTCTAGTGCAGACCTTTTTTTTCTTTTTATCCCATTTGGAACTTGTGCTTTCCTGAATCTGAGGATTTCATTAATTCTAGGAACTTCTCGGCCATTTTATTTTCAGATATTGCCTTAGCTCCCTCTATATTCTTCTTCTGGTACTCATATTATATCCTATGTTTCTTACCCTTATTCATATCTTTTACTCCTGTACTTCTCTCTACTGTATTCTAAACAGTTCCTTAGATCTTACTTCCAGTTTACTAATTCTCCATTGAGCTATGTCTAACCTATTGTTTAATCCCTTGATTTATTTTCAAATTATACTATATTTTTATTTCCATACTTTTTATGTAGGTCTTTTTTAGAACTGCTCATTTATTTTTCATTGTTTCACATGGTTCTTTTATGTCTTTAAGTATTTTAAACATTTTTGACTGTTAAAAACCATATTTAATCATTTAAAGGAGTTTTTAGAGTATTCTTGCATTTGAAATTCTTGGGATACTAATCCTCCTGTCTTTTCTATCTAATAGCTGGCATATAATGGATTGTATCCTCATGTGTTCTACAATTTTGGACTGTGAGGCTGTTCATTAGAGCTTTCCTGAGGTGATTCCATGTGGCCAAGCCTCTCTCCAGGGCCATTTTTATTTTCTTCTTAGGTGTCTTAGCTGTCCTAGGGCTAGCACCATTCCAGGACCCATTTTGCATTGATTTCTCAGCTTGAGAGTCTGAGATATTGTATATTTGGAACCCAAATACACTTGCAACACAGGTAGCTCATTTTTCAGTGTTCTTGTAATCAGGCAGAGATAAGGTTCCTTTTCTCCTTTCTCTGAGATAGAGGCAGAGGCAGAGGCAGAGAATTTTAGTCTTCTGGTACATCAAGGATGCAGCCTTTTAGGATACTAGTTTTATGCAGGAATCTCAGTTCCGACTCCTTGCTTCATCTATTCAAAGCCTTCATCTATTCTCAGGTAGATGTTGAAATTTAAACTCGAGGTTTACAGTAACTGATACTGCTTCCTACTGTAGGCAGCTGAGTAGCATTGGACACGTATTGTTGCAATTTCTTGTTTTATTTTTTGCACCTAGAGATGTTCCCTTGCTTTCATACTCAACTATCTACTTAAAAGACAAAAAAACAAAAACAAAAAACAAAATCCAGTGTTCTTACATGTTATTCAGCACATCTGAGAGTATGTGGCAGTAGGATCTTCAGGTTATCTTATTCTGCCATCATTCTGGAACCTTCTTAGCTCACTACTAGCTTATTCTGAATTAGTTGTCATACATGGAACAGACCATGGCAGGGAAAGAGACAGACATACTTTTCGATTACCCGTTCCAGCAATCTGTCCAAAGCACCCACCTTGCCCAACTCTGCAGTCACTTCTTTGCCCAGTAAAAAATTTAGCATGAAGTGGGGGGTCTAAAGATATTGGACCACATCAGTAGTTTCTTCAAGGAATGAGAAAGTGTTACATTGCCCCTCGAGCCAACGATCGAGGTGTCGATTGTGGGGTCTTGACATTTGCTTTTGAAATTAACCAATGGGCAGTCTTATCGAATCTTGCCTCAACATTTATAATGGACAGAATTTAACTTCAAAAAAATTGTTTTTCTTCAGTATACCAAAAATGTAAGCTTGATACCTTTCTCTTTGAAGTAGGAAAATACCTAAAAGAGAATGTTTCTTTTACTGAGTTTGAAAATGGACAACTGCAAACTCAATAATATTTGAAATGGTTTATTGACTCTGACTTTCACTTTATTAGTACTTTCTTCCAGGTTGTTGACAATGGTTTGCTCACGTGACTTCAATTTTTTCCTAACTGAGGGACTAGTTAGGACCAAATAGCATTGCTTTTCTTTTATTGAGAACTGGATAGGTCAGCTGATTTATCCAAGTAACAAAGATAGCTAGACCAGTAAAGGAGCTATGTACTTGAACCTACCCACACCCCTTGCCCCAAACAAAATTGCTTTTTATGGAAGTACATTATTTTAGGGCAATTCTTTCAAGTTTCATCAAGGGACAGCTTTATGAAACCCACTACTGCCTTGAAATAATGATATGGTTGAGACATTGGCCACGGATATCAGACAATATCCCTAGCCCAGGATTAAAAACATAGTTTTAGAGGCAATTGGACACCTAAGTTGGAATCCCACCTGTTACTTGCTACTTGAGTGGCCTGAACAAGTCACTTTTAACCTCTCTGAACTATGGTTTCTCACCTACAAAATATGGGACATAATCCCCATATATAGGACTACGATAAGAATTAAATGAGATAATGCATGTAGATTTAGCTAGATGCCTCAGTGACATAGTAAGTGACCCATAAATCATAACCATTACTAATCTAAAGTTCCCTGTATGTAATCTCACCTGAGAAATTTCTTTGAGAATATTATATTGAGGGACGTTTTGCTTCCCTGAAGAACTGTGGTCTTTTCTCCTCTCAGGCAACGCAAACCACAGAATTGATCAGGCTTTTTTTTCACTTGGGTTTCAGCTCACAGCCTGCAGATCTGTATTCTGTGTTTTCTGGGTCTAACTTTGTCTTCATCAACCATATATCCACATATTTTCCCTCATTCTTTTTTTTCCCCAATAATGATTGAGAACAAAATGAGATAAGGTAAAGTACCTACAATTTAATACATAATAGATCATTCTTCCCTTTAAAATACTTTTTCTTTCTTTTTTTTACCTTCGCTTTCTTTATACTACCTGTACTTTCTCTGCTAAGTAATATTTACTAATGAATTTTTTGTAATAAAAAAATTTTCTAAAAGCATCTTGTAAATTAATTGGCACATAATAATTTGTTGTGATATCCCTGTTTAAAAGCAATTAATATTGATTAAGGTGGACACTAATAAGCTGAACAGAGTGTGCCTAGGACAAAGAGATGGACAGAGTTTAATGAAAAGGAAGCGAGTCAACACATTCTGTGTTCATCTCTAAGTCACGTTCTCTCTTTGGGTCTGTTCCCTACTCTGCAAAAGGAGGTGACAGTGACCACCTCAGGATTGCTGCCGTGAGGGTCACAGCAAATGGGATCGTGTAGGCACACTGTGCTCAAAGCTGCATAGCTTTTTAACTGTTAATTCTTCTAATTGTTGCTACAGTTATTAACAAAGTCTCTTCAGATTTACAAAGACTATGGGATGACAAGGCTCAGAGCTTTCCTTAATTTTATCAAATTTGGAATTTTAAAGTTGTTTTCATGTATAAGTTGCACAAGGTTCTGGGACAAGTTTCTGTCAGTGTTGTTTGCTTGTGTTAGTTCTTCAGGGGAATAGATGGTTTGGGATAGTCATGTCCTTCTCTAGATAGTAAAAGCAAACCCAGTAGGAATGAGCCATAACTCTGGTCTGACTATAAAGTAATAGGTACAATCATTCCAGCACCTTCTGAGTTGAAGGCTGTGTGATGCTGTTTTGTTCTCAAAAGCTATTTGGACCTCTTTTTTTTTTTTTTCAGACTTTTGATAAGACCAACAATAAGCTACATCAGAAAATGTATTTTATTACTTTATGCTGTGCTTTCTTTTACCACATATGGAATATTATTCAATTAGATTATTTCCTCATCAATTGTAGCCCTAAGTGCTATTTGGCCATTTGCAAAATTAAATTCTCTCTTTTATCATGATAAATATAAATAGTCATTTGTAATTACAAAGGGCTTTAAAAATTCACTAATTCTCAATAACACTACAAGGCAATTGTAATCCCCTTTGTAAAATAGGGAAACTGAGGCTCAGAGCCTTTCAGAGGCTTGTGCTAAGTCACTCACCTTATAAAGGGGAGTTGCAGGTTTCTGTCGCCCGCGCCTGCCTGCTTTCCACTGTGCTTGCTGCTCTCACGCTCCATGGGAGCAAGGATTTCTCTTTATTTAGAAGAATATGTTCCCCAGAATGAGCTCCAATCATATTTGAAGCAAATTTCACTTGGATTTGTAAATTTTGAGACAAATTCAGGCAAACCATTATCTCTCTGAGCTTTGCTTTGTTTTATTGCAGAATATGGAGTCTTTCAAATTGCTTTCCTCAGAGGCCTGGGATTCTGACAAGCCACAGGGGGCAGGGGGCTGCTATGGGCGTAAGGTAGAAGCCAGTGGGTGGGATCCTCGTGCCCTCTTATTCTCAAGCAGCTTTGCTTTGAGCAATGCTATTTATACTGTGAAACTCAGAGGGAACAAATTTAAAGGGTGTTATATGTAGGAGAGATAGTGGTTCTGTTCCTTAAAAAAAAAAGAAAAAAAAATAGAAGCCCTAAAGCATGAGACCTTCAGGTGATGTGCTCATAGTAACTACCTACATTGAGCTCAGAAAGGCTTCACCGGTGTGACGTGCAGAGTCATTTTCTCCATGTTATAAATGAGGAAACCGACCTAGAGCAGGTAGGATCTAGATAAGGTAAGACCAAAGCCATATAGCTCAAAGGAGGACAATTAGGATTTGAACTCAGATCACAAGGCCTTTATCCATGCTGTTCCCTCTACCAGGAATTCTGCCACTGCGCCTTCCTCCCCTTCTTTCACCTCGCTAATTCCTCCCCTCTGTGGGTCTCAGCTCACTGACACCTGCACAAGGAATCTTCTCTGACTGACCTAAGTTAATTGCTCTTTTATGTAGCCTCAGGGCTCCTTGTACCTCTTCTTTAAACCCTTTAGCATACTTGCAGTTTACATTTCTTTGTAATTCTCTCATTATTGCCAGTCTCTTATGTGAGACTGTGAGCTTCCTGAAGTCAGGTCTTTTTGTTTGTTTTGGTTTTGTTTCATTCCACCATTAGGTTTTCAATACCTAGCAGATACATGGCATACAATGAATGTTCACTTCATTTGTTGAATGAATGAGTAAATGAACGACGGAGGGGTGATGAACAGATGGATGGACAGACAGAAGGCTGTCTAACCTCAGAGGCAGTGATGTTAAACATTACATGTGCTGCAACCCAGATCTCTTCCCACTTTGACCACCAGTGGTCTTGGGAGTCCCAGCCAGGGCCATCATGCTCTTTTGCTGATGACATTTGAGTTAAGGAGTTAGAAGGGCTGTGATAGGGGAAAAGGACTGGGGTAGATCCAGGACCAATGAGAAGAAACACAGGAAGCACACTGGTCAATTCAAGAGAGAGGGCCCGCTCAGCCTGCACTGTGGAAGCCTGGAATGGCCCCAGAAGTAACCAACATAAGGATTTGTGGGACGAACTCAAGCATGGACCAGGAAATCTTAGGGTCCCTTATCTTGGATTCTATGATTCCATAATACATGTTGCTCGTATGACGAATACTTAAGACATCTCTGCTGTGTTCCAGCCTAGAAAATTATGGATGGACAAAGCTCATCCTGCAAGCCAAGTTTCTATTTTGTCATTTTCTCTCAATCTCTCACTATTTGTCAAGAGATTGTGCTATTAATTAATTCTGAGAGTCTCTCCTCAAAAGCATTTGCAAAATAACAATGTCATTGGAAATGTATATAAACCTCTTTATTAATATGTAACTCCTTCATAATTAAGTAGACACTAAGTCTTAAAGTAATTAGCCCATTTCATCTATGACTCAGTAAAGAAATTAAAGCTATACAACATAACAGTCATGGGTAATTCTACTCATGAATAATGGGGGTTCTTTCATAGGGTTCTGTAGGGATCTGAACCTTAACTCTCTTGTTTTGGTTGATTGCTTAATGATGGATTTTCAGCGGAGGCTTCTTAGCCAGGTCTGTGAGCCCAGCCCAGCCCACAGTCTTTTGCCCACTACTTCTGTATTGTATCCTCTATAAACCCAGACCAGCCACTCTGAATAACTCACCTCGCTTCAGCTTGTCCACGCACTGCTCATGATTCTGTCTGTGCCTTTGCAGAAATGGCCTTTCCCCTTTACCACTTAACCATGTGCCAAATTTATGTCGTATACTTCCAGCCCCAGTTCAGTTGGCACCAGTCTGTGGACTCTTCTCTCTCTTCCAGGTTGGACCAGTCACCTCCTGCACCTCCCATGACCAAAGCTGGCTTAGGGCTGTATTTGTACACAACCCTCTCCAGCAGATCATACATCCCCTCAATAGCTCTCCATTGGACCGTTTATGCTTCGAACATATAGTCAGCAACTCTTTGTTGAAATGGAAGCAGAAAAAAAATGCAGTGAATGCCCTCCCCCCACCGATACCACTTGCATCATTTTGCAAGCTAGAATACACTCCATACCCTACACCTGCCAAAATCCTACTCACACTTTAAGATCTATATCTAATCTCATCTCCTTTACCGGTCTTTTCTGACTGGTAAATTATTTATAGTTTTTGTCATTCATTTAATATTTAGCATAAATAATTTTGTCCTATTAGCTATCTTTTCATATATGAATGCCTTAACCCCAAATGGGTGTTATCTAGCCAAATCCTTCTTTTTCTTATTTTGGGAAACTTCTTCCCCCTTACACTGCCACTGAGTTGTGCACGGAACAGCTACTTCATGAATATTTATGTATTTATCAAGCAATTTGTATCCATATTTTGCATCCCCCACAAAGTCTACCTTATACCTTCGCACAGAATAAATAATTGCTGACCAGTTGATTGAGCTGGAAATGCAGCACTTCACCTACCTCGAATTTCTGTCTGTGACCTGACACATCCACCAAAGTGCCAGCGTGCTGGGGACGCTGCCGTGCAACAGTGCAGAGTTAAAGTTAGCTCTGTTGACTTCGGCTTGGCACACTAAGCCAGGGAGGAAAATAAAATCTCTTCCAAATTCTCTATACATCCAAAAAGTACAGAGCTTTGGAAATCTGTGCAAAATGAGACATTACTTCAAGTTTGTTAGAAATGAGGGAGGATAGTTAGGAAGATAATAGAGGAGTTGGAAAGAATTTTTCATTTGTGGTCAAACCCTGTCATAGCATTATGAGCAAGGGATCTTAAAAATATTTGTATACAATGCAGGACTGCTTAGTTGCTAAGTTAATGAAATCAAGAAGACGAGCCATCTGGGGAGGATGGAAATTAATCACATTATAGCCTTGCAACGGTCCTGCCACATGCGTATCAATGACCTGGTAAAGTTTGGTGGTGTTATTTGTTGCTGATTTATTTTTAATATAACTGTGAGTTCTCAACTTCCATTTCTCATAATAGTCAACTAGGTTATTTGGGTCAACTCTCCTCAAATTTTTTTATTGTGATAAAAAATACATAACAAAAGTTACCATATTAACTATTTTAAGTGTATGGTTCTGTGGCCTTAAGTACATTCACATTGTTCTGCAACCATCACTACCATCCATCTCCAGGACTTTTTCATCTTCATAAAGTGAAACTCTGTCCCCATTAAACACTAACTTCCTATCCCCCCCCAGCCCCTGGCAATGACCCTTCTACCCTCTGTCTCTATGAATTTGACTACTGTATGTACCTCATATAAGTGGAATTATATAACATTTGACCTTTCGTGTCTGGCCTGTTTCACTTAATATAGTGTCTTCAAGATTCCTCCAAACTGTAAGGTGTATCATGTCAGTGATCCATTTTTACAGATGAAGACATTGAAGCTTAGATAATTTGTCTAATGCCATCTGGGTCATTCTGTGTGGCCCGAAGTAGAGGCTCCATAATCTTTAGCTACTAAATGATAATAACAGTTGTTGCCTATACTCCTGAACTATGCTAAACACTTTGCATATTTTTATTTTCAATGAGTCCCTTCAGAAACCCTGCAAGTTTATTCTCTGTATCTTTGGATGAGGACATGTATCAGAAAATAAGAGCCAGCTGGGTGTCCCTTGGCGAGCATGGTAGCACTGGGCGAAGCTGTATCCCTGTGCCTCTCCATAAGAGCTTCTATTAGAGGGTCTCTCCAGAGCGGTTATTTTCATATGTACGAGCATGGAGAGACCAGGAACACTGGCCCACTCCCCAGGAGGCAACAGCATGAACTCCTTCCTCCCAAGGCCCTTGACATAAGACACTCACTCAGAAAGACCTGGAAAAGTTACAGAGATTGATGGGAATTAAACAGGGCGGGGGGGGGCGGTGCTTTGATGCTTCCCTGCTTGGCAAGTGTTTGATGTGAAAACACATTTCTTGCCTGCAAAATGTGTGTCTCTGAGGGCTCTTAAGTTGCCAATGTTCAGATAACGGAGCTGGGCAGGAGCAGGGGCAGAGGGAGCGGGATTGAAAGCAAGACTGCTTGAGCTGCGCCCTGCAAGCTTATCTTTCCCTAGCTCGGCTCTCCTACATCAAGGCCTGGACTGGAGTTCTCTCTCCCAAGGCAATAACTGTCAGGGAACCATCTGCTTTGGTTTCTTGTGACTGACTCCAAGGAACAGAAACCCCCTGGGATGAAATCGCAACTGCAGCAGCAGCACTGAGAGGCAACTCAGATGCTCACTGGCTTGAACTGGGGGGAGGTGCACTCAGAATGGTGCACTGGGGAGCGTCAGGCCTCAGGCAGACCATTCTGAGATGATGAGAAGGCAGACCTCTTACTTTCAGAGATTATGTGTGTTGGAGGTGGGGTGGGTGAAGGTAGTCGATGGAGAGGGCCTGAAAGGTGTCCAGAGTGTCTGTTGTAACTGGAGAGCCACCTTCCACTGGAAGCCTTTCCTAGTGGGCCCTACCAAGATATAATCCATCCTCATTGAGCCAACTCACTTTGCTCTTGTTTTTATCACTCATGCAGCTTACATCTGTGTTTTAGCCTGTTCTGAAAAACCCCCCAGATCAGGGCCCCTTCTCTTTCATCCCATGCAGGCTCTGCAAATAATGGCTGCCGGACTGGCTCATTTTCTGCACAGGCTCATTTACTTTAGAATCTCTTCCATTCTCAAATGACTTTTGGGATGTTGGAGCCAGAAGAAGGCTTGGAGCCCAGTTAGTCCATTTCTTTCATTGGTGATGTTAAATGGCCTGCCTAAAGTCACACAGACATTGCTGGGGCTTGGCCTGGGAATCTTCTGCATTCTAGGCCTGCGGTTATTTCCTTATATTAAATCAATGATTCCTTCTGTCACGGAAAACCTCAGGCAGTTCATTAGGAAAAGTGGTGTAGTCATGGGACCCTAGGTCTTATTATCAGAATTTCATTCTCTCCTTTTTTCTTTTTCTTCTTTTTTTAATGCAGAAGAAGGTTTGGGGTGGGGAGGATAGGTATGATTTACTTGGTTTTCAGACCACTTGTTTTTCTTAATAATTTTTTATTTTTCAATTACAGTTGACATACATTCGTTTCAGATATACAACATAGTGATTAGACATTTATATAAAACTTACAAAGTGATCACCGCAATAAATCTAGTACCCATCTGACACCATACATAGTTATTATACTTTTGACTATATTCCCTATGCTATATTTTACATCCCAATTACTATTGTGTAACTACCGATTTGTACCTCATAATCCCTTCCCCTTCTTCACCCATCACTCTCAACTCCCCTCCCATCTGGCAATTATCAACATCTTCTCTGTATCTATGAATTTGTTTCTGTTTGTTTGTTTATTTTGTTTTTAGACTCTACATATAAATGAAATAATATGGTATTTATCTTTCTCTGTCTGACGTATTTCACTGAGTATAGTACCCTGTAGGTCTATCCATGTTGTTGCAGGAGGCAAGATTTCATTCTTTTTTATGGCGAAGTAATAGTCCATTAATATATGCACCTCTCTTCTTTTTCCATTCATATGTTGATGGACATGCAGGTTGCCTCCATACCTTGGCTATTGTAAATAATGCTGCAATGAACATATGGATGCATACGTCTTTTCAAATTAATGTTTTGAGTTTCTTCAAATAAATACCCAGAAATGGAATTACTAGGTTCTTTGTCTTTTGTTTTAAAGTCTGTTTTGCCTGTATTAAGCATTCCTACCCTGGCTTTTGTTGATTTGTTTGTTTCCATTTTCACGAAACATTTTTTTTCATTCCTTTACTTTCAGTCTGTGTGTATCTTTCAATCTGAAGTGAGCCTCTTACAGGATCACATGTAAGGGTCTTCTTTTCTTATACGTTCAGCCCCCCATATCTTTTGATTGAAGCATTTAATCCATTTGCATTTAAAGTAATTGTTGATAGATATGTAGCTATTGCCATTTCGTTATTCACATTTTTTTTTCTTCTTAAAGAAGTTTCTTTAACACTTCTCATAATACTGATTTGGTGGTGATGAACTCCTTTAGCTTTTTCTTGGAAGCTAAGACCTTTCTAGGAAGCTCTTATCTGTCCTTCGATTCCAAATGATAGCTTTGCTGGGTAGAGTAATCTTGGTTATAGGTCTTTGCTTTTCATCATTTTGAATACTTCATGACAATCCTTTCTAATCCGCACAAATTTCTATTGAGATATCAGCTGACAGTCTTATAGGAGCTCCCTTGTAAATAACTAGCTGCCTTTGTCTTGCTACTTTTAGAATTCTTTCTTTGTCTTCAATAACAACAACAACAAAAAACCCCAAATGATCCAATCAAAAGATGGGCAGAAGACCTGAACAGACACTTCTCCCTAGAGGACATACAAATGGCCAACAAATATATGAAAAGATGTTCACATTGCTAGCTGTTAGGGAAATGCAAATCAAAACTACAATGAGATACCATCTCACACCTGTTAGAATAGCTATAATCAACAGGACAAGTAATAACAAATGTTGGAGAGATGCAGAGAAAGAGGAACCTCATACACTACTGGTGGGACTGCAAATTGGTACAGCCACTATGGAAAACAGTATGAAGTTCCTCAAAAAACTAAGAATTGATCTGCCATATGATCCAGCAATCCCTCTACTGGGTATATATCCCAAAGACTTGAAAACCCATATTCAAAAAGGTATTCGCACACCAATGTCCATAGCAGCATGATTCACAGTGGCCAGGACATGGAAGCAACTGAAGTGTCCTATGATAGGTGATTGGCTAAAGAAGCTGTGGTACATATATACAATGGAATATTATTCAGACATAAGAAGAGATGAAATACTGCCATTTGCGACAGCATGGATAGACCTTGAGATAATCATGCTAAGTGGAATAAGCCAGACAGAAAAAGCAACTAATGAATAGGACAAACAAACAGAGACTCATGGACATGGACTATAGGCTAGTGGTTACCAGAGGACTATGACCAGTGGTTAGTAGTGGGGTAGAGAAGGAGGGAGTAAGTAGATGGGGTAAGGGGGGCCAAATATAAGAGGATAGGGGGAGGGTAAAATTGATAAAGGGATTAAATATATGGTAGTTGAAGGAAACTGGACTTTGGGTGGTAAACACACGGTAGAATATACAGATGTCAAATGATAATGTACACCTGAAAATTATATAATTGCATTAACCAATGTTACTCCAATAAACTTAATTTTTAAAAAATAGAATTCTCTCTTTGTCTTTAACTTTTGGCATTAGAATTATGATGTATCTTGGTGTGGACCTTTTGGGATTCATCTTGATTGGGACTCATCTTGGTGGGACTCTGCACTTCCTGGCTTATATTTTTATTTCCTTCATCAGGTTAGGGAAATTTTTCAGCATTATTTCTTCCAATAAATTTTCAATTCCTTGCTCTCTTTCTTCTTATGATATCCTCATGATGCAAATGTTGGTACATTTGATATTGTCCCAGTGGCCCCTTAACTGTCCTCATTTTTTGAATTCTTTTTACTGTTGCTGTTCTGATTGGGTGTTTTCTACCTTCTCTTCCCTCAGATCTCTGATTCAATCCTCTGCTTCATCTAAGCTACTGTTGATTCCCTCTAATGTTTTTTTCATTTCAGTTATTGTATTCTTCATTTCTGACTGGCTCTTTTTTATGTTTTCTATCTCCATTTTTGTTTCCTATCTCTTTGTTGAAGTTTTCACTGAGATCATTGAACATCCTATGACCAGTGTTTTGAACTCTGCTTCTGGTAGATTACTTGTCTTTATTTTGTTCAATTCTTTTTCCGGAGCTTTTTTCTATTCTTTCATTTAGGACCTGTTCCTTTGTCTCTTTATTTTGGCTGCCTCCCTGTACTGTTTCTATGTATTAGGTAGAGCTGCTGTGTGCCCCAGTCTTGAAAGAGTGGCCTGTGGAGCTCAGTAGCTCAGTCTCCCTCATCACCTGAGCTGGGTGCTCCAGGTGTGTCAAGACCACGTGTTTAAATCATGCCCAATCTGAATGCTAATTCATCAGTCTCCTGACTTCCATGCCTCACTTAACTTTCCCAGCCAAAGCTGCCTGTGTTTATGCTCTCTAGAAGGGACATTTATCCTCCCCTTGGCCCCAGGTCAGATGCCAAGCCCATAAAGGGAGGTGAAAAGAAACCGCTAGGAAATACAAGTCCTCCCTCCCAGAAGTGTCAGTTCTTTCCCAATTAGACCCATGAGTAAAGGAGAAATATGAGACAAACTAGTAGGTATTGAGCACTCATTCTGGGCTGCCAGGTCCTATATTAGTATGCTACATACATCCCTCACTCAATCAACACAAACCCTAGAAAGCAAGTATTGTTATCCTCACATCACAAGGGGTTAAACATCCTCAAATCACACAGAGAGCAAAGAGTAGATGTTAGAACCCATGTCTTTCTAACTGCAAATTCTGTCTTCTTAACTCTACCGTGCCCCATTCCAATCTGTATTTTCTGGCATGGCCATGAACAAATAGTTCCCCTCCCTCTTCTTTTTCTATCACACTGTTCCTCTTGCCTGAGTGAAACCCTGCCCGTGAAAGCATTGCAGGTTTTACTCTCCCAACTGTGTACAAGGTGTCGGCCTTGTGAGGTTGCAACTGTGCTTCTGCATCATACAAGCAAGAGATAAATTCAGAGTGAATTGGGCATCCCATTTTCATTACTCTGAAAATGGAACCTACCCCATGACAGCACTTTCTCTCCTGTTGAGTAATCTCTGCACGGATAGGTGGCATCTGCAATGACTACTGGTCAAAATGATCTATTCTGGGGTGTCCAATGCACCATCCAAGAACATAAAGGAACTGCTCTTGTCACAGATGGAAAAGCAGACCATTGTGGATGTTGCAGGAGCTGGGTTTTGGCTGCATCCCATGGAAGGGTTTTATTTCGAGTTCGAAGGCTGTGTGGTTGCCAGGGTAAACCAAGTGATTGTGTAATAGAAGTATTCCAACCCTCGCTAGCACGCTGACCCATTGCTCTTCCTTCCAATGACGCTTGGCAGTCCTGAGTGCTTTCAGAAAGTCTCTCCTGGGCACACTGCGAACTGAGAGCAGCACTACTTTTAGCCATACTTTTGATACTTGTTAAATTTATCACTTAGTTGTCCAGAAAAAAAGAGAAACCTGGGATAGTATCCCTTTTAAACATCTCTAATATTGACAACGCTTTACTAATCTAGACTTGACTGTATGCAGCACCTGAGCATCCTTTTCCTTAGGTCTAAGATTAGGGCTTTGGGAGGAGGAGGCATCAAAACACAGAATCCTTGCCTGCTGGCATGTCCTGCCCAGCTCTCCCATCTGCCCACACAAGGCTGCTCCTCCCACCCTGGATCTTCATTTCTATACCAGTGGCCGGACATGCTCAGGGTGGTAGAGCTGGGCGACCTTGGCGATCACACCAGAGCAGGGAATGGGATTCAAGTGGAACTACATTTCAGAAGTCTGAGTCATGTTTCCAGTTTCATGAGCCAGGCCAAGTCTCTCAAAGCGAGAGCTGATGGGAAGCCAAGTGGGAAAGCAGAAAGGAAACGGGGTGGGCACCATGGCATCATTCACACCCAGCCGTTCTCGTGGAAAGGTGGGCTGTCTTGTCCTGCTTTCTCCTCACTGCAGGTAAGCTCCTGATAGGCAGGATGAATGAGTCCCTTTTGTGGGCTTGTAGTGCTCAGCACTGTGCTAGACAGTTAACACCACATAAATGCTCATGGGGCAGTACCAGAGGGGAAAGTCATTTGCTGAAGTAGCAAGTCTCAGGAGTATATGAGGTTGGAGTGGAGCATGGCTAACTTCACTGCGAACCACCATGATGTAGCTATGCAAGCGTAAGCCTTGCCGTGACTGTAAGGGGAATGGCCCTTGTCTGGCCCTTGTCTGGTTGCTGCAGGACCTTGGCAGAGTACTATCCCCGAGTGTGAGCGCTTTGGTTCTGGGTTTCCTTCAGATACTTGTCTCTGTCTGGCTCACTGCCTGGAGCATGTTGTTTGTTGAATGACTAAATGGATCAAGAATGAATACTGATAGTTGAAGCCCTTGAAGCTCAAACATTCTAAGATTCTCCCACTAAAATCTCTGTTAACAACTCATGTTCTTGTCAATGACCAGCTCACTTTAGCCAGTATCCCAGTGTAATGAAATTCTGAGACACACACACACACACACACACAGTTTAGACTGTCTCTTCAAACTCATTATAATGAAATTTGACCTCTCACACTCAGTATGGGTATTCTCTTTTACTTTGCCTGTCAGTAGAAGCTGTGAAGTACATAAAAGAGAACTTTCATTTGCCTTTAAAATCTCAGGTTGTCGATGCAGACTATTATCTCCTTCAGGGAAATTTTCTGGTCCTGAAGGTTGTGCCTGCATGAGGACAGCTCTGTGCTGCCCGGCCCGCCGGGGGAGGACAGGAACCGTGGCTGCAGCCCCTCCTCACAGCCCTCTTCTTTTTCCAGCAGGCACTTGGCTTCCCAGTCACCTTTAATGGCCCTATACTCAGGAAGGACCTTTATTAAGGTTCTAAGTGCTTCCCGCTCCATGTCAGTTATACGTCATCCCCGGCTCGTGCCCTCTCCATTAGTCAAAGGGCAGAGCTAGAAAGGAACATGGGCTCAGTTCATCTCTTTCTTGAACAGAATGATTAAAAGAAGTTATATCCTTCTCAATAGTTTTCAAACCCTGATACTTCCTTGGGGAGGTTGGGATACAAGGAAAAGGTTGGAGGTGTGAAAGGGAAGGCATGTGGAGAGTGGTGGAACAGGCGAGTGTGATAGCTGATAGCTGGGCCCTGAAACCAAATCGACTAGTTTTTTTTTTTTTTCAATTGGAGGTGAAATTCACATAACAAATTAACCATTTTTAAAGTGTACCATTCAGTGGCATTTAGAATATTCACAACATTGTGCAACTACTACCTCTGTCTAGTTCCAAAACATTTTCGTTGTTCCCAAAAGAAAACCCCATACCCACCAAGCAGTTACTTCTTCATCTTTTCCCCTCCCCCAATCCCTGGCATCCACCAATCTCCTTTCTGTCTCAATGCATTTCCCTATTCTGGACATTTCATATTAATGGAATCATATCATATGCGATCTGTTATGTCTGGCTTCTTTCATTTAGCATATTTGGGGGCTTCATCCACATTGTAGCATTTATCAGTATTTCATACCTTTTAATGACTGAAGAATATTCTATTGTATAGGTCCGTTGCATGGATGTACCATATTCTGTGTATCCATTCATCCCACCTTTAGACTATTGAGAATAGTGCTGCTATGAAAATTCTTGTGCAAGTTTTTGTTTGAACACCTCCTTTCAGTTCTTTGGGGTATATACCTAGGAGTAGAATTTCTAGGTTCTATGGTAATTTTATGTTTAACTTTTGGGGGAACCACCAAACTGTTTGTCACAGTGGCTGCACTACTTTACATTCCCTCCAGATAACCTCATTTTGAATCCAGTCCTGCCACTTATTAGCTCCGTGATCTTGGGCAGGTTACTTCTTTTTTGTGTGTCTCAGTTTCCTCATCTTTGAACAGGGACAGCAACGCTCTCTATTAATGGGGATTGTGAAGCTCAAACGAGTTAACATGCGTGGTGGGCTTAGTACAGTGCCTGGTATGTAATAAGCTACATAAACGTCTGCTGTTGCTGCTGCTGTTATTGAGAGACAGCAGAGGTCATGGCAGAGGAAAGATTAGGAAACGTTTGGGCTAAAAGAGCCCGCACTGGGTGGTATAAAAGAATCAAAAAGCTCTAATGCAGACGCTTAAGTGGGCATGGAGGGCATTCCTCCCTTTGAGGAGCCCATCTTCTTACTTGTTCAGCGATAAGCCACAACCGCTCAGCTCTGTGACTCTGGTCTTCAGGGCAGACCACTGCGCAAGCACGGGAGGGCCTGGGTCCTCCACTCAGCCAGCTGCCAACTCCACTCCTTTCAGTTCTCCAACAAACAGAAGGAGGATGGGAGTACGTGTCCCCCACATGAAACCTCCAAATAGAAGTTTCTAGACAATAAATTTTAAAAGTCTTCTCTCTCTCTTTCTCTCTCTCTCTCTCTCTCTCTCTCTCTCTCTCTCCTCTCTCTCTCTCATTAGCATGTTTGGAGAAAGCAAACCTGGTTGATTTTCAACTGAATCTACTGAATTTTCACTAAACATTCTGCCAAATACTATTTCAATTTATAAAATTAATCCATATATTTATGATTCATTTACATCTAACTCTACCAAAATGTTTTGTAAAAGCTGTTAGAATTTCAAGAATCCTTACAGGACCTCTTTGAAGCACATAGAAACAAGAGGCATCTTTGGTTGGAAATCTCAACTTGAAGAGATTTCCTACTCTTTAGCTAAGTGTGAACCAGTGAAAAAATGTAATAGTTGCCACAATGATACCTCACACTCACATGGCACTTTATAATTTGCCCTGTCACTTTTCAGACAGGTCTCCATACAGTTTGGAAAGGCTGATGGGGTAAGTGTCAATAGAGAAGGCACTGACATTTCGGACAGGTGTGTCATAGTCCAGAAATGGAGGAGCCAGTACTAGAACTCCAGGCTGCTGTGAACAACCAGTGGCCTATGTGTGGGTCAGGAAGAGGCTCCCAGGGACAGGGGATTAGGAGAAAATGTTCCTGTTTCGGCCCGGTGGAGGCAGTCCCCTGCAGTGTGCCCAGCCTGTGATGGCAGTGCCCTCCCTCGTGGAAAGCATCTTCACACCTTTGCACAGTCGCTAGGTCACTGACAACCTGGGCCTCCTAGATCCTGTTGCCAGACTTGGTCTAGTAAATGTTTGTATCATCATCAAGCAGCCCACAGTTCCTCTGCCCTTTTCCTCACTCAGGATTGTTCAGCGTCCCTTCTTAACGATGTCAGGATGAAAGAAAAGCCCTGTCTATGTACCTGGGCGAGGGAGGTGGGACCTTCCAGCTGCCAGCAGAGGCTACACTTCTCCAGTGGACATTGTTTCTAAAGGACCCCATCAGGGCAGGCCTCCCCACTCCAGCAACACCATCAGGCCTGTCTAGTCAGACTGAAACACGCAGGCGCATCTGACAGAGAAGCCTCTTGAATCATGTGCACAAAGCATCAGGTGCTAAGGTCTCTGTCTGTACTCAGTTCTGCAAACAGCTTTACGACCTGGAACTCGGAAAGAAGTGAGGCTACCAGCTCACTACTGTTCACTGCTCACCTTATTTTAAAAATTATAAAAAAGAGGACCCACTCATTGAACTCTTACAATGGGCCATGTACTAAGCCGAGTGCTTTGTGTACTCGATCTTTTGTTTCTCCTTTGAGTAGTCTCTGAGGTAGACAGGACCACCAAACATATTTTATAGATGAGAGAAGTGAGAAGTGACGCCCATGAAATACTAGCCAAAGACGCACAGGAAGGAAGCGGCAGAACTGGGCGTGAACGCTGGCAGCCTGGCTTCGGAGCCTTCCCTAGCCTGCTCTGTACTGCCTGGCTCCCCACCGCCTGAAAAGTGAGCTGAGGCTCTGGTAGGTTGAAAGAGCTTGGGGCGGTTCCAGGAATGTATTATTCATTGCTACTCTCTGCTGTCTCTGTGGCTGACAGGGATCTGCCTCCATCACTGTTAGAAAAGGAGGAAGAGAAGGCCATGGCTGACTCTGACAGGGCAGAAGGAACGCTCTTCTCCAAGCGCAGTGCAAGCCTGTGCCAGCCTCCACTCAGGCCTCAAAGCATATTCCCACCCAGGTGTTCCAGTGACTGCACAGCATCCATTCAGCAGTTTTTATCCAGCACCTACTATAAGCAGGACATTGCTCTAGGTACCAGGGGAGCAATGTGGAATAAAACAGCCAGGCACAGCCATCTACGAGTGCACGTTGTTTGGGAGGCAGCAGGATGACAAGTAAGGCAGTGTTGGGAGACCAGCATTTTAGGGGACTTGCAGAGGAGCTGCCGAAGCACAGCCCTGCCCAGTGCCCGGCAGGGACAATCTCCTCTCTTTAATAGCTTTGCTGAGACGTAGTTCACATATCATACACCCATTTAAAATATAACACTTAGTGGTTTTGAGAATATTTACAAGGTTGTAGAACCGTCACTACTAATCTCAGATACTTCCATTACCCCCAAAAGAGACCCTGTGCCCATTAGTAAGTCGTCACTTTCTATTTTCCACCAGTCCCCAGCCCACAGCAGTCACTCCATCTGTTTTCTGTCTCTACGGATTTGCTTATTCTGGACATTTCATGTAAATGGGATCAATAATATATGGTCTTTTGTCTGACTTCTTTCATTAGCATAGTGTTTTCAAGGTCTATGTGTGTTGTAGTATCAGGACTTTATTTCTTTTTATGGCTGAATAGTATTCCATGTACAGATATACCACACTTTGTTTATTAGCTCATCGTTTGAAGACATTTGGATTATTTTCACTTTTGGACTATCATGAATAATGCTGCTGTGAACATTCATAAAGTTTTTGTGTGGAAATATGTATACCTAGGAGTGGACTTGCTGGATTATATGATGATTCACTCTGTGTTTATGTTCTTCAGGAACTGCCAGACTGTTTCCCAAAGTGGCTGCCTTGTTTAACATTCTCACCAGAGGTGTGTGAGGGTTCTCATTGCTTGACATCTCCCCAACACTAGTGATTTTCTCTTTTTTTTTTTTTATTTAATTATAGCCATCTTAGTGGATATGAAGTGGCATCTCATTATGGTTTTGAATTACATTTTCCCTGATGGCTAGTAATATTGAGTATCTTTTTGTGTGCTTATTGATCATTTATATAGCTTCTTTTGAGAAATCTATTCAAATCCTTTGACATTTTTACTGCGTTACTTGTCTTTTGTTGTGGAGTTATAGGAGTTCTTTATATATTCTAGATACATGTCCCTTATCAGATATGTGACTTGCAAAATATTTTCTCTCATTCTGAAGGTTGTCTTCTCACTTTCTTCTCACTTCCTTTGAAGCACAAGAGTTTCCAATCGGATGAAGTTCCATTTATTTATTTTCCCCCCCTTTTGTAACCTGTGCTTTTGGTGTTCTACCTAAGGAGGCTTTGCCTAATCTGGGTTCATAAAGATTTACTCTAATGTTTTCTCCTAAGGGTGTTATAGTTTTAGCTGTTACATTTAGATGTATGATCTATTTGGGTTAATTTTGTGTGTGGTCTGAGGAAAAGGCCAGCTTCATTCTTTCGCGTGTGGATATCCGGTTGTCCCAGCACCACTTGTTGAAAAGACATTTCCCCTTTGGATGGAACAGATCGGCCCTGGTTGTTTCATCAGCTCCCACTCACGAAGGGCCTCTCGGTGTCTCTCTCCGTTTCTCTTGTCTTGCTCTCATTTTGGTACCTGGAGGTGTTTGGGACACTCACTTAAGGAACATGGAATAAGGAGGAAAAGTGGCTCTACTTCCTTGGAGGCCCTCAGGGGCAGTTTGGGCAGCAGAGCTGCCCCACGCATGTCCACTGAGTAGAGCTGTTGGCTTGAGTTGGACCAAAAAAGTATAAGGGAGGAGGGGAAATGGTTCATTTTCTTTCTTTCTCTAGAGCCGGCAGTTGATGTGTAAGGTGAGGGGATGGAGCAGGTAATGTGATTTCGGGACCCTGAGGAAGTTCCCTAAGGAAAGGCTTTCTCTCCCCAGGCTGGGCTTGGTGATTATGGCACCTAGTCGTAACTTCTTCCTCTGCCTTGATCCAAACAAGGACTCTATTTCTAGCTAAAATGCAAATAACATTGTGAGGCCCAGAGTCTAAATCTTAGGACTCGCTTCTTCCAGTGTGTGGCTCTGGGTGGGAACAAGGAAGACAGCAGGACAAAGATGACCGACCAACCGGAGCGGAGAAGGAAGGGGAGGAAACACTAGAAGAGGAGGTAAAGGAGCAGATAAGGGAGGCAGACTCCTCACTGATCAGGTGTATTCTACTCAGCTGAGGGGTCTGGCACTAAAACAGAGGGCAGGAGAGTGGGAAGAGGAGAGAGAACGCCACCGAGAGCAAATCCATGAAGTGTCAGGAGTCCCCTAAGAGTGAAAGCCCTGGACCCAGGTAGCGACGACAGGGACCAGCAGGTCGTCCAGTGGGGTATGGAAATGGCCCAGTGGCAACTCCACCAGAAACCTGTTTGTTCAAGGGTCTGGCATTACTGAAGGCCCAGCACTGCCTCACCTGCTAGAGCGGTGGCCTCTCCCTACAGCCTAAGAACTGGCTAATGTCATCCAGAGGGATCCACTGGGTTTGCCCCAGTTTCTTCATCTGCATTGAGAAGGTCGTGGACTGACTTCCCTGCAGCCGGGGACTGGAAAAGAGTAATGTATGTGTCTCTGAAGAAGAGAAACAAAAGTGCCCAGAGAGGGGAGTGTCAGACCCCCAGCCACACAGCTAGTGAGAGGCAGCTCCTACAGGGGGCCAGCTCTGCCAGCCCATGACCCTGAGTTGTTCCTGATGAGATCTTGCTTACTGGTGTATCTTAACTGTCATGCAGACACAAGCTATTACTACTGTCACATCACGTTTCAGGATCACCCAGCAGTTCTATGAAAGCCAAGTCAGCACCCCCATCTCCACCCCAGTAAAAGCAGAGGATTAAAATGTCTACGTGGCACAGAAATAGTATATATGGTCTATTTGGCACAGTTGCCTGTTTGCTCCCCATGGCCTACATGGGT
The DNA here is from genome assembly GCA_003508835.1 of Eonycteris spelaea. Classification (NCBI taxonomy): domain Eukaryota; kingdom Metazoa; phylum Chordata; class Mammalia; order Chiroptera; family Pteropodidae; genus Eonycteris; species Eonycteris spelaea. The sequence continues at coordinate 192,784 of PUFA01000211.1, read as the reverse complement.
GCTGAAAGACTGGCCAGAGCCCCTGGGGCCAGTCTCAGGCCACAAGGTGACTGCAGTGTGCCTTCTAAGCTTGGTTATTTCTATGACGTGAGAAGGGCAGAGGTGGATAGCATTGGTTCCTAACCCTTTCTGCTTGTCGGAATCCCCAGGGGAGCCTGGGAAAAATCTAGAAGCGCAGGGCCCACCTCCCACCTGCTGAATCACACTCTCCAGGGTTTGCTGAGGAATCAGATTCGTTAGAAGCGTCCTTCCCAGGGAACTTGGGTGCATCTAGTCCAATGGGAGCCAGCAGTCTTGATTATTTAAGCCAAGGAACCCCTACCCACCAGCTACCCCGACATATATAAAAGATGCAGGCTGTTAGCAGAAATCATGGCTCCACCATGCCATACTGGTTGTCCCTGGAGCTCGTCCTCAGTTCTCCACTAGGGCTGGAGAGATCTAGTCAGAGCCAGTGGTACTTCTGCAGGCAACAGGCACGTCCGTCCCTCACTCACCTACCTCTGTCTTTCATTCTCTAGGACACACAAGACCAGCCACTGCTACCGCATCACCTATCGCCACATGGAGCGGACCCTGTGCCAGAAGGAGGTGAGGCACATCCACCAGGCTGTGCAGGAGGCTGCCGTGCAGCTGCTGGCCGTGGAGGGCAGGTTTTGATGTCCCAGCGTCACCCAGGCCACAGGCTTCTTGGGTCTCCTGAATTTGCTGGGGGGAGAAAATTATATTGTTTGTGGACTAGGGCCTCGGTCGCATTTTGATAAATGGATCAGTTTTAGGATGTTCAAAAATAAAGATCACTCCTGAGAAACTGTTGACAGCATGTCTTTTATTTGGGGAAGGGGGAAAAGAGCTATAATGCGAGAGTTCCTTCCCTTCCTTTTATAAATGCTTCTCCCACGGGTGCTGTGTGGTTAGTTGGTCCCTGGGTTCCACTGAAGTATAAACACCGGTCATGATTCCTTGCCTGACAGACTTTTGCACCCATATAATGAGTGAAGCCACACAAAGGAACATCAGAAACTCCAGATTCTGGAAGCTCTTTTGAATCAGCTTCTATTCCTTTTTTCCTTCTCTTCTTTTTCCGTTTTGCAAAGGGCAGGCTTCAAACAGGGCACTAATGAAATGCCAGGGCTCCCCCGAAAGTGAAAGAGTCACATCTCTGAGCAGGGCGAGATATTTATTTGCTTTTCATAAAGTCCTGGCTCGGAGTCAGTCCTCTGGCCCCAGGGCTTGTGCGTAGCTGCCTTCTGCCCCACTGGAGAGTTAAAAAAAGGAGTGAGAGCTGCTGGAGGCCTGGAGGCTCACATAGGGGCCAGGTCCCTGAACCCCCTGAGAGTTTGTTTCCTAACAGAAGGGCTCCACTTCCAGAGGTGACCTTTAAGGAAGAATATGGCTTTGATGTTTCCCCTTTCTATCCCAGGCACTTTGTAGTCTGCCTGCTTCACTCCTGACCCGTTCTGATAATCAGATTCCACCCCTGGCACGGTGCTGGCGGCTGATGGAGGACCACAAGCGCTGGGTAAATATTCGATGAGAGGTGCCATTGTCAGCCAGTGACATGGGGGTGGGCAGCTGCTTCCAAAGGGGAGGAATGGGCTTGACAGCCATTTGAGTGCGCTCTTCATTTGGACTCTTCCCTTGGATTTCCAAGGGAATTAAGGAAGCCCTACTCCAAGTCTGGATCTGCTGTTCAGGGTTTGGGGCCCGCTGGGTGCAGTTCCTCAAGAGGATAGATCTGAGTGGGGACGCACAACGTAAACAGTAATTTCTACTTCGGCAGCATTTGGAGCATAGCAGACAGTGTCTGATCCAGCCTTGGGGCTGCACTTCCAGAGAGATTCCTTTATCCCTGACACCAGTGAGGCTTTCATTAATGTTCTCTAACAAAACAAGCCAGGTGTGTAACACACAGAACCATGGCACCACCTGATGGCCCACAACCTGAGCAAATGTTTGTCAAATACGATGCTTGTGCCAAGCCATACATACCAGGACCTGGGAGGGCCTGGGGCAGCGCTGATATTCAGGAGGTTCACGAAGGGTTTGAGCATCCCCCTCAATACTCCATGACACATAATCGACTGAGGCAGCAAATGAGGCAGCTGAGCCTGAAGAAGTCATGGGACTTGACTACAAGATAGCAGGCCTCGCACTCAAGCCTGCTGCCTCCAAATTAGGAACTTCTGTATAAATGGGCACTGGTTGGTTGTAGGGTCTGTGCCTCCCTCCCTCTTCTTGCGTCTTCATTCTGTTTTCATAAGAACTTCAGCTGCAGGGGCTTGTACAGACATGCTTCCCGCCCTGATCCACTCTGGCTGGCTGGCGCTAATGCCAGCAGTGGGCCTGCCCTACCAGGGAGCCCAGGAACAGTGAGTTCTTGACTTTTTCATGTGGTTCCCTCAGGAGAATAATAACGAAAAAGAAAAAAATGAGAAAGGTAATTTTATCTGTAAGACGAATAGCACTTTGCAGTTCACGAACATGCAATTCCATCTAAAGTAGGGCATGGTGACTAACAGCAGTGTCATCACTGTAACCTCTGGGAGGCTCAGTCCTCTCCTTGCTAAAGTGCGGATGGTAATAACACCTGCTCCAGTGGTTGGTTGTGAGGACAGAGAGACATCGTATGTGCTACATCTACACTTGGCAGAGAACCCGGAACCTAATAAGCTACCCGTAAGCGATGCCTGCTTGATTGTTATTCAGGTGGGAAAAGGTAGAACTGTGAAATGCGAGAACTATAACGTATCTGGGAGAGTAGCCACATCATTACTTACTAAGGACACAGCTACTTACTATAGAGCTGGACCTAAAACTGGGCTTCGCCGAGTGTTTTTCATAACACCACACTGAATTAGGCATCCTGAGCATGTCTTTCAGTGTAAGGCCCATTGAGAGCCTGGCCACTCATAAGGGTCAGGAAGGTTCAGGCTGAAATTGTGGCCATGTCCTGGAGCTGAGGACAAGGACCCTCCCAACACATGTTTTACCTGTGCCTGTCCCTGTGGCCAGGCCTCTCAAGATGCCAGCCAGACAGGTCATCAGCAGTGGCCGCTCTGAATGTTATGGCGATATATTCTGTAACCAGCTGTAGACTAAGGGGTGGGGTGGAGGGCCTCGTGCGCTTGTACCCTGCCCACCTCTTTTCCTGCTGAGTGGGAGCCTGTTGGACTAACTCCTATGCTGTGCCCTCTAGCTTGTCAGTCCTGGAACCAATCAGCATAGCTTACCACTGGCCCAGTGCTCCAGTGTTGGCTGGTGGTCCGGCAGTCAAGACATGAAAATGGAAACCCTTCAACACTAGAGGTTTTTTGGTTTGGGTTTTTTTTTTTTTTTTTTTTATGTAAGAAAAAAAAGTAAAAGAAGGTATGGCGGCCTCCAAATGCCCACACGGCAAGCTTTACCTACCCAGATACCTCAGTGGGACATTGTGTCCTCTATTCCCAAACCGGGAGTTCACCAGTCTCCACAGTAATCATCACCACTCAAACGCACTTAGCAGCTTCTAGCCAGGGCCATCTGCCCTCTCTCCACCTACGGGTCATGGGCAGGTCATCACAGTAAAGCGAATACTGCAGTGAGTATCTCAATAAAGCAAATAGCACAATAAAGCAACTCACAAATTTTTGGTTTCCCAGTGCATAAAAAAATTGTTTACATTATACTGTAGCCTATTATGTGTGCAGTAGCATTATGTCTAAAAATACAAAGTACATACCTTAATTAAAAAATGCTTTATTGCTAAAAATGCTAATGAACATCTGAGCCTTTTTTGCAGTATCTGCAAATACAATAAAGCAAAGCACAATAAAATGAGGTATGCCCGTATTTGTGTTCTAGTAGAGGAAAGGCACCTGACAGGATGGTGAAGCTGATGTTTATGGTGTTCCAAACACAGTGCTCTAGCATTTCAGCTATTTGGGATGGTGGGATGTAGGAGTGTGGGGGTGAGGAACTGTTCTATATGCAAGAGATGGAACTGTGAAAAGGCAGACCAAGTCAGCCCTCATGGAGTTTACCTGCATCATCTCATTCACTCCCCACAAACCCCTGAGGCTGGTACCATTATTATCTCTATTCACCAGGTGTGAGATTAACGTGATCAAGGAGATGTTGCAGTCAGACCTAGAGAAAGTCTTTCTGATTTCAAGCCTACGCTCTTTAATGTTGCCTCCCGCTCCTCCCATGCACTTGCCCAGGCCCTAGGATTACTATTATCAGGGCCTGGAATTCATTCTGGACCATAGCAAAGTCAGTGGGCCACCAATTGCTGGAGACATCACCACCATAGGCTCCAACCTCCCAGACAGCAGCAGCAACCACAGATAAGCCACGAGCCCCTCTCAGTAAGGCGCTAAGGCATGTGACAAAGGCCTTTGGGACCAGCTATGGGTTCTATGTCAAAACCATCAGCTCTTTTTTATCCTCTGATGCTCAAATAAATCAATAGATTTTCACTTTCAACCATAGCTGCTTCAGGACAGCAGTCAGATTCAGGGCCACAATCAGAGCTCCTGAGTGACAGAGGAAAATCGAAAACTGAACCATCTAGGAGCCTGCAATGGAAGGAGACTTTCCCTGGAAGGTATGTCCTAGCAACTGGGAAGGTGGGAAGATGGGAAGGTGGGGTAGCAGGCAGAAGGAAATGTGGTTATTTCTTACCTTAGCAATTACTCAAGATGATGTTGGCTCTGAGTTTTCTAGGTGCTTCTGTACCCAGAAGCGCCTCATTGCTTTAAAGGCAAAAAAAAAAAAAAAAAAAAAAAAAAAAGCAAACAACCAAGAAGAAAGCCAGTGCCCTGTCCAAAGGCAAAGGTGACAGGCAGATTTTCAGCAATGTCGATAAGACTGGCCTGCTCTGGTCCTTTGCTTTCCCATTCTTAAGTCCAGCAGCTGTTCTTAGGATATGAGTAGATCGGGATGCGAGCCCAAGGCTGAGTTTAGGTGCGGGTCTAAACCCAGTTCTGCTAAAAATGAGTCATTGAACATCCCTGAGGTTTAAATTTCCCCCACTCTAAAATGGATGTGGTAATTTTTGCCCTTCCTACGTCAGATTAAGTGTGAGTGGTTCAGCAAGGGTTAAGAAAATCATGTAAAATTCTCAAGTATCTCATGTTAGCCTCCCAAAAATTTATGAAGGCAAACCACATATCTACTTAGAAGTTAAGAATATGAGCCCAAGGACCAAGCCCAGGGGCCTGCAGCCAGTGGGTCGTAGAGCTAGAATTTAAGGCCACCTCTCTGTGAGACTAAAGCCCATGGTCCCCGCTCCGTGCATATGTGTGTCACTAATGGAAGATGGATGAGAACACAATTACAGTGTATTGTCCCCTGTACCCTCAGGTATGAAACCGGGAGAGCCATCCACAGCCTTCCTTGTGAGATGAAGGCAAGCATGTGCATGTGTCTTTGTCTGTTCTGCAAGTAAGCCTCAAAGAGGGCTTGGCACTCTCACATGTCAAAACAAGGAAGGAGAGGACATTTGAGACTGGCTAAACTACAAGGATCATTCTGAAAAAGGAAATCGGTGTAATAAACTCCAATGCAGCACTTCGCAGTCCATGTTGCCTGGGCTACTGGAAGTTCACATGCAGACCAAGGCTCATCCACAGCTGTGTGCAGATCAGGGCCTGCTGGATTTATAGCATCACCACTTCTCTTCCAATCAAGAAAGGATTTCAGAATGCAAGGGTGTGAGCTTGACATCAGGAAACTTTGAAATCTATTTTTAACAGCTTCTAATCTAGCAAGAGCAAATCATTTTGACTCATCTATACTTTATTATTAATAATAAATTATTAGGGTGCCAAAGCAATTCAATGGGATAAGAAAGTCTTTTCAACAAATGGTGCTGGAACTAACTATTGGTTATCCATATAAGAAAAAAGGAAAAGAATCTAACACTTTACTTCATACTTCACACAAATATTAATTCAAAATCAAATATATAGAAAACATAAGGGACTATCTTTGTTAGCATGGGTAGGCAAAGGTTTCTTAGAACATAGGAAGAACTAATAAAAACGATAAATTGGACTTTTTAAAGATTTAAAACTCTATTCTTTGAAACACATTATTAAGAAAATGAATAGGCAAAGCATAGATTGGGGAAAATATTTGTGACATACATATTTGACAAAATACTGTTCAGACTATGTGAGAATTTCTGCAATTCAATAATAATTTTTTTAAACCCTTTTTAAAAAAATGGGTGAAGACTTAAACACTTCACAAAAAAAGATTTATATGTGGCCAATAAGATGAGAAGATGCTCAACATTATTATTCATCAAGGAATGCATTTATGAAGTTATAGAGCAGACGAAACAAATCTTTAGTGGCAAAAAGTAGGTCAGAGGTTGCCTGGATCTGGGAAGAGATTGGCACATGGGGAATTTTTAGGAGATGGAATTGTTTTATATCTTGATAGGAGTGTGGGTTACATGGATGAATGCCTTTGTCAAAACTCATCAAATGCACTTAAGATCTGTGCCTTTCTTTGTATGTAAATTATACCACAATAAAAAAGAGAAATATTACACGTACTGTATCTCACAACCAAATGAGCACTATAGTTACAAAGTGGAGACAGCTGCTCAGCACCAAGGAAGCAGGGATTCCGGAAGGAATAGGCAGAGGATGGGTCTACAGGGACTTGGGGCAAGGTCATCCTTGAGTTAATGGTGCACTTGGGGTGTGCAGCTTTCTCCAGGAGAGTAGCAGTGTGTAGAAGGGAGACAGGGAGACTGGAAGAGCAAGTGTGGCAGCACAGGCCAGCAAAAGATACAGGTAGAGAAACAATGCGGCCCTGCTGATCCAACTTTCGACCCCTTGGTGTGTCCTTGGAGCCATGGTGCTGCTCACTTTGCCCAGGAGAGCAGCATGCCTGGGACAGGCTGCAGTGGACTCAACAGCAGAGAAAGAAGAAAGAAAGGGCAGGACCTAAGGGTATGATAGAGCCTCTGTTTGTCCCTGCAGCTTATTCCCACAGCCCAAATCCTTTTGAGCTGAAGCAGCATGGTGGACATAAGCCACACTACTCCCCTGCTCCAGCTGGGGTGCTGAGCTTGTTACAAAGCACATCCTGTGTCTATCTCCCATCCATTGAGAGATGCCCAGTGATCACACATTAAAGCCAGGGCAGCTGCCTGTGGCTTCCTGGCTCAACAGAACAACTCTCTCCCACCTAGGGAGGTTAGAAGTGTAACCTGGTTGATTAGTCAGACTCCATGACACTCTCTCTCCTGCTCTCAGGCCACCAGTCCTGCAGCCAGCCTTCTCCCAGCTGGGTGGAGTGAGCAGACCAGCACTCTCAAACCAGGGCCTGAAACCCCCCACCCCCACAGTGCCCTTGTGTATCACCCTGTGTACCACATGCCTGAGCTGCACAGGTCAATGACCAGCCGCCCCCAGCTGGGAGAAGCCAAAAGCCCTACTGAGTGTCGAAGATGCCTCAGGCATCAGATGGGAACTGTGTTTCTGCCACTGGCTAGTTGGGTGACCTTGAAGGGTTCCTGACTCAATTTCCTACTTATAAAATGAAGATAGCGATAATATCATTGGTATTATGATGAGGATTAAACAAGGGAAAGTCTGGGCCAGTCTTAGTTTTTAGCACAATGCGTAGTTACAAGTGAATTTGTATTTTTCTTAAAAGTCCATGCTGGGAAAATGTTCTAGAATTTGATAGTGGTGATGGTTGCTCAACTGTGAATATGCTAAAATCCATTGAACTGTGTGCTTTGAAAGAGTGAATTTTATGCTATGTGAACTAAGATCTTTTTTCTTTTATCTCAACAAAGCTGTTATAAAAAAAAGTTAAATATGAATTTACCATATGACCCAGCAGTCCATTCTTAAGGTATTTCCCAACAGAAATAAAAACATAGGGTTTTACTGAATTGGGACTAACATGGAAACATGGAAGAAGTGACACGCCACCTCTAAAAAGGGCAGCTCAGCGTCCTCCGTGCTTCCTGGATTTGGCCACTGAGAATTAAGCAGAAGCTCCAGTACAAGGATTGGAACAAATCTGACCATCCATTTGAAATGGGGATATGGTTTTTGGTGCCTATGCAGCTGGAGCATTCTGCTTTCTTCCCCTAGCACAGCAACTCTGCAGCCTTCTGCCTCTCCCCAGAGCAGGATGCGCTTCTTCAGGAAGGCTCAGTAGACCAGCTCCTTGCCATGCGATGTGAGGCTTCTTGACCAGATGCATGAGTATCGCTCAGAAGCTTGTTAGAAATGCAGAGTCAGAGGCCCACCCCCAGACCTGCTGAATCAGAATCTGTGTTAACGAGATTCAGATGAGTGGTGTGCAAATTAGATCTAGAGAAGCTCCAGGCTAGAGCAATGGAAAATCGAACTGCTCACCACTAAGGCTTACCCGGGATGCAGAGGGAATGAGAGAGAAGACTCCACTTCTCAGCTCCTTGAGGGCCCTGAATATTAATTGAATTGTGTATACCCAGAGAAAAGATGTTTAAGTCCTAACCCGCTGCACCTCAGAGTGTGACATTTGGTGATGGGGGCAGTGGAGATGTACTTAGTTAGGATGAGATCATATAAGAGAGGCATCGGCTCTAATCCAGTATGTCTGCTGTCCTTATCAGAAAACAGCCACATGAACACACACACACCACACACACACACACACACACACACACACACAGGAGGAGGAATGAGTGACGCAGTTGTAAGCCAAGAATACCAAAAGTTGCTGACAAACTACCGGAAGCTGGAAGAATCAAAGAAGGATTCCCTTGCAGGTTTCAGAGGGAGCATGGCCTTGCTGACACCTTGATCCTGGACTCTAGACTCCGGAACCGTGAGAGAATACATTTCTATTATTTAAGCCATTCATTTTGTGGCTTGGGAAATTAATACAGATCCCAAGACAGAGGGGCCACCCTCCTTCTCATTAGGCCTCTGAAAAGAGGGTCACCTCACTGATGACCCCCACATCTACCAAGGGAGTGATTATAGCTATAAACTGGGGGCTGCAGTGGAAGGAGGAAGGCCTTCAAGTCTAGCTTTCCCAGGAGATGCTCAGTTTCTCTCAGCCTCAATGCTCCCGGGCATCCCCGCAGTCCTTGAGGGAACCCTGGAGGGCAGTGAGTTGAGAGCCAGTAGGTGGGCCTCAGGACCCAGAACCCATGGCCGAAACTCAGGAGTCTCCCAGCCAGCCAGCTAAGGAGGATCTGTCCATGCAGAGAAGGCCAAGACCATGGGTTCCAGCAGCCAGTTACCTTAGTGCCTGAAGCCATCAGGGCACGAGAGACAGAGGGACCATGGACTGCCCGTGACACCCATGACAAGAAGGAGAGCGAGTATCAAATACTCTCCCCACTCCAGATCTCAGTCTTCTGGACTCCTCAAGAATCCACCCTTCTATGAGAAGTGGAGTAGCAAGACTGGCTGAGCCCCAGTGCACGGCCATGTTCTAGTCCCTGTTGGCAGGTGGTCATAGTTGGTTCTGCGAGGGTGGCCTCACCCTGCCCCACAGCCAGGCACAGCCATCGCTTCCCCAGGTCTGCTAGGCAAAGGAAGTCCTGATTGTTACAAGGGAACTCGGGGTAACCCAGGTAGCATCTTCAATCCCTTCCTCCTTTGCCCTGCCCTATAAAACCTGGCCGTGGGCAGCTGGATAGAACACCCTCTTACCCCACCAGCCCCCACCAGCCTACCTAGAGAAGAACGCTCTGGCCTGGATTAATTCAGACCTAGATGATGAGAATGAAGCCATGGCCCCCACCAGAGGGAAAGACATGGGGCCTGTTTACCTGCTCACACCCTTTGGGTGAGGCAACAGTGCCTGGCAAATTCCCGCTCTCTGGTGAGGACAGCAGCCAGTGCTCCTGTCACTGTGCATTTAACACCACCATCCCAGGCTGGGCACAGCAGCAGGGCCTCTTCATGACGTGAGGAGAGTCAGCTCATGGAGCTTCTCTGGCCCTGTGCAGATGGCCCCCAGCAGAATCCCGGAAAAGGGCCGTGCATTGCACCTCAGGGCCGTTTCAGTCTGGGACCAGGCACCCAGGCGACCGGCCTTTTCTGTGGCAGCCCCTCAATCAGGCCCTCAGTGGTGTGTGTTGGCGACTCCACTCAGGCCAGGAAAGTTCATTAGCTTCTGGAATTTACTCTGTGTGTGGGCCTCAGGGCTTGGAAAATGCTGTTTAATAGAGTCGCTTAAACTACACTCTCAAGGTAAGACGGACAGTTTGAAAAGGGGTTAAGAACTTGGGCTTTCGAGTCAGGCAAATGCAAGTTCAAATCTAGGGTCCTTGAGCTTTTCTTAACCTCTTAGCCTCATTGGGCCACACTTGCAGGCTGGGACACTCAATTCTTGTATTAGGCGACGTAGCATATGGGAAAGCTGCCAGCATTGGGCCAGTAAGTAGACAATAAAAGAGAAAAGGAAAATCTAGTTGTGGATATACAGAGGGCCACAGTTCCAACTGAAGGGATTGTCAGGTCTGGGAATCTTCTGGAAAAACGTGGCACTTAGAGTTATCCCAGAAGATCTGAACTCAAGGGAACCTTAAATACCATTTATCTAATGGCCTTATTTTAGAGAAAAATTGGTGAGGCCCAGAGAAGTAAAATGACTTGCTGTATTATTTGAATGATTTCAACTATAAGTAATGGAACACTCAAACTAGACTGGCTTAAACAGTTTCTCATAGAATGAGAAATCTAGAGGATACAGAGATCTTTCAGTGGTCTGACTCTGTCACTAAGACCCCAGGCTCTTCTTATCTTTTTGCTCTGCCAATTGCAGTGTGTAGGCAATGTCTTCCCCATCATGGCTGCAGTATGACTGCAAAAGTATCCACCAGCATATCTCCACACGACCTCCAAAAACAGGAAGGAGAGGGCAGCAGGTATTCATTTTTATTCACAAATTTCTCTTCATCCTAGGGAAGACATTTCTCAGCCTTTTCTCAAGTCTCATTGGCTGGGATTGGTTCACATACCCACACACCAGCTTCAAGGGCAACTGGGAAAGGAAGTATTACTCTAGCATTTCCAGCTTCTGTTGTAGGGAAAAAGCTCTACCAGAAAAATTGAGGCAAGTGGGGAATGCTATTTTATAGGCAAACAACAATGTCTCCCAGGCTTGCCCCAAATCATTCAGCTACTTGGCAACCAGGAACTGCAGGTGCAGGGACCATGTCTCTGATCACACTGAGATCCTGGCGGCGGGGCGGGCGGCCCAGCGTCTGGTTTCCCTGCGAGGCCAGACTGTGCTGTCGCCATCTAGAAGAAATAAATTCTCATGCTCTTCATTGTCTCCTTCCCTTGTTGGTGGTTCAGAATCACAGGATGCCATGAAAGTCACCTCTCGTAACAGAGGAAGCATAGTCAGTTGCATGAGACCCAAGCTCTAAGTGGCAGGACCAAGACCAGACCCAGAGCTCCAGGCGCCCAGCCAAGGACATTCCCTTACCAGGCCAACCCATTCATGATTTTTTCTTCCTATCAAAAAACTCATTTGTGATTTTTCTCCCCAAGGACCCCATGTTTTAAGAGATTTTCATCTACTAAACAACTGCATTTATCAACTAATAATTTATTCATTTTCCCATTTTTAAAATTAATCAAAGATATACATAACTGCCAGCCAGAGTCTCTGATCAGCAGGAGATAACCCTTATTACCACCCTGGGTTGATTTAATTCCTGCTAAAAGCAAAGAAACTTGACATTTTAGATAGCCTGAGCAGACTCATTATGGGAAAGTGGTGGTTTTCCATTAAGCTTTGTGAAATATTTAAAATAGCTCCTAGACCCCTGTCACTAACTCACAGAGATCTTGGTCTCCAGGGACCCCTATTGGAAACCACTACATCGTATCATGCAGGATGTGAGACACAAAGGGAATCCCACTGTCCCAGAGCCCTGTCGCTAAACTGTTAAAGGATTTGTAGCTTGGATCAAGTTCCTACCAGTGAGAACCCTGGCCACACCACTCAGTCTCCCTGAGCCTCAGTTTTCCTGTCAGTAAGATGGGAATGAGATCTTAGTCATGGTTCTCACTCGCAGCAACAGAAACAAACTCTCTTCACATAAAGCAGAAAAGAATGTATTAAAAGGATGCTGCTCCTCAATAAGTTAAACACAGAATTACCATATGACCCAGCAATTTCACTCCCAGGTATATACTCAGAAGAATTGAAGACAGGTACTCAAACACTTGTACACAAATATTCACAGCAGTTCTATTTACAATGGCCAAAAGCTGAAAACAACCCAAATTCCATTAACAGTTGAGTGGATAAACAAAATGGAGTATATTCATACAGTGGAATAAGAGTCAGTTCTGATAACATGCTACAATATGGATGAACCTTGAAAACTTTATGCTGAGTGAACGAAGCCAGACACAAAAGAGCACACAGTGTGTGATTCCACTCATGTGAAGCATCCAGAAGAGGCAACTGCATGTGCAGAGCAGGCAGACTGGTAGTTGCCAGGGAGGGAGGCCGGAAGCATGGAAAGCAATTGCTTAATGAGTATGGGGCTTCCACCCGAGGTGAAGAAAAAGCTCTAGAACCAGATGGTGTGATGGTTGCACAACACTGAGAAAGTACTTAATGTCACAGAAAGGTACACTTGAAATGGTTAAAATGATAAATTTTATACTACGCATATTTTACCACAGTAAAAAATGTACATATGGTGACATAAAAAAAAAATGGTACTGGGTAATTCAAAGGATGACAGGGTGTGCTGGGAGCCACACCCACGACCTCACCACGAGGACACAGCCACCATAGCCAGGTAGATACCATTACCGGCCTTGCTGGCCTAGGACCCCCACCTCCTGCTGCCAGATGTGTCTGGTGGGGGAGTTTGGGTCACATCCAGCCCACCGCTGCACGGCAGGCTGATGAAGAGTCCCTGGCACCTTGCATTCCACTGTGGGAGTCAGGCCTGCTGAGACGCATGAGGGACATTCTCCCAAATGTGGGAAAGCAGGTGAGAGGTAGTTTAGAATGACAAGTGCAGGGAGCCAACACTTATTTCAGAGACAAAGGACAACATATAGAAAGAGCCTGGCACATGGTGGGTGTGCAAGAAATGCTGGCACTCAGGTCCTTCCTCCTGTGAGACATCAGGATAGAAGCAGGTCATAAAGTAAATTTAAAAGGTTCTTTGTATAAAGCAAACTTTCCCTTCTTATTTGTCTTCAAATTCATGATTTAGAGACAATTGCTCTCTCACCTTCCCTATCCAGAGGTTTCTACCCTTTGAACAAGATGACAACAGCAGCTGGGCATTTATCTAGTAAACACTAATCTTTGCTTTTGGGCTTTCTGTGTTCACTTGGCAGTTTAACACAAGAGCCTGGCCGCTTAGAAGCCAAATAACAGTGGGATGGTGCCCAGGAGTGGGGCTGAAGCTGGAGGAACCTGGTGTGCCCTCCATGCTGGGCGTCAAACCCCTGTCCATACCTGGTCACAGTCCCAACTTTTGCCATTCACTGCACTGTGGTGGGGAAGAAATGGCACATGTTATGGGAAGTCCTGCCTCAAATCTGTAATACAGACCATTCTAGAAGGAAATAAATAGAATCAGAGTTCAGTTTTTAAAAAATATTTTTACTTCGATATAATTTTAAACTTTCAGAAAAGTTGTAAAAATAGTAGAGGAATTCCTATAGCTCTATTCAGATTCAACATTTGTTCACATTTATCCATTTGCTTTATCATTCTCTCTCCCTCTCCTCCTGTCCCGTCTCCCCACCTTCAGACTGCTCCATTTAACCTGTAAATACTCCAGTGTATATTTTCTAAGAACAAAGGAATCTTTTACATAACCAAAGTAGAATTATCAAAATCTGGAAGTATTGCATTGATATAATATTATTTCTTAATCCTTGGTCCATAGGCAACATTCATCAATTGTCCCAATAATGTCAATTAGAGCTACTTGGGGTTTTCAAGATGTGGATTTCTAGTTTAATTGAACTGTGGTCCTCAAGAGTTTAACTTTCTGAAATTTCCTGTGTTCCTGCACCCCTCAGCATCCCACTGCCCCCTTCTTCCAGGTTCCCTGGACTATCTCCCACAGATATGCAGTTCAGAGGTCAGCCGTGGAGGGGAGGGATTTATGCAGATTTTAGGGCTCCCTCCCTGACTCCCTTCTATCTGGCATTTCCCTTTCATCTTCCAGCCATTCAGGCAGCCCCTCTTTATCCCCTGCCTGCGCTTCCTGCTTCAGCTCCAGCTGTCCCAGCTGCCAACCAGGTAGCATCCAAGTGAGAACCAGATAAATACCCACTCCACAGTCAATGCCCTTCCAGTGTCTGCCTGTTTATATCCACTCTCCAGGGCTTTCAAATACAAATACTTGTTTTTTAAAAAATATTTTGTACAGAGTTTGCACAGACACACGCAAAAAATTAGGAATACATCTTATTTATGTATATCCATCCCACAATACGTTCTGTCACTCTGAATAGAACAAACTTAACCCCGACAACATGACTTTCAATTTCAGTTGGCCTCATCCAATTTAATTATTTATTTATCTGATAGAATTATTTAACATCTCTCCCTTAATAGTACATGCAGGAGTACTTTTAGAACTTAATATAAATAACAACAAATGAATTCAGTCAGACAAAACTAAACACATATGAAAGAAAACAGATACCATATGCTTAAACCAATGAATATATTGATAAGTGATTCACATACACATAAATGTGCAAAGGAGGAAACAATGCTGAAACATTTCAGCTTGTATTTTATAAAATGGTATTTAAATATTTGACATAGTATAGTAATATTCTAGAAAAATAGTCTATGTAGCTTGGACGGTATATTAGTTATCTAGGGCTGCTATGACAGAGTACCATAGATGGGGGACTTAAACAACAGAAATATATTTATCAGAGTTCCCAAGGCTGAAGATTCAAGATCAGGGTGCTGGAAGGATTGGTTTCTCCTGAGGCCTCTCTCCTCAGCTTATAGATGGCTGGTTTTTCTCTGTGACCTCACATGATCTTCCCTTTGTGTGTGTCTGTATTTTAATCTTCTCTTCTTGTAAGAACACCAGAATATTGGACCCATGTGACCTCATTTTACCTTAATTACCTCTTTAAAGGCTCCTACCTCCAAATACAGTCACATTTGGAGGTATTGGAGGTTAGGACTCAACATATGAATTTAGAGGGTACAACTCAACTTATAACAGATGGACAGACTCCTCAGCTTTCCTACCTTTGGTATATTAACATAAAAGGTGATGTGGAGTGAATTTGATCTTAAGAAGAGAGGGAGGGGGTGGCTCCACAACGTAGTGGTTAGCATGTCTGCTTTACACGCAGAAGGTCCTGGGTTCATGCCCCAGGTGGAGCTGTGGGCCGTGCCCTGGGTACGCCGGGCCCCCTGAGTGCGGGCCCGGGGTGCACATCACGAGCGTGTGGGAGGGGACACTAGCCTTCAGAGATCCAGTTCTTGGGGGGAAATGGTAACATTCATAGGTCAGGGGTAGAAGTGAGGGGCAGATTAAAGATGTGGAGGGGTGCGGAGAAGAGAGGATGCCAGGCCCTAGAGAGCTAGACACACTCTGGCAACAAAACCCATTCAGAGGCCCTGGAGAGCCTAGGGTGAGCTCCTCCATCCCCATGTTCTGGTGGTGCTGGTTCCCCAGGAAGAGTGAGACAGGCACAGCACCTGACATGTGTGGAGGATGGACTTGTAATTATTTCAGTACATATCTCCTTGGACTGGTTCATTCCTAATCTGATCAACATCTACTTTACTTATTTTTTCTAATTAAAAATATTGGCAATTGTGGACATGGTAATTAATCAAATGACACCAAATAAAACAAAACAAAACACAACCTATAATGAAAAGACCCCACGTCCCATCATTTGACTCAATCCCTGGCAAATATTTATAATGCAGTTGCCCACCCTGTCTTTGTCATGCTTGCCTGGCAAGAACCCTCCCCGAGTCACCTGCATTGCTCCACCTACCCTGCAGGTACAACCTTCTGTTCCTGGAGAAAGAAGGCCAACCAGTGCTGACAGGTGCCACTCGAAATTCGAGACCACTAGCCGCAATGGACCCTCGGCGCTGCCAAACAATCCTACCACATTTTGTCAGCTTGTTTCTCTCTCTCCTAGACAACCGTCTCACACTTTCTCTCTCCTTGAACTTCTAATACCTCTTTCTTCCTACTCACACCCTTGATTCTCAATTCACCTGGAACATAGAAGCAATCGATGTTCACCTCCCACACACATTGGTGCCTGCACCCTACCTGCCTCACCTCTTGTTTTGTCTACTTAAGTAAGCTTGGGTTCTCTCTCACCTGTTCGAGGACTTCATTTGGCCCTGTCGCCTCTCTCCTATAATCAATTTAATTAGCCTAATGTGTGTCCACATTTCAAAACTGTATTACCTAAAGAGGGTGAAGCCATGCTTTGAAGCCATAAGATTTGCCTCAGGATCCCCTCCCCACTTCCAGCAGAGTCTGCCAGAGGAGACTAAGCAGGGAATCCAAGAGACCAGATGTACATGAAACAACCACTTTTAGCAAAAAGCCATTGCCTAACCAAAAAGCCTTTCAGTTACAAGCTAAAAGAAAAAAATTCCTCTTTTTATGCTTAATTTTATTCCCAGTGACCTTTTTCAATGGAAATAAAACACAGAAATTCTCTGCTGTTGTATTGAAGAGGTATCAAATTTTTCACATGTTGCTTTGAGTGGATTTCAACTTCTCAGAACTCATGGTTGCAGTGGGCTGCGCAGCAAGACCATCTGCTTATGGCCCACACATTGTAAATGTCAAGTGACCACACCCCTCCCCTCCACTTTGTGACATAAAATATAAGGACACTCAGTGCTTCTTTCAGCCTAACATAAAAAAAAAAATGTGTTTTCCTGCTACAAACCAGTCTATATTTGGCTCTGGCAAGGTGGAGGCACAGAAGCTGTTTGGAGCAGGCAACACCTGGGACCATCCGGAGGTCCAGGCTCTTTGGTTTGCATGTGAATGTCACACGAAACAGGTGACTGAAAAGCTTATGTGAAAATCAATGTTAACACAAGGTTAAATCAGGTTATTTAACAAATTGTAGTTGAAAATGTATACATGTCAGGCATGGTCATAGGTGAAGATGACAGTGGCCAAAGATGACATGGCCTTCCCCTCAGAGTGTTTACATTCTAGTGAAAGGGAAACATGAAGACAGATAAACAGACAAATAAATAAGTATGTGACTATGAGATGAGGTTGAGGAGAAGGGCTAGACCCAATCTTACATGACTTTGTAGCCAGGTGAGGAGTCTGGATTTTAGTCTCGGAGGAATGGGACCCCCTCGAATGGTTTAAGGAGGAGAGTGCCATGATCTGATTTATCCTATAAGAAGTTAGCTCTTGCTGCTTAATGTAGAATGGATTGGAGGCATACCAAAGTGGGAGTGGGAAGCCAGCTGGAGGAGGTTGCAGTCATGTTGGCTAGAGATCATGGTGACCAGGACTAGGGTGGTGAGAGAGGCAGGGAGAAGTGGGCAGATTCAAGATGCATTGGTGGATGCAAAGAACAAGGAGTGATATCAAAGATTGCTCCTGGATTGTCGGCTTAAGTAACTGGGAGGCTGGTGGAGAAAACTAGAGGTACATAGATTTGGGGAGTGTGCAAGAAAAATTACACTGGACAGAATTTTTTTAAAAAAGCAAGGAAGACTTTATTCGAAACTATTGCAATAGAAGAGAGGTTGAAATCAACTCCAATACAACAGGGCAGCTGAAGATTTAAGCCAAGGGGTAGTGTGAGGGGGTGTCAGTGGTTAGAAAATTACCAAGAAGAACTTGGTTAGTTATCAAGGGTGGGGGAGTTCTTGCTAAACTGGCTGCAAGCCAAGGACAACAGAACAAGGAAGGACAAGGTCTAGGTAAGAAGAGGGCTCAGAGGAGCCTGATTGAAGTTCGATCGAGGAGGAAGTCCTTGTCGGTGGGAAGGTTCTGTTTTGGCTGTATCAAATTTGAGACGTCCAACTCAATATATAAATCTGGAACTTGGAGGAGAGGTCTGGATTTGATATAAAAATCTGATCATCACTATAAAGACAATATTGGGAAGCTGCAACTATTACTGAGCTCTCAGACATGTGCTGTAGAGTCTGATGGACCAGTGCCAGCTAGAACTTCTAAACCCTGCAGGGTTAAGTACCGAGAACAGGTTCTAGTTTCACCACCTCTGAAGGAGCAGGGCCCAGTCATTCTCCTCCCTTAAACCTGGGGACCTTATCGCTTGAAGAGGTAGAGACTTAATAAGGACTGGCCCCTTATAATGAAATAAAATTCTCATGCTCCTCCAATGTTGACTGAAAATATTTCTATTATAATGATACTTAAATATATATATATAATTATAAAACTAAGTATAAATGCCTTAGGCTCATAGCTATTGTACAATTATCAACTCGACGTAAATTGAGGAAGTAAGTAAAAGCAAAGTGTGCCTCCCCACCCCTAGTTAATACCAGTTTGAGAAACACTGGAGAGACAACCTCTATCAGCCCTTCTGATCCTAACAGGCAATGTTTGACCCTGCAGTGATGAGAGAGAGGCCATGATTGACACAGCAAGGATAAGAGAGTCAATTGGAAAATAGTTACCCAGAGAGCCGAAGATTGCATGAGAGACAGCATTAGATAAAATAAATAGATAATAAAAAGTAAGCATTTTACCTAAAGTAACAAAAATAAAATAGGGATAGAAAGTAGAGCAGTTTTACTGCTCTGGTGAAAAGAAGTCTTTTTCCAAATTTTAAAAAGCTCAGCTTTTAATCTTTCTTGGCTCATCTGGCCCCGCGTCTCATAGGTTCACTAAAAACAAAAACAAAAACAAAAAACAAAAAACAAAAAAACAAAAAAACCACACACACACACACAAAACAAGAACTGGTAAGAGACTTTTCTAAATAATTATGATGTTGGTTTATATTTGAAGTTATAGATGCTATTCATTTTATTAATTACAAAAGCAGGTGGGAAATCATGCTTAAAGCTACTCATCTAACACAGTAACTAATATTTTGTGCATTCCCTTCTGTCCTTGGTCTTATGCATATATATTTTAACCTACTGTATATATAATGGTGTATTCTTTTAAAACTTAGACGATAGGATGTGTTTTTCTCTTTTGCCACATAAGTTAGTTATATTTTTGTTGACTGCATGATCATATATTTCTTGTAAATATCACAAGTTGTGTAATCATCCTCCAACTACTTATATTTAAGTTGCTGTCTATTTCTCACCAGCGTAAGAACTGCTGCAGTGAACATCTTCAGGCCTATAGCTTTTCCTATCTTGTGGATGACTTTGTTTGGCTAGACTTCCAGGTGGGAAATTTCTGGGCCAAAGGAACTACTTTATTTCAAAAAAAAAAAAGTTTCTTGAGATTTAAAAAGAGACTTGAGGATGAAACGAAACCAAAAAAAGGCAGATTTGCAACAGACACTGCAAAGCAAATTTAAAATCCTGACGGAGATGCAGAGTCTGTGTCACCCAGCAGAGATGGACCTCCTCCGACGGGTGCTGGTGCTCATCATTCTCCACCCTTCTTCATGGCTCCTGACAGAGATGCAGAGAGCTGAGCCACAGAGCAAGATTAAAACACTCTGCTCAGATCCACCAGAGGCCACGAGCATCAGTCCGCACACAGGTGCTAGTTACCAAGGCGACCTTCACATTTACCCCTCTTTTCCAGGTTAGCAGCTCTGAATCTGTGCTGGATGGTTGGATAGAAGTAGTTCAAAAAGGGAGAAAAAAAGAAAATGGCTTTAAAGACAATTTAACTGTTAACCTGAGGAACCAGCACAGAACACAATGCAGAGAACCTTCTGGTCTGTTCCTTTTTCTGTATGACTTCATGGTTTGATCTTTTCTCTGAAGCGAATTTATTTCCATTTTTCTTTAATAAAACAGCACCACCAGCATGTTCCATTGCGTTTAATTACATACAGCCTGTGGAGTGTCAAATGTCCCAGCCACACAAGCACTCCAGGGCCCCAGGAGGAAATGCACAGAGGCATAACAGGATGATGATTATGGTCAGGGAGAAATCAGGAGCAAGGATCTCAAATCTCCATGTCCAATCCTTGCCAAGACCCCATCGCTGCCAGACTTGTCATTGTGAGGATTCTCAGGACCTGGGGACACGACGCTCCTGGCTGCTCACGGAAGCCTCCACCCTTCTCCCCACTGACATTACTCAGCCTTAAAAGCCAGCTTCATGGAGCCTGAGAGCTGGATCCCTAGGTAGGTCTTTGCTAGTTCCTGGGAATGAGATTCTGAGACCAGAATTCAGGATGCTGCTGCTCCTTCCCATGTGCACCCTCTGTAGTTTGCAACCATAGCCAGTCCCAGCCTTCCTTACGGCTTTGGGGTAATGAGACGCGAGGGCAGAATTCCCCACTTAACAAGGTGTGGCACTCATAGTGGGACTCATAGCCCACAGACACACTGTGCAAAAACATGTACCATTTCACATTTTCTATAATGCTTTTTTCTAACTCTGAGCTTCTATTCGGGCCCAAAGGAAGTATAACAGCTTGTTCCCAGGGCTCTTCCTTTCCAAGCTCTGGAGGTTAAATTAACAAAGTGCTGATGGGCAGAGGGTGTCCATCTGGTCCTTGGAGCCTGCACACCCAAGCCACTGCTGAGGCCCGTGGAGGACAGCTGGTGCTGCTACTCCAGGGCCCGAGGGGCAGAGAAACCCTAGCAGGCTAGACACCCCTCTCTGGCTCTTGCTTTCCTAGAGTTTATTCTCCTCTCTGAGAAGCATGCCTGAATTTGTAGGATGGCAGAAGTGGCAAGGGTATTTCTTTTAAGTTCGTGATTCTTTTTTTTTTATTTTTCTTCAGGTACTTAAGATTTCCTACAAAATAAAAAAGCCAGAAAGTGAGTTACTCTGGGATAGCCCCTACTACATGCTTCCCCTAGAGCATAAGGCATAACAGCTGCTAACTTGCTTAAAGGGAGAGGGGAATAAAAGAGGCAGGTCCCGAAGACCACTCGCCTTGGGCCTCTCCCTCCCGCTTCTCCCTCTCCCTCACTGTCTGTCTCCCTAATGTCTTAGAAAAGCACTCTACCAAATTACCATTCTTGCAAGCTCTTGTATCCTCATAAAGAAAATGTACTTCTCATCCAAGTGTCCCATAAGATAGGGCCTGTGCCTCTTTCCCAAATTGAGTTTTCCAGTATTAACACTCTCCACCTGCAAAGCAGCCACTGGCTGTGTAACCGATATTTTCTCCAGCTGCCTTAGGGGTGGTGAGGTGAGCATGGACACTGGGTGGATTTTAGTTTGTGCAGCAGATGCCAAGACTCAGTTAAGGGGCAGGAGGAGAGGCAGGCCTGCTACCTGGTAATGAACCCAGCTGGGAGGGGAAGGGCCTCCTTCTGGTAGCTGGTCTTAGTCTGCTCCACAAGGAGAGCAAACATCGGGGGGCCTGGAGCCTGGTGGAGGACATCTCCAAGGAGGAGGGGAGCACGATAGGTGGTTTGGCTTGGGGGCCCTGCAATGGAAAAAGTCGGTTATGCTGCCCACCCCTAAATTGCACAAGGCCCTTCAAGGATGATACTGACTCTGGGAATGGCCACCAGCCACCTATGAGTAAAAACATTCATGTTAAAGTTTCAAACTGAATCCAGTAATATATAAAACTAAAAACGCATCACAACCAAGTTGTGTTTATCCCTAGAATCTAAACACAGTTTAACATTAGCAAATCTGTTAAGATAACATGATGCGTATTAAAATATGAAAGAAGACCTGTCCTAGAATGTTCAGAGCAGCATTCTTTGGATTACAAAAACACTGGAATCATTTAAAATGTTCATCAGCAGTGAATGATGCACAGGCCAGTGTTTTATACACCAATGTGCATGAAACATAAAAATGTAATGGTGGTAAGAAAAGCATGTTGCATAAGAATACATATATCAAGATTAACTTATAATAAATAAGAAACATAAAATACAACACAATCGCCTGTGTAGAGATGCCTGCGTATGTGGTAACAATGCAAAGAAAAGCACGGTGATTATGAGGTCTGACTTCACGATAGTGTTTGCCTGTTTGTGGGGAGGGACAATATGCAGCCAGGGCCTGGTACTCCAAGAGTTTCAAATAGATGGGAATATGTTATTCCTCCAATCAGATAGTGATGTGCAGAGTTCATTGAATTATTCTATATATATTATGCACATCTTAAATATTTCACAATATTTTCAAAGACATTTTGAATTAGCTATGAAATGAAAAGCAGAAAGAAGAAGCAATAGGAGAACTCTTCTCTGGATTAACTTTTGATCAATGAAGAAGAATCACTAAGAATCTCGGTAGAAAGGAAAATGTCATTTTAGGATTCATAGGTCTGAGAATATATACCTATACCCTAGACTTTAGGAAAAAGCTTTTTAAAAAAGAAAGACTACCTTGATAGAAAATGAAAATGAAAAAAAGAAAGCAAAATTACCTTGATAGAAAATGAAAATGAAATTCTGAATATCGAAGTTCAAGGAAAGTAAAAGCCAACTAGCTTGCCCACACACAGCTCCTCCCAAGGCCATTGAAGTGGAGGGGAGGATGTCTGTCACCTGAAGACACCCTGATTGACCCTGGGGGCTGTGGGCAGCTCAGCTTTTACAAAGCCCTTTCCGGAAGATGGAGGCAGGAGCATCATCAAAAGAAGAGGAAGAGAATTTGGAACCTGTAGGGTGAGAGTCAAGAAGGCTGAACCCCAGTGGAAGCTGATAGTTGTAAAATGTTAGAGACTCAGACACTCCCGCAGAGTAGACAGGCAAAGGGGTCACCTTGTTTCCATTGGGCCCTGGGGAGCAACTCCAGCAGGACAGGTTGCAGAGACCTCAGAAGGCCTTCTCAGTCCATTGGACAGAGGTCAGGGCAGTGAGCAGTTCACTGCTTTTAGCAGATTCAGACCTCAGAAGGATGACTGAGCCAGAGGGCACGAATCCCAGACCACTGTCATCTTGGTAACTGGGGGCTAGAAGATGGCTAGGAAGCTGGAGGCTAGGAAGTGTTACTGTGTTTCAAAAAGAGGAAAAAGGATTTCAGAAACTTGACTTCAATGCTCTGTGGAATCCTTCCTCCCTCCTTCTTTTCCTTTTCTTATTCCTTTTAAAAATATATTGATTTTCTACAGACCTCCCCCACCATCGACATTCCCTAATAGAGTGGGACATTTGTATTGGCATTACGATCACCATAAGTCCATAGTTTACATGGATTTAGGGTTCACTCTTGGTCTTTATGTTCTGTGAGTTGGACAAATGTATGATGACATGTATCACACAGAGTATTTTCACTGCCCTCCAGATCCTCTGTGCTGTGCCTACTCAACTCTCCCACCCCTCTAACTCCTGGCAACCACTAATCTGAGTCTCTATAGTCTTGCCTTTTCCAGTATGGTATACATTTAGAATCACATAGTACATAGCCTTTCAGATTGGCTTTTTTACTTAGTAATAAGCATTTAAGTTTCCACCATGTCTTTTCATGGCTTGATAGCTCATTTTTTTTCAGTGCTGAATAATATTCCATTGTCTGGATGTAGCCAGTTTGTCCATTCAGCTACAGAAAGACATCCTGGTTGCTTCCAAGTTTTGGCAATTGCGAATAAAACTGCTATAAACATCCTTGTACAGGTTTTTGTGTAATGTAAGTTTTTAACTCCTTTGAGTAAATAATAAGGATTCCCTTCCTCTGCCCACCTTTCTTTTTTCCTTCCTCCTACCTTCCTCTTTTTATTAACACTTCCTGTGTCTAGAAAAATGCTAGGTACTGGCCATGCCACTCTGTGCTATTCTCTTATTGCCTTGCATTGTCACTTGGATTTCCATATCGCACATCTTGAGTCCCCAATTATAGATCATGTTATTTTTTCTTCATATCTCCAGTGTCTAGAACTTCATATATCTAGTGCCCAGTCATAAATTACTGTTTCAGAATATGTTTATTGAATGAACAAATCAATGAATGAACGAACAATCCTTCAGGGTATAGTGCTGCTCATGTTCTCTGTGGTTCATGATGAAGTGACCTATAAATGGGATTGACTACCAGCCTTCCTTTGCCTCAGAGCCTTGTGAGGGTGACTGGGTGTGGGGAACTGGGTGTGTGTCTCTTGTAAAATGTTTGACATCCAGGAGTGTAAGCCGCACCACAGGTCAGATATAAGGAAGGAGGACTGCCAAGCCACCAATGCACAGGGCCTCCTGTGGTGTTCTAGGAACACGTGTGTGCAGGTGTATGTAATGAGAGCCACATGATGTTATAAAGGTGGTAGCATTTGAGAGGAGATGAAGGTGGGGGAAGAAGAGTAGTCATAGTGTTTGTGTGTACAGTGAGTTCAGGTGACTGTGAGCATTTTAGTGGGACTGGAGTTAGTAAGGAGGAGAGGTAGAGGGAGGGGAAGGAAGGTGCGTACAGAGGAGAGAAAGAGTTAGAGGTGTTCAGAACCAACGTAGCTCCTGTGGCTGGAGCCAGGTGTGTGGAGCAGAAGTGAGATGAGCCTTGAGGGGTAGGTCAGGGCTCCATCAGGCAGGGCTGTAACAGGCCCAGTAGTGGAAATTTCATCCTGAGAGGAGACTGTAGACAGATTTCAGGCAAGAGCATGGCATTTCAGAAAAATAGAAAGGGTGGCAGTGTGGAAAATAAGAACGAAGGAAGGAAATGCTGGAAGCCTGAGACCACACAGGCAGTGGCTGAAAATCAGGCAAGAGATGAGGTCCAAAGTAAAGGAGGTACAATAGAGATGAGAGGAGGGAATGGGTTTGAAAATATCTTAGGAGGTAGAATCTGCAGGGCTTTGTGGCTGAGTTATGTGGATTAAGAATGAGAGATGTGACAAACAAGTGCTGGCTTGGGAGACGGAGTGGGCGGTGTAGTGGGGAAGAAAAAATTTATGTGTGGGATCAACTTAACTGGGCCATGGGGTGCCCAGATATTTGGTCAAACATTATTCTGGGTGTGTCTGTGAGGGTGTTTCTGGCTGAGGTTAACATTTGTATCAGTAGACTGAATAAAGCAGATGGCCCACCCCAATATGTGTGGGCCTCATCCAATCAACTGAAGACCTGAGTAGAACAAAAAGTCTGAGTACGAGGCAACATTGCCTGCCTCCTGAATGAGAGAAACATCGGTCTTCTCCTGTCCTCAGGCTGGCACTACCCCACTGGCTCTCCTGGGTCTCCAGCTTCTCAGCTGAAGATCTTGCAATTTCTCAGCTTTGGTAATTATGTGAGCCAATTTATCATTATATATACATATATAGAGATATATATGTATATATCTATATCTATACCTATACCTATATCTATCTCTATCTATATCTATATATCTATATATATCTCCAGCTTAGAGACAGATCAGCACTTCAGTGGCACATGAACCAATGAAAGAGTAACTGTGTGAGCAAAGTCTAGAGCCACGCTGGGAAACACCCCTAGTCAGGGTGTGGGGGACAGGGAAAGCTGGTCTGATTTTAAGCTGAGAACTGAAGACTTGGAGTTGCCCAGGCAAGGTGGAAGGGTGGGCAGGCAGAGGGACAGGCACCTCATATGCAAAGACCCAGGCTTCAGGGAGGAACCTTTTGTGTTGGAGGAACTGGAGCAAAGGACGGTGGCAGAGAAGCACTGGAGAGGTGAGTAGGGGTGAGACTAGCCATGCCGGGTCTGCTATAGCTCTGGCACTTAACGTCCCTCCTTAAATGGTAATGGAGGTGATGAAAGTTGATGGTAGTGATGTGGTCTCTCCATGGTTGGTCATGGTTGCTCTTTTTGGTTTTTAATCCAGAAAAAAGTTATTCTGGATATGGTCTATGTTTTAAATACATTAACATTATTATGTTTTCTTGGATATTTAATGTCCACGGCAGACCACTGCCCCAGTGAGTCCTCAAGAGGTTGGATGTATTAACTACATCTTTTATTTTTATATTCTGATGCTTTGACATCTTCGGGCTTTGCTGACTCTAGAGGGACTATCCCTGCCAAGCTTTGCCAATTCCTAGAGATAGCAAACTTCCCTTTGAGTTGACCTTTCATATGCAAACCAACCAATCCAGAGCCCACATGCCCACAGCCTCCTCCATGGGGCTCTCACACTTCAGGTCACTATTCTTTTGTCCCAATCACCCCAGGGCCAGGTACCAGACAACTAGGGACAACCCCTAAGACCCAGAGCCCACTGAAATTGTACAACCTTTCTCACTTGCTTCACATGTTTCTCCCCATAGAGATCACAATAAAGCCCCACGGCCACATTTTCCCCTCACTCCCTCTGCCTCTTGACCGACCATGGTGCTTGCCCATGAGGCCCAGCATGTGCCATGCCTCCCATTTCTAGGCACCTGTGTTACAAACTTGTCCCCCATGACAGTCTTTTTCATGTCTGTAGTATTATCACACCTGATTAAAGCAAATCCTGGTACCCTTCACACACAGACCAAGCACTGGTTGCTTATTCATTCATCAGGAGACTTAAGTCTGGTTCATTCTTCCTCTAGTCTCAAACTCTCTCTGAGCTTAACACAGGGCTGGATACGTACTAAGAGCTAAATAAATGTGGCTGAAGAAGCTCTCCTGCACTGTTTGCCAGGCCTTCCTCTTGGTTCTGTGCCTTCGGGCAGTCTGTGTGTCCATCTGTGATATGTTTGTTACTGTCACTGATGCCAGCAGGGACACCAATTTGTTGTCTCTCTCAGAGGTATTTTCATGGCTGTGCTTGCTAAGTGAGGGCAATGAGCTGAGACCCAGGGAGAGAGAGGGAAAGGCTGTTTAAGGAACAAGCAGGTGGCAATGTGTCTAGGTTCCATCCTTCCAACTGCTCCTAAAGCAATGCTTTCCATGTGGGTGGGAGGGAGAGGATTTAAGACCAGGTGGGCCCACTGGAGAGGCTAGGTGGGCAGGTACACTGGTCTTCGCTCATTCCCCCCTCACTCTTCCTCATTTGATGCGGATTATATCAGACCGAGACAGCCATAAAAGGTATCTTTGTTGGGGGCAAAGATGCTACAGAAGGCCAGGTTGCTTCCAGAGCCAGAACTCCATCTCTTCTGCTTGGTGGTGGTGAATGATGAATGACCAAATGCAATGGCCTCTTTTTGACCAGAAACATCCCTCTGGATGTTGCAAAGTCTAAGACAACTCTATTCTATTCTGGCTGTGCACCCTTGTCGTGCTAGGGTTCAGGAAAGGAAGGAGGTGCTCCTGCTTCTGCTGCTCAGGAATCTGAGCCACCTGCCCCCCACCTGGAAACCCTGGCTCTCATCTGGACAAAGCTGCTAGGGCCCCTGCCTTTGTCACACAGACCTGGAACCCTCATTTCAGTCATGTTCTCTGCCTATCTTCAGACAAATAGAGAGAAACATAGATTGATCAATAGATGGGAAAACAAAGATTCAGTTACTCCCTCATCCATTCATTCATTTTATTCATGTATCCATTCAATATAGTCATTCATCAGTCACCATCATAAAAGAGTCAAGGGAAAAAGCACAGGGGCTTTGCTGCTTCTGCTACCTCAAGAAGGAAGTTTTCCTAACATTTTAGTTTTCCCCACTCATCTGCTAAAAAATATATTCATACTCACAAGATGATGTATATAAAGTGCCCAACATCTGGCAGATGCCCCAGGAATGGTCCTTATTAATGCTGGTATGTATATGCCACACCTGGGAATATATGGATGGATTTACCCCAAACCTGTTCTGAGGAAACTTACGTTCTGTTTAGTCTTATGTTTCTTTCCAGCAGGTATCATAAGAGCGGACGTGTGTTGGAAAGAGTTACAATGAGATCTGTCCAGGGTGCAGCAGTCCAGAACTTGTGCAGCTGGAGGTGCTGCCCAAAGCACCCAAGCTCTGAAAACACTTGGCCCAAGGTGGGGCAGGTAAGCCCAGCCCCAGGGATGGCAGCCTTCTCCCTCTCCCTGGGTCGGCTCACCTGGTCAGGAACCCATGCCTTCTTGGCAGTGCCCCAGCTCTTCTTGCCCCGAGGAGACCTGGGCTTGCATGAAAAACAGGAGAAGAGCAGCATGTTTGGTCACTGGTGCCACAGGCTGATGGCCGGTGCCTGCAGAAAGGAAACAAAGGCAGGTCCGGGAGATGCTTGACCCGCGTCTGGAAGCCTGTGAGACTGAGAAAGAAGGAAACGGAGGCTTCGCTGCTTCCCGTGCTCTAAATGAGCAAATGTTTGGGAGCGTGGGTGCCAGAACAAAGCTGCCTGCGCTGCTGTCCCAGTCCCTTTGCAGCTCAAGTCACACATGTGCTAAGAGGCTTTTGGCTTCAGGCGGCTGGTAGACATCGGCTGACAGATTTGGGATCTGATAAGAGACTGTTGATTTCATTCATGTGTGCAATGTCGGAGATGAATTTTAACAGTTAAAATGGAGAAAGAAAGAAAGAAAAAAAAGCCCTAGAATGTTGCCAAGATTGCAACACTGGCTGTTTCTTCAAACGGATTTCTTGAAATTGTTAACTCCCGGTGTTGGAGGAGCCTGTTTATAAAGGGGCATTGTTGTCATAGACGACAGTGTGGAGAGCAGACGCAAAGGGAGCTGTTGGAGGGCATGGTTCGCCCTTTGGAGCTGTGAGCGAACAGCCCCTCTGGGCCCTGTTCTCTTGCAGCAGGCAGCAGGCCCCCGGGGCAGGCCAGGAGCTGTCCAGTGGGCAAGGCTCCCTCCCGAGGGCAGCAGCCTCAAGCAACTCCTTAGGCCCTGCAATACCAAGGCATTCTAGCACAATGGATCTAACCATAGAACCAGGTTGTTGTTGTTGTTATTATTATTATTATTATTATTATTATTATTAATAATTGACTTCTGCAAAAAAAGACAGAAAAAACCCTCCCTTTTCCAGTGAACTCTGATAAGAAATTTAAAAAATATATATGTATAAATTTAATATCAAAAGATTAGTTGTTTTGGAAGCCGCTAAGGCATGCATCATGCAACTCAAAAGACTTAGTGCATCTGTGACTTAACAGATGGGCACAGGTGGCCTCTACAACCAATGTCCTGTGTCTTGACTTCTTTACAAGTTGCATTTGGTTGAACACTGACCCCACTCCCCATCCCCAAAAGGGCCAGTGGCAGATCAAGCAGGTAATGATTCCTTATATCCAGAAAGCTCTATACAGTCAGATGGGGTTTTTACCCCATCTGAACTTTAGAATTCTCCAGGACAGCAGGCAGTACAGGCATTTGTGCTAGCTTGGAGATGAACAATTGAAGTCTAAGGAAACAAAATCATAGAGTTTTAAATAAAAGGTCTCTTAACTCTGAACCTGAAGCTCTTTTTCTGTCACATTTCAAGGTTCTCCTCCAGAAAGGAGCAGCCCAGCTTTTCTTCCCAGAGTGACTGTCACTTCTGGCACATGCATCCCAGCATCCCAGCCACCCTGCCGATGTCTCAAGGGATTAGAGCTGGAT
This sequence comes from Eonycteris spelaea, assembly GCA_003508835.1. Taxonomy (NCBI): domain Eukaryota; kingdom Metazoa; phylum Chordata; class Mammalia; order Chiroptera; family Pteropodidae; genus Eonycteris; species Eonycteris spelaea. The sequence continues at coordinate 163,296 of PUFA01000211.1, read as the reverse complement.
TAGAGCTGGGTTAGAGCTGAACTGGGAAATATCTCAGAGCTTGAGCCCCTGTACCATGTGCATGGAGCCCTCAGGTTTAAATGTACCTTACATAGGATTAATGCCCTGCAGGGCAAGTCAGTCCTCCTCCTCTGGGAACACTGCTCTCTTTTTGGTTACTGTCACTGGATGGACCAATGGGGGTCCTATTAGAAATGGGAAATAACACAACCTAATTCATAAGGAACACATGAGAGGTCTGGATATGGGGCCCAAAAAGTAGGATTTCTCGAAGAACTGAGACTATCAAAGCAGTTTTGAGGAGCGCCAGATAGAGACTGAGGTTTTAGTGTGGATTTCTATGTGGATTCTTTACCTTTCTCTTAGAAATTGTGGGTCACTAGGAGTTTCTTGGGTGACCACGAGGACTCTTTCTCATACACTCACCTTCTCTCCTGGGAGATGGGGACTGGCTTGAATTCGGCCATAATAGGCAAGACCTCCCAAGCTTCCTGCATCCTGGCTGAGAGCTGGGCCAGCAGGAGACCACAGGCCATCCTTACAGTAAGCCCCATCTGCAGAGCTTCCCCTGGAAACAGTGATGCCGGAGGGGAGCAGGAGGAGGCGCCCCACTTCTCAGCCCTGTACTCTTCGCATTTTCCTTTGTACCTACTCTGTCCTCTCAAAACCTGCTCCAAAGTTATAATGGGTGCCTAACTACTCACACTTTGTACATGAGCACTCCCAGAAACATCAGCCATGAAACACTGGGGAGTAGAGGGGTGGATCACCGGGTGTGTAATTCTAAGTAACATTGAGCTTTGGTGGCTCCTTTGATTAGGGGCTTCTCAACATTTGTGGAGCTCTATTCTTCTCAGAAGTTCCTACGAAGGGCTGGTCATGAGCCTGGTTTTGAGTATTAGCTGGGGAAAAGTTTGGCTCAGCGCTGCCCTCAAAAGACCCTGTCATTGCCACATCAAATAGCGAAAGACATTTCACTATCATCAGTACATTCTGGATCAGAATCTTTACAAATGTATCACTCTTCTGTTTTACTTATGCAAAGAATTCTGGATCAGAATCTTTACAAATGTATCACTCTTCTGTTTTACTTATGCAAAATTCTCTACAGTGAATCATGTGAGAAGACTCTTACCCATGTTAAGTAATGCGACTTTTTAAAATACTTTTTTTAAGAACAGTTTTGGGTTCACAGTTGAGTAAAAGGTACAGAGCTTCCCCATATATGCCCTGTACCCACATATGCACAGCCTCTTCCATTTTTAACATTCCCCACCAGAGTAATACGTTTGTTATAATCAATGAAACTACATTGGCATCATTATCACCCAAAGTTCATAGCCTACAGTAGAGTTCATTCTTGGTGTGGTACATTCTATAGGTTTGGACAATTGTATAATGACATGTATCCATTATAATATACAGACTAATTTTACTGCCCCAAAAGTCATCCTCCCTCTTCCCAACCCTAGGCAACTATTAATCTTTTTACTATTTTCATAGTTTTGCCTTTTCCAGAATGTCATACAGTTGGAATAATATAGTATGTAGTCTTTTCAGATTGGTTTTTTTTCACTTAATAATATGAATTTAAGTTTCCTCCATGTATTTTTATGGTCTGATAGCTCATTTCTTTTTTGCGCTGCATAATATTTTATTGTCTGGATGTACTACAGTTTATCCATTCACCTACTAAGGGACTTCTTAGTTGATTTCAAGTTTGGGCAATTATGAATAAAGCTGCTATAAACATTTTGTGCAGGTGTTTGTATGCATGCAAGTTTTCAACTCCTTTGGGTAAACACCAAGAAATAAGATTGCTGGAAGTTATGCAACTTTTGTTTTGGATCAGTGTCTCTCAACTCTGGTTGCCCATTGTGATCACTTGGCAAACATTTTTTTTAAAATTCCTATGACTAACCCCCACCCTAGGCCATTTAAATCCAACTCATGAATGTGGAGTTTGACTATCAGCGTTAAACCTATCATATGATCACAATGGGCAGCCAAGGTTGAGAATCACTAATTCAGATGCTAACACTAGATTCTTGAGTTTCTGTGAATTTCTATCATGGAAACTCAAGTCAGGCTTTCTTCCTAGAGAGACATGTAGCTCTGAGAATAATTGGGAAATGGTCAAGTGACCAACTCTTTGTTATGCTTTGTGAAACATTTCTATCAGTGGTCTCCATTTGACCAAAAATCAATTTCTTTTTTCTAGAAAGTCTGTGATATGAAGTCAACAGCTGCCCCCTTTCATTCTCTTTGACTGACACAAGCCTCCAAAGGTCTCTTTTATCACATTTCAGCATCCCTGGGCACACTCAGGCTACCTTGGACTGTGCCAACCAATTCCTCCTCCCAGGGACAAGTTTTTGGTGTGATGAACACAGACTTCCTCTGTCTGACCAGGGGATGTGGCCCAACTCTTCCTCCTGCAGCCACCTGATACTGATACCTAGGCAGCCCCTCATTGCTCATAGGGATTGTGGGTACCTGTCATTGTCTGCCTGTGGCAGCGTGGGGAGCATTGGATGTCTAAGGTGGGAGGGTCCTCAGGGGGTGTCTGGGTCAGCAGTTTACATGCTTTTGTTTAAGTGTTGGCACCTCCTGATACATGTAGAAAATGGTGAGGAACTCTACATGAATAGTGGACTGGGAGGTCAGTACCCCCTTTCTCTAAAGGCCACATATTGAGCCCTTTTTTCCCACAGATGAAATGAGGGTGGGGATGGGTGGGTGGCGACTCAAGAGAAGGACGTTGCTGCTATAGAAAATCCACCATTTCAAAGACTTGGTAGGGCCAGCCTTAGTTACTAATGTTCGAAGCATTCTTGGAGCATGTCTTATAAGCTGGGCGCTGTGCTAACTGCTCTTCAGATGGCATGGGGCTCCTCTTCCCATTACCCACCCCCACCATTGTTTCTCCTTCTAGTGTTTTGCTCACTGCCCCGCATTCCTCTCCCTGTTCCCCATCCCTCACCCCCTCCCCAGGCTTGCTTGCTCTGAAAGACAGATGTCCTCCCCTGAAAGGCAGCTCCTCTCAAATGACACCACTAATCTACAAATACAACAGAGCTCCTCAGTGTTAGTGGAAAAATTCTTCCTTGAAAGCCAGACTCTGAGCACCGGGGCTCACCCAGGTTTCTCTCTGCCTTAGTGCAACTTGGATCTGCCAAATTCAGACCCAAGTGAAAGCGGGTCAGCTTCTCCTGAGCAATCCTGCGTGGGGCTGGGGGCTCCTACCCAGGTGGGAGCAAACGGAGGGAAAGTCAGTGTAAAATTGCTGACACTTCATCCTCTTATTTCTTCCTACCCTTTCCTGTCTTTCTACTTTCTCAACTTTTTCTCCCTCTGTTGCACTGACACCCCTAGGGAACCGGCAAGCGGAAACGTACCCAGAATGTGTTGAAGTCAGACTGGGGAGGTCTCTGGGGACCAGCACGGGCTCCCTGTGTGGTTCATAGCAGACTCTCGGGCACTGAACACAAGGGGATCTGGGAGCTGAGCACGCAAACATTTCTAATAGTAGTAATGATGAAGTAAAAGAGTTCTCTTGTATACACTTCCCGTCTCCTTGCCCCTGAAGCTTCCCTCAAGTGCATGCGGTACAGAATCTTTGAAGCCGTAATTATGAGATGTTTGGCTCTGAGCTCTCTGCTCTGACCCATGAGAAGGCAATAGAAGAACTCTGTGCATGAGTCCCAGGAGTCATCAATGGAGAGTGCTGCTGGGATCCAAGGCTAGCAAGGCCTTGGCGCCAACAGGAAGGGGAAGGTCACAAATGTAATGCTTCACGCTTCCTGTCTGAGGAGCGCCGCTGTGAACCCAAACCTGAAAATGCTGCATGGATGTTTTACTCCTGCCTGCAAAGAAAGAGACCCGGGGATGGTTCCCTCGAGGGCAGTTAAAATGATCCCCATTATAGAGATGCGATTGAGGAGATCAGACTTAAAAAGGACTCTTAAAGCTGTGTGGCTCCACGTCATTGGGGTTCGCTTGCAGCAAAGGTGGCTGCCACAAAGCGTGCTGGAATAGCCTGAATTCTTACAGTGGAGCAACAAAAATACAAACACCCTGATTTAAAAATGCGTGAAGGACTGAGACATTTCTCCAAAGAAGACATACAAACAGCCATTAAACACACGGAAAGAGGCTCAACATCCCTACTCATGAGGGTAATGTGAATTAAACCACAATGAGATACCATTTCACACCCATTACAATGGCTATTACTTAAAAAAACAGAAACAAAAAACAAAGAAAAAAACAGAAAATAAGCGTTGGCGAGGATGTGGAAAAATTGGAACCCTTGTACACTGTCGGGGGAAATGTAAAATGGTTCAACCACTATGGAAAACAATGTGGTGATTCCTCAAAAAATTAAGCAGAGAATTACCATATGATCCAGTAATTCCACTTCCGGCTACATGCCCCAAAAAAGCGAAAGCCAGGTCTCGAACATATATTTGTACCCGTCGTGTTCCTAACAGCAATATTCCCAATTGCCAAAAGGTGTAAGCAACCCAAGTGTCCATTGATAGGTGAATGGATAAACAAAATGTGGCATATGCATGCAATGGAATTATTAGTCAGTCTTAATAAGGAAGAAAATTCTGACACATGGTACAACGTGTGTCAGAAGACGTTATGTAAGTGCCATAAGTCAGACACAAAAGGATAAATACTTATGATTCCACTTATATGAGGTCCCTAAAGTAGTCAAATTTGTAGGGACAGAAAGTAGGCTGGGGGAGGGAATGGGGAGTCATTTAATGGGTACAGAGTTTCAGTGTGGGAAGATGGAATGAGTTCTGGAGATGGATGGTTGTGATGGTTGCACAACAGTGTGAATGTACTTAATGCCACAGAACTGTATGCTTAAAAATGGTTAAAATTATACATTTTATGTTATGTGTATTTTACCACAATTAAAAAAAAAAAAAGGTAAGCAGGGAACGTGGTGAGCAGTATGCACAGGGAGGTTGAATTTGTGTCCGAAAATCTGGAGCAGAGTAGGCGGCCAGAAGAGAGAACCTGCAGAAGGAGGCTGCCACGAGAGGGCCCTGCAGAGTGTCCTCCCGCCACAACCTGGTGTAGGTGTGGAGGGTCATCAGTGTGGGGTAAGCTCACGCTGAAGGCGGGGCCTGGTGGGATCAGCTCAGTCCAAGTTTCCAGCAATGTCCCTGGAGCAAGAGAGGGAGGCTGCACTCTAGGTCCCTGGCTTGAATGGTCAAGGGACTTTCAGAGGATTAAAAGACCAGGACTTCCCAGGCTTCCAGAGTGAGCACAAAGGCTTGGACTAGCTTCACCCTCAGACTTAGAGGAAGAGTGGAAGTTCCGTCAAAGAGAGTCCTAATCTCATGGAATCATCTTGGAGAATTTAGGAGGTAAGGGGAGAGTATCTATATGGGTTGCCACTGACCTGCTGTCTACACTGGCATGACTAAAAGTCCTGAAAGGTGGCTCTTGGACTCAGCAGCACCCATCAATCCAGCAGCTATGACTAGAGCAGGGTTCAAAGAAAGAGTTCAAGGCCATCCAATTACAGTAGCCAAGATTACCCCACATTCATGCCTTTAACGAGCCTGACGCACTTGGGCCACACATGGAGACTGCCTCAATGAAGCATCTGAGTGTTCCATGGGAGGACAGATGTCCAGGACAGCCTGCAACAAGTGGCTTCACAGGCATCTGCCTCTGTAGTCTTGGGGAGGCTTGCAAAGGGGATGCCACCTTGACCTGAGCAGGCTGGATGTGGAGGCGTATTGGAGAAAGGACACTCTCTTACCTGGGCCTCCAAGGCTGTACAGGATGGTGCTGGGGGACAGGGCAGTACTTACATTTTTGCGGGAGGCAGAAGGGAAACAAGCCCAAGCTGTGGGGGAAGTTTCTGTCACCTCTAGGACCGTGCTCAGTATCTTGGAGAATTTAGGGGGCAAGGGAAGAGTATCTGTATGAGTTGCCACTGACCAGTAGACCCTGGGCTTCCAAACCTCCAGTATCCTCTCCCAACATTGCTGCTTGAACAGCGGGGTGGTGGCCCCTATTCCACTGCTACCAGCAGTGCCTGTCTTTAGAGTCAGGCTCATAGAGCCCTGAACAAACATTCAGTACCCAAGTCTTAAAACACTCAAAAGAAATGCAAGAAGTGAGCCTAAGACTGGTCTCTGCACCAAATGCATGTGATGTTCCCTTCAGCTCCTGCTCCCTCCCTGTTAGCTTTAGACAGCACCATCTCCAGCTCCGTGTCCACAAGGCAGGGTGTTGCCTGTCTCCACTGATCCTGTGAAGGGCCCTGGCAGGAATCACACTTGCCACAGAGATCACACCTGCTGCCCAGAAGCAGCTCCTCATCCAGGGCAGTCAAGAGGAATGAGCTCTTCCTTTAAAGTTAGAACAGACACACACACACACACACACACACGCACACGCACACGCACACGCACACGCACACGCACACACACACGGATGTTATTTAATCAAGATTGAAAATAAGAAATCTGAGAACAAACCAGGGCTAGTAACCAGGAGCAGCACCAGCATGTGAGCACACCCGTAGGGCCTGCAGGGGCTGGGTGCTTACACTGTTGGATCTCATTTCACCTTCTCTCCAACCCTGCAAGGCGGGTAGTATCTCCGTTTACCCATGAAGGAACGGAAGCTCAGCCAGCACACTGCAGAACCAGAGTTCAAAAGCCCAGAGTCCTCCCAGGATTCCATCAAAGAGAATATAAAGAGGTAGTTGGCCCTAAGCTGGACCTGGCCTTGGGGGAGGCCAGCCTGACCATTAGGAAAAGAAGACAAGAAACAGCAAATAGACATGAGGATCTGAGAACAAAGCCACAGTGAAAGCCACCCATCTAGACTTAGGAATGTGGAGAACTTCAAACCAGGTAAATGGTGACTGCAGAAGCAAGAGGGATAAACAAAGTTGCTCTCTGACAGGACAACAGGAATTTTGGCAAGGAGCGAATTAGGCCCAGTGTTATCCATGGTGATGAAACGCAGCAGCGGGTGGTAATGAAATATTTATGAATGGGGAGAGGATACTGCATGCTGCAGTGCAGCACAGGGAAAAGCGAAGTTTCAAGAACACTGTAATAGCAAAACCCTCCATTAATTATCAGAAGCAAGCTGTAACGCCAGTTCCTATGGCAACGGGGTCCCCAATGGATTGTGTCCTCTTTTTTTTTTTTTTTTTTTTTTTTTTTTAGAGTTGCTCCCATTTACTGTGGTACATTGCATTTGTTTTCTACCAGAGGTTTGTGCTTGTCCTTTGCAAATGAATTCATACTGTCTTCACAGTGGCTGGAGCAGAGACCAGCAGCCTGGACCCCGGGAAAGTTAAAGATTATGCAACTCTGTGCTAAATGCTCTGTAATGACAGTGAGGGGTGCTAGGAGCACTTTCACTTTGTGGGAGAATGCAATGAAGGCGGGCAAAGGCACTGAAGGGAACTAGCAGGGAGTGTGGGCAATTAGAGCAGATGTAGGCCAGCCTCCTCCCCTCCCCCCACCCCACCCCACCCTCGACTGCCCCGCCCGCCCGTATCCTTGAAGCCCAGCTGGGCTCTCGTTCAACATGGCTGCCGCAATTGCAGTGTAATCTAATACCTGCACATAAAGCCCAGACTAGGGGTAGGATATTTGAGAGAACAGTGCTTTGGGCCCCAGGGGAACGAGAGCAGCCCCTCTGAGAAGTATAATGCAGCCCTTTTCCACTTGCGTGGCCAATTCTCCCTGTATTCCACCCTTTCACACACTTCTTTCCCTTGCTGAAATGCAGGTTTAATTTGGTGGCAGTTTGAAAGTAGTTTTTCCAGGGGAGACGGTCCTGTGATTGCCTGGCCCTGGACTGGTATTTCCTGAAATGCTCTGTCCCTGACCACGGGAGTACCTTGGAGCCACCACTCTGGGGCATGGTCAGAATGGCCAGCAGCAGCTCTGTGCGTCCTGCTCCAGCTGATGAATGGCTCTGGGAACTCAGTGCCCAACGAGCCTGCTGCTCATTCAGGAGGAGGCCCGCTGCCTCCTGGGAGGGAGACCGCAGGCATTTCCCACTCTGCCCTGCAGCTTGTGACTTAAGGGGTGTCCCATCTCTTTGGTGGCCTCATGAGAGTGGTGTGGGTCATGCTAAATGGCATGGAAGGAGGGGCTCTGCCTTGACTTGGAGAAAGCACAGGCCTTACATTGATGGGGCTATTCCTGGCCCCAAATGAAATTCTACTGCTTCAGAATTGTTTCTCTGATCCTACTCTGCTTTCTAAGTTGCTAAAGGGACATACAAGCATTTGTGAGTAAAACTGGGAAGATGCCAAAAGCAGGATTAAATCAAAATTTTGTATGTGTGTGTTTCTGTGTGTGGAATTCTGCCTGGAATGATGCCAGCACACTTCCCTGTGAGAAGTCTGCCCAAGAGCCAGGCGGCCTTGGGGACTTTTCTCCTGGGCCATCAGGCCTCCCCATTTAAACTTCATTCTCAGGACTGACCTTTAGATAGCCAGACTCCTTACTTACCTCCCCAGTTCATGTGGGGACAGAGAGCTCATTAATACTTACTGCAGGCCACTCACATGCTATGCAGTGTGGCCATCGCTATAGCAACTTTGCATGGGAGGGTGGTCTCCCTCGTCTGACCGGTGAGGAAATGTAGGCTCCAAGAAGGAGTCTTTTCCTCAGCCATGTGGCTCCTCAGACGTGGAGCTGGGCTCTGAACCCACTTCCATTTGACCCCCAAATCTGTGCTCCCACACGCTTCACTCACTGGCCTCTTACATCCTCACACAGGCCCCCAGCAGGCTCTCCATCAAGGTCCAAAAGCAGTGGCCTTTATCCCAGTGGGGCCACAGAGAGACTTGTTGGGTGTGCAGGGGAATTATTGTTTGGGTTTCATATTATCCCCTTAAAATGTCAACATTCGTGTCTGCCTTGTGATGCTTTCATTAGCTTAGTAGCACATTTATAAAATGTACAAATCGATAAACATTCAAATATTGGGTGCCTGCCCAAAATTATTTTACTGATATTGGAAGTGAGCAAAAAGATGGGGTCTAATGTGGGAGATAATGACCAGAGTGCAGCCTAGGGCCTCTCAGGGACCAGAGAGGATGGCTCGCCACAGACACCTGCCTTCTGGTTGCTCCTCAGGACCCTCTTCTAAGTGCCATTCATCACCCATCTTCCCAGTAGCTCTGTGCATTTCTGTAAAAAGGAAATTGCTTCTACCAGACCTAGAGTGCAGGAAACCCTTCATCACTGGAGATCAGATGCTTGATCTGCAGCTGCTTTCCTGTCCCTGGTGGCATTTGGTCCTCCCTGCAGGCATAGCTGGGGCACGGGAGGGGGATGGGGAAGGAGGGTGAAGAACACATGTATTTAGATCCTACTGGCCTCACTAAAGTCCTGAAGGGGTGGCCGTTTCCAAATCGATGCCCCTGTTGGAAGCCACTGTCTCAGGAGCTCCCCGTGACTGGCCTGAGGGATTTGGGGGTGGATTGGGGAGGGAGCATGGGAAGGACACAGAGCTCACCCTCACTGTGTTCTCAGGCGGAACCAGAGATGTCACATACTCCCTAAAAGCAGAGAGGGACCCTCTCCTTCCTTCTTAACAAGTTTCAGAGTCTAATTAAATGCTCCAGGCCTTAGTTTCCTCCTCTACTGAAACTACCTGACATTATGTGACAGCAGGAGCTTGAAATGAGCACAGCACTAGGCGTACAGGAGGTGCTCATAAATGCTGTTTTTCTTCCACCCTCTGCCACTTGCTAGCTGTGTGTGACTTAACCCCTCAATGCCTCAGTTTCCTCATTTTGAAAAAGAAAAACGATGCCCATCCTATTTCATGCACAGTACCAGTGAAATGTTCTGTGGACATGAGAATGCCCAGTGGACTTTAAAACAAGCACATTCAATTAGTAGAACTACCACTAAATGAGCAATTGGCGGAAAAGGCAGGAGAGAACAGTGGTTATCCAACGCTTCTGCTTCTCATTGCTGACTGTCTTTGTACCCTTGCCAGTGGTTCTGGGTAACCTGTTTAGCCTTTTTGAGTCTCAATTCTCTCACCTGTAAAATGTGGGTAGTGGTAACACTGACCTCATTAGATTTTTAGGATAATTAAATGAGCAATTAATACAAATGCCCAGCACAGAGCTCAGTCTATACTCAGTGCTCAGCAAATGTCAGTCACTGGTTAATAGCAGAACTGACATCATTATGATACAATATTTCCAGGCTCCTATGATGATGGTTCTCATTTAAGTGTCACACTAGCCCCACAAAGTTGACACTTTTGTCTCATTGTACAGGTGAAGTAACTGAGGCTTAGAGAGGCTGAGCAACTTTCCCCAAGGTTGCACAGCACAGCAGTGGAGCCAGGTCTCCCTGCTTCACCAGCCTGTGCTCTCTCTCCTACACTAGCTACCTGGCCCCATGTAGCCAGGCTTGGGCTGGCCGCAGGACACTGCTGCTGTGTCATCCTCCTCAAGACCGTTTAGTGCTGGCAATAGGAGGCCGTGGAAAGCATAAGACTGAGTTCTCCAAATGGTGTGTTTCTCTGGCTGTCATGGGGTGCCCAGGATCCTTAGATCACAGAACTCAATTGCTCTTTCTTGCCACTCTGCTAGCGAGGCTGGCATTAGCGAACCAGCAACAGGAAGGGACGAAACCATCACTTCTTGCCAGATGCATTATTTTACTATAAAAGCCAATCCTTCAAACACTCTGCCAGAAGTCAACCCCAGGAGCTCAAAGGAGGAAAAAGACTGTCTTCGTGGGTTTTTCTTTGGAGTGCTTTGAATTTCTGCACTGAAGGAAAGACTAGAACTGTGCCAGGGGGCCCTGGAAGCTCTGACTGACCCCAGACAGACTAGCAGCTGTGAGGGGTCCTCTGGGGTGCAGGGCTGCTTCTGGATTGAAGTGCTGCCTTCCTGTGTGTGTGGCTTCGGAGCCAGGCTGGCTGACTTGAGCCATACTCTGTGCGCAGTGGCCCAGCCCTGGGTAGTGTCCAGCCCTCTCCAGTGGCCTTCTGCAGATGTGGCCAAGTGGACCAGGCCCCTAAGGCCCTTTCTTTCACCATTTCACAGCCCAGTGCTAAGACAGACTGTATGTAAACAAGGGAATCACAGCATTCATTTCTCTGAGTTCCACACTTGCATAAAACCTGATCCCTGAAGAGCTTGGCTACACCCAGGCCCAAAAATAGCAACTCAGGAGGCCTCGAAGAACAGAGAGAAAGAGAACAACCACATTAAAGCCCATTTATTGTCTAGTAGCAATATAGAGAAGAGACCTTAAAGCTGTGTGACCTTGTCCTTTGATTTAACCTCTCTGAGCCTCAGCTTCTCATCCTTAAAGTAAGAATCAATTTGTTCTGAGACTCGTAAAGATTTTATGCAAAGCTGCTGGCTCCTGCTTGTGCCCCACCCCCTCTCTTTCCAACTTTTTTGAGGTATAATTAATAAATAAAAATTGTATATATTCAAGGTATACAGCTTAGTTTCATATATATACACATTATGAAATCATCACCACAATCAAACTAACAAATCCATTACTTTGCTTAATTACCACTTCCTTCCTTCTCTCCTTCCTTCCTTCCTTCCTTCCTTCCTTCCTTCCTTCCTTCCTTCTTCCTTCCTTCCTTCCTTCCTTTTCTCTCTCTCTCTCTTCTCTCTCTCTCTCTCTCTTTCTCTCTTTCTTTCTTTCTTTCTTTCTTTCTTTCTTTCTTCCTCTTATGATGAGAACACTTAAGATCTACCCTCTTAGCAAATTTCAAGTGTACAGTACAGTACTGTTAACTATAGTTACCATGCTGTACATGGAATCTCCAGAACTCGTTCATCTTGCATAGCTGAAACTTTGTATCCCTGACCAATATCTTTGTTGTCCCCACTCCCCCATCTTTCTGTGTCTGGCTTATTTTACTTAGCATAATGTCCTCCAAGTTCATCTATGTTGTTGTAAAGGGCAGAATTTCTTTATTTTTTAATGCTAAATAATGTTTCATTGTATGTATACAATACATTTTCTTTATCCATTCATCCCCTGAAGGACATTTAGGTTGTTTTCATGTCTTGGCTATTGTGAATAATGCAGCTATGAACATGAGGGTGCAGCCATCTCTTAGAGATACTGATTTTGTTTCCTTTGGATATGTACCCAGAGTGGGATTGCTGGATCATATGATAGTTCTATTTTAAGTTTTTTGAGGCCCCTCCATACTTTTTCCATACTGACTAGAAGCTCCTAGTCTTATCATTTAAGGTGAAGTGGCCAGAGGTGCCAGCAGCCGAAGAGCCATACGAAGGTTATGAATGGATCCCCTGACTGATAGAGCATCTCATTGCCACCATCAGGACTCAGAGGCTCTCTGGAGATGAATTTCCTTGAGTCTTGGAGTTAGATGGACAGTATGGCCATGAGATCAAGTGTTCAGGTCCTAGAACCAAGAGGATCTGGGTTCAAACTCTCAGAACTTGGCTGGGTGACCTTAGGAGACATGATGGAACTTTTCTGACCTCAGCTCATCCTCTGCAAACTGGAGCTGGTGGTACTTACACACAGTCACAGGAGTAGAAGGAATCAAGCCTGTGGATGTCTGCTGCATGTGAAAGAGCTCTGTAATGCTCAGCTGTTATTTTTAATAATAAACAGCCCTGGGTGGAGCATATGGTGAATATTTGTTGAAGGAGATTAGGTGACGGCTGAGTGAGACCTTGCTGTAAGAGAACTAGGAAATCCTGTAGCTGGAAGACAAGTGAAGGATGGGGATCAAGGGTGTGCAGAGACGGGCGGCAGGGGGACAGAGAGAGATGAGGGTAAGAAGCAATAATGCCCTTCTCTAACCTCTAGTTGTGCAGGCTTCAGGTCTTCAGCTGGGGAAGAAAGGAGGCAGCCAGGACTTCTCCTACAATCTGGAGTGAAAGATGCACAGTCAATTTTCATACCTTTCCCTGAGAAGGACCTTGAAAGGTGTGTCCTCTTTGGGACCTTTGTCTTCACATCAGCCTTGTCCCATTATCAAGGGAAGACCTCAGAGGGCAGCCTGACTCTCTGGTGTGCCTGCTATTCCCCCAGCACCTAAAATGCCATGTTCAAGAAACTGTTATGTGGTTAGCCACCTGCTTTGTGCTCCCAAGAAGACACCTGGTCTGCCGGGGAAGCCCCTCCAGTGTGATTTACTTGGAGTACGTTTCCTGTTGGGCATTTGCTGTCTAGAGGCTAATTTATTAGCCAAACGGCATCATTAGGGCATAATTTTAGGGCAGGAAGTGAAAATAATCTGCAGGTTAGAATGCGTTGTTGGTGAAGCAGAAGCAGGGCGGAGCACCGAGGAGGAGGGAGCCAGGAGAGGAAGGGAGGAGAATCACCTGAGGTTCCATCTCTGCCGCATTTAATGGGAAAATGAGATATTTCCTAGGCAATTGCTTTTAAGTGACTATTGAAATTAATGCCTCATTCCAGCATCAAATCTTCTTTAGAACATTTGCCTCTCAGAGGGAGCAAAAAAATGAGGAGAAAAATTCAAACCCTGCAATGAGCACAGCATAGCTGCTGCAAAGGCCGAGGACCGTGAGCTATGGGACTGCCAGGCGGTAAAGTGGCCCTCGGGTGATATAAATCGTCTGAGCATCGAGGACTCATGGTGACAAGCTGATCGGGAAGGACCCCCTGCTGGGCTCGTTGTCATAGAGAGCTGAGCGACAGGGCAGCTGGGGACACACAGTGGGGGCCTGGGCTGGCTTCCCACGTGGGCAAGGCAGTGAGGCTCTGGGCCCCATGTGGCCTCTCACTGGCTTTGCAGCCGCAGTCATATTTCCTCAATTTCCCCACATTGGAGCTTCTCTGGGAAAGGGCCTTGTGGTGATAATAACAGCTATGATTTATGAGTGTGTCTTCGTTTCTTCATTTTTGAGCATCAGGCACAGTTCTGCGACAGGGACACTGGTGTGGTTGGAGGCACTGAAAATATTTGTGTTTTTTTTCTAAAAACTGGAGTCGAGCCCCAAATCCCCTCAATATTACCAAAAGCAAGGCCAACCACCCCATCCTCTACCAGCCTTGAACCTCCTCCTGAGATGAAAACCTTCTCACGATCTGCTGCCCACTGTCCTCCCTCCCTCTGGGGCCAGGACATGAGAATGAGCACTCCAGACTTGGTTTAATGAAGGTAAACTTCAAATACTTGTGAACATGAACTCCACTCCTCTTCTGAATCTGCTCCTTCAAGAGCTATGCTCTGTGGCACGTATTCAACTGGATGCTTAGTACACTCTGTCCTGCCCTTGCAATCCGAGAGCTAGAGTTGGGGGACAAAGTCAACACAGTTGGCAGTTGACGGGAGGTGGCCTTGATTCTGGCCCTGTCGGGACCACAGACTTTGCTCTCTGCAGAAGCGATGTCTTGGGTTCATCCTCCCCGAATTCTGAATGGCCCCTTGCTGGTCTGTGTGCCACCCAAAATGAGCTGAGTCCCTGGTCCACCTACTCTGCCCATGGCCCTCTCTGGGACCTCTTCCTAATGCAGCTACTGGGTGGAATTGACAGAAAGACTCTTTTTGGCCTAAGAAGAGAAATAACCACTGGACAGTCAGAGCTGTGTATAAAATATGGGCAAAGCATGAGCAGGAGAAGCCTGTCAACCTGGGAGATGGCAGGAGGAGGCTAGGTCAGGCAGGGCTCAAGAGGGTCTTCTTGCTTTGGGGGGTTCCTGGACTACAAGGCCCCTGAATCCTCTCTCCAGGATCTGTGAGTGAGCAAGCCAAGGACAATCTAGATGAAATCCTGAGTCATAAGAAGGGACAGCACATCAGGGCACACAATGGAGGGTAGGGAGAACAAACTGTGACTCCGGGTTATCACTTAAACCTCTTTGCACATTAATTGTTTCACCTATAAACTAAATCATTAGGACAAACTTTGAGGAATGTCAGACACAGAGATTTTAGTCTGGGATTCTTGCATGCAGTCAGGGCTATGCAAGTGACTAGAATGCCTAATTCTGCATCTTCCAAACCCACCAAAAAGAGTGGAGGACGACACATTAGCAACAGGGATGCAGAGGAGGTGGCCCTGGGAGGCCTCCACAGTTCCTATCGTGGTATGGCGCCTACCCCCTTGACTGGACAAGTCACTTCTCAGGCTCTTTTTCACACATATAGAACACACCCACCGTCCTCTATGGAGTGATATGAGGACGTGAATGTTTGTTACATTTATAGGGGTAACGTGGGGCCAAGTGCTGGGCCGACTACTTCCTGTATATCGTCTCACTCAATCCTTCAGACAAACCAAGAGGTTGACATTGTACTGTCCCATAATATAGATGAGGACACTGAGGACTAGAGCACAGGTGGTGAGGACAGGACAAAGCCGGGCTCAGTTCTGTTCTGTCTGAATTCTGAGCACAAATGTATTAGGCAAGAATTTTTTTAAAAAAATAATGGCAAGAATATGGGAGTAAAATGGGAGGCCTGGTGGTTCCTGTTTGAAAAGACCTAGAGCTTCAGATGTGGAAACAGAGGCCCAGAGAGGCAGGGAGCCTGGCCAGGGCTTGGCACAGCTGTGTACGTTTGGGGAGTTATCTCCAAACTGTGAAAATCACCAACCACCATTTTTAGCTTATGGATTGGCTCAAGTCCTCAGCCAGTTTCCTCGCAGGCAGGTCCTTTAGAAAGTGGGATGCAGGCCTGGGGAGTCCAGATGGGGCAGGGAGGGAGAGGAGGAAAAGTTGAGGACTAGGGCAAGGTCCTGCCCTGGGGGCCGGATGTTGATGGAGGGCAGCTGGGCAGCTAGAGGGCCGGTGAGGGCTTAAAGGGAGAGACAGAGAGGTGGCTAAGGAGCAATTGAGACTTGCTGAACCTGACAACACTCGACCTCCTGGCTTCTTCTGGAGTCCTTGTTTCCCTCCTACAGCCGCAGGTGAAAGCCCCAGACACGAAGGTGCTGTCTGCTTCTGGCACAGCCTGACATTGTGGTGGAAGAGAAATCTGTGCTCTGCCCTGAAGAGAATCTTCATAGTAAAGGAACTCTAGAAAACAGAGTAAAGATGACAGCTGAAGGGAATAGGTCTGTGGACCTTGCTTGGGGCTGAGGGGAAGACAGGAAGGAATTGAAGCAGATGCCAGCTCAGGAGTGGCCATCCAGCTGGTGTATGGCCACACTCTGGCCACCTCTGAGGAGTAACAACGGGAACACAGAGGTGCTGTTCACTCACTGACCTACCTTTGCTGCCTCCGTTGTCTACATGCCAGGCTTCCAGGAGGGGCAATGGATTTTCAGTTTCAAGTAATGCATTGAGCAGAATACAGAATGACATAATTGTCACTGCTGGGTGTCAGAGTTGCTGCGGGGCGCCAGCATATGCTGCCCTCCAGAGAAGAACCTCGGATATCCTGATACTTCAGGGCAGCCAGTCACCAACTTCTGTGCAGCTCATTAGGCTATTACTATAAAGGTGTCCCCCTCACCTGCTCTCTATCACTGCCCAAAGACAGGCTGAGCTTCTACCTGCTTTTCCGGGAGCGACCTGAGCCCAGGGCATGTTGTCCTTTAGCGTCATCCTTCCTGGTGTGTCCCTTTGCAGATCTCACCTCCCTAGTGGGAAGAGATCAACCGCAGATGCTCCTGAAACTGCAACCTGAAGCCATGCGGGTCATAGTGGAGTCCCTTAATTTTAAAGAAACTAGCTTGGAATGTGTGTGGGGCGGGGGGGGGGGCATCAGATCAGGAGGCCTGGATTCTCTTCCTACCTCTTCCACCTGCACAGCTGTGTGACCTTGGGCAGCTCGCTTAACTTGTCTGGGCTTGTTTCCTCATTAGTTAAATGAATGCCAGATGGCCTCTAAGGTTCTGGCCAAATGGAGACTCTGTGACTCTTGCTGGGATCATGCAGCAGTTTTTCTCCCAAAGGTGAGGGCGCACAAAGTACAGAAAGTGGTCACTGGAGGCTGGCCAAAAGCTGGAGTCTGGGGACCCTGGAGACAGAGTTCACAGGTGTGTGTGCTCTCACCCAAGACATGCCAGTTGAGACACTGTCTGTGAGGCTGCCTTTCCTGATTTCCATGACAATGCCGGAGCAATCTGGAGAGGGTGGCAGCCCTGAGGAAATTCCCCCTTGGGGTTGAAAAAGTGCTGGTGGACTGAGCTTAGAAGAGCAGCTCATTTCTCCAAGCAGAGCTGTAATCACATCACTGGGCTGCACCGCGCTTTCCCAGCAAATCACAGCGCGGCTTTGTGTCTGCAGTGCTAAGCTGGTGTGATCAATATAGATAGAGTTCTCCACAGACAGGCTGTGATGTGAAGAAGGCAATCGGGTTGCTGGAGGATGGGGATGGAGGGTAATTTGGGCATCCCGCCATTATCTGTTAACAAGGCAGCCCTGACAGCATCGGCAGGGCAGTGACCCGAGCAGTCTCCGCAGGTACTGATCAAGCTTGTCTTGAAACTTGCAAAGCTCTGGGTCTCCTCTATCTCGTTCAGAGAAAGAACAGGCAGGTTTAGAGTCTGGTGACACTGTTGAGCCCCGCTGGGATCTCAGGAGAGCTGGAGGCTCTAGCTGGTGGGTCCTGATAGATTGTCCCCAGGCCCTGG
This sequence comes from Eonycteris spelaea, assembly GCA_003508835.1. Lineage (NCBI taxonomy): Eukaryota > Metazoa > Chordata > Mammalia > Chiroptera > Pteropodidae > Eonycteris > Eonycteris spelaea. Next base: position 145,703 of record PUFA01000211.1, on the reverse strand, counting down.
ATAGAGGAGGGGACATCGAAACTCCCTTTTGATGGCAGTCAGCCCAGGTCGTTACTTGCAGAAGGAAGATAGCCACTCAGGGAAACTAAAATTGCAAAGAGAGATTCTCTGAAAAACACAGGCAGTACACAGTGCGGTGATGGACCCTGGTGCCAGCTCCTCACTTCCCAGAGAGGTGGCATTTTGGGTAATGTTTCTCGGTCCCTCTTCTGTAAAATGGGCATAGTTTAGGGTGTGTGTGTGGGTGAACTGAGGTGGTTCCAGGCACATAATAAATATTTTTTTCATAAGGACAGGTACCCCATCTCAGAGCTGGTTCAATGACTGCGTTAGGGGAATAAGAAATTTTCTCTAGCCTGATGCTGTGTCCTCTGAGGAATCCTCTGGTCAGTTCGTCATTGAGGAAGGGGTGGCGTGGAGAGGAAGGAGAATGTAAAGTGGTCCCTGTCTTATGGTTTACTCCCTTTTGTGTCTAGTCTCAAATGGAGTGCGTGGGCATGGAGCGATTAGAGAACCACACCAAAAACACACGACCCAATGCCATGCGTGCAGAAGTTGCACTCTAAATCCTAACTCCATTCTGTATCCTTGCAGAATTAGTGAACTAGTGCAGATAGGGAGGGAGGGGAATTATTCAGTCCAATTGAACATAGGTAGTACATTTCACTCTGGACAGCAAATATGTGTCTAGAAAGTTCTGTGTGGTGTGGAAATTTTGTAAATTAAATCATACTTTTAAAAGACTTTTTTTTTGGAAGTATAATATACATGTGGAAAAGTGTGCATATCATAAACTGAACACATCTATGTTACCAGTACTCAGATTAAGAAATAGAACATTATAAAACTCTAGAAGCTCCCTTCTCATGTTCCCCTCCAGTCACTTACCCCCTTAGGATAACCACTATCCTGGCTTGTAAAAGCATAGGTTAATTTTAGCAGGTTTTACTTTATTTAAAGGGATTCGTATAGTTTATTTTCTTTTGTGTCTATCTTCTTTTGCTCAACATTGTGTTTATAAATTTCACCCATGTTGTTGTATGTAGTTGTAGATTCATCCTCATTGCTGTAGAATATTTCATTGTGTGAATATATCACAATGTATCTGTAACCATTCTAGCATCATTTGGCATTTGTATAATAACCAGGCTTATTCAGCAACAAATAATGCTGATTTGCACTTTCTAGTACATGTGTATTAGTGAATATATATATATGCATTTCAACTGTTGGGTGAAAATGCATATGCATTCCATACATAAGAGTGGAATCTTTGAGTAAGAGGTTATGTGTTTTTTTCAGTTTTACAAATATTGTCAAACAGATTTCTATAGTGGTTGTACCAATGCTCCCTCTTACTAGCTGTGTATGAGAATTCTAGTTGCTTCTACAACCTTAACACTTACTATTTTTTTGTTTTTTATTTTAACCATGCTGATGGGTGTCTATTGATATTAGATTATGGCTTTCATTTGCATTTGCCCATGACTAATAAAAATGAGTGTATAGATAAACTGTCAAAGAAAATGCTTGCTTCAAACATTTTGTCCATTTTTCAGTTTGGTTATCTATCTTATTCTTATTGAATCATAGGAGTTTGAAGATGATAATTTATTTGAAAGTGGAAGAATCCCTTTGCGGTATGAATAATTTTTGAGTTACATTTAGAAATATGAATATTGAGTTTTCTTAGAAGTAAGTCACACAGGTACTTAACGAATTTCAATGGCGAAGTAAATCTAAGCATGGAGAAATTCAGCCTCAAATTTTCCCATCAACAAGTCTCTTGAAAAGTTGGGAAGACGATTGCTTTTTCCTCTAGTTCATGTCACGCTTGTTTGGCAAATGGGGATGGGCACAGCCATTCCCAAGTGGAGCTGGAACGAAAAGGAGAGGAAGTGAAGTGGTTGGTGGACAATGAGGAAGGACAAATGGGAGGGCCAAAAAGGATTTGTAGTCTTCCAGTTGGACTTGTTATATAACTGGGATCATCGAAGTACTCAGCAAGAGCTCATGGGATAAAATTTCCTCTGACAAGGGCTTGTTGAGAAATGGAAAATGAATGGTGGAGGGCTTATAAGTTGGTAAGGCAGGTATCCGGAGAATCAGTATCTGCTCAGCGAAGAAAAATGCTTTGGAGACAATCTAAACAGCCAAACATGGGACAAAAGGCCCCCTGGCAGCCTGGGTGCAGACGTGTCATCATGTGTGTTTTAAAACTCTTCCTAGTTCCTAGTTGAAGCACAAGGATCGGCACTCGTCTTAAGTCCACATTTCAGAGAATGAACCAACCAACAGCCATGTTTCATCAGCCACCTGCCACATACAGCAGATCTTACAGCCTTTTGATAGTACTGTAAAAGGAATTTCTCTTTAGATTTTTATTTTACACAGTGCAATAGAGACATATATGTCCTTTGTTAATTTAAAATGAAGCCTAGAAAAAATTTTGGGCTTTCATTCATTCATTCAATAAACTTATACTGAGCACCTACTATATGCCAGGTATCCTACTAGGAGATAAAGAAATAATTAAAAAAATTTTGCTCTCAAGAAGCTCAGGATATTATGGGGGAAATTTTAAAAAAGTAAATAATGTCAAGATAATGTAGTGGTTTGCAGAGTGTTAACAGGGAAGGGGACCAAACCAGTGGCTGAGGAGGGGGACAAACAGGTGAGAAGTCCTGGGAAAGGATTCCTGAAAGAATGAATGTTTTCAAGTCTATTTCTTCCTGTCAGCTGCAAAGGGGATATGTTTGAGAAAAGTTAAGAATTCATGAAACCCCACCATGCATCAGAGCTGAAGAAAAAGATTTCCAATTTTCTATCCTGTTTAAATACGTCATGCTGTTATACCTATGGTCCTCATAATTTAGTTTAATAAATCTTTTCTTCTCTTTTTGAACATGAACTCAATGAAAGTTAATTAAAATGATTTAAAATGTGACCTTGTGTGAATTAATTAATGTTAGAAAAATGAGCTTATTTTTTTTCCTTCCTATTACTCACCTATGGAAACCCAAGAAATATTTGTCATCCCTTTACAAAGCATTGTCAGGAATTATAGTTGTCAGCATCTTCTCCTGCTTCCAACCATAAGAATGCACAGCTGGGCAACCAGGTGGGAAACTCAAGGGTTTGTTGTGTGGTAATTCAGTGGAAAGTTGCTATGACAGGTGGGGGCTGAGATGAGTGGAATTGTAAGTAAGAGATATGGGAAAGAGTTTATTATAAATCAGAGTGGGGGTGTAAGCCCAGAATCCACCTAGAAAGCCAGCTGAGCCACTAAGTAAATAGTGGGAGTTAGAAGAGCTTTTCTGTTCTCTTCTTCACAGAGCTTATAACAAAATATCAGTTGAATCACTTGGAATACATTTGGTTGCAAGTAATAGAAACCCTAATTCATCATGATTTGAACAATTAAGCAGTTTATTATCTCACATAATAAGATGTCCAGAGGGATGGCCACTCCAGAGTTGGTTGATTCACTAGCTCATCAATGACTCAAAGACCCAGGTTATTACTGTCTTTCTACTCTGCCATCCTAAGTGTTTTGGTTTATCCTCATAGACTACTCTCCTAATGGACCCAGTATGACTGCACAGACCCCATACTCAAAGCAAACATTCTTTTTTTGCTCTAGGAGAGCCTTCCCAGAAGACTCAATCAGTAGATTTCTTGCATAGGTCCATTGGCCAAAATTGCATCCCACACCCATCCACAAACTAATCATTTGTCAGAGAAAATCACTCCATCACATTCTGCTTATGCCATGAACTCTCCCCTCTGGTTAGGGGAATAGCCTGGGGACTTAGTAACTTGATGAGAGTGAACAAAATCAGCTTCTATTAATAAGAAAAGGACTGGATGGCAGATCAGAAGGCCACCAAGATGTCCATGCTAAACAAGAGGTGCTCTGCTTGGAGTTGGGGGCATAGCCTTGGGGATTCAAGGGTTTGTCCTCTTAATCATCTCATTTCTTCAGTATCAAGAAGTCATTAGAATCACATGAAACAAGTGAGCATAATGTAATGAAGAAATAACTATTTCAGTGAGACTACTGGGGGACAGGCCATATATGAGCAGGTAAGGAAGACCTTAGCAATATTGTGGAGTGTCCAAAGCTTGGCTTCTGACACTAGAGCCTTTCTTTTTTTATGTCCTTCCTCGCTGCCCCATATCCCCACCCACGGGACCCAGGGATTCCATGTTCTCCTCTCTGCCCCATTAATGCCTACGTATGAGAAAGCATCAAACATTTTCACACAAAGCTTTTCATGATGATCACAGAATAGGGATTAAAAAATAGACTTTGAATCCCAGCTCTGCTATTTGTTAGCTTTTAAACCATTTTGAGCCTCAATTTTCCCCCACCTACAAAATGAAAATAATGACACTACTGAACAGGTTGTTGCTTCTGTGCTTATTACTGTTGATGGTAATAGAGTAACTTAACTGTTAACGAGTTGAAAATCTCCATGGCTTAATAAAAGTTTATTTCTCACTAACACAGAAGGTTGGTGATTCTGTTTGGGGGCTCTCCTGTGACCTAAGGACTCAAGAATCCTATCTTTCCATTTTGAGGCACCACATCCTCAATATGTGGTCTTTAAGGTTTTTGAAGGAAAGTCACACCTGCTTTAACTGCCTTAACCTGGAGGCAGCTTCATTGTTGAGAACTAGGACCTGACTAGATCCAAGGGAGCTGGGATAGTAAAACCTTGCCATGTGCCAGGAAGAGAAGATAGGGGTGGTGAGCATCAAGGTAGTCTCAGCCACATTATTATTATTGTTGTAGCTGTTACCATTATTAATACAGTGCATTGAGAGGGCAGTAATTTTCCAGATGTAACTATGGCCTCCCAATAGTTCAGTGATGTTTTCATGTCATAATCCCGAGAAGCCATATCTGGGAGATGACAAACCTTAAAGCCCACTTTGAGGTGTCAAGGGAACAAATGTTCATTACTGATGAGAGTGGGGAAGTCTGGAGATTTCTGGCCTCTCTGCAGTACCCAGCATGGTCTCAGACATGGTAAGAGCTGACTCAGTCACTGTGGCGCTTACTGCTGACAGATGCGGTTTGTGCTCTGCTTTATCTCCTTAGGTTCCTTTCCCATCTCCAAGCCCCTTAGCTTCCGGTTTGCTTTTACTCTGAGCACCAGACTCCCTTTTCTTTGTTGGGGGGCTGCCCTCATGTCTACGAAAACTGCTTTGCCTGTGTGCATGGACGGAGAGCAGGAAGTGCCTGGAAATGTTCGTCTCTCCGTCTGAGATAGCCCTTACCTAATGACAGATGGGTAGGAGGGCTCGCTGCTCTCCAGATCTCCCAGGTGGTTGAACCAGTCACGTTGGCTTTACACCTTCATTTGGCTTCCTTCTTACTATCCTGGGAACACTGCTCAATAAATCACTTTACCACAAATCCTTGTTTAGGATCAGCTTCTAGGGAACCAACCTGAAAGAGCAGATAAATTGAAGAATCAGCATTTCAAAAATCTCAGGCCCTGTTAAACCAAATAGATGAGACGGATCGTCAGTACATCATTATTTGCCTCTCTCCTCAGTTTTGACACTCATAAATCAAAATATCACATAGGCTGACTTAGGTATGCTATGGAACCCCTAATTGGAATGGGGACTAACAATGTTCTACATGAGCTTATCCACCTACAATTAGAGTTTCAGAGGTTTCTGAGAGACAAGGCTCAGCCTGGTCATCCGAAAACAAAATCTGAATCAGTCTCTATCAATTGAGTTAGAATTACTTTTCTCAACAGGATATTATACTGTGAACTGGTAGACTCTGGATTGCAGAATATGAATCTCCCAAAATGCATGCTTAGAGATATGGTCTGCCAAAGGTGAGGCAATTTCAGCTTTATGTTGACCATGTATAAAGCCATATCTTTCTCTTCTGTCCCAGTAGATGGTCTCCTTGGCTTTGATTGGCCTGCCTTTGCCTCTGAACTTCTGTTTTCTTCCATATTTGGAGCTATATTCAGTCATGATTTCAGAGCAGGTACTGTATGTACCTGTGACCTAAGGACTCAAGAATCCTATCTTTCCATTTTGGGGAACCACATCCTCAATATGTGGTCTTTAAGGTTTTTGAAGGAAAGTCACACCTGCTTTAACTGCACAGTGAAGTACATACAAGGTTGCACCTCAAGCTGGTTGAGGGGCTTCTTTGGCAATAATCACTGTGGTGAACATTGTGAAAACAGATCTTATTGATAAGAACTTTCTGTCCCCACAGTGCGGAAGCTGCTGGAATCTACTGACTGAGGGATGCGGGCCTATAAAGGTCTGGTCATCTCAGCCTGACTTGGAACAACTCTGAAGAGCATAGGTTGACCAAGGATGTCATTGGGTTACTCTCAATGTCTTTCTCTGCCTGCTTCTCCTTCAGTCCCCTCCCTTATACAGGTGTCAACGACATTCTCAATCAACATTCTGCATGGAAACTACATCGCAGAGCCTCCTTTCAAGGGCACCCAAACTTCAAGTCATATTGCTCTCCCTTCAAGCCCAAGGACTCTCCAACCAAGGGCACCAAAGGGGATGACAAACATAACGGCCACTTTCAGTGCTGGATTCAGCTCTCCTGTGATTTTCAAGCCCCCTGGGTCAAGGACAAGAAGAGAAAGGTGCTGTTTGGGGATTGTACAATGACCACGGCCACCTCATTTTGATGTACACAAAGGGTCTCAGCACTCTTTACCCAGAGCAGCTCTGTTTGGTCCAGACATCACCTCTAGTGCTCCTCTCCCCCATCCTCACATCTAAACCTGTAGCAAGTTAGAAAGCCCTGTAGACTCTCATTCAAAATATATGTGAACCCATTTGCTCCTCTCCCTCTCCTGTCTCCAACCTACTTAAAGCTATGATCATTCCTTACCTGGTTACATGCATGTTGCCCCCTTTTAATTCATTCACCAAACTATAGTCAGAGTGATTTCTAAGATCTCTTATAGGTTCTTTTCATAATTACCAGCTCTTGATTCATAACCACCTTTTCTCATTTAGATATATAGATACCCTCCCTTATCTCTTCGAAGATATTAAATACATGAATTTTAAATTATCTTTTCTGATTACATTAGTAGCTCAATTTCCTCAGTTATAAGAGTTTTTTTTGTTGTTGTTAAATTTGTTAATGCTCTTTTATGAGAACATTTGGTCATCTTCCTCGTGTGTGTGTGTGTGTGTATGTGTGTGTGTGTGTGTGTGTGTGTGTGTGTGTGTGTAATACATTCTTTATTTGCCAGTTTCTGTGAAGGAGGAATGGTTTTGTTTTTGCTATTCTCTTTCTCTCTTTTTTAAATTGAGGTAACATTGGTTAACAAAATTATATGTTTCAGGTGTATAACATTATAATTTGATATCTGTATACACTATAGTGTGTTCACCTCCGAAAGTCGAGTTTTCATCCATCACCATATATTTGACCCCTTTTACCCATTTTCACCCTTTATCCCCATTTTATCTCTGGTAACTACTAATCTGTTGTCTGAATCTATAAGTTTGTTTTTGTTTTATTTGGTTTGGTCATTTCTTTATTTTTTTTATTTTATATTCCACATGTTAATGAAATATGGTTTCTGTCCTTTTCTGTCTGACTTATTTCACTTAACATAATACTCTCGAGATCCACTCATGTTGTCACAAATGGCAATATTTCATTTTTTGAACATTTGAGTAGCATTCCATTGTGTGTATATGTGTATATGTGTGTGTGTGTGTGTGACGCACCCATTCATCTGTATTTGCTACATCTTATTAAACTACACTTGATTTCTGGCAGGCCACTGGGGGCATGGGTGGGAGCTGTCAGCTAGGCTTATGCTATGAGGAAGGTCAGCACCTGCCATTCGTCAGGGATCTCACTGTCTCATCTGCATGTGGGGGCTGCTTGTTCCTCCTGGGTGTTGTCAGCCACTAAGGGCTCCTCCTGGCTTTCTCCCCAGCTTTTAACACTGACAGGTCCCAGCTAGTGGCAGAAGTGCCCCTTCCCAGGGAATCCTTCCTGACAACTCAACCTGAGGCATCCTCGAATTCTTCTCCTTCATTGATTTGATCACAAGAGTTCATTAAGTATTTATTTGTTAACGGTCAGCCTCACCCACTAAAACATACTCCGTGAAGGCAGAGACCAAGTCTTCTGAGGCCACTATTGTGAACCCAGTTCTCAACACTGCACTTAACACAAACTTGTTTCAAGAAATAATTATTAAATAATATGTTGTTATACTTCCACATAAGATTGTATTTAAAGAAAGAATTCTTAGTTAAACGCAGTTTGAAACAACTGCAAGAGAAGGCACCATATCAAATGAGGAGCAAAGAATGATCCTGTTTTGGTTTTTTTTTTTTTTGGATTCAGTGGGGCAGACAAACAAGTGAGCTTTGCTCTACACAGGCCTCATGTCCAGAGGAAACTGCAGGTCTGCCACTGTCCTAAAATGACTCTGGAGCCTGACTTCACCTTCCCCAGAGCAGAGAGCTCATTTTCCCTCTGAAAGCACAGCCTGCTGTCAGCAGAGAGAGGTGGAGCCAGCAGAAGCTGGACTATTATGAGATGAGGAGACTATTACATTAGTCGCTGGGTCCTGGGGGTTTCAGCAGGCAGGAGGCAGAGAGGAAGAGGGAGGGAGGGCTGTGTGCTGCAGCATTTTTGAGTAAGCCCAGGGGGCCAGCACCCCAATCCAGTCCCATCAGCACCACTGTGCCATCTGTACCCATCCGCTCATTCCCATTCATAATGCTAACAGCTGCAGTTGGTAAGTGACCTTCTAGAAAACAGAACATTGTGACCCTTGGAGAGAAGGGTGCTTTAGAGATCACAGTTCCTGTCTCCATCTCATTTTATACATATGGGAACTGGTCCAGAGCAGAAGTGACCAGCCCAAGGTCACACAGGCAGTAAGAAGGGGAGCTGGGGCAGGAGTGCAAAGGTCCTAGCCCCAGGGCATGGGCACTGCACCAAACTGCCCTCTCTTTTTGTCTTTTCTCTTCCCCTTTCCCTGTTTATACTCCACCTTGTCCCCAGCCTCTTCTGACCACTTCAGCCTTGTGCCACACCTGGACGGGAACCCACCACACCACCAACCCCACGTCTCTGCCACACCACCATACAATTTGCTCAGTCCTTCTTGGAGCTTTGGGGCTTGCTGGCTCATGGACATCTCCTGAGCAGATCTTCCTCTGTGGTATCTAGCAGCATTTGGGAGCTGAGATGGGAAGACCAGAAATGGGCTGTGGCAGGGCAAGCACCAGTCTAGGCTCACTGCCCCTAGCCACAAGCACCGGGCTTCCATTTAACTCTCAATGTACCAGTCATCATGACCCTTGTCCCATGAGAATGAGAACCGGATTCTCAGATTCCAGACCTGGTTCCCTGGGACAAGGACATTTTCAAGGCTGCTGAAGTGTGTGTGGGTTTCATTTGAGAAACTCAAGCATAGACGTCTGCCTTTAGCATCTCTTGTTCCCGCTCTCCCTAGTGCCACTCTTCCTGCCATCTTCCCCTCCAAAGCAAAGTGATCACTTCCTTCTTTTGAGCCACCACCAGACCTGGCGTGACTTTGACTCTTTGCCCAGCACACTGTATTGCTATAGCTTGGTTAGTTCTGTCTTTTGGTCCTTCCAGGAAGCAGCTTGAGGTCAGATGTACGTCCAGCACCCAAGGATGCTGGTGCTGAGAAGGGCCTCAGTCACTGTTGGCTGGTTTGGATCCTGACTACATGAGATCCAAACTTGGGCGCAAATGGGAGGATGGAAGGCAGAGCAATTCTTCCTCAACCCCAAATTTCTCACCTCCTCCCACCTCTCACCTCCCACCTCCCAACCGCAGTTTGGGACAGGGGTGACAAGGGGCAGCTGCTCATGCCTTCCTTGTATGTCACAGCCCTATGGCTAACCAGAGCCTGATAAAACAGACACCAAGGTGAGTGTGAAGAGAAGATGACAGCAAAGTGAGGAGGCTTTGGGAGCATGGCTGACACTGGGGATTCTGGTGTGAACTGTCCCTCATAGGAGCATTTTCTAGAGTATGTTCTGTGTACTACTGGTCCCTTGATGTGCTCTGGGAATAAAATGTTCTGCGACCACACAGGTTTGAGAAATGCTCCTTACTTGCAGACATATTCCTGTTGGAGCTCTGCAGTGTACTTTGGTGTGTTAAAGGCTTCCAGCGACACTACAGTAAGGAACATGAATTGTAACTCGGTAAAGACAAAAAATAAATAACGGGGGAAATCCCTCCCCTGACCCTGGAGTTAAGCAGGTGCCGGAGCAGGAGAGCCCAGCCACCCCAGGGTGTGTGCAGGACTGCAGAAACTGTAGCCAGTTCTGTCTCCAGGATAACACCATACTTCAGGAGTGTGTTCCCCCATCCGGCTAGGCTCAGGCATTCAGTCCCTTTCCTCTGTATTTTGTTTATGCCTAATTGCAATTTCTTAAAAAATGAATAAACAGTTTAAGCCCAGAAAGAGCACTGGCCAATGAAATGCTGAGCTGGAGCATTACAGCATCAGCGAGACCGCCTATTGGCTGGCTTGCCCTGAGGAGATGGATGCAAGTCCACGCCTTCCCTGGCTTCACAGAAAACCGTAGGGGTGCCCGAGCGGTCGCGATGTCCTTGGCCGTGGGCCCCGTTAGTCTGTCAGTCTGACCATCCTTGGCTGGCAGCAGCTGCTTGCCTGTTGCAGAAAAGCCTGCCTTCCAGCAAAACTTCACACTGCTGACCCTGGACTGAGACTGCCCACTGTCATGCTGTTATCACAGTGGGGCTTATGCTCAGCTTGGGGCAAGTATGCTGGGATGTTGCCTGCTTCAACGGATTAACCCTTCCTTCAAAGTTAACCCAGTTTTCCTTCCACTATGGAGCCCTCTCTGCTTGCCCCTGCCGACATTAATCTCTTAATTTCTAAATAACTCATTCCTTGTTGCACCCGCCACTTGGTACTTGTAGCAATTGCTGTACTATGATGCAGTGCCACATCCATGCCCTCTTTCTACCATTATGTAAAGCCTTCTGATTTTACCTGGGCGTATTTATAAAGACTACATTAACGGTTCCCTTGCGACAAAAATGACTAAGTTCTGGCCAACGGAATGTTGATGTTCAACTTCCAGAAAGTGTTCCTAAACGCAGGTGGTGTGCCTGTGGTGTCTCTTCGTCTCTCCTTAACAGCAGGTAGGGAGACATGATATCTGTAGTTCAAGGAGCCAGTTTAGACGATGAGGTAGCACACTAAGGATTGTGAGTAGCAAGATGAGATGGGAGTCACCGGGTCCCTCATGATTTTGGAAACACTGTACCAGCCCTGGACTGCCTGCTTGTCGACATACACATGTATGTGTTATCAGGTATCTTTTTGGGTATAGGGTTGTGTTAGTCAGGGTTGACCAGAGAATAGAAGCAATGGGATGTGCGTGCAATACAAAGAGAGATTTGTTTTAAGAAATTGGCCCATGCGATTGTGGGGGCTGGCAAGTCTAAAATGTGCAGACCCAGGGAAGAGTTGATGTTGCAGCTTGAGCCTGAAGACATCTGGAGGCAGGTTTCCCTCTTCTTCAGGGGACCTCAGTCCCTTCTCCTAAGGCCTTCAAGTGACTGAATGAGGCTCACCCACATTTTGGAGGGTAATTTGCTGAATTCAAAGTCTGCTGATTTAAATGTTAATTACATCTAAAAAAATAGCTTCACAGCAACATCTAGATTCATGTTGGATCAAAAACTGGGTACTATTGATTTATGGGCTGAAATGTGCTCACACCAATCATATGTTAAAGTCCTAACCCCTTAGTAACTAGAATGTGATTGCACCAGAGACAGAGCCTTTCAAGAAGTAGTCCGGTTAGAATGAGCCTGTCGTTGTGAGTCTTGATCTAGTCTGGAGTTCTTATAAGAGATGAGGACACACAGAGAGACACCAAGAGTGCATGCACGCAAAGGGGTGACTCTGTGAAAATTCAGTGAGAAGGTGGTCATGCATAAATCAGAGAGAGGCTTGAGGAGAAACCAGCTCTGAAGCACCTTGATTGTGGACTACCAGCCTCTACAACTACAAACAATAAAGTTCTGTTGTTTAAGCCACTTAGTCCATGGTATTTTGTATGGTAGCCTAGCGCACTAACACACTTGACCTAGTCAAGTTGACACATAAAATTAACCCTCATGGTAGTGCTTACTTACCTAGACTGTGAGTGCTTTGAAGACAGGCACAGTTTGTTCATCTTTGGGGGTTGTGCAAATTTTCATACCACGCTAAGGAGCTTGGGCTCTAGACTCTTCAATACTGGTGGGTGATGGAAGGTGGTAAGGAGGGAACTGCCTCCATCAAATCTGGACTGTAGAGCAATCTCTCTAGAACTATTGCTAGGTAGAGTGAGACTGTCATCAAAGAGACTGATTCAGAAACTTCAAGTCTGAACAGAGAATGTAGGTGATTTCCTCTTTCACGGCAGTGGGTGTGGTGGGTGCAGCAGCCAACAATTCATTTTAAGCATATTGAGCTGTATATGTTTGTGGAACATCCACATAGAAATTTTAGGAGGCAGTCTGGAGCTCAGGGAGAAGTCTGACTAGAAATTCAGATTTCTATGTTGGTTTCTATACAGCAATTACATTTCTAGGAACAGTGAATCTTTTTACCATACTTGCGTGTCTCAGTCCCATATTTCCCAAACATGCATGGCTACATGCTTTTCTTCTTTTTCATTGTTATCCTAAGATGAATTTTGGAAAGGAAGCAGGTACTGTTGAGGACTCCTGCCACAAGAGGACTCCTGCCTCAACACAACTTCATAGCAGACATAACTCACATTTCACAGCCTTGGGTCTCTCTAGTGCTCTCTCTCTCTCCCTCTGTCCTTTCCTCCTCCTCCTTCTCTCCTCCTCCTCCTCCTTCTCTTCCTCCTCCTCCTCTTTCTCCCTCCCCCTCCTCTCTCCTTGATTCAGAATCATTGACTCTCTCCCCCAAATATCTGAGGCTACCTTAAATAATCAGAGGGATCTGTCATTGGGCTGTATGGAGAAGTCTGGCTCCTCTTCTAAAGGCTGATTCCCCTAGAAAAAGCTACCCCCTCCAACATCTGTGGCTTTCTTCCAGGAACCAAAACCCACGAAGGCTGTCCTAGTCTCCTGCCCAGAATAAGCAGGGAGGAAGAGAGCAAAGTGGAGCCAGGAGTGGCCTGGACCTTTAGAATCTACGTTTGAATCCCTCCTTCTGACTGTGGCCCTGGGCAAGTCTCTGTCATTCTCATTACTGAGCGCCTGCTCTATGCCAGCGCGCAGCTTTCTCCTTTACCTGGGCCTCACCATCTTCATTTGACAAAAGTGGTAAATGTGCCTGCCAGGCAGGGTTATTGTGACACATAAAATGAAATTAAAAATGTAGGAGGTCATTTCTTGGTGTCTGTCTCAAAGTAGAAAGTCAATAAATATTAGGGTATTCTGCATCTGAAAAATCTTGCCTCTAATTACTCTCTTTCCTTTCCCATTTAGACAAAAACAGCAATAGCAGCTGCAAAAATGCACTCCAAGGTACTTCTAACCATTTCCTGCTGGAGAAACATTTGCATCCTTGGTTAGTTGAAAATTACACGCCCTTCCCATGTCAGAAGCTCCTGTACTGCTTGATTAGTTTGTGTCTCTGCATCCACTTCTGAAGGGCTTTGATGCTGCCTCCAGCATGGGGAATTCACATGCTAATACAGTGCTGTGTTAGTTGTGGCAGGACTGGGCAAGAAATAGAGTCATGTTAACTCTTTGTTGTCCACCAGGGACCCCTCACACCGAAATGGGAGCAGCACATGGTCCATGAAGCCAGCATCTCCTGACAAATGAGGGGCTGCTTTGTGGAGAGGGCTTTATTTCTGGCCTCCCAGCAGAAATACAGAAATCTTGGGGAGCCACTGTCGGACCCCTTTTTCTTTGCTTTTGGGATCACATGTGTTTAAGGGCCATTTCTAGTCCAACTTGGTGTCTGCCATGCAATAGAGCAAACCTCCTTAGGCACATCTACCTGCAAATGACCTTCCTGAGACCAGTTGTCAGGTTTCTGATGAGGACACTACAGTTTAGATGCTTCCTTTTGCAAAATGGCATCTAATGAGCATCTCTGCTTAATTAACCTTCATGAACTAGTGACCAAAGCTCCCATTCAGTATTAGTAGAACCACAAGGTCTGGTTCCTATCCCATTGGCAGAGTCCCGAGCTGTTTCCCACACAATCCTCAAGATGACAGTGGTAATGATAATGCTGCTAATGATGATTGTCAAATCCACAGTAGCTCCCACTTATTGCCTGATTTGGCTTGTAATATTTGGCAGATGCCCAACTCTTCTCTCTCTTTTTACTTACGATGGGCCAGAGCGGCTAACCATCTAGTGTGCATTGTAATACTTTTCCCAACAGTCCTGTAGCCAGGCACTATTATCATCCTGTTTTAAAAATAAGAAACCTGGGGGTTCAAAGAGGTAAAAAACTTGCCAAAGACCATATAGCCCAAAGTGGCAGAGCCAGATCTTCTACCCAGGTCTTTCTGAGCAAAGCTGGCATTTCTCATTGGCACACGGCAGCGTCTTCCTGGTGGGCTGCGACCCCTTGGTAGTGGGACCATCCTTGTCAATGGCTCCCTGCCACATCCAGCCTGACCCCGCTGCCTGAGCATTTTCCCCATGGGCCCCAGGGAAGGAGGGAGGCCAGCTCTCAGCTTTGCTGGCTGGGAGGACAGACCCGGGAGGTGGGTTGTCTATTGATTGACTGAAATTGGATTTGTTGACACAAACTGCCAGCATTTCGCAGTGATGAAAGGATTGCCCACCGGCCTCATAACAAGCAAAGATTTCCCTAAGGGCCTCCAGGGCTGCTGGTGTGGTTCTTTGTGAGGAGAAGAAAGCAATTAGGAGAACGGGTGAGGTTATTAGGTCTTATTGCTTCCCTCAGCTCCTGCGCACACCGCGTGCAGCAGACTCGGGATTTCAGGCTCCCTAGCCTACGTGCTGTGTATCACTGCTGCCGCATCCACTGCGGAAAGGCACTTAGGGGACCAACATAGCTCATGCATACTGACTCCAAAGCTGACGGAGACATGCACACACACATTTGGGTCACCGAAGAAATCAGCGAGTGGAACCCGATTTAGCAGACTTTGAAAATAATGCCATTGGATTAATAAACACAAATCTGTGAATGCGCAACGTACACACTTCTCTTTACCTTGCTTTCTCCATCCCTTCTCATGGTTTGTCACGTTAATAATATTCAGACTGGCATGGTTGAAAAGACATTCAGGTGAGGTGGTAAGCTATACCTGTCCGCAGGATGGGCAAGGAAGGAAGAGGAGAGGAGCATGTTTTTCCTTGCGGGGCTCACTGCATTGCCTTAGCAACGATTTATTGGGCCATGGAACATGCATAGGTGAGTGAATGCGAGAAAGAGGTAATGAAATACCAGGAATAATGTCACCTTAAATTTGTGTAAATGTTATAGCTAACAGAGCACTTTTACTTACGTTGCTTTATTTTTGTTGTTGTACAATATACATAGTATAAAACTAACCATCTTACCCACTGTTAAATGTAGAACTCGGTGAAATTAAGTACATTCGCACTGTTGCGCGACCATCCCACTTTCCCAAACTGAAACTCTGTACGCATTTGACACTAACTCCCTATTCCCCCTCACCCAAAACCTGACAACCATCAGTCTACTTTCTGTGTCTATGAACTTGACTACTCTAGGACCTTGTATGAGTGGAAAAATAGACTTTATCTTTTTGTGACTGGCCTATTTCAGTTAGTATAATGTCCTTGAGGTTCTTCCACTTTGTACCATGTAACAGAATTTCCTTCTTTGTTAAGACTGAATCAGATTCCATTGTATGTATGCCACATTGTGTTTATCCATTCATCTATCCATAGAGATTTAGGTTGCTTCCACCTTTTGGCTATTGTGAATAATGCTGTAATGGACGTGGGTGTGCAAATATCTGCTCAAGTTCCTGCTTTCACTTCTTTGGGGTGTTTACCTAGAGGTGGAATTGCTAAATCATATGGTTATTTTATGCTTAATTTTTTTGAAGAACTGTCATACCATCTTTTACAACAGCTGCACCATTTTACATTCCTGCCAACAGTGTACAAGGATTCCAACTTCTCTGCATCCTTGCCAATACTTGTTGTTTTTTGTCTTTTTGATAATAGCCATCTTAATGGTTGTGAAGTGGTATTTCATTGCGATTTTGATTTGCATTTTTCTAATTGATTAGTGATATTGAGCATTTTTTCATGTGATTGTTGGCCATTTGTATATCTTCTTTGTAGAAATATCTATTGAAGTCCTTAGCACACTTTTTAAATTGAGTTTTTGTTTTTCTTGTTACATTGCTTTATTTTGATTCTTAAAATGGCTAGGGCTAGAGTTGAGGATAAACCCACTTTATAGAGGGGGAAATGAGGGTCATAGATGTTCAGAAAATTGCCTAAGGATTCCCATTTGGTGGGTGGGATGGAAACGAGGCCTTTTGGCTTCCAGTTCTGTGCCTTACTGGCATACCATGCTATCTCCCTCAAAGGGATGAGATGCGGGTCACTCCTTTCTAGACTTTAACTTTCACTTAGGAAACAGTGTATGGTAATGCAAAATGTGTGTAAAATAGAGTTACAGATAACAAATTTTATGGGCATTCAAGAAAGGAGCCACAGAGTGATTTGGGGAAGACTGAAATGGCAGAGGGGAGGCTGGAACTGAATGTTAAAGAATAGTGTGGTAGGCTGAATAATACTCTCCAAAGATATCTATGCTCTGAGGCCTGGCACTGTGAGTATGTAGGTTACATGGCAGAGGCTGAGGTTGCAGAGGGAATTAAGGTTGCTAATGAGCTGACTTGAGATGGAGAAATTAGCCTGGGTTATCCAGGTGGGCCTGATGCAATCACAAGGGCACAGGCAGGTAGGAGAGTAAGACATGAAGGCAGGCTTTAGAAGCTGGAAAGGCAAGGAAATAAATTCTCCTCCAGAATCTCCAGAAGAAACAGAGCCCTGTAAGACCAATTTTAGACTTCTGACATCCAAAACTGTAAGGTAATAAATTTGTGTTGTTTTAAGCCACTTACATTTGAGTTTGTGGTAATTTGTTACAGCAGCAGTAGGAAACTTGCTGCTGTAATACAAACAGCCAGAACTTGGTTAAATGGAGAATCAAGATGCAAGATATGAATCAGAGATGAGTACAGGAAGGAGTTTAGTCTTCCTAGAACAAAGGGTTCCCCTTGGGAGAAAACAATTGCTAACATGCATAGAGTGCATTTCTTGTTCTGGCCTAGTATAAGCACTCAGATACACATTTGCAAGAATCCCATGAGGTTGGAACTAGTATTATACCCATTTACAGGTGAGAAGAGTCACTGTGGTGGTACCTGAGCTGGCAATAAGAGTGATAATACAATACAGATGTGAGTGACTGCAGTGCTAATGTGGAGGACGCTTGTAGGCTATTGTGGTCCCTTCCCCAGCTGATGAGAGGCTCTCCCATATTTGCTAAAGATTAACCTAGCAGCAAGAGGCAGAAAGAATTAGTGTGTGGAGGGGGCATATGTAAATGTTTATACACTATTCATAATAGCCAAAAGGTGGAAATAATCCAAATGTCCACCATCTGATGAATGGGTATATTATTACGATAGAATATTATTCAGTAATAAAAAGGAATGGAGTCCTGATACAAGCTGCAACATGATAACCTTGGCAGCAGTATGCTAAGTGAAAGAGCACAGTGACAAAAGACCACATATTGCATAATTCCATTCATATGAAATGTTCAGGACAGGGACATGTATAGAAATACAGAATGAATTAGTGGTTACCTGAGGCTTCAGGGAAGGGGAGATGGGGAGTGATAACTAAAGGGTACAGGGTTTCTTTTACAGTGATGAAAAGTGTTCTAAAATGGACTGTGATGATGTTTGCACATACCTATAAACGTAGCAAAATTCATTGCATTGTACTCTTTAAAGGGGTAAATTATGTAGTATGTGCATTATATCTCAATAAAGTTATTAACAAAAAAGAATTAGTAGAAGAGAAACTCAAAGCCACAAGACTGCTCTATGCCACACTAAGACGTGGTACCCAGAGATGAGAGAATTGAAACTGTCAGCCAAGAGCAAAAGCTTGAACAGCAACAGGCTGGTACCAAGCTGTTGCAGAAGCTTGAGACAGACAAACAGGCAGATGAGGCCTCAGGGAGCAGGTGGGCCAGCCATCAAGGTGGACGCAAGTCCAAACCAGGCAGTCCTCTGACCCTTGGTTCCCTGGCTCAAAAACCATGAGGTCGGATGTCGCTGTTCCCACTGTAATTACACGGAAGACCTGTAGAGGTCCCTGAGGAGACTCTGCCCTGTAGCTCAGGATTAAGGTGAGGGGACTGGAGTCACAGACACTCTGGCTGAGAAGAAAAGAGATTGTAAGTAGTTGCTTGTTGGTTGGGCCACCAGACTAGGTATATTCGAAAGCTTTCCCAGCTCTGATCTTGTAGTTTCTGATGGCAGGCATAGATACCACAGCCGGGGCTGCTCCCTCAAAACCTCTTTCTGGTGGCCTCTAGAACTAGTGACGAAGGTAGAGCATCCCAGGCTGAAGAGGAATAGCCACACCTGCAGGTGCTGAAGATAGGAGGCTCCTGCCATGCGAGGTAAGGAGGAGGTAGGCATGGGAGGGAGAGAATCAAAAGCAAAAGCTGCATTTAGTTTTTTGTATTTTACTGTGCATCCAATCAACAAACATTTGCTAACTGCCAGACACTGTCCCAGGCACAAAGAGAGAGGTAAACAGGAGTACAAGGCTGCTTCCCCCATGGAACTTACATTTTAGAGCTGTGCGGTCCAACTCATGTGGCCCCTTGAAATGTGCTGGTCTCAATGGGAAGTGCTGGAAGTATAAAACACACAGCAGAATTCAAAATGGAGACCAAAAAATGTAGCATATCTCATGAATACTCTTTTATATTGGTTACATGTTGAAATGATTATAGTTTGGATATCATGGGCTAAATAAAATATACTATTTAAATTAATGTCACCTGTTTCTTTTTGCCTTTTTATATGTTGATGCTGTAAAATGTGGTTACATACATGGCTCATGTATTCTGGACAGAGCTGTTCCAGTGAGAGATAGAGGCAAAAAGTGATAAATAAATACCTATTTCAGGTAATGATACATGCTATGGAGAGGAATAGAACAAGCTCAGAGGATGGAAAGGCTAATGGAAGTTCTTTTTGCTAGGAGATGGTATCTGAACAGAGACTTGAATAGAAGGGAGAGGGCGGTGCTGTTGGAGGAGCAGCAGGGCAGTGTGGCTGGGGTGGGAGGGCATGGGAGGGGTGAGAGAGGGAGGCTTGAGAGGTAGGCAAACCAGACCTTTGAGTGGCCTCGCGGGCTATGGTGCATGGGAACTTACAGGCCTTGGTGACCAACAGAGGACACAGGAAATGGAGAGAGCAAGGACAGAGATATCATGGGGTGCTGAGTCAGCGAGACTTGGTGGGTGCTAGGGGCTACCTATTTGCCTAGTTTGGGACAGAGAGAGGACCTGTGATGAGTTTAGAATTCATGTCTGCTCTGGCTGAGTCCAAGTTGCTGCCATAAAATTCAAATGGAGATGTACGGTTCATATGTGGGGAGAAAGGTCTGGAGCTTAGAAGCGAGGCTAAGGTTCAAAAATACACAATTAGAGGTCATCTTGGAGGACACCCTTAAATCCATGTGCATAAACACATTCCTGAGGACCTGAGGGTGATGAGGGGCAGGAAGGGAGCGACAGTTGGTCAGATTTGGTTTGAGTTCTGGCTGTGCCACTTCCTACAATCCTGTACGTCTTACCGTTGTCTGCAGGATGAATTATAGATGACCACAGATCCTTTTGGTGTTCCTCCCTTTTCCTCTCCCCGAATGTGGGCTGGCCCTATGACTGTCCTGACCAGTGGGGTGCAGAGGAAGTAATGCTCTGTTGAGCCTAGGTCTAGATAAGAGGGTTGGCAGTGTCTGCCTCACTCTTCTGGAATCTAGAAACCTATGCAAGAGATTTTTCTATCCTGAGGCTGCCATGTTGTGGGCAAGCCCACACATGAAGAGGCTGGATGGAGAGACAGAGAGAGGTGTCTGAACAAGCCCCCAGCCATCCAAAACATTCCACCTGAGGGCCCAGGCATCACGGAGCAGAGATTAGCTGTCTTCCTCTGCCCTGTCTAGATTCCTCACCCACAAAAGGGTGAGGTGTAAGAATAATGAACTGTTGTTTAAAGGTACTAAGTTTTGTAGTAGTTTGTTGTTCAGCAATAGATAAACAGAACAATATGTAAAATGAGATAATAATACATATCTTATTTGGTTGTTAGTAGGATATGAAATAGTAGGCACAGTTTCTGGCACTGGCTAGATACTAAATAAATATTCCTTTATTCCCCTAATGCAGCTTAAACTATAAAGTAAAAATCTGTCTTGTCTTAGTTCAGCCTTGTAGAATGGTATCTGATGGTGGAGCAAAGGCATAATGGCCATCATAATGAGAAAGTATTTTCAGACCCAAAAATGAAGCAGGCAAATTCCATAGAATATAACAGGAGTTATTATAGTGTAATTTAGTTATGGGAAGATTGGATCAGAGCAGAGAAGACAACCAGCAGTCAGCACAGATTATTTTCTGCTAACAGATCCCTGTTACAGAACTTTTTAAAAACAGTATAGCTTGAGTGCTAATGATTACCAAGGCAAAGGAACAATACATGTAGTAGTACCAGCAGCCATATATCCTGGTGGTCTTGTGATAGATGATTGCTTATACTCAATATTATTACTGGTTTAATATTTACTGCAGTTGCATGCATTCCGGCTATTGCTAACAAAAATATTTATGGCTAGATTTTAAGGAACACAGATAATCATCAACTAGAAAGCTTTAATATGCTTGCTAGGACAGTGAGGTTGGTCAAAGTTCACAGCATGAAACTTAAAAATGAAATGAAATCCAGGACACAGAGATGAGGTGGTTTGCTCACATCTACATCTTTACAAATGGCATAGGATAAATTAAAATCCTATTTTATTTCATACATATTCTTTTAAATGTATGGAAATGGCCATCCTGAAATCATAGGCTATCTTCCTTATGCTAGATTACATATCTCCCCTTAGTCACACTGGTTTCAAATCACATTCTCCTGGTCACTCTTCCTATATCTGTTCTATTTTAAAATTCTCCTTTGGATGTGTTGCCCTGGAAGGACCACCACAGGTGTGTAAGTACAGTACTGGGCATGGTGAGTGCAACCCATCCCTTCATCTGGACATATCACATCGCTGGATGCGCTGGCAGATTACACAGCACTGAAGCCTTTTTTGTTATTCAATGTATCTACCATCATTTTATTATGGTAGCACAGATGTGGTCAATCATACTATCCCACCTCTTATCCAAATCATTTATAAAATGTTGGATAAGACTGGGAAGAGGATGAGCCAATAGAGATCTCACTATATGCTGACAGTTGGTCACTAATCTGTCCCACTGGGGGTGTTTATTCAACCAGTTATGTGTGAATCACCCAACACTGTCATCCAGCCCACATTTTCCCATCTGTTTATGGGAATATTCGATCTAGTTCTTTACCACATATCATCTGCTTTTGTTCTGTTACAATAGCTGATGTCATTTGCTTGACTGTGTTATGTGCTATTGCAAGCAGGGGCCATGACCTGCTTTTTTTTGTTGTTGTTGTTGCCCCCTATGTTGAACATGTGAGAAGTAGTGAACTCTTGGATGACTGGCTTTTTCAGCCATACCACTCAATCAATATGACTGTTTTCTTATTTATTTTTGCCTATTCTGAACCTATAACATATTTTTTGTTCATAATTATTAAAATGAAGAGTGCGTGAAAAAAAACCCTCAATTTGATTTAAATTCTTGTTTTAAGTGAATTGACTACATTTAACCGAAGGTGAATACTTAATAGGGCGGATTATAGAGAATTATACAAGGCGGGAAGAGCAGGTATGCCTTAGGCTCCGTGGGGGGAGAGCCACTTTGTAAAGATGGGAGACAAGGTGCAGCTCCAAAAAGTAAAGCTGCTCACTTGAGATGGGCTGGAGGGGAGGGGATGTTGGTTGTGCTCAGAAGCATGAAATAATCAGATCAGGTGAACCTAGCAAGATTACAGAGACTTAGTGAGTAGAAAACGTTTCTCAACATGCTGTTTAGCTACTGAGAGCAGAAACAGTCAAAGCAGATTCAGCAAGGCCAAATTAAGAAAAGATCATTTTAGTGGTTCTAAATCTTTGTTTATTTTACTCTATTTTTATTGTTTGATTTATTAATGACCAATAAATGAATTTTTAAATTTATGTTTTGCTCTGATGAAATCAACATTTACTGAGGCAGTATTCAATCGTGGTTGAGCCTCTGGAGCAAATTACCTAGATTCAAATCCCCCATTAGCGTGGGTGGATTATTTAACATCTTGACACCTCAGTTTCATCATCTGTAAAGTGGAGGGACTGATTTATGGTGGTTGTTGGAAGGATTAAATTAGATAAGACACGCCAAGTGCTTAAAACAATGCCTGGCACATAGGCATTGCTAATTAGGTGACAAATATTATTGTTATTTTAAATACTCAGGTAATATTTTCTTGGAGTTCTACATATTCAAATCCTGAAGTCGTTCATTTTTAAATTGAAATAGCTGCTACCTTCAAGAAATGCATGCAGAGACAAATAAATTGGTG
The DNA here is from genome assembly GCA_003508835.1 of Eonycteris spelaea. Taxonomy (NCBI): domain Eukaryota; kingdom Metazoa; phylum Chordata; class Mammalia; order Chiroptera; family Pteropodidae; genus Eonycteris; species Eonycteris spelaea. The sequence goes on along the minus strand of PUFA01000211.1, from coordinate 122,909 downwards.
AAGAACTCATTAGGAAGAAAAATTTTGGAATCTTGTTAGGACTTGCCCAACTTTCAAATAGCAAAATCAAGGTCACTGAAAAATCACAGAAAGTAGATAGATGGACCTGCATTTATTTATGCCAGTAATTCTCAAATTTTAAAATATCGCCTGATGTCCCCCTGCACTCCAACTTCAAAAATTTAGATTCAGGAGTCTTAGATGAAGGTTCAGAAGCCAAAAATTTTAAGAAGCATTACTGATAAGTCTTAACTTTCCTTCCTCTTTCCTTCCCTCCTTTTCTTTCTAATTCCTTCCTTCTTCTTCCCTTTTATTCATTATTCATTCATTCATTCATTCATTCACTTATTCCCTCATTTATTCATTCATTCATTCATCTGTGGTGCCTAGCATCTGTTTTCCTTTCCTAAGTTTATGGAATCCACAAGTCAAACAGATCAGACATTTGTTCACCTTGAACCCTGGCAACAAAGGCATAGATGTATGGCTTAAACCTGGTCACTGAATATCCTAGCAGAGACCTGGAATTTGGAATAAGAGGGCCAAGGACATGGGGATAGTTTAGTATTTAAAGCTATGGTGGCAGTGATGGAAGAAGCAAAGGTACTCACTGCTGATTCTTCACAAGCTTCCATCAGTCACATCTAGTTTTTAAACCTGGCTCTCCAGGCTTCCCCCCAGTTCTATGAGTCACTTCACAGCTTTCTGAAACCTCCTCTTCCTGTTGTGTATAATCAAGAATACTGAGTAGTTCATATGTGTCCACATATAAGGTGAGTACTGCCAGATGGAATATTCTGAAATTCTGATCTCAATTATTTTGCAAATAATTCCTCAATTTGACTACTAAAACCAGTGATATTGTTGTGGTAATGCTACCTGGATTCCATCTGAGATACTTGTATACCTTACAATATTATTAAATGTGAGAGATAACATCCTTTCTAAGTAATCTCCTCAAACCTGTTCTTAGTCTTTACATTGTAAAACATAAATCCCATGATCCCCCAGCTGTATTTTTGGTCATTCTAGAATGATTATTATTTAGTAATGTACCACCAATAGAATACATAGATAAATTTAGATAAATAACACACTGGTTTCAAGAACATTTCAGAAAAAACTATAGAGCTGAAAAATATCACACATAGGAAAGTATAAATAATAATATTAAAACAAATACCCATTTACTCAGCTTCCAACTTAAGAGATAGAACACAAACCTGTGAAGGCACCTTAAGTAACTTTGAAGGTAAAGGTACCTTAAGCTCTTTTCCAAAAAAGTTCTCTCTCTCCCAAGAATTCACCTTCCTGAATTTTGTTTTCATCAATTTCTGCTTTTTATAATTTCATTACATGCATATGTATCTGAAATAACTAAATGTTAGTTTTGTCTTTTTTTGTACATTGTATATATTCTTTTATTCCTTGCTTCTCTCATTCCGTGTTTTACTTCTGAGATTATTCTATTCTAATGTGTGTAGCTGTGGTTTATTATATAGTGTTTCATGGAATGAGCATGCCACAATATATTTATCTATTTTATTGTTTATGAATATTTGATGTTGATTGACATTTATTATTGATGGATATTATTTTTAAATTTTGCTATTACAATGATGATATGAAGATTTCTGTAAATATATTTTGGTGTACATAAAGTTTTTCTGTGATATATTACTAAGAATGAAATTGGTGAGTGATATGTTTGAACTTATTAGACAATGTTATATTTCTAAAATGGTTATAACAATTTACACTTCTATCAGAAAAGAGATGTTTACCTAATTATCTAATCTTTTGTCATTTTTATTCCTAGGTAATTTATATTCTTGTTGCTTTCTTAATTTGTATTTTTTTTTGTATTTTTTACTGTTAATTACCAAAGTATAGGTATGCAGTTGACTTTTGTATGCTGGTTTTGTCTAGCAACCTTAGTTAACTCAGGTTCATTTGGGTTTTCTGGCATAGACAATCCTATCTGAAATTTTTGTCAATTTTGATTTTTCTCTGCAGTTCTTGCACCTTTTATTTCTTTTTCTTGTCTTATTTCACAATGTGGAACCTTCAATAAACTCTTCATTAGAAATGGCAATGGCAAGCATCTTTGTCTTATTTGATTTTAAGGGAAATGCTCTTAATATTTCACCATTTAGTATGAATATGCTATATAAGGAAATTTCATATCATCACTTTGCTAAGAGTATTTTTAAAAATCATAAACAATTGTTGCTCGTTTATAACTTACACCAACTTTAAAGTGTTCGGAAGATTTTCTGGATTTTTCTCCTTGAGGCCTGAAATATTACTTTCATAATTAAATGCTAAGCTAATATTTAAACTCATTCATTCATTCATTCACCCATCAAAACTTCACTGAATGCCTAAAAACTGAGATACTGAGAGGACACAGGAGTCTACTGAGTAGGACAAGAAATACATCAGCAATTAATAGAGATTTCCTGTCAACACGTAATGATTCCTTTAGGGTTTGGCATTACTCTTCAGAGCCAAGGAGCCAAAGGAGAAGGAGCCAGCCAAAGAAATAACATTTTTAAATGGTCTCGAGGTCATAGAAGATAGAAAGAATTACTGTCCTGTGGAGAGGTCTCTAGCAAACACCGAGGAATAATGCAGACAAGAAGCCAAGCAGAACTAATTCTCAAAGTCATCAGCATTTAGAGCTACAAAAGACCCCAGGGCCATTTGGTCGAATCAAATGGTGCTCTTTCGGACAGCTTGGATATTTCAGCCAAGGATGAAAAGTTTCACAGAGAACCCTGACCACTATTTGTAGGCTACATTGTTAGAATGACTTTTCTTAAATTAAGGTGAACTTTCATTCCTGGTGTTCTTTTTCAAATGGTTTCATGCTGCCCCCTGCATCCACCAGAAAATGACTCCTGCCTCTATATGCTGGCTCTCCACAGCATGGAATGCAGGTATGATATCTCCTCAAGACTTCTCCAGTCTGACTAAGCACCCTGGTTCCTTATAAAGCTCTTCATGAGAATTCTTTCCCAGCTGCTCACCATTCTTACCATTCTCTCTGGACACACTGCATTTGTCATCATCTCTCCTCAAACTTAGTGCTAGAATAACATGAACCTCTCCATGAGCAAGTGGATCAGTGGTCAGTGCCAGGGGAAGCTGACATCTACCTGTCCTCCTCACTCCTACCAATTGCCTCTGTTCTCCCCATCTTCATTCTCTGAGTCAATCCTTGCTTTTCCCTTTCAAAACCTGGGTACCTGGGAGAGAGACACAGGTGTAATAAGAAGTAAAGGTGACCCAAAAGAACATACATCCATTTCTAAGAAGGATAATGGACTGTGTGAATAAGCAACTGCCCTAATATTCAGGATAACAGTTCTCTGTATGCTAAGACATTGAAAAGTTTCTCTCCACAGGCTCAGGCAATAATGAATTTCTTTTTGTCGTAGCATTCACCATTGCTTGTGGAATGCAAATGTCAAATATACATAATGTCAAAATGTGATATCAGAAGTACTCTTGGCTGAATCACCTAACTTCTTCATTCCTCAGTTTCTTCTTCCATTCACTCAGTTTCTTCTTTAACTTCAACACAGTTATGGCAGTAATGACCACTTGTAAATCTACCTGCTAGAGAGAGACACACATGTTGAATCTTTGTAAGTTGTGATCTGCAATGCATATATAGGACGTTGTTGTCACAGTGAGTGCTGTTTTGGCAGATAACAAGAGAATATTGTCAAAATAAAATCCAACTCAAATATGTACTGTCTTCGCATTTTTAAACTTCTCCAAATGAATTGCTGAGAATTTTTAGATATAGGATGCTCTAGAGGCCATTGAGGCTCTCAGAACAACATTTTAAACATTGTCTTATTTCTCACTCTTCATCATATATGGTTACCTTATGGCCTAACTGGAGCATATATCTAATTTCCTATTTGGAAATAGACATCATTTTCATCATTAACTCTATTAGTTGCTCATCCCCCAACTTGTGACTTTTCTCTTATAGATGAGAACACTTCTACATCACAGGCAAGCAGAAGTGCCCCCAGAAACCCAGGTTTAGCTCCTGAGGTCCCAGTTTCTGCTTCGATTTCTTGTGCCTGCTGCCCTCACGAGGTTCTCGGCCTCGAACCATTTCAGCTCTGACTGCACAAGAAGAATAACAGGCACGTATACAGACAAACAAGATAAAAATTGACTAGTTCGGCCAATGCAGAAAGGGCTCCAAAGGGAATATCCTGGCCTTTTGAAGGTTGTAAATATTGAAGATAATTTTTCTTTGCTTTATGCAAGTATGATTTTTTGGTGGTAAACAGTAAGATGATACATATGTATATTTCCTATCCAAAACTGCATGCAATTGGCATTTGGAATATTGTAATTATGGCCTGATCGGGCTTTTTATAGCTGCTAAAATTGATTTCTTGACTGAATTATTTTGTGATAGATTTAAATCACTAATTGTACACCTAAACAAAATTGAGTGTGAACAAATCAAATAACTTATTTTACCTTGGATAATAATTTATTGATGCAAATAAAACTCCTTAATTAAATCTGGCATAGTCAGGCCTGTAGAGGCCCACAAAAAGGCATTCTGTCACTCAGCTTTAGTGATTATTTTAATTTTAGAATAATGTTCTGCTATTCTTAGAGAAAATTGTGTATCTATTAAGGACTGTAGAAGGAGTGAGTTGTTTGAGTTCAATACCTCTTTGGATCCCAGATGGATTTACGATAGATTTTTTTGGAAGAAGTGCTAATAATTTATACAATATAATTAAATACATCCAAAATTGAAACTTGCATTACTATTCCTGAAAATAGTCTCTTAATTTAGAACCTTCTACAATCTCTCAACAAGGGAGGAAATGGGTGAGAAGTAGAGAAATGCTTTAATTCTGATCAATACATGTTAGATATGTGGTCAAAGAGAAACCATTTAATTGTATGTCTAGTTTCCTAAGGCTGCTATAACAAAATATCACAAATCGTGTGGCTTAAAACAATAGAAATTTATTATCTTCTAGTTCTAGAGGCTAGATGTCCAAAATCAAGGTGTCGGCAGGGCCCTGCTCCTTCTGAAACTGTAGGGGAATCCTTCCTTGCCTCTTCTAGCTTCTAGTGGCTTATTCATAATCTTTGGTGTTCCTTGGCTTGCAGCTACATAACTTCCATTTCTGCCTTCATCATTGCATGACTTTCTCCCTGCGTGTGTCTTTATTTTCATGTGGTCATCATTTTATAAGGACACCAGTCATACTGGTCTAGGTTTCACAATACTCTAATATGACCTCATTTTAACTAATTACATCTGCAATGACCTATGTGTCCAAATAAAGTCACATTCTGAGGGACTGAGGCTTAAGATTTTAACATAGCTTTGGGGGGTGGGGTACAATTCAAACCATAATAAGAAAAATTTATTATAGCTTAGCTTTATATATCTACTCAGGGAGGCAAACACAAATTTAATGAACAACTCACTACAAATAAGAATTGCTTTATATATTCTCAACATCCTTTAATTCCCATTAACTGTGGGCCCAATCCAATATAAAAACTGTTCACTATCTTGAGGTATGGAAAAGGATATTATAAAATGATGGCAACTTCTTACTGTTTGCAACGAGATTAGGATAAGAAGAATGAGGATTCAGCTGCAGTGGGAAAACATTAAGGCAATGTTAATTTGAGTCAAAATGGTATAACACTGCAATATCTTTGCAGGGAATTCTGCACTAGTCTCTTTCTCTGGTATGTTGGTGGGTTTCTGTCTGCTAGAGATGGATCAAGTGGAGACATTTCTAGAAGAAAGATGATGGTTTAGTTCAGATTTTCATACTATGTTTCACAGAATCCTTGAAGCCACACAAAAATGTATGTGGCTCTTGAGAGTGTGACCAGCAGCAGACACAAATCAATATTTGCAAATTCCTTTACTCTATAAATGAGAAAGGACTTATTCTGTCCTCCATTTCTACAGTTACCACGTATGTTTGGGTTCATCAGGCTTTTTATTCACTCCAGAGTTTTTTTTTTCCTCTTGAGTCTTTGGCTTGTAACTAGGCTATCTCCCACTAGTGATGACTCGATAATATTTTTGTGGTCCAGATAGCTAGGTTCCCCTGTGTAAATATAGTGATTTTTTTCTTATAGTCCAGTGTGTTTGTGTGTTGCACGTTGCGTCGTATGTGTGAGTCTGTGTGTGTATACACACCCAGACAACCCAAGCATATATTCTCAAAGTACAGAAGAAAGACGGATGGCTCCCTATGCTTTTCTAAGCTTCTATACTAGCCTCACATTGTCAGCTCTAAAAACCTATAGTACTGCTGTATTGAATGAAGTGGACTTGATAGGTGTGAAATTATAAAATAGCTACCTTCCAAGATTTGACTTTGGGTGGTGAACACACAATGCAATATACAGATGATGTATTATAGAATTGTACACTTGAAACCTGTATAATTTTATAACCAATGTCACCCCAATACATTTAATTAAAATAAATAAAATAGCTCTCTTCACTACCACATATATACCCACACACAAGTTACTCCTCTGGATGATTCCAACTTTGGTTGGAATCTTGCTTTTCTGGCTCATATCAGATATTAATAAATAGTCCCCTGTCGCAGCTGCAGCTATTGCCTTAGTTTTGGAACCTCTGAAAGCAGAGCCTGAGACAAGGGCTTGGGAGCAGTCACTTTACATGGGAGGCGAACTAAAATGAAAGGCAGGAGTGAGAGCACAAGGAGGGTGACACAAGAAAAGAGGCAATGTGAAAATAATGGCCTGTTACTGAGATCATGGTACAAGCAATGGGGATTGATTCTGATGGGATCCCTGGGAAGTGTCCAGGATGCCTGAGGGTTGGAGATGAGAGTATTTATTCACTGGTTCCTGTTTCCCACTGGTTGAAAATTGTCTCTGTGTGGTAATACTCCTTCACTTCTGGTCTGTGTTGCACATGGGCTAAACAGGCTCAAAGGTCTTCTGAGAAGGCTCTGAAGCAGAAAGCAATAAAATGTGTTGCATGGAACTGTCTATCTACTATAGCTGTGGCTGAAATCAGAGGTGGTCAAAAGGATGTCATGCAGGCCATCAAGAACATCTTCTACAGTCCACTCCTTGCACTGCTTAGATCCACCCATGCCTTACAGTAGGTCCACTCTTTTATTAAATCTTCAGGGTGATGGCAGGCTATGGTCTTTTAAAATTATATGTCTCAAGATAAAGTACCAACTAGTACATCTGGCTCTGAGGCCATCATTAAGTTCCTCCTCTCCTTTCTCCACCACCCATTCTAGGTTTCTCTCACCCATAGTGGTATCTTAGCTGATTAGATTGTTTGCCTAGTGGAGTAATCCAGGAACCTGGTGAAGTTTGAGCTTGTTGGTGTGCTGCCATTGTCAGTCCATGGTCGTGTAACCAATTCATCCATGAACCAGAAACAAGCTGTGTTTTCCCTTCTTCATCAGTTAATCATAAAGGACCCCATCCCTTCCACCCATAGGTATAGATGTAAGCTGATAGGTAAGTGGCATGGAAACCTGGGCCATTTTGTGCCCTCTGGACTTGTTCAGATCTGATTCTAAATGTACCATTTCAATCATGTGTCTGACCAACTTGGTGGATCTGACAATTTTTAGCTAATGATTAGCAGCTCCAGTTACATAATAACTTGATGCTCCATTTTTAGCTTGATCTCTGCAAACCCATTATCACATCAGGAGCTGGTTTTTAAGTGGTGAATGCTTATACAATAAATAAACTATTTATACAATAAATAGTTCCTTAAATGGCATACATATGACTTTGCTCTAGAATACTAAGCATTCTACACTGCAAATTTCCTATCAGGGCTTGTCTAAGATTCCTCACAGCTTTCTTTCCTAGCATTAATGGATCTGCTAAATTGCATGCCCTCAATAGCAGGGTAGGTTGCACTAAAGCCTAGAATTTCTATAGAGTTGTCTTATACTTTGGGCTTCATTCAAAACTGGCCCCCAAGAAATGAGCTAAAGAAACAATCTCAACTGCAATACAGGCTGCTTCCAAATACCCAAAGTGGCCTACCAAACTATGTACCTTTTTATACAAGGGTAGCCTTTTACTTTAGAGCATATGCCCCAAACCATAACCTTTAAAGAGTTTATGTCCTCATGTGTTTCACTCTGGCATCCAAAGTAACACAGGCTATTCACCATGTCCATAGCATAATACCTATAATACAGTAGACTAGCATGTTATTTTGGGGGTTATCAAGATGACAGAGAGCAGGAGAATGAATTTAACCACGGGAAAAGACAGTGAATTTGTACTTCTATCCTTTCAATGTAAAACGGAACTCCTTTGATCATCTTACCTGAGGAAGTTTGGCAAGAACTCATGTGCTGGATAGTTAGCCACAATCCAAGTACCAAGGGCTGTGTTGATCCGTTCCAGTAAAGATGCCACATCTAATTCACCAGCTACAATTGGGACAATGATTTGAATAAGTTTTTGGTGGTCTACCATCATTCATGAAAATCCATCTGATTTTTGCAGAGACTGTATAGGTCATTGGAATGGGGGTATGATGGAGACCCCCATCCCTCCGTTCATTAAGTTTCTGGGAATGGCACCAGTCTCAGCCATTCCACCTGGATTTGCTATCTTATCTACAGGGGCACTTTCTTGAGTTTCCACTTGCTCTGTCCTGTCTCCTTGGTTCTTACTCCACACACCAAGGCACCAATGTGAGCATTCTGTCAGCTTCCAAGTCTATACATTCCAATTGTACATTCTGGGAGGGATGAAACGGCTACAGGGTGGGTCTTCAGACTTCAGAACCACTTCGGAGCCTGTCTTGGTAAGCACTCCATCTACTACCTGTCCTCCACCATCCCCATTCTAACCAGCAGGCATCATGACATCTGCGGTTTTACTGATGTCAATATCAGCTTAGATTTTGTAAACTCTAAAAGAATCTGAGTATTCTCCTTTTCCTAGTGTAAGGTTACACAGATCCCTTTAGGGAAGGTTTACACCATTGTAGGGTCTTTTCTCAAGGGGACCTAGTTTCCCTCAATCAATGGGAACTGGGTGAAGGATTATCATTTTTCCTTTTAGCAGCTGACATCAGCTCTCTGCTTACCTGATTTTAATCTTTTTTTTTCTTCTGGTTATCCAAATCAAGAAATATCCTTATCATCTGCTCATCTATCTTTCCTCTAGAAACAGCATGTCCCATTAGCTTCTGCCACAAGTCCCTGTGAATAAGGACCCTGGTTGTCATCTGACCTTGTTGCCTATTGTGGTAATCGTTTTCACTTTGCCTCTGATGGTTAAATACTACTACCTGGCCTCTGCTACTCCAAAATACTTTCATCCTTGTTAATATCAGGGAGCTCATTTCCATGTCAGCATTGTCTGCAATGAAACATGGACCATGGAAGACAGCCACCACTGAGATTCTTGACAGTGCTGTTGACTACCCCCCACCAACAAGTTTATTATTTCTTCAATAAGAGTTTTCCCTCCAGGTCTCCCAGGGAACAGAGTCAGGGTCTCTGATCTCATGTAGTAAATCTTCCCTGGGACTTATAACTTTTTCTGACCCCATCTTCAATACAATGCCAAGGAAGATATGGTGTTATTTTCTTATTTACTACAGGCCACCATTGTATCCAAGCATCAAGGGACCTCCCACCAGGATGTTAGAACTGGCAGTTATCCTCCTGAGGGCATTAAGTCACAGGAGAATATCAATAAGCTTTCTACTATTCATTCTTATGTGCCACTCTGTATGGCCTAACACTCTCTAGATTCACTCCTGTATATCTTTTTCTGACTTCTTTAGCTACATGTAAGGCCCTTCAACTCTTGGTGACTAAGCCATTCCTTTTGTAATATAGCCTGCATTTTCCTCTCTGAGGCTCTGTTGAGAACTACCCTAGTTAGTAGCCTGGTGGTGATGAAGGGAGGTAAGGATGGATCTTGTGAAGGACAGGCATCATCTTGTAAGCAGCCCTCTCAGGTGTGGACTTTTTATGGTATCCAGGTAATGGGAGGCTGCACAGAGAAGGGACTGCTTCTTCTGCCCCAGAGAGATTCACTTCAGTGGGAGCCGTGATAACACTGAACTAACTGGAGCATTTAGTCTCTATGTATATGTTATATAGGTTTCTGCCAAAATGTCTTCCATAATGCTGGACAGAGGGGTGTAGTGGGAAGAGTTGATTTCTCCTGGCGGCAGTAGCTCAGGATGGAATTAACCTTACTTCCAATATATAGTGAATTTACCAAGACCATTCAATTAAAGCCAAGAGAGATGAGACGATGGGATGCTTAAAATTGGGCCATAATGGTTTAGGTGACTACTGGGCAGGGTAGAAAATATGGTCAGCATAGCCAGTTATGAAGAATAGTTAGAGGAGGAACAGTGATGCTAAGGTTACGTGACTATGGAAAAGACTATGTGAAAACGAGCCTCCTTAGCAGTGTAACAAAATACCCAAATGTGCAAATGCAAAACATGACCATGTTATTGAAGAAGGTTACAAAGAAACAGGAGACTTCTGCTTCTAACTGTAATGGTCTAACTTGTATCAGACAAGCAATTTAGCCTTCCTTCTGAAAATAGCTTAAAAAGTGGGATAAGATAAAAAAAAATAGCCCTTGGAGGCAAAAATAGATACCAAAGCAGCCAGGATTTGAGGGGCCGAGATCCTAGAGAAAAGAGAAATCATTGATGTGAGTGAAACATTTCTCACGGCTTTTCCTCTTGAGGCATTTGATGATTCCTAAAATGGTGCCAGATGGAGAGGTAAGAAGCTAAGAAGAAAGCCTCCACTAAAAGGCAGAGAAGCTCAATGAAGCTAGCCAGAATTTCACAGGACTGTGGAGAAGAAGGTTGGGTTTTAAGACCACCAAAGCGATGAAAACTTCAGGAGCTAAAATCTTGGAACAGAAGGAAACACAGAGATACGAGTCTGGTGTACTCTCTTGTTTTTCTCTTGAGAGAGTTGCCAACTTATTTGTAGCAACAAAGCTGAGAAGACAAGCAGGAAGTGATAACTATGAGAAGCTAAACAGAGATTTCTACAATCTCATAATATTGGAAACACAAGACTTTGGATTCAGGGGCTGCCAACGAAGGTAGGAATAATTTGATTCACGGTCTGCAAGACTGAAGGTAGCATTAATTGGTGTGTTGGAAAATAAGGTGTGATGATTTTTCCCACCTCCACTGCTGCCTCTCTATTTCAAGCCACCATCTTCTCTTGACTGGGTTAACGCATAGCCTTCCACCTGGTTTCCCTACTATCATTTTAGTCCCCTGAAGTCTATTTTTAGCACTCACCAGAGGATCCTTTTGAAACAAATGTTAATCAAGTCACCGCTCTTCCTAAAACCCTCTGATTGCTTCCCATCGGTCCCAGGATAAAGGCAAAAGAAGTCCTTCCGCTGCATCTGTCCCCTCAGTCACTCTATCATAGCCATACAGGTCTCCTGCTGTCCTCAAACATAGCAGGCACACTTCTGCCTTAGGCTGTTGTCCTGGCCGTTTCCTCCGCCTGGCTCGTGCTTGCATATCCTTCAAGTCTTGATCTGGTATCTCCTTCTCCATATACTTCTCAGGTACTCTTGGTTCCCCATACTTTGTTCTACTTTTGACCCCCTTCCATAGTACTTACCACTTTATGACGATATATAATGTATGTATTTATAGCTTATTATTTCTCTTCCCTGTAAGATTATTGACACAAGAACAGGATGGTTTTTTGTTTACTGATGTATCTACCCATAGAACAGTGCTCGACACATAATAGATGTTCAATAAATATTTGCTTAATGCAGAAGCAATCTGAGGATAAATGGGTAACTATAAAAGCTAACTTGTGCCAGACCTTAGAATTTGGGCCTTTTAGCCACTGGTCTTTATAAGCTGTAACTAAACGTACATGTGGATATCGATAAATGTATGCATTCTCAATGTATCTGCTTCAAATTCCATGAAACATTCCTGTTCAATCTTAGAGATTTGACACTAAGTAGAATTAGGTTTGTATCCTCTCTCTACTGTCAGCCACTCATTGGACCCTGAGCAAGATGCTGAATCCCTTTGTGTCTCAGTTTCCTTGTCTGTCAGATGAGAATAATAATGACAATCATGTAGGAAATGACATGGAATATGTAAGCCCATGGGTCCTCTCATGCGTTCAGAACTATTTATTGCGTACTTATTTTGTTCTAGGTGCTCTACTAGCCACTGGGGGACAATTTATTCATTCTTTGCTAAATAGTTTGATTGTCACATCCTGTACTAGTAACTGAGGAAACGGCACTGCATGAAATAGTCATGGAGATTGCGTTGTAGAGGAGGGAGAAGACGTTAAGTAAGATATATTAAGTAAATATTTAGTTAGTTAGATAGTGACAGGTGCGTTGGACAAAAATCCAGGGGAGGGAAGAGGGATAGAAAAATGTGTGCACATGAGGGCGACCTTCCCACTACGGGAACCTTGACCTGATGACTGAGACATGAAGCCTGCCCTCAGTGGAGCACACAGCAGAGTTCCCTTCTCCAGTACACAGCAGACACAGCTTGGCTCTCCATGGATTGTGTCTGCTTGCTGATGATGCTTTTGTTACTGAGGGAGAAACATCTGAATTAATGCCATGTGAGCCTGTGTCACTCGTGCCAGGTCACTGGTCACTGACTCAGTATTTTTGCTGTGTCTCTGACACACGTGTCTACACAGCCTTGTAAAGGCGCCAGGTCTCCCGGTCCCTCAGTAGTAAATATTTTCCTTCTATGGCAAAGGTTGTGACAAAGGCTGGGTATTTACAGAATGGCAGAGAATTGCCTTCATGCCTATTCCTAAATCTGTACAATTTGACAGCTTGGGTAGAGCCAGGTCCAGGGTGTATAAATGCTCATTTTAAGACTGTCATATAGGAGCACAGACTTTCTAGAAAAGAAAGAAATCTAATCCATTATCTCCTTTAATGGATGTTATAGAAAGTTTCTACTAAATAGTGCACAAAAATAAACTCAAAACAATTCTCTGTGCTGAGTTTATGATGCAGTCTATGGCTCCCATAAGAGAATAAATGATAATGTAGAGAAGAATATTTACCAAAACCAAAAGTAGGAGTCATTTCTTTAGTCATTAACTGAGACTAGTAATGTTAAAGTCATTTCAGTCAAACACATAATGCTATCATTTCTCACATAGTTATCAGTACATAGTTTAGGTTTCAGTTTAATGGTTGTTTTAAAAGAAAAAAAAATTAAATAACCCTAAATCTAATAGAGTTTCATTTTTGGGAGCCAGTAACATTTCCATGGACAAAGAGACTGGGTGAACAGGTACTAGAAGTAATAGGACCTCGTACAAGAAGACTTGAACCTTCCTAAGGGGATTTCACCAGAGAAGCTGTCGTTTACAGACAGCTGTAGAAATAATAAACCCTTCATTCAACATGGAACGTTCTCCCTCTCCTGTCTGTGCCTATCCCCATCCTTCTTTTCTCTTTCCTTAGGACTGAGGTCAGCTTTCACAAACCCCAGGCAATAGTCCTTGAATATCTCAGCCCAGCCTTCTACCTTTTCTCCACTCACCTGTAATGCTGATAGTCTGAGCTACACAACATATTTCCTTATTTTTCCACACATGCACATCTTGCCTGTCCTAACAAAACACAAAACAGATCCTCAACAGCGAGGTAGTGCCATGTTTCCCGTAGATATCCCCAATCATTCTTGGCATCATCTGGACACTTCATTTATGTTAAGTAATTTGATATAATTTAAAGCTCCGGTATAACTATACTTTGTTTTGCCACCAAAACTTCCCCAAGCATCTGCTTACTCTGAGTTCATAAGGCACAGACCCGCTTCTACCTGAGATCTCTTCTGGAAAATAAAACAAGGATTTCTAAATCTTTACTGCCTTCTCTCTTCAGAGCTATAATATCTTAAGTAGCTATGATTACCACAGGAAAATAGAAAACTATGAAATGTTCTATAAGAGGGTCCTGATTGATAGACCCAATGTTGGGAGTATGGGGAGGAAAATCATATTTTAAATAATTTGTTTTATCTTTCTTAGTTAAAAAGCAATATGTATTCATGTTAGGAAAAGTAGAAAATAAAAATAGACAAAAGAAGAAAATAAAAACTATGGATAATCCTATTCCAGATGTAACCACTACTTACAGTTCAGTTGCTATCCTTCAAGCCTTTTGTATCATTTTGAACATATTGTTTTATAACATGCTTTTTCACTTATATTTTTCAAAATATATTTTGAACATCTTCTCATATGATTGAATTTTCTCATGTGCATGACTCAAAATGACTAATTTTTCTGGACTTCTGTCTTTTTGTCACACCCTCTATGCAATATGGTGAAAAATCCTGTTGACTCTACTTTCACAGTAGATCCAGAATTTTGCCATTGTTTCAACTCTGGTCCAAGGAACCCTCAAAATTTTGCAACATCTTCCTAACAGATCTCCTCTCCCTTCTGACATTGTTTCCTTAAGTCTGTCATCAACATAGCAGCCTGAGCCATCATTTGAAAACTTGAGTCAGATCATGTTCTCTCTCTGTCCTAAACCCTCCCCAGGTTCCTCTCTCCCACAGAGTACATTTCAAAGTCCTTACTGTGATCAAAAAGGCTTTAGTAGATCTGCCTACCCTTACTTACCTCTCTTTTCTTTTCCTCTTACTCACTCTCCTTCGGCTGCAGTGACTTCCTCGCTGTTGCGTAAATGTGTTTCAGCCTTTGGGCCATGCATTTGCTGCTCCTTCTTTCTAGAACACTTGGGAACATTCTCTTCTCCCATATCTGTACAGCTTTCTTCTTTGCCTCTTTCAAATTTTTACTTAAATATTTAAGTTTCTATTGCTATGTAACAAACCACCCCAAAATAAATACAAAATAACTATTTTTTTTTATGCTCATGAATTCTGTGGGTCAGGAATTTGGTCAGAACAAAAGAGAGACAGCTCGTCTCTCTCCCTCATAGCTGGGGCCAGGCCCCAGCAGGGGGTGCCTTGCATGGTTGTAGTTGAATCATCTGGAAGCATCTATGGTCATATGCATGGTGAATGATGCTCGCTGTCAGCTGGGACTTCAGCTGGGGTTGCAGCTGGAACACCCACATTTGGCCTCTCTGGGTGGTTGGGATGTCTACATAGTATGGTGGCCTCTGTGCAGTCGAACTTCTTACATGACTGTTTAAGTCTCTAAAAGACAGTGTCCACAAAGAGCAAGTGACATCCCCTTTTCTGACCTAACCCAGGATATCAGGCAGAGTTCAAACCCACTCAGATTTAACATGAGGAAGTATAAACTTCTTCCTGATCGATGAGGGGGTATCAGGGAATTTGCGGCCATTTTTTTTTGTAATAGATTTTTTTAATAGCAATTTTAGGTTCATAGCAAAATTGTGTGGAAAGTACAAAGATTTCCTATATATTCCCTGCTTAGACATGCATAGCTTCCCCCACTATCAGCATCCATCCATTTGTTATAATTGATGAACCTATATTGACACATCATCATTACTGAAAATAGGTAATTTCCATTAGGGTTCACTCTTGGTGGTGTACATTCTATGGGTTTTGCAAATATATAATGACACGTATCCACCATCATACTATCACACAGAGTATTTTCACTGCTCTAAAAATCCTCTTTGCTCCACCTATTCATCCCTCTTTTCCCTTTAACTATCCCTGGCAACCACTGATCCTTTTATTGTCTCCATAGTTTTGCCTTTTCCAGAATTTCTTATGGTTGGAATTATACATTATGTAGCCCCTTCATGTTGGCTTCTTTCACTTAGTAATGTGCATTTAAGTTTCCTTCATGTTTTTTCATGGTTTGATAGCACATTTGTTTTTAGTATTGAATAATAGTCCATTGTCTGGATATAACAGTTTATCCATTCACCCATTGAAGGATAACTTGGTTGCCTCCAAGTTTTGGCAATTATGAATAAAGTTGCTACAAACATCTGTGTGCAGGTTTTTGTGTGGAGATATGTTTGCAATTCCTTTGAGCATATACCAAGGAGAACAAATGCTGGATCATATAGTAAGAATATTTTTAGTTTTGTAAGGAACTGCCAAGCTGTCTTCCATAGTGGCTGTACCATTTTGCATTCCCACCAGCAATATATGAGAGTTCCTGTTGCTTGCAGCCTTGATTAAAAATGATCACACTTCACAAAGAATGTGAAGCTTGAAAAGGATCTTGAGTTATGGATAAGAGAGATTCATAAGTGGACAGAGGAGGGGAGAAGAGATTTTAGGTTTAGAATTATGTTCTGGGAAACTACGAAGTTCAGAAAAAACTTTAGGCAAACGGAGCGATTATTGAGAATCCAATGCCTTGCCCCACGAGAATATAATCATTTTCCCCTGAAACTTTGGATATAGCTGCTTAGATCCCTCTGCCCCCAGAAAACTTCCCAGGCAAAGCTATTGGGTGTGTCTCCTTTGGGACCTGTGTAATAAGGAAGTTGGCCTCACTCAAAGAGAGGTCTGACCTTTGTCCCTGACTCCTGGGAGGTAATGCTGGGAATTCTCTGAGGGATAGGAGAGTCTCTTGTTCATGGTGAACCCCTTGGACCACATCTGAAAGTATATGCTAATGAGGTAACTCATGATGGCTTCCTTGGCTATGTGATATCAGCCCCAATTCCAGAATGGGGAGTGGGAACGGAGTTCAACCATGTGGGCAATCAATCAGTCAATTGAACCTATGTAATGAAACCCAATAACTCTGGACATCAAAGCTTGGGTGAGTTTCTCTGGATGGCAATACTCCATACATATTGTCACACAACAATGTTGAGATGGTGAAGAGCCCTGAGGTCAGTGGAGCTTTGTGTTTGGACACCTCCCACCCCCACCTCTGGACACTGCATGTCTTCCTTTGGCTGGTTCTAATTCTTTGCCTGTAATAAGTAAATAAAATAGCAATGAGTATAATAGCTCTCTGTGAGTTCATGAGTCCTGGGGAACTATTAAAACTAGGACTAGTTTCTGAAGCCCCTTGAACTTTGTGAGTGGTGTCAGAAACAAGGGCAGCCTTGGGACTATTCCCTCAGACTTTGCAGCTTGACTAGCTCCAGGTAAAGCTCCCCTCTGTGCCTCTTCTAGACAACAGACAACCTTGAATTTTTCTGTATTTTGGTTGTTCCACTGTAATGCCAAGAAATCGCCACATGCTGTTGCTTATTGCAGATATCAAAGATGTTTCTTATAGGAAATGACAAGGTTCTTGTCTTTAACTGTATATTTAATAGTTTGTACATTATCGTGATATAATATTACAATCAGATATATTAAGTATCTGGCTATGTGCATGCAAGTGTATAACCTGCATTCTGTGTGTGTGGAAATGGCACTTTTTTGTTATAGGGAGGCATCTCTCCTTTGTGTTTTCCACATGGCAAGGTCATTTTTGTTTGTCATCAGATGAAGAATTTATCAAATAAAGCCAAAGTCTTCTATTTGTGCTTACTCTGGCCTTTCAGATTAAACAAATCCTTACCATTGGCAAAGAGCCTGACAAGCATCTAGTATTAATTAATTCTTAGAAGTCTCTAGGGAGAAGTAAGTATTCTTGGGAACGGATGAAATGGATTGTTTCATTTAGCAGGTAAACTGTTCCCCTAAACCCTGAGCTATGTCTGCCTCATGAGTTTTCTTTCTGCTGAGCTGGCTTAGGAGTGTCATTCCACCCCAAATTTTAAATGTAGATATGGACTAAGGTGCAACGTGCCATATGTGCTTGTTTCTTTTCTTCCCCTTTCACTGACAGCCTCATCCCAGGTTTTTCAAATTCCATATTTATCCCTACTTAGAAAATGAATTCGACTAAGATTCCACCCTTTCCCACACCACCAAAGTTATAGTTGGATGTTCAAAAAGAGGACCCCTTGGTGGCTGACATAGTGTAAAATTTTCTTAGGCTAAATGTCTGTCCTCTGTAACCTACAGTTTCTCAGGTAATTATTTTATTATTTTTAAGATTTACATCATGACTTTTGTCTGCTAGACAACTGTGTTTGCTTTTTTCTCTTCTGCTCTTTCTCCCTCATCCTCTATAGGCCCACATCCCTCAGTCTAGAAATAGGCTGGAGGCATTGATAGGGCAGGGAGAATCCTTTGCCAGACTACAGGTCATCTAAATTTGCACTGCCAATTGAATGTGTAAATAATTAGAACACTCGTCCTGATACCCTCACCATGTGTTGTGTTTTTATCACACATGGATTTAATTACAGAGTTTGTAGCTTAAGGGACTATAGAATCTCCTCATGATAGCTATCACAAGGAGAGTCACTCTCCTCGTGTGAGCTCACTGTGCAGACACTGTGCAGACATGTCTCATCTACTATCAGAGAGAAGCCTCCTTTTAGTCACTTCTTCTCCCAAGTAGGGCTTTGCACATAACTAATGTCCAGTGGAGTAGCTAGTACAATGATTCACCAATATTCAGTTCTATTCTAATTTTGGATTACAATTTTCCATACCCTTGAATTTAGGTATGGGCAGGTGATGAGTTCTGGACCAAGACATGAAAGTAGAAATGATGTGTGTCCTTTCTGGGCTAAGATATTTATTTGTCAGAGCTTGACTTGTTGCTCCTATTCTTCGGCCATGGGGAACACTGAAGCCCATAAAGAGATGGCCGAGCCAAATGGTGTAGAGTAACTTTGTGGAGCAAAGTGCCCCTCGGCACCACCAACCCATGTTAGATATGTAGCATGAGGGGGAAATAACCTTTCCATGTGTTTGGGCTCTGAGATTTTGGTGGTTTGTTACAGCCTAACCTTGTGCGTGTATTTTGTAAACTTCTGCCCATGGGCTAAATTTGGCCTTTTACTCATATTTAAATAAAGGTTTTCAAAAAAATAATAAATTTTATTTATTTATTTAAATTTATTAATTTAATTTATTTAATTTTTAAAATTAAATTAATTAATTTAAAATTTTTTAAAGTAAAGTTTTATGGAACACAGCTATACCCATTCATATACACCCATTACATGTACATACAGCTGTTTTTACACTGTAGTGACAGTGATGAATTGTTGTGACAGAGACCACATGGCCTGGAAAGCAGAAAATATTTATTGTTTGGCTCTTTAGAAAGATGATTAGCTGATGCCTGCCTATCCTGACTGATACACTCAATGAAAGCTTCTCGAATTATTAAATTGATAATATAAAAGGTGGAAGCCCCAAACTGATATTTTGCATGATAATCATTGTAGCTGAATTGGCAAGCATTATTGAATGTCATTATGTGTCAGATTTGGGGAGAATGCTTTTTTCTTGAGAGCTTCTGGGTTTAAGAGTGAGAGAAGGTACTCCCTTTCTTTGTAAGTTTGGGAAATAAGGACTCAGGGTGGAAGGAGGCTGTGACAAGAGACTACAAACCCCAAGGTTTGCTGAGGGATTTTTCACCACTATTCAGTCATTAATTCATCCATCAAACAGGTTGTAAGCTGCTATTTACTAAGGCCATAGCCAAATAAATGACTCAGAGAAATTATTAGGCAATTATAATATAGTGTGATAAGTGTTAACATAGGTGTGGTACAAACTGCCTGGGGAAAGTTCTTCCTTATATCCACCCCACCCTTGATCTAGCCAAAGTGGTGACTGGTGCAATTCCCTGAGACTGAGGCCAGGCAAAGGCTAAGAAGAGGTGACTTCCCCACTGAAGCACATAGAAATGTTCTTCCCTCTGGAGCAATCTCTTTACATCCAGAAGCACAGCAACTCCTAGATTCTTTCTTCAGGTGGAACCCCACCGCTAAGTCTTGTAACTCACAAAAGCTTTACCCGTGCTCATGTGCCTTTGGCTCTTTCCATCTGATCCTCCCCTAACACACAGCATGGAAAGAGGCATCCTGTTGTTCATAATAGCACAAGTGGAACTTACAATTTTCTTTTTTTTGTGGGGAGGGGCTCTGTGGTAGGAGGAAGGGGCTGGTTAAGCTGGGTGAGAGATGAGTGAGCATAGCTAGACGTGAGCCGAATGGTAGTAAATGTGAACTCTGTAGTCTGTGGTCTTATGTGAAATTTGCTGTCTCCACATTTATACCTCCAACAAATTGATTTGGTACCCAGTTCCAGTCATCATCTCATTTCAAGTTTGGTTACCTAGGAAACAGAGGGCACACTGCTGGGACAGTCTGCTCCTGTCCTGTGTCGACCGAAGCTATTACAGCCCATCAACTCGGCCTCTGAGAAGCACTGAACATGGATGGTTTAAACTTCCAGCCAGGGATTTATTTATTTATTTTACTGCCTCAGCAGTAAAATGAATAATCGAACCGTTCACTTTATCGACTAGGGAAGCTTTTCCCCTGCATCCCTCAGATACCCAAAGCCCTTTGAAGCTGGTGACAGCCCAGAGGCCTTTTGTTGATGGTGAGTTCTCACCTGGGAAGCCAGGCAGCTTTCATCCTCCATCCTAAGGGGCCAGGAGCCAGGCTACAGTGAGGCTTGGCACTACCACACTGGAGATTCTCACAGAGTCTTTGAACACATGAAGAAAGCTGTGCATGGGCTCTCTCACAGAAAAACACACCTGCACACAGAAGTCTGCATGTAATTTAATAAAAGAAGTAGGCCCCCAAGCTAAATAATTTTGATCTAAGTTTATTCTTTTTGGGATGAACTTCTTAGTTTTGAAAAAAAGCAAATGAACTTTAGATGTGTCCACATTTAACAAATGACTGTTCTAGAAACTATCCAACCGAAAGGAAAATTTATTTTACTTGTGCCTCCCGAGAGATCTTACAGTCCACTTCAGCCTGTGTTAAAAATGGTGGACCTGATGGAGACCATTCCATAGTATCTCCAGCCTTCTGTCTGAGAACTAAGAATGGCTTTCACATTTTTAAGTATAAAATGTAGAAAAGACTACAAAATGTAGCATTTTGAGGGGAACAGTTGCTTAAAGAGTTAAGGATATTGCTTCTTGGCTTAAAAAACCTAAAATATTTACTACCCAGTTCTTTGTAGAAAAAGTTTGTCAACCCTCTTTACTTGCTTAGCTGGGGAGGGGCAGTGATTTTAGAGGCACAACCTGGCTTTTTTCACTGTGACAGCTCTTACCTCACAGTCCAAGGACCATGTGTGGATGGTGCACCAACTTCTAAGTCTCTCTATCCCAAATAGATGTTTAATGACCAAAAAAGGACGACATGGAGTGGGGGAGGGGCTCTGTAGACCCAGTGGGCTTTGGTTGGCCAGGACTCCATTTATTACCCTGCTCTCTTATGTTATGAATTAAGATGGGAGGGAATGACAGAATGACATTGCTTTGTGGCTCCAATAGTCCTCAGAATATTTAGGTATTTGCCGTTCTCCAGTGTACAGTTATCCAAGTAACTGATCAGAGATCCCTTTGGGGAGACTTGAGAAATCATTACCATGTATACTTGCCATGGTGTTGCAGGGCTGGCCATCCTTCCTTCCTTTCTCCCTTCCACTTTTTGGGGGACCCAGATTCTCCTCCAGCGAATGGGCTCTGGATTCAAAATCCGGATCAAGTCTGGAAACTGAGCTACACTGAAGTGTTGCCCTCAGCCTCCAGGTCATCCGTTCTTGATTCCTTTGATTGCACAGGTGCAGTGGCACCCTTATTTGTTACCTGTCTATTTTGCCTTTGGGGGCTTCATGTTCTCTTAACTATTTCCCTAACTCCCCATGGGCCAGCCCCCCAGGCTTCCCCTCTGATGCAGACACTCACTAATAATTGCTTTCACGTGGCTTCTGACGGTGACATGTCCAGAAGTAGCCTCTGTTGTTTTGAAGCCCTTTCATCCCTTTTCTTGATGGTTGGCCCAGTTCTGTGGCAACATCTCCTGCAGAGTCACCACTGAACCCTGGTGCGGCTGAAGCCCTCTCACCAGCACCTTCCTTAGTGCTTTGGGACCAGGGAATCCCCAGGACTTTCCTATGGAGCATATTTCCCTGCTGAGTTTTTCAGCCTCATACCATATATCCCCTTGAGCATGCTCATCCTTCTGAGCAGTTTAAGCTCCTCTTTGAGGTATGCCACTGAAATTCTGGCATTTCTACCTCACCTATTCACCTGTCGCTTTCTCCATTTCTAGAGGCCATCCTGTAGCATGTCCACACCATCTCCTGGGGGCCTTACCTGGGTGTTCCATCCTGAAGCCTAGGAAAGTGCTCCCCAATCAGTAGTGTTTCCTTTATCAAACCTCATGTTCCACCTTCCTTGCTCCGGCACCCTCGGAGTCCCTCCTTGTCATTCCTTTGGGGTTTAGTCCCTTTCCTTTTTCTCAGGCTCAGCATGTTCCTCATTGTGACTTAACCTTCATTATAGGACTTGCGGCTAGAAGAGAAAGTGAGTCAGACCTTGAGAGGAGCTCATGTTTTATTAAGGAGGGGACTCTGCACCATCTTCAAGCAAGGGGCCAGGAGGTGGGGCTACTTCTACAGGCCCAGAGGGGTCAGCAGAATCTGGGATTTCAGGGTTCTCAGCAACATCAATCCAGTTGTCCTCTTCCCATATGTCAGGGTCTCATTCTTTCCCAGCCAGGGCACTGGTCTTGACCCGGCAGGCCTGCCTTGTTAAGAAGTGAGTTATTGTTTAATGGGTATAATGTTTCAGTTTTGCAATATGAAAAGAGTTCTGGAGATGGATGGTGGTGGCGGCTGCACAACAGTGTAAATGTGTTTAATGCCACTGAACTGTACACTTGAAAATAATTAAGATGATAAATTTTATGTTATGTATATTTTACCACAATAATAAAAAAAGAAGTGTAAACTTCTCTGAAACTCTCCTGATCGGGAGATTAAGCCCTTTGTCTTGTCTTCTGTCTTGCCTGCCCACCTACTACAGGAGCTGAAAACCTCTTTTATGCTTCCAAGAAGACCCTCTGTTTTCAAACCTAACTTTTGATTGCTTGATAATCACTCCCAGCTTTTAATGATCTGTTTCTAAAAGACAACTAATTTTCTGACTTTCAAGCCACCCAATTCTGTTCTCCTTATAGCAATGATTTTCTCCTATTTCTCATATGCCTGATGCATTGCACCAACGAATGCATTCCCTACCACTGATATGCCATCCCTCCCATTTCACCACTGGTGACAATTCTAAAAATCTTGTGCCAGGTGTGTCTGGGCTCCACCTCCTGCCAGTGTTGGGGTTTTCATCAGTCTAGTGGCATACGATACAGTTCCAATATCTCATCTTAGTGTCTGCTTTCTCAGACTGCTCCTGATACCAGCTGTCACATGTTGGGTTCCCTGGGAAGCTGACGCTGAGGAGATTATTATGTAGGATGTTTATTAGGGAGAGTTCTGAGGAGCTACATCCATGGAAGGGAAAAGAAAAAAGTGGAACTGGGCAGAGAAAGACTTTAAGCTGTGATATGGCCCCTCCAAGGGAACTGAAATGGCCCTGTAGAGTTGTCTCAACTGGACTCTTTTGTAACTTTCCATCATTAAGTGTGAACCGCCCTCAAAAGGGTGTGTGACCACGGGTAAGGTGACTTTTTTCAGCTTTAGGCGCTTTGAGGGCTCTCTTGTGGTAGCATTTCCAGCAGCTGGGGGAATAAGTTATTACTGAAGGGATCTGGGCAACACATTACTGTGTCCACTGCACGCTAGTCAGATTACCCAGCTTCCAGTTCCAGCTTGTCTACTGACAACTATGGCCTGAGATAGATCTCTTAATCTCTCTGATTGTCAATTTCCTTAAGTTAAGAAAAAAAAAAATTTTTTTTAATTAACATATGCCCATTTTAGAAAAGCATGGAAAATATAGTAAAGTAGAAAGAAGAAGGAATCACCTGTAGGTTCATCACCCAGAGATAGACATCTTTACCCTGAAATGTGTTTCCTGTCTTTTTGCTTCATATTTTTAACACAGTCGTAATAGTGTACAATGTTCAATTTTGTATTCTCATTTCCACTTAACATTATAAAATGAGCGTTTTCACAAACTCTGTGTAAACATTAATTTTAAAGGTAAATTAAAATAAAAATAACTTTTCATAAAAGAAATTCTCTTTAGAAGTAAATTAAACTTTTGTTGCAGAGACCTCCAGTTTTTCTGTGTATGTGTTTATAGATAAAATTGGGAAATGTTTTCTAAATGTTACAGCTTGGGCGATGTTTTCCAATACTGACAGTCAATTCTCTGGACACCAACTGAGTATCCTGCAATTCAACACAATTCTGATGCTATCTACCTAGAGTTAGCATTAGACTGTACAGGTTTAAAGATTCAGTCCCACAAGACAACCCCCACTTCAAATGTCAGTTGTAAGTCTCCAGGGAGGCCACCCATACTTTTGAACAACTAGCTATATAGATCCTGGGTTCCCAGGACTCCTTTCTCAAGGTGGATAATTAGAATAGCTCACAGAACTCAGGAAGACACTGTACACACAGTCACTAGTTATTATAAAGGGCACAAATGAACAGCTAGATGAAGAAGTACATAGGGTGAAATCCAGAAGGGTCCTGAGTGCTGGAGCTTCTGTCCCAGTGGAGTTGGGGTTCAACACTCTCCCAGCACAGGTATGTGTTTGTCAATTCAAAAGCTTATCAAATCTCAGTGTCTAAGAGTCTATAGAATTTAATCTCCAGCCCCGCCCCCTTCCCACACATTCAAATGTGATCAAAAAGGGCTCCTTACAAATAACAAAAGATGCTCCTGTTGCTGAAGAAATTTCAGAGGTTTTAGAAGCTCTGTGCCAGGAACGGGACAAAGGCTGGATACATTTCTTATGATACCACAATTTTAATTCTGTTTTTCTCACTTCACATCCTTAAAATTCCTCCTGTGTATTACATATTTGTCTACACCATAATTTTAATACCTATATAATATTTGACTACATCTCTATATAGCATAGCTTAATTAATAATTTTGAATGTTTTTTTTTCTAATATGAATAACGCTCGATTAAGATTCTTCATGTAGATCCTTGCGTTCACCTCTGATTGTTTCCTTAGTATAAACTCTTAGAAGCAGTGTTACTGGGCAGTCTATGAACATTGAATTATTTACTATATATTGCCAATTTATCCTCTTGAAGAGATGGACTAATTTACTTCCTATTGGAAGTGTATGCAGACATCGTGTGGGCAACTGTCATGCTTTCACAGCACCATATCAAGTTTGAACTAGAAATGCCAATTATGATGTCTGTTCACGCCTAGAGTCCCTGAGAAAGGAAATTGCTCACTCATACTTTCTTTTGAAGAGGCAGCCTACGTAGCCGTGTGTCAGTGTCAAGTTGATCAAGAAGGGAAGGTTTTGGTGGTGAGACGCCCAGTTGAAAGAACACATGAGGAGCTGACATGAGAATGAAATGGCAGGCACCAACTTTATTGTGGGGGGCACGCATGCTTCACTAAGGGACCACATGGGCTTTCCATATGTCAGAGAACAATGGTGGCATTCTGCCACTCATGCGTGATACAATAAGCTGAATCATGCTTACATAAGTTAGGTGCAGGCGCCCTACTACATTAATGTAACATTCTAAATCCAGAGTCCTGTCCCTAGCTGTGAGCCTGGATCACAGCCAGACCTGGGACCTTACAGGGCTGTGGCATGGGATCTGGCCTGGAAGGTGCTACCTTGGGCCCACAATCCACAACAACAATATAAAGAACAACAAAATACTACCAGGCTACAGGCAACCAGGGCTAGGACGGCTACTGTCCACTGCCAGGAGGACCCCAAGGAATTCACCAAGTTGTCAAGGGGTCTTCCCAGGGCATGGATGGCTTGGACTTCAGCATCCATTTCCTGGAGGACTGCCTGTGCCTGTTCGACATGATCAGGAATGTAGACACAGCATTCTACATGGAGTAGGGCACAGGTGCCATCCTGGGCAGCAGTTAGAAGGTCAAGAGCCATGCAGTTTTGCAGAACTATTTTCTATATTTGCATGGTTTCATTCACTAAAAGGGTTATAGCCTGATGCGAAGCATTCAATGCCTGTGTGGTGCTGGCTAAAGCTTCTACCTGCAATTCTACATCTGTGGACCACACCCTGGAATGAATAACCCCAGGGGGTAGAACCGCCATGCTGCCCATTTCTGCTGGTGCCAGTGGTGATATACAGAATCCCGGGTGCAAGACAACGGGGGCAAGGTGGATAATATGCATCCAGCTAAATAGGAACGTCCCCAGGTACAACGGCTGGTGCGTAAGTGGGCAAGTAGGGCCAGCCATAGTGCCCACAGACTGAGGGATACCCTGCAGGTAGGCTCTGTACTGACATAACATTGCCCATTCCACCAGACCTTGGATATATTAGCAAGAACAGTGTTAGCTCAGAGGGGAGTCAACCCATGATATGGTTAGACACAGATCCTGCTTGCCCTATGCAGTGAGGGGCCTATTCTCACAATTCCATATGTTCTCCCATTAGTCATCCCCACCCACTAGAAATGGCAGAGACTATGAGGGGCGAGGAGATGCGATGACCAGCTCACCGTTGCTGGTCCCATTCAGGTGTGGTGTTCCAGGTACGCAGCCACGTCCAAGTCTCAGCCGTAGTCAGAGTAATGTGCCACAGCAGTCCCTCAGCCACTTTCAATGGCAGTTCAGTACACACTCAGCAGCAATAAGCAATCTGGACAGCAGCAAACACATGAGCCCAGGTCATGACACTGTTCCCTGTTGTCAGCCTGGGTGGTAGGATAGAGCAGACAAGGGGACCATTAGGGGCAAGTGTCCCAACCTGCGGGACAATCAACAGAGACCCTAAGACAAAACGGGGAGGGAGGGAGACAAGACGATGCAAAGAAAGGAGACAAGACAGGCTTTCTGATCAAGTCTCGTTTATTAAGGCTTTATTGCAGGCTTATATAGAGCATGATCAGGTGATGTTGTGTTGGCGGGATTGATTGGCCAGGGGCAGTCAGGCGATATTGCGTAACAAAAAGGGGCCGGGCGGAAGGCCCGCGGAAAGTCCTTTGGCGGGAAGCAGTTTGAGACAGTCAGAGAGAAGCATTTAAGTATTTGCTGAGCGACCATTTTGGTCAGGCAGCCATTTTAGCCATGCAGCCCCTGACAGGCAAGTCCCATCCTTCTGGGAGGACAAAGACCACCTGTCCATTCTGAGACAAAATGGTGGCTGGGAGAGGAGTTGCCCCTGGCCTGTGGTACCAGACCGTTTCTCCAAGGGTAGCAGGCCAGGGGGGTCTCCGCCGGCGTTATAGTATAGAGAGGAATGGGCCAGAGGCTAAGGACAAAACTCCCCATTAACAGTGAATTCTCCACAGTCATGGGGAGTGGCACTTACAAGGACATGGGCCAAATGCAAATCCAGGGTTCTATCAGTAACCCATTGCACAAGCCCTGTCCCCAGGGCTCCACCAGGGCCAACCATGGTTCTTGTGTTACCTGTATAGTCCAGGGTCACAACCAGGTGGCCTGTTTACTTGCTGCCAGAGGTTCTGGGGCTGGCAAGAACAAAGCTCTCTGGTAGGCCAGGGCAAGAACTGTTTAGCAGTGGTGCCCAAGCACACTTTGATAGCCCACGGCAAGCCTGCTACAACCCTGTCAAGGCAAGACAACCCCGTTAGCTGAGGATGCTCATTCAGAAGGCGTATAGCCTGTGGGAGGGTAGTGTACCAATGGTGCCAGCCTGGGCCCAAAGCACGCAGTTTGTCCTTCAGCAAGCCGTCAAACCACTCTACCATTCCAGCTGTCTGTGAGCAATAAGGAGCATGTAACTGTCACCACACATCACTGATGCAGGCCCACGTCTGTACCTCCTGTCCAGTAAAATAAGTTCCTCTGTCACTGGATATTAATAAGGGCTGGCTATAGGCTGCCGCGAGGTACTCCAAAGTGGTCACAGTATAGCATTGATCAGCAGCTGCCACCAGCCATGCAAACCCTAGACCGGTAGCCATGTCCACCCCTATGAACACATAGCAGTGTCCCCGGTCTGTGGGCAAAGGCCCTATGTAGTCGACTCACTTAACATTCTTAGAGTGGCTTAGCCCTGCAGGGCACCACCCCCGGGGTACTCTTTACTCACTGTCTCTCTGGGTGCTGCTCAGCACATAATGGGCATTGTAACACACCAACCTGTGCTTGTGCCCAGGTCTGTGACAGCCCCCATCACTTCACTGCCTATTCCATGGTGTGGGCCCCTACATGCTCCAGTTTTCGGTGGAGCCAGGGGCAATGTCCACTGGAACGGTGGTACACTGGCAGAGCAGACTCATGCCAGTGCATCGGCTGCATCATTGCCCGGGACCCGTAACAGCCCATGGCTGGGGACATGGTATATAGTGGCCCCCTGTTAAAGATCCACTTCTAGAGGTCTTCCCACAACCCCTGGCTCCATAGGGGGCAGTGGCCTATCATCCAATCCTGGAAGCCCATCAGGCAACCACATAGTTAGACCTCGATACACAGCCAATTGTCAGTGCAGACGTGCCCTGGGCCAGTTTCATTCATGCGGACCAACCACACAGCGTGAAGCTCCACCCATTGGCTGAATTGCCCAGTACCAGTCTCATACCAGAAGGTCTCTGTGGGTGACTGTAACCCCGCAGCAGCCTATGTCAGGGGCTCCCCGTGGCACAAGCCATCTGTGTACCAGGCATCCTCAGGGATGGAAGCCCAATCCTCTACATAGGGACTTGGTACATCCCCTGTCTCAACAGGTTCCACCAGGAACTCTGCTTGAAATGGCACTGGTCCCAATAGGGAGTGCAGGTGACCTGACAGGGGACTCGCAGAGAACTGTACCTGCTGCTCCAGGTCCCTCCCCCCCAATTTGTTCAGCGTAGGGGTCTGTGCAATTCCTGTATGAGGAGTCTTCACTCAAGCCATAGCCACCCCTCCACAGGATACGTGGACTGCACAGTTACAGGATTAGGACCAGTGATGGCCTTAATGGCCAAAAGGACTGCATATATGGCAGCCAGTTGCTTCTCTATCAGAGAATACCACACTTCCGTGCCTTTCCATAACTGGAACCAGAAGCCTATTGGCACCTTCTGGGAACCGTGCTTCTGCCACAAGCCCCATCCAAACCCTGCATCATCCACCTACACCGTAAACAGGAATGGGATCGCTGGATCTACTATGCATAGAGTTTAGGCTTGTGCTATGGCTTGCTTTTGTAGGCTTAAAGGCCTCTTCTCTCTTGGGCGTCCAATCTCACTGGGCACCCCATCGCACTAGATGGTGCAGGGGTTGCATCAAGGAGGCTAAATGAGGAATGAACACTCTTCAAAACCCCAGCAGTCCCAAATAGGTTTGGAGCTGCTTCCCAGTTTCAGGTTGGGGATATGTCTGTATCTCATCAATCACCACCTCCGGCATTACTTTTGTCTTACTGGATCAGACAACTCCCAAGAATTTGACAGAGAAGCCAGGTCCCTGGACCTTGTCCTCGTTGACTGTCCAACCCCAGTCTGTGAGAGCTTCTTGCAGGCCGGTCGTCACTGCTTCTAGTTCTATAAGGGAATCAGAGGTTAGCATTATATCATCAATATAATGATACAAGTGCACTGCGGGTGGTTGTTTCTACATGGCTAAATCTTGAGCCACGAGACCATGGCACAAGGTAGGGCAGTACAGATAGCCCTGTGGAAGGACGAGGAATGTCCACTGTCAACCTTCCCAGGGGAAGGCAAACTGTTCTTGACTTTCTGGGGCTATCAGGATAGAGAAAAAGGTGTTCGCCAAGTCTACCACATAATGGTATCACCCAAGTTTATGTGACATGACGTTCCGTAGGGCGGCATGCAGGGGCAGCAAAACCTTATTCAGCTCCCAATAGTCAACTGTCTTGCGCCAAAAGCCATCAGGCTTCTTCACTGGCCACACGGGGAGTTGTAAGGGCTATGAGTTGGACGAATGACACCAGCTTCTTCCAGCTTCAGAATGGTGCGTCCTATTTCCTCACGTCCGCCCAGCAGATGATACTGTTTTGTGTTCACTACCTGGGCAGCCTAGGGTAGCACCAATGGGGCAAGATGTGGACGTCCCCAGATAATAGTTTCGCCACCTGGAATCAAAGGCAAAATTCGCCAGCCATGGTATTCATAGTTAAGCCTTGCAAAACTTCAATCCCCGAAATGTACTTCTGTATGGGGATATGTGCACTTGGTATGTCTGAGGAGGCAATCTGCCAATATCTAGTGTTATAGGCACTTGCTACAGGTGAATGATTTGAGCCCCATAGCCTTCTATGGTTGCGTGGGCCCAGGAAACTTGTCCAGATTCCCAAAAAGCAGGGTGCTGTCAGCACCCGTGTCCACGAGGGCTAATACTCTCGGCAGATTGTGAGGTAATCAATGTATAGTCAGTTCCATATGTGGCCCAGGTCAACCAGCTCCTCCATCAACCAGGTGTCCTGGCCGAATCCCTAATCAGGGAGATAATTGGCCATCTGCACCTCACAGGTTGTGGCTTTCCCGGAGAATAAGAGTAAATTGGTGGTCAGGGTATAGCTGATTCCACAGCTCCAGTAGCACTTTATTAGGTTGATGCTCAATCTTTTCTGCAGCGACCCCTGCTGCAAGGAAATTAAACCGCATTTGCCTGCGGCTCACTTTCATTGCTGATTGGGCTGGGATCTGCCCCCCCACCCCCACCCCTCCACCCTGTTTGGCCTTGCCTCCATCCATGCACTTGCTAGTTTGGGAGTGCAGGGGATGGTACAGCACACACTTGGGTGGAACGTTCCTTGTGTTTCACTTCCACATTCCCCAATCTTGCCATGGCAGACATTACCTTGTGGATCTGCCTATCCACATAAGGGGCCAGCAGTGCTGACATGATGCCAAAAGCACAGGTTGGGTCAGAGGTCAAAATCAAAGCCTTCATACAGGTTGTAGATACCTCCTCATTGGGGCTAGTGTATTGGGAGCGAAACATCATCTGTCACATGCCCATTTCCCAAATTATCTGGACCAGATCTAAGTATGTGGTCCATCTGCTCACTATCTCTAGCAGCTTCCCACGGTAGGCCCACACTGCCCATGCAGCAGGACATGAGCCAGTTAATCAGGGAATGATTGCCTGCACCCCATGCCATACATGTCACATTCTGGAGGCACTGCCTGAGGGATGGTCTCACCATTACAGAGGCCAGCTGAGCCTTCTCTTCCATAGATAATTCAGTCCCTTTGGCCCCGTTATCTCCAGCTGCAGCAGCCACCCCAGAACCGTCTCCCTAACTCTCTGCTGTATACCTGTTTTGTCAGGTCCCAGAGTTTGGGGGGTGTAGTGGATCAAGGTGGTATGCTTTCAAGCCTGGGGGCACTGCCAGTGTGGCCCCCCCCCGAGGCCAACGGCTGTTCTACTTCAACCGGCTACCAAATCACTGGCGGCACCTGCCACAGTATTGCTGTTGGGCTCCCAGACCCCGACGATGGCTGTAACCAGTCAGAGCCATGCAGCATGAGTTCCACTGCCACCAGCTGCCTTTCCAGCACTTTTTCCTGACATTGCAGTTGTTACACCTGCTCAGCCTGGTCCTGTACCTCCAGACTGGCCTGCTGCAGCACCGCCAGAAACATCCAGGCCACCCAACCCGCTACGTCCAGTGAGCGGTCGAGACATCAGCTCCAGCATCTCCAGGGCTTTCTGGATGTCCTCTAGACATAGCTTCACTACAGCCCAAGCCTCTGGAGGCATCTATGTAGCCAGATACATGGCTGCAGGATACCACTGGGAGGTGGGAGACCACATGTCCTCCACGAGGGTATCCTCCACCTGGGACTGTCAGGAGCGCTGGGGACTCTACTCACTGCATCCTGCTGATCGTACCACATGTCAGCACTGAGCCAATTAAGAAGGGAAGGTTTCAGTGGTGAGACACCCAGTTGAGAGAATACATGAGGAGCTGACATGAGAATGAAACAGCAGGCACCAACTTTATTGCAGCGAGCGTGCGCACTTCGTGCTAGGGGACCACATGGGCTTTATATATGTCAGAGAATAATAGTGGCATTCTGCCACACATGCATGATACAATAAGCTGAGTCATACTTGCATAAGTTAGGCACAGAGGCCTTACTACATTAATGTAACATTCTAAATCCAGAGTCCTGTCCCTAGCTGTAAGCCTGGATCACAGCCAGACCTGGGACCCACACTGTGCATCTATAACATAATAACCACATTTTCCCTGGGGGCGATTCACCAAGGCAGGCAACCTATAGGCTTAAAAGCACCCTATGATAAGGCCTGGTACCGAGGCCCAACTTTAATGGAGTAACTGCTGTTCACTGGACTGGTCAACTTCTCTCTCTTAGAAATATCAAATGAAAGCATAAAAGCTATCATTTACCAATGAAAATTAAAGTTTAAATGAAAGATGCAATAACATTATGATGGGTCATGGAAAATGAAGTCATAATGAATGAATCAAAATGATGAGTAGTATAAATAAATTGAAACGACGAAGAAAAGTAGAAGCTATAAAATATAAGAGATTCCAGGTGATGAATGACAAAGTCAATTTTGCTGAGCGAGTCAGTTATGGAATAAAGCAGGAGAGAGTAGCTACTAATGAATGACAGAAAAGTACAGCAAAGATCCTTTATCTCATCCCCCTAAAGCTCCAGAACTTCCTTGGACCTAGTTGCTGTTCTCATAGGACCTGGACAACCCCCAGCTCCTGTTCTTTGCTTTTCATGTCACCCCAAAGACATTTTAATATAGCTCTCCTATCCCCACTAATCTGAGTTCTCTCGGAACCAAAAGAACCTGAAATAGTATGAATAAGCATTATAATTTTCTTAGTTATAACTCTACTTAAGAAAATTGTTTACTTTTACTCAGGTTGCTTTTTTTTTTATTGTTCTTGGCCATTATAAATAGGCTATGGTGAACATCTTTGTGCATTGTGTGTGTGTCTGTGTCTGTGGGTGTGTGAGAGCATCCTTCCCTTAATCAAGACAATTATAGCAAGAGCTTGTGCATCAAAAACCAAAAACTGATTTTTTTCATCATTAAAACAGGAGTTAATAGTAGATACAGAGAGAGTTGGACATGTTAATCTCTAAAGCCTCTTTCTCAAAGATCTGTTCTTTCTAGTGCTTTTCCAGGTGCATAGAGACCTTTGGAATACCAATTCAGTCTCCCATTGAGCCAAGAAAGAGATGAAGAAACACCATCTTAGAAATGTTCTGGACCATGTTGCATGCGATTTTTCCTATCTCAGCTCACAAGCTATATCTATATTTATTAAAAATAATTAAGTAATTTTTAATAATTAATTTTTAATTAAATTTTTTAAAATTTTCAATTACAGATGGAATACAATATCATATTAGTTTCAGATGTACAAAATAGTGATTAGACATTTATATAAAACTTACAAAGTGATCTCTCCGATAAATCTAGTACCCATCTGATACCACACATTATTACAATATTATTGACTATATTTCTCTTATGTTATATCTTATAGTCTCATGACTACCAATTTGTACTTAATCCCTTTCTCCTTTTTACCCAACCTCCAAAACCCCCTTCCATCTGGCAACCATCAAAATATTCTCTATATCTATATTTTCATTTCTGTTTTGTTTGTTTGATTGTTTAGATTCCACATGTAAATGAAATCATATGGCATTTGCTTTTCTCTGTCTTAATTCACTTAGCATTATATACTCTAGGTCCATCTATGTTGTTATAAATATAACTTATGGGGATTTCTGGTCAAGATGGCAGAGCAGGTAATCACTGTGCTTGCCTCCTCTAACAACCACATCAAAATTAAAACTAAATGACAGAACAATAATCAATGAGAATCACCTGAAGTCTAGGTGAACAGAAGTCCTACAACTAAGGATACAGAAAAGAAGCCACCTTAGACTGGGAAGAGGGGCGGAGTTACTGAATAGGTCAGTGCCACATCCTTGTGTGGTGGTTAAAAATTGGGATGAATATCTTGGTTGCAGAGGTATGATCAGCGGAGCCAGGGGTCCCAGCTCAACTCCAGGCTTCCCAGCCCAGTTTCCAGTGCCAGGAAGAGAAGTCTCCACGACTTCTGGCTGTGAAAACCAGAGAAATATGAATGTGTGTGTGTGTGTGTGTGTGTGTGTGTGTGTGTGTGTGTATGTGTATTTACCATCAAACAACTTCTAAACTTTTACCAATTAAATAACTTCTCTGGTTGGAATGGGACAGAGGTGGGCAGAAGACTTTACTATATATATATATGTCTGTCTATGTCTATTCATATAAATCTGTCTATGTCTATAACTGTGAATGCATGTATTTAAAGAAGTGGATGTTTCACATTTTTAAAAAAGGTAAAGAGAGAAAGAGTAAGAGAGACAGAAGGGAAGAAAAGAGGAGGGAAGGACAATACAAAGATGTTCACGTCTATTGATTGTTGGCATCTCGATGACCATCCTTGGAAGTCCCCTCTAAATCATAGCTACTAATTTCAGTAAGATTTTTCACATCTCTGAAAGGGATCAAGGATGCTCAGTTTGTGCCATGGCAGTGAATAAACTGCTCCTGGAGAATTTGTCTGCATGATGGTTCCTAGTATTTGATTGTAATATGTTCCTACTGTTCTCTGAGAGTCTGGTGATACTAGGAGTGATGTTTCTTTCCCAGAGATCAAAAAATTATAACTCTCCAACACTTTATTTTTACACATAGTCTTTAATATTATTATTATTGTTATTAATGCTTACAGCACCTGGTCTCCCATCCAAGTACTAACCAGGTCTGACTCTGCTTAGCTTCCAAGATTAGACATTAGGCTTGTTCAGGGTGGCATAGCCATAGACCATGAACTGTGGCTCTACTGGGGTGTGAACCCAGGTCCTTCTGCATGTAAACGTACTTGCTAACTGCTACGCTATGGAACCATGTCCAACACATAGTCTTTTAATAATATTCTCTAGTATTGTTCTTTTTCTTCAAAATTGAACAGAGAATTAACCATATTAGGTATAATGGGTTTCTGATAGAATATTAGGATTCACTACTTTCGTGTCATGCTATAATTTTTATTTTTGCTTTAAATACATTAAGTTGTTTGGGAAGCTCAATATAATTTTCCATATTTCACCAAGTTTAGAACTTAATGGGGAATAATAAAATTCTCCCCTGCCAAAGCTCACCACTCCCTAAAGATGACAACACTTCAGCTATTGAACTGGCATAGGATACAACACCTTAGAGTGTCTGTTTACTAGCTGATGTGCAGAAATTAAAACTCTGAGTCCAAAGAGCTGTTTAGAGTGTTGGCGTATGTGTGGTTTCTATGGAATTAGATGACACGTTGGTTATAAAGAGAGAGCAATGATCACTTGGTA
Organism: Eonycteris spelaea; assembly: GCA_003508835.1. NCBI lineage: Eukaryota > Metazoa > Chordata > Mammalia > Chiroptera > Pteropodidae > Eonycteris > Eonycteris spelaea. The sequence continues at coordinate 87,556 of PUFA01000211.1, read as the reverse complement.
AAACAATACCTGTGGTCAGTGTTTTGGGGTTAGGTGTTTTTAACTCCTATTTAAAAAAAATGTCTTAGAGAACCAGGAAATTAATATAATATTTATTTACCTTTGCTTTTCAAAAAAGAAATACTTCTTTATAAAAAAAATCCCTCTCACAATAATCCTGTTAAAAAATATGAGTCCAAATTAAACACTCTTGCTATCTTGCTCGGCTCTTACAAAGCCACTTAATACATTAGGTGTTGTTCAGGTCTCTTACTGATGTCTCTACTCTGGGACATTTTCAGTCTCTTGCTCATTCTGTTTAAACCTTGTTATAATTTCTCACATAAGAGGCATCAATTATTTGCCTTACATACTCTATAAGGAGCCTTCCCAGGCCTCCCAAACAGAGGTCCCTGTCCTAGTTCACTATTTCTGGGCTAAATGGCCCTCATGACTTCTGGAAAACAAAGACGCTGTTGCTGCAACTAGCTCCTACCCCAGTTACTTCCTCTTAGTGTGGAACCCCTCAAAGACAATGCAGTACTTTTTATAAAGCTTAGGACGTTTTCTTTGAAGCATATTTGAGAACCACCAAGGAAAACAACTTCTGCTTTAAGTATAATAATCTAAATTTCTTTGAGTTGCTGTCTCACACTAGTTACGAGACAGGCAGTGGTGCCAAGAGTAGCTCAGTAGCTCAGATGGTTCTCAACAGCCAACAAACATTTATTCTGAGGGTCACGAGTCTGGGAACAGCCAAAGGAGCTTCATGTCTTAACCTGGTAATTTCCACAGGCTTGTTTTGTCACTGTGGCATTTGCACTTTACTATGAGCCCCCAGAGGGATGCATTCCACTTAGTGGGGAATCATGGACATTCTTAGTAAAAGCTCTATGTGATAGAATTCTGTTCTTTCTGTGTGATCACAGCAAAGAGGAGAGGATCACTGTTGGTGGATGACAATGATGATAATAAAAGAAGAATTTTATTTGTGAATGGTGAATAAAATAGATTCTGGCAAGATGGAGTTCTCTGAAATATCTTGATTATCTGATCTCTTGCTCCTTACATTGGCATCTTAGATATGAATGGTGTGCACATTGTGTGGTCTGGATCTTCCAACATCTAGGTCCTTGTGCGCTTTGTTGCACTGCAGAGCTGGAAGGCCAACGACTACCTTTATATTTCCTGTAGCTAGGGTTTAGAAGGTGAATTAAGTCCTCCTATTTAGATATTGTAGTACTTATCTATTGCTAATTAAGAAATTATTCCAAAAACTAGCTGCTAATACAGCAAACATTTATTCTCTCTCCTAGTTCTGAGGTCACGAGTCTGGGAATGGCTTAGCTGGGTTGTTTGGCCCGGAGTCTCTCATGAAGCCTGGATGTCCACTGGGACTCTTGTCTCTGTAGCTGGAGGAGCTGCTTCCATGCTCACTCAGCTGACAGAAGACCTCAGTTCCGTACCACATGAGTTTCTCCTCAAGACAAGGCAACTGCTTTTCCTTAAGCAAGAGATCTGAGAAAGCGAACAAGTGAGTGTAATGATGACAGAATTCATAGTGTCTTTTACAGCCCAATCTTGGAAGTGACATACCATTACTTCTGCTGTGCTCTATTGGTCACACAGATGACCCCTGGTACAGCGGTGGAGGGACTACACCAGGATATTAACACCAAGAGACAGAGGTCATTAGGGACTATCTTGGAGGCTGGTGACCACAGACACAGCCACAAAAGGTTCAAAGTGCAAAGATGATATAGGAGCCACATTTCTGCTTACATGACTGTTTTTGCTAACAAGTTGGATAACAGAGAGGGGTTGGCTGCAGCAAGTCTAGCCTTGTTATTGTGGATGTTGAAAGACATTCTGGTGGCTCTGCTGGCTCAGCTCTGCACTGTTGAGTCCCCAGCTTTCTGGTGGTAGCAGCAAAGCTTCCATCTCAGCTCAAGTGGATGTGTACTCTTGAACTCAACAGTTCCAGAGATCAGTTCCGGAGATGTGCTGAGACCCATGCTCCAGCACATTCTGTTTCCTTTAAAATAGCTTCAGCAGTTCCCTAGTCCTGAAACTGGACCAGGACTGATACAGACAAGTATCAGTCCTCCAGGTAACATCAAGCATGATTGTGTCAGGGACTATTCTAAACATGTTACTTTCATTTATTTCACTCATTTATAGATGGGGAGATTGAGATGCTGAGAGATTAAGTCAATTTCCCACACTCACGCAGGTAATGAGAAGTGAAGCTGGATTTCAGAGTCCATACTGTTAACCCTGTGCCACACCAGGGTCATTCAGAAGGCTGCATCTTGCACAGTCCTCTTAAAAGGATGGCAATGGCTAAAAGGACTTTGCTCCTGAAGGCTGAACGGGTCTTGGTTTCTTCACATAATCATTTATTTTTATGAGACATTTGGCAAGTAATAATTCACTGTTAAGAATCTCAAGCTCTAGGCAATAAAACAGCACCAAGCTCATAGCCAAGAGCATGCGAGTAGAGACAATAAAGCCATCCTCTTTAATTTCTCCTATGGATACTTGGGTAAGAGTCCCAATGTTAGGGAGAAAATTTTGGCTATTTAAATTTATTCAAATTTAATTAAACAAATTAAATAATTAATAAAACAAATAAATGAAATTGGTTAACTTTAATAATTTATTAAAATATTGAAAAATTTTACCTAAGTCTCAATGTAATCAGACATTACAATGAAAACTGACTCTTACTCTCTGCGAAATATTACTATCTGTCTATAGAATGAGGATAATTAAGTCCCAGTGAAACCAACTTGCTCATGTCCCTTTCATTACAGGACCTCTATTGAATCCTAGCTGGCAGACAGTATTATTTATTCTCGAAATTCAAGGTTCTACCATGAATTCTTTCAACAGATTTTTCTGGAGCAGATACTACACTCTATACACTGGATACTTAAGTAGACGAGTTAAAATAGGTGAATGAATGAGGTCTCTGAGGCTAACCAAAAGCAGGTCATTGGGCTCTCTCTGCTAAGTGGCAGAGGTGTAAACAGCCTCAATTCACATGCTTCATGCAGTTATTAGCTCTTGGGATCGAACCCCAAGTTCGAGGGTCAGTTCTCATAAAGAGTGAAATACTAAATGTACCAGGAAACCTTGATATGGCAGGGGAGTTCTAACACTGACTTATTGTACAAGCAAAGTTGAATAGGTATCTAAAGCAAGGAAGAGAATTAAGAAAATAATTGTTATAATCAAACTAACCATTTGTCAAGTGCTTCCTGCATGCTAGGTATAAATACTTTGCAAATATTCTCAAATTTAATCTTCACAGTCATCTTCATGAAAGAGGTTCTCTAGTATCTTCACCCTACAAATGGAGAAATGAAGGCCAAGAGGGTTATTTATTTGCTTAAAATTATACAGCTGGTTGATCATGAAGCCAGAACTGAATTCATGTGGGTCAAATTCCACAGGCTCTTGATCCTCAAATCCTGGCTGATTGGCCCAGATCACTTAAGTAAATTGTTTATACCTCCTGACATCATCTCTGTGCTTGTCTTCACCTCAACTGATAAGTGTATTTGCCATTATCCCCAGTCCCAGCCAGTGCTTTGAGGAGGTTGGGAAAAACCAATATTTTTTTAGTGCCTCATAGTAAATACGAGGTAGATAAAGGATATTGTGGCATTTTTTTTTCTTAACCATTTGGCTTTTTCCATAATAATGCAGTTAATTAAAACTGCTGTCCACAGAGCTGCTCAGCTGAGGCTGATATAAGAACATAAATTGATCTTTTTGGTTTTAGATTTTTCAAAGTCAAGTTCACATGCCCATTGCAAGGTTTTATTTCCACCTGTATAGCTGAATTACAAAGAAAAAGTTCTCTATTTATTGAGCAGTGCAGGGATTTTCAAACTATAAGGTGCATCCAAATCTTTAAGACTGATTCTTGGGCTCCATGTCAGATCTAGTGAATTGAAATCTTAAGGAGAGTAGCCAAGCAATCTGCATTTTAACCAGTATGCCAGCTGAGTCCCAAAGGATTTAGTGGAGTAGAACCCTAAGACAGAGAGGCTTTCATTGGCATTTGGTTGACATGCCTAATCATACCTGAATCAGCTGGAGTTACATTGGAACATGGGTCTGAATTCAAATTCGACTTGCATCATTTACCAGCTGAGTGACTTTAGTTAAGTCACTTATCCTATTTAGCTTCTGTTTTCTTATCTACAGAATGGAATTGATAGTACTACCCTCTTTAGGATAAAATTATTGTGTATAAAATGGCAAATTATATACAAAGCATTTACCACAATTCCTAACAAGTATTGTTGTCGTTGCTTTTGATTTATTATAGGAGCATTGCCATGATGCCTGACACAACCAGCCCATATTTTTAGTCCTATTAACACTCTCAGTACATGCTATAGTGGTGATTCACCTTGGTTGCATGTGTGCTGAGTATTTTTGCAAAAAAATCTGGGAGTCCTAATGGATCAGAAGCTGGGCATTTATGCATTCATTCATTAATCAAAAATTGTTTACCTCTGTATGTTGCACTTTGCTATATTCTGAGGACAGTGAGATGAATATGACATAATGATCATGGATTCTAAGAGGGGACATACCTACATAACCAACTTTAATATAATATTCCTAAGCAGGAAAGAATAATTTAGTCCTGTTGTTAGTAATTTTTTTGATATTTGTTAACATGTTAAAGTACAACATTAATTAAAGTTTAACATTTTGGAATTGTGACAAAGGGTACCTAGTGCATACAGCTCTATACACCTTTATTGTAGGCTTGTTCCAATTCTAGCTGTTGAAACTTAAAGGCACAGAGATGGCTTACAGAGGGTTGAGAATAGTCAAAGGCCATCATCGACCTGGCAAATGGGACACACAAGGCTGGGATATTTTTTCTTAAAATTATGCATTTGTTCAGATCATTTCCATTACTTATAATCTCCCTTTCTCTTTTCCTTTATCCACATCTTAAACATTCTTTAGTTCTTACTTCCCTCACATATCCTACTCAGACTACCATCAGCCTTCATTGATCTCCCTCTCCTCTGAATTCCATTCTACCATGTATTCATGAAAAATTCATGAAATGCCTAATTAGGGGAGCAAGAGGTAGAATGACTAGGGATGAAATCAGAGAAACACCTCAGACCAGATGATTTAAGGCCACAGTAATGACTTTGGAATTCCTTGGAGTGATAAGAAAAGCCACTGGAATTTCCTACAGGGATCTGTGATGTGACTTACATTTTAGAAAGTTTCCTCTGGTTGCTCGGTGGACTACAGACTGTAGAGATTTAGAGTAGAAGTAAAGAGGCCAATTAGGAGGTCTTGCAATACTCTCATTAAAAGAAACTGATAGCTCGGATTGTGATCTTAGTGTTGGAAGTCTTGAGAAGTTATTGTATTTGGGACATATTCCAAAAGGATAGCGGATATGATTAATCTGATGATATTAGGTATAGGATATGAGACTGATAATGTGATCCCTTTTGCAGAGTTTTGTTCTAAAGTAGAAACCTTTGATAGAATCCTATTGTTTCTGTAACAACTTACCACAAATGTAATACATTAAAACAATACAGTTATTTTCTTACAGTTTTGAAGGTCTGAGTTTCAAAATCAGATTCACTGGGCAAAGGTTAAGTATAATCAGGCTTCTTCTGGAGGTTCTGGGAGAGAATCCTTTTCCTTGCCTTTTCTAGCTTTTTGAAGCCACCTGCATTCCTTGGCTGGTGGCTTCTTCGTCTACTTCAAAGCACTTCACTCTAACTGCTTCTAGCACCACAACTCTTTTTCTGTTCCTCTGTTTCCATTGTCATATCACCTATGAGTGTGACCCTTTTGCCTCCCTCTTTTAAAGACCCTTTTGATTACATTGGGCCCATCTAAATAATCCAGAATAATCTCATCATCTAAACATCCTCAATGTAATCATATCTGCAAAGTCTTTTTGCCATAGAGGTAATATATTCACAGGTTACAGGGATTAGAATGTGGACTTCTTTAGGGAGCCAATATATGGCCTCTCAGAGACCTCAAAAATCTAATGGAAAAATAAATAATTTAATTTCCAGTCATAATGTATTGAAGAAAATCTGCAAAATTTGAAGAAAAGGTGATAGAATAGGAAGTGAATGGTGATGATGGGGGTGGGGGAGAAAAAAGGGGGTTGCTAATTTTGACAAGAAGGTAGAGATCATCTTTCTAAAGAAGTGATATTCTAACAATGATCCCATTGACAAGAAGGAATGAGCCATGCAAATATCTGGGAGAAGAGCATCTGGTGGAAGGACTAGTAAGTGTAAAAGGATCCTGAAGTGGAAATAAACTTGGTGTGTTTGAGGACCCCAAAAGGCTGGTATGACTTATAGGACAGCAAGTAGGCAAGGAAAAGAGCTGAAATTGGAGAAGATTGCAGGGCTCAGATCAGAGACAGCAAGGAGACTGGATTTTAAGGAAAATGCTGAGAGAAAAGCAGTGCTTGCTTTATGTCAGGCAGTCAAAAAAGGGTCAGTTTTCTTTTTGTTTTGTAGTTTTTAAAAGAATAATGGGAAGCCATGAGAGGGCAGTGACACAATGTGGTTCACAGAGCCCTCTGGGCTGATGGGACAGACTCTAGAAGAAAAATAAGGCTGGTATATCAGTCAGAGTTCAGTCAGGACAGACATCATACCAATTATTTGAACGGAGAGAATGTTTAAAGAAACTTAAGAACAAGAAAAATAGTTAATATTTACCCACATTTTCTATTTTTGGCACTCTTCTGTCCTTTGTGTAGATCCAAGTTTCCATCTGATGTCATTTTTCTTCACCCTGAAAAACTTCCTTTTCTTGTAGTGAAACATTCAAACTTTCTCTAACATTTCTTGCAGTGGAGATCTGCTGGTGATAGTCTCTCACAGTTTATGTTTGAAAACTCTTTATTCAGTCTTTTTAAAAAAAATTCAGTAGATATTTCTTTCAGAACTTTAAAGATGCCATTCCATTATCTTATGATTTGCATGGTCTCTGACCAAAAGTCTGTTTTAATTCTTAAATATAAACCAAAGAAAAAAAGATATATATACATATATGTATATATGTATATACATAAAAGATATATGTATATATATCTTTTTTCTTTGGTTGCATTTAAAATTGTCTCTTTTTCACTGTTTTTCAGAAATTTGATTTTGACCTGTTTTGGTGTGGTTTTCTTTACATTTTCCTGATTGGAGTTCATTGTGCTTCTTGGGTCTGTGGGTTTATAGTTTTCATCAAATCTATAAAAATTACAGCCATTATTTCTTCAGATATTTGTTCTGGCTCCTCCTCTATCTTCTCTCCTTCTGAGACTCCAATTGCACATCTGTTAGAACACTTGATATTATCTCAGGTCACAGAAGCTTTATCCACTTTTTTTTTCCAGTTTTTCTCTCTTTCTTCACTTAAGGTCAGACTTTATTATGTTTTGACAGCTCTTTCAGCTTCATCTGGTTCTTTCCCCCATTTTCTTGAAAACAGATGTTTCCCATAATAAAATCATTGCACAGTTAATCTCATTTCAAAATCAGCTTCTTGGTGAATTTAGAGTAATATCATTTCTATTTACTAATTTCTCTCCCAATATGTTGTCTTCTTTTTTAAAAAAAAAAAATGCTGAAGTTTGTTTTGGCAAGCAGTTAAGTTACGTGCAGGTTCAGCTTGGTCATTTCGAGACTTTTTTTCAAACTTTACTATTGTATATCTAGAGTAACTTTTACTCTAGGGATAATTTAAAACTATTATTAAAGTGGGACCCTTCTTGGGTCTCTATTGAATGGCTCAGGTATTCAAATAGTTTCTCCACTAGATTGTTTGGAACTCAATCATCATCTCTCAGCCCTGAGAATTGTTTAACTTTTAGCTTCCTGAGAGTTGTTCTTTGCCAGGCCTCATGGAGTTTTGTCCTATGCACACTCAGATCAGTATACAGCCAAAGACTAAAGCGGACTATTATGAAGATTTGCAGAGTTTCTTCTCTGTGTAACTCCCTTCTCTGGTACTCTGCTCTACAAATTCCAGTTGCTTCAGGATCTTCAGGCATCCGTCTCTGTTTCCTTAACTCATTGAGAGTGCTGGACTCAGCTTGGATTCCTCCTCTCTGGGCCATGGAGTGGAACTTACCTACAGGGAGAAAACTGAGACAGCGAGAGTTCCTTCTTTTCTCTCAAGGACCACAGCCCTGTGGCTGCTTCTTGTCCAATAAGCAATTCCCAAACAAGTTACTTCAAAAAGAGATGAATTAATATATAAAATTATTAACTAGTTGCTGTATAGGTAACTGAAAGAATGCAAAGCAAACAGTATGAAGGAAGCAACTACAGGAAGTAGCTACCAACCTAGACGAAAGGGAAGAGGTTGGGATTATTAAAACTTAGAAACTTAAAGGAGGAGCTCAGTGGAGCTAACACGTTGAGGTGCTACTTGCTTGGTATCAGTGTCTCCAAGCTCAGAGGAGTGCCCTGTGGTCCTGGAACCTAGATATCTGAGGAGAGGGTGCCAGCAAGTTGGTGCTGGTATCTTCATTGGGATTTAAATAAAGCAGTTTCTGAGAATATTTTAAAAACTAAAAACTAGATTTACTTGCTGGTAATGGGAAGGAATTGCTGCCACTGGGATGAAGAAGCATTGCTAGGGCGATGCCCAGAAAACCACACGTAGTCGGGAAGCCCATAGGAAACTAACTGGGAGGGGCAAGTCCTTTATCAGCCCTCAGTTTTGCAGTCTTCCTTTCACACCTCCTATAGGCAGGACAGAATAGAGCAGCTGCAAAGGAGAAATGCTGTTTTCAGAGCCCCAGCCCCAGCATCAGAGTAGAGCGGAAAAGGGTGAATTTGGAAATGAGAAGTAATAGCTTAATGAATAGTATGGCTACTTCCTAGTTTTTGGTCTGAGCAACCAGGTGAGATGTGTTGCAGTTAACTGAGTTAGGGAAGACTGGAGGAAGGGCAGAATTCAGCCTGACCCCAGCCTAATGAATCAGTTCCAGGGAAAATATCTGAGAAAATCTATTTTTATGAGCACTAGAGGTGACTCTGATCAGCAAAATTTGGGGTGATCTAAGTCAAATTGATCCTGTAAAAGTGAGGAAATGAGAATATAATTGAGTCCAGAAATAAAAATTTGCATTTATGGTTAATCAATTTTCAACAAAGGTGCCAAGACAATTCGATCAAGGAAGAATAGTTTTTTGTTTGTTTGTTTGTTTCAATAAATGATACAAGAAAAACTAGAATCCATACCATATGCAAAAACTAACTTGAAATGGATCATAGACTTAAATGTGAGGAGTAAAGCTCTTAGAAGAAGATTCAGGAGTAAATCTTCATGATTTGGGGTTGGGAAGTTATTTCTTAGATATAACACCAAAACCACAAGTAATAAAAGAAGAACCAATAAGTTGATCTTTATCAAAATTAAAAACTTTTTTTCATCAACAAATGAATGGATAAACTGTGATACATACAATGGTATACCATTCAGCCTTAAAAAGAAAAGAAATCCTGTCATGTGCTAAATGTGGATGAAACTTGAAGACACTATGCTAAATGAAATAAGCCAATCACAAAAGAATAAATACTGTATGATTCCACTCATATGAGGTACCTAGAGTAGTTAAATTCATAGAGAAAGGAAGTAGAATGATGGTTGCCAGGAAATGGGGAAAGAAGAGAATGAGGAGTTAGTGTACAATTGAATTGTTCAGTTAAATTGTACTTTATTTACTATACAAGACAGTGGAATAGTAGCTTTTTTCCCCATATACACTCCAAGGTAGCTATTTTATTTGCCATTTTTATAGGCAACTGAGTCTCAGAGATGCTAAGTGAGACTCACCCACTGTCACATGACTAGTAACTGCTCTTCAGGGTAATAATAAATCAAATAGCAGAGACTTGTCATCTTAACAACATTTAGGCTCTCAACCACTAGTGTCCTTTTCCCTCTCAGAAGCTCCTGTATTGTGCTTGAATTGTTTTACTGGTTTCAATTGCTTTAAAGTTACATATAAAAAACCAGCATAGTGCTTCTTGTGTAACAATTGGTTTAGTTTATATAGCTGCAACCCAATACTCTTTGGATTTAACAAAGTAAATGAATGTTTCAACCAAGACTTTCTTCAATATCTGATTTGCGTTTTAAGAAATCCCATTTTGGGACTGACTCCTTGATCTGATTCTGGAATGTCATTATACTGTGAGGCAGAATGAGCTCTTGCCTATAACTAAGGTTATATGCCTCCACATGAGTAGAATATATTGCTTTTTATTGCTTCTCTCTTCTAACATAGCGCAAGTTTTCACCTTCCATGGATGTTTAAATTGGCACCAAAAGATTCTTAAACCAGGCTGATTTTCAACAGCCTAAAAAAGTTTTTATCACCTTTTCTTGCTTTTTATTAATAAAATAATTAAATTAACATAATTGTTATTATTATGAACCTGCAAAATATGCTGTAGCTTCTGTTTACCATTGTTCACTTAACATTATAAATCAAATTATATCTTATTCCTTTTTGGCATTCTGTAATTATTTTTTTAATTGAATATTTCTTTGTTGTATCATATGCCACTAACCCAATATTTTTCTTGAGAATCAGAAGAAAAAGAAATAAATGAATAATAAAATAATATAAATAAATAAAATATTTTATTCATTTACTGAACTTTGGGTTTTAATTTTAATTATTTGAAATTTTAATGTTTTATTGGCTAAAATAGAAAAGTGCATAGATATAAAATGATCTAAGGATATAGTATATAGTGATTGAAATTAAGGTATTCAGATTTTTGAAGGTTTGTTATGACTAAACTAATTAGATAATTAAACAAAAGTTTTCTTTGGCTTTAATTTTTATAGTACTCAATTTTCCTTTCCACTAAGAATTCAGACACCATCCTACGTAAAGCTTGAAATTAAAGTGTTTGGCAGCAATACAACACCCATTTTGCCTATCCCTATGAGTGATATAATTATTTGAAAAACAGATAAAGTTATAAAAATGACACAGAACTTCATAATTCTTAAAAATGCTTGGCACCTATAAGCATGCTACCTCTGTTAGATGTAATCACCACCACCATCATTATGTTTCCGAAGTCCCAGGGCCCTAAATTAGTAATGCAGCCTTTCATTAAAACAACAAGCCACCATGTTGAAAGTTATTTTATGAAAGTCTTCAGTCTCTATTAACTGAGAAAAGAAAATGTCTGTCAGTAGAACTAAAGTGTATTCACAATGAAATAGTGTGACCTAGAAACTTGAATTTTTCTTTCTTAAAATAAAGTCATTAGGTTGATAGGAATGGAAATGTCATGTATTTGGAATCTGAATTTTATGAATCCTTTGGAAATTTTGCTGATGTTATCTTTATTGACAGGAAGGAAAGTGTAAGTCAGCCGATATTATAGTTAGAGAGTTTGTCTCCAGTGATATACTTTAGGGTTTTGTTTTACTCATTTTTTTCTCAAGTTCTGAATGAAGGAAGCTTTAATAAACATAATTATGAAATGTAAAGATAAAATGAAGTCAAGAAGTGATAAGAAAAATTAGATATTAAAGATCTTAAGACTTAGAATATTGGGATACAATTAACAAAATAATATTTAAGGGAGATTAATATTATATTTTGCACTTGGATTCAGAGAAAAATGCACAAGCACAAGCACATACAAACATATAAAACACTTTATAGTTTCAGACTGAATCATATCAGCTTCACTACAGATCATGATCATAATATGTGGAAACCATATGGTTCTTGTTCTTTTCTGCTTGACTTATTTCACTTAGCATGAATGATACTCACAAGAACTCTCCATGTTGTTGCAAATTGTAACATTTCATTTTTTTATGTTGAGTAGTACTGTATGATTTCACTCATATGTGAGATATAAACCAAAAAGCAAAAAATGAACAAAACAAACAAACAGACAAACTCATAGAATGGTGATTACCAGAAGGGAAGGAGGTCTGGGAAGTATGAAAAAGGTAAAGGGAGTCAAACATTTGGTAATAGAAGAAGACTCAACTTTGGTGGTGAGCACACAATGGAGTATAGATATGTTATATTATAAGTTTTAACCCTGAAATTTATATAAAGTTATTGACCAATGTCGCCCTAATAAATTTAATTAAAAATGCAAAAAGAAGAAGAAGAAGAAGAAGAAGAAGAAGAAGAAGAAGAAGAAGAAGAAGAGAAGAAGAAGAAGAAGAAGAAGAAGAAGAAGAAGAAGAAGAAGAAGAAGAAGAAGAAGAAGAAGAAGAAGAAGAAGAAGAAGAAGAAGAAGAAGAAGAAGAAGAAGAAGAGAAGAAGAAGTGAAAACCATTCTGGAAAATAGTTCAGACGTTTATTTAAAAATTAAACATGAAACTACTATATAACCCAGCATCTTTACTCTTGGGCATTTATCCTAGAAAAATATAGACTTATGCACACACAGAAACCTCTATATGAGTGTTTATAGCAGTTTTATTATTAATAGCGCCAAACTGGAAAAAACCCAGATGTCTTTAAATAGTGAATGGTTAAACAAATATGGTATATCCACACCAACAATACTACTCAGCAATAAAAACAAACTGTTGGTGCCACAGCAACCTGGAACTATGCGGAGTGAGAAAAGACAATCCCAAAGGTTCCCTACTCTATGATTTCATTTATATAACATTCTTAAAATGACAAAATTATAGAAATGGAGAACAGATTAGTAGTTACCAGGGATTAGCGTAATTAGGGGTTGGAGGGAAATAGGTGTGGCTATAAAAAGTCAAATGAGGGATCCTTATGTTAATGCAAATGTTCTGTATCTTGTCTTCGTCAATATATCACTTATCCTGTTTGAGATGTTGTACTATAATTTTGTAAGAAGTTACCACTGGAGGAAACTAAGTAAAGGTTACGCAGGATCTCTCTGTACTACTCTTTACAAGTGCAATGTAAATCTATAATTATTTCAAAATAAGAATGTGAATTTCAATTAAAAACACACACACACAAAATAGATGGAGTTCTTCATTGAGTTGCTGAAAGTTCTGAGTCCTATGGGTCTGAGCTCCCTTAATTGGCTCAATCAAGAGAATAGCAGTAGTTCTCTATTCTTTACTGGTCAGACCACATCTGAATATCATCTTTAGTTCTGAAAATCACATTTTCATGTGCACATCAAAAAATGGAGTGAATGTAGAAAAGGCTTTCCAGTAAGCAAAAGGCCAGAAAATTCTATCAAATGAGGAAAGGTTGAAAAAGTTGTAAATATTTAGCTTTGAGAAGAAACGACTTAGGAGGTACACAAGAGTTGGTTGCGAAAAATCTGAAGGACATATCCTAATGAGAGATTAAACTTTGTTACCTTTTCGGGGATAAAAGCAATAATGTATGAAAGTTATCCCAAAAGAAAAAAAAAAAGAAAAAAGTGGCTTCACACAAGACTGACAAGACTGACAAGATAGGATACAGTTTCCAGTTACTGGAAAAATGAACCATTTCTTATCAACAAACATTTTGGCTTATATGTTGTTTTTTTCCCTAAGTTTGGCTATTGTGACTCAGGTTCCTTCAACTCCTTCAACTCAAATACAATTTGCCAGACCAAAATTATAGACTTGCTGGATTGAGAGTCAGTTCTCGAACCATGAAGAGCTCACCATTTCATTGACATCTCATGAATTCTGTCTTGGTCACTATGTCTCATTTGATGAACATTATCCAGAGTCTACCAGTTGGTTCTCTAGGGCTAGGAAGTTTGATTGAATGGCACACATTTTAAATTCAAAAACATTACATTCTCAGTGTTATTATTACTCTCTCTTTGAATTCTACTAATTTAAATTAATATGAGAATTTATCTGTGATACTTTATATGTAAACCGTTAGATCTTAAAACTGTCATCTGTTATCTTTTTACTGTTTGAGGAGAATTCCGGATTCTGGATGCAACTATTGGTGAGGAAGTCCATCAGCAAGACACTGTTGCTGAGTAATCAATATATTTAGAGACTTGGAGAATGTCTGTCTAGATACGGGGTAACTCAGGAGTTTCCTTGACAAATATAAAATTAGAAGAAAGGGAAGTGGGCTGTTGAGGAGAGTTTTCCGGGGAGACTAGAGGGTTCCTTTCGCTCAATCCATTTCAAAATCTAAGGGGCTTTCCTTGCCTCTTAACAAAGAAAATCACTTTGAGCACCACCATGTGCACAGTCATCCAGTTCTCTTTTCTAGACTCTATGCAGACCATTTTCCTTGGTTAAGACAGTACATCTTCAGATATATAAATTGAATTGATTAGACTACAGCTTTCTTTTTCATTAGTTTCATTCCATGCAGAAGATATCCCTTGGTCCTCCAGTTAGGTTTAAATGTTTCCTATGCCTCCTCAATCACACATTTCATAGTTGTATTTTAGAAAGTGTTTTTCCTGCAGATGAGTGACTCTTGTCCATTAAACATCAGTTTTCACTAATTTCACTACAAAATTTGGGGAGCCTCTAATCTAATTACCTACACACTGACTTCAGCAACCACAGAGTCATCTCTATAAAATCATGTTTTCTCAGTTCTGGAGTGGGCGGGAGAAGTTTTTGAGGGAATAAGAGTGAGCTTTCTTAAAATAAATATTCCTGAGTTCCTTAAAATCTTGGCATTTAATGAGCTTAATATTTATCATCTGGTCCTCCTCATTCTTTCACATTGTAGGGAGAACCGACCTTCCTTACACACAGGGCATTAAAAGTTCTGCTCCATAACAATCTTCTTCTTAAATAAATGATGGAACATTCTGAGATAATTCAAGCAGGAAGGGAGCACGGCCTCCTTCCTCTTTGTGACCCAGAGATGGGAGCTGCAGAGAATTCTGGGAAAGTTCCGTCTCCACTCTGCAGCTAATTAGTGTTAACTGGGCTGAGTTCATCATAGGCAGTGTGATGGTCTGCCCAGGATGGCCCCAGTTTATGCCTGGTGTCCTGGAGTAATTATTATTCATGCTCCTTTTCACTCTCTTAAGTGTCCTACTTTCAGTGATAATTTATATGGTCACCCTAATTATGTGTTTTAACTCTAAGAGGGGGCCAGGTTTTCAGGTGAGGGAACGAAGTTAATTGAGAGGAGTAATATGACGGGGAAGCAAAGGAGATGGGACCTGTTAAGCCTTAGCTTTGGAGAGCTTGGGCTTGATTTTCCAAAACTTATGAAAGAAGAAATCTGAGTTGTTAGAAACCATGTTTAGGATAATAAACCTTCAATAAAAAGAAGGAAGCTAACTTGTGTTCCTTAGTAGGGCTTCTTATGAGATATTTAAGTTAAGTATCTGTCTAGCCTCTTCTCATCTATCTGTATGTGAGCTGAATTAGCCAAGAGCCATCTTCTTTCACATAAGACATACAGTGATTTTTTTCAGCGTGTAGGTTCTCTGCCTATGAGGGTTTATATAGTTTAGCTCCAGGCAAAACTGTAAAGTAGAAGTCTCAAGCTTCCCTTTCTACAGCTTTTTCCATCATGTTTGGCATCTTTCTCCTCCACGGCCCCATAAGGGAGAGACAGTGTCAGCACAGACTCTGCTGCTGGGAAGCCCTCTCTGCCCTGGAGCCCCTGCACTCTGTCCCTCAGAGCACTGACCCCACTGTGCAATGTGGCCTTACCTTGTCCGCCTCCCACAGTAGACTCTGAACCACCTAAGGGCAAAGATTGTTTCTCCTTCTGCAGAACAAAGATGAGTAAAATTTGTACCCATATTGAAACAGTAATTGACACGAGCTGCATAAAGAGTTAAGAAGATAGTTCTCTTCCTGCTTGAAATAATTTTCTTTATTTTGGTCTGTCAATCAGCCATCCACACAGGTTCAGTGGCTGGTATTGGCCCCATGTGAAAATGCCGGTGCTGATAATCTCAATGGTAGTTTGGAGTCCCTGCAGGGTCTGCCTTGCATCTTCAGATCAAGTTTTATATTTCCCTCTATTCTATTTCTATTAAAAAATTAAAGTTTTAAATGGAAACTATTTACACATTTTTAATATAGAATATAATATAGAATTTATATTGTCTAGAGAAGTGTTTTTTCTGAGTTCCCTTGTCATTTTCCCTTAAAAAGGAAACACTTCCTATTGACTTCTGCAGGCACTCAAAGTTAGCCATGAGTTTCCCTGACAATCTCATCACTTACGAGTGGTTAGACGTTCCGTGGAAGATTCAAATTGGAGAGTTTAATGACGCCATTACAGCATGAAACATAGCTCTCAATCTCAACAAATTTCAGTCAATGGATATTTATGGGATCCTAGTTACAACTTTCCTGTTGATAGCTACAGATTTAAGTAGTATTGTTCCCCGCTGCCATGGAGACCTTGGTACTGCTCTGTTGTACCCACAGAGTAAAAGCTGTCTGAAAAATAGGTCAGCTTACCAACTGGCACTAGGAGAATGATGTTTACCAAAATTTATATTTTGAGTTATTGTAAAATGGTTATATAACTGCCCACATTTCCCCTTCAGGACTGTGGCAGACAGACCCCAAGGTGGCCTCTGCAATTCCCACCCCTAATGTTCATGCCCTAGATAATCTCCTCTCCTGGAGTGTGGGTGAGCCCTGTGACTTTAGCCCATAGAATATAGCAAAAGCAAAGGGATTTTTGAGATGTAATTAAGGTCCAAAATCAGATAATTTGGAGTTAATCAAAAGGGTGAGCCTGAGTTAATCAGACAAGTAAGTACTCTTGAAATTGGTACTGACCCTCTCTAAGGTAACAGCCCTGCTGTGGGCGTCATGAAGTTGCCAGCTATGTTAAAGAAGCACATGTGGCAAGGAAAATAGATGACCTCTAGAAACTGTAGACGACCTCTAGGACTTGAATGTGGCCCCCCAGGTAACAGCCCACCCAAAGCCAGGCACGTAATCACAGTCTGCCACCAACCTGAATGATCTTGGAAGTGGATTATCCCCCAGTGGGACCTAAATAAAAGCACAACTTAATCAATCTTGATGGCAGCCTATAGGACCCTGACCAGACTCAGACCCAGACTCCTGACTTATGGAAATTGTGAGATAATAAAAGTGTGTTGTTTTAAAATGTCAAGTTAGTGGCGATTTGTTATTCAGCAACAGATAACTAACACAAAGACTGAGGTTCTCTTTCCCCAGCTCCTGTTGTGCAGATGGCTGCATCTGTCTTTGAGAACTGGCCCCAACCAAGATAACCAACACCCTGAATCCCGCGCCCCCTCGTTCTCATGGGCAGCCAGAGTCAGTGACTGGTCAATGTCTGGCCAATAGGGTGGGGGGTGGGCAGGGAAATGTGAAGGCAAAGCTTACTTGCCTCAAGCCAGTATCTCACTGAAGGACCATGCCTGAGCTCTCCTCTCCTTGGGATTGACTGAGGCCTTTGTTTTGACGGAAAGGCAGTTCAACTCCTCTTCTCTCTAATCCTGCTTTCTTTACTCCCCTTGGGTGTAGATCCTGAGAACACTCCACAAAATGCTTCCTACATGCAAATCTCTACCTCCGATCTGTTCCCAGGGAGCCTGACCTAAAATAGAACTGTTTTCACTAATGCATCACTTATTGTCATGTCTGTCCCCTAAAGTCTGAAAGCTAAAGGAAAAGCAATTGAGAAAGGTATAAGTGCTGGTAACCTTGTTGTAGTTTGCTTTTGTTTTGTAAACACAGATTCCCTTATTATTTTTAAATAATCTTTCTACTTGAAAAATAGTAAGAAGGCACTGGAATGCTCTCTAGAAGATATTGAAGCTCATTCTTTTTATTTTACAGAATGGGACATGGAAGCTCAGTGTGTGTGTGTGTGTGTGTGTGTGTGTGTGTGTGTGTGTGTGTAAGAAAGAGAGAGAGAGAGAGTGAGTATCCTAGCTCATTCATTCATTCGGTCGACAGATATTTATCAGGGCTGGAGCTGGCCTCCTTGTGGGCTGTGTAGAACGTGCCAGCAGATACACAGAGAGTCACATCACAGCTGTGTGGCTTCCTAATATGACTGCTCTAGTGCCTGAGCTGGGCTGTTCTGTGAGGGTCTCTGGGCTGATGGCCACATTCTACCTCTAACACTGGAGCTGCCCCATCTCTGTGAGGAACTCAATTGACTTACCTCCTTTTATTTTTCTCAGGCTGGGAAACTGCATAATTTCTACTTAGATCCATTAAATAACTCCTCAAGCTCTAGTGTGTCACTGCAGAGATGGAAAGAGATGGAAAGGCTATGTTCTATTTTTGTATCAGCGTTCTAAGTAAGGTGGTTTACCATGGTTTAACAATAATGGTCAGTAACACCTACACAGCGCTTACCATGTGCCTGTTTGAACACTTTGCAAATACTAATTCAATTAAAACTTTAACAGACCCAAGTGGCAGCCAACATAAAAATTATGAGCAAATAAATATCCAAAAATGTATCTGAGTTGTGTAAAGCTTTCACTTCAGAAAAAGGGCCTGGGCTCTCGAACTAATGCTTGGGAAAGAAGAGAGAAATTTTTCAAGTTTTTATGAAATTCTGGATTTGCTAATAATTCTTTCTCCCTTGGAAAACTAATCTCTTTTAGGTATGCGTATTATATAAAATACATGCCTATTCTTGACCATTCAGCACAAATTACCAATGTTTTAAAATAGCCCAGGCTCACCACCTCTTTTCCTCCCTGCCCATCTTCTGATATTCCTTTGTTTATAGACATGTCTATCCCCTGCAAACAGAGGAGGAGAGAAGCAGAAATTCACATCTGTCAGGCTCAGTTAACCATCACCAGGTGGACAAAGAGCTGGAAACAGGTGAGATGCCCCGTCGAGGGCATTTCACCCCAGCCTTGTCCCTCTTGCCATGGACACCTGGGTGCATCCTCCAAGATTTAGTGACCCCAAACTGTTAGGCAACAGGAGAGTATTATTTATATTATCAATTTATTTAGAGATGTGAGCTTTCCCTTTTTCACCAAAATGTTCCTGGAAAAACACTAATTTATTTGATTTCACTAAAGAATTGAACATGTTTGCTATCCACTATACATTTCAACCTATCATTGTTTACTGGCCACTTTCTATTGTGTGATATCACTCTATGTGGAATCCTGAATAAGTCTTGGCCTCTCCAATGAGGAATAGTTGGAGAGAAAAAATAAACACAATGGACAAAATGAGAAAAATAAATGCTTTTATTGTATCTTTTTTCCAGATAAATTGTAAAAGGCATCTGTATCCCTTTTGTCTATTTTATTGAGAATCCGTAGTGCATTAGTTTCCTATTGCTGCTGTAACAAATTACTACAAATGTAGTAGCATACTACAATATAAATTTATTATCTCATAGTTCTGGGCATTAGAATTACAGAATGGGTCTTAATGAGCTAAAATCAAAGTGCAACAGGGTTGCATATTTTCTGGAAATTCTAGGAAAGAATCTACTTTCTTTCCTTTTCCGGTTTATAAAGGCATGATGTGTGCTCCCCTTTCTGTCTTAAATGCCAACAGTGGCCAATTGCATATTTCTCACATTGCATCACTGTAACACTGACTCTTCTGCTTCCCTCTTCCACATTGAAGGGACCCTTGTGATTGCCTTTGACCACCTGGATAATCCAGGTTAATCTCCTATATTTTAAAGTTAACTGGTTAGCAACCTCAATCCCATTTGTGACCTTAATTCCCCCTTGCCATGTAACATAACAGATTTATAGATTTTAGGAATTAGGACATAGACATATCTGAGGGAGGGGGACATTATTCTACCTGTCACACCCAGAATGTATATTCTACACAGAATGCCATATAAACAAGATGTTGTGTAGATCAATGGATATTACTATTTTAAGTAAAAGGAGGAAAAAAGTAAAGGAGAAATAAAATGAAAAGCTCATCAATGTTTATTAATGGAAGAAAACAACGATTCAGTTTTTTTTTGGGGGGGGGGCGGAGGCCATTGTGGACACTGCCATTTGTGAGTATTATTTCTCCCTAATAAGTCAATTGAGTTAGAAGAGTTGACAAAGTGACACAGAAACAAATGCTGCTGGTTCTGTGAACTGTCAAAGTGAACATTAAATGCATCTATTGCTAGATTCTATGGTATAGACATTATGTGTTTTGAGAAAAATAAATCTTTCTTTCCACTCTTTTTGATGATTCACAGTTGCTTATATAATAGACCCAAAATTCATTTATTTATTCAAAGCCATCAATTTACTTTGCATATATTTTTTAAGCGCATGACAATTGCCAGGTATAGTGCTAGATGCTGGAGAATAATGAAAAACAAAACCAAATGTGTTCTTTGTGCTCCCCCAAATTTTAACCTACTCAGGGTCCATGCGAGAAATTCTATAAATCTTATAAGGAAATTAGTGAGCCATACCTCGAAGCATTAGGAAGATTCATAGAGGCTGAGAATAATAAGGAAGACATTTCAGAAACAGGAGAGAAAATTGAGTAAAACCACTGGCTTAGAAATTCAATGGAGATAGGTCTCTGTATTATCATTTCTTCTGATTTCTAATTCCTTTGCTCATTCCCATGATATCACTTTCAAGGCTCCAAACTCAAAATCAGGATAGAAGTGACAAGGGAAATACATTTTCTGGGCTCAGAGGAAGAAAATCAGAAATCTGACTTTAGGAAAAAGACATTTGTGCTACAGTGAACAAAGGCAAAACTTTTGGTGCCGAGTTTGGGAAATGTTGAATGTCAAAGGGCAGCTCATGACATTTCATCAGAAAAAGACACAAGGGACACACATTCCAAAAAATTGATATGTAACAGTTAAAGAATTGAAAAAAGATTAAGAAGAGAATACAAGGGGTACTTTTTCTTCTCTAAAATGTTAGATAGTCTTTTGAAGCAATCTCCATAATTTTACTTGAATGAAGCATCAGGCCCTGAATATTCAATTTTTCATGTTGAATGATTGATTACCAAGTTGTTATAATGGTTTGGGCTTTTTAAAAATTTGTTCTCCATTATTAATTATTTTGATAAAATGTTTTGTTCCTGACAAATTCAGTGAAAACTAAAAAACAGAAAACAGAAAACCAACCCTGCTCTTTGTAAAGCTGTTAACTTCAGAAGGTGAGGAAGAAGGTGGCTCACTGCAAACACCATGATCCTGGCCTGTGCAACTGTATCAGTTAGGGAAGTAACGCTCACCACTGTGACAAATTGACTTTGAAATCTCAGTGATTTAGCATAATGAAAGTTTATTGTTTGCTTTTGTCACAGTTCAATGGTCAGTGGGCTCTGTTCCACACAGTCATTCAGAGACCACGATCCTTCAGTGCTGAGGGACAGCCATCTTCAACATCCTTGTGGACATTCTGACAGCAGCCAGTAGACAAGGGCAATGCAGAGAGAGATGAGGAAGGCATGCCAGCTCTCAACTGTCTCAACCTGGTAGTACATCACTTCTGCTCACTCTCTATTGTCAAAAACATGACATATGGTTCCATCTAACTCTAAGAGGACTGGGAAGTGTAGTATAATTGTGTATCCAGGAAGAGAAAGCCAATTTAGTAATCATTAGCCAGTTTGTATTTTGGCACTCTCCTTAGATTTTCAATTGGCAAAAGGGAAACTAATTGTGATCTTCTGGTTGTAACCCCATTTACTTGGTCAGCAGCTTTTCTTCTTTATTTACATTTCTTGGTATTTATATCTCAATTTTTTTGATGGAGAGAGGTGATGAAAGGAGAGAAGAAGAATCACTTGAAGTGTGTATTCTTCAGGCAGACATAGGACACTTTTCAGGCAATTCTCACCTCTATTTTATGCTACACCATCACTCTCACTTGGATAGTTTTATCCAAAAGGGCCTGTATTGATTGTGGACAAAAGAATCTCTGAATGTGCTACAGTTTGCAACTTCAGCATCCTTAATTATGTAGTGTCAATGTGTGATAATATAAACCTATGTTTTAGAGGTTGACAGCACTTTTGCCCGCTTATAATACTAAGCTTACCTGTCACATATGCTATCTTTGAGAGTCAAGGTGGCACTGCCAATAATAATTATCAAGCAACAATCAATACAGCAAAGCAACCACCTCGTTAACCCCCTCTGCCCCACACAGTGGCCAAAGCTGTTACCTGTCCTACCACAGAAGCAGCCATGGATCACAATCATTCTCCTGTCACACTTTGCAACCCTGTCTGGTGGGCTAGAGAGACAAAAGTCATCACCCTTAGGCTAATTTAAAAAATATTTGTTAGTAATTAATTTCCAGACTATTTAGGACAAAGTAGCACCTGCTTCAGGTAACCAAGACAGATGGTCACAGCTCACTGGTGACCTCAAGCAGCCCCTCCTCCCCAGGCTCTACACGGAGGCACCTTAATGACAATTAAGAGATACCAAGTTATTTTGAATAAATCTGGGCCACATTTGATTGTGGTTTCCTACTGAGCTGAGAAGAGCTAACAAATGAGGCAGAGAAATAAATAAACTTGTCCCCGCTAACTGCTCCAAGTGATGTTCCCATTAAAATAGACCCAGTGAAGGAGACTTCCCACTTGTAATTGTTACCAATAAATCTATCACACTACAGATTTACTACTAAACTCTAACTCACCAATATTATTAAATAAGGAAAAATGAACAAATTTATTCATGGAGGTCATTCATCAGAGCCATGTTTTGACTCTGTTCTCAACTATTCCCATTTCTTTTTCACACTGGAAGTTTCTTCCTTTACTATATCCATTTTGCTTCAGAGATAACGTGCTTGCATTACACAAGCACATGTGAGCTTCCTACAAAGGACTGCCTCTTGGAAAATATTTTCCTAAATAGATATAAGTTGGAGATTTGGCTCTGTATATACACAGTATAAAATCTGTATGATTTTATTCAAATTATCTAACCTCCCCAAGCCTTTAAAATAAAGGTAATAATACTCATTTGCATCATTTTGCAAGGAGTAGACAAATATAAGAAACAGTTCAGTTCAGTGTAGGTGCTCAGTAAACATTGGCCTTCCTTTTGCTCCTTTGCTCCTTTGATTTCTCCCCTTTACTCTCTCCTTTCTCTATTCTCAGGAGCACTCAATAATATCACAGACAGGACTCTAATTGATGAGTATGCTGAGAGCTGGGCTAATGATGCCCAAATGGAGAGGTAATGAGTAGGTATATCTTCTATGTAAAGGCAAATGAAATCAAACTTATCAGAAGCGAATGCCTTACAAAGGAGAAAAATGTCGAAGACATGTGGAAATGTAAAGGAAGCCAACTCTGCATGGAGGTATGTGGGTGCCCAGGTTCTAAAGAACCACTAGAGGTGACACCCCAGTTAGTACTTGTCCCTTGGCCTCTGTGATTCACTCTCTAGGTTTCTCTTCTTCTTTTGGCTACTCTTTCAAGCTCCTAAGACAGCTTGCCCTTCTCCACTCAACTTCAAAGTTTGCAGTTCTTCAAGATGCAGCACTGGGCCATTTTCATGTCCCACTTTTCATTCTCTCCCTAAACAATCACATCCTTTGCACATCACTTCAGTTACCAGGTACATTCTGATGACTTTCGCGTTTACTTCTCCAGCCTAGCCATCCAGCCTATGAGCTGTAGACCCATATATCCTATGCCTAAATGATGTCTCCATTTGGATGTCTCAGTACTCCTCAGATGCAACTTGGTCAAAATTAACTAGCATCATTTCCAGCCTGGTCCTGCCGCAGTGTGTCCTAGAACTCATCTTTGACTCCTCCCTCCCTCTTGCTCACCACTTTCCAGCTAGTCAATCATATATCTAGCCACAAATTCCAATTACAAAGACACCATGTTCTCTTATGGGGACACAGCCATGGCCTATGCTTGACCTTTCACATCAACTCAGGCCCCACTCAGTCCATTCTCTGGATTTAGAATAGAAATGTCTTTTAAATATTTCCTCCAACGCATCTACCTCTCACCCTTCTGTATCCACTTTCTGACAGAAACATTTCCAAGTCTTCCCATTGCTCTCTTAGGATGAAATTCCATATTTCCAACACAACTTGCAAGGACTTGTACAAGTAAGGACAAGCCTTACCTGTCAGTTAACTTCATCGTTCGTCACCTCTCTTCTCTCCTGGGCATCAGCCACGCCAACATTTTTAATTTCTTGGAATGCATCACACTTTTCCTATCCCTGAGCCTTCACATGTGCTCTCCCTCTCTTCAGGAAACCCCCTCTTCTTCCTTTTTGCATAACCAGTTCTTGCATGTCTATAAGATCTCATCTTAGAAACTACCGCACTTCATTGATTTTAAATACTCCACATTTAACATCTCTGAAATTGGTATGCATCAATTTGGGGTGCATCGTTCTGTCAGTTGGCAGCACTTGGCTGTCCACTGCTTGTGCTTGTGTACACATCAATAGAACCAACATCAGAACTTGCAGAATGGGGTTAGTGGCTTGGCAGCAAATCCTGGACACAATATGGAGAGCTCTTTTAACCCCTAGTAATGAAATGATTGTAGTGTGTGCGTTGGGAAACAGTGGATCAGATCTGTTTAGCAACATTACCCAAGCAGGAGTCAAAAATACTTTAGCTCTACATTATTGCATATTTGATTTAAGAATACAGTTACAATAGTTTTTAGGGTTTATATATATATATATATATATATATATATATATATATATATATATATATATACATACACACACACATACATACATATATATGTGTATATATATGTATGTATATATATATAGAGAGAGAGATTCTTTAGGAAATATCACCAATGCTCTTAATGGCACAGAGGTTGATAATGTGTGGAAAAGCATAAATATCAATTCTGAGTAGAAGATGATTAGGAAGAGATGGACTCTGAATATAAGGAATTTTAAGAATTCTTTCAGAAACTGTTTTGTTTATATTTTCTCTTAGTTATGCACAAAATGATATGTAATAAAAGTCTACATCAAATTAAAAATAAATACTCTAAATGGTAAGAAAGCCTTATGTCATATTTAATTGGAAACATAATCTTTCTTTCTTATTGTGCATAGAATAATGGTGTGTATTACAATTAGCAACATCTTAAATTTAATAAAATGCAGTAGTTCCTAAGAGCAGCCTTCACTGACACCCCAGATTAGGCCATCCTTTACATGCTCTCTTATATTTTGATACCTCTTTATACAACTAATAATTACTGTAATAAATAGTAAATTGTCTAATTGGCTGTTTAGAGTCTGAAAGAGTGGAAGCTAAATATGAGAAAGAAAAAAAAAAAACTGTATCACTCATATTTACTACTTTTCCCCAGAAGGTAAAATGTAGAGGTTGCTCAAGAGATATGTGATCGAATGAGTCTGATTAAAATGATCCTCTCTTCTCTGGTTGGCCTAGAAATAGACAGCTGTCCCCAAATGCTGTCATGTATGACAATGCCAAGGCCACAGAGCTTGGAAATAGACTGGGGTCGAGGAGGAGCAGGGCTGTGCAACGAGGCCTTTGGTATCACGGAGAAGCGATTAAAACTCCTGAGGGAACAAGAACCTCCACAGCACCAGTGCACCCACACCCAACAGCACGTCACATCATCTTTCCCTCCTGGGCCTCACAGCGCTGGTCTGCTCACACCTCAGGGCACATTCACAATTTATCTGGAAACGACACAATTCCTGCCCCTGGGAATTAAGGCCTGAGAATGGCAAGAAACAGTGCAAAAATAGAGCAAACACAAACAGTGCACGCAGCCGTGCACCCCACCCACCCTCATAACTGGCCTCTGCTCTTTGAAAAATCTTTCTATAAAGGCCTGTTTTGAAAAGGAAGGAATGCCATAGACAGGACTTCCCACACAGTGGCCCTTGGACAAATGCCCTGTGCCACGCTCCTCAATGGCTCCGTGCAGATTACTGGGCAGGACTTGGGGACACGTCCAACCTCTGGTAAGCTCTGAGGCCCCCTGAGAAGGAAGGTTACCAACAAGCCCACAGCTCTGGCTGCTCAGAGTTTTCCCTTCATGATGCCCCTGAGCAAACAGAGCAGCGAATCTGTCTGCTTCTCATTTTTGCATTTAAGAGGAAGTTACTCATAATGGTGGCCCCTGTCAGCAGTGTCTCAGTCACAAATGTAGGTCCATGGAAGAAGCAAGACAGCAGATGTGCATAGTAGATATCCCAGATCACAGGTGAGGAGCAGGCCCTGAGATCCAAATGGCTAGGCTCAAACCCATGTTACCTTTGGGAGGAGCCCATGTCCTTCCACTGGACAGAGAGGCTGGTGGAGAGGGGAGGGGGGCACAGGAAAGTGCTCAGGTTTTCCTTGGCCCCGGCTCCTGTTCCCTTGAATTAGTTCTGTTTATGGATTGCCCGCCATCCATGAGAACAGCTACTACGCTGCACAATGAAGACCCAGATAGATGGAGACTCTCAACTCCTTTTTTGATTTCCCACAACCCCCTCCCCACTCATACAAAGTCTTTCTACAATGTGAGGAGCTGGAGAGAAGGTTCTCCAACACCCAAACGACTGAGAAGTGAATATTGTTAAAGACCTCAGTCATTTCTGGGCTCCATGCCTTCCTTTATATATCAAATAGGCCCAGCGCTTTAGAGACCCCATTTTTTTCTCCCCCACCAGTCTCTGCAAGGGAAATAGAGGAGCACTAAGGTTCATTACCCTCTGATACACCTTTCCCTCAATTTAGAAGGCAAATGGAGCTCACATTAGTTAGGGTTTTGAGTATTTTTTGATCCTCTTGGTACATACCAGTGTGCAGATCATAATTGTCAGACCTGGGAAGGACCCCAGAATTTTTTATACAGCCTCCTCATTGTACAAATGACAAAACGGAGGCAAGGGTTTGTCAAGGTGCCTTGCTCATGGTTTCAACAGAGTAGGTGACTCAGCCAGAATTAGATTCAAGTGGGTTGACTTGCAGTCCTGTGCTTTTTTGATCTTTCTGTGGTAAAAAGTGGAGGTCTCAAAGCAAATGCTTGCCTAAACCAGGCAGCAGGAATGACTGAAGGGCCCAGGCATCATTCACTCCCCTGTGTGCAGGCGGTGCTGAGTCTAGCTAGAAAGCAGACACCTTTCAAGGGGTAGCCTCTGCTTAGCTGCAGCAGCTTTATGCAATGTGGGAATGGCTACCCAGTGTTACAACATCTTACTTTTCTTTTTTTCAATAAGAACTAGAAATCCGGATTTAAAAGAATTATACAATGTCCTTACTAGGTCAAATTTAAAACAGTGTATAGGCCAGCGATGACATATCTGTAGGCCAAGTTCTGGGATGGTCAATTTGTAATGTCTGCTGTAAAGAGATGCCGTTGCAAAAGATACTACCCCAAGGGTCCCTCTCCTGACTGCTTCTGTGCTTCCTCCCCTCCCCCACAGCCTCATCACTCTATGCCCACTGCTCATGTTCTTTTCTGCAGCCTCCCAGTCCTGCCTCACTCAGCCCCCAGAAATGGCCCCCAGAGCTCAGACCAAAGGGTCTTGATGGTCCTGCCTGCCTTTGTCTCCCTGCCAACTCTCATTCACATTGCTGGTGAGGTTGAAAATGAGTCATTAAATTGTGTTCCTAAATTCACGAGGTCCACGCTAGAGCCAATCATAAGTCAGTCAAATGTCTTAGCACGGAGATGCTGCCTTTAATGGAATCATACAGAAATGATCTTTGCCCTCTGTAGAAATTGCCTAGATGATAATCAGAAGTAAACAAATCAAAACTTATAGCTAAAGAACAGCTTATTTTGCACTTAAAAAACCATCAGTATGTTTGGCATGCTTTGCTAAAATACTAGGAGAGCAGTTCCTAGAAATAGCCAGCTCCTCACAGAATTCCTCATTAACTGCTGAAGCTGCAGATGGATTTCGCTAGTGTAGCCCACATCTCCCAGTGGATGACAGTGCCCCCAATAGGTCTTCATCTAAACTATGGGTCACACTCAGCTTACAAGGGCCAGGCAGGGAGGTTACATTAGGACAGTGGGCTGGGAGAGGCAATGGTAGACTGGGGAGAACCAGGCCTTCCTACTAGGGGCAGCCATTACTTAGACCTAGTTGACAATGGATTGCAGGCCTAGAGTAGCCATAGCTTCTGATTTTTCATGAGAAGTTGGAAATCTGGATGTTTGGTAACCTCTTTGGATAATTAAGGTTTGACAACTAATTTAAATAAAAGGAAAACACTTTTTCAACCACATAAGAGCTCTCTGAGGACTTGATTCGACTACAATCTATTTGCCAGGTAGCAGTCTCTAAGTTGAAGGACAGGGCCAAGAAATATTTAAAAAAAAAAAAAAAAGGCCATATAACTTGGGATGCGATTCCAACTACTTCTATGGAGTTACTCATCCAGCATTTTAGATTCACACACAATCACAGAAAGCCCCACTGTTTGATGCCTCATTCTCTTAAACCTCATTCTAAACAGTAATGCCACGTGCCACCTGCATCCTTTTGTAATATGTGCCAAATGCGATTGGACAAACACAAAGGAAACTAGCAAATACAATTAATGTCCTTGAGTCTCATCACACCGTGTCCCCAATACACATTAGAGATTGCCAGCAGCACTCAAATCACCTTCTCTCCCCTTCTATTTCACCACCATCCACCTGCTTGCCATCAGATTCTTTTCAAGGCTAAAATTTTTATAGTAGGTAGACATGTCATGCAACGGAAATACATTCTACCTACACGTGATCACTGGGCACATCCCGTAAAGCTCAGGATGTGCCCAGTGATCATGTGTAGGCAGAGTGTAGACTCTGCTTCTCTCTAAAACAAACTTGGTTTAATTCATCATTATTTGTTGAGCGCCTACCATGTTACACATTGACCACCGTATTCTTGAATTTAGATTTGAGAGCAGACTTGTCTATCAGGTTCCTCCTGGGTAAAAGAGATAGTGATGGTGGCCTTCAGAGGAGAAGAAAAGAAAACAGTTGGCTCCAAATGAAAAGTGAAGAAACAATAGTTTAAATGCCAGGTGATCAGTTTCTTGTGGCTACCTCTGCTTCTTCATTTTGTTAAGCAAAAGCCTTCAGTAAAATTCCAGTTCTATCTCAGCCATGCTAGTGAGTATTCATGGGAATGTCATGTTTCCTCATTTGAGTGAAGGATTTATTTACCGGGCAATCAGGGTCCTTCCCCAAGTT
This sequence comes from Eonycteris spelaea, assembly GCA_003508835.1. Lineage (NCBI taxonomy): Eukaryota > Metazoa > Chordata > Mammalia > Chiroptera > Pteropodidae > Eonycteris > Eonycteris spelaea. The sequence continues at coordinate 58,462 of PUFA01000211.1, read as the reverse complement.
TATCATGATGGTGGTTGCAGTAAATATGAAGAGGCCCAGAGGGAAAGGAATTTCAGGAGACTAAAACCAAATCTTTGGAATCCAGCTTTCCACTTGTGGATAGATTTTTGGTCTAGCTAATGGCCCCAGGGGACATAAAGTTTATTTTTTAAGTCAGTTGGAAATTTTCTATGCACAGATGAATCAGTTTTGTAGGAAACAGCAAAGACCCATTCTTTTCAGCATTTATGTTTCATGGCCCAAAGTGAATTTCTCATTTCTAACTCCAAGTCTGCTACTCCTCTTATGTTCCTATCTCAGTTATGATGTCATCGTCCAGTTAATTTCTCAGTGTAAAAACTTCGGAATTGTGGTGAACATCTTCCTCTCTCTCTCTGACACTTCTCCCTAATTTTTTAATAATGTATTCAGACGTTTTGAGTTTTGTTGAGATAAATTTCCCAAACTGATGTTCCATGAAGCACAGGAGATGTTATTGGAGGCATTATAAGAAAAATATTCATTAGTCAATAAGTTTGGAAACAATAACTATTATATCTCCTTTTTAGAGATTTTCAGAGCACATTAACATATTAAAGGCTCTGAGAAGTTCTGCAATTTAGAAACCCATTTTAACTTCATCAAATGCAGAATGTTCCATACTTTTCAACAAAACAATATTTTCCAGCATTCCTGTTAGTGTTCTACATAACAATGGCTCATTACTAATTTGAAAAATTCTCTTAGAGTGTACCCCTGGAATGTCTCTTCCAGAGGTGCCTCTTACCCATTTCTTCTGTGATTTCCCTCTTGCCTAGACGATTGCACCAGCCACTTAATTATTATCCTTGTTTTCAGTCTCTACCAATTTTAGCCCATTATTTTCTCTACATTCAGAGTTATGTTATCACTAACTAAAGTTGTGATTAAGTTTTTCTCCTACTCAAAAATCCTACATGGCTCCTATACTGCCCAAAAAAGAAAGTTCTAGAGACTTAGCACGTATCTGCATCCCTTTTGAAGGGTCAGGTCAATGCAGATTGAAAACTGGCTGCATTTTCCAAATATTGAAAATGGGTTAGGAAGCAAATTACCAATAGCAGCTTGAGCCAGAGATAGTCCAATATAATAAACAAAGAGCGAGATCAAGTTCATACTGAGATCTAATATTAAAAGTGTTGGAAATAATAACCAATATTTTCCCAATAATAATGACAGACTCCAAACCACAGATACTTAAAGCTAAGAAAAATATCCCTATAGATAGGAATATCATATCTGAGCTACTGAAAATAAACTAGGAAGGGAAAATCTTGAGGACAGAGAAAAAGAGACACATTGCCTATAGAGGAACAAAAATGAGTATTACAACAGACTTCTTGAAATAAACAATGAAAGCCAGAGGCAAGGAAATGGCATAGAATTCTATATCCAGAGAAAATATCTTTTAAAAATGCAAGAAAAATAAAAACTTTCTTGACTGAACCAAAACTGAAGGACTTCATTGCCAGAAGATAGTAGCTGCAATAAATGTTGAAGGAAGCTCTTAAGGCAAAAAGAACACAATAACAGAAAGTTGGATCTACACAAAGAAATATAGAGTGCTGTCAATGAAATAAATTAAAGTAAAATAAATCCATTTCCCCATTATTTTAAATTGACTTAAAATGTAACTGTCCAGGTAAAGAGCACATGGCTCTTATTCTTAGATAAGAATAAGATAAAATAATATCTTAAAATGACATCTCACCAAGAAGTTTTTTGTAGTCCTCACCATTCGGTTAGATTTCTCTCATCCTTGTGACCCATGACAATTTTATTATATTTATATTAATCTGACATACATTGCACTTAGCTGTCTACGTGATTTCTTCAAGCTGATTGTATGCTTCAGAAAGGCAGACAACACAATTTAGTCATTTTTGTATCTCCCTCTTATCATTCATTCCCCATCCATCCCATGTTCAAGTACTATTGATGGATGAATTTTGACATATACACGCTCAATAAAAGTTTGTTGAATAAAATTAGACTAAGGACTTTGGCTCCTTTGCTTCTTTGACTCTCATGTAATTTGAAGCAAGGTAATGAATAAAACCTCTAGGCTCTGACTTAAGCAGGGTCTGCTCTCCAAGAGTCTTTTAAAACTATGAATCAGGGTGTCATAAACGTTCTAGCAAAGGAACTAGAGTGTTATTCAGGAACCCTGTAACGAGGCCTGAACACCTCCCATATGGTGAGGGATAGAGAAGGACCATGAGTAGGCCATTCTCTCTAGATCCCTAGATCTGGGCTCATAGCCATGGTGGGCAGGAGGCTCATCATGTGCTCCTCCCCAGACAGAATAAGGTCAGTCACTTGGCAAGGCCAATCCTAGTTGGGTAAGCTCATAGTCAGCAAATATTCATTCCATAACTGGTGATCAGGGCAAGGTGAAGCAACAGTTAACAGGAAAGTAGAACCTCAGTGAGGACTAGAGTGGGGGCAGGAAAACCTTGAGGACAGAAAACACTCTCGGTCTTCACCAATGATTCTGACTCTGCATCGGCAGAGAGCTCAAGTATTCTAGAAGCTGGAACAAATTTTACAGACCAGTGAGCCTAGTGTGTGGACCAGTGAAGAAACCAGATGACAGGTACAGACATTCTATGGTGGAAGAGTCAGAAAAAATAGCACTGGGAGTCAATGTCTTTTGGCATGAAAGCATCAATGCTTGGTGCTAATTGGATCAGAGCTGCCACAAGGGGCCCAAATGACTTAATCATGAATGAGCTTTACCTTGTGGTTTAAAATTGATGGACAGCCGGGGAAAAGTTATGAGCACAGACACCTTTATTAATATGGCCCAGCAACACCAGTATTCTCAAGGGGCATGTCTTAGTCCATATGGGCTGCTATAACAAAATATCACAGACTGGGTGGCTTATAAACAACAGACAATTATTTTTCATAGTTCTGGAGGTTGAAAGTCTGAGATCAGGATGCCAGCAACATCAAGTGAGGGTTCTCCTCTGGTCACAGACTTCTCTTTGTATCCTCATATGGAGGAAAGAACTAGGGAGCTCTGTGAGGATCTTTTATAAGATACTAATCCCATTCACAGGCTCCACTCTCATGACTTAAGTACCTCCCAAAGGTCCCAACTCCTAATATCATGATTTTGGGGGATTAGCATCTCAACATACAAAATTCGTGGAAACACAGACATTCTAACCATAGCGCAGCAGGCCATCATTGCTCTAGAATCTTCAGCAACTTGATTCTGAAAGTAATACACATCTTACCTGTATAAAAGAATACTAAATTATTTCTAACCTAATTGTTCTGGATTGGCTTTTAAAATAAGCAAATTCTAAACGCTTCCATCAATATCATTCCCACTTTCTCATAGGAATATGGTTTAAATAATCCTTTGTTAAAGAGAACTTCTACTGTAATGACAGGAATATAATATGCCCCACTAACCCCTTTCTTTGCCCTTTTGGCGAGGTGTTCAGTTATCACTGTGTTCGGTTCAGACATGGAATCTTCTAACCACAGTTAAGACTCTGGAGGGGCAGAGCCTTAAAGAGGACTGCCTTTTCCACATCTTGCAAGGATGGCAAAGTTCTAATAAGTTGACTTTTACACAATTCTTGGGGATCTGAAATGTCTTTTGGGGCTCTAAATGTGCCAAGAAAAAATCCTCGATTGTTCATTGCTTGTGTGGTATCTCAAAGTACACCTAATTTTCTACCTTGATACCTTATTAAAAAGTTAGAAAGTCTCTATCAGGGTGAGAAAGATAACTTTTACTTGTTCAGTGGGTGGTTTTTAAAAGCCTTAGAGATTCATTTCTAACACAGGTCTATTCAAGAATGTCAAAGGCACTTACTATTCACCCACACATGCAGGGAAGGCAGAGCACAAAATATAGAAGAAATTAGAGCCTCCAGGGTGAAAAGAGGAATTTTTCTCTTTTGCCAGTAAGGAGCCCTTCACTCACTGCTGGGGGTAATGTCAAGAGAACTATTGTAACCCACTCAGTGGGGAGTAGTAAGATACGGCCTGGATTTTTCAAACATTCAAGTTCTCAACAAAAACTTCTCTTAATTCAAAATACTTACCATGGTTTATATGAGAAAACCATGGTTACTAATTTTTGCTGTCCAAAACCAAAAAACATAAAGTAGTTCAATAACTGGGCAATTAGGCAGAAGACCACCTGTCTCTAAACATCCACTCTGAGTTTTGACTCATGAGACAGGCAAGATGTCTATGTGTTATTAATGACATGGATGTGCAGGCATTCACATTTCTCAACTAACATGGTAGGGTCATAGAAACTGGCCTGAAATCACTGACCTAGTTTTTCATATTTTCCACATTGCTGGTGATCCTACTGGAAAGCATCATCAAATTCTACATCTCTTGGCAAGCTGAGAGGACTGCCCAAGACAGACCCTCCCATATAATCAGAACCTTGTCAATCTAGGTTTGATTCCAGTTTCATTTCTAGTGAACTCCAGACTCCTGCCTTGATCCTTTCTCTACCCTCTTGGAGTTGATATTTGAACTTCGACTTTTCCTTCTTCACACTTTTGCTTAGCTAGCTCTTAGCACTCAGCATCTCTTACTTCCTGTAAAGGCAGAGGATTCTCTGCTTTAACTCTGACATTACAGAAAACGTTTGCCCTTAGCTGCCCAACCTCAGCCCTCATGAAGGAAAAAGTTCAATGACTATGTATATACCAGGGTACCAGAGGCAGATCCTCTTTTTATTTCTCCCCTTCTTCTCTTCTACACCCTCTTCTTTTAACTCACTACTAGACTAACAATAAAATGACAATAAGACTGAAAATACTAAGATCAGACAAACAGATGGTCCAATCTGGACTCTAGCAATGAGAGCCCCTGAGATTCTAATGTAAGTCATTGTTCATTTCTTGTGCACTGGTATTGCAACCCACCAAAAGGAAACAGAACCTAGATTTTGTTAAGCTTTCCATACCAATTTACCTTTATGTTGAGGAGAAATTTCATCTCAAAGGGTAATTTATTCAAAAAACTGCAAGTGTCTGAGAAGGGGGACTTCTAATGAAAGTGCCTTTTTAACCATAAATGCATCATGTCCTGACATTTATAATGAGGCCTAGAGCCAGAAATAGATTCTTCAGGAATACAGGGTATGTCTAAACACCTAGATTAAGTCTACTCTGCTTAAATTATGCCTCTGCCTGAAAGGAGCTGGGGGTTTCCGTGTTAGTGCGATTAGGTGGGTTTCTGGAATTATCTTTGGTTGGCTCACAGAGCCACCCTGAGTGGTGCAGTGATGGGCAAGCTGAGACCACATACACATGTGTGTCCTTTCACAGGCAACACAGAAAAAAGTAATCAACTCCATTTCTAAGCAAGGTGGAGTGCTAACCTTTCACTATCTGTTTTATTTTCCCTTAAAATTACATTGATTTGGTATTTTACTTTTTGATTAAGAGAGAATTTACTTAGCAGCTGAGATGTACTGCTCTTATATTTATCATTGTTCTTGAATCCACCTTGAATCCTTGAGTAGCGAGTTGAATATTTTGGAAAATTAATTAAAATAAGACTTAAAAGTTAGAAGAAACTATGAAGGGACACAAAGGGGAATCACAGGCTTTTCCTTATTCAGTAGGGAACTTTTTAGACATTTTCAAAAGAAGAAAAACTTGTGAAGTAGGCATGAAAAAAATCATTACATAGTTTTGCTTAAAAATTGTGGTTGTCTAAATGTCTTCTAAAGAAAACACAGCGTTTAAGAAATCATTTAATATAAATTGAAGACACTAAGGTAGAGAATAATCTTTAGAAACTTGGATGTTTTATGCAAAATAATTCAAAACAAACTGAGATTTACAGGCCACAAAAAAAGGTGGGTAATGATGGCCAGGGAGATATCATTCTGACTGAAAAGTAGCCACCACAGGTTTTTATGCTGTTGTGGGAGAGAAGCCTTCTCACCTCTGAGGATGTATGGGATGAGTTGCAAAAGAGAGGAAGAGGTAAGATAGATCAATTTCACTTCTCTTGGCAGAGAGAAAGCTGTATACAGAGAAAAATTACACAACTAGAGAGAGGCCATCATTCATGGAAAGATGGTAGCCATCATGAAAGTGGGCTGACAACTGAAGTGCCTTCAGGAGCCAAGCTAGCTATGGAAATAGAAGTGGAGGGGCCCTTCTGGAGAGCGCAATCTCAGCCTGCAGGGGGCAGCACTACTCAACCCCGGGCAGCTGTCAGGACCTACAAAAGCCCAGAGCTGCCAGATCTCAGGATAGTTCAAGAAAAGCCAGAAAACTGGATTTTGATTTGATAGCTCACCTACTTTAAAAGGTCAGTAACACACCTAAAACCTTACCAGAACATTATTTTGAGGACTTTTCTGAGACTGGCACTTTGTAGTCACATATAAAAAACTTTTATTAAGACAACAGAAGAAGTGAACTGTGTTATTAGCACAGAAGACAGAAAGAAATTGCAAACTGCAAGCTACTGGCAGGGGTTTCTATGAGAAAATTTCAATTGAGAATTCAACATTGAGAAAGCCTCAATGTTGGAACCAAACATTGAAAATAATGCATATATCTCAGAAGGTTTCTAAAAAGTCTGGAACTTAAAACCAGAGTTAAATAGTAATTAACAATTGAATCTGAATACAAAATCACTTCTACAAAGCAAGAGGTTAAATATTTATGCTGTTATTTGAATCAGAAGTTATATGCTGGTAGAACATTTATGAATGACTGAATTATGTGTTTTATGTCTGGTCTCACTGTGATTTGCCTGCTTAACCATATGGTCTACATTATCATAAATCAGATACCACTGCTCACCTGATAGGAGCTATTGAAATTTTGAATATAACATCTGGAGAGAAATAACCAGCCCTTTTAGGGCAAGTCTTTCAATCTCTAACTTATAAAATGATGGAAATTTTCAGTGGGATTGGAATTTCTTTCCACACTCTATTGAGTTTGAATATTGCTTCATCTCACAGCAATCTTGCTTGAGGTAATACATTCATTCCCCTGTCTAGCTTCACAAGCTATAATGATGTCCCCTGTAGAGTTAAATAGGGGGAGAAAACACTTCTAATTTTTCCTTGTGGTGGTTCAGATTATTGTCTAAAAATATTCATTCCCATGCTATCTTCACCTTCATGGGCACAGTATACTTCTCTGACCTATGACTTTGGGCTTGGCCCTGGGATTTGCTTTAATTGATATGTTAGCAGACATGGTGTGATCAAGGGCTTGGAAAGCCTTGTGTAATGGGCTCGTTCTTTTGGTTCTGCCATCTCTGTGAGACATGCGTTCTCAAGGTAACTACTGTCTCTTCAGCCTGGAGTGAATACATATGGAGCAGAGTCACCTCAGTCAAACCCAGCCACATCTATATTTAAAACAATATGCCCAAGAGAACCCAGCCTAGATGAGCTGTCCCAGCCACCTCCAGATCCAGGAGAGTAAATGAATGTCCTTTTAAGAAAATGAGGTTTGGGAGGGTTTTATTATTCTGTATTATTCTAGTGCTAGCTCATTAATGTCTTTTAATTGATCTCTACAATATGTTTGCTTAGCTGGGGTGTAAGCATTCCATATAGGATGTAGGTTGTAGATATTTTAAGGACTGGAATAACTGGTCAATGTTCAGAGCATCTAAGTTAAGCAATGGATTTACTTTGAAGCAGGAAACTTTGAAGATCCACCTGCCACCTTCAATTAAAGATCAGGTAAAGCAGAATCTAGGTATCATCCTCTTCTTAACACTCTATTCCATCTCTTCTATTACCCACCATCCAAGTACTCACTGTTTATATAGCCTGTTGATTCTACTTCTTACATATATCTCAAGTCTTTCCAATGTGCTTCTTTCTCATTGCCATCAACCCTGAGCCAGTTCATCATCATCTTTTGCTCGGATTAGTATAAGAGCCTCCTTCTGATACAAATCTCATCTTGATTTCTGCTCTTCACCAGCTTTAAAACACTTCCACAACTTGCCATTTTTTAAAGGCTAAGACCAACTTTCTAATTATGACTTCCAAAGTCCTTTAGAGTCTGATTCCCACTTACCTTGATAACTACACTCACCATCTGCCCCTAACATGCCTGACCCTTATACCCCACCTCTAAGCTTCCACCCATGGAGCTTCTTTCTGCTCCTTAAAGGTGCCACACTCTCTGGACTTTTACACTTCCACTAGCAGGACACCCTTCTGTCACTTCAGTGCTCACACTCATGATGGGATTATGAAGCAGTCTGAACTCAGAAAAGTGAATATACGAACGGATTTCCCTTCATTGTTTCCCCAATTAACTATATTTCCCTTTCCTATTCCACATGGAAAAATTGGGCAGATTCCATAACTACTTAGAACATTCTGTTATCAAAAACTTTACCTACTTTAAACCTCAATCTCAAACCCAATTTCAGTTCCCTTCTCTTCAGCAACAGCAGAGTTTCAGCATAAAGGTTTTACAGAGTGGGAAAGCTGTGGTCTCACCTTAGGAGCCAGGGGTTGTCTGTTTCTTGGACACCTTTCCTGCACTTCTGGATTTTCTAGAGTATTGGGCTGGAGATGATGAAGATAAGAAAAAGGACAAGTGTCTCTTCCTTAAATAACACTACAGCCAATGCTCTCAGTATAGCTGACATAAAAGTGCTGACTGGGTGGTGCATAATGTGAATTTTTGGAGGCTTCTGAGGGGAAACATCCACTATATATTTTCTCGTTGGGGTCCACCTCCACACCCCTCTTATAAGTCCCTCACTGTATGCCCCACAGCAGAATAACCCATTACTTTTGAGTAGCTGATGGGGTATTTTCACCAGTGAACTGCCCTCCTGAATAGGGAACCCAAAGTTTTAGCCAAATATTTAAGCAACTCTACTGAAGTTGTGCATAAAAGAAAACTGGTTGGTATCTTTATAAAAAATTAATGGATAAATTTTGCTAAAACATGATTTTCTGGAAAATTTTGTTTTGTGTCTAAACTGGCTTATAATAGCAACAAAGAATTAGTAAGACATTTGCCTTGAAAGTGTTAAAAAAAAAAAAAAGGAAGCGCTTCTGGAATTGTTTGGTTATTCATTTCTTCCCTGCCTCTAGTGTTTAAGTTTTCCTGATTTCATCTGCAGGGGATGTGCATATTAGATTGTTTGTTTGTCCTGTTAGCAAACATTCTGTAAAAGGCCTGGAGTAGATGGGCCTAATTCTTGAAAGTCTCTTTAATATCCAAGGCCCTACAAGGGTAGGACACTGTATTCAAGTTGTCTTAATGATTCACCACCTAGGTAATAAGATCCCTGGCTGGGAAATAATGTTTGGCTCTCCTGGCTCTTCGCCTCTCTGATGCTGGCAGATGAAACAAGATACAGAGATTTTCTGGTATTTGTTTCCATGTACAATTGGAATTACATCACTACAAATTGCCAGACTCTGAGGCCAGTCCCTCATCTGTAAGTTGAAGATCAGGTTCACATAAACCTATAAGGAAGAGTGTGTCTGAATTCATCTGTCTGTCAATCTACCCCCTTTTTTCTTCATCCTGTCAAAGGCACCTACCTCCTAGTTGCCCACATGCTGAGATGGGTTCCTACTCAAGCAGATGCACATAAGATATTTCCCAGATGTAGGATAGTTTATCTTTATCCTTTGGTCCCTTTGGCCCTCCCAGAGATGTAGACTCTGAAGTCAGACTTGCTTTCCTGCTCACTACTTGAGCAATTTTGTTGAGCCTCAGTTTTCTCATCTAAAGGGGAGATAATAGTAGTACTTGTCTTTTAGTGTTGCTGTGAAGATTAAATGAATTAAAAGCACTTGGATCAGACCTTGCCTCAGAGTAAGCATAACACATGTATTAGCCATTGCTATTATTTCTGGTGCCTCTCTGGACTTAGTCACATTCTACGCTTGGCTCTGATCTGTTTTCTACTGGCTCTTGGCTATCATTCTAGGTCTGAGTGTCAAATAATTCTCCTACTGACTGAACTTCACTGAAAGCTAGAGGAGACAGGAATCCACTGATGTGTCCATTCCCAGATAAGACTAAGAATTGTCCAAAGTTACTTAGCTAATTAGTGGCATATCTGGGTTGGCTTTCGTTGGCTCCTGTGGACAATTCAGCAGAGCTACCACAGTGGGGTTTATGAAGTCTAAAGTGGTCATGACATCTGTCCCCCCACCTTTAAAAAAATAAAAATTAATTATTTAAATGTATGTAGCCTTTAAAATTGATCCATATCTGTTTGGTTAGAGTTTAGGTTTGTACAGCTTCTAAATAAAGGCAATTTAGCATTATTTATAAAAAGTCAAATTTATGAACTCTTCGAACCAGCAATTCTCAATTCTAGAAATTTATCATCTATATATATATGATATATATATATATACACACACTTTGAAATATGAGAAATGATCAATGTACAAGATTATTCATTATTAGAGCATTGCTTGCTGTAGCCAAAGGTCAGAAACCACCTAAATATCCATCAAGAGGAAAGAATATAAATAAATAATGGGACATCTATACAATCAAATTGAATTATAGACATTAAAGAGAATGAGGCATCTTTTTTTGTACTGATATAGACTGATCTTTAAGATGTATTGTTAAGCAAAAGAATAAATAATACATAATACATATTTATATATAAATATATTTATATATATTTGCTTTTATGTGCATAATATATCTCTGGCAGAAGGCCAAGTAATTGGAAATTGTGTATGGGGCAGGGGGCTGGTCAGAAGGAAAGTTTTTATAACATGTTTTTTACTTTGCAGTGTGGAACATGTGAAATGTTTTCTTTCTTTAAAATTAAGTAATTATATACATTTTTAATGGAACCATGTAAGAACCTGAGCCTATACTAAGAGAATATATGTGATGGTCAGTAAAGATCAGAGGAGCCTGCTCATGACTCCAGCACTTGGTTTGTTGCTCAGCTGAAATGTCTAGCTGCCCTGAGATTTCTGATCATTGGACGACTTCATTTGTTTGTAATCTTCATCAAATATTGTTCAATTATTCACCCAGTGGGCCACTGGCTAGACAGAAAGCAGAAAAAACTAATGGAAAATTTTAACAAATTAATGAGGAGCATAAAGATGATATTAATTCTGCAAATTTGCCTCAGGAGAATTTGCACCAGGTTTGAGGTTGTATTCATCTGCTCAAAATTCTTCACAACACATCAAGATGTCTCTATAAACCTCAAATACCAATATTAAACAGACAACATCTAAGCAATTATCTTATCCAATTTGGCTTTTCTTTTATTGGGGCCTGGCTGGGCTTACCATTTTGTACAGAAGAATCTGTAGAAGAATTATTCATGAAATAAATAAATCCCCACTACTGATCACCCAAGAGTAGCACTGGGTTCCCCAGGTGAGAAGTACCTCCGTTGAGAATTAACTTTGACAATTAGGTACTTGTGTTATATTGAGTTTTAATTTGGAACTCATTGCTGAAATCACTGCTTTTCTATTCTTCCAGTTCGGTTTATCCTAATACATACATACAAGGTGTCACTTCTGACTGGAGATCACGGGATCCTCTAACTTGACCTGTTTCTGCTATTTAGGAGAGTGTGTGTCTGTCTCTGTTAGTTCTCCTTAGGTCCCCAAATAGAATTTTATTTATGCCATAAGCCTATATTTTAAGTCATGTTATCCTGAATATACCTCTACATTTGTTAAAAAAAAATTTTAAATAATATAATAGCAGGCAAACCAAAACGCACAATCTTCACTTATACAGATATCTACTATTTACCATGTAATTAATTATTTATGGTGAAGGGCTGATAAATAGTAATCCATAGCCCTTTCTTATCATTCAGAAACAAAGCTAAAAATTACATAAATAAACTTATTTTGTCTACTTTAATGCTATAACACATAGTTAAATTCTAATGTATGCTAATATACATGCAGTTGAAAAATCATAATACAGATAATTTTGTAGTTTACTTGTTAACAAATAATTACATAGTTTGTTTAAGCAATAAAGCACAAAATATCATTTGTTAAATGCGATAAGACAGTATTTTCAAGGTCGTAGTTAAAATCACATGATTCACTCTTAATTATTTACAAAAATATTTTTTAGCTCAAAATAACTTTTTCTTATCCTATGGAACTATATGACAAAATGATGTTAAAAAATCCTAAAGGAAGTTTTCCTAGATTACCTTTTTCTTGGAATAGGATTTATGAATCAGAAACAAAAACGTACAGGGGAAAGTACTTCCTGAAGGAGAAAAAGAGATATGCCTAGATTCTGGGTGCTTAGCGATATCCACGTGAAGTGAATGTCCTCTGTCTCTTCTCTCCACTTTTTGCCTTTTCTCTGCCCTGCTCACAGCCAACAAAACAAAGAATGTTCCCCAAAGGAGCTCTTTTAAGTTTGGTTCTCTTTCACATTTACGTTTTTATTTACCCTGGTCATTTATCAATTAAATAACAAGTATTACTAAGCACATATTCTGTGTCAAAACACAAAATACTTAAGCAACAACATGAATGAAAACTGTAACTACCATCACCCTTAAACACCTCCTCTTTGCTAAATAGATAAAACAGATATGTTAGTTAATGAAGAAAAAGCAGAATGTGTGGCAAAAATGAGTCAGCTAGAACACAATATAATGGGGATAAGTATATTTCATCAGTAAGGAAGTGACGGTTGTGTGAGCATTTTTACCCTGGTCTGCTTAAAGGAAGTGTCTGACAGGAGCCCCAGACCTTTAGGCACAACAGCCTGGGGTCCCCATACATGCCCACCTCTTAACTTCACTTCTCGTCATCCCACTCCAGAGCCTCTTCACGGAGAGGTGCTACATAAATGCTAACACTTTGTAGATATATAGACTTGAGTTCTTAACTTGGAATCTGGCTCATTTTTTAAGCTCCGCAACCTTGGTGTGAATTTTTAGGAGGTCACAATTCTCATACTTGTTAGAAGACAGGAAATTCTACTATACCCTTAGGGAAAATAAATCCTTTCTCCTCCAGGGAATGAAGGAACTCTAGGAATACTGGCCATGTGAGAAATCTCTGTACATCCACAGAGACAAGGTAGCTGCTACTGTGTGTTTCTGGGTAAATAAATGGGAGCCAAGAGGAGAAATGCATTTTGCAAATTAAAAAAAATTTGACCTTCTTTTAGAAATGACTGTTTGCTAGTTATTTAGACTGTGTGTACAGTCACAAGACAAAAGAGAAATATGGGTGAATCCTTTGGAATTATTAGTCGAAATTCAAAACACTTAGCAATAGCCTTGTTCACTTTCAGCCATTTTCTCTAAGGGAGTGTGGGCCTCAAAACAAAATTCTGCTAAATGCAATGTGGTATCCTGGAAAAGATCCTGGAACAGAAAAATTGCCTGGTTAGCGGAAAAACTAGACAAATCCAAAAAAAAGTCTGGAGTCAAGTTAATTGTAATGTAGCAATGTACCATGGTACGTAAGATGTTAACACCAGGAAAACCAAGCAAGGGGTATACAGAAGCTGTGGGTACTATCTTTGTAACTTTTCTGAAAATTTAAAATTATTTCAAAATAAAAGGTTTACTTTAAAAAAACCACATATAATTCTGCAGGTTGCTTCCTTATTTGAAGTGTCCAATGAGGTAACCCACTTATTCTTGAGAGAGATGGGAGTGAGGTGTCTGGAGGCACCTACAACCAAAGGGAAGTGACAGATAGATCACTGAGTGGAGAGGTTAATTAGGTGGACAGCCAGTCAGTTTTGCCCAAAGCTAGTATTTTGGAAGATTTGGCTCTGTAGATATTCTTTCCCCCCATTCTAGGATTTCAGATAGCGGTTAGCAATCCTAGACATGTCAGTTAGGCATATCAGTGGGCAAGTGCTGGCACACAGTAGGCTATCCATAAATGTTTATGAAATACATGTTTGTTAAATACATGAGTTGATCGATTTTTCCTAGAGCGAAATTTGATATATGCTATTTATTACTCTGTACGTACCTCTCAACTCTCTTTGCCACCATATTCTCAATTCTTTCTTTCCTCTCATTTTTAATCTTTGAGAACTTGGTTAGCATTGGTTCCCACTGTGGACTGCAGAGGTGTTGTTCATGGAGGATGTGTAAGAGAAATGTCTCCGCAGTGCAGGGGACCAGGCTATGTTGCCCTGTTATGTCACTTATACATGCTGTAAAAGCAAATATTCCCCTCGGTTACTAAAGCCATATTGTGAAGGAGCTGAGACACAAAAGTAGAGAGCCAAACCCATACAGGGACAAGATGACATAGAGAGATAGATTCATTTACAGTGAGAATCTGGGTCGCCTAAAGCAGGTGGCAATGTCTGCCTTTGCCTGGCTGGGAAGATTCAAGCCTTGTTCCTTCAACCCCTTACACATCCCAGATGTGTAGCTTGGGTTCCAGAAAGGGACTCTATGAGTTTGTCTTACTCCTTAGGAGGGTGGTCTGCTCGCAGGGGTCATTAACACTGGCTAGCTGAGAACATGGCACACAGGTGCTCACTAAGTATAAGACCATTGAATTATGGGCAGAAGTCTGGGAAATGTCCTATACAATCATAATTCTCAGGCCTGGTCTCCAGTAAATGCTTTGGATCCCTCTGAGCAGGGGACAGCAATACTTCTAGAACAAACCTCTTGCTTCCCCCTAAAAGTTTCTATATAATGACACTCTCCTTCATAAATAAATATGATGCCACTAACCACTTACAGGGAACACATAAGCTGCTTTCCCTGCTGTAATGAAGAGTTAAGGGAGTTTCATGTCCTTAATTAAATGAACACTGCAAAGGAATTTCTCAACTCAAGTTTGATCCCTTACACTGGCAACTTTAAGACTTTTTGCCCTCATTTAACTTCTTGAAGGATCTCAATCTCCTCAGCTTTAAAATGAGGCTCTCTGAGGTAGCTTCTATATCTAACATTTTAAAAATGAATTTGTTGGGTGGGACTGGAAATTGGATATATTATGTTCATATCTTAGTTCTCCCATTAACTTGAGCAAGACATTTCACTTTTCTGACTTTACTTTTTCCTTTCTTAAAAATAGTAGTTGAGTTTTTAATCTAAAAAACAAAGCAAAACAAAAATAAACATTTCTAGGTTAATTTACCTTTGACCTTGATTGAGGGCAGCAAAAAGGTCAATCTTTTTTAGAGGTACTTCCATAATTTTTTTCCTGTTCTTTTTTTCCTTCTGATGCCATAAGAAATTGGGGCAACAGACTGGTTTTACAGATGTGTTTTGAGCATGCTATATAGAGGAATAATTCACAGAATTTTACTAAACATATTATTCTAGTATTTAAAGTGCTTCACTATTTGGCCCTCCCAGCCTTTTAAATACCATTCCCTCTTCACACCCTACTTTCTGGGTGCTTCAGAGAATCTGCTGGAGTCTGCCATTTCTCATCTCTCAGGCTCCAGACTTTCTCATGTTTTTCTTTCAGGTTGAAATATCCGTTCTCTCATCCTCACCACACTCATTATTTCCTCCAGTTGAGGAATTCTTTCTAGAACCTTCTCAAGTGTTAGTTCCTAGCTAATCTTTTCTTGATTTCCCTCTCTCATAAGACCTCACCCCCCCCCACACACACACATCATTAGAAAGAATCAGGCATTTCCTAGTCTGCTGTCCCCTTTCCCCATTCTCTTGTCATATCATGATATTTACCATGCCACATTACGTGAGTCATTCCCCAGCGCTTCCTCCAACAGACTGACAGTTTTTCCAGGGCAGGGCTTTGGGCCCTAACATTTTTCATAGTATCTTGCCAAACTACTTTGAATTAAGGGGCAAGTAAACACAACGTACAGTTCAGTTTGAAAAAGTGAGAAGAAAGGGACAGAGGAGGTCGAAGCCAATCTTCCTTAGCTGAGCATCTCTTGTGTGGTGAGAGCCCCCAAACCAAGCTTTAAGAGATCCACCCAACACCACATGGTTTGGCGTTCTTTCAGTGCTTGTAAAAAGGATCTGGGAAGCCTCAAAACAGTGTATTTTGGAGCAGAGTGTAGAGCAGATGCACCTCTTCTAAACCCCAATGTCTGGAGCTCAGAAAGTAGAGTTAGGTGCTGAATTCAGCAAAGCAATAAAAGTGCTTTTCATGTGGTGTGTTCAAGAGAAAGTGTCACTATTTGACTCATGGGTGACATGCCCTGACTGTCACATGGCGGCCCCAAATGGCGTGTACCCAATGACAGACGTGTCTGTCAAACCACAATAGAGAGCAGCCTGCAGGAGTGTGGGGCAGCTTCAGAAGAGCTGAAATAAGATATCAAAATCATCCCTGTAAGGTGAGGATGCCACCCTGCCTCACCACTCTGTGCCTCCAGCATTGAGCTCGGCTCATACCATGTGGACCATGGCTGGTTTCAACTTGGTAGCAAAAAGCCAGTGGAGAAATTTGGTGACTGAAATATTGCCCCTAGACCACCCAGAATTTGAAATTACAAGCAAAGAGGAACCTGGAGGCAGAGAGCAGATAGTTCAGGTCTTCTGCCAAGAGCCATTGGTGCTGGGGTCAGTAGGTTTGGCATCTGTTAGCATCACTCTATTCACCAAAACCCTCAAAGGCTTGCCTTGTCTTATCCTGTTGAAAGCTACAATTTCCTTCCCCTTACACTGGCTGACTTACAATATTAGTAAGCCATTTAAGAAGTGAATTAAACTAATTTTGCTTATTTCTGAAGTATGAAATTTTAGAAGATGATGCCAGATGAATGATGATGTATATTTTTCAATTTATTCATGCTTTTTAAAAAAAAGTTCATTCGTTCTTAAAGATACTTCTCTGCTTTGTAAATTTTGCTAAGCAAAATGGAAGATGAAAACAATGATAAAATTATCTTTAAAAGCACAGGTTTCTAATATAGAAACAGACATCTATGAATCAGTAAATGCAGATTTTTTTGTTTACATAAACTCTAGGCTATGTTAATTGTGTAAAGATATATCTAGAATATCAGTTTCAACAAATTGACACAACTTTTTCTTATGAAACAAGACTGAAATAAAGTTGTCATTGAAGGTAGGATGGAATCTCATCTTATCCATGAATTTGAGCCAAAGGCAATACGTTGATTGTGAAAATTAAATGTGGTCAAAGTTATCCCGTTCTTTAATTATTTCATAAAGAACAGTATGTATGATATGATGTATACAACCTGTATCAGGTAGCTACTGCCACAAATTCAGTGCATAAAAACAACCCCACAATTTTCATGGAGAACAACTGCAAGCGTTATTTATCATTCATCTGACTGTGGATCAATTGCAGTGTCTCTGCCATGTGCCTCATTCCGGTGCCCAGGCTGGAAGGATATTAGCTCTCTAGGGTACATTTCTCCCACGATGGTGCCAGAAGCACAAAAGAATGAACCTAAACACATAGACACATTTTAAGCCTCTCTTTGCATCAACATTTCTAACATCCTATTAAGCAAAACAAATCACATGCCTAGCTGAAGTCAAGTGGCAGGGAAGTACATTTCACACATCATTAGGCATGGCCAAATGTGGCTGTCTAGCACTACTACCTAGGAGTGAAGAAACAGGACAAATAATTCGAATTACCAAGTATCCTTAAAAGTATAGTGTTTCTAATTATATAAAAAGCATGATTCTAGTTCAGTCAGAGCAAGTTCAATCTATGCATGATGACATTCATAAACACAATGTATTTACTCTGCTTTTGGGTCTGTTTCCTTGTTATACATGCCCTCTAATGGCCAGAGAAATGTGTCTGTGAAACTGACCCAGCTGCCCCAATGGCCAGCCTCCCCTCCCAGAGACTCTGAGAAGATCTTTCTCCCTACTAGCCAGTGTTTCTGACAAACTTTCTGGGCTCTGCCTCTACATGTCACCCCTGCTCCTTACTGCCAACCCACCCCTCTGGTTTCTTTCTTACTCTCTTCCTACTTCCTTGAGCCCCACTCTTTGGGACTGCTTGGGTGGGACTCTGTTAATCCACAGGAGCTAGACAGCTCTCCTCACCCGCCTCCACATTCCAAGACTGCCAGAACCCTGGGATACAGGGTCACCTGGAAGTGAGGTTGGATAGTGCAGTCCTGAAAATCCCTTTTCCTTAAAATGTCCAGTAAGGTGGAAATGGGCTACCAGTTAGGATTCACTCAGGAAAAAAGTAGACACTAACTATTTCAGGGAGAGAGAAATTTAATTCAAAGAAGTACATGACATTTGAATAGGATGGGGAAGTCTGCTTTCAGGAAATCTGGGGGAGCAGGACTCCCAGGGAAGCTGCCACCCAGACTCCAGCTGCCTGAGACACCAAAGCAGGTGGTTCTCAAGAGGCTGTCTCAAAGCCAATAGCAGCTGTTACCAAAAGTTTCAGCTGCCCGCCCACAGTACATTGCTCTTAGGGAGAACTTCTCTCCCCCTAAAACCTCAGCAAATCACCTCAGCTGCCTGACAGAGCTCTCTTCCGTTTGCCATTGGAAAACCTTAACTCTAAATCACACTGGGAAAAAAATTGCAGATTTTTCTCTGACAATGAGAAAACAACACAGAAGGGGGCAAAGATGATGCTGTGTTGACACAGACAGTACAGTAAATTCATCACACCGTTTTCCCATATTTAAACTTCCAAACAGCAACCACCACCACACCATGTTCTGTTCGACATGATGCAAGTAAAAATGTACTCATGGCATTTAAAATATCATCCAAATAATTATGTCAGTTCTAGAATGTGTATAGTACTAGTAGACCCATTTAAATATTCATTTATCTAAACTGAATTTTGAAATTTATAGTTAAGGGATTGTTTTACTCGGATACTATATATTTTAAAAATTTTATTGTTCTATATTATTTCAGTTGAATTCAACGGACTACCACACTGAAAATTTTATAAAACTCTTCTTTATGGTAAAACCTGAAAACTTTCTTCTTTCAGTTATACCTAAATGAGGGAGGAAAATTCTCCTGGCATTTATTTTCTTCCTATATGGTTTCTTGCCTTTCTTCACATATTACTTTATACTAGAGAAAGTCATACACTCTAATAATAAATCCAACTGGAAAATCTTAACGACCATAAACAATGATACTGAGACCTTTCTCTTTAGTATTAGAAGAACCTATAAAACATAGAGAATATGTTTATAATATAAAGGAGATAATTATTTATATCCCCAGGGAAATTCAGTGATTCTTAAAAAGTAAAAGTTAAGAAATTTGAATTCAAAACCCTCTTGGATCCTGGAATGTAATCATTCATTCATTTACTCGTTTATTTAACAAGCATACATTGACTATTTACTTTGTGTCAGGTGAAATAGTGTATAGATCCAACCCTCAGGGAGTCCTAGTCTGGTAGAGGAACTCAACTGCCATAACATCTGGCTCACAGAAATTTTGATCTCCAAACTAAGTTAGAGGAAATTATCCATATCACTAGGTAATTCTTAAGTTTCCCAAACCCGTTACCAAAGAGTTCTTCCAAACTGGTGTTGAGATTAGAATTACCAAAACTGAAGTTAGGCTCAAATTCCTAGAGAAAGTGATATTGCCAGCAGGTGGCTTCAGCAAAACCATTTAGTGAACTGAATGACTGAATACTCTTGGTCATGATTGCATGCACTTGGGTGACCTTCCACGTTGCCTGGCTTTTCGGAAGACTGGCAGTCAGGTGACTGCATTCCTTATTTTTTAGAGGATATAAATATCTGATTTTTCATCATTTTATTTTTTCAGAAACATCTTATTGAATCAACTGTTTACAAGAGGTTGATGTTAATAAATGCCATAGGCTGAGTTCTGCAAAATATAGATGAGTTCCTGGTTTAAAAGGAGGATAATAGTGTATCTAATAATGAAAGTGTAAAATCATAGAGCCTGAGGACTCCAGAGTTGCTTATGTATTCCCAACAACTGTTCAAAAAGAACCACAGAAGGTTGATGCTGCAAGACACCTTGTATTTTAGAGCAAGAAACTGAGACCTGGAGAAGAAAACACTTCTCCCATGGCCCCCACTGAGTTGAAGGCTGAGTAGAGCCCTGGTTACAGGCTGCTCAGATGAGTAACATCCCTACAGTGCCACACAGCAAGGAAGACATGGCCAGTGCTCAAAGATCTTTTTGCTTATTAACCATTTCTGACTATTTGAAACACACCAGTGACGTCATTTTACAAATGACAGAGTAATGGGAATAGTGCAATATGATACATAGAAACAACCACTCCAATACACAAATTAAAAAAAATAATGCTCAAAGAAAATGTTGCTAATGTGTAAAGTGCATTAATATACAAATTAGGCTATAATTTTATAACATTGAGGATCCTAACAATATAGCTAATGGTTATGAGGAGGCATATTGTTTAGGGTAGATAGTCTAGTTTCAAATATAGTTTCTATGGAACACCAGCTTGGAAACTTGTACAAGTTACTTAACCTCTCTGAGCCTGGTTTTCTCATAGGTAAAATGGGGCTGTCTTAATGAGAGATAATCTATGTAAAGTACTTAGTTCAGTATTGCCATATAGTATGTACTCGCTAAATGTTAGCATAAATGTGCAACACAGATTAAGTAAATGGTCACTGTTTGCAAATGACAAAGCCTTAAGAGGTTAGTTCCAATTATCATGGCAATCATTCTAGGTGGCATTTCCAACAGTGTTGACAGAGAGTTTCTGCCTTTTGGATTTCTTTAGGTGTGCTGGGAATCTGCACTTAAAGCCTTACATAGGAACTTCTGACTTTTCACAAAGGTTAGGTTCATTACCAACATTATTTTCTAATCTTTTTCTGAAAAAAAAGAAATTGTGGGGTTTCAATAATTTAGCATGTGGAAAGCTTAACGAACTAGGTGATATTTTTAGTTCTGAGGGAGTACAAGTTGAAATAAAAATTAGGTTGATTTTAAGTGGTTGGCCAATCTCGCTGATGTAACCACAAGCTGGATTCTCCTGTTCATGTGGGCACAAGACTCCACAGCTGGGCTGGCCAGGAACAACAAGGATGAAAAATCGGATGAAGCCTGTGCGTGTGGACAGTCCAGATACAAATTCGGAAAGAAATAGCTTTGGCCGGAGGGGAGCCACTTGAGCATAATGGGTAAGAAGTGAGAGACAGGGTAGTATTAAAGGTTAAGTCAGAGAGACCTGCATCTATCTATCCAGCTCTACTTCTTACTGGTTATGTAACCTTGGGTGGGACCCTTAACTTTGTTAAACTTCAGTTCATTTAATGGTAAAGTGAGACCTACTTAGCCACATGCCTAGCCCAAAGCAAAGGCATAAGGAATATTGGTCACTATTGTAATCAAGAGATAATTCAGTGAAGCCATTGAATCCTGCATACAAAAGCACCAACAAAGCAAGAGGCAATGGGTAGGGTGGGCTCCACACAGAAAGGCCCAGAGGCCTGGGCCAGCACCCGCAGGAGAAGATGAAGCCCATTCCTTCTTGTTCTCCATGTCCTTGCCACCTGCTATGCTCCTGCCTTGTTTCAGGCTGTCATTATCTCACATTGGGACCTCCTGGCCTCCTCTAACCATCCCCATTCCCATTCATTCTCTTCAGTGCTACTCACAATATTTCCTACATGACTTGACCAAGCTTGTCAGTCTACTAAAAACCCTTCAAAAAGGATTTTATCAAGAACTGCCCCAGACTCCTTGACATGGCCCATAAACCTTCCATAATCTGGCAAATCCTTCCATCTCTTGTTTCACCTGCACACAGGAAAATTCTGGAAGCCAGAGAAAGGCAAGCTTTACTTGGTGTCTGTCTCCCCAGCTGTTAACATACCTGTTTGGGAACAGAAAAACTGCATTCACCTAAGCATTTACTTTTATCAGTTCTTACTTTCACTACCTTGTCACTTGGGGAGTTTATAAAATACTCCAGTGCCCAGGCCACATCCCAGACCCATTATATCAGTCCCTGGGTGGGGTCCAGTCTTTAGTATTTTTTAAGCTTTCCTGGTCATTCTGACATGCAGTCAAGATTGTGGGTCACAGCTATACACTCATTCTCATTTTAAAAAACAAAGTCTCATCACTTCTTTGAAGTTTAAATACGTCAGCCCCAAATTCTAATATCAACCACCTGCTAATCACTGCTTACTTTGGAGAAACATTGATCAATTTCAGAAAGAGGATGTCAGGGAAGTGGAGATGCATGATCAATTCAGGAAATGGGAGGTCAGCCCAGTCTCCCGCAAGGCCCGTGCTTTAAAAAACCCTCCTGAATGTCAACGAGCATGAGTCCTCCTGGACTGGGCAGCTCTCCGTGAACAGCCTGGTCCCATCCAATTTGGCACAGCAGGACCAGCATAGGGAGGGAGGAAGTGACTCAGGGCTGTCCTCTCCTCCACAACAGGACCAGGCTGTAACCTTTTGTAAAAGGACAGGTAAAAATAGCAGCAGCACTTTAGGAAGAACTCAGAATTTTTAGAGCCTGAACCATCTTGATTATGTAACTGAGGGTAACTGATCCAAGAAAAGGTAGGTAATAATTATTTATTGTCTTACGTATGTCCTGGGTTTGGTGTTCTGTGTGAACCTTCTCTCTTAATTTTCACAAGAACCCTGTGAGGTTGGTGTTGTCATCTCCTTTTCGTTAATGAGAAGCTGGTGAGGAGAGATGACGTGCTTGAACCACCCAGCTGGCAAACAGCAGAGACGGCACGAGTCCTGGCACATGCATGGAGAAGGCACGCTGTGCACCTTTGATAGCTGGCTTCTTGCACTACTTGTCCAACACTACTCCTTACATTATCTATATCCAAGGACAATTCCAGTCCTTATCTTACTTTATGTGCCAGCAGCATGTGATGCAGTTCTTCCCTCTCTCCTGTTTGAGGCACCCTCTCTGGGCTTCCAGGGCTCCATATTCCCCAGAATTGCCACTTACTTCACTCATTGCTCTATCTCAGCCGTCTTTGCTGATTCCTTCTCTCTCTTTCCAACTTCTTAATGTCAGGGTATACTGGGGCTCAACCCTTGATCCTTTTCTTGGTTTAAGCATTTTCTTAACTTTAAATTTACCCATATACTGATTCCCAACTTTAAATCTCCAGCCCAGATCTATTGAACTCCAGACTTGTGTACCACCCCTCTCCATCTCCCTTGGGTATCTAATATGCCTTTCCAACTCTGCATATAGAAAGCTGAAGACTTGATCTCTCCTCTAATACTTTTTGACCTGTGACCTTCCCTACCTTAGCTGATGGCCATTCTGTTCTCACAGTTGCTCAGGCTCAGTAGTGTGGACCCCTCCTTCTTTCACATTTCATATCCACTCTTTATCCACAAAAATCTATTGCCTCTACCATCAAAATATATCCAGAATTTGACTACTTCTTAAAACTTCCACTATTAACACTCTGCGTCCCCCTATCATCAGTTCTTGCCTAGGTCACTGCAAAACTTTTGTGGCAGAGATGGGCCAGCCATTCATAGAACCTCTCTGCTAGCCAAGACTCTGTTAGGTCCTCAAATACCTCTCTCCTCAGGACCTGCACAAGCTGTTCTCTCCTAGCTGACCTCCACTCATTCTTCATAGTATAACTTAAACATTACTTCTTTAGAGAGCCTGCTCTGACCCTGTGGAGCAATTCTAGACCCCTGTCTTAGTCAGTTCAGGCTGCTTTAGCAGAGTACCAGAGATTGGGTAGATTAAATAACAGATGTTTATTTCTCACAATTGTAGAGGTTGGAAGCCCAGGATTAAGGCACTGATGGATCTGGTGTCTAGTGAAAACCCTCATCCTGGTTTGCAGATGGCCAACTTATTATTTCCTCACATTGCTGAGAGGAAGAAATTATCTCTCTGTGTTTCTTTTTATAAGGGCACTAATCCCATTCACATGGTCTCTACCCTCATGACCTAATTCCCTTCCAAAAGCCTCACATCCTAATATCATCACATTAAGGGTTAGAATTTTAACATGAGATTTGTGGGAGATAGAAACATTTAGTAGTCCATAACAGTTTCTACTACATACTCTCCTTAAATATTTTTATTTCAGTGTCTTTACATATATTGATGCTGTTATTTAATATCCCATTTAACCTCTTCATTCTAAGCCTCATTAGGACAGGAACCATACATGTCTTGTTAATCATGGAATTTCTGGCACTAACATAGTAGGGACTCAATAAATATTTAATGAATAAAAGAAAGAAAAAAGGAATAAGGAAGGAAGAAGCTAATAATCTCAACCAAGCTCATTTACTATGGTGAGTTTTGAGCAATATGGAAACATTTTGTTTCACAAAACTTTTCACTGTGTGCTTGACTATAATCCTAAATCTAAATTGCCACAGCATGAAATTGACCAGTGTCTGCAAAATGTGATCTGCATACATTGGATGGGTATAATCCAAGAGTAGATTTCATTTAAATAACTGAAACATTAAATTTAGAAGGTGAGTTTATCCAGACAATATCTAGCAAACTTGCTAATCAAAATATTTACAAATGCAGCTACTAACTGCTGAACTTAAATAACTTAATGTCTTCTAGTTTGGACCAGGCAAAACGCTCAAGTACACAAGAAAAGATCCACAGTTGAGAAAAACAAATAAAGTTGTGTTTTCTAGAATTTGCGTTCTTCCTTTCACCTCACAAAAGGCATGAAGTGGTTATACATTTTAGCCTGAGAGAGTGTTGAGTAGCACTCAGGGAGTGTCATGGCATCCAGGCTTCAGAACAAATCAGACTCTATTTTCAGCAGAGTTTCCATTTAAAATTTTAGTCTTCCCACAAGAAAGGAGTGGACTATAACTTCTGTGTAGGCAGAACTCATGATGTGGAGACACCTAAAGCAGGAACGTTCAAACACAAGATTGATCAAGACTCCACGAACAGAGAGAAGGCCTTCTGTGTGGCCCAGTCGGAGGCAAATGCAGGGCCACCATCACCCTCAAATTCTGCCTTTGAATCAAGACTCCTAGAATGGAGCAACAGCATCAATTAACCCATGATTAAATTTCTTCAGTTTAAATGATGCCTTTTGTTTAAAGGCATTTGAATTTTATGTAAAAACTCCAAGTTTCAAATATTCTAAGCCTACTTGGTAGAGAATATTTGATAAAAGTTGTATTCATTTGCTATTGCTGCCATAGCAAGTTGCCACAACACAAATTTACCTCCCAGTTCTATAGGTCAGAAAGACCAACATGGGACTCAGTGGGCTAAAACCAAGGTGTCAGCAGAATACATTCCTTTCTGGAGGCTCTAGGAGAGAATTCATTTCCTGTTCATTTGAATTGGTAGAATTCAGTTCCTTGCAATTGTAAAACTAGGTTCCTTGCTGGCTGTCAGCTGAGGCCATTCCTAGCTATTAGAGGCTACTGCATTCCTTGGCTCATGATCTCCTTTCTCCATCTTTAAGGCTTACAAATGGTAGAGTCAGACCCTCTTATGCTTTGAATTTCTCCTCCTTTTTCTCTCTCATCTCTGACTGCAGCTGGGAGATGTTCTTCATTTTTAAGGACTATTGTGATTGTATCAAGCCCACTTGTGTAATCCAGATACTCTCACTGCTTCAAGGTCCTTAACCTTATTGGCAAAGTAGGTTTCACACTCCAGGAGGTAAACATCTTTGGGCAGGGGAGGGGGCATTATTTTGCCTATCTCAAGCGTTTGTTTGATACAGGGGTGGTGAGTGCAGAAGAGATTTCCTTTAGAGCTTTGAGCAAGCCTCTCTGTGAACCAAAAAGGTATCCTCATGAAGTCTCCAGCCTTATACTTCTGATATTTAAGAGATTCAGCTATTCCCATTTCTTAGAGATTGGCTTTATATTTTAGTAAACTCTCAAAGAACGTTATTACCCTGCCCTCTAAGATTTACACAGAGCCTTATTATCATTATTTTATTTCTCCAACTCACTGTTTTTCCTTACTCAACTATAATGTGAGTTGCTTTTTCTTGTTGTATATGTTTATTTTATTTCTGTTAGGTCTTTTGGAGAGGTCTGGATCATAAATTTTTCCTATTTCTCCAGAGGGAAAAAGAAAGTCTCTGGAAAAGGGGAAAGAGTTTTCTCACTCACCCTCCATTTTGTTTCCTTAGACTTTCAATTTTTTGTATACTCCTTGCATCCTGATTTTTCCATAAGAATATCTTGTTAACAGAACTGTTTGTATAATTTCCTTGCATCTTCACTTCATGGTATAAGTACAACCATAGATTTTTTAAAAATCCAAGATTGTGTGTTTCCCTTTATAGTCACTGAATTCTTACATAATTGATACAATTTAGCCATTAAGACACTGAAATAACGACTTCAAAACAGCTGAATTAACAAATACATTGATAGTCTGATCAATATTTTGGTTGTGTGATATCCAGATTTTTTAAAGATGTGCCAGTAAAGAAAAAAATATATTTTATATTTATAAGTTTAGTTAATTAATAGACTATGAATTTTAGTTCCCATTTCTGGAAAATTTTGAAAAAAAAGTCAATGTAAAAAAAATTTGGAAAAAAAAGTCAATGGAGTTTTTTTTATAGGGAAGTGTTTAAAGTACAATGCCAAGTGGAAAAGAGACTACAAAATAACTCATACAATGTGATTTTTAAAATATATATGTTTCACAATATAATTGTTATGTATATAACAATTAAAATATAAAACATGTATATATGCACACACATGACTGATATTGCATCAAGATGACAACTAAACTCAATTTTTCACCTTTCTTCCAATCCTGAATTTATTGAATTTAAAAAGCTTCAATTTAAAAAGGATAAATTTACAACCAAGGAAAACACAAATTGAAGCCAGCATCAAAAGACCAAAAATTTTGAGACATTCAGATTGATAATAGGTGCGAGCAGAAAACAACAGCCCAAAACACCACTAAGAGAAGAACCAATCCAAAGAAATTCCAAGCTCAGAGAGAACAAATGGAAGGAGAAGGAAGGAGCCATGGGGCAATCTTCTGGTGAATGACAAATAACTGCATTAGGACCCAGAGAACAGTAAAGCAGCCACCCTCTCCTGGGTTATGTAGCTAAAATGCATGTTTGAGTCTGAGAACCATACTCTGAAGAAAGTAAAATTCCTTCTGAGGAGAGGTGTACTGATGTAGAGAGCTGAGAGGATAGAAAACAGAGCTTGACATAGCTCCAGACCCCTACAGCAATCGGGGAGGAAAAATCAGAGACAGCTCTTTCTAGGCAGGAAGTCTATTAAAGAGCTTCGCCTCTAATATGATAAAAATACTGCCACCTTGTCTTAACACCAGTGTTACTATGTAAAATGTGGTGCCAGTTTGTTTCTCTTTTCATTGTCAGTAGTTTACTAGCTTTCTTCTCTCTGGAGAAGTCACTGGAAAGGTTCTTTCAGTCTGACAACTCATGATTTCTTCAGCTAGGAAAGTTTTCTTCTTTTACATCTTTAATTATCTTCCCTGTTTTCTTTGTTCTTTATTTCTGGAACACTCGTTAGATGAATATAGGATCTCCCAAATGAAGACGTCACGTCTTTTAACTTTTCTGCTACATTTTTCTTTGGGCCATTTTTTTTTTTTTTTTTTTTTTTTGCTTTCCCTTTTGGATCCTTGCAAGGGTAAGTTCTTAATTTTGTCATCTTTTTGAGCAAATGCATTTCAATGCTGTTGGGACCTGTTGAGAAACTGTGCTGAATGTGTCTCAGAATTGTCCCCCCAAGGATGGGAAGAGGGAAGTATTTAACTTACCAGCTTTCCATCTTCCACTTACAGAGAGTTAATTTTCTTGTGTGATTACTGGAGGGGGTTCCCCCAAACATCATTCACTTCAAAGGCAAAGAAGCCCAGGAACAAAAAGAAATATGTGGGGCTGCCTAGTTAGACTGCATGAAAGTGATTGTTGCAGCATTGCTGGAATAAAACACAAGTTGAGAAGATGTGGGGCAGGGCATGAGAGGAATGGAATATACCATGTGGACATGTTGGTAGGGACCTTCCAAGCTAGCTTCCAGCTAGCACCCAGCTTAAACTTTCCTAGCTTAAACTTTCTTAGCTTCACAGTAAACCCACCTGTGATAGACACATTGTAAGTACACAAAAATTGGCTACAACCAAGATATGTTATTTACCTTTGACCTTAGCCTTTAGAAGACCAAATAATTGAATGCCAACCTTTGTGTCGTTTCTGACATTCTTGTCCTTGTGCATGATCAATGTGAGTACCTAAGTTATCAGATGACCAGCATAATGACACAAGTTAGGCACCATTTGGTTATATTGTTGATATCTGAATAGTCAAATAGAAGTTAAGTATTCTGGATATAACTTAGGGTGAAAAGTCTTATGTGCATTTTATGTTGAAATTCCATTGTCAGCTGATGTATAAATAAATATAATTCAAGCATAAAATACTGCATTACTAATGATTCCTTTAATTTTGTGTACAAAAATGGTTATTAAAAGCTTTCCAATTAACCAAGCTGATGTGTTTTGACAGTGCAATCACGGTAAGTCCACACATAGCAGTGATGGGTTCTATGACCTTAAGCAAAATGATGTGCTATATCATGCAACTAATTTTACCATAGGAAAATAGCTATAAACAAGAGTTAAGTTTCTACAGCATCTCATCAGAGTTAAACAAAATGACATTGAATGAAATGACATTATTCAAAGCCCTGCGATATTTGAGACTAGGGGAGACTAAACAGACATGACTAGGTCCTGCGTTGCATCCTGGCTTAAGGGGAAAATGCTATGAGAGATATTATTGGGAAAATATGCAAAATTGGTTTCTCGTTTTTTAACTTCTCATCTGAAGCTGTTTACTTTTTCTTTGTTGGAACTTCCAAGGTACCTATAATTCCTAATTAGAGACTTGCTAATCATGCAAAGATTTATCACAGAGAAAAAAAAATAAGGCTAAATTACTGCTCACAGGAGAGGAATTTTGGAACTACAGGATCATAATAATGTTTGACACTGATCCAGCACTCTGAAAAGGAAGTTTATAAAATCTTAACAGCTCTTAAAAATCAACATGTTATTCATAGAAAATAATAGGAAATAAAAGACTGTGTCACAAAGTCTTTCTTTTCTTTTTTATTTATTTTTTTGCCTACTCAGAGACACTTGAATCATCAGATTTCCCGTATTACTAACTTACACCACATGAGGCATTCATCCTTTGGTGGCAGAAAGCCAAAACATTCTTAGAAAGTGATTTGGAAGGGAGAGGAGTAGTCACATCCTTGCTTTGGGCTTGGAGTTCTGCTAAGAACCAGTGTCTCTAGCATTCAATCTACACTTGTTCTAATGAGGAGAACTTTGAGCATGGAGCAAAAAAACTCACCATGTGTTTGCACATACCTCCTAAAGTAGCATTTATGTTTATTCACTTTTCACAGCAGGACACAAAGATATATTGATACTGTTTGCTCATTCATTCATTCACATTCATTCACTCATGCACCAACAATCAGTATTGAGTCTCATCTATATGTGGAGATCTGGGCCAGGTACTGTTAAGTGTGGAAAAATACAAGAGGCGGCCTTTGCTTATAAGAACAACCAGGTTTCTCTAACTGTCCAAATTCATTAATTCGGCCAATATCAATTGTCTAGATCAGGCAATGTTCTAGTAGCTTATATCCTAGTTGGGGCAGATAGTCAGCAATTAAACAAATTTAAAAAGTTGTTCCACTTCATGAAGAAAATGAACCTACTATGTGTGAGCCATGTAAGTGCTGTTATTTGACCAAATGGAGCTTAAAATACATTATCTTGTAGAGACAATTTTAGCGAGATATTAAAGCCAATATATAAAAGCTATTTAAGCCACCATGCCTGAGTTATTAAACCTAACTACCAAATTACTAAATGAATTACCAAATACATCACTGGTCTGGAGTAGTTTCTCCATCTCCACCATGTTAACACTTTAGGATAGATAATTCTTTGTTGTGGGATGTCCTGTACATTGTAGGATGGTTAGCAGCATCCCTGGCCTCTGTGCACTAGATTTCAGTAAGACCCCTTCCCCAGATGGGACAATCAAAACTTACTCCAGACATTGCCAAATATCTCTTGGGAGCAAAACTTGCCCCTGGTTGAGAAGCACTGATCTCTGGGAAAAAGTGTTCCAAATTTCAACTAGAGACCCTAGAAACACATGTCTCTCCTTCCCCAATGCCCTCACCCAGTAGTCTCAGGGGGTTTCTTTTCCTCCCTGTTCTCACATTGTCTTTCCCTAATCTCTGCCCTGTATCAGGGACTTCATTTTCCTCAGCACCTCTGGGAAGAGAACAGGTGGATGGAGAAGGGAAGTGAAAGGTATTACCTTAGAGATAAATTTTGCCTCCTGCTCCATTTTGCCAAGAATCCAGACCACCCTCAGTCGCACTCCATGCAATCATGGGTTGGTGAACAGAAGGCAGGCCATGAAGAAGGCAGTTTACTTCAGCTTACTTTCTGCTCTTCTAGATAAACAACTAGCTGCATCAATTTTCTATTTTAAGACAAAGACTTTATTGCTACTGTTGTGCATATCTCTTCAAGAGAGTTTTTATTTTATTGAATTCTGATATGGTGACCTGCGGAGTAGCCCTGGGTTTAGTGGTGGGTTTTCTCAGGACAGAACGATCAGCCCACAGAGAAGGAGGCTCGTTAGGCAACAAGAAATCTAGCAGGGCAAGTGGGGCCCTGGGTATGATTGAGTCGTTCCCCAAGACTTGGTTGTGGGTTTTGAATCTAGAAGTGCCTCAGAACATCTTTAGTTGTAGGGTTTCAGAAGTGGCATACATTTAGGAAACTATAGGTTAAACAAATCCCATGGATTTCTTTACTGAGGAGTTTTCAAAGACTTCAAAATGCAATGCCCATGGTGACTGTCAAGACTGGGAGCAAGTAAATAGAAAGTCCTAAACTTATTTGACTGAATCTTCTCTTTTCTTTTCATTTTAACAGAAGTTCTTCCTGAATTACTGTCCTTTCAAACTAGTGCTCTAGGACAGGGATTCCCCAATCCCTATGGCCTGTTAGGAACCCAGCCGCACAGTAGGAGGTGAGTGGCAGGTGAGCAAGCAGGAGCAAGTGAATCTTCACCTGTATTTGCAACCACTCCCCACTGCTAGCATCATCACCTCCACTCCACCTCAGATCATCAGGCATTAGATTCTCATAGAAGCAATGGTCCCTGGTGCCAAAAAGGTTGGGGACCACTGCTATAGAGGACTGCGGAGCAGAAAGTTATAATCCTGCTCATCTATTTGGATGTTACTCTCTGTGTTCATTTTTCTCCTTAGATCTGTCATAATGCCTTTTAAAAATCATCTTATTTTATCTATGCTGTTTAATGGAAACCAAGAGATGAGTTAAAGGGCTGTATCTTCACATTTTAGCGAGCATCAACTCTGGCTCTGGCCCAGAATCATTTGCTAAGTCCACGACCAGCACTGGATTCAGTAGTATGGGGATAGGGCCTAGGCCAGGCTGATCTATTTTTAAAAATCAAATAAAACATTCCCCAGGAGATTGTGAGGTGTAGCTAAGCTTTAGAACTCCCCTGGGCCCAAGCTGTCAAAGAAGAGGCAGTACCCACACCCCCAGCCCAGGCCAGGCTGGCTGTGGCCGTAACAGTTTCCCAGAGACCCTTGCAGGAGTAGTGAATGTCCAGGAATAGAAGTCAGATCAATGAGGTCTCCCTCGTGTGGAAATCTCCCCTCCACTGCCAACTATGAAGGGACAGGGTTTGATTTTACTTAAGAATGTGGCAGTTCGTTATATGTTATATCTTATTAAAAAGATCTCTCATTGGAATGGCATTTGCTAAAAAAATAATTATTTGAGTTATTTCTAAGATAGTATACTTTCCTACAAAGTGATTATTAATATATAAATACCACCTTATCCTTGACACTCTCTGTGTTTGTGTGGATGACAGCTGGACAGGGGCTCTGGCGTGATGGTAAATTTAAGCTGAGCACAGTCTGGACCATTCTACTATAATCAGACATTGACTTCTGGGGTTGTTGACTGTGGCTAGGGTATAGTCAGTTGATCCCCATGATGGTCAGATACCCACCTTTGCCCCAGCACCAAGCTCACCCAGGAGAGACCAGGCCAGCCCCCATTGCCAGTCAATTACTACCTGTGCAGGTCCCAGGGGGCGCCACACTTGATTCTCTGGAGAGACCCAGTACTTGTCACTTATGTTATGTTAACACTTGTCTTCTGTTAACATCTAGAAGGATTGGGCTATGAGCTGAGCGGTGGATATAAAATCTGGATATTGAACTGTAGAGGTACAAATGCAGGGCAGAGAGCAGAGGGAGGCCTGGAGGTGAAGTGCAGGATCTTTAAGAGGATCTGTGTAGTTCTCTAGGGCACAGCTTTGCCCAGAGCATCGAAGCTTAGAGGCTACCACAGTTTTAAACATGAATTTATTAAAGTGTGCTGAGTTAAGTTCTATAAATAAAACACAACCAGGCAATGTAATAGTGCTTATTTACTGGGGAGGGTGACAAGGGAGGGTGGCTATCGCTTTGCCGTGAAAGGTCAGAAAAGGTATCTCTGAAGAGGTGATACCGAAGCTAAAATTGAATGACAGGAAGAGACCTTCCATGCAGAGATTTTGAAGAGAGGCAAAGGAAATTATGAGTATAAAAACATTCAGGTTGATACGCTTGGGGCATCTGGGGTAGAGAAAAATCTGATAGGAACTGAGGTCAGAGAAAGAGGCAAATGTTGGGTCAAGTTAGGACATGCATTTTATAGAAATAGTGAGTGAAGATCCAAAGCCTGATGAGCCCTCCCATCTCTTTCCTCTTCTCTGGAGCAGATATACATCTGTGACTTGATATTTTTCACCCTGTTTCATAATGTTGCACCTGCTCAGAAACCTCAATCTGTATTAGTGAGCTCTTGGAGCTCACTGGCCTGGTGCCAACTTCTTTATTTTCATGTTGACAGCTGTCTTATTAAAAGACCCTCAAGGGATAGAGACAAAATTAAAAACACTACTATGGGGTGTGTAAGTGTGAGCTTTGGAGTCACCACATCCTTGAGTTGGATGTTTGAAGAGAGGAGTTTACACCTTGCATATTCTTTGAGTAAGTGAAGGTGGGGTGCAAAGAGGGTTGGTTTTTGTTTGTTTGTTAGTTGCTTTTTTTTTTGTAGCAGTGCTGTACTTGCAAAGGAAGAAACACATATTCTTTAAAATAAAGCATTTCTTTTGAGAAAGGCTTTTTGTATTAATTTTTTTTCTCTCATGCCTCCATTCATAACTACAGACAGGCACACAGCTATCAAAATAATAGGTCATTTTTCTTTTTCCTTGGGGAGCCCAGTTTTTCTCCCCTGACTGTGGATGAGGCAAGGGGAAACCTGACTGGTTTATTATAGGGGTCTTATAGAGGGTGACCATAAAATAGTGAACATTTTTTCCTCATAAACTGCATAGAAACTAGTCTTTTACATTACAGTTGTAGCTATGTAATCCTTTGTAAGTTTCCATCTCAATGTTCTCTTTCAGACACCCCTCCTGGAGGTCCAGAATTAGGTTCATTTTGGCTACTTGTATAGTGCAACCCACCACACAGGGATGCTCTAAAGGGGCCTGGTGAGAGATCCTGGGTCAAATGGAGCCTGCCCTTACACCCTCCATGGGCCACTTACATTAGTTCAGAAGAAGTAGTGCTCCTGGTATTAGACTCAGCATGTCTCAGGGTCTGTTGCCTATCTTCTATAATTGTTTGAGAATACATACATTCCACTACTGTCATTCTTCTCCTTTTAAAAGCACTTGGTCCTAACAGGCAGGTCTCCAAGAAAGAAACAGCATCTTCAGAAAATAAGGGTAGTAGATAGAAGGGTCTGGTGCTATTGTATGATGTGTTACACCTCCCAGGTTTCCTCTCTCTTTAACCCAGTCTCTCTCAAGGTATGAAGAATGTGTCACTGATTGTTTCAAAATGGAAAAAGTCACCAGCTGTTAAAAAAAAAAAAAAGATAAATTCCAAAACATGGAAAAATAAAGTTGTCACAGATGCTAGAATGGAATTCTGAAGAACTGATCTCTCTCTCCTCTCTGACTCTCTATTAAAACAAAAGAACTGAGAAAAGCTTGTTGAGATCAGCTTTAGGTTTTTGCATAGGTATAGGCTCACAGGAAGCAGCACCCAAGTTTTGATGTTTGGATGGACCTTCACCACTGCCTCAGCACATGGCTCTCCCATTCATAGGCCCTCTCTCGTACTGGTCATTAACCCTCATCCATACATGGGTTTGATATTTCCAGACTAAAAAGGTCTTTCAGAGACTCAGAACAAGAGCCCCATAATTCAATAGCCATGGCCTTTCTTATTCTATAAGAATTAATGGGTTGCACGATGTTAGGGATAACACTTGGACAAACTGGGTCAAAAACTAGCTCCATAGTTCGAGGGCTGGATTTCTATAGATCTTGTCTTTTGTTCCTTTGACTATTATTAATCTCTTTGAGTATTTTGAGCATAGACGCAACCAACAATGACTAGCTCTTACATTCCAGATGAGGTGAAGAAAGCACGAGGGGCAATATAGTGGCATGATTAAGCACATAACCTGTAAAACCCAGGTACCATGTTGGGAATATGACTCCTCTAATCTATGAGATGTAATTCCTCTGGGATTGAGTTTGCTCACCTGTAAAATGGATCACGGTAGGTCCAACTTCATAGAGATGTAGCAGGGGTGGTGGGGTGGGGTGAGTAAATGAGTTAACAATTAAAAAGTAGTTTGAACAGTGTCTGGTCCATATTATGTGCTTAGTGAGTTAGGTCTTCTTATTAGATGTTCTCTTCTATGATTAATAAAAGGGTTTTGGTGTGGCAGTGTTTTTCCAAAATTTAGAGTTTTGTACCTATTGCTACTAGAATATATCTTAAAAGATGAATGTGGGAGCATCACTATTTCTCTGACTTTCTCTAATCACAAATGGCTACCATATGTTGAGTATTTTAGAGTAGAGCCTCATCAAATGTACATCTTTATTTCCATTATCTCTGTTATTGTTCCCAGTGACAAATAATGTCTATTGGCAGGAGGGTACAATTCCTTTCTATGTTCACTTCTCCACAGGGCTACTTCAGCATCTTCATGGCATGGCAACTGGCTTCCCCTAGGAAAATAATCCAAGAGACCAAAGAGGAAGCTACAGTACATTTTATGACCAATACTTGGAAGTCACACATTATTATTTTATTAATATTATATTGGTTACACAGGGCCAGCCTTGGTTTGTAGTGCAAAGTGACTACACAAGCTTGTAGACTGGAGTCAAGGATCATTGGAGGCCAACTTGGAGGCTGACTACCACATGCATAGTCATTGCATATGCATGAGGTGGTAAATACATAATTTGAGTGAAGATGAGAAATGGAAAATTCTCTTCTCCAAAATGGGAGCAGGAAAGTTATTGATTTCAAGAGTTCCTTTAATGGTAAGGAGAGAATAAAGGGAGAACTACAAGTCTTCCAGGTGTCCCTGTAGCTTATGAAAAAAAATATATATATATATATATAAAACAAGCTAATGAAATGTTGAGTAAATTGTTCTGAGAGGTATGAAAAGGATATACCAAGAATTACTTCTTTTTTTTCCCATCCTCTTATTTTAGCTGTCATTCATTCATTCCTTTTTATTATCATTGCTATAGGTATGTCTATTCTTTTGCTTCTCACCACTGGAAGTACTCCGCAGCATGCACCCAGTGATTTTATGCCACCATTCTCCGAAGGATAAACACCCAGGCTGCCAGAGAGGAGTTTCCAAGGGGGGGAAGGCATTAACAAGAAGCAGCCCAGAAAAGGGTTGGCATCAGCGATACCTTTCTTTATTCTTTCAAAATTAGAACGTACAGATACATATGAGTGAGGCAGGAGGGCCTGGAAATGTTCTTTGTTCCATCAGCATCTGTGCCAGGCACAGTGCTAGGCATTGTGGGAGATTTAATGAGTCATAGTCCCTTGCCTTAACGTCTTGTAGTTTAAAGACAGAACAGATCAGCAGACAGTTAATTCTAAGACAAAATTAAGGACAACAAGAACCAATAGAGGTATGACCTAATAATTATTACTAGAGGGTCAGAGAAGGATTCAGGAAAGGCTGAGCCTGAACAGGTCTCAAAAAAAAAAAAATGCTCTCCATATGTGGAGGGAGTGAGTAGACGAAAGTGCAATGTATTTTAGCTTGGAAAAAACTAAGTGAGTAAAGGTGTGAAATAGGGGAGAGGGTGTGTCAACTCAAGGAGGGGCAAGGAAAGGGTGGGGAGGAGAGATAGAAGACTGTGGATGAGAAAGAGTCTGGCAAGATGAGATGGGCCCACATCCTGGCGAGTCTTAAGTACCATGCAGGGAGCCTGAATTACTCAGCAATGATTCATGCCCATATAGAAAGGAGAGCATTAATACAAGAGATACTGTGACCAAAATACATATTGCTGGCTGAAAAAATTATGGCTATTTTAATGTCTCCTTTTTGGGTCACTTACAGTTGCTAATTTTCCTACAGTGAGTATAGATTCTTGGCAAATTTAAAAATAAAATACATAAAATAATTTGTATAGAGTTAAAAAAAAAAAGGGAAAAAAGGAAGAGCCTTAGGAGAGTAAAGTATCTGCAGTTGGCAGAGGAGGACCTGGGCCTCCCGTGCCAGGGCTAGGGCAGTGAGGGGGAAGATGGCAGAAAAGGGAAGGAAAAAACTTCATTTGTGTGTTCTTCAATATTTACTGAGTGTCTCCCTTGGGCTAGGCACTGTTCCAGGAGCTTGCTGGAGAAATGAGTCAGTAGTGAGGGGACAGTCAGATGGACAAAGGAAAAAGATTATTTTTTAGGCTGCAAGGATTTGAGTGTGTTTGTAAGCTGAGGGAAAGAGCATTTGGAGGATGAAACACAAAAATGGCAAAGACAATTCAGGAGATAAGAGGCAAGATATAAGAGCAAATCAGAGGGAATAGATCAAGACCATAAGTGTAGTATGTGCATGTGTGTGTGTGTGTTTCTGAATCTGTATGTTTCTTTGTGTGTGCTAGAGAAAATATATATGAATTAAAGTACATGAATTAGAGAATATATAATCATGAATATCTATGTAAATGGGTACATATGAATACATTTTGAATTTATAACAACTTCAAAAGTAAAGAGTTGGGCAGAGCCATTTTTATCTGTTAACTATAAAAGTGCCAAGGGCTATTCAGAAAGAGAAAAAAATATGCAGCAAATCCTATCAACAAAGCAATTGAGGATATACAGTTTGCCCCTTCATTATGTTCAAAATGAGAAGAAAAAGGGGCAGAAAGGAGGGCATAAGCATGGCTGCACAAGAAAACACATTGCCCAAAGGCTGCTCTGTGAAAGGTAATAGGTGTGCATGATATAAATCTGACTGTCCCCCTTCCCTGCACTAAGTAAACATAAAGCCTCCCAGAGGCCTGGCTGGCACACAGGCCCGACTGTCACAGAACTGGACTTGGCCTTGACGGATATGCTTCCCACATGCCTTGATGCTCTTTATCCCCTTCGAAGTTGCCTATCTTGAAGAATTTGTGTTTAGCCAGAGTTAAATGAACCACTTTGTTTGGGACTTCTCTCCCTGCCTAAGGGATAACACAATTCAACATATTTCAGGCAAAAGCCTGAGGAGGCAACCAGAGAACTATGAGGATCCCAGAGCCATTTTTCATAGTCACTCCCCAAATCTCAGCAGACCCCACTGAGGAAATGGAAAGATCCAGGCAGCACAGGTGCAGGAATCTATAGGACTCAGACTGTCAGTCAGGCTGAAGTAATTACCCCTGTCTGCTGTCACCCACTAGCTTGCTTGCTTACTCTTTCTTTCTTAATCAATAAGGGACTCCTACAGTGGTATCTCAATGTAAACAAAGCAATTTGTGACTTGATTAATCCAGATGGACGAGTGTGTCCTTTTCTCCCTTCTCCTTTTTACCAGTTTTGGACTATTTTAAGGAGTTTCTCTCCTTGCGGAAGGCAGTTCCTGTCTGCGATCTTTCTGCCTTGGCTTTCCCCCGTGTTTCTCTTAATCACCTTCTTCCCTCCAATACCTATAGCAAGTGATTCCTTCCAGGCAGTCCATGGAGATCGACCTACTTCCTTCTGTGCTCTGGGTACTGTTCAAGTTGCACATGCCACCACCATTAAAAATCAATCCAACACATGTTTTGTCCACGTAATAAGGTATGAGGCTAATATTAGTTGCTGTGATTTACAGAGAGAATAACTACCTGGTGATACATTTCATGAATGCACCATCAAACTATCACTGTAGCAATGAACTTTTATATCCAAGTGGGCCTGTGACTAGTACAGAACCAAGGAACTCACCCACATGGTTATTAAATTACTGAAGGGAAAGGAAGCAAATAAGAGGCTCTTGCAGCGAAAAGGAGTACAAAAAGGGGAAGTAAATAATGAAAATGCCAACATACTATAAAAACTTCAACACAATTTTTTGTTTGCTTGTCCTTTGACATGTATTCTCTAATGTCTTCTTTCTGTCACATACACTGCTGAAATGAAGCTGCCACTTGCCTTCAAAACAATCAAAGAAGGGCCCTGAACAGATCCCAGCAAACATACATCCTGAACACCAGAGCTCTCTGGATAGCTGTGATGTATCCTTCAGCTAAAATCAGGACTTGTATTATTTTTCTATTTGCAACTAATTGTAACAATTGCCACTAACTTGGTGGCTTAAACAATGCAAATTTATCATTTTACAGTTAGTTCTGTAGGTCAGAAGTCTGGCATGGGTTTCAGTGGTCTAAAATGACAGGGCTGCATTCCTTTCTGAAGACTCTAGGAAAGAATCCATTTCTTTGTCTTCTCAGTTTCTAGAGGTTGCCTGAACTCCTTGGCTTGTGGACCCTCTCCTCCACCTTTGAAGCTAACAAAAGGGAATACTTACCATATCCCCTCACTCTGACTTCTTCTGTCTCCCTCTTTCACTTTCAAGACCCTCCTGATTATATTGGGCCCCCAATATATAATCATAATATATGTAACTCCCAATATATAATCACAATATATGTATATAATCACAGTATATGTAACAATCAGGATAACACCCCTATTTTAAGGTTAGCAATCTCTTATTGCATCTGTAGCCTTAATGCCCCTTTACCAGTAACTAACATTCAAGGTTCCAGGCATTAGGATATGGCATCTTTGTGAGGCCATTATTCTGTCTATCATAGTACTTAGGCTTCTTTGTTGTTGCTTCTTAACTTGTGCTATTTTCCTTTGGTCTCAAAATAGTAACAAAACAAGCAAAGCGAAGACTTAAAACAGGTTCCTGAAAGAGATTAGTGCTCAAATTTCAGCTCTGCCTCTTACTACCTGCTGATTTGGGGCAAGTTACTAATTTACTAAACCTGTTTCTCATCTGTAAAATGAGGATAATACCATCTCCTTCAGAAACAAGTGCAGAAAATGACATGATATTCACAAAGCTTTAGCATAATGCCTAACATGTAGTAAGTGCTCAATAAAAGTAAGTTAATTTTTAAAAATGTCAGGCAGAATAAAGGGGGGAGGGGTGCGGAGAAGAGACAGAGTCTCAGTCTGTGCACAAGGAATCCCCACGGACGATTAGGTCTTCCTCCTGGCTCGCTCTGAGTTGGTCCTCGCTGCAGAAGTCTCTTAGTTTTACTGAATGAAGAAAAGACAAGTTCAGCTGTTGTCATTGCTGCCTTGCCTCGGAGGCTGCGATTTTCTGATTTTCTTTTCTTTTGCTGCCTCCCTTCGCTCGCTCTCCACCTCAGATAGGCCAGGGGATCTCGGCCTGGTTGCTGACCTACAGAGACATATCCGCCGCCAGGGGGCGCCCCAATGAAGTGGTGGGACCGGTGCGGGGACCCCCGGCTAGGCCCCATTTTCGCCCAAACACAATCATTCACCCAGCATCTGGCAGCACCCACGCCCTCCGCTCCCCGCGGCTTGTGGATTAGCTCCGCCTGGGAGAGTCAGGGATTTTCAGGACTAAATGCTCTTCACTTTGCATAAAAATCGATGCGAGCGCTGCCCATCCTGCTGCTCCGGGAAGGCAATCCTAAATCCTCCTGGACCTTCCCAACCAGTCCTGAAGGGACGCTGTGGTGGCGATCATGGCCCTAGAGGGGCTTGATAACACAACGCGGGTACCAGAAAGGCTGGCCTTCCAGAAAGCCGCTAGGTTACCTACTGGGTTGACAAAGCCAAAAAAGTGGATTTCGTTAACCAATGTCACCATTAGAAAAGATATATATATATATAATGTAATATAATGTAATATAATATAATATAATATAATATAAATAAGATAATATAATAATTTTTTTAAAGTGTTAACAGTGTTGAAAGGGTACTCTCACTCAGGGAAAAAAATCCGACTATATATTTTCAAATTAAAAGCACATCCATATTTGAAAAAATAGACACATACATACCTTTATGTCCAGCAATCCAATTTTGAGGAATCTACCCCTTGAAGAGACAAAAATACTGATACATAACATTGTTTGAACAGGAATATTTATTACAATATTTGTAGGACACTAAAAAGTTGGGAAACCTAAATGTCCATCAATAGGTGTAAAATTACATAAACTGTAGTAAGGCCATCTGAGAAATAATGTGTGGTTATTTAAAAGGAGTTATTTGTTTCGATATTGATCTTGAAGGATTTAGTAGAAGAGAAACATACAGCATAATTTTGTAAAAAAGAAAAAAACCCACCCTTGGTATGAGTATTTGCTTTTATGAAAAAATCGAAAGTCTGTCTATTAACATTAGTTAATACAGGGCGGATTACTCCCCCCCCCCCTACATATCATTGTGTTGCTTTGCTGGTTACAATAAACACGTTACTTTTTCTTTTCTTTTCTTTTTTTTTTTTAATGTTAGAGAAGAATTTAATATAAGTGACGGGGAGGGAAAGAAAGAGAAAATGTGGAGGAAGCTCCAGGAAGAATCCAGTTAGTGCTGGGAGAATCCCAGCAGCTCTAGAGTGGGAGTCGCAGGCAATGAAAAGCCAGGGGTCTGGCCTGGGCTCTGGCGCCCAGTAGGGTGGAGGAGCCCCTAGAGTGCTGCACTGTCGCTGCTGACTTAATTCAAAGACCTTGTCTAGAGCATACTGTGAGAAAGCCAGAGCAGGGTGGAGTGCTGGACAGCGGTCACAAGAGGAATTTAAGCTGCTGGACTATAGAGAAAAACTGCTCTAAAGTATTAAAGGTCATAATGAGGTTCTCTTCTCGAGGCTTTTTGAAGACTTCAGTGGGACCCATGGGACTAAGCCTGTATGGAGGAAAACAATAATAATAGCTAACGTCAGGGGCAAGCAGCATGTAGTGTGAAAGCGCTTTACTTATGTTATCTCATTTGATACAAGTACAACTCGATGAGTTAGCTATATTACCCCCATTTTACAGAGCAGGAAACTGAGGCAGAGAGGGATTAAGTAACCTACCCATGGGTACGCAGCTAGTAACAGGTCATCTGGCCCCTGAGTCCTCCTCTAAACGCGATGTCCTTGCAGGACGAGGATCTGGACGGGAATATTACACTCCTCCTCGCCCAGTGGGGCTGGAATGGGAAGATTGCCCGAGCAGGACTGGGCACAGTTTTCTTTATTCTGTGCGTTCGCGTTTGGGGCTGAGGCTGCTCTGCCCAACAACAAGGAAGGGGCCCCTGGAAAATGCCGTTCTTCTCCTTGGGATTGAAACACGAACTACAGCATTACAAAGTTCCCTGACGCCCCAGCCTCGCGAGATGCAGTGACGCGAACCGGATAGTGAATGAAGGTCTGCGAATCCAGTCTCGCTGGAGTCGCGCATCTGGCATCCTTACTTCTCCCCTCGCGTCTCCCCAACTTCATTTTTAAATACCGGGACATGGGGCTAGAGAAGCAATGCGTTGATTTCTTTGGTAGGTGTTGGGACGGAGAGGAAAGAGCAATGGGGCAGTGAACCTTCCCCCAGATCCGAGGGGACAGAGCGGTAGACTGTATCTGAGAGTGGACTCCTCG
This sequence comes from Eonycteris spelaea, assembly GCA_003508835.1. NCBI lineage: Eukaryota > Metazoa > Chordata > Mammalia > Chiroptera > Pteropodidae > Eonycteris > Eonycteris spelaea. Next base: position 16,458 of record PUFA01000211.1, on the reverse strand, counting down.
GGGACCACTATCGCCCAGCCTGGCGTTGCCAGGGCGCAGAGCCTTGTGTGTGCTGGGCAGTGGGAGACCGTGAGAATGGGTGAAGGCCTTCCCGCGAGCGGCTCTGCGGAACTTGAGGGAGTTTCGGAGGCGGAGAGGCAAAATGTTCCATCTCTGCCTCATCTATTTGATTTCCCCTCGCTTCATCTTGGCCTGCCTAGCCCCAAGGTGTAGTGACTTCTGTGGCCCTGGCCTTCAAGGCTCAGGCTGGAACGAAAGGATTTCTGGATCCACAGCAAAAGAATCTATGTGGTGGTCCTAGTGCTCGTTTGCTTCTGTGAGTGTTCTGAATGAAAGTAAGTCCCAATTTCACCTCTCTCCTCCATTTCTTTTCCACAGCTCTCTACCATCTCCTTAAGTTTCTCCATCACTTCCTTCTGTGTTTAAAATGGTCGCCTCCCTCTCTCCTCTCTGCTAACTGCTTCTGGGATCCGTTCCCCGCCCCTTCCTCTTTCTCCTATCCCCTATTTTTCGTGCCCCCATCCTTCTCTCTCCCTGTGTCCTACTTTCCTTAAGTCCTCCTCCCAAGGGCCCTGGAGTTCTGCTGAGCCTGGGGCTCTGGAGCTGGCCTCTCTCACAATTTCGGGGTAACCAAACATTACATTCAAGTGAATTTCTGTGTCTCGAATCTACTCATGCAGGAGATGGAGTGAAGGCGGGCCCTTTCCCAACCCCAACAGGTCCTCAAGCCAAGAGCAGTGGGCAGAGCTGGAGACTGCTCCGGCACAGGCTGGAGTTAGGTGTGATGATCTACTTGGCGCTTGACACCCACTACCTTTCCCTGCCCCCATCTCAGTGATGGGACAGACTTACCCTGGTAAATAGCTCCCTGAACTAGGAAAGGGGTTTACTGCGTTGCTGCTTAAAAACAATAACATCAACTAACATATGGAGATGTCATCGTGATTAAACAGCAAATTATAGTCGAAGACAGCACGATAATAATCTGAACAATCACCACAAGAAGAAGAAATGTTCTTTAACGAGCCAGATGCAGCAGCCTGTTTTCTGAGACTGGCTGCTTTGCGTTCGTGGGGCTCTCTACAAGCGCACGTGAGCGTGGTCCCCGGCTTAGGACACGGCGAGGGAGTCCCAAACACCGCGCCAAGCTTTCTCGAGGCTCCCGCGAGAGAGCTGGGACTGGGCAGAGTGGGCGCGTGGAAGGACCCGGCGGTGGGGAGCCCCACTTCTAGGGCATCCCCACCTGGGAAGCGTTTGGAGCCGTAGGAGGACGGGGTTCCTTGAGAAGAACCCTGTAGGAATAGCAAACGAGCCTGCGCTCCCAATCCTCGCCCTCTTGTCGCCTCCGCCGCCTCCCTCGGCTTCGCTTGCTCGCAGATCCGTAAGGAGACTGAGTTCTAAATGGGAAGCTCGAGCTGCTAGGGAACCGGGCATCCTCATTGTGTCGTGGGGGTCCTTTCTCCCCAAAGCCTGGGGATAATAACGCGTGCGTTTTCTTTTGGCAAGCAAGAGGCCCAGTTGTGCGTACTGGTTGGTCTCCAGCTTGCGGAGGGAAAAATACCGATAGGAGGCGACGCGCTATTTTGGCAAAAAAACAGAAGACCCTCCCTCCTTCTCCTCATTCTCCGCCTCCTCATTAAATAGATTCGTATTTAAAATAGGTTCAGTCATTTTAGTTTGAATTCCAGAGGTTGAGCCCAGACTATAACCATCCTGTGTACACTTAGATGGAAAATAATCTGTGAAACAAAAGGATCAAAACCCAACTCATTTTCCAAATAACTAGCGTTCCCCGGTGGGTGACCACTAGGCGCTGGCAGTGAGGATCTGGTTTGGTTTTGACTGAGAATCCAGGATCGACAAAGGAGGGGTAGGCGGTTAACCTATTCCCAGGAGTGGTGGGGCGCGGCGCGTGCGTGAACTGGCCGCGGTAATATATTCTGCCATTAAGAATCTGTGCAGCTTCTAGCGCTTCGGGCGCAGGGACGCATGTGTTTCTGGAATTCAATCCGTGGGGGGAATGCTGATTGTGCTGCGACCTACTGGGTTTGATTTATGAACTGTTACTCTAGTGATTGTTTACACATTGCATTTCAGAGCCCCCGCGCACCCGTCTAGGCGGCGGCCGCGGGGCTCCACCGCGCGGGAACTCGCTGCAGCCTCCTCCGCCTCCTTCCACCCATCCCCGTCCCGGTCCCGGTCCCGGGGGCCTCTGCAGCTGCCCCTCCCCCCATCTAAGAAATCAGATTTCGATTGCGTTGAACCCAGAGACCTATATTTGATTCTCTCTCCCCGAACCTGTTCTAGTCCTGTGGCCCTGGACGCCAGCCTCCTCTGCTTGTGTTTACTCTCGAATGTTTACTTCTCCGTAGGGCCATGCGGGGCCTATAAATAGGACAGATGGAAGCTGCTCCACTGCCTGATCAATAGCGCCCTGTCTCCTCGCCATTTCGGCTGAGCTGTCTTATTAATTATGAAAGGATTCACCTGATCCCTGCCAGGGACCACAGCCTCTCGGCCCCTCTGCTGGAGCCCTTAATGGCGGTTCCTTCGCAAGCTGCCTCTGGCTACCGCAGAGGAAGAGGCGAGTCGTGGTTAGGGCACGGCCTGCAGGGACCGCGGGGCCAGTTACTGGCTTTTGGTCTGCCTGTGCGTTCTCAGCAGAGCGCAAAACCGGCTCCCACAAGCCTCACCTGGAAAAGATCTCTGCTTTTCAGTTTATTTTAAAAAATAACTTCCTCTTTTTCTTCTGTAACAGAATTTCAGGGAAAAGACAAGGTGTCCTAGTTGAGGAGGGTCTGCTAGAAGATAGTAGGTTATCAAGTGGCATGTGAGCAGGTGCTTTAACCACCTGGCAGCATAGGTCCCTTCAGGTATCCCTGAGAACTCGACCAAGAAAGCAGGCTTGGGCAGAAAACAGCCGACACCCCCATTTCAAACAATAACTTTTATTTTATACGTCTCTATACTTTGTAGCAAATTTTTTTTTGCTGAATTTAATTTATAATAAACTTTTTAAATTACATCTCTCTCTTTTTAAAATCAAGGCTCTTTATGTCAAAATCTTTTTTTAACTATATTTTAGATTAACATTTAACATCCCCCCATTGTGATCTATACCGTTGGATATTTTCAGGTATTACTGTATGTGTAACGGCTAAAACAAGAGAGGAGGGAAAAGAAAGGCAGTGGACTTGGAAAGATGCATCAATAACAGCAGGTAAAGCTGAACCTCTCAGTGACTTTAGCAGCATTTCTTCTGGTAGCCTTTACCTCTAACCCGAGATATCCCAACCTCTCGCCTATCTCCCTCCTATCCTTAAAACACAAAGCCAACAACTGTCCTTTCACTTTTCTTGAGGAGAAATGTACAGTGGAAATGATCAAAACAAGATACTGTGGAAGAAAGGCGTGAGCGTGAATTATTCACCATATGCTTCCGTCGTGGACATCCCTCTTGAATTCATTCCCCTGGCCTTCTCCTCTCCTCTTTCCTATTAGGAGGAGCCCATCATTTGTCATGTAATAACATGATTAGTATAGTAGGTGGCCCAGGGCCGTTCCTGAGATTCTTTTGCCAAAAAATAAAAATTAAAAAAAAATGGGGTGGGTTTGCCGTTTTCTTATTTTTATGTGAAGACGGACTAAAGCTGAGGTCCGATTTTGGCTGTGCTTGCTTGCTCACTGATTGGTAACATTTGGCAAAAAAAAAAAAAAAGACACACAAGAAATCAAGCGAAATCAAAAAGAAAATCAGGATTTCCCACAATCCTATATGAGTGTGTTTTCAGCATCACAGAGATTCACAACGTCCCCAAAGAACGAATGGATCTTCCTCTTGGTTTCCGGGAGCATGGAGTGAGTGTGGGTGGGCGCGCGGGGGGAGCCGGCCCCGCGCTCAGAAGGAAAGCCAGGTTGCTAAAGCTGCCGAGAGAGACGCCAGGAGCACTGGGAGCGCCGGGAGCAGGGACCCCGCCGCCCCGTTGCCGCTGCCGCAGAGTTCGAATAAGCTGCCTTGGATGTTGAGGTTTTTGGATTCTTTTCTCAGTTTATCCCACATATCTTTCGCCCCTTCCTGGCAATCCGTAAGGGCTGTGACCGTGCAGCTGTGGAAATCCTCCCAGTATCTGGCGAGGAACAGAACAGAAGAAGCGGGTTCACTTTGGGCGCGGGGAGCACCCTGGGCCTGAGCCAGTCCGCCTCCGCCCTCGCCAACCTCCGCGGGCTCCCGCTCCCTACCCACAGTCCACCGCCTTGGCGCGGGAATCCAGCAAGGTCGGCCCCTCGCCAGACCTCGGACCAGCCTAGGAGCAGCTGTCCGAGAAGAGGGCCGCCCCCTCCGGGTCTGGTTTCTCTCTCCGGGTGCCGGGCGGAGACCCCGCAGCCGGGAGCCAGGCCGCTCCCGCTGCGCCGCGCTGGCACCTCGGCGCGCGCAAACAGATTGCTCGTCCTCCTCGGGGAAAGCTAGGAAAACAGTGCTAAGCCTTGCAAGCTGCCGCCCATTAATGCCTCTTAGCCTGCAAGATGGGTTACTTACTCCGAGCGCGGCCCTCCCCTCTGGGCTTCTCACTTTCTCCTCCCCTTCTCCCTTCTGTCTCCCTCCCTCTTGGCGCTGCTATTCTCTCACCCGCCTTCGCCTTCTTTCTCTCCCCTTCTTCCTTTTGTTCCCCGTTCTACTATTTTCCCTTTCTTTCGTCTTCCCTCTTTGTTTTCCTCCATTCTCATTCCCTTGGTTTTTCTCTGTTAAGTCCTTCACTTCTTCCTCATCCTCACTTGCTTCGGTCTTCCTTGGCCCTCGCCTTGCTCTCCAGAGTCCCCCAGCTCTAATTCGATTAAGAGGTTCCTGCTTGCCCCTCACCTCTCAGGGGTCGGTGAGTACTAGCGCCCGAGCCCCTGGAACCAGCTTAGTAAACTTGCATTTGCAAACCTCTGTGCTCCGGCCCTTGCACGCCTGGCCCGTCCTCTTCTCCCTCCCGCCCCTAGTCTTCTTCGTGGGCTTGGCCTCCCTCCAGAGCGTTAGGGGTGTAGTGCCTAGCCCCCCAGGCCGGAATCCTGGGCTGCGTGTTGCCCACCTATGCCAACCTTCGAGTTGTCCCCTTGTTCTCCCTTCCCGCCACTTCCGGAGCCCCACATCTCTTTCAGCCACTTCCTCCTGCTGGACTCAGCTCCTAGCCCTGCCCCCACAACCTTCATTCAACCTGTCCTTTTTTATTGTCCCCCTTTCTTATGAAAACCCAAAATAGATCCCGAGACTAAATATAATTCCAACCCGTGATCGATTCCTGGGGCGCTGTCTCCTTTCGGCGCTGGGTCGATCTCTGTGTCTCAGTAACTCTGATTGGCTCCCACCTCACGGGGCCCTGAGCGCCAGGGCACCAGCGACCCACCGCTCCCCCTCAATTTGGTTGAATCGTGTCCTATCTATCCCATCTGCTTGCTAGCCTAGACCGTAGGCACACTGAAGGCAGGCGCCACGTTCGATTTATCCTTGTTTCTACTCCCACCCCATCTTCTGGCTAATAGTAAAGTTATAAATGATTGGTAGATTGCCTTGAGCTCTGGCTGTTTTTTTCTAATGATCTCCCCCAGTCTCTAACTTATAATGACAGGGGTTGCTGGGGAATAGGGCATCCAGGTTCCTCAACTGGAAATAAATAGCAAGATTTAGAGATACTCGAGGTGGAAGGACAACTCTCTGCATAACTGCACCTCTCAAAGGATGTCTAAATCTCTCCTTTCTTTATGCATGCCCAGATGGGAACAGGGCCTTCCTGGAAGACAGACAAGGCGGAAAAGGACAGACATCCACGTGGGACTGAGTGGAGGTGGGCTTCAGCAGGATGTGCAACCAGTGCCACCAACTGAGTGGAAGCCCTGACCCAGCTGTGGCCTGCAACCTCTGGGAGGGGCCCCCCTCATTTCCATTTTTCATGATGAAAGTCCTGTTAAAAAATTAAAATATCTTGGACTAACTAAGTTCTGGCAAAGGGTGGAGGATTTGGGAACTGATCTATACTTAACTGTGCATTGTGCTTTGTACATTCTTATCTATCATCAGACATTTTGAATTATAGTAGATAAGTATGCACTCCGGACGGACGCAGATTTTTGGCCCCTTCCTGATAGGAAGTTATCAGCTACTTAGCTGCTGTGGCTCCTGCTGGGTACCAGGGTATTTAGAAAAATGTGTAGCGACATTGAATCTCATTTAATTACTCAAAATTTAAACAAATAAATGACCACCCCACCCCACCGCCTGGAATTAGAAAGGAATTCATCGTTAAAAAAAAAGTGGTGCAGCAAATGGTAACCCCAACCCCTGAGGAACAAAGAACATCTCTTGTTTCAACTTTGTTAGAAGGACCATTGGGGGAGGGGCATGTCTCAGCTATTCTGAAAAATAAAATTGAAATAAAAGTGTATGTGTATTGCAGAAGATAGGAGTATTTCTCAGTCCACAGCAGCTAAAATGTTGCTGGTCCAACATAGGCTGGGCTCTGCTGGCCACCACAGTTGCAAGTGACGGGGATGTTTCTAGCCAACTTGTGAGAATATGCCCCTGGGCCTGGCCATGAACTCCTTCCTGGCTCTCCTTGAGCCCTTAGCTTCCCTGGCCTGGGAATATGTGCAGACAGATAAAGAAAGAGAGGAAAACAAAAAAGCAAGGAGGGTAACTACCCTAAACCTCGGAAATGATTACAAACTCAGCAGTCACTGGATGCCCAGGGTATGCTCTTCTTGGGCAAAGCCATTGGCACAAAACAAAATATTCTTTCAGCCTCTGTCCTAGAAAGATGAATGGGGACTGTACTCCCTTGCCTGCCTGCCAGCTTTCTAGGTGTGTACTGGAAGGGAGTTTTAATCAGAGGAAAAGGACAAAATAGATGAGAGACTTTCCTTTTAGGCAAATTTGGTATTACCTAAAATGGTCCTCAAACTAAAATCAGCTGTTCTTCAGAGAGTGGGGGACAGGATTCTCATTCAGGGCAGAAGGAAAGAATGAGGAATACTGCCTCCAAGCAGGGCAAAGAACTGGTAGCAGCTCCCTCTGTGCCTCACCCTGGGTTCCAGTGTGTTTAATGTGCACACCTCTGTGCGTTTGGAGGGGACCATGGAGAGATGGGACTGGGTCACAAGAGAAACAACCCTCCTCTGCCCACTCCAGGCTATAGCATCTCTTTGAGCAGTATGGCCCTGCCAAATCCTGAAAATGGGAGAGGCGAGAATGCTTGGATTCGTGCCCGCCAGTTTCTCCGACCTCAGCAGTGCAATCCTAAACAGGAACCTAGCAGGTCAGAGAGGACACTTACGTGCACACAGTCTTGATGTTCGTCTTGTCGTCCAGGCCCTGCGGATAGTTGGCCATGCTGTCGCCCAGCTTGAGCAAACAGTCGGAAAAGCCCTTAAAGACTGCATCGCACTTGCCCGCTGCTCTCACGGCCTGCACCAGGTACGCTGCGGGGAGGAGGGGACACCAGTCAGCAGCGCGGAGATCCCGCCTTGCAGTCCCACTGCCCACTCCCTACCCCGAGCGGCTTCGCCCGATTGAGCGGTGTCTACTAGAGCCCAGCCTCAGGGCGCGCCATTATTAGAGGTGAACGAAAGATTGGCCCCCGAATGGCTGGCCTGCACCCAACTACGTGTCCCTGCAGATTGTCTGTCTGATTAGGTGCAGGCGGGCAGGGTTAGTGAGTCCACTCCTGTCCTGCAGCTGCCTCCAGAAACTATATCTTTTGCTGTTTCCACTGCCCCTCTTCTCTCACTTCCCTTTTCTCCTTTATTTCCTTTTTTCTACTCTCCCCGCGCCACCCTTCATTTCCCAACACATCCCCAGCAAGCCTGGGCGAGGGCTTTTGCAGTGCAATCTTCTTTTTTCTGAAGTGACAGAGGGGGTTTCAATAGCAGAGTGGGGATAGGAGGAAGGGGTAGGGAGGTGACAAAGGATTGGGCCACGCCTGAACTTAATGCCACATCACGCAAAAGAGCCTCGATTTGGTGCCCAGTCCTTGGTGGGAGCTCAGCAAACACTGCTGAATGAATAAATTAATCAAGTCTCTGGAAGCCACCGGCAGCCACCCAAGTGGATTGGTGCATTATAAAACCGATTGCCTACCGTGCAGTCTGGGTTTCAGTGAGATCTTCCAAGCACCCTCCCCGCCCCAATGGGAAGAGAGCAGCTTGGGCTCCCGGGACCAGGCGTGGGGGGTGGGGGGCGGGATGATGAGTAGTACAGGGCAGTCAGGGCCTGGTAAGGTCACGATGTGTTTGCGCGGGTGACTAGGGTCACCTCCGTGGAAGCCAGACCCATGAGCCTTGGGCCCGCTGCTTCCTCCGCCTCCATCCGAGGCGCAGCTCCCCCCACACTCTTAGCTGCCGGGAAAACCTGCCACCACTCTCTCCAGTAGCTGGCTGAGACCTTTCCTCTCCAGTCCCAGCCCTGAGGCTGAGGGCCCAGATGACTGCTGCCATGGGCTCTTGGCTTTTAGCTCCGGGCTCCCTCCAGAGGGGGTGGCGGGATAGTAGCAGCCGGGTGGTGGGAGGAGGAGGTGGTAGTGATGGAGAAGGAGGAGGAGCAGGAGGAGGAGGAAGAAAAGGCTCAGGCCGCACGAGTTCCATGCTCCTGGCTTCAGGTTGGTCAAATCCTGTCTCGTGGGACCGAAGAGAGAGACAGGCTCCAGAACTAGAAGTGCTGCGGTGGCCGTTTCTTTCCACTCAATGACCAAAGAACCAGGCTAAACGTTCGATGGCAAGAGGCCAAAAACACTCCGTGTGCCAGGAGGGCGCGCAAGAAGCACAGATGTGTGCTGTTGGAACGAGTGGAGGGAAAGAAGGGGTGAATCTTCTCAGGATCGAAATCGGCCTTCAATGCCCAGGACCCTGGGAGCCCTTTCCTGGGCAGTGTTCTTGCTGCCGCGGGTAGTGTGTGAATGTCTCCGGGTAGGATCGTACCCCTCACTACTTCCTACCGCGGGTCCCGGGACGCAGACAAGGGGGAAAGGTGACCGAACCTGCGGCAGTCTCTGAGAGCGCACCATTTGCAAATTGCTGCAGGAAGGGCGAGGCGGGCCTTTCGCTTTCTAATCCGGAACGGGAAGCTCTGGGGAAGGGACTAAGGTTAATTTTGATTTCAGCTCAGGCTGATACGTAAACCTTCACAAGTCTCCTGCCATCCCCCCACCCCCGCGAAATATTTAAAAGCCCCCGCGGCTGCAATATCAGACAGGACAGAGATAGAATAAAAGAACACTTGTTCTAACAGAAACGCAATCACAAGGAATCAAATCCTACCCGTGTCTTCTACAATGCGTGCCACGAATGCAGCTTTGCAGGGAAGAAATAAAATACAATTCATCCACCATCCCCTGCCCCCCACCCCAGTCTCTCCTATCTCTTACCTCCACTCTCAATCTCGATGGTGATAAAGTGCCCCTAAGATGTAGTGACAGTTTTTTAAAGGGGAACAGGGTCTTGCTTGGGGCGGGAAGCGCTCTTGTCACGTTATCTTTCCAGACGCTGCTGGAGAAGACCCTTCATACCGCGCATGTGTGAGTGTGTGCGTGTGTAAAATAAAAAGTCGTGAATTTTTTTTTCTTTCTTTCTTTTTTTTCTTTTGGCAGCTATGACTCCTTGGTCTCTAGTTGGCTCGGGGAGGCGTGTAACTCACGCTAGGGATGTATTTTGCAGGCTCATGCATCTGCTCGACCTTCGCTGTTGTTCCTGAACCCGGCTTCAGCGAGGCTCCGACGGGCGACCTGGGCTCCTTCCCTGACCTCTCGGTGTCTGCATGCTGTACCATTTCCATCTGTTCATTCATTTGTTCGACCTCCCATTCATTCCAAACTTCTTCCTGCCGTGTCTTCATTTGCGTTCACCCTCCTCTCCCCTTCCCCGTCCCTCCCCAGCCCCCACTTTTATTGCCAAATGTCAATGGTTTGGGACAGCTCCCAGACGTGAATTAATAAAGATCAAAGCTCTGGTGCGGGGAAGGGCAGACCCCGGGAACGAATTTGCTCAATTTTAATTCCACAGCCAACAAATGGTCATTTTCAGGTTGAGGTTAGTGTGTTCCAAGTGTATCCTTCATGCACAATCGCTGTCTTTTTTTTTTTTACCCTCCCCCAAAGTCAGGTTATACCTCACTAGGAAAACGGAGCCCCAAACCTTTTCTGATTAAAATCTCCATATCAAAATAACTGCTATCTCCTGCTCTCTAAAAATTTGCAGGCTATTTGCAAAATGCCATATTTACTTATTTCCAATATTTAAGAATTTGCTGTAATAAAAAGTTCTTTATTTATTGCAGCTCTGTGCACTAATGTTGAAGATTCAAAACAACCAGATTCAAAACATCATGCCATTTCTCAGAATTAAAGGAAAACGCCAACATCCTGCATCCACACATCCTAAAAATCCCTATAATGTTCATGCAAGAAAATCAGATACTCAAAATCATGTCAAAGGCATAAAAAACTCAACTCACTACAAATAATTCATTTTATTGTATATATAACTCCAAACCCTCTCTTCTTTACATTTCTTCAGAAGAAAAATGTTATGCATTTCATCTCTTGCCCCAAACCAATTCCCTAAAGCTCCCCCGCAATACTGCAAGGATTTGTCTGCAAAGAATGCTACAGTCTGAAATGACAGGAGGCAACAATTCCCTCCTCTAGAAAACCCGTTTGAAGAGTTTCTATTTTTTCTCTTGTCCATTCTATTAATAATCTGCTTCAGTTTCATTTTTAGGCCACATTAATTAATGCTCTGACCTGCATGAGAAAGGGGGTTTTCTAGTGCTTCCTTCCATAACCTCGTTTCTGGATGGAAAATGTGAACTTTTTAAAATGACAGTGTAACTAGGACTCGACATTCCTTAACATAAAATGGGGACTACGTAAATCCGTCCTTCTTAACCTTTTCCTACATGTAAAATACAAATGCCTATGTGGAAAGGAACAGGCAAATGCTCATAGAAAATTATATCCACATATATTTGGCTGAATTCAACCTCCTCAATAAGCACATCAAAATATGTACTCTGGGGTTCCCTATCACTCTCAGTTTGCCCCCCAGCCGGTCTGCATGCCCGGTGCAAACGCTGCAGCTAGGGTATGAGGGTGGGGTGGGGGTGGTGGGAGAATGACAAAGTTCTAAATGCAGCAGTCTAAGCCCCGGAATATCTTTGCTTTCTGCACATAAACTTTCCAGTTCTAGGGGCCTAGCTATCTTGTTCCTGCATTCACCTTTCGACTCTTCAAAATAATACCTTGCAGTATCGCAGAGGCCAATGCATTGCTCCAGAACACACCAAACCCGAGAAAAAGAAGCAAAAACGAACGTGCGTTTTGGGGGGAAAAATGGGGGGGAGAAAACCCCCTCCTGAAATGGCTGGCCACTCACATTTCCTGGAGAACGTTTGGAGTCTAGAAAAACCAACCCGGGACGCGCGAGTCCCTAGGAACCGATGCCCCCACCCCTGGGGGTTTGCAGGCTTCTCCGCATGCCCCGGCGGCCGCGGGCCAGTCAGACCCCTCGGCGCCCCGGGCCGGGCCGAGAGCCTTCTGCTCCCGCTGCGAGCCTGGCCAGGCGGCCACTTACCTATTTGCACCGCGAGGATCAGTGAAATATATCTGCCGTTCAACTTAAGTCCCATCCTACGTTTAGTCAAACCATTTGCGACCGCAGACCTTTAAATAGTTAGTTTAGAGAACGCGGGGGAAAGCTGAAAAATAGGCATTGCCAACAAGTTCCAAGAGCGACGGAGACTTTATGCACGGGGAAGGCAGAGGGAGGAGAGAGAGGGAACGAAGAAAAGAGAGAGAGAGAGAGAGAGAAAGAGAGAGAGGCTCAGGGAGGAGGGGGGAAGAGCTGGGAATGGTTCACTCCATTAGGAGGGGGCGGAGGAAGTACAGCCTCACGCCCACGAGCAGGCCTGACGTGGGGGATGACACGCAATGATTTTTTTTTTTTTAAAATAAAGACACCTTGGTAGAGAATCGCCATTTATAGTCATCAGAAGCTGGAATTAATCAGATATCTCCAATTAATGTGTGATCCGAACGAAATCTTGCCTCGGGGGGTGATCACTTCCCCACCCCTGCGGTCATCCCCGCCTCCTCGCAGTTCCCAGGGCCCCCAACCCCGCCCCCTCCCTGCGCAGAACCGGGGCTCCCTTCCCCTCCCGCCTGGAGCCGGGGAGTCCTGACGCGCCCACTCGATTGTTTCAACCTGCTCCCACTCCTCCACAAGCTCAACAGCGAATTGAGCCCCCTCCCTACGATGCAGTAAGGTTTAAAGGAGCGGTAGAGGAAAAAAAAAAAACCCCAGCTAAACCAGCTCTATTAATGTGAACCCCCGCGTCCTCATCCGCTGCCTGCCTCCGGCGCTGGCCTACCCTCTTTTTCTTCAACCCAGCATCTGAGCTCTGGGCGCAGCCTGGAGCGCGTGAGCACACACTCACGCGCGAGCGCGCATACACACACACACACACACACACACACACACACACACACACACACACACGCCCGCGAGTCCAGCCGAGCATCTCCTTGCCCGCTTGCACACACTAAATGCGATCGCGCGCACACGCCCAGGCCTCAGGGGTTTGGTCTGCACCTGGGGCGCTCTGAAAGATACACCGCGGGCCCTCTGTGAATTTCACCAGCTCTGAAGGTGAGAGCCAGCGAGAGACCACTTCAAGAGGCACAGCGACAACTGTTTTTGGGGGGATGGGAGAGTACGGAGGAAGGAGCCTCTGCAAAGACAATTATCGATACTAGAGGTTTACTAACTCTCAGAGCGTTAGGAAATTTTCGAAGTAATCGCTAGTATGCGGGCTTCTTTCTGATCCTGAAGCACCTCTTGGGGTTGTTGTGCGCATATATACGCACACACACGCACACACGTACATCACGCACACTCAGACGCACACACACCTGCACTGTCTTTTGATGCTTGGGCACAAACCCTGTGTAGACGTAGCCTACTCTGCAACAAAGTGCTTCTGCAGCTGCGTCTGTGCTATGTGCAAGGTGCTATCCGCGACAGCTTGAGTTGAGAATGAAAAATAAACAGGGCTATTTTCTATCTAAATGCTGTCAGGCTTTGGTTTTCTTTCCTTCTTCAGCATCAAAAGAAGCCTAAATCCTAGCTTCTTTTATCAAATGCTAAAGAAGGCAATCGGCCAACTTTAAGCTCGTGAAGAGAAAAAATAAATGAAAACGACTCCCCCCCAAATCTTCTAAGAACACACGAAAAAAACATCAAGGTATTAAATAAGGAATAGATGCAAACGGATTAAGGAGATAATGAATTTACTTCTCCAGGCAGCATGCCACCTGCGCGCCCATCACTCGGTCGCCACACTCATTCAGCTATTTGGAGATGCATGGACAGTGTGAGAAGGAGAGAAAGTGCAAAATAAGAGGGGGTGGGACAGGCCTGGGAGCGTGCGGGCTGAGGGGGAGCGAGGGGGGAATGCAGCACTTCGTGATGTGGAGCTAGTACGCAGGGAGGCGGGGCGACCTTGGCCTAGTCCCGCGGGAGCCACCTACGGGGCGATGAGGGCCCAGGGTCCTGGGCCCGGGGTGCTAGAACCGCGTAGCCCCCGGTGACGTCACCGGGCCCGTGGGTGGGACAGCAGGGGTTTCGCCTTTCCACGTCCAGGGGATCTGCGGTAGCTCCGGGAGTTTCCTATTCCTGCGTACAGAGACCCCTGGTAAAGCCAAAACCGTGAGCGGGCAGGGGGCGTGGCGGGTGACGGTGGCGAGAGGGGGCGTCTCTCGGACCCGCCCCCGACTCCCTCCAATCGCAGGGCAGGAGGTTGGTCCGAGGGGCGGGGCATCGGGGGAGTCGCAGCAGGCCCCGCCCGCAGCTCAGCCCCGCCTACATCTCGGCCCCGACTCTCGGGGGTCCCATGCGCTGGGCGGGCCCCAGCTTTTCGTTCCCTGAATCGGTGATGAGGTGTGGGTTCCACTCTCCCACTTTTGCAGAGCCTCGGGTTGTAGCCAGTTTAAGACTTTGCCCTTAAAGTCCTTGCCTTCCTCCGGCTCGCCCACTCTCCCTGGATAGTCCAAATGTCGTTTTCTGAGAGTGTCCTGGGATTCCCCCACAGCCCATCTCCTGTCATCCCGAACTTGGGGCGTTAGGGGTGGGAGAGGCAGCACTAAAGGGCTAAATAAAGCAGAGTGAAGCCTGGTGCAGGAGAGTAACAGCCCCCAGACCTGCGCGCGTGCGCAGAGCGCCCGCCTTCGGACTCAGGAGCCTGTCCTGGATAGTTTCTCCCCCGCGCTGCTACGCCGCGCCACCCTTGGGTGGACCTTTTCCTCTTTATTTTCCTCCCCTTGCGCCTCAGCCTGCCCTCGCCGGCCTGGGTTGTTTTGAAAGCGAAGATGTGAGAGAGCAGAGTTAGTACTGTACATGAATGATATTGGGGTGAATGGTTGAAAGCAAATGCTAATGGTGTGTGTGTGTGTGTGTGTGTGTGTGTGTGTGTGTGTGTGTGTGTTTAATTCTTATTTTAAAATGTACAGGTCTTTCTGCAAGTCGCAGCTCTATGAGAGGTTGGTTCTTTCTAGTTCCTTAATTACAGGCTAATGAAATCCATGGTTGCCTACGCTTGCTAACTATTTGGGAACACGGGGGGCAATATCCATGGTTGAAGGTGGCCTTGAAGAACATTTCAATCTTTTTTTAATTTGAAAAGTCCACTCCAGGTCATATTTGAGGTGAAAGAGCAATAAATGAGAACGAAAAAACCTAGGTACTAGGCCTTGAGTTGTCAGTATTGCGATGACCTTGGTTTGTCCCCACACTGGGTTGCAGTTTCATAATCTGAAATATGGAGGAGAGAGGACTACTAAGTGATTTCCAAGGATGGTTTCACCTTTGAATTTTGTGAACTAGAGATTTTCTAGAATACTGTGGTTGGGGTGGGGAGTGGGAATGTGCAGCCCAAAGAACAGAGAAAAGTCCATGCAAGAATGCTTGTTTTAGGTCAACTTCTTGGCAAAGGGCATATTTCCTTTTGATAAGCAATTATGTTTGAAGTTAAAGAAACAAATACTGTTTAGAATAGAAAAAAAAAAAGCCGTTAGCACTGTTTGGGTCTGAATATCAGCTTGAGCCAATGGTATCCCTGAAAGTAGGTCTGCATAATTAAGGCTTATAAATATGCCAAACTCTTTATCCCTAAAACTGCCAGAAAGAGACCATGTCTAATTTTAAGCCTGGTTGGCACCAACTTCCTTTCTCAGTTTACATTGCTGCAGTCTCAGTCTCAGCATGTGGGTATGCATATGTTCCCCACGCACGTGTGCACCTGGTGTGTCAGGCCCTGTGCTTCGTGTTCTTGCGTTGGCAACAGGTTAAAGCATTGACTATCTGATTCCCCAACTCTCTACCAATCTATCATAAGTAGACTTTCTAGAAGCTGCTGGTTCCGAATGCATCCCTTTGAAATTATTTGTAAAAGCAGTTGCCAGGGCTAGTAAGAAATTCCACTTCTGTTTTCTTGGTCAGAAAAAAATCCACTGCTATGTTAGAATAGATAGGTCTTGCAATTATCTTTCTCATAAATTAAACCTGTAATTTTTTATACCTTCAACTAAACTCTTAATTAAAATATGAATGTAAATATATATAGCTTTTTAATCTAAAATGATAAAAACTATACTATATTTAAACAGTGATTTAAATTAGGAGAAGAATGAAATTTTTGTGGAGCTGTGTTGGTAAGGGTCCCAGTAAAAATCCACTTTGAGAGCTCTGGGTCTCCCTTTGCATCTGCTACTTGGTAAGGTGATTTTTCACTCTGATCACTTTCGAAATTAGTTGAAACTTCTAGGCCTTAAATGTACGACTAACTAAGGAAAATTGATTTTTATGCATAAATTATAATTCTGGGAGTTAATACTATCTTTGAAATGTATGAATGTAATTAGCTTTCTATTTAAAAATAAATATTATATAAAAATATTTTATAATGAAATACACACAGAGAAAAATGCACAAAAATGATGTACAGCTTATTGATTTATCACTAAGTGAACATCTATATGGTCCTTACCCACACTGAAACAGAACAGGAATGACAACTAAATGCAACCTGCATTTCCTAGATAAGATTCTAAACCAAAAGGCCAGAGAAGTTGTGTGACAGTTAGCAAAATTTGAATGGGGTCTGTGAATTAGACATTAGTTTGTACCGTGTTAACTTCCTCATTGGAGAATGTTGATTATAGAGGAGGATGTCTTTATTTGGAGGGGTAAACACACTAGAATGTTTAGGGGTAATGAGACCTCATACAGTTTGCTCTCAAAAGTTTCAGAAAAGGAATAGTGATAGTGGGAATAGGTAGACAACAATGGAACAAACAGTAAAATGTTAATAATTGGGGAATCTCTGGGTGAAGGGGCATGGGAGTTTGCATTATTCTGGCAATTTTTCTTTAAGATCAA